>OY856357.1:5416200-6666200 GCA_963693475.1 Ectropis crepuscularia | reverse complement strand
AAAAAGCAGAACATAAATTGAATAAATATTATCTCTCTAATGTGATTATTTTATTGCCTTCGTATATATTACACAAGTGTCTTTTTGTCCGAAGTATCTTTGCCCTTGCTGTGAATGTTAAGGGGGCGCCTAAAGCCAGAAAACGAAAAAAGGACATTTTCGACGCCGCTCACTGAAGTTAAGAAATTAAAAACTATGACAAAAAAATATTGACGTGTGGGTACAATCAAGAAGAAGCACAATAACCGAATAGAATTTTAAAAATAGATCAGAGTTTTTTACAATAAAAAAATAAAAATGACACCGAAAAAACCCGTTTTAATTCGAGTACTCGAAATTATAAGCGATGACCCCACGTTATTTTTTGGTAATAAAATTCCTATTTGTACGTTCTAGTAAAGTAACCGAACACTTTTTTAAATTTATGTTTAGTTATTGAGTAATAAAATAAAACTTGGTCAAAAATGGACTCCTGATTAAATATTGATTTTTCCTCCAAACTGTGTCATGCTATTCTCGACTTTATGTACACCACATTAAGAAATGCGTCGCGCGGGTGAAATCTGTTTTTTTCCTGGCTTTAGGCACACCCCGGACACTCGGCCTAAAATCTATACAGACGGTGCAGTTGACATACCTACACTCACACATCTCGCATATGTCGTTCGAACGCATTTACGCATGTGTGCGTGTCATCTATGTCGTGTCGCTGAGTGCTTCTCGCGTTCTTGCGGGGTAGGAAGCTTGAAACTGGCGGGGGTTGGGGAGTGTCCGTTCTATCTGTATTATCTATTCTATGCTTTAGGCGCACTCTTAACCAGGCGTTTTCAAAATGACAGTTCTGAGTTACAAGTGAATGAAAAATTGCGTGAAATTATTAACATTGTTTTCTTATTTTTTTGCTTCTAATTAAATGACAACGACATCTTTGATAAGTTTTTGCATAAACGTCTCATTTAAATTGAATTTTAAATGATCGTCGGTTTACTTGTCACTTAACGTGCCTAAGGAAATTAATCCCTCAAACATGTGACAAAGACTAATCGATGCCTATGTGTTCTATAAATACGATATCAATAAATAGTCACACTCCGATGATTTAAAAAAAATTGGCCTAAGAATATTCAGGCGCTTCCTTGAAATAAAATGTAATCTTCTTTTATTTACACAAATAACCTGTCGGTTTTTCGTTGTTACATTGCTGATGAGGCGTTTTCAAAATAATAGGTATGAGTTAGAGATTACGGAAAGGTGAAAACATGTTTTAAATTAAAATGAATGTACCTATGCTTACCAAATTTAATTAGCAAAGTAAAACATAAACACCACCTGTGGCGCAATTGAGAACTATAACGTGACAAGTAACCATCTGTCACTATGAAAACGGCTTATTCGCAAAATGTCACCAAAATAAACATATGACATGTTAGAGCAAATGCAAATGCAAAAAAGTTTTCGATTTTATTTCAACGAAGCGCCTGACTATTTTTACGCCTCATGTTTTTTAGATTATTATTGCTATTGCATAAAAGAACAGGCCGTTGTCAAATTTTTCAGAAAATAAATGCCTATTGCACGTTACGTGATAAGAATACACCAAAGATCGATTAAGAAAAATAATTTTAAGACTGTGCCTAGTGCCAGGAAAAAAACAGATTTCACCCGTGCGACGTGTTTCTTAATGTGATATACATAAAGTCGAGAATAGCATGACACAGTTTGGAGGAAAAATCAATATTAAATCAGGAGTCCATTTTTGACCAAGTTTTATTTAATTACTCAATAATTAAAGATACATTTAAAAAAGTGTTCGGTTACTTTACTAGAACGTACAATTAGAAATTTTATTATCAAAAAATAATGTGGGGTCATCGCTGATAATTTCGAGTACTCGAATTAAAACGAGTTTTTTCGCTGTAATTTTTATTTTTTTATTGTAAAAAACTCTAATCTATTTTTTAAATTCTATTCGGTTATTGTGCTTCTTCTTGATTGTACCCACACGTCAATATTTTTTTTGTCGTAGTTTTTAGTTTCTTAACTTCAGTGAGCGGCGTCGAAAATGTCCTTTTTCGTTTTCTGGCACTAGGCGTTAAGAGAGCGTTTACAAAATGCAAAAAATCAGCCATAGTTTTCAATTGCGCCAAAGGTTGTTTCATACATTTTTCATTTTGTTAGAGCTTTTTTTATTCATGTATGTCAATCTGAAAACGCATCCTTAAGGTAGAGTCATCAACTCAGGTAGAGTTAAGAACAATTTTGTTCTTATTTTAAGAATAAAAGAAATAAACATATTTGAAATTTAGATTTATCTTTATATAACTAATATACTTACAGTTATTATACAATGCTTGCGATTTTTTAGGGACATGTTCTGTGGAACTTAATTGGTGCAATATATATAGTTATATTTCCACTTAAAATATTGCATGTTTAAAATAAGAACTGGTAAAAAAACAATTCTGAGTATACACCATACTCTCCATACACACTCTCATGTACCATACACTCTTTTGGGGTATGCGATGAGGTAAGAAATACTGAAGGTCGTTTGCTCAGGGTAGGGCCTTAAAAATGAAAAAAAACCTGTCAAAAATAGTGTTTAATTTCGTCGAAAGTGGCGTTGATGTTTGAGAAATTTGAAAAGAATACGTCAATTTCAATAACTTAACATTTATCACCAATAACTGTCATCTTGAAAACGCCTCTTAGTAAAAGTAATTTTTAGAGTGCAGGATTTTTGTTGTTGTTGATGTTACTCCTAAACTAAAATGTGTTTGTGTTGGTTAAAACGCTTATATTCCCGTCATAAATAACGCTTTTAGGTGTTTCAAAGATAGTTGTGTTTATAAGAAAAATGTCTTATTACTGTAACTAAACATAAAATAAATAAAAAAATGTAAGAAGAGTTTTTTCTGAAGTAAGTAACATTGTATATCTACGTACGTTAATTTACTGGTTATTCTGGTCTACTGCTTGGTCACTGGCAAATATCACAGACGGGATAATGTTCACTTTCATCGTCACTATCCGTAATTCGGCTTGCACTTACGTTTCTACTACTTCTGCATTTTTATTTGTCGTTCGGACGTATCTTCATATATTTCAGTAAGTTATGCATATTTTGACATCGTTGTAATAAGTCTTATATAATATTTATCAGCCCCTTAAGCACTTTGTAACACCCTTAAGCACTTTGTAACAATCATAAATCATGATTCGGTACCTCAATTATGACTCCAACGTTATTCACTTCATGGCACTTAATAGCAGCAATAGCAAACCAAAGTCTCTGTTACCAAGTGTTGTTCTATCGTCACGACTGTTTTGCCATATCTTGAGTGCCTTGGTTATACCTACACCAAGCCGAAATAATCACTTCTTATTCCACAAATCCAAATCCAAAGCTATGTAAGCACTAAAAGGTCATGAGCTCATAAGTGATCTGGTGTTACAAATCAAGACGAAATAAATATCACAAATCCAAACCCCATACGTTGTTTTACCACAATAAAACAGTGATATAGTCTCTTTATCCAACGCTCCTACATATTTGTCCGATAAGTGTTGGTAAGTACAATACAGACGACGCTATTCTATTCTATTCTGAGCAGTGAACTTGTAGAAGTTCCGTTGTTCGAGGAGTAATCCAGTTACTATAGTCGTTCTGTCAGCGTATGGCAGCCCCGAAGACTCTTTGTCCTCTGCTCATGAGGAGTTCCACAGCCCCCATCGCAGCGAGCAAGAGCAGTAGGACCACGATAGCTAGGACCACTCGGCAGCGCCTGCGCCGACGCTCCCCACGAGCTAGCCGTCTGGAGAGGGCTTCGCCCCGAGCCGCGTCCAACGTGAAGAGAGCACTGGCCGCCTGAAACATTAAAATAGTTTTTTAAGTGAAAAATTATTTTGGCTCGCCACAGACAAATTTTTCCTTGGCTGTGAATTGAATTTTAGCGTCACGATCGGGAATGATAAGAAATCTTCGGGTAAACTCGGGACCCTGGCCATTGGTCGTCTAGAAATACTGACGCATTTCTAGATGGCCATGCTCATGGCCACGCCCTCCGGTTTCACCCGCGTATTTTCCAAAGTAAGCTATCAAATTCTAAGTTATGAGTTTTCACTTCTATCGGCAGTTCCTATGACTGTCAATATATTTTTTTTAATTAAGCAAGTCCATAGACTCTAAGATCTGTGAATTCTGTTATTTGGGTTAAGTGTAATATTTATCTTGAGGAAAAGAAGAGAAAAGTTGAGCGGGCTAGGGAACATTTTCAACCTAATTTTGGTGCTCTTTTGTCCTTGCTGTTTCTAAATTAACACACAACAATTTAACATACAACAGTACAGAACTGAAAAGTATTTAGAAAACTTAATTAATTTGTAAGCGAGAACAAGTCTCGAGACCAAACTGAGCATCGCTCTCAGGTGCTCTCAGGGTTGGTTTTGAGCAATTTTAAAGTGTTGTATTCTAAGAAATAACCATGTTGGACGTCCTATTTCACAATCGCGATCTCGAAGGACATCTGTCATCTGCCAACCCGCACTGGCCAGTGTGGTAGATTATAAGCAGGGGTCCTTTTCTCAATAATACCTAGCACATGCATAAGCTTTAAGTTCCCACTACTGAGACTCGAACAATAGAAAGTGGATACCTACCACAGTATAGTGTTGATATTGATAAATATCAACACTTTCAAATTTGTTCAATTTAATATGTTAAGACTTTATTTATTACAGCAGTGCGACGTTATTTTACCATGATTGTGATTTATTATCTTAGTTACAACTATTATTCTTCCGGAATACATAATTATTAAATTAAGAAACGTCATATAAATCATCTCATCAAACGTCTTCGCTCATGAGGCCGCATGATCCGGGTCAAGGTATGCATTACCATTATTTCAATATTTCGTAAAATAATGGTAAATTGATCCTTGCTCCCTCGACAGCCAGCAATGTTAGCAGACTGCATTCTTGACCAAACTAGTTATTTCTTCATCTAAACATAAATTGTTTTAAATAAAAGTCACGAGACGAATTTCTTTGACGTTTGATTAGTATCGCTCAAGTATCGCTTGTTTAATTTTCGTCAACAATATTTTATTATACGAGTACATAAACAGTCCACTAAATTTTATAGACTATAGGCACGTGAAAAAAATTTACGTAGTAAATGAACCACCAGGAGACCTATGTAGGATGATAGAAGGGTATAAAGTAATAAGATTCAGCACTATACCGTCACTTGTAAGCTGTCCAACTGAGAACAGTCGAAGAAGGGGGGTTGCACCCCTCGATCATTTCTCCTTGTCGCTTGATTTTTGTACGGGGTTGCAGAATAATAGATTAGAAGAGGTATTGAAACTATATAAAATATAAATTTTAAGTTTTTAATTATTAGTTTGTCGGGAAAATTCCTGATTTTCAGACGATTTACAGATTAAATTTGGGCATTTGATTATGTACGGCATTGGTTCCATACAGTTTCAATACCTCTCTTAACTCATTATTTCGCAATGCCGTACAAAAATCATGCGACAAGGAGAAATGATCGAGGGTTGCAACCTCCGTTCTTCGACTGTACTCAGTTGGACAGCTCACAACAGCTTACAAGTGACGGCATAGTGCTGAATCTTATTACTTTATACCCTTCTATCATCCTACATAGGTCTCCTGGTGGTTCATTTACTACGTAAATTTTGTTCACCCCGTGGGCTTGTAGTCTATTACCAAGCCAGGGATTTTAGGCCTTCTCTCGCAAGGCAAAGTCCTGATCTACCATGCTAATCCAGTGTTTTTGTGCGGATGAAGTATTAACTTCTTGCGGACGTACACTAACTCTTTTTTTAATCATGGTGTTACTTGTATTAAAAGTTCTACCCATAGCGATGGCAAACCTACCAAAATAATATATATTTCGTATCCATAATGTTACGTCCTACGTCAATACAACGTCACTGAATGTGAGCTTAACGTCATTACAGACTACGTCACCGTACGTCACAAACAACACGTCAGCGGCGTCTGTACCGAACCCAGCCAACTGAGATTTTATGGGCATTGCAACACAAAAATTAACATATTAAGTAGACCAATACTTCATGACAAGGTATTCCAAGAATGCGATCACTAGGGCAAGTTCATTAAAGGCGCCAGTATTAATGTGGACATTACAAAACAATCATAATGTTTTTAATGCTTTTAATTAAATACGAAACTTTACGAGCTACGGAGATTGACGTGTATGTGTGAGATGATACATACGAGCTTTTTTTGTAAAGCATCATTTTTAAGGGCAGTGATTTGCTTCTACTTCGATCTGTCGTTTTGTCCGTTTCAATATTCTAAGCCTACTCTGATTAGAGTAGGCTTAGAACATTTAAACGTCAAAAAATGTACGATCGGACGAAACGAAGTAGAACCGGACTAGGAAAGTCGCGAGTTTATTTCGAAATTCGTTTTTCGTAGAAACTTTTTTTAGGAGTATTTGGTAGATCATATTTTTTCATATAGAGGTAGAGTTCTATATAGATTTTATCGATATCGCTTCAGAGGCTAATGAAAAAATATTTCAGTTCTCAGTATGGGGGGCAACCCTAATATTTTTTTATTTTTTTTAATCTTAATGCGGTTCACAGAATACATCTACTTACCAAGTTTCAACAGTGTAGTTTTCATAGTTTCGGCAAAAAGTGGATGTGACATACGGACGGACAGACATGACGAATCTATAAGGGTTCCGTTTTTACGTTTTACGGAACCCTAAAAAATCGTCAAAATAGTCCTTAGAAGAAGTAGGTAGGTAGGTACCTACTCGATATTATGTATTTCGTACGAATCATTTTGTTTTTACATCTTTGTAGAAAATCTTGTTAAAATAAAACAAAAAACATTTCGAAAAGACTGGTATGATATCGATCAGCTCGTTAGTTTGATATCCCGTGTGTCAGGAGCTCATAAAACCGATAATTTTAATAATCTTTATATTACGCAACGGTAGCTTTAACTGTTAGTCTGTAATGAGCAAATACTCAGGTAAATGCCAATCTAAGTATTGCGACGTAAACTTATGTATGTTACTTTAAATATTCATTAGTATGTCGTCACTGTTAGTTACTCTATCGCAAAGCAGTCATGTGCAAATGGCAGAAACAGTGTTTCTCGAAAAAGTGACATTGTTTTTAAGAATTACGAAAGAAATACCAAAGATTTTAACGAAGCGGTTTGAAACTACTTTCGTCGAAACGTCACTGCTTGAGTAGATAAACCCTGACAAACGTAATCTGGATGTCTTTTTAGCGCGCCTAGACAGATTTTTCGTGGGCTGTGAATTGAATTCTAGCGGCACGCTCGGGTATGATAAGAAATCTTCGGGTAAACTCGGGACCACAGCCATTGGCTATCTAAATGCGTCATCCAATGGGAAATGCTAAAAGGGCATAGCTTGCCCATCATGGCATGGCCGTCTAGAAATGCAATGCGTCAGTCAATGGGAAAGGCTGGTGCATTTCTAGATTGTCATGCCATGATAATCAGGCCACACCCTCCGGTTACACCCGTGTAGTTTCCAAAGTAAGCTATCAAATTCTGAGTTATAAGTTTTCACTTCTATCGGCAGTTCCTTTGACTGCCAATTTTTTTATATTTTGGTTGTTCTTTGTCTATATTTAAGTAGAAACAAAAAGATGGAAATCAGATATTTCAGCATTTCAATATACCAATTCAATTCAATAGTAGTCCTTTCTACAGAACATTTATCATTGCTGAGATTAGAGAATGCTGAAAATGTTGAGAATGGGTTTAAACCAACAATTTAGGTTTAAACCAAGCTCTTTCCAGGAACAAGAACAAAATTTAAAAAATATGTATTTACCCCCCACTACCTTGGATTTGAAATTTGTACAGTATTCTACTAGTCCAGCCCTTTACCAAACTAAATATGGGTATCATTTGAGGGAGTAGTGAAAAAAATAATTTAATTGCCATTTTATGGTGGCGCCCATCTTGGATTTAAATTTTGTCATAATGTTTAGTATTCTACTAGTCAAGCCCTTTCATTTGGTGCCCTTATTGATGGAGATCGTGAAAAAATATTTTAGCGGCAATCATGTGGCGGCCACTATCTTGGATCATCATTATCATCAGCCTTTATTCGTCCACTGCTAAACATAGGCTTCTCCCATGATACACCACTCAGCCCGATCCTCGGAACCGCCACCTTTCGTATCCACCAGCCAATATCATGAATCAATATTAACCAAACATACTCGTAGCTAAGAACTTCCGCACGGAAACTAGCTTTCAAATAAAAAACCGCTTTGAAATCGGTCGATCTGTTTGAGTTCACACAGACAGACAGACAACGATGTTAAACTTTTAACACTCCTCTTTTTGGTCGGGGGTTAAAAAGATGTTTCAATGTAGAAGATTTTAGACGGTCTAGCGCGAAACTATTATTGACAATAAAATCCAGCTACATCATGGGCCTAATACAATCATTGTCAAACGTAAGCCTATAAAAATGTAGTAATTATACGGATACGCTACAATGGCAGCTGATTGAATTACCGCGTTCAGTGCGATGCTTCCCGAGTCATTACAGTCTCACGACACCTGACACAGCCGCAGCACCGTGTCGCGTCTCTTGCGCAGGAACGGATTCAGGATACGTTCCCAACCATAGTGTTCAAAACAATCTTATACTTTGTGTTGGTACAATCTTATATTATGTTCGTTGATATTTTTTAGATAGTAAAAAAAATATAAGTAGGTTTATAATGTAATTTTACTCCCCTACTCACCAGCCTCCCACCACCTCCTTGTATAAAATTTACTACCAACTTTCGGAATACAATTGATGTCACACGAAGCCAAAGAGAGAAGTTTTTTTAAAAAGCCGTTTGGTAAAATGACTGTGAGTATAGAAGTAATGGCATGTGGCCAAAATGGGTTGCCAACCACGGTTGCCGCTGCCCGATTTCCCGATGCCCCGGACGTTTACTCTCTTTCTACGAAAACGTAATTTCGAAATAAACTAGCGACTTCCCTACTCCGGTTCTACTTCGTTTCGTCTGATCGATCCGTTTAGATGTTCTAAGCCTACTCTAAATTAGTAGCCAAACAATTTTCGATCGGACGAAACGAAGTAGAACCGAAGTAGAAAAGTCGCGAATTTATTTCGAAATTACGTTTTTCGTCTACTCTAGACGGGCAGGCTCTCCTGTCATCCAAGTGCCATTATTTCGTGGTACGCCTATAATGTAGTGAGTAAGGTGGTAAGTTTAAAAAGTTTGGAAGTCGACTTGGTTACCTTCCATGGTAACCTCTTAGTCCGTCCACGACACCATGAGTAGTATTACGTCATTACGCCACTGGAGGACAAAGACACCGGGCTCAAATTGAGCGTTAGACGCGTATCTCGAGAGAAAGCTCCTTGACTAATCAAATTAAATAATTTCGTAATAATTATTACCATGCGAGCTAATATTGATTTGCTTCTTTAGAATCGACTCGGATTTTCGCAACGGAATTCGCTAATAATAATAAGTCAGTCAGCCGACATCAGGTAATAACGAAAGAAAAATATTACAAAATACAAATACAAAATAAATTATTTCCAAACAAAATGTGTACATAATAAAATAAGTAACCCTGTCTGCTGCTTTAGCGTTAGCTGTGTTGCAGCAAACAGTGTCTTCCCAAAAATGTATGTATGTAAAGAAAAATATTGTGTTAGCTCTACCTACACAGACATATATTGGATCTCTACTGTAATTTAATTGTATAAAGAAAACACAAAAACCCTCAAATAAAGTAGTGTAGTAATCACACCTTATCGCTTAAAACAATTTCTTTTAAGTTTTCAAATTAATTGGAAGATGGTAGAGGATACAAGAAAATAGATTAACGGGACATATAATCACATACCAGCTCTAAAACTAATTTATCATCGAAAGCGGCCGAACATGTTGCTAATGTGATGTATATTAATTTTGTCTCCATCGCGGTGGAGACTCTGTACAGTTGGGGTGCTCAAGCAAGGGTTAGAGTAATGGCCGGGCCACATTGTTCGATGGCCTTTCGCACTTTGCGGATTGAAAAGGAGCACAATAGTATGCATTATGCTGATCCAACGCTTACAGAGGTATTAAGCGTCTGGAAGCGGCCGGTACAGCTCCTTATGCAAACGAATCGTCACAGACATCATAAAACATCTCATATTATTGTTGTATCTTGAACACAATGACGAAAAAATTCGATTCAATTGACAAAAAAAAAACAAAAGAAGCAGCGAAAAATTAATCGCAGGCGTTGTTGGATATATACATATATCCATTGTGGAAAAATAGAGTATGTACTTTGCACACTGTGCATACGTATATAACCTAAGTGTGTAATAAACAGCCGGTATAAAGTGAATACGGATCTTCTAGGTTTGCATGAATCGGATTTGACCACACTTTAGTATACCATCAGGCGAGTGGATAGTCAAACAAAAAACTAAATATTATTACAACTCGAACACATAAAAATAATACTAAAATGCATATGCATTATGCATTTATCAAATAACGCACCTTTGACAACACCGGGATCATAGCCGGGATACAAAAACACTCAAAACATTGGCAACACTACTCCGCTGAATGGTGATGGCCAATGTTTGCACCAAGTAGGTACAGGAGCGGAGACTCAACCGCCTAAAGGTCAATTTACATCAGACGAGCGAATGCTCATTCTATCCCCACTGTATCAAATTCATTTAGTGTAAACAAACGTAGAGCATTATTTCGTTGTTTTGTTTGCGTTCGCAAAGATTCTATGGAATATAGAATATGGAAAACGCTAAGAACGATGTTTCGTTTACACTAAAAATCGAGAAAGCATGCTCTTGTTCCAGCTCTAGCTCTATGTTCGTTTAGTTTAAATCGGCCTTAAGGAAAACGGTATTAGCGGTAACGGTATAGCTTTGATATTGCTCTCCGTTTTCCTTTCGCTTGAAATTATTGAGACAGAAATAGCACAGCCAAAGATGATTTAGTTAGGCTGTAGACGGGCGGGAGTCACCACCGTTTTCGCTCAACCGATGTCTTAATTCCCTGGGAGTCGGGTCACACTGACAGACAGATAGATACAAAACGTGGGCAAACTATGTGATTCATTAGCTAGAAGGGTGCAGTGGCGGTTGATATGCGGCTGTACCAGAGTTGTAGGCTTCTAGGAACCTCCTCAGATATGCGGCTGATATGCGGAGTTTAGGTGTTCAAGGGAATAGAAAATAGGGAGTAGGGAAGGGGGGGGGCTAAAGGTAAGGAGAAAGTTTTGATGTGATAACTTATTTAGGCGCGCCACAGACAAATTTTTCGTGAGCTGTGAATTGAATTCCAGCGTCACGTCACGCATTTCTTATGCGATATTCTCCTAAATCTATTCTGTAAAATATTGTCAGGCTGGCTATTTTACGGCGATTGTTGAGAAGTGAAATCTTTACGCTAAACTTATTATCTGCTATTAGAGGAACTCCAAGATCTGAGCAGGGCTATCCGTGAAGTGGATCTTCTGATGAACTGGTTAAAAACACAACTCATGACTAATAGCACAAAACGTAGGGTCGAGGTATATGGGCAAGCAATATTTTATGTCAATGATTACACTTACTTGGGCCAGGTAGTTTCTTTTGATAACAGGCAAGACAAGGAAATCAGTAGTCGAATAGACAACGCCTGGAAGAACTACTGGTCCATGAAAGAGCTAATGAAGGGAGGGGGAACTACCGATCCCCCTGAAGCGCAAACTGCTCGACACATGTATCTTGCCCATCCCCTAACCTACGGTGCGCAGACTTGGTCGTTAACTAAAGCTCAGAAGTTCCGCCTCGGAGTTTGCCAACGAGCAATGGAACGCAGTATTTTAGGTATTAAAAGACAAGACCATGTTTGCAACACCATAGTGCGTTCCATTACAGGGGTAACAGATGTAGGATTTAGGTCTGCCAAGCTTAAATGGGAGTGAGCGGGTCATGTGACCAGAGTGCACCCCGATCGGTGGGCCAGGGTTTCTACAGAGTGGACGCCATTGGCCAGTCGACCCCAGGGTCGTCCTCCAACACGATGGAAGGACTAGCTCGGAGCGTTTAAAAATGATTGGACGATGATAGCTCAGGACCGGATAAAGTGGAGGCAGTTGAGGGAGATCTTTGTCCAGCAGTGGGACAACTGAGGTTAAACTTTTTGTAGTGGTAGGACTCTTGGTAGAGTCCACCTGGGAAAGTACCACATCTTTGCCAGTTATTCTACCGCCAAGCTGTAATGTGCAAACATGACTTATGTTCCGGTTTGAAGGGCAATGTTTCCAGAGAAACTACAGGGCTTAGAGATATAACATCTTAGATCTCTGGGTGACGAGCGCAATGCAGTGCGTGTCACTGTGCTGTTATGCAGCAGGCATGTTGCTTACCATCAGGCACATGGCCTGCTCGTCTCGTCACACTTTAATAAAAAAAAATAAAAAAAGCTCGACGATTTAACGAGTCAAGAACTTCGAGCTGGTTCTTCGCTCAACCATCCCAGGGATGGTAGCTGTATTCCATACACGACCGAATTTTTTTAACTATGCAGTTGCTGCTCTTTAATTTATTAAATTTTGAATCGAGTGCCATTTAAGAATTTGTAGTATATATCCTTAAAAATTAAAGAAATACGTCCCGTCGCTTTATACTGTATAAATAATACATAAGTAATTGATAAAGTGCTTAGCGCTCTAGGGCTCATTAGGTTTTATGTCTGTTCTCAGAATTATCAGTTCTAGATCAACTGTTAAGGTAACTTTAAATGTGTCTAGACCAAAGTGCTCTGGGCAGTAATTAAGAGTTCTCTCAAGAACTTAAACAATTTGACAGCCTAAGTAAAACTCTTAACTGGAGGCGGACTAATTAGGTCACGATCGAGTTCGGTTAAGATGTCTTGATAATACTTGATATTAATGATCACCAATAGATATGCGGACTGGTTCAAAATAAAACTATTCTAATTAATCCATCAGCTAGATCATGGAGAAATATGGGACATGTATTTTTTGTGTTATTAAAAATCGACAAAGATATAGATCATCAAACTTCTAGAGTTGAGATCGTGATGTCAATTGTGGGATCACAAAATCCAAATCAAAATAAATGTTTTATATAAGTTTTAAGAGCTTATATATTACATTTAGTAATAAGCTAAGTTTAATTCGATGATTGATGATGATTTTATTCGATGACATACTGTGTCACTCTTGTTGACCAAGTGCGCGAGCGAAGTACAGTGCTTAGAATAGCTGTTGAATGACGTCACTTCACGGTACAATTTGTACAAGGAACTGACGTCTCTACTTGACGTGTCTGGATGTTTCTATGTACTTATAATGATTATGTATTTAAAACTATATAAGTATTATATCAGCTATCTGGCCGCCATAGTACAAGCTTTGCTTAGTTTGGGGTCAGATGTTGTTGTGTGTGAATTGTCTACCAATATTTAATTAATTATTTACTTACTTTTTATGATGTAAATCATATATTTGTCGATGTTTAATAATTTGATAAAACAAAAATACGACCATTATCTACCTGAGATACTAATAAGAATGATATATTTTTGGCCTAGTCCCAATTTAAACCACATTCTTAATTTTGGCAAACATTTCTGAGTTTTTATTAAGAACTTATTACCTACATTTGGAAATAATAAATTGGCCAAGAACGGATACAAGTCCAATTAACGTTTCCTGTAACTTTCAGTTGTCTTGTTGTATAACGTGGTAATGCAGGGAAAAAACAGGGTTACGCGTATAGGATGTAAACCGAAAACTGATAGTCAAGACGTGGTGGTAAAGGTTATATGTTATAACGTGCAATTCATATTCATGAGGTCGTGGGCTCAAATCCCGTCTGCACCCATGAGTATTTTTCCAAATGTAGATGTAGATTTTATCAACAGAGGAATATTGAAGGAATCAAGCTGACACTTGGAACTCAAACAGATTATTTTAGTACGTACACACAAATAGCTCTACGCAGACGTAGTTGCAGGCACATACTAGTATAGAACTAATTAATAGATATTTTAACAGTAAGTATTAAAAAAAAATCCACTATTTTGTCAGTGAAGAAACATATCGTGACAAAAACCGCTCCGTGTTGTCCCTTTAGCCGCGATGCATTTTATGGTTTGCTGACATCTAACAGTGCTTTTCTCTTCCATTTGTTGCATAATTTGTGCAAAGAAAATAGATGTCCATTGTACAATAAAGTAAGTTAAACATTCTATATTCTTAACATTTCGTTAACATTTTGTATTATTATTAGTGACTCCTCGAAAATTCCAGGCGACGCCCGCGCCTGTACTTATACCCCTTTTGAATTATAAATATTAGTGGACAATTAATAAATAAATAATAATAAATAAATAATAAATAATTAAACGACCCTTTTTGTGCAACCATATTTTTTACACATCTGTTGTCTATCTAAAGTTATAATATTACGTGTCACTGTCCAATTGTTGATTTAACATTACTCACATCCTTTCCCAGCCGACCTTATTCTGAATTCTCAAATATTTCGTTATTATGACATTGGCGAATTGGAACAATTCCACTACCATAAATTGTCGGCGAGAAATCGGAAACATAAATTAAATTACATGTAACAAATAATAATCTATACTTACAATAAAACTGTAACGGGCCGGACTCTGTGCATTGAAAATTTACCTTTTCTATAAGATATATCTCTTAAATAAAATGAATCATCCAATTGTATGTATGCTCATAACTTTTGAATGACTGCACCAAATTGGATGATTCTTTGTTGATGTTATATGTGTTTGTAAATGTTAGGAGAAGGTTTGTGTACAAAAAAAATATGAAAATATTAACAAAAAAAAAGGATGGTGGTACGAAATATTTCAATAATTTTAGGGCACTCTATAATCGACACTGATGCCAATACTTTAATCTGTTTCTTTCACATCAGCTGTCTGTCTGTATATCGACCAAGTATCATGCCAAAACTATTGAAATGTAATTGGGCAGGATTTGGTTTTGTAGGTACTCAGAGGACTCTGGATACTATTACCCCCAAATGTGTGTTCATGCGAGAGGGGGTGAAATATAAAATTTGTATTCAGCTGTAATAGTCCAATTAGGTAGGTACGGTTTTTTGTAAGAATTTACTTGAAAAATTGTCCCTGCATGTTTTATCAGATTGGTACCTCAAATATTATGAACATAATATTATATAACAACAAGTAATAGCATACGGGACATTGCGACCTACTAATTATTTTATCTGTAAAATTGTCCGCAGAGAACGTGATTGACTTATCGCGATGAAGAAAGAAAGAAAAATACTCTGTGGTTTAGTTTTCATGAATGAGCAACAGTTTTAGTGAAGTAATATTTACCATCCCAAATAATAGTATTATTTAATTCTGTTCTACGTTTTAGCGCAGCCTAATAAACCATACTTTAATAAATCAATAGTTTTTCTTGACACTTTGATTTTAGTGTTTATTTTAGTTTTGTTTTAACTTTCTCCCGGCTACACCAGCCGTAACTTCTTAACGCCCCCCGCGAGACGGGTCCGTAAGGGCCAGGGTCGTTGACGGAAATCCGAAAAGTGACCCCGCGGCCCTGACCCCTGACCATGCAGGAGAAATCTGTGGGGGGTTTAGTCGGTAGGGGCACCATGTCTGTCGTCGCTATAATGTCGAGCCCGACCACCATCACCTCACCATATCCCTGCATGGTGAGGATATGTTAATGTATTTCCCCCACATAAAAAAAGCCGTAACTTCTTCCTTCGTGCGCAGTCGAGTAAATGACTTGAAGCCTTGTTGTCAGGAATTCGCGAAAGGCGCGGCGGTCACGTGCGGTCATCGAAGTGTCATTAATTACGTTGCAAAACACTTCGGGGACGGCGTCTCATGATCGACGCACTGTGATGCAACATTTCACTGATTCATTTGTTTATTTTGCACTAACGCGAACTTGTTCGGATGTGTGTAGCCGCCTTAAACGAAATCCGAACATCGCTGCAAAGTTGTAAGTTTTATCGGATTCAGTGCTGATTTGCTCGATCTAATACCACCTTGATCTTTTTTCTATAGGACTGCTCCAGAAAGTGATATATTTTCACGATTGATATTCTAATAAATCGATCGTGCCATAATCAAAGCTCTGTGACACAACACTTAACTCTTACTTTAATTTGTTTGTTTTGCCCTATTACGAGCCTGATCGATATGGGTCGGTTCGGAGGATCATAAACAACTAACTCTTTAAAGACTGGAAAGTCTAAAAGTTTTTTGTCCGATACATTACGGAAAATGCTGCTAATCTACGCGACCAAATACCACATTGACCTTTTTTTCTATCGGAGTGATTTTCGTTAGAATGACTAGCACAGGTGTAGTACTTCCTCAGGCGGGACCTTCTATCACTACCAAATGACCCATAAAACTAATAAGCCCTTTATAACTTCTACGCAAACGAAGTCGAAGGCTGATATAAGTGTTATACTTATATAATTAAACGTGGCGCCTCTTTGTACGTTCTCCCATGAACAAATCAGAAAGCAAACGTACAGAAGTTGACAATGCATATTTGTATTGTACTAATATACACCAGAACGCAACATTTGTTAAAATCACAGTTTTCAAATGTTTGTTCAATTTTTAACACAGCTGAGGTTAATCCTTGTGTTTTGAGAGAATCATCAATATTTGTACAGCCATGGACAGTTGATTTCCTAATGGCAGTGCAGGCTCTCGGTTTCGATTGCACTTAAGTAGTTTTAATGTCAAACTGAAGAGTTTAAATTGATTTTACAATAACAATATTACGAAGCGAAGTACTCTTGACTAATCAAAGAAGTTGATACGGATATCAAAAAAAAAAAGAGAATTAACATTCAGTCAAATGAGTTATATTATATAACTTATTACAGTACCTACAAAAACAAACTCGACACTCTTAACCCAATGAAATTAGGCAAAAAAATGGAATAAAAAATCATTAAATTATGTAGTTTGGAGACTATAAAGGATCGATAGAGGGGTGCATTTTGAGCTTATATTCCAATTTGAGGGATTCTGGCATGGTCAGCTCAAGGTCATTTCGATGAAAACGCGTTTAATTCGATATCTGTTAGTATTAGGCAAAAAATTGTTAAGACCTTTTCTCTTCTAAATTAAATTTACTAACTTTTACATCCACAACTTTTCTTTTTTTGATCAATATTTTTCAAGTTATTGCTTCCGAAAGGCAAAAATTTAACTTTTTTCTGTAATGACAATACCTTCAGAGTTATGTTACTTTACCGAGCGAAATCCGCGCCACTGCGACACCTCCGCGACACTGCAAAAAGTCCGCGACACCTCCGGTCTTAGGGCTGAACCCAAAATTCATTGTTGGATTGTGTCGGTGGGTTTCTTCTACACAGGGTTATGTGGGACAAGAACGTTACCTACTTCGACATATGCCAGAAATACGTAACATACATAAAAAACACTACGGTACAGACGTGGTAATTGTATTCGATGGCTATCCCAAAGGTATTTCCAACTTTGGCACCAATTTTGCCAAACGGCTGCGCCGATCCCAGCTGAAGCCATGTGCGGATATCATTTTCATCTACAATATGACCGTCACCACAACTCAAGATAAGTTTTTAGGCAACGAGAGCAATAAGACCAGATTCATCTAACTACTGAAAACTTTTCTCATCAAATCAGACATAGAGGTGGAGCAAGCCGTAGAGTCCGGCAAAGTTCTCTTAGCGGTACTGATAATCAGACCATCCGCATCCTCTACGGCTCGCTTCACCTCTATGTCTGATTGAGTGTATCTGAGTGTATTTCTGGCATATATCGGAGTAGGTGACGTGGTTGTCCCACATAAGCTTGTGTAGAAGAAACCCACCGACACAAACAAACAATGAAATTTGGGTTCAGCCCTAAGTCCGCAGGTGTCGCGGATTTATCGCAGTGTCGCGGAGGTGTCGCAGTGGCGCGGATTTCGCTCGGTAAAGTAACATAACTCTGAAGGTATTGCCATTACTAAAAAAAGTGCAAGGACAAAGTTGTTTATTATTAAAAGATCTACACTTTTTATTATCGGTAAAGTTTCATAAAATTGAACGGTTGGGGAGGAAATGCCAAAAGGGAGGAAAAAAAGTTACATTTTTGCCTTTCGGAAGCAATAACTTGAAAAATATTGATGAAAGAAAGAAAAGTGGTTACTATAAAAGTTAGTAAATTTAATGTAGAAGACAAAAGGTCTCAACAACTTTTTGCCTAACACTAACAGTTCTCGAAATATCGAGTTAAACGCGTTTTCATCGAAATTACCTTGAGCTGACCATGCCAGAATCCCTCAAGTTGGAATATATGCTCAGAATGCACCCCCCTATCGATCCTTTATAGTCCCCAAACTACATAATTTAATGTTTATTTATTTCCTTAATTGCACTGCATTATCTACCAAATTTCATAAGAAGGACCACCTCTAAACTAAGATCTATATAAAAAAAATGATTCAAATTGGCGGTGCCATCGCGTAACATACATACGAAAAAAAAACTCTACAACCGAATACATATACCTCCTATTTTGAAGCTAGTTAAAAAACATCATCATAATCAACCTTTCCTAGTTCTCTGTTAGAAATAGGCATTTCCTTTACTCGCTGATACGACTAGGCCAGCGTAGTGAATTATGGTTTTGATTATCTCTTTCCGTAAGGCCCGAGTTGTTGAAAAGGTGGTACCATTGAGTGGGCTGTCTAATGTTTTCTATAAGACAGTAGATAATGTCGCTCCACGGTTTGCAAAAGCAACTTTTACTTTAATATATTTTTATACCGGTAAGTTTAATGTATACATAACAGGACGTCTACTCTAATTCAACGAAAATCTAATTTCGAAATGAACTCGCGATTTTCTAACTCCGATTCTACTTCGATCCGTCGTTTTGTCCGTTTAAATATTCTAAGCCTACTCTAATAAGAGTAAGCTTAGAATATTTCAACGTCAAACAATGTTGTATCGGACGACACGTAGTAACACGAGAGTAGGAAAGAGGAAAGTCGCGAGTTTTTTTTTCGAAATTTCGTTTTCGTAGAAACAGAGTAGACGTCCAGTTCTCTAATTCTTATTCTTGAATGATATTTATAATATTTTTTAGAAGAAATAATTTTATTTTTTATTTTTATGTAGTTTTTTTAGCTCACAATTGAGTAATATGCTACAAGACCTTAGCATGGCAAGTCGCGATGTCGGACTGACGATGAACATGTCAAAGACCAAAATAATGACCAACAGTAGGGCGCACAAGATTTTGATCGAGAATGTGGAGATTGAATATGTCCAGAGCTGCGTTTATTTGGGCCAATTAGTTTCTTTCCAGGCAAGACAAGAAGCGGAAGTGACTCGTCGCATTGAAAACGCCTGGAGGAGCTATTGGTCCATGCAAGACCTGATGAAGGGAAATACTCCACTATTCCTCAAGCGTAAGCTCATGGACATGTGCATTCTCCCCATTTTAACCTACGGAGCGCAAACTTGGTCCTTGACTAAAAGTCAGATGTCCGATCTTGCGATCTGTCAAAGGGCTATGGAACGCAGTGTTCTAAACGTAAAGCTAACTGACCGGATTAGAAACACCATACTGCGTTCCAAGACTCAGATAGCCGATGTGACCCAAAAGGCTGCTAGCTTGAAGTGGAATTGGGCTGGACACGTCTGCCGCATGTCAGATGATCTTTGGGCCAAGATCACTACACAATTTATTTATTTATTTTATTTATTTATTTATTGAGATAGAAACGGAATTCCAGTTACAATTATCTCACACAATATAAATTAACTTTAAAATTACATTTTGGACAGTGATACAAATGATACAATAACACTATTTCATTACATTAGGTACAAGTCAAGAATAACGAAACAAGTCAACACAAAACAAAAAACATTCAAAATAATAAAACAATGGAAGCCAGACCGCAAAAGACGTTGCGGTAGACCATCTAAGCGATGGCGGGATGACCTCGACAAACATCTCAATAATTGGTATATACTGGCTCAGGATAGAGATAAGTGGAAAAAGGGTAGGGAGGCCTTTGCCCAGCATTGGGACATTTCAGGCTCTTAATAATAATAATATAATAATAATAATAATATTTTTTTAGCTGTTATAGGTTAACACTTAACCATCATCTTCGTGCGCTCCACGATGCAGCGTGCTTACACAGAAGAAACCTACTCACTACGCATACGCATTAATTCACTACGCATTCCACAGTCTAGATGTTCTTATCACAAATGTAGAGTCAAATCTCTTTGTTCGTGTCTTTGGAACATCAACCATGAAACGATATCACTTTTTGGGTTTCGAGCAGTTCGATGAAAAAAAGGGCAGGGTGATATTCTTTTAAGTTACGACCTGTCTAGTAGGGAGAACGGCGACCGCCGATCACTCGCATCGACTCAAATCCCACGCGCACCACGGTCTTTTCGAAGCCATGTGCGTAATGCCGCTAAATAAAAAAAAAAATGGCAGTCATAGGAACTGCCGATAGAAGTGAAAACTTATAACTCAGAATTTCATAGCTTACCTTGGAAACTAAACGGGTGTAACCGGAGGGCGTGACCTCGCCATCATGGCATGACCATCTAGAAATGCGTCAGCATTTCCCATTGGCTCACGCATTTCTAGATGGCCATGCCATGATGGCGAGGCCACGCCCTTTCAGCATTTCCCATTGGCTGACGCATTTCTAGATGCCCAATCGCCAAGGTCCCGAGTTTACCCGAAGATTTCTTATCATACCCGAGCGTGACGGTAGAATTCAATTTACACCCCACGAAAAATTTGTCTAGGCGCGCCTAAAGAAGTTTTCACTTCAAAAACGGTGAAGGTAAGCCCATCATGAGGAAACCGACACGTACCTAATCATACAATCTTTCGAAGTTATGTGTCATCCACCAACCCGCACTTGGCCAGTTTGGTGGATTATGGCTTTGACTCTCTCCTTGCTATAGAAGACCCCGAGTTCCAACAGAGGGAACAGCTTTAGTGAGCTGCTCATTCTTATGCCATTCTTGAACGAGTTTTTTTTTTAAATAAAGACTGACGAGACGAGCAGGACATGTGCCTGATGGTAACCAACATGCGTGCCACATAACAGCACAGTGACACGCAGCTATAGGAACATGAAGAGTCCAAATCATCACCTAGCACTGCACTGCGCTCGTCACTCAGAGATCTAAGATGTTATATCTCTAAGCCCTGTAATTTCTCTGGAAACATTGCCCTTCAAACCAGAACACAGTAATGTTTGCACATTACAGCTTGGCGGTAGAATAAATGGCAAAGCTGTGGTACTTCCCCAGGCGGACTCTGCTAAGAGATGCTAAGAGTCCTACCACCATAGCTGGGCACCGTTAATCAAATAGTTAACTTCGTTAATCGTTAATCCGTTACAAAAAAAGTTAACTTCGTTAAACGTTAAAGCGTTACATTTCGTAAGAATTAACGGAAGTTAACGTTAATCGTTAATCCGTTAATATGCGTATTGGATTTTTATATCGTTGCGTTAGTGAACTTATAAAACCTGTTGGTTTAGGTTCTGGAAGTTAACAGGTTAGGAAAAAACCAAATACTTGTAGAGTTTAATTTTATTATTGAAGTGAAAACTTCTTTAGGCACGCCGAGACAGATTTTTCGTGGCCTGTGAATTGAATTCTAGCGTCACGCTCGGGTATAATAAGAAATCTTCGGGTAAACTCGGGACCATGGCTATTGGCCATCTAGAAATGCGTCAGCCAATGGGAAATGCTGAAAGAGCGTGGCCTGGCCATCATGGCATGGCCATCTAGAAATGCATCAGCCAATAGGAAATGCTGGTGCTTTTCTAGATGGCCATGCTATGATGGCCAGGCCACGCCCTCCGGTTACACCCGTGTAGTTTCCAAGGTAAGCTATCAAATTCTGAGTTATAAGTTTGCTCTTCTATCGGCAGTTTCTATGACTGCCCATTTTTTTATTTAATTTAATGTGTGATTTAATCGCCGGGCATAAGTATCTATTTCCCCTCATGAACATTAACATGTCGAAGTTCTCGTATGAAAGCGAGGCTCGCTTTGGTGTTAAAATGTCTTTACCCGTGGATAGCAGACGTTCAACTGCAGCGTTTAAGGGCTTTTTCCAAATTTCAACCCAATCCTTTCCCGTTCCCAGACGTTCTGACGTGATGAAACAGCAAACATTACAACATTCAAAAATTGCCATTTATAATATTAGTAAGATGTTAAACACTGGAATTTTCATTGTATACCTCCATTTCTTCATTCTTATACATTGATTTGTTCATTTTATTTAACTTTTCTTTGGTTAGTTGAAATGAACTACCACCGATTTTATTTAAAAAAAGTTACAATACAGATAAACGATCGAAAAAGTATGATTGAATTTATCGGGGAGTTCCCCACTAGCTATGGATTACTATAATCTACTTGGTTTACTAGGGACGTGTGAAATATTCAACTAAATTGTAAACGTCAGTCAAATTCGAGTATGTGTATGCTCAAATTTTCAGCCAAAAAGAACTCGAGATTATCGGAAATATGACTTATAGACTAGGGTCGATAATTTTTAAAACCAAAAAAAAATGTAGTAGTAAGAAACCCATTAGAAAAAGAGGGGAATATTATAAAAATTAAAGGAAAAATAAATTACGGGCGATCTGAGGTCGGGAAGGGGATGGGGGTGAGTTTTTAAGGGTAAAAAACGGTTATTCTCGATTTCCGGCAAAACTAAAAGTTCTATTGAAAAAAGTTAAATGGCAAAGTTGTAGGTAATAAAAAGATCTAAAATTTTTGTATACACACTTTTTTCACATAATTTGCATTTTCTGAGAAGATTTACTATGGTAACATATTTTTTTTTTCACCATCGGAAAGTAGAGATTTCAACGAACAGAAAACATACCAAATTTTTGAAAAAAGCTGATATTTTGATGGGTGACTTTTCGATTGAAAGTTAGGGTGTTTTTTAGGGTTCCGTAAAACGTAAAAACGGAACCCTTATAGATTCGTCATGTCTGTCTGTCTGTCTGTCTGTCTGTCTGTCTGTCTGTCTGTCTGTCCGTCCGTATGTCACAGCCACTTTTTTCCGAAACTATGAAAACTACACTGTTGAAACTTGGTAAGTAGATGTATTCTGTGAACCACATTAAGAATTGAACAAAAAAATTAAAAAAAAAGAAAAATTAGGGTTGCCCCCCATACTGAGAACTAATACTCAAAAAAATTTTTTTCATCATACCTGCACGTGTGGGGTGTCTATCGATAGGTCTTCAAAAATGATGTTGAGGTTTCTAAAATCATTTTCGTATACACTGAATAGTTTACACGAGACACACTTCCAAAGTGGTAAAATGTGTGTCCCCCCCCCCTCTAACTTCTAAAGTAAGATAATGAAAAATGTAAAAAAAATATATGATGTACATTACCATGTAAACTACCAACGAAAATTAGTTTGAACTCGATCTGATAAGTAGTTTTTTTTTAGTCCGTCATAAATACACTATTATTGAAACTTCGATCAAAGCTACAACGAACTACAAGAACTATGTGTACTATGTATATTATGTTACTTGCTGCAACGGAACCCTTCATGGGCGAGTCCAACTCGCACTTGGCCACTTTATTTCGATATTCATTCAAAATAATGTGAAAAAATTAATATTTTTGATCAAATAAATTACAGCGTATTTGGGACATAAAAAGATAAGTTTTCACCAAATTTCGTTAAAAAAAAATGTTTTTGTAAGAGATAAAAATAAAAAACCAAAAACTTGGTTTTTTGAATTTTTCACATAAATTTTGAGGTTATGTGAAAAAAGTGTGTAGCCAAAAATTTTAGATTTTTTTATTACCTACAACTTTGCCATTTAACTTTTTTCAATAGAACTTTTAGTTTTGCCGGAAATCGAGAATAACCGTTTTTTACCCTTATAAACTCACCACCATCCCCTTCCCGACCTCAGATCGCCCGTTATTTATTTTTCCTTTCATTTTTATAATACTCCCCTCCTTTTCCAATGGGTTTCATCCTACTACTATTTTGTTTCACTTTTTATTATTTTTAAAGGCTTCTACCCTGGTCTATTATGATAACAAAATTATATTTGTTTTCATATAACGCCAACCGATCATGCCACAGGCTAAAATGACGCCCCAATCCTGCCAAAATTGCAGGAATCCTGCGCCCAGCACTTTTCGTTTCATACTTGTCTGAATCTGTTTTTTGCGCTGCGCCGAGGTGCCGTACGGTAAATAAATAGTAAGCATTGGATTAACGATTAACGGACTTCTGCATAATTAACGGAAGTTAACACGTTCGTTAACATTTTTAAAAGTTAACTTAAAAGTTAATCCGTTAATCAAAATGTTAACTTCGTTAATTAACGATTAACGGATTAACGAGTTAATGCCCAGCTATGCCTACCACTACAGAATAAATTTACACTACAGAGGAGTATGTTCTTGTATTGACAACAAGCAACAATAAGTAAGTTAGTATGTCACTTTTTCGCTACCAAGTACTATACATTATTATACCGTTAGTTTTCGCACGATCGACATGTCGAACCGTCATTATACGTTATCTAACTCGAGAAGCTAGCGAAATTTCCTGGCACTTACGCGTAATATAGCTAGATAATTTATAGAAAAACTCTATACGGAATACGGATGTATTGCAGATACATGGCGTTGGGAATCTGTGTAGTGTGTATGGTTGATCAAATCCAACGAATATTGTAAACTATTTTATAACATATTTGCTCGTAAAGGGTCTCTTATTGGACCAATTTCTGTATCGTAATGTATCTTATTACGCACTAGTGCTGTAATGTGTAATGTAAAACGCACGGTTTCAAAATGCTCCGTCCACAGACTAGGTAGAGAGATATGCTCCGTCTAAAACGAACGGTACCTTTTTAAATCTTAGTAAAGAGTTTTTATGTCAGAAAAGTGTGGTCAACATTTTATGAATAAAATTAACTTTGAGAGGTAAAATATAATAAAGAATTATTAAATTCGTTAATTTAATTAATTTAGACCATAAATTACTTTAATTTTTCTGTAACAAAACACAAAAATATTAGTTTACTTTATTATTAATGACACACGGGCTGGTTCTGTGCCGTTGCTTAAAAAAAAGGCGCCGATGCGCGCGCATTGCTAATCTGTGATCCATAGTGATTACTTACTCTGTGCTGTGATCTGTGATCAAGTAAATATTATTCCGCGCGTTTTTTTTCGCTGTATTGTTTTTATTTGAAAATGTCGTCAGAGTTTTGTTTATTTCCTCGCGAATATGTTATAAAACGTCGTATGACATACGTGCGCTTTGATAATTACAGCCTCTGCTAATTATAGCTCTCGCCTTCGGCTCGAGCTAGCAATAAAGCTTCGGCTGTAATTATCAACTTACCGCACTTATATCATAATGTACTATTATAACATATTTGCTCGTAAAGGGTCTCTTATTGGACCAATTTCTGTATCGTAATGTATCTTATTACGCACTAGTGCTGTAATGTGTAATGTAAAACGCACGGTTTCAAAATGCTCCGTCCACAGACTAGGTAGATATATACTCCGTCTAAAACGAACGGTGCCTTTTTAAATCTTAGTAAAGAGTTTTTATGTCAGAAAAGTGTCGTCAACATTTTATGAATAAAATTTACTTTGAGAGGTAAAATATAATAAAGAATTATTAAATTCGTTAATTTAATTAATTTAGACCATACATTACTTGAATTTTTCTGTAACAAAACACAAAAATATTAATTTACTTTATTATTAATGGCATACCGGCTGGTTCTGTGCCGTTGCTTAAAAAAAAAGGCGCCGATGCGCGCGCATTGCTAATCTGTGATCCATAGTGATTACTTACTCTGTGCTGTGATCTGTGATCAAGTAAATATTATTCCGCGCGTTTTTTTTTCGTGTTTTGTTTTTATTTGAAAATGTCGTCAGAGTTTTGTTTATTTCCTCGCAAATATGTTATAAAACGTCGCATGACATACGTGCGCTTTGATAATTACAGCCTCTGCTAATTATAGCTCTCGCCTTCGGCTCGAGCTAGCAATAAACCCTCGGCTGTAATTATCAACTTACCGCACTTATATCATAATGTACTATTATATCCCTGGATGTCGAGCACATTGCAGTGCTAGGTAGTGATTTGGACTGTTCTTGTTCCAATAGCTGCGTGTCACTGTACTGTTATGTGACAGGCATGTTGCTGACCATCTGACACATGCCCTGCTCGTATCGACACTTTATACAAAAAAAAAACTAGCATCGTCTCCAGTTTTACCAGTACAGTAGTTTTCCCGCTATAAAAAGTAGCCTACAAGTTATTGTAGACTATATTATATGTTCTAAATTTCAACCCGATTCGTTCAGTCGTTCCGACGTGAATGAGCAACAAACATCCAAACAACCAAACTTTCGCATAATATTAGTAGGACCTAAACAATATAAATTAGATTTCTGTGAGTGGGATATAGGATTCGCTAAGTCTACATGCATTTCACATAAAATAAATCTAACCCAGTCTAATCTATGTAGGTACAGTCCGCGAGGTATAAGCTGAGCTTTGCATTAGTGTGAGTGATCACATGCATACGCATCTATTACCAAAAGTACAGTCAGACAACAAACTCTTAAACAACAAGCTGACATTAACTATCCAGGATCAATATGGTCATTGCGAAAAGAAGTATCTCTTTTAGGATTCAAATGGTCAAGGACAGAGAATAACAGAATTTTTTTAATGGAAAAGCATGAGATCCGTCACCTACGTATAACTTATTTACTTAAAATTTCCGAATACCGTATTCAGGGCAGGCCTATCGTTTATACCGATGAAACATATATTGACACCACTCACACTTCATCAAAATCATATTCAGATGGCAGCACTTCTGGTTTGAAGAAACACCTTATTAAGAGAACATGGTCACAGCGTCCTGCGTCTGACTGTACTTTTGGTGATCACTCACACTAATGCAAAGCTCAGCTTATACCTCGCGGACTGTATATCCAGTTGTGACCTGATATCTCCGGAAATGCAGTTACGTCAGTAGGTATTAGAACTGAATGCGGCTGTCGTAAGTTTGTAAGTTACTGGCACAAGCAGACAGGTTCAGCCTTTCCCAGCCTTAAACGAGAAATGTTGCATATTTAGCGTATTTAGAATAGACTTACGGCATGTACTGACTCCGCCTTGGTAGATAAAACATCATTATTATAAGCAGCTATACTATATACCATACTTTTTTTTTAAAATAACGAGTGACAAGACGAGCAGGACATGTGCCTGATGGTAAGCAACATGCCTGCCACATAACAGCACAGTGACACGCAGCTATTGGAATGTGAAGAGTCCAAATCATTACCTAGCACTGCACTGCGCTCGCCACCCAGAGATCTAAGGTGTTATATCTCTAAGCCGTGTAATTTCTCTGGACATCCCTTGGAATGGAATCCCTTCAAACCGGAACACAGTAATGTTTTGCGCATTACTGCTTGCCGGTAGAATAACTGGCAAAGGTGTGGTACTTCCCAAGGCGGACTCTGCCAAGAGTCCTACCACTATATGTATGTTTCGTTCCCGCTAGGATTTGGGATCTTCTCAGACAAGGAGAAAGTCAGGGTCTATACTGGCCATAGACGATCCATGCCCTTGAAAGATGTATTATTTTTAAGCATCTTGGTTACGACGATATTTTCCTTCACCGCTAAAGCCAGTGATGATAACAAAGTTGAGCATATTGATAAATACTCAGGATTCTAACGGTCGATATTCATTATTATAAAAGGAGTAATTTCCTTCAAAATACGAGTACATGTATGTAGGTTATTTTCCTTTATGCTGGTTGCCTGGAAGAGATTGCTCTCTGCAATAAGGCAGCCATTTGTGGCACTAGTTAAAAAGTGTTTCAGTGTGATATTTTAATTTGTTTGTGTCACAGAAAAGAGTTTCTATCAATCTATATTTACCAAGTAGTAAGTACCTACTCTTTGAATGTCATAGACCAAAGTACTAGATCACAAACAAGTAAACTTTTAGCTAAATTAAAGTAAATTACAGTGATTAGGATGTCGAAATCGACGATATTAGCTCAGGGAACGGATGCTTATGACAAAATGTCGAAGGCCAGAGAATGGCTCCTGATGAATCGTATCCCTTCTACACATACTTACCTACTATAGAACAATAATAAATATAGGCAATAAAATCTGAAAATCTTCGCCTCGAAAATTTACGGAATTGGAAAATATACCAAACTGCGACAAAAAGGTTAATTTTGAAGTATTTATTCATTTTTTAAATAAAAAAGTGGCCAAGTGCGAGTTGGACTCGCCCATGAAGGGTTCCGTTGCAGCAAGTAACATTATATACATAGTACACATAGTTCTTGTAGTTCATTGTAACTTTGATCGAAGTTTCAATAATAGTGTATTTATGACGTACTAAAAAAAACTACTCATCAGATCGAGTTCAAACTAATTTTCGTTGGTAGTTTATATGGTAATGTACATCATATATTTTTTTTAGATTTTTCATTCTCTTACTTTAGAAGTTAGAGGGGGGGGACACACATTTTACCACTTTGGAAGTGTCTCTCGCGCAAATTCGTCAGTGTAGACGAAAATGATTTTAGAAACCTCAACATCATTTTTGAAGACCTATCGATAGACACCCCACACGTGTAGGTTTAATGAAAAAAAAAAATTGAGTTTCAGTTCTCAGTATGGGGGGCAACCCTAATTTTTCTTTTTTTTTAATTTTTCTGTTGAAATCTTAATGCGGTTCACAGAATACATCTACTTATCAAGTTTCAACAGTGTAGTTCTCATAGTTTCGGCAAAAAGTGGCTGTGACATACGGACGGACAGACAGACAGACAGACAGACATGACGAATCTATAAGGGTTCCGTTTTTACGTTTTACGGAACCCTAAAAAGATGTGGTGTCATGGGACATCAGTTAGGAATTAGGAACAAATTTCTTCGGATAATATAGAAGCAACACAATTTCCAAAAAAAAAAGTTTATTTTACGTTACGATCATCTGAAAAATAAAGTTTGCAACACCGGCAGTTTTTACGAGTAACTTCCATTGTATAGGTATTTATGTTTCTTACGGTTTTAATCTCACATTTTTATCAGCAGCAAGGTCGCTTTCTCCTCCAAGCCTGAATAAGGAACTTCGTTCCAAACATTTTCTCGTTTATTTCTCTATTTTCTGTATTTTCAAGGGTCCAGTTTGGGCGGCGTATTGCTTACCATCAGGCACGCGTTCTACTTCTGCAGTCAATCTATACTAAAAAATAAAAATTCCATCTATCTGTAGAGGTAAAACAAAATAAAATATTCGTCATATCAGTAGGAATAAATCATCTAAGTTCGTTATCAATCCAACCGCGTCCTTGTTGGTAAAATTCCTAAATATCGACGTAATTAGCATAACCACAGTTACGACATAATTACAGTAAATCAGGTCTAATTACGGCTTATATTACGACAGGGAAACATGTGTGACTATGACTATCCTAATGATTTTATAAATGCGAAATCCTTAACTTTTTGGGTATTGCTCAATCACAGAACAGCAGAACTCGGATAGATTAAAATCTAGAGTACCGCGTAAGCTACTTTTTATTCAGAAAGTATCACATCTACATGCATAAATTCTACGTAACTACTACTTCTATTAATTAGTATTACTCCATATCATAAATACGAAAGTTTTAACTTTTTGGGTGTTGCTTACATTGAAATAGCAGAATGGATCGAATTGTCATTTCGAACTTGGATGGGTTAAAATCTAGAGCACCGCATAAACTACCTACTTTTTAATCAGAAAATATCATGCTTAAATTCTACGCAAGTACTACTTCTAATAGTCTTAATCCATAATAAGTAGTTACAAATTCTGCTAATAATACCTAAATATAAAAGTGAAAGTACGTATAGATATTTTTGTTGCTCAAACATATCGCATCGCAACGACTAAACAATCTTGCCTACGTTCTAAAATTCTACGCATCTGTAGTCATGGACAAAAACTAGTCCTACTAACGTCGCGAAAAATGTTACAAAAAGATCACAAGTTAAAATATTTTCCAAACGAGACTCTGTCGCAACACTTCCCAAGAATAAAAAAGTAAAAAAGGACGTAGTGTCATGGGACACCATGTAGAAGTATCTAACACAATTTGCAAAAAAAGATGCTTTTGTTTATTGTTATTTATGGTAACATCGTCTGAAAAAAAAATTGGCAGCACTGGTCACGGGTAGTTTTTACGCGTCACCACAGTAATATATTTTTTTCGCGCTGAGACCACGACACGAGACCGAGACACGTGTCGCGGTCGCGGCGCGAACTGGTGCCCATACAAAGCTAAAATGTGACGTGCACGTCGCGGTCTCCGGTAGTGCTCTCCTGTCGCGGTCTCGTGTCGCGGTCTCAGCGCGAACCTGCACCTTTAAGGTACAAGTTCGCGCTGAGACCGCGACGCGAGACCGCGACACGAGACCGCGACCGGAGACCAAGACAGGCACTTGACACTATGGAATTGTATGGGCGCCAGTTCGCGCCGCGACCGCGACCGCGACCTGTCTCGGTCTCCTGTCGCGGTCTCGGCGCGAACTGGCGTCCATACAATTCTATAGTGTCAAGTGCCTGTCGCGGTCTCCGGTCGCGGTCTCCGGTCGCGGTCTCCGGTCTCGGTCTCGTGTCGCGGTCTCAGCGCGAACCTGCACCTTTAGTCTCACATTTTTTTAGTTCGGTTTCGCTCCAAAATGCCTACCTCCTCCAAGCCTGCCGAAAGAAACATCGTTACAAAAAGGAAAATGGCCGCTGAATGCGGGCGAAACTTATGTCATGTTCTACATACAAGCAGCGTGAAATATGTATTTTACAATCCTTGGATAATTGTATATTTCAATTCTACGTGAACGAAGACGAAGGTAACAGCTACTGTGAACTGACCGCCGTTGCTACGTTCGTATTTTGCTACATAGGCTATATGAAACACGTTACGTCTACGTACAATTAATGAGAAAAGTGATATCAAAATTAGAATTAGAATATTTATTTCTTCTGTTTTTTGTGACAACGCCCGACTTAAATTTAAAATACTTAGCCAACTCCGTGATAAATTAAAACGCAACAAATTGTGGAAGATTCTTTAGTAGGTTCAGTATAATTAAAACGACCCAATGAGCTATAAATGGCCTAACTTTAATCTCTTATTACATTTGAATGCATTTTTTTAAAATCCGAGGCATTCGAACATGTTTTGAAAAAGTACAAATTTATAATTTACCAGCTGCACCTTACCGTTTTGCCTGATGTGTCCATCCTGACAATAATCTAACCATGTTTCCAATACTCCGATTTCAGCCCGATCCGTTCACACGCTCCAACGTAACAAACATTGACATTTAGGAATAATATTAATAGGATGTCAATTTTTGGATGTTTGATGCTCAATCATGTCGTAATCGTAACGTATGAACAGATGGGGTTAAAATTTGGAACACTAAATATATAGCTATATAAATATATAGCTTATAGCTTGGAAAACACATATACTCTTTTTTCCGGGAAACCCACGGGAACGGGAAGTACGCGAGAAAAATCGCGGAGCGCTGGTAGTTCATAGTTTTTTTTTAAATTGTAAATTCAAAGATCCCTAACAGAAGTCAGGGTTGAATACAGGGCCATACCTTATTTTCTAATATTTCTTTACATAACAGTGTTGATCATTTTAAAAATGTATATTGCCTTACGTTTAGTTAGTTTTCCTTAATTTTCTACATATTTTATAGATACTTATGTTTCTTTCTATGCATTGGATAACTTATCGAGCAAGTTTTGTGGATTGTATTGATGTTACTTTATTATTTTCATACGATATCTTAGTTTATAGTATTATAGTAGGATTTAAAGTTATGTGCGCGACAGTAGTGGAGGCGTGGCTGTCGCAACACTCGCACGCACCGGCGGCATTGCCCGCGGCAAGGCAGCCGGGCGGTCACTGCGCCGGCGCCGGCGCAAGCCGCGCAACCGAGCGCAGACATCTGCCAGAGCTGACAGAAGGTTACTTCTGTCACCTTTTGAAGTTTTAAGTCGTTTGGCGTATTAGAGAAGCATCATGAGTTGTTTTACGATGCCTGAGCATACTGTCACGAAAAACGGACATCCTGAAGTTAAGTAGTTAACATTTTAGTAAATATTGTAACCATGGACGTTTTTTTTTTTTAAGTAAAGAGTGACAAGACGAGCTTGGCATTTGCCTGATGGTAAGCAACATGCCTGCCACATAATAGTACAGTGACACGCAGCTATTGGAACATGAAGAAACCAAATCATTACCTAGCACTGCACTGCGCTCGTCACCCAGCGATCTAAGATGTTATATCTCTAAGCCCTGTAATTTCACTGGAAACTTTGCCCTTCAAACTGGAACACAGTAATGTTTGCACATTACTGCTTGGCGGTAGAATAACTGCCAAAGGTGTGGTACTTCCACAGGCGGACTCTGCTAAGAGTTCTACCACTACAAAAACGTATAAAAAAGTCGGACGTAGTCTCGCTAAAACAAAAACTGTGTCACTAGAGTCGGACACATTTGCACGTGTGCGTTGTCAGGTTGTCACTGATAGGCTTACACGCACACATATGCACAAGTAGCGCGTGTAATGACCCACTGATGTGTGCGTGTCAGCCTGTATGTGACAGCGCCCACGTGCATATTATGTGGCCGACTCGATGGACACAGTTTTTGTTTTAGCAAGACTACGTCCGACTTTTACGTTTATACGTCCATGATTGTAACTAATTTCAGGCTTACTTCTTGCGTTGATCTGTTACCTTTTTGTTATTTCTCACTACGTTTTCGGAACTTTCGGCTAGATACATTATTAGACTAGTTGCGTCTCGCGGTGTAGCTCGTAGCAACAACTAACTTTAACGGGATAATAAGTAGCTTCCGTGTTGATCCCTGTCCATCGTACTCACTGTACCACCGACTTCATATTAAAATTAATCTCAGACATTAAAATAAAATTTCTTAATTTGTATGTAATCAACTAAAGCCACTGTTCCAACCAAACAGCGGAGCTAGTAAGTAGAATTGAATATAAATATGTATTATACTTCGTCCAGGTAAACAAATTTTAGGTCTTTGTTGAAATTTCAAAAACCGATATATCAGAAGACTAAATTTTACATTTAAGCCATGTTATTTACAACCATAGTATTACCAAAGTATTTTGAAGTACATGAAAACTTAGAAAATGGACAGTTACACTGTCCGGTCTGACCACAGAAATCTAAATAATATTATTAATTAGATTTCTGTGGGTCTGACCCCATTTTCGCACTCTTTTTATACGCCACAGCATGTTGAAACCACTATAATTTAGACTTCAATATGTTTGAACTCTAGACATCTATGACAGGGCATGTAGCGTACAAGCACAGGCCAGTAATACCAGTTGCCCAATTTTAGTGCAAAATAATTCCAACATCACTAGTGAATGTACACAGTATATAGTTCAAGATCACTTTGGCAACACTCAGATTTTGCATATCAACTGACCAGCGTCCGACTCAAAAAACGACAAACACTACCCTTAGTGCTATAGACATAAGGTTTAATTTAATGGAGTGTGCTTTGGGGTGTCAAAAAATGCAAAATTGATTTTGCGGATGACTTAATCTTAATTATAAGGTGTTAGCGAGGATAATTGTTTGTGATTGATTATTTTGGCTACCGGTTTTTTGCAGTACAATTAGTAATATACATGTGGAAAAAACCTGTGTACTATCGTATCAATTCTGATATCACTTTTAACCGAATTCAAACATAACGAGGTCTACCGGAACGGAGGAACGGGGTTTTAGCGTTGTAATTTGGCCAGTTTTTTGAAGTGAAAACTTCTTTTGGCGCGCCTAGACATAGATTTTTCGTAGGGTATGATTTGATTTCTAACTATCTAAGAAATGGTATGCTAAGAAATCTTCGGGTAAACTCGGGACCATGGCCATTGGCCATCCAGAAATGCGTCAGCCAATGGGAAATGCTTTTCAGCATTGGCAGGGCGTGGCATGGCCATCTAGAAATGCGTGAGCCAATGGGAAATGCTGACGTATTTCTAGATGGCCATGTCATGATGAGCAGGCCACGCCCTCCGGTTACACACGTGTAGTTTCCAAAGTGAGTTATCAGATTCTGAGTTATAAGTTTTCATTTCTATAGGCAGTTCTATGAGTGCTAATTTTTTTTTATGTAAGTATGTGAGGCGTCGATTACTTCGAGATTTTTTATATCTTTCTTCTTCTTTGAGATTTGTTATCTGATTTACGTGAATCTTTTTTTCTTCGATGCAGAATAGCTGAAATTTGGTCCAATAGAAATTTTGTACAGTTTCGGTAACCAGTTTTCGTTTCATGAACATTTTGTATGAAAATCTTTGTCCGGCCGATGTAATTATAGTTTGTGTACGGCTTTTAATCCTTCGAGCCGTTTCTGTAGTACTGGCGCCACGATGGAACTCGTACTGGTAAATAACGTGATATTTCGAGTTTTCTATTTTGTAAACTAAGTGACCAACAGAAAAAAACAATATAAGAAAAAACAAATGGATTACGGTTTTCAGAACACAAAAGCATGAGTAAACAGCTGGTATAAATTTTAAATTGGAATTTCTAACCAAAGAGGAGATATTTGAGATCAAAGTGTACGACAATACACCAATTTCATATGTAAGGACCTAATGTAATATTTTTTACACCGAAAAACATTAAATTCAGACTCTCGACCAAATTTCATAAGAAGCCATCATAAGTCGTCAAGATAAACTGAAGTAGGTATGTAAAGTTTAGTGTTATTTAAAAAACCACCACAGCGATTTTTACAAAATGTATGTGGGACAATTTCTGAACTACGAGTATGACTTTTCTATCTCCCATAAAAAAAACCATCCAAATTTATTCACAATTGACGACGCTCTCGCGTAACACATACAAAAATAAACCTACAACCGAATTGAGAACCTCCTCCTTTTAAAAAAAAAGTAGATAACTACGTTTTGTCTATGGTTTTGTATAAAAAATAGTATTTTCTTTTATTTAGATCAAAAGTGTTAGCCGTAGCTTAAACAAAAGTGTCATAAGTCAAAAGACACTTGCAGGTTCTTTCAATTTTCCTAATTCAGATTTTTTGCACGTATCAACCTCAGCAATGACCGAGTTGGCGACCAGACCAATCGTGCACCAACGATCTCAATACAAACATGTGCCCTCACAAACTTCAGGACGCACGGAATCATGTTATCGTTGGGAAGAGTGAGCTCACTCATTCCGTTCTAGCCAGTTGCAGGAAGCGGTGGACGCTGGACGTTTTTACCTTTTTACCTATCACTATTCGTTATCCACAACCAAAATAAGTAGAACCACAGCATATCTCGCCGCTAGCGATTCCGTCCGGGTCCGGGCACATCCATTGGTTTATATCGATGTCGTGCACATGCACTAGCATTATTATTCTGTGACAATGGTTCTCAACTATGCAGAATGAACAGTTGGTTCACTGTTTAAAAATAAAGCAGATTAGTTTGTCTCAAACATTAATAACTTGTCAAAATATTTTCACGAAACAATCTATCAGCCTCAATTCCCAGCGTTGCATATTTAGATAATGTGCATGTAGGTGTAAGCTATTGTTACTTTTGTGTAATCAATAATGGTTATGAAAATGATAACTATTTTGAAATTAAAACAACTGAGTATGGTTATCATAACAACTACTTAGATCGATGGCGAGTCCGCCACGTACCTATGTTGACACGGTATTTATTTATTTTATTCAGTCAGTTATTCATTGTTATTAAATTTAAGTTTTTACAATATCAATATAAAAAAAAAATATTATTATTAGTAACCGACTTCCAAGAAAAGAGTAGGTAATTTTTTTTTTTTAAATAAAGAGTGACGAGACGAGCAGGACATGTGCCTGATGGTAAGCAACATGCCTGCCACATAACAGCACAGTAACACGCAGCTATTGGAACATGAAGAGCCCAAATGATTGCCTAGCACCGCACTGCGCTCGTCACCCAGAGATCTAAGTTGTTATAGCTCTAAGCCCTGTAATTTCTCTGGAAACATTGCGCTTCAAACCGGAACACAGTAATGTTTGCACATTACTGCTTGGCGGTAGAATAATGACAAAGGTGTGGTACTTCCCCAGGCGGACTCTGCTAAGAGTCCTACCACTACAAATTACTATTAATTGGGTTGTATGTTTTCTTTATATGTACCTATGTTACTCGATAGCGCCACCAATAGTAAATCGGTTCTTTTTGAAGTGAAAACTTCTTTAGGCGCGCCTAGACAGATATTTCGTGGGCTGTGAATTGGATTCTAGCGTCACGCTCGGATATGATAAGAAATCTTCGGGTAAACTCGGGACCATGGCTATTGGCCATTTAGAAATGCGTCAGCCAATGGGAAATGCTGAAAGGGCGTGGCCTCGGCATCATGCCATGGCCATCTAGAAATGCATCAGCCAATAGGAAATGCTGACGGATTTCGAGATGGCCATGCTGTAACCCTTTTTTTTTCTCCGTCTGTGGATCGGAACGCGAATCCTTCGTTAGTCTGTGGTTGCGAAGAGAGACAATTTTTCCCCTCCCTAATAATCGTTTCGTTTTTACCCCGTCCCTAGCGTGAGCGTCGGAAGCGTCCATTTTGATTCCGAAAGGCAGGCGAGCCGCCACGGTGATAGGATTATTTGTCTAAATCGTTGATTTGTGAAGATTTAAAGATGGCATGCGACGTGCGGCCGTATTATTGCCCGCCGTAGGCCTTTTGGTGAGTTATGTGCTGTGATTTCGCTTGATTAGACAGTGGGTCGATCGAAGTTCGCCGCGGCGTTATGAAAACTTATTTTTTGTTGTAGTGACGTGTCCTGAAGAGAACGCCGACGGGGCGACGATCTGCGTTGTTTGCGTGGGAAGCTTTGCTTCCCGTGTTAGAGAAATCACCTCCCCGACGGGGTAAGTTTCTGAATTATTAGAGTGTTGAAGGACCGCGTGGCAAGCGGATGTCTGTTTGAAACGTTGCTTATTCGATTGTTTTCTTTATAGGAGGTGTTTTGGTGAGCCGGGTGTTTGGTGAGCCGGGTGTTTGGTGAGCCGGTTTGTTTTGGAGGACGGTGTTTGGAGGGCTGTTTTGAGGCGCCTATCGTTTGGGAGATGTCCAGTACGGGCCGGGAGTCCTGTACGCGTGAGCTGTCTCGTGGTGTGCTCGACAGTTAGCAGTGAGACCTCGTGACCTTCAACCGCGGCTTGCGTCCGCGTCTCCACAGGTTTTTGTTTGTGTTTGTACTTTAGCCGATAATCTGATAGTGTTTCTTATGTGGTGTTAGTATAGATTCTACTTTTTATACTTTTCCTGAGGTTGTAAAAGTAACAACCTGAGATAATGTGATGTACTGGATTTACGAGTTTGTGGGAACGGAGGTTGTAAATGTATCAACCTGATGTGATGTCGATGGGGAGTGGTAGATGAATGATGATGATGCCGAGGCAGTTAGGGTGTCTGCCCGGAGTCATTAGTGAAGTTTGAGGGAGTGGTAGATGAATGATGATGATGCCGAGGCAGTTAGGGTGTCTGCCCGGAGTCATTAGTGAAGTTTGAGGGATTGTTGGATGAAACCGAGGCCGTTCAGATGTCTGCCCGGGGTCGTTCTAACCAGATGTTTGTCGGGTTTAACGGAGCCTTGCTGCATATGAATTGTGCGCAGGAGGTGAAGCTATTATATTTTGTATGAGTACTACTTACTTATGGTATTTATTACAATGATAAAGGTCTTACCTTAACCGATGGTAATACTTAAACTATAGCGTTGTGAATGTGAATGAGTGATGAGATGGTTATGTAAAACGTTGTAATCCATAATTCCTGTACCTTGTTTATGACTGAGTCAGGACGGATGTTATTCTGGGTAACAATACTTAGCATTTCTGTTTATGTGACCTAGAAAGGGAACCTATTGTAAGTACCCTAATTGTGTAATTCTCGGTTATTATAATTTTATTGTTCTAATGTTGGAGGTTTAAACCTACTGTTTGAAAGGGGTAATTTAAGTGTTATTATCTTTCCCATGTTTAAGTAAACCTGGTGATTTTTGTATGGAACCTTAAGCGTTCGAAGTGGTAGTTAAACTATTGTCTTGAGTTATTCTATGGTAACATTCAGTGGTCTTTTTACCACCCTATAGAAGGCATATTGGCCTTTAGTTTTGTTAATGTTAGCTTTTCATTTTTAACCCTACAGGTTCCGGGAGTATGGGGAGGTGGTGACTTTCTAAATAACTCTTAAACCTAACCGGGAGAGTTGGCCCAGGGCTTAACCCCTCACTTCTACCGGTTTTATATATTTGCCCTATTCCGACCCTTACTCAGGGACCCTGTACGGTGGAATCGGAGTTGTTTTGACTCAAAGAGGTTGAGGGAATTCTTATAATTCCTTTTATGCTTATAGGTAACAGCAACTCAACGGTCAACCCCTGACCCTTTTAACCTTTTTAACCTTCTTATTATAAATCTATAAATTTGTTTAGACAAATAAACGCTTGAAAAAGTCTTAATTTTTTATTTCTTCTTAAACATTAACTTTCTTTCCGGGGAGGTTTGGGAATTCAATTTTCACCAATTGAGTTCTCAACCCTTGACCCCCGGATACCCTTACAATTTGGCGCCCGAACTCAGGGACCTTTTCAAGCATTTATACGCTATATATATACTATATAACGCTATATAAGACTGTATGGGATGTTTTGCACGTTATTGAAGCTTTATAGGATGTTCTGTGTTCTTTCTAGGCTGTTTTAGGTTATAACTACCTGGATATTGTTATATTATTCTACTATACCTTACTATATGTTAGCTATAGACTACTATATGTTATTTTTTTTAACTTTACTTAATATATGTAAAGTTTTCTACTTTATAGGCTTTGTTGAGATGTCATTGCCTGTTTATTGTTATATTCTTTTACCATACCCGACTATATGTTAGTTATATACTACTATATGTCAGTTTATTTTAACTTTCCTTATTATAAGTAAAGTTTTCTACCTTTTAGGCTGTGTTGAGCTGTCGCAACCTGTTTATTATTATACCCTTTTACTATACCTGACTATATGTTAGCTATATACCACTATATGTTATTTTCTTTTAACGTTACTGACTGTATGTGAAGTTTTCTACCTTTCTAGGCTATTTATAGATCATATATATGACTATATGCTGGTTATATGATACTATATAATTTTTTTTCCTTATTGTTTTATTATTTTAAAGCTTTCAAGACGTGCTTAACTACTATAAGTCTTCGATCGTGGTCTTCTACCTCTGGTTTCGGTCTGTTGCTCGATTCTGGATCGTGTTACTGTTACCTTTTCAACCTATAACTTTGAGTTTGTTATCATAATAACGGTTTAATATTGTTTAACTACTGTTGTATTGTGCGGCTAGTATTATAACTTTTTAGCATAAGCTATATTACTAAGTTTATCTAATTTTAAGTATAGTTCTGTTTACTTAAGACTTTGAATATGGAGGAACGTCCCATATCTTTCCATTTACTGAATGTTGATGAGTTGAAATATGAAGTATGTATCCGCGATGCCCTTCCGGAGGATAATATACAAAAGTTACGAGCTCAGGTGAAAAAGTTGAATGCTCAGATGAGAACTGATGAAATTGTAACTTATGCGGGTGATATTTCTGCCGAACTACTGTGTGTTCAGGGTAAACTAGGGGAACTAGAGGAGACTTGTGCTCGACGCCCATTACTATTAAAATATCTGAATAGGATACAAGCTTTAGGTAATCATCTCTTTCATCGGTTGAGTCGCCTTTCACCTTCCCTCGAGGAAGACTGTGTCCGTAAAGCTCAGCTTGACGAACGTTTGGGGGTTATCACTAAGAAGATGGATCGCATTTTGCAAAATTTTCGGAGTAGTGTTGAATTTACCCTTGCAGATGATAAGCCGTTGTGTGGAGCTCAAGGTGACCCTACTGTTGAGGAGCTGGGAACTGCTGATGGAGCTGATGCAGTCGCTGACTCCGAGGAAGTTCGTAGTAGTCCTGCTGTGCGCTTTGTTCCGTGTGACCGAGTTTCAAATGTCCACGCACTAAACCATAAGTTTAATGGAAAGGGTAGTGTTCATGCTTACCTGGAGAGATTAGAAGAGTTAAGCTCGTCTAGACATATTTCCCCATCTAAATTGTATACCTCGGCTGTGGAGTTGTTTACGGATGATGCTTTATTATGGTATCGTAGTATACGCGATGACGTTCATAATTGGGAAGAGTTGAAGAATTTGTTGTTAGAGGATTTCCTGCCTCCGGATTTTGAAGTTGCAGTGGCTACGGCGGACGAATTTTGTGTAAGGTGTAGGACTAAGGGTCATATCCTGAAAGCATGTAAGGCGCCTCCTATTCTTATTTGTTATCGATGTGGTGAGAAGGGTGTTACTATTAGAAACTGTTCTCGTTGTGTTCAGCCACAATACTGAACAAGACGGGCCATTGTTTAACTTCTAAGGCCGAGTGGTCTGACTGGTGTAATTTTATAGGTAGATTCTTTGAACAATCTAGATTAGAAGCAGCAATGGTTCGTGTGAATAGAATTGATGCTCGTCCATATTTAAAGGTTAATATTTGTGGTTTATTTTTTTATTGTTAGGTGTTGGTTTTTTGGAAGGCTTTTAATTTAGCTCAGATGTTTTGCGCTGGGGAGATCGCCGTGATAGTTCGGTTTTCTTTCAGCAACCCCGAGATGCTGTGATGACAGAGGTGCATCGATTGCATCCTTTGGATGAATTCTTATACTATGTATGTCTGTGATATCATTCCGGATAACTATTTACTTAAATAGGGAGCTCAATTGATGAAGCTTTATACCTATATTGTTCTTACTTTAGCTATTTTGATATTATAACATTTTTATGATGACGTTTTAGCGGTATTCTTATTTAGAATCGCCTTCTATATTGTTTCGGGAGTAGCGTTAGATTGTCGCTCACCGTTGATAAACCTTTTGAGCTAGGCTCGAGGTAACCTTATTGTTTCTACTATTTCTGTAATCGTGTTAAGCTGTCGCGAGCAGATAACCTTATTGATTGTACTATTTCTGTATCAGGGTTGGGATGTCCCTATCAGAGATTGTAAGCCTCTTGACTTAGGCTTGAGGTAACCCTATTGTTGTTCACTATTTCTGCACTAGCGTTGAGTTATCGTTAGCAGATGATAGACCTTTTTATACTTGAGTATGACGAGTTAGCAGATTTCTTGTATAGAATCTCGACTTATATAACTTCTGTATCCGCGTTAAGCTGTCGCGATCAGAAGATAAACCTTTTGGAGCTAGGCTCTAGGTAACCATGTTGTGGATGTGCTGGAAGTGGTGGTGCTGATGCTGACGTCGATTTTTATAGAATCCCGTAGTATTCTAGCGGTTAATGTAGTGTTGTGTGGCAGAGTTTCACATGTGCTGTTGTAGGGAACCTAATGAGGGTTTTGAGAACGTTGTACCGAACGCTTTCACGCGTTCTGGACCTTATATCATACGCCGGTGTTTGACCCGTAGTATGCTGACACTTATAAACTCAGAAGATGTGAATGTTGTTTGATAGATTCTGTAGTTTTACACGTTGTTTGGGATCTACCCCCCACTCGTGTCTTTAACCTTGACTTTTGAACAGGGCGTTGTACTGTTATAACCTTTTAGGTAAATTTTGTTTACCAGACTTTTTTGAAGGATGTCGTTCCTGCTGATGAGAGGCTGTCGTCTCTCCGAGTATCTGTTCCTGCTGTAGGTGCCGTTGATGATTGAGAAGACTTGTTCGTCTTTGAACCAATTGGCCAAGCTTGTACTATTGTGGTTGATTATGTGTCGCAGTAGTTATGTGTACCCTAATCAACTTCTGAATTGTTTGAGAACCCTAGGTTCGGTTTGCAAATATTTTGAATAGACTTTGTTGTTGGATTAAGTTAGTTTTTACTTTTAGGATTTTTGTTTTACTGGATGTTCGACGAGTGGATGGTAGGATGCGCGACGCTGTTGTGCGACCCTCATCGTTATTTATGGCCAGCCCACTTATTTGGACATAAGGTTGAACAATATTTCCATCTTTTTCAGGATATCTTTGAATAATTATAGAGTTTAGTTTGTTGTTTTAGGTTTTCTTGTTATTTTAGTTTGAAGCTGTAGGGTGTTGAGCTTGATAGGTGTAGAGACGGAGGGCCGTCTGAATTTTTCTCTTTCCTTTCGAAAAATTCTGGTGATCGGGGGAGTACTGTAACCCTTTTTTTTTCTCCGTCTGTGGATCGGAACGCGAATCCTTCGTTAGTCTGTGGTTGCGAAGAGAGACAATTTTTCCCCTCCCTAATAATCGTTTCGTTTTTACCCCGTCCCTAGCGTGAGCGTCGGAAGCGTCCATTTTGATTCCGAAAGGCAGGCGAGCCGCCACGGTGATAGGATTATTTGTCTAAATCGTTGATTTGTGAAGATTTAAAGATGGCATGCGACGTGCGGCCGTATTATTGCCCGCCGTAGGCCTTTTGGTGAGTTATGTGCTGTGATTTCGCTTGATTAGACAGTGGGTCGATCGAAGTTCGCCGCGGCGTTATGAAAACTTATTTTTTGTTGTAGTGACGTGTCCTGAAGAGAACGCCGACGGGGCGACGATCTGCGTTGTTTGCGTGGGAAGCTTTGCTTCCCGTGTTAGAGAAATCACCTCCCCGACGGGGTAAGTTTCTGAATTATTAGAGTGTTGAAGGACCGCGTGGCAAGCGGATGTCTGTTTGAAACGTTGCTTATTCGATTGTTTTCTTTATAGGAGGTGTTTTGGTGAGCCGGGTGTTTGGTGAGCCGGGTGTTTGGTGAGCCGGTTTGTTTTGGAGGACGGTGTTTGGAGGGCTGTTTTGAGGCGCCTATCGTTTGGGAGATGTCCAGTACGGGCCGGGAGTCCTGTACGCGTGAGCTGTCTCGTGGTGTGCTCGACAGTTAGCAGTGAGACCTCGTGACCTTCAACCGCGGCTTGCGTCCGCGTCTCCACAGGTTTTTGTTTGTGTTTGTACTTTAGCCGATAATCTGATAGTGTTTCTTATGTGGTGTTAGTATAGATTCTACTTTTTATACTTTTCCTGAGGTTGTAAAAGTAACAACCTGAGATAATGTGATGTACTGGATTTACGAGTTTGTGGGAACGGAGGTTGTAAATGTATCAACCTGATGTGATGTCGATGGGGAGTGGTAGATGAATGATGATGATGCCGAGGCAGTTAGGGTGTCTGCCCGGAGTCATTAGTGAAGTTTGAGGGAGTGGTAGATGAATGATGATGATGCCGAGGCAGTTAGGGTGTCTGCCCGGAGTCATTAGTGAAGTTTGAGGGATTGTTGGATGAAACCGAGGCCGTTCAGATGTCTGCCCGGGGTCGTTCTAACCAGATGTTTGTCGGGTTTAACGGAGCCTTGCTGCATATGAATTGTGCGCAGGAGGTGAAGCTATTATATTTTGTATGAGTACTACTTACTTATGGTATTTATTACAATGATAAAGGTCTTACCTTAACCGATGGTAATACTTAAACTATAGCGTTGTGAATGTGAATGAGTGATGAGATGGTTATGTAAAACGTTGTAATCCATAATTCCTGTACCTTGTTTATGACTGAGTCAGGACGGATGTTATTCTGGGTAACAATACTTAGCATTTCTGTTTATGTGACCTAGAAAGGGAACCTATTGTAAGTACCCTAATTGTGTAATTCTCGGTTATTATAATTTTATTGTTCTAATGTTGGAGGTTTAAACCTACTGTTTGAAAGGGGTAATTTAAGTGTTATTATCTTTCCCATGTTTAAGTAAACCTGGTGATTTTTGTATGGAACCTTAAGCGTTCGAAGTGGTAGTTAAACTATTGTCTTGAGTTATTCTATGGTAACATTCAGTGGTCTTTTTACCACCCTATAGAAGGCATATTGGCCTTTAGTTTTGTTAATGTTAGCTTTTCATTTTTAACCCTACAGGTTCCGGGAGTATGGGGAGGTGGTGACTTTCTAAATAACTCTTAAACCTAACCGGGAGAGTTGGCCCAGGGCTTAACCCCTCACTTCTACCGGTTTTATATATTTGCCCTATTCCGACCCTTACTCAGGGACCCTGTACGGTGGAATCGGAGTTGTTTTGACTCAAAGAGGTTGAGGGAATTCTTATAATTCCTTTTATGCTTATAGGTAACAGCAACTCAACGGTCAACCCCTGACCCTTTTAACCTTTTTAACCTTCTTATTATAAATCTATAAATTTGTTTAGACAAATAAACGCTTGAAAAAGTCTTAATTTTTTATTTCTTCTTAAACATTAACTTTCTTTCCGGGGAGGTTTGGGAATTCAATTTTCACCAATTGAGTTCTCAACCCTTGACCCCCGGATACCCTTACAATGCCATGATGCTCAGGCCACGCCCTCCGGTTACACACGTGTAGTTTCCAAAGTAAGCTATCAAATTCTGAGTTATAAGTTTTCACTTCTATCGGCAGTTCCTATGACTGCCAATTTTTTTGTTTGCTAGATTATAGTTCAGAGGTGTTGCATATAAGTATTTATTGAAATCAGTGTAGCGGTTTTCAAAAATATGAACAGAAAACAACTAAAATTCACTTTCGTTACCTCGATGACCTAGTGATTGAATAGTTAATATTAAATTTAAGTCGATTTTTCTTTAAAAATTATATAACTATCAGTGGCCCGCAGTTTACTCGCGTAGATTTACTTACTATTCACACCATAAGGCAAAACAAAATCAATTAAAAACTTTAGTGCTTTAATAAATGACCTTAAAAAAAATGGTTGTCTGTAAAGTCGGTTTACTGACGATAGTTGAACGTGACAACGTCTTAAGAAAATACTGATGGAATGGTACTGACGACGTCATGCGGCGAGGTAACGGCGGTAACGGCGCATGACGTCATGCGGCGAGGTAACGGCGGTAACAACGCATGACGTCATGTTTTGCGGGCTTGCAGCCGGCTTCATCGAATTATAAGACGTTATCACGTCAAAAATCTGAAAGCGATATCTTCTAGGCAACTTTGGACGGAGGTGAAACCAACAATGTAGTTAAATTATGTAGTTGATTAGGTTTAGGACAGTTGTCGTGAACAGATTGTCGTGTTGCTATAAAATTATTTAAAAATAGTAAACTGTGATTTACCGCAATAATGTTAGTTGCGGAGGCGTAAATACACAAGTGAAAACATAATTAAAATATAATTATAACTTAAAATGTGATAAAAATAAAACATTGTGAAAATTTTGTAAAACGACGTAAATTAACTAATACCACCGTTAATTAGAGTGAAGTGCTTCAAATACAGTATTATCAATAAGGAAACAGTGCAATAGACATACAACTTGCGTAATAATTTACGAAATTACAAAGATATTAAACTTATTTTGAACGTTATATAAAACCACCCTCATTCAAAATTACAAAAACCATCAGTGAAGTGTTCGGTCCATTCAAACAGCAAGCGTGTTATGATTCACATTTAACTGTGCGTTTACGTACTTTTAACCTTATAATACGTTATTTTGGCCGCATTGTCTGAGCGCTTGGTGGCCGAGTGTTCTAAAGTCTTGGCATCAGTAACGAAGTACGCACGGTTCGTTCCCCACTGCAGGACATTTATTTTTGCACTCAATATTTTATTATTTTTGAGCCCAGTTGTTTGTTTGGCTCGATTTGTTTTAATTTTTCCATAAAATGGAAAATTTATCCATAAAAAGATGCTGCAAATGCCAAAAACTTTCCAAAATTAGACAAATGTTATGCTGCTCATTATGTAAGAAATATTATGATACGGACTGTGCACAAGTGTCGAGTACAAGATTTTATATGATGGATAAACTAAAGAAGACGATTTGGAAGTGTCACGCGTGCCGTAATAATAAATTTAAGTTGGTCGATGCTGTCCTAAATGCTGCTTCACGTGTGAATACAAGCGTTGAATCAACTAGTACTGACACAGATATCTCAATATCACACGTAACACATAGAAGAATTAAAAATAAAGCAATCTCGGTGCACGATTCCGAAGAGAGTGAACAATCCAGTTGTGATGACGACGTGCAGAGCTTACCGGAACTAACGACGCTGCAAGATGAAGGTGAAGAAGAACTGTTGAAAGAAATTTCACGACTAAAGTTAGAACTGGATAAAGCACAAAGTGAAATAGATAACTTAAATTTAGAAAACTCAAATTTGAAAAGACAGTTATTAGAACAGGACACTTTAACTGTAAAATGGAAGAAACTTTTTACTGAAGCGATAAGTACACCCAAGCAACGAGGATCTTTGGGTATGAATAAGGAGACATGTGAAAAAAAAAAAACCAACAAAATTAGAAACAAAGAAATCCCACGACTTTCCGAAGATCTTTCTATTCCAAAAAAATCTAGAGAAGGATTAAAAGCCGATGTTGCGGTAACCAAAGATACAAAGAAAAACTCAGAAAACGAAAATCCAATAAGTGAACGTGTATTATCAGCAACAAATAAACAGAAAGTGTTGCTCTTTTCAGACAGTATTGGTCAAGGGTTAGGGTCTAAAATTTCAGAAAATTCAGATTGTTCTGTTTTTAACATTTGTAAACCAGATGCAGGGTTTCAGAAAATACTTGAAAGTTATGAATCCTTGACTAAAAACTTAACTAAAGATGACTTATTCGCAATACTGTTAACTAGATATGATATTTCTATGTACAGAAATAAACACAATTATTTACAAATTTTAAAGAAAATTGTGTATAATCCAAATAGAAGGTGCAATATTCTGGTTACGGGTTTGAGATACAATTGTAAAAATGATGTTGACATTTACTATATTAATGAGCAAATAGCTCAATTAGCTAACGCACACGAAAATGTAAAATACTTGGACCCAAATATTTCACAGAGAAACGAAAAAGCCTACCAATACGTCTATAAAACAATAAAAGACTTTATAACAAGCAGTTTAATTTCATTCACAAAACTTCGATTTCAGGGATCATCTGCATTACGTTTCATCAAATGTAATATCGATAATTCCACACCAAATGCAAATGTAAATTTTCAAACAGCACCAATAAGGCTACAGGAACGGTAATTTTGCATGCTAATGTTCGAAGCATTCATAATAAATATTTGGAGATAGAAAATTTGTTATGTAATCAAAATTGTGATATACTATGCTTAACGGAGACCTGGGGTAAAAATCACCAAACTCATACAATGGCTATTGATAATTACACTTTAGCAACTTATTTTAATAGGGTATTTTTTGAACACGGGGGTTCTGCAATATATGTAAAAGACAATGTAAGTTATAAAGTAAGAAAAGATTTAAATAAAATGGCGTTTGAAATGAATTGTGAAATATCCGCTATAGAACTGAAGCCATCTAAATTGGTAATCGTTGGTTTGTATAGACCTGACTATGATATTGATCTATTCTTTAGTATTTTAAAAAAACTCTTATTAAAACTATGTAATGAAAATAAAAGCTCATAATTGCAGGTGATTTTAATATAAATGTGTTAGGAATGGATAAAGTTGTAAAAAAGTTTGAGGAAATACTCAATAGATATAATTTCAGGTGGTTACTATGTGAACCGACAAGAACTCAAACTAACAAAAATAATAAAACGAGCTGTACTTGCATTGATAATTTTGTTGTTAATTCTGATGATGAGCATATTGGCTCTGTTCTGGACTTTAAGCTTTCTGATCATAATGTTATTAAATTAGAACTGCCAAACCTAGCTAAGGCAAGTATTAATGAGAACTCTAGTATTTTATCGAGAACTTTCTCAAGTAATAATCTGGATTACTTTAACTATCTATTTAACAAAGATTTTGATCAAATTAAAATTGAGATACAGTCTACACCTGATCCAAATGCAAAAATGAAGATTTTTCAAGACGCATTGAATCATTTTTATAAAATAGCTTTTCCCAGGACTAAGAAACAAATAAAAATAAAATCAAAAAAATGGACTACACCAGGCATAGAAATTTCTACGAAAAATTTAAATGCTTTAGAAATACTACAAGATTATGATCCTAACGAACAAAGAAAGCAAGCGATAAAAAAATATAGAAAAATTCTTAAAAAAACAATGATTTTAGCCAAAAAGTTGCAATACACACATAGGATAAATAAGTCAAAAAATAAAATTAGAGAATCGTGGAAGATAATAAACGAACAAGTAGGTCAAAGAAAGAAACGGAGTTCAAAAGTTCACGCTGTAAAAAATGATCATGAGGAAATAATCACTGACGCAAAAGATATAGCAAAGACTTTTAATGATTTCTTCAGAAATATTGCTTATAAGTTGACGAAAAACACAAATGTGCAAACGCAGGATTGCTTGAGATTTTTAAATAATACGGATAGGCCTTTGTCATCTATTAGATTCAACTCAATAACTTGTAAAGAACTCAATACTATTATAAAACAGATGAAACAAACATCAACATTAGATATTTATGATATGAGTACACGTACGTTAAGAAACATTATTCTGCATAACGATAATATCTTTCAATTAATACTAATTATTCTAAATTCATGTTTAGCAAATGGTATATTTCCTGATGTTCTTAAACAGGGCAGAATAATACCGATTTTTAAGAAAGGTGATTCCGCGGATCTAAATAATTACAGACCGATTTGTGTACTACCTGCAATGTCGAAACTATTGGAAACTGTAATTAAATCCAGAATAGTTGATTTTTTTGAAATAAATAATTTGTTTACCGTACATCAATTTGGATTTAGAAAAGGTCGGTCGACTGAAATGGCAATAAGAAAAGTGGTTTATTTTATTCTCGAGTCTTTGGATAAATCTAATAGATGTTCTAGTCTTTTTTGTGATTTATCAAAAGCGTTTGATTGTTTGAGGCATGATCTCTTATTGTTCAAATTGCACTTTTACGGGTTTTGTGGGACTGAATTGAAAATGATGAAATCTTATCTTAGTAACCGAACGCAATCAGTATGTATAGACAAAATTAATTCTCAGCCTGGTGAAATCTCAATGGGAGTCCCACAGGGATCAATTTTGGGCCCTCTTTTGTTCTTGATTTATGTCAACGACCTAGCTAGTTCTATGCCAGAGTGGATGGACATAAGTCTATTTGCAGACGATACCCATGTAGGGATTAGAGATAAAGACTACCAAAAGTTAAAGGATAAGATGAGTGTTGCTATGAAATTGTTTCAGGAATGGTTCAGCTGCAACGGAATCATTTTGAATTCCGATAAAAGTATTATCATGGAATACCAGTCAAGATTGGGTGTTTATGGGAATTCAGCTAGCAAAAGTAATGTATTTTTGGGGTACACAATAGACAACACAATTTCTCATAATATCCACATTAATAATATTTGTAGAAAAATTTCAAGTGGAAATTACGCTCTGTTAAAACTTAGATCACTTGTAGATAAAAAAACTCTCTTGTCAATGTATTATGCTTACGTGCATTCAATTATAAGATATGTTGTTACGGTTTGGGGGAATGCTGTAAGTATCATTAAAGTATTAAAATGTCAAAAACGAGCCATTCGTATTATAAACGGTTTGAAGAAGCGTATTTCTGCAAAAAAATATTTCAAACTTAATAAAATAATGACAGTCATATCTATGTACATATATAATAGTTTATTGGAAATACACGAAGCTAGTTTGCCAAAAAATAAAGACATGCATAAATTTAACTTACGAAACAATGATAAGCTGTGGAATCCGAGAACTAGACTAACTAAAGTTGAAAGACAAGGTCGTCTTATAAAAATCCAGATGTTCAATAAATTACCATATAGCATAACAAAACTGGATACTAACGAATTTAGAAATAAGATAAAGCACTTCTTTGTGAGCAATCCATTTTACAAGCTTAGGGAATTTATGTCAATGAATTTATCTGAATCTTCATTTTTGTAAAGGACAAACGGAAAAAATATTGTTAAATTTATAATGACGAATTAATTATTTTATTTTATTTTTTGTTAATGTTAACATAATAATGATGACTTGCCTGTAATGTATAGTTACTTATGGCCAATAAACGATTTATGATTTATGATTTATGATTTAATTCAGTCTCCCGATTTGTTTTTTTTTTTTTGTATGGATGTTACGCGATAGCGCCGCCATTTGTGATGGTTCTTTTTTTGTTTCGTAGATCATACATAGTTCAAAGGTGGTTCCATCCCAAATTTTATCGGAATCGGTGCAGCGGTTTTGGAAATATGAACAAAAAATTTAAGTTTGCTTTCATGTATTTAGACGATATTATAGTGATAGATTATTACGAAATTCGGTCATTAAATTTCAAATTGATGTCTGTTTTTGTTTTTTTTTGGAGAAAATAGATTGATTATACTTAGGTATATAGGTTTACACTTGACCGCCATCTCACCTGATGTTAAGCGACGATGCGGTCTACGATGGAGCGTGTTTAGGTATCTAGTTGAAACCGATTCGCTCTCGATTTGAAACTATCAGTACCCCGCGGTTTTACCCGCATAGTTCCCGATGCCGTTATTCTTTGTGATAATATCATGTTCTATCCAATCCAGACTAATCTAACCGAGCTCCAAATTTTAACCTGATCCGTTCAGTCGTTCCGATGTGTTTGAGCCAAACATCAAAACTTTCACATTTATGTCCGCCTAGGGAAGTACCACACGTTTGCCAGTTATTCTACCGCCAAGCAGTAATGTGTAAGCGTTACTCTGTTCCGGTTTGAAGGGCAATGTTTCCAGAGAAATTACAGGGCTTAGAGATACTCGTATAATATCTTAGATCTCTGGGTGATGAGCGCAGTGCAGTGTTAGGTAATGATTTGGACTCTACATGTTCCAATAGCTGTGTGTCACTGTGGTGTAATGCGGCAGGCATGTTGCTTACCATCAGGCACATGTCCTGCTCGTCTTGTCACTCTTTAATATCGAGGAGCGCCCCGCGGGTTCACTCGCGTAGTTCCCGTTCCCGTTTTTTGCTGGGATTAAAAGTCTTTTAAGCTATAAACGGACTGTGTTACATACAACCCAATCGACCCGACCCTTCATGCGTTGTGACGTGGTTAAACGACAAACATCAAAACATTGACGCTTATAATACTATTAGCAGGATTAATACTTAAATATTGGTGGTGGATATAATAATGTAGTAGGTACTAAAAAATAACTACCGCCTTCTAAGTAGGGTCCGCGAGGTATAAGCTGAGCTTTGCATTAGTGTGAGTGATCACCAAAAGTACAGTCAGACGCAGGACGCTGTGACCATGTTCTCTTAATAAGGTGTCAATTTTATATTCAATAAATCGTTGTTTATTATGCAGTATCAATTGTATATTGGTATAAACGATAGGCCTGCCCTGAATACGGTATTCGGAAATTTTAAGTAAATAAGTTATACGTAGGTGACGGATCTCATGCTTTTCCATTAAAATTTTTCTGTTATTCTCTGTCCTTGACCATTTGAATCCTAAAAGAGATACTTCTTTTCGCAATGACCATATTGATCCTGGATAGTTAATGTCAGCTTGTTGTTTAAGAGTTTGTTGTCTGACTGTACTTTTGGTAATAGATGCGTATGCATGTGATCACTCACACTAATGCAAAGCTCAGCTTATACCTCGCGGACTGTACGTATATTGGAACTGTATTTTTTTTCTGATAGCGTTTCATTACTGTTCCTTACCATCAAGTTACGAGTTATGCTTTTAATTTTAATCTCCATAAATGCAAATTCGAATAATTAAAGGTTTAAACGTTAATTTAAAATGCGACTCACATAAAATAATATTAATATGCTCCGTAGATATCCTCCAGTCACTGTTATAGGCAATAAAAAGGTATTTACTTTAATTGGAGTCGGTGTAACTACATGCAAGGTATAATCTATGATGTCGCATCTCTTTGAAGTGGAATACAACAGTATAAAATACTAGTATCGCCCAACGGTATCACCCGCAAAGACTATCCAGTAATAAAAAGCGGCCGTATTATTTCAGACTATGGTTTCTCTTTGCACCAAATTTAATTCAGTTACATTAAGTAGTTTTTGTATGTACTTAAGAATTACAAAAATCTTAAAATATATAAATTCACGTAATTCACATTGTTTGTCCACGATGGAATTCTAAGCCACTTAACCGATTAAAATTAAATTTGCACACAGTTTGATCCAACTTGAAAGATAGGATAGTTTTTATTTCGGCTAATAAATATTAAATAGTCTTTACACGAATGACAATATTCGAACGAAGTCTGAACGAGCCGCTAGTCTCAATTATAATTTTAGTATTGAAAATGTTACACAGGATTATGGCGTTGACCAGCGATTGATCAAGAGTTCTGACCGCCCTAGGCTGATTGTGAAGATGCGCCCCCATCATCATCATCATCATCATCAGCCTGTATTCGTCCACTGCTGGACATAGGCCTTTCCCATAATACGCCACTCAGCCCGATCCTCGGTCTTAAGTCTTCAAACGCCACCAGCCACCTTTCGTATATCGTCACTCCATCACCAGTCTCAGGGCGTCCTACATTACGTGTTACTTGCCCCCCACGATCCTCGCGCCCTAGGCTGCAGCCTAATTAGCCTAAGGGTTAATCAGGCCCTGGCCTTGACTCCTTGCGAGAGGAGGCTCCGAGTCCCAGCAGTGGGAACATTTAGTGGGCTGTTTATGCTTATGCTATACAGGAATCAATCGCGATCCAAATCCTTATTTAACGTCGAGAGGTAATGGTAAATACTAAGTTACGGCTGGTTTAGTCGGGAGAACGGCGACTGCCGATTCGGAGACCCCGGGTTCAAACCCCACACGCACCACTGTCTTTTCGAAGTCATGTGCGTAATGCCGCTAACTTAAAACGGTGAAGGAAAACATCGTGAGGAAACCGACATGCACCTAGAATCTTTCAAAGTCATGTGTCATCCACCAACCCGCACTGGGCCAGCGTGGTGGATTATGGCCTTAACTCTCTCCGTGCGAGAGAAGGCGCCGCGTCCCAGCAGTGGGAACGTTTAGTGGGCTGTTGATGATGATGATGAAGCTTTTTACAATTTTACGGTAACATATTAATATATCGTAAAATTGTAGATTAGAAACTAAAGGCCTGTTTTCATTTTGATTAGTGCGAATGCGAGTGATTAGTGCAGGTGGTGAGTGATTAGTAGCAAACACGTGTGGACAGCGATTGATTATTGCGAGGTTATAGTAATCAATCGCTATTACTCTCTCGCACTCGCAATCGCACTCGTACTCGCACTAATCAAAATGCAAACTGGCCTTAACGTAAACTACCGTGAGTTACGTTATATCTCACGTTAGTCACGTGAGTTACGTTGTATCTCACGTTATATTGACGTTAATTACCATTTTACTGTGACATACATAAATTAATAAATTTAATTTAAATAAAGTAGCCAAGTGCGAGTTGGACTCGCTCATGAAGGGTTCCGTTGCAGCAAGTAACATAATATACATAGTACACATACTCGTAGTTCTTGTAGTTGTAACTTTGATCGAAGTTTCATTCTCTTACTTTAGAAGTTAGAGGTGGGGGGACACACACATTTTACCACTTTGAAAGCGTCTCTCGCGCAAATTATTCAGTGTAGGCAAAAATTATATAATAGAAACCTTACCATCATTTTTGAAGACCTATCGATAGACACCCCACACGTGTGGGTTTGATGAAAAAAAATTTTTGAGTTTCATTTTTCAGTATGGGGGCACACCTAATTTTTGTTTTTTTAAAAAGCTTTTGTAAAAATCTTAATGCGGTTCACAGAATACATCTACTTACCAAGTTTCAACAGTGTAGTTCTCGTAGTTTCAGCAAAAAGTGGCTGTGACATACGGACGGACAGACAGACAGACAGACAGACATGACGAATCTATAAGGGTTCCGTTTTTACGTTTTACGGAACCCTAAAAACCAGACCTAAAACTTTATAACCCAACCTAACCTAACCTAACCTTAACTACTTATACTTACCCTTTAATATATTACCTAAGGACCTTGAGTGATTGAGACGAATCTAACTATATCTTAATTTTCAAAATCTATCCAGCCGTTTGGAAGATATATGGGAATAAAGAAATTTACAAACATACAAAATACGCTCGAAAAACATACCTAACACATCAGTCGGGTCATTCAGTCATTCAGTCAGGTAAAAACACATTTTTTTTATATAGTGAAGGGACGGGATACGATTTGAATTAAAACTAATTAACATTTTGAATTATAGTCTCATAAAATACCTAATCGTTAGAATGAAACATCAATTTATGATTGCTTCAATTGAAAACCTTAAGGGCATACGAAAGGAAGGACAAACCTATTGAAGCCAAATGCAGTGCCCTTCCCCTAATAATAGACATAAAGCTTCCTAATTTACGTCTCGGAAATCTTAATAGGCTATTAAATACAAATAATAATCATAAAATCATTTGCGTTGCCTGTTCACAGTCCGCCATCTTACTTATTAGACAAGCTCATTTCAGGATTGAGATATTCTCGCAATGGGAGCACAGATTACAGAAATAAAACCAGATGGAGCGCGCAGAACAGAGCTACTGAAGCAGACAAAGGAAATACAAACGCCGAAGCAAATACAAACTCCAGTCAGTATGAAACGGACTTCCGTGTTGTACGGGAGTCCCGTGTGATTTTAAGTTTTGTTTTAAAATATGCCATTTTGTGTCTTCAAACAATGTTCCCAAAAACAAAAAAAGGAAAGAGGAATATAATTTCATAGGAAAATTTGAATATTTTTACTGTTATTTATATAATTTAGGCGATTTTATTTTGGTGATGAATGGAACACAACACCTCAACGAAAATAGGTTAGTGTGGCGATACTAAATGGAAATTATTTTCCCTGAATTTAGGGTAAAATATAGATTATATATTTTTTTAGATACTCGTAGACCAAATTATTGATAGGCATTGTATTATTCAATTTAATTTAATTTCAAATTTAATTTAAGTAAATGTTAAATGTGTGAAATGAGTAATTTATGACATAAACATATACAAAAAACAAAATCATTAATACATCCTAAAATTTTTATTTATTTATTTTGTTAGTTGCACCACTGCCCAAAATATTACAAATTTTGTTTCCTCATGAATCAAAAGGTTATATGGAAGAGATCGCTTTTAGCGACAAGATCGCCTTTTGTGCCCATTTTGTTTTGTTATTATATGTGTTACTTCTTGTCAACTTTGTTTATGGTGCCAATAAAGTGTTTTGTATTATATTGTAATGTTATTCGATATATTATCTAAGTGAAACGGCTATATAATTGGTTATAAAATGATGGTATATAAAATAAAACATTTGTTGAAGGAAGATGTTTTTGAAGTTAATAATATGCATAACGTTGTTTGTAAAATGAAATATTTTTAAATTGTAAAGTTTTTTAATATTAAAGTCAAAGTACTTTATTCATAAATGTACAATTTACCTGTCAATAAATAAAAAATAAAAACAAAAGAAAGAGTATACAAATTGTATACATTTTCAAAGTTTGAAATGACTACTTTACTATATTATAATAATTATTGTACAGAAAACTGTCAAGCATTATATGAGTATAATATGTTTTTATAACAATTGTACTGACCCATGTCAAATTTTTGTATACATTTTTATAGGACTTTGCCATCACTCTCTAAAAATTCGGTGTAACTATAAAAAGTTTGATCGATAAGCCAGCACTTTAATTTGTTTTTGAAGCTGCCGAAACTTGGGGCAGATATAACTATTTTGGGAAGAGTGTTATAAACTTCAGGTTATGTGAGTTAGCTTCCGTGACCTTGTGACTTGTGAGAGAGTGTGATAAGACATCCAGCTTGTCCGCGTTACGTATGTTTCGAGAATGTCATTATACGGTTACTTGATTTTAAAGTCTTGTTTTGTCAAAAAAAAAGGTGAATAATAAGTGAACTGTTAAAATGATTATTTTGTCAGTTTTTTTTTGTTTGTTGTTTGGACCTATAACATACTGGTAGCCTATATGCATTTTATCAAAAATAGTTTGGTGGTAAAGATGGTTCTTTTAATTTTTGTTTAACCTATCTAAGCGAGTAAATTACACTAATTTTATTATTTGCGATTCAAGTTAATTTCTAGTTGCATGCAAAATCAAAATTCTTTTCTTCATGGAATGGAAATAGTAGTAACAAAAAATCCATGCATAATCGGTGTAATAATATGAATATTTTAAAATATCAATTGATGTGTTTGTTTATTATATGTGAAGATTTCCCAAGCTAAGACAACAATAGTGGAACTTTTTTCTTAAGACTGATAACATTATAAAAGTAATTTCGAACGTTGATTTGACAATTTTATGTCAACATGACTAATTACGGGCCTCACAGTGTTGTTCACGAAGGTTCCATCTGTGTTTATTTCTGTAATCTGTGAATGGGAGAGTCCAATCAACCAAAAAGCCTTTTGGGCTTTGGCTTCGAAAGAGGTTTGTTTTGGAACATGGCGATTTCCTCGCAACGTTTTCCTTCACACTATAATCTATCTATCTTTTTGGATGTGCCGACATGATAGAGCAACATACATCCAAACTTTCACATTTATAATATTAGTAGGATATTATGAAATACGTAAAAAATCTGAAATAAAATAACAATTTGCAGTATTCGTACAAATGGTTATGAAATATAAATACTGACTAATAACAATTTGGGCAACTGTTAATTTAAAAAAAAATAAACAAAAAAAAGGTGTGTGCTTAAGACCACACGGCAGAAGTGAAAACCTCATTAGCTGATTTTTGTATTAGATAGGTATGTCGTATTATAATAAAATATTATGGATCGTATTAGTTGAATAAACGAGTAAAACAAGCCACAAATTAAAGTAAATATTTATTGAAATTTTATTTATATACAAAGTAGCTGTTACCCGCGACTTAGTCCGTTCAAAAAGTTGTTGGCCGGGGCCGGCTTTTTAAAAGTTACTCCAACTTTGTATGCATTCACACGGTGCACCCCTATGATGCCCCTAACATTGTCCGCAAAAAGATTGGTGAGTGTAATAGGATTTTTGTTACCGACTTTCTCCTGTTCCGTCGATTCCACATACACTACACAGTCTCCACTACGATTTTCTGGGAATAGTCTCTTTCTCTCATAAAGGGGTTTTCTAAATAGTTTGTAAGAAACATTTTCACTTGGATTTGGCTTCAATAGTTTTCTTTTTCTGGTCTGTTCGACGGGGTCACCCCCGTCGCTAGCGACGCTCATATTTATTTATACTATTGACTATATACAAAACTAAATATTTACACGAAAGAAACGAAATATTTACACAGCAAAATTAATTAATTTGATTGTGAAAATTTTAAAGCACCCGTCGTGTTTTCCCGCCCAAAGAAAAGTGGAAAAGTCTTTTGGAGTTGGTAGCCGTCAGTGTTGCCACTATGATTTTGAGCTTGTCGCCAAATAGTTATGAAACAAAGTCGCCGGTTTTGATTGAATTATTAAGGGAATAACAGTCTGGAAGAATACATAAGCTATTTTTATCCCGGAAATATAGCTGCTAGTAAGAATATAAAATGGCACTGGTCTAAGTACCTACAATGTTAAGCAATTTAAATGAAAAGGAAAAAAGGGAAAAGGAATAACTTAAGGCAATAATTAACATTATTATCATGTAAGATTCAAACGAAAATACAAATGATTGAATAAAATGTTAATAATATAATTGGGGAAGATCCTGCTATAATGTGCGTATATTTATCTGTATGTATAGAAATTGGAAGTAGACTTCCATGTTGTTTATGTTTGAGAGAATGAGTTAATTTCCTTATAAATATGATCTGACTCCCAATGACCTTGTGTTTTTCCTTCTCCAACCTTCTACACTACACTAGTATATTCCCCTTTGTCGGTAACACGTCGTCTAAATCCGCTAAAAGGTTTTAAAAATTCGCCAGTTTCAGCGACAAATTCGCTAAGGTGTCAACACTGGTTGCCGGTAGCGAGCAGCGAGAGAGAGAGAGAGTATCTATTGTCCCATGTCCTCCTCTAACAATTATCTTTCTCGGTCTGGCACGTTTGTTGACCACATTATCTTTCTCGCTCTAGCATCCCGAGTTTACCCGAAATTTCTTATCATATTCGAGCGTGATGATCACGTGATCATCAATCCATTTCACAGCCCACGAAAATTCTGTCCATAGCGCGCCTAAAGATGTTTTCACTTCAAAAAAGTGTTTACTAATTATAACTAATAACCCAGTCAATTCAACAACTGTAAAACGGTCATTAAGTTGGTAGCATCTTTTGCGTGTACTTTTCAAGCCCAAAGTACAGGAGATAGTAGAAGTTATAAAACCTGTCATAGTACCCTTTACACAAAAAATGCTCATTTCAAAACCCACTAGCCACTAGAAGCCAGTGGGACGGCTGACTATGAACACACGAAGCCTTAACATCATACTGAAGACCCAAGACCATACCGGTGATTGTATCAAACAATGCAAAGTTGTAGAGATACGATCTTCACAGTTTAGTGCTCAGATTTTTTTACATTGTCGGAAATGTGCATGTTAAATACAAACGTTCGATGGTCATTATTTTGTTGCGTAAGTTTACGGAGCATAAAGTATGTGGGGCAAATGAGGAAGGGTGTCTGTGCCCTGAGATTAGGAAGTCAGATTATTATGATGATAACCTCCGGTAGGAAATTTTGAAGAAGAGGATGTTGCTTATTTATGTTCACCAATATTGTGTACCAACGCAATGAAGAAGTAAAAACATTAAGTAGGTATAGGGCTCTTAACAGCACATTAAATGTTCCCACTGCTGGGACTCGGGGCCTTCTCTCGCAAGGGGAGAGTCAGAACCCTAGTTTAATAGGGCTCAGTACCACAATACTTAAAAAAAAAATATTGGTGGACAATTGACACACAACACCATCTGACCCCAAACTAAGCAAAGCTTGTACTATGACGGCCAGATTTGTATAGGTGGAGACATCGTGCATATTACTAAATTTGAGCCCAAAAATATCATTGGGTCAATTTTATGACTATTAATTGGATGTTATATGTTTTAATTTTCTAATCGTAAAGTGATATGGAAATATAATCAGAAATTCAGGGGTGTAAGGGATAAAGGTATTCAAGTTGCTGCCAAAGACAACAATGGCGTTAGTTATTTAGGGTTTTAATGTACGCTGAAGTTTGTTTAAAGCATCTAAGTGTTCAGCACTTAACTGGTTAGATACAGCCTTTATAAACAACCCGTATAAAGCGTTAGAACCCTTTTCACAGTAATTTTTAAAGGAACTTGCAATTGGCTTTAGATAATCTTTGCTGTATACCGAATTTTGGTCTACCGTAGAAGGCGTAAGTCCCTACTTGCCCTAACTTACTATTTTATTTATTTTATTTTATTTATTTATTGCTATTAATACATTATTTTACTAAAAACTAGGTTTTAGGTTACAATAATGCATTAGCCCTGTATTGAGGGCGTTGCAATTTTGCGATGTGCGTGTTTGACGCCAAGCTTTGGCATTCAAAACATACACACACGCTTACATCCATATCATAATAGAAACAAATTTACTTATAACAACAGAAGTTTGAAATCTTCACAAAGTTTACAAAAATACAAAAAATACATTAATCTACAAAAATTAAGTACATTTAAAATATAAAAACACACTTAAACTCAAAATAGAAATATTTTATCTGAATATAATATTAAATTATTAAAATAACTTTTTTCACAACTCACATGATACCTTAGGTAATAAAAATAATGAGATCAAATTTTGTCATCATAAAAATCTTTTACACTGTAATAACACTTATTTATTAAAAATGAACGGAGTTTATTTTGGAATGCATTTATGTTAGGTTCTTTTTTAATGGTTTCAGGTATATGATTGTATATATTAATCGTCGAGTAGAATGGACCTTTTTTGTAAATTTCTAGTCGAGGTACTGGAAGTTTAAGTTTATATTGTCTACGAGGATTTGTATCTGAGGTGTAGAGGTTCTTATTCTTTTTTACAAATGTAGCTGCTTCATAGATATACATGCATGGCAGTGTTAATACATTGAGTTGCTTAAAGAATGATCTGCAACTAGTTCGTTGGTTTATGTTTACAATAACGCGCACAAATTTCTTTTGCATTATGAAAAGTTGGCCCACATCAGTACTATTACCCCATAAAATAATCCCGTAGCGTAGCCAAGAATATGCATATGCATAGTACGCAGTGAGCGCTGTTTCTACGTTGCTATTTATCTTTAGCATGGCTAGGGCATACAAAAAACGGGAAAGTTTTGCTTTAACCTTTTGGATATGTTCTTTCCATGAAAGATGGGTGTCAATGTTCAAGCCTAAAAGTGTGCAATCTGTTACTTCTTTAATACCGAGATTTTTTACAAGTATTTTCAATTGTAGTGCAGTTTTTTGGTAAGGAGTGAATTGAATTAGTTTTGTCTTTAATGTGTTTATTTCAAGATTTATGGAAGTTAAACATGTTTTAAAGTCTGCAAAAGTGCTTTCGATGTTTGTGAGCGAATTTAAATCTATACATTTAAATAATAAAGATATATCGTCAGCAAATAAAATACAAGAAGAATTTGTGATTAAAGGTATGTTATTAATATAGATAAGGAAGAGGATGCAGCCCAAAACGCTACCCTGAGGAATAGACCAATTGGTGGTGAGCACATCAGATTTGATGGATTGTAATAAACCTATGGATTGATGATAATGCTCAATTTCCACGATCTGTTTTCGATTAGATAGATAAGAAATAAGCCAATTTAGTGGTTTACCTCTTATCCCTATTTCAAACAGCTTCTTTATAAGGATATCATGTGAGACTCTGTCATATGCTTTTGACATGTCTAGAAGTAATCCTACTGAAAAACACTTGTCTCGCATGTTATTCAAAATTTCTTGCACGTAATTAAACACAGCCAACGTAGTTGAAGATTTTTTCCTGAATCCAAATTGTTTGTCATTTAAGAGTTTAAATTTATCTAGGAAACTATAAATACGGTCAGAGACAGCACGTTCAAAAATTTTTGATATTACAGGGAGTAACGCAATAGGTCTGTAGTTTTGCATGTTGTCAGCTTTACCGTCCTTCTTTAGCAATGGTTTTATTTTTGCAATTTTGAGACTCTCTGGAAAACATTCTTCATCAATAGATTGGTTTATTAGTATGGTAATGACTGATTTTAATTCAGCGGCGCATTTTTTTATTAAAGCTGAAGGTAGGTCATCCAAGCCAGAACTGAATTTGTTTGGTAATTTTTTTATAATAGCGAACACTTCTTTTTCAGATACATTCGAAAGATACATAGAGTTAAGATTAGTAAGGCAAGAAGATTTAAGATTATTGTGCATTGTTTGTGTATGGGATGTAGAGCTAGAGTTATCAGAAGGTTTACCAATTGATGTAAAATATTTGTTGAAACTATTGGCGACTATGTTAGGTTTCTTAATTATAGTACCATTCTCGTGGATTTCAAAATTCTTTTTACTTTTACTAACATTTTTATTTTTATTTGTGTGGTTTTTTATAATCATCCACATGGACTTCACTTTATTGTGTGATTGTTTTATTATTCGTGTATTAGCGTGTTTTTTTGATATTTGTACACATTTTCTTAATTGTTTTTGGTACTTTTTGTAATACTGTTTGAGAATTTTACTGTTTGATTCGTTACATATAGTTCTTAGTAATCTTTTATTTTTACATGAAATTTTTAGGCCCTTGGTCATCCAAGAGTTTTTGTTTATACATTTATGTTTGACTTTCCTATAGGGTATATGTTTGTCCAATAACGTTTTTAGTTTTGAATCAAAGTACTTATAATTTTCGTTTATATTATTGTTTGGCGTTATTATTGTGTTCCAGTCTATTTCAGCTAGTGACTCTTTGAATAGGTTAATGTTTTTAGTGTTAAAGCATCTTTTTGTTGTAGTTGTACTTTTTGGGTTTTGTCTTTCTAATGTATCTATTTCTAGAAACAGAGCTTTATGGTCAGAGATACCATAATCATTTACCGATATTTTGCATTGCTTACTGGAATAATTCATAAATAATAGGTCAATACATGTTGCTGTCTTGGAGGTTTTTCTAGTAGTATCTGTGATTTTTTGATGTAGATTGTATTCTAACATTGTGTTGATTAATCGCTGATATTGATTTGTGTTCTCGAATTTATTTATGTTGAAATCACCACCTATTATTACACGTCTCTGAAATATTTTTGATTTAATTTTATTTAGTAGCTTATCTAAAAAAGTATAGAATGTTTCTATTTCGTGATGGTTACGGTATATAGTGATCAAAAGAACATTTTGCTTGGGTATTTCAACGGCACAACATTCAACAATACATTCAACAGAGAGTTGTTCTATATCTCTACGTTCTATATATTCAACATTGCTACGAAGAAGAATGGAGACTCCGCCTCCTCTATGGATTTTGCGGTAGTAACCAGCTGCAAAAGTAAAATTAGGGATTTGTATTAATCCTTTCCTAATGTAACGTATCCATGTTTCTGACAAACATACTGCTTGTATCTGTTTATGTTCTTCAAGTAAACTTTCTAATATATGTGTTTTATTGTTTATGCTTTGGACATTTTGAAAAATTGTTTCAAAGTTAGGCACGAAAATTATGGTCTAAGTCTACTTTGTCTTTAGATTCAATATTCTGGCTTTTATAATTTTGCTGGTAGTCATTATTGTTTTTAGTCTTGGATCTTCCTGGAGGTTGATAATAATTATTTCTAATAGAAATCATATCTCTTTCTTCTAGATAACTTCCATTACAGTGAACAGCAGTTTGAGAATCAAGTCTGTCATCGTTCGAAGTAGTAACAGCGGGCATGACTCTTGCCCGCTCTTGAGTTATTTCTGGTTCTTGTTGTTGTTGTTGTTGCTGCGAATTATGGAAATTTTGTGGTGAGTACGGTTCAGTTGATTGAGTGTTTTGCAATTTATTTTCGTTCAAGTACATTTCTATAGATTTATCTGTGTATTTATTTCCATCAATGTAGAGTGTATTATTTCTAATTATTGCATTTTTCCCCCTCTGTTTTTCTTTTATCTGTATATCTCTCAGTTTAGTTCTTAATTTAGTTTCATTTTTGTTCAAATAATGAGATATAGCTAGGCCTGTATTTTTAAAGTATCTGTTGTTTTTTAAGATATAGTTTGTCATTCTTTTACTAATTAATTCGATCATGAGCGGTCTTTTGTAGCCATTTCTTCCGATTCTGGTAAAGTCTTCGATGTATCCAGTTAGGTCAATATTTAACGTCTCTCCGAATACTTTTAAAATACGTCTATGCAGATCATTTTCGGTTTCTTCAAATTCTTTTAGACCATACAAAACTATTCTTTTCGCATTTTCGCAATTTGGGTGTTCTTTGGTCACATTGGCATCTATGTTAAATTTGGATATTTTTTTGCTGAGTTCAGCATTTTCCTTTTCAAGTTCCGAAATTTTCTTCTGTATGGCAACTATTTCTTCTTTATTTTCTAGAAACTTAGTGTTTGTTTCTTGTTCTAGGTTCGTACATTTTTTTTCTAGTTTGTTCATTGCAGTACTGATTTCATTTTGCATGGAGAATTTAATTTCATAAATTGTAGACAATATATGAGTTGTAGCCTTTTCTAATTTTTCATCCAGAAGTTTGCTCAGATCAGCCAGGGTTACCACAGAGTTTGAATTTTGGGTATCACCAGCAATGGAACCATCATTGCTAACGTATTCGTCTACATTTAGAGTATTATTATTATGTACTGTAGTTACTGGGTCGAGAGTTATTGTTGCGTTTAATCTGGCCTTGTCGTCTCGAATAGGTCTCGTGTGTGATCGTAGGGAGCGTACAGGAGTGTCATCATGAGTTAGACGATGATTTCGAATGCTGCATTCTGGACAGGTCCACGTATGTTCTAGTTGGTGGACATTTGCATGGTATGTTTCTAATGTTAGATTGACGCAAGTGAAATGGTACAGTCCTTTGCATTTTGTACATCCTATAAGCTCATTTACCTTTATATGTGTCAGACAGGCTGCACAATCTCTTATTTTTGGAGGCATTGTAATAATTTTGGGGTCTTTATTTAGTATTAATATAGACACAGCCTAGATCACCATTTATTCAGGTCTGAGCACAAAATATTATTTTTACGAACCATGCTTTATCTTCATAATCAGTGTGGCAGAGGTTCGGTCGAACACGTGAGCAAAAAACAGCGCGTAGTAATAAATTAATCACAAAATTAGTTACTTGTTTACACTCGGTCATTTGTGTGAATATGGCGTATCCATGTGTGCGTGCTGCGTGGTCCGCGTCCACGCTCCCGTGATAAGACGGCGCGGAGGCGCGCGGGGGGCGAGGGGCAGAGGAATTTGGCAATTCCAGGAATGCGTGGCGTCGCGCGTCGCGCACCTTTTCGATGAATAATAATTTGCTTGATAATTGAATGTGTTTAGAGATTATTATGGTTCCTTACGATATAGTATTGTTGGAAGTATGAATTTTCACAAGTCACTGTATCACTTTACCCACTGGCATCACTTTGTTGTAGTTTTTTATTAATTAAAATTGAGATTTCCCGGTAAAAATAATTATTTTAATCTGAGTTTACAAATTTGCGTGCGCTTCGCCGGGCGGCCGGGCGCGTCTCCTAACTACACTAACTACACTACTACACTACTAACTACACTTATGTACAAATGCCTTTTTCACGTGTCAATTCCTTATCCAAGGTACAGCTGTACACAATAGTCGTCCTCAAGAAATCCTCTTACCGCTGTCGTCAGTATTCAGTACTTGGGTCGGAACTAAACAATGCATCTTATAGATTTTCGCTACAAACGATGTTTTAAAGACATTGCTCAGAGACGCTAACTGAAAATTGTAGTGTCTTCATTTGCTCAACTATAGAGATGAATTTATCGGTTCACGCACCTCTCGCTAAATGAGTTTTCACAACAATACTAGCGTAACATTGTTGGTTTTGCTACAAAACTACAAATGCCGCTTTTATTTGTACAAGTCGCAGTAATTGGAGTAATTTGTGAGATAACATCGTAAGTCTCATGTTCAAAACATGAAAATGTTTCAAAGATTTAAAAAATGTTTTTGATATTTTTTTGGAATTACATTATAAGCCTTGGATGACCGCCAATTTGAAGATTTAAAAGATACGAACAAGATTTCTACAAAATTGCTTTAGAAGCTGTGAGGGATTTTTTTTATAGCTACAACGATGTATGAATGTATGTTAACATTTTATTGTCTCCAATGTTCTAGTCACCTTCTGATGTTCCGGTTGCGGTACAACAATCATGCTTACGAGAAAACAATAGCTTATAAATATGGTGTTTTCTTGTCGAAAATAGGCTTGTGCTTGACTGCCCTCATGCCGGACGTAAATCGACAATACGATAGATGGAGCGCAATTAGCTAGAAGTAACCGTTCACACGACATTTAAGAAGTACACACAGATTGTACCTGTCCCCATAAAATTGTAAAATTGGTCATATTATAATTTGACGGTGTTAATGATTTTACGGTGACCATTGGGAAAGCAACTTTGGCAGCATAATATTCCATTGTTTGGCTGTACGTATAACGAAAGTGGAGTCGAATTCAGCTTCGTTCAAGTTTTGGAAACATCAACCATATATATATCGCTGTCGCGTTTTCAAATTTTCAATTGAAAAAAGAGTTCGGTGGTAGATATGTGGTATTAGATTATAAAGAGTAAAGGCACATTATTCAAAATATAACCGACAAAAGACCTATGAGATAGATACTTTGCGGTTAAGCGTATAATGATTTCAATTTGGGTTCAAATCGCGAAACTCTAAAAAATAAGCCTCCTCCTTGCGTCAATACCCCAATTACTGAGGGTCATGATCTCTCTTGAGCACCTTCTCTCTGATTATCGACCGCCATTGGTGACGATCTGGGGCGGCGGCGGTGTGGACTGCGTTGTGGACAGTGGATTCGAGTGTGGTGCGTATCTTGTCCGTCCAACGCGTCGGGCTTCTTCCTCTTGGTCTCTTTCCTTCGATTTTGCCTGTGACTACTAATTTTCCTAAGTTGTCGTTGTCCTTCCTAGCAATGTGGCCGAAGTACTCGAGCACCTTCTGCAGGCATGTGTGGATAGCCTGATTTGTATTTTAAGTTCCCTCAAAATGGACACGTTGGTACGATGAAAAAATAAGCATACATGTTTTAATTGTGCAATATCTTCAAAAGCTTCTGAAATACGGTTGCTACATGGGTAAATAGGAATAGTAGTTTTACTAATTCTTACCAACAAAGACATCTCTGTATTCTTGGGCATCATGGTGACGTCGCCGGGGCGCACGCCAGGGCCGCAGTAAGGCAGCGAGGGGCCGCGGTTGGGCACGCGCGGCGGGGGCTCATGTAGCGCGAGCAGGGCGGCGTGCAACCTCGCCCGCGCCGCGGTGATGCCCCCCGCGCCTCGAACCGCTGCCTCTACTACGTCACCTACGTCCTTCTCCCATCTGGAGACAAAATAGCTTTATATATGAGACGATATTTAGATATTATTTCTCTCGTCACTTCATCACAAGTAAAAAGTTATATAGTCAGCTTTCCTGGTTTCAAACACAAGCAGGGGTGTATTTTTGTTATTTATCGTTTCGTGTAACGCGTTTACTAATTTGAAATGTGTATCAATCACGTAAACTACTTGATTCCTATTCTTAATCCACGCTAAATATTTTTTTGTTGTTTTACCTGCACCCTCCTAAGCAGGAGCGTATATCCTCCTTGAAGCTCCTAGAGAGCGTGCACCCGGGGCTGCCGTCTGAGTCCGACCCTGGCGACCCATCGCGCTGGTCCGGCGAGAGAGGCTCCGCAAACTGTTCGCCCTTCGGCAACGTCGGCGACACACGACCGTTGCTGCCGTTGCTCCCGTACCCTAGGGATAGAAAAGGTCTATATACCACTATACATCTTGTCTTCTTGATATATATAAATCTCCTGTCACGATGTTTGTCCGCGATGGATTCCTGAACTACTTAACCGATTTTAAATTAAATTGGCACATCGTGAGCAGTCTGGTCCAACTTGAGAGATAGGATAGTTTTTATTTCGATTAATAGTCTTTAAATGACAATATCCGAGCGCAGCCGGAATGGGCCGCTAGTATTAATATAATAAGAAATAATTTTATGACCAATCCTACTAACATTATAAACCAGCAGCGTCCCACAGTTTCAACCGCGTAGATCCCGTACCTTTTATTTTTACGGGATGAAAAGTAGCATATGTGCTATTCCAGACAATAATCTACCTGCATTTCAAATTTCAGCCCGATTCGTTCAGGCATTCGACGACGAGCGACAAACAACAAACATCCAAACTTTCGCATTATAACATTAGTAGGATAGGATAGTAGGACGTCAATATCGGGATGTTTGTTGCTTAATCATGTCGGAACGTCTGAACTGATCAAGTTGAGATTTGGAATACAGTTAGATTATAGTCTGGAATATAGACATTTAATCATTTAGATTTCTGTGGTCTGGAATAACATCTTCACGAGAAAATAACAAGGAGCAGTGTAGGCGAAATCGTGGAGCGGTGTTAGTAGGGAAATTTGATGATTTCGTGCCGATTAAAACATTTCCTATAGCACAAGCAACCGACTTTACGTTTTCACTGCTGGACCTTCCACACAAGGAGAAAGGCCCAAAGGTCTGAAGGCTCGTTTCTACCACGATTACCACGAGGGCCTACCCCTCAATTACCCCTAAAATGTTATATTTAATTGAAGTTATTTAATTTTTTATTATTATTGTTAATATTTTGTCATTTGACATTATTTCAGTTTTTCTTAAAATAAATTGTAATAAGTAAAATAGATTATCAAGAATTGACGAAGTGTACTTGCATAGATTGATGTAAAAACGAATAGGTCTAATACCCAAAATACAGGTGTGAACTCACCTAGTTTGGGAAATTAGTAATATAAGTGAATAATGTACCGATTTTATTGATTATTTTTTATTATTATTTTATTTTAATTTACTGGACTGATTGACCTGATGAAGTATTGAACCCCATTAATATTGACATAGTAGTACTAAGTACTCGTGCCGTATCCAGTGCTTCTCCCTTGGTCATTTCACCAAGTTTTCCACCCTGCTTTATACCATCATGGCACTAATATATGCAATGTAATATCTAAAATTGACCACCGCGTTTTCAACCATGATGCCTCCAATATTTTCACTGTAATTTATATCTAAAGTTGAGCTCCCCCTTTCGCTTTTACCGCCGTTTGTTACGTGTTACTATGCTGTTATCTGTCAAATGACTACCGTTATCTCAATGTTCACCAACAGGTCCTCTTTCCATCTCTACTGACCTGACGAGGTGCTGGGCGCCCGGCGAGGCACCCTCGGTGGTTCAGGCACCCCGCCTTCGCCTTCCTCCAGGGAGTCCACCATTATCACTACCTCTTGCTCCTCTTCCTCTGTGAATATTGGGTTGGACCTGCAACATCAAGATACTCTGTAGATACATACATTTTTGCAGCAACTCTACAAGAGCTAAGTCTGTAGTTATTTAAATAAAAACGTGGACATTATTAATTATGAAAATTAAAAGTCGTAAGAAGAAATGTTTGCTAAAGTGACATTTAATGTTATTCAGAGTATCATTAGTCAGGCACTTCAGGACGTAATTTATTTAGCATAACTCTAAGAAGTTTGCGAAACACGCTAATGTAAACAGTCTTCTAAAAAATAGAATGTTAGACGTTCAGCTGTTTTAACATATTTTTAAATTGTATTAAAAATGTCAAAAGGTATACTCTGCATATGTATGTACATAATTATTAGGGCCATATGCTTTCTGCACTAATCCAAAGTTCAGTAAGCTTGAATAATATTTGGTGAATTAGTTGCTACTGGGTATATGTAGATAGATACTCTTTATCGACAAACCAAATAAAAAGAAACCCTAAAAAACACAGTTTAATGTAGTGCATTTATGTTTACATCCTAGAGTAGTGTAATATCTAGGTACCTGCTAGAAAAATCGAACACTGTTGATCAGACAGTGCGGCATTGCTTTGGGCTAAACACTAATTCCACATAGCCCTGTATTCAGTCATAGTAAAACCGCAAACCTCAATTTCATATTTCAGATTACAAGACGGCCAAGTGACCGTACATCACAATAGTGGGCCATCATTGGTAATCGCTGGATTAGGCTGAACGTCCACCGAAGCTGCGCGAGAAGCGTTACAGTGCGAACAACCGTCGTGACTCCGACGTTTCTATTTTCATACTACACCGCTTTAGGATCATTTTATATACCGTGACGCCGCTATGTTATTTAGTTTGTAGCCTAGTAACGAGACAGGAGAAAATTTTCTTCTTTTTTAACTGGTTACAAAACACAGTTACTAAGGCGGCCGAAAGGTTAATTTCTACATTACATTACACATACATATGTTACACATTACTCTCTCGCGTTCTTTTAGTTCTGAACTAGTTGTAGCCTGCTACTTTTTGGTAAATATGTAACTACATATATAATTAGGAAAATAAATAAAAAAGTAGCTGTTGTTTTGTCTATCCAATACCTTTAAAAGGGCCATTCTTGTATTTAGAAATCAAGGAAAAGGCACTAACGATTTTCATTAAATTTAGAATGCAGTGGGTTTCGGAGGCGATAAATCAATCTAGCTAGGTTACATTTTTAGAAAAAGTCGTTTCCTCCGTGTCTTCAAATAATTAAAAACCGAGCAACGCTCGGTGATCCAGGCTCTTTTAATCATTACTACTATTTCACACATCTTCATATCGATGAAGAATATTTGTAGGTAGGAGTATTTAGATGTTATCTTTATTGTTTTTAGGGTTCCGTAAAACGTAAAAACGGAACCCTTATAGATTCGTCATGTCTGTCTGTCTGTCTGTCCGTCCGTATGTCACAGCCACTTTTTGCCGAAACTATGAGAACTACAGTGTGGAAACTTGGTGAGTAGATGTATTCTGTGAACCGCATTAAGATTTTTACAAAAGAAATTTAAAAAAATAAAAATTAGGGTTGCCCCTCATACTGAAAACTGAAACTCAAAAATTTTTTTTATCTATCCTACACGTGTGGGGTGTCTATCGATAGGTCTTCAAAAATGATGCTGAGGTTTCTAATATAGTTTTTGTCTACACTGAATAGTTTGCGCGAGAGACACTTCCAAAGTGGTAAAATTTGTATCCCCCCCCCCCTCTAACTTCTAAAGTAAGAAAATGAAAAATCTAAAAAAAATATATGATGTACATTACCATGAAAACTACCAACGAAAATTAGTTTGAACTCGATCTGATGAGTAGTTTTTTTTAGTACGTCATAAATACACTATTATTAAAACTTCGAGCAAAGTTACAACGAACTACAAGAACTATGTGTACTATGTATATTATGTTACTTGCTGCAACGGAACCCTTCATGGGCGAGTCCAACTCGCACTTGGCTACTTTATTTTATTGTTATTTATTTGTACTTCTAACCTTGTGTTATCAACCTTCGTTCACTTCATTTCATCGATACTTTTCTACCTTTTCTTAAACCTTCTTCAACCCAGTTTTATAAACCTTCTTTCTCCTCACATTCTTCCATCTCGTGTCCTCGACTCTCTGACACTCCGTTTAATCAACACTGCACGTAGCGAAGTTGGGGAAATGAAATGATTTGTGGCGACAAGACCAGAACATCTGCCTGATGATAAGCCTGCCCATACCAATATAGTACCACGCTACCATTGGAACATGAAGAATCCAAATCACTACCTAGCACTGCTCGCTACTCCTCGCTCCACGCTCGCCACTCAGAAATATAACTCGACGGTCTTTCTCTATTTCCATTGGAAACAATGCCAAACCGAAACACAGTGATGTTAGCACATTACTGCTTGGCGGAGGAAAAACTAGCAAAGGTGTGATACTTTTCCAGGCGGACTCTGCAAAGAGTGAATGATTATATTGGTTAGGTATATTCCTCGCACGCCGTTTAGCTACCTCGCACATATCAGTGGACGCCCAGCTTTACCCCATATAACCCTCGTGGCAACCGCACAATGCTGTGAAACTGGTCAAGAACATGGGTTACAACATAATGAAGATAAGCGTAATAGGTTTACATTGTTTTTGTTAGATAAAACATCAAAGTTACGGTGCGAAAACTAACTATTTTGTACGTGATGATAAATTAATTTTCCGGTCGCTGGATTTATGCCTGTTATGAAATTTTCAAAATAAATAAATTTACGAATCTATGCCTTAATTTATAATGAATATAGCTTAGTTTACAGAAGTCCAGTGGCATGATGTTTGTTCCCAGTAGCTTTTCACCAAGTCAACCGATATCCACGAAAGTTGAAATTTTTGTGGAAATGGAATTGTGAACTTTGCGGAATATGGGTTTCAGCTCAGAAATGATGCAGAAAGAATAGTAGGACATCAATTACAGAGGACGGTATATCATTTCACAAGTAAGTAATTTAATGTAGTAAACTATAAAACAGAGATATTTTTTTTTTATGGGAATCCGTCCAAAAAAAAAAGTGAACCTGTTCAAAATATAATGTCCTCATAAGATATCTCTTTCTTGGTACACTCCGGTTTTGATTTCGGTTCCGGATGAATGCCGAAAGATAATCAAGATGATCAACCTCACCACCAGTCGGAAGCGTAACCAGCATGCTGGCCGCATTACTACGCTGAACGACAATGCTTATTATAATGTTGGGCGAAATAAATGCGAGCATTTTAGCAAAGCGACGCGTCGATCAAGCGCTTGAAAAAGCTTATGCAAACATTCCGGTTTTATATATTTATTAATGACGAAATATATACAAAGGAAATCAAATAGAATTTTGCATGCACCAAAGATTTTCTACAAAGGCTGTTACCAGAAAACAAATTGTTAACCTCTCTCCATGCTCAATTATAACTTATGTAATTCTCAATTACCTTTCTTGTGAATTTTTTACAAATCTTACATTCGCATGACTAGAGCAACTAAGTTATATAACTTAGAACTACCTTGCACTTGACCAATTTGTTTCGCTGTTTATTACTTTTTCCAATTCAATGTTAAAAATTGCAATTATAGAGTCCAATCACGCGAATAAGTACTGTCGTGTCAACGACCTGTGTCCTTTGCTGGAGGAATTTAGACTTTAATGTGGTTAAGTAAGGTATTATTCGTGTTGCAAAAAGTTTGCGGTTGTGAGGAATCTTCAATGAATCACTTCCTTGTGTTTTCCTTAAAATTATTCTCTGTTGGCTCAAGCAGTTCTCTCAAAAAACTTAATTTAATGCAATAGGTAGGTACTGGTTTTTTAACCGACTTCAAAACCGACTTCTAGTCGGGAGAACGGCGACTGCAACTGGTACGAATCCCACGCGCACCACTGTCTTTTTGAAGCCATGTGTGTAATGACGAACATAAAAGCGGTGAAGGTCAGTTATTCTACCCCCTAGCAGTAATGTGCAAACATTACTGGGTTCCGGTTTGAAGGGCAATGTTTCCATCATGTTGTCCATCAGGCACATGTCCTGCTCGCCTCGTCACTTTTTATTTAAAAAGAAAAGGTAAATATCATGAGGAAACTGAAATGGTAATAGGTATGTATGTATACCTAGAATGTTTCAACGTCATGTGTCATCCACCAACCCGCATTGGGCCAACGTGGTGGATTGGGCCTTGACTATCGCGAGTCTCAGACGTGAGAACATTTAGTGGAGTCCTTGTGAAGGTAAATGCGCTCGAAGGTAAATCGTAGACCGCATCATCACTTATATCATTCGTTGAGATGGCGGTGGACTTTCTGGCGTTTCTAGATCCAAAGCCGCGGGTTCTTACTCAGCCGCAGGGCTTTTTTTGGCAATTCGTTTTGTTCATTCGAAAGATGGCATACTAAGTATAGGTATACTCAGTAGTGTGAAAGAGAAGGCTGTGGACGGTGACTTAGCACAATCAGCCCGCTAAATATTCCCACAGCTGGGACTCGGAGCCTTCTCTCGCAAGGAGAGAAACAAGGCCATGATCCACCAAGCTGGTCAAGTGTAAGTTGGTGGAACATGATCTCGAAAGATTCTGGGTACGTGTTGGTTTCCTCACGATCTTTTCCTTCACCGTTTTTAAATATAAGAAAATAAGAGAAATCTAAGAAAAAAAATAGTTTTTTGCTCATATTTGGAAAACCGCAAAACCGATATCAATAAATTTTATATGGAAAATTTATTGATATCGGTTTAAATTTATAATTTTTATAATTTTATAAATTTTATATTGTTATCCATTCGGGAAGCATATCCTTTCGAATAAAAAAATAAATTAAAATCGGTTTGAGCGTTCTTCAAAATCTTTTCGCCCTAATGGAAAAAGCCGCTTCAGAAAAAGAGGAAGTTCTTTAATCGGTTGTATGTTTTTTGTATGTAGGTATTACCTACTTACATAATAATATGTTACACAGTAGCGCCGCCAATAGGGTACAATCCTCAAAAAAACTAAGTAGCCCGTTAGTTAGATTGCCAAAAAATATTGTACACGTATTTTTCTTTTGTTTCACAAACAAAAAATGACGAAGATTCAGCGCTTCGAAGTTTCGTGTGAACTTGTGACTGTGACTGTCACTTGTGAGTACGATTTTTGCTCACGAGTGACGTCGCGAGCCCCCACTCTCGAAGTTTGATGGTGACGATTTTTAATATTATGAAAAAACAAAAAATACGTGTCCAATATTTTTCCATGTTCTAGCTGACGGACTAATTAGGATGGTGTATTTTTGACCCAGTCCGGTACCCTATTGTGGATCGATTTAGATAGTTATTGAAGTAAAAACTTCTTTTGGCACGTCACAGACAGATTTTTCATGGGCTGTGAGTTGTATTCTAGCGTCACGCTCGGGAATGATAAGACATTTTCGGGTGAAACGGAACCATGGCTATTGGTCATCTAGAAATGCATTAGCATTTTCCATAAGAATGAAATGAAATGCTGACGCATTTCTCATTGGCCATCCAGAACTGCGTCAGTATTTCCCATTGGCTATAAGAAATGCGTCAGCATTTCTAGGTGGCCGTGGTCATGACCACGACCTCCGTGTTCACCCGCGTAGTTTCCAAAATGAGCTGTAAAAGTATGAGTTTTCACATCCATCGGCAGTTTCTATGACTGCCAATTTTATATTGTTCAGAGGCTCTTTTAGTTTAGAGAGTGTTTTATCTCTATGCCCTGTAATTTCACTGGACACATCGCTATTCAAACCGGAACACAGTGTTGTTTGCACGTTACTGTTTGGCGTTAGAATAACTGGGAAAGGATGTAGATGGCAGTAGCGCGTATTGCATATTATTGCAGGAGCGTGGCTCAGGGCTGGCGTCTTCCGTTTGTTATAATTTTATTTTGTTACCACGTTTTTTTTGGTTGCGACAACCATACCCGTGTCAAGGCATTATCGGCGCAAGATCAAAGGCGATAATACTGGTAGTATTTCTTAATACTGTGATATGTCGATGCATGTTCGATTAGAGTACCCACCGTAGCACGGGCGGCGGCATGCGGTCGAGCGCGGCGAGGGGGTGCGGCGCGGGCGCGGGGGAGGCGCGCGCCCCGCCCGCCCGGCCCGCCGCCTCGCACTCGCGGCGCCCTCCACCCTGCAACCATACACACTACATAATATAATTATACCTTTATCTTTGATTATACATATGTCTAGATAGACCGCTCGAGCGTAGAAACGCAAAAAAAATATCAGCCAACAGTTGGCTGATATTTTTTTTCCAAGTTCGCTCTGTCAGTTGTCAGTTTAGTTATGACATTGACGTTGTGCGGTAAACACGTGTTTTGTGACTCTTGAAAATGACAATTTGCGCTATAAAACTATTAAAAATTACATAGGACGATTTTAAAAACCTAAAAACGTTAGCTATTATCGGTGCGGTAGCCTTTACATTATCATATAGTTACAGCAATTATTATATTAGAATATAATTAATTATCAATGGTGTCAAATGACGCCATGTTTAAAAACATGTCACGCACACAAGTGTCTGTGTTTCTACACTTGTGTGCGTGACACGCACATAAGGGTTTGAAACCTGGCCTGTTATTTTTGTCGCAATTACAGTGTAACGATTAATCTAGACAAGTATATAATCAAAGACCTCTACGCAAAAAATACTCTAAGAATACGATCACTCATATTAGAGCACTAACTGAACCGTGCGCGCGTTGCTACCCCATCTATAAAAAATTGGTCATCATCATCATCATCAACAGCCCACTAAACGTTCCCACTGCTGGGACTCGGGGCCTTCTCTCGCAAGGAGAGAGTTAAGGCCATAATCCACCACGCTGGCCCAGTGCGGGTTGGCGGATGACACATGACTTCGAAAGATTCTAGGTACATGTCGGTTTCCTCACGATGTTTTCCTTCACCGTTTTAAGTTAGCGGCATGCTTTTTGTTGTTAGCGGAAAACTTGTCAGCTGAAAGCTGAAAACTTGTCAGATTACAAAACTTGTCAGATGCTCCTAACACAGGTAAGAACGATGGACCATTATGAAGTTTGGGTCACCCTGGCTTTGGCAGATAAACGGTACTAAGGCCCCGAGTCCCAGCAGTGGGAACTTTTAGTGGGCTGCTTATGATAATTAGGCTGCTAATTGTTACCCAAGTATTATGTGTAAAAATCAGCGCGCATATTTTATTATGACGCAAGTACAATTATAATTGCATGGACATTAACACAACACGGTTGTCTGGCAAGTGTTTACCACGATGTTGAGTGTCTAGCAATTATTGGTGTGATTTTTAATAATATTCTGAAGGTATTGCTAATAGACTACAGGCCCGTGAACAAAATTTACGTAGTAAATGAACCACCAGGAGACCTATGTAGGATGATAGAAGGGTATAAAGTAATAAGATTCGGCACTATGCTGTCACTTGTAAGCTGTCCAACTGAGTACAGTTGAAGAGGGGGGGTTGCAACCCTCGATCATTTCTCCTTGTCGCATGATTTTTGTACGGCATTGCGAAATAATGGATTAGGAGAGGTATTGAAACTACAAAAAACATAATTTTTAACTTTTTAAGTATTAGTTTGCCGGAAAAATTTACAGAGTATGAGTAATTAACAGAGCAAATTTGGTCATTTGATTAAGTACGGCATTGGTTCCGTACAGTTTCAATACCTCTTCTAATCCATTATTTCGCAATGCCGTACAAAAATCATGCGACAAGGAGAAATGGTAGAGAGTTGCAACCCCCCCTCTTCAACTGTATTCAGTTGGACAGCTTACAAGTGACGGCATAGTGCTGAATCTTAATACTTTACACCCTTCTATCATCCTACACAGGTCTCCTGGTGGTTCATTTGACCCGTAAATTTTGTTCACGGGCCTGTAGTCTATAAAATATCAGACTTTGTAATTTGACAAATTTAGATCGGTTTTTCATAGATCCTTCCCTTAGTCCTTTAGTACTGTTTATCTGCCAAAGCCAGGATGATCCAAACTTCATTATTGGCCATCGTTCTTACCAGTATTGGGAGCATAAGCTAACAACCTTTCAGCTATTATAAAATGACGAGGGTCTGGGGTTCATGGGCTCTTAGTCCATTAAAAGATAGACACATGCTGTCACACAACGAAAGCTCTCAAAAAGCAATGTTTTTTCCGTTTTTGTTACATTTATAGTAGCGTAAGTTAAATAGCCTAGCCTTTCTCGATAAATGGACTATCCAACAGTGAAAAAAATCTTTCAATTCGGAGCATTAGTTCCCAAGATCCTTGCGTTCAAACAAACAAACTCTTCAGCTCTATAAGATTAGTATAGACTTTGTAGCGGGGTCACGCAGTGCCAAGACGGCACACTGAGTTCTCCAATAAATTACAGATTTCCAATTTTCGAGGATTAGCGTTCGCCCATGAAATAATTGTTAAAAAAAGGTCGGCTCATATCTATATTTCTAGTATGATTAATACCGTCTAATAATACTGAGGTAGTGTCAGAGAACTAAAGTGACCACAGAAATCTAAATAATAAGGTACTAGAAGTCGCATGACCGCGTGACATTGTCGCCGCACAGGTGACTTGTAGGCCACCAGTGCTCGAATTGTAGTTTAGTCTTGTTCGAACCGGCAGGCGTGAATCATCTTTAAAAACTTGTGTTATGCAGCCTAAACAACTGTGGAAGTTCTTCCACAACTTGCAATTATACCAATAATGAGATTACATTTCACTGATAGGTATTTTATTTTGTTTTAATTGTATTAGGGTTCCGTAAAACGTAAAAACGGAACCCTTATAGATTCGTCATGTCTGTCTGTCTGTCTGTCTGTCTGTCTGTCTGTCTGTCCGTCCGTATGTCACAGCCACTTTTTGCCGAAACTATGAGAACTACACTGTTGAAACTTGGTAAGTAGATGTATTCTGTGAACCGCATTAAGATTTTTACAAAAGTTTTTAAAAAAAAACAAAAGTTAGGGGTGCCCCCCATACTGAGAACTGAAGCTCAAAAATTTTTTTTTCATCAAACCTACACGTGTGGGGTGTCTATCGATAGGTCTTAAAAAATGATGTTGAGGTTTCTAATATAATTTTTGTCGACACTGAATAACTTGCGCGAGAGACGCTTCCAAAGTGGTAAAATGTGTGTCCCCCCCCCCCCTCTAACTTCTAAAGTAAGAGAATGAAAAATCTAAAAAAAATATGTGATGTACATTACCATGAAAACTACCAACGAAAATTAGTTTGAACTCGATCTGATGAGTAGTTTTTTTTTAGTACGTCATAAATACACTATTATTAAAACTTCGATCAAAGTGACAACGAACTACAAGAACTATGTGTACTATGTATATTATGTTACTTGCTGGAACGGAACCCTTCATGGGCGAGTCCAACTCGCACTTGGCTACTTTATTTTTTAATAAAATAGATTGACGGAGCCCAATGATTCACTATGATAGTTATAAATTTTTGGTGTGATCGTCATTTTGCATACCATTGCTGCATACATTAATTAACATCTAAAGTGGTACAAGCATAAACAGCAATGTAATGTAAAATTAAAGATATCGTCATAACCTCTAATCTTCCATGGTACAACCGCAGGTAGCGATTGTGAGTTAGTGCTGTGACGGTCCAATTTTACTTTCCCAAAAATAAACGATAAAAAAATTATTTTAAATTTTACATAGTTTTATCGATAAAGTAACATAATAAATCGATAAAAAAAATTGTACGCAATTAACATTACACCCGTACGTACAATCTTTTAATTCGCAGTAAACATTACTTCATAATTCATTAATTATTAACAAAAGTATATACATACTGGCTATAACGTGCGATTGTTCGTCCGTGCAAAATAAATATTAAGATAACTGAGGCAGTATTTATCTATTGTAAGCTTTTATTTTTAAGACTTTATTAGTTTTCATACAAAATCAGCGAGCAACACGGAAGGGAGTAGGCATACACAGCGTTTCCCCTCTGTCAAAGTACAAGTCCGCGTGGACCGTGGAGTTTGATAATATACTGTGGCGTGGAATACACTGAGGGCAGGGCTAGATTTGTGAATGGTGCTTTATTTTTTATGTGTTAGTGATTTGGCTGTGTGAGTATGGTCGGCAATGGATCGGTACAGGTATGTTTTGTATGTAATAGTGCGGCTTTACGCTAGTGTGCAACTTTCCCCTCCCGCAAGAAATGACAGAAAGATATGAACAATAATTTTTAGCAAAGGCTACTTCCCTTCCGTGCTTGCGCGGAAGATCGAGTTGCTCGATGTATACCTAAGCCCATGTGGTGTCAGAATTACATAGTTCAGTTTTCGAAACAATAGTATACCCCATGTGACTCACTTATTTTACAGGTAGGCATATTGACTTTGTTGTAGTGTAATACACCTAATTAATGAAATCAATAATAACCTTTATCGAATGTTAAAATTGGACCGTACTTTGAAATATCGATATGTTTTAATTTTTGTCAAGCACTAGCGTATATGTGAAAAATTGTTAATTTTTCGATGTGTTAGTAGGTTCACTGATAAGCGTTTATGGATGTGTGTGATGCAATCACAGACCCAGGTTGATAATGTGCAGCTATTGGTGTGTGAGTGGAGCTCTATTTGAATACTACGCGTATGTAGTAGTGATCGCGGGGGTAGGGGAAATGTGGCGACAAGCGTTTTGCAAGTAATTTGAGAGTTATGCCATTTCTATTACCTTATTATTTAGATTTCTGTGAAAGTGACCGACATAGCTCACCCTATTTGCAAACTGAAGTGGCGGTGGGCCAGCCACATCTTTCGCAGACCTGATAATCGTTGGGGTAAACGGATTCTGGAGACCGCGAATCGGTAAACGAAGTATGCCTCGAGACTAGATGGAGTGACGATATACGAAAGACGGCTGGTGGCGGTTGGAAACGAAAGACCGAGGATCGGGCTGAGTGGTGTATTATGGGAGAGGCCTTTGCCCAGCAGTGGGTGAATACAGGCTGATGATGATGAGCCCTAGTGTCGTCTAGTATCACTAATATCGTCAAGTATCACGAATATTTTTTGGTATCACTAATATCATCTAGTATCATTAATATCGTCTAGTATCACTAGTAATGTCTAGTGTCACTAGGATCTTTACTTTAGAAGTGAAAACTTCTTTAGGCGCGCTATAGACAGAATTTTCGTGGGCTGTGAAATGGATTCATCAATCGTCACGCTTGGATATGATAATGGATCGGATCGGATATGAAATCTTCGGGTAAACTCGGTGAAAACGGCCAGGTAGGTACCAGGGCAACAGAAACAGTAAAGAGTTTCGATTACCTACCTCCAACAGCCCAGCGTTTATCTCCAGATACCAGGACAATAGAAATATAAAAGAGTTGCGTTTGCCCCTAGGTACCAGTACCAGGGCAACAACAAGTTTTCTCTTCTATCGGCAGTTCCTATGACTGCCAATTTTTTTATTTTTAATCTCTCGTATCGTAAACGGTTACGGTAAAACCGTGGCGCTGTAAGTTTTCTATAAGTATGTGAAATCAATTTTGTTTTAATCAGAAAATAAAGGACACGTGTGTCAAGCCGCGAGTAAAATCTAGTTATACATATATGCGTATCTGAATCTCATACAATTAGTCCCCAACTCCTGAGGTCCTCAAAAGGTAAGGTTATCGGGCGCATCGCATTCAACTGGCGCTCATATTGTGCGCTCATAATACACGCGTAATTAGATACAAGGCCCAAGGAACCCCGTTTTGGAATATCAAGATTGACCTCTCCATTTTCAGGGCTCAGAATTCATAGTTCATTTACGTAACATATGCGAAGGGAACATTTTGTCATCAAAGTGGAGACCCGTTCCAAATGTACAAATGTTTGTGTGACGAATAGGTACAAATATTTGTTGTGTGTGTGGCTGTTTCCATGTAGTATAATAAGTGTGTATTCACAACTATTTATATATTATACCAGCTATCTGGCCGCCATAGTACAAGCTTTGCTCAGTTTGGGGTCTAATGGCTGACTGGAATAATGTTAACCGGGCATTTTAATGCTCAGTGCTCAATGAGCACTACATCGCGTATGGCGACTAGCGCAAAGGCACCTCAAACGGTAAAAGACTGTCTTGGGTTTAATTAAGAAAATAAAAATTAAAAAACGCGCTCTAGCGTAGAGGATCTAGCGAGCCTACCTTCCAGCTTGTAACCGGTATGTAAAAAATAATACCTATACTAAAAATGAAATATTTCTATCAATCAAAAAGTTTTAATTTTTATCTGATGTCGACGAAAGCCGTTTGTTACACATGACAGTTAATGTCTACCATCAGACGAGCCGACTGCTTGTTTGACCCTTTTTGTGTAAAAAAACTGCATAATCTCCGTGCCTATCTAGTTATATAACGAATACAAAGCCTCCTTTGTTTGCAATTAAGAGTAGTTTTGCGATAATGATCTAACGTAGAGCTATTGTGAATGGAAGTGACTCTGCACAGTTCTTGAATCTCTTGACTCAATGCGTACGACAGACGTGGTTTGTTATGACAGACCGAGGTATAAAGCTAGATACTAATGTTACTAATGGCGTTATTATTCGCAACGCACCATGATACGTTTCTAAAGTAATGTATAATGTGTATGTATAATGTGTGTGAATATAACTTTGGTGTTATAACTATAGGCATTTTAAACATTAGATTTTTTTTTTTAAATATAGAGTGACGAGACGAGCAAGTCATGTGCCTGATGGTAAGCAAAATGCCTGCCACATAACAACATAGTGACACGCAGCTATTGGAACATGAAGATTCCAAATCATTACCTAGCACTGCACTGCGCTCGTCACCCAGAGATCTAAGTTGTTATCTCTAAGCCCTGTAATTTCTCTGGAAACCTTGCCCTTCAGACCGGAACACAGTAATGTTTGCACATTACTGCTTGGCGGTAGAATATTTGGCAAAGGTGTGGTCCTTCCCCAGGCAAATTAGTCCGAACGGTATTTTGAACTTGGGTATTTCCTAGGTGGGTGTTATTTGCTTAGGTTTTTTAAAACGTTAGGTATTTCGATTTTAGATATTTTGAAAGGAGGTGTTTTAGCGTGAGTTTTTTTTAATTTTAGACATTTAAATACGTACCTCTAAATAGATATAGAATACAGTAAATTTATGTATATCAGCTGTCCGGTTCTATAATAGTACAAGATCTGTTAAGTTGGGCTTGATAGTGTGTCAGAAAGTGTCCACGAATATTTTTTTAATTTTCAATTAAATTATTTCAGGGTGAGTTCCCGTTCTCTGTTATTTATCCACGTTTTCAGATTACCAACATATTATTTAATTATTTATTCCAATAACGTTGTTTTTTTGTTAGTCTTCTTATCATATTGATGATTTTGTCTCTTCCAGCTCAAGTAGGAGTATGAGTTTATCAGACAATTTTATGTGAATTATACGCAAATTTAAACGAGTGAGCGGAAGTCCGCTGTTTTCGACATTATACATGTAGGTTATAATCATAATTACATATGCCGTAAATGTGATTAAAATATAAATTTAGAACGGCGAAATATCTTGCATATTGTTGTAGAAGCCCCATTTTTATACGTACATGAATATACATAATATTATGTATTAAGAAGAGATTTCTCCGGCTGTTTTATTTTTTTTCTCGCAATAAAAAGTAGCATAAGATTTAGTCTAGACTGTGTTCCACGTGTCACACCGTTCAGTTGTACCAACGTGATCCGACAAAATTTGTCATTTTCAGGATTGTTAACAATATTCAAAAGTATAGTAAACAATACATAACTGAAAAACTTGGAAATATTCAAAAATATAGGAACCAAAAGACCGTAGTCTTGTATCGCCAGTCGTCATATGACCGTGAGTCAAACTTAGTAGCTCATAAATCCTAATGGCTAATTTAGTGCTACCATTGGCTACTTGAGTGCTCCTTACGGCCATTTGAGTGCCCCCAATAGTCACTTGAGTGCTTCCAATGGCCACTAATCCCTATCCCAATTCCATCACTATCCCAATCGATATCATTATCCCAAAATAGTCCAGCTTAAATCGTCCAGCTGTACCAAAAGCCTTACTAACCCCATTGCCCCTCCAGCGAGCATCGAGGACAGTCGCGAGCTAAACTGTTATCCCAGTTATGAAGTTGCGTTAGCGCTAACGCTTGTTTCGTTAGTACGTCGTTAGAGGGCGCAACTAGCCGCGTCGGCCTCGTACCACTTGTCCACATGTCTCGTATTAAGTAACTGTTGGCGTGACACACGTGAGATTCATGTTCTTATTTATTTATTTACTGATTTGCACACTGTTCATATTGTATACTAGCGGCGCCCCGCGGTGTTACCTGCGTAGTTCCCGTTCCCGTTGTTTTTTTTCGGGAAAAAAGTAGCCTATGTGTTCCTTCAGACTCTAATCTATCTGTGTTCCAAATTTAAACTCAATCCGTTTATACGTTAGGACGTGATTGAGCAACAAACATCCGAACATCCATACATTGACATTTATAATATTAGTAGGATTAAACTTTATAGGTAAAATCAACAAGTATATTCAAAGACCCCATTTAGTCAAGAGTGGATCCAGGGGAGGATGTCATGGGTGTCATGACACAACCTGTGCTGGGGCCAGAACCTAGTAGGACCACTTATTAAAACGCACGAACGTGCGCATATTTTGCTTGGTCTTGTGACTTGATCACAACCATATGTTGATACTTTTGTTTAGATCGGTTTTGTTAACTAATTTGCTTTATTTTAATATCAATCAATAAGAAAACCGATGTTTTACCAAATTCGTATCAGTTAGTAGAAACATTGCCAACTAGCTAACCGTTAGTTAGTGGAATTTACTTAATACGCTTAGCATTTTAAAATCTTAAGTCAATTCAATTTTAAGTTGTACTTTTACGCTATATTTCACACCATATCGTAGGAAGTTGGCACATCCTGTTTAAATATTTGTTTTGCACAAATTGCACAACCACTATCAATCTCAGTTAAATCAAACATGAGCGAATTCTGTATAAATTGCTGATCAATAAATATTGACCATCAATTAGATTATCGAATCTAATTGCACGGAACAAAGCAAATAATTTATATTGGTTCAATTTCACGCATATCTGCTAATGAGTTGATTATTAAAATAATGTGATTTTGCATAAATTTATTACTTAAGTAGGTAGTTATGCCTTGACATTATACTAGTTTAGGAAGAAACCTATTAAACTAAAATAAAGTGTAAGCTTAAATAAATTTAACAAATTGCTATTCAGTGTACTTCATAGTTTATTTTTATTTTTTATGGCTAAGTCAATTAATGTAGGTTGTGCTCAGTATTGATTCTTAATTGATATCGATATTCCAGCCTTGAATGGAAAATAAATTACATTAAATTAATGTTAGTATCCCACAAATATTCAATTAGAACGCAAAAGAATCAAAGAAAAATAATAATCGTTAATCTAATATACAAAGATATCATTAACACCTATCGCAATTGCTCAACCTTTAATGCAATTAATTTGTCAGATTCAAATTAATTGAGATGTTCCATATTTAGAACAATTCTATTTTTAATTCGTGAAACGATCGATCAATTCGTGATATTCAACATTGGATCGATTCAAATTCGAATGTAGCTAAGTAGTGCGTGACTGTACATTTTGAAATACAATACGATTTGGCAATGTAGGTTTTGTTACAATGTATCGGATTAAACCAAATATCGATTAATGCTGCCGTTAATGTCAGTGAGCTGTCAGATTGTAAATTGCTTTTGGAATACAACTTAATCTAATAATTAAAACGAATGCTTAACGGAGTTGAAATTGTAAGTAATTAATCGCTTTGTGAACCATTTCAATGAATAATATTATCAGCAACATAAAGTTGTAAGTACACAAATTATTTTGGGGGTTGAAAATATCGTCTGAAGGCTTTAAAGCACAGAAATATGGTTGCAATGGTAGACCATTGTGGCGATATTTATGTGTTTCCGTCTGTGAAACTTCTGTAGACAGAGGTGTCTGTCTGTGAAGCTTCTTTAGACAGAGGTTTCTATCTATGAAACTTCTGTAGATAGAAGTTTTGCCTTTGAGATACCTAATCATAAAATTGAATCATTATTAGTCTGTTTTAAATAGATCATCCATTTGTTTTATACAGGCGGCTTTTTAGAGTTTCAGAAAGAAGATCACCGAACCATAACTTTCAATTTGAAAAAAAACACGCCAAAACTATGCACATGCAGTGAATAGCAACGTTCCCTTGATAATATTGTCGATAGAATTTTGATGGGAAAACATACCGCCATTTTACATGGGCAGAAGTACTGCTGTTGAAGTTTCATCTATATCTACAGAGATACATGACACACTCCACAATATTCCACATAGAACAACTATCTCAATCAGAGTTTATATTCAACTATATTCAATGTTACTAAAGCATCTCGTGGTTTTGCAGAAACCTTAATTTTTTTCCAGTAAGGTTAAGAAATGTCGTGCACAATATCTGTGTTTTTGCAAAATTTTTAGGATTATTGGTAAAATACGGTTTGTCAAATAATCATACGACATATTTAAACAACAGAATACTATTTTACACAAATAAACTTGATGTTGACCATCTCAACGACGAAGCATCCTACAATGCGCCTACACACTAAAATTATGGACAAGTCTATATTTAATATCTATACCTACGCTGTTGCACCAAAGTTAAATATTGGTGGATTAAATCGTGACTCCCAAACAGTCGGCATTGCATTCTTATCGACTGCGATCACTCGATCGCTAATATTTCATTCTAACGTGCCGTTGTAAGGACATCTCTATCATCTTGACCCATTATTATACCTTATGCACCCATTATAGATCCAAGATTATCCATATTCGGAACAATGTACCTCATTAAGTTACTGATCGACAATTTTTATTTGAACTGTGGCGATTTATGGTACTAAATAATTTGAGCTCAAACTCCTACGATTTAAAGTTCACAAGTTACCAAAATTATTTAATCGGTGCGTGTTAGAGATGCACGCATAAATTGGTCAAGATTTATTCGTTTTTGAAATGTCATAGAAGTCGAAAATCGATTGTATTCGAGTGGAGTTAGGATTTATAATGTGATATTTTGACAGCTTACAATCTCTAAACATTATTTATATTGATTGTTTTAGATGCCGTTATGTGATAATGCTTTAGCACTACAATTTTTCACTGAAACATGTACCTACTCATTTTACTGTGTGTTTGTGTCAAAATGGCGGTAATTGTGTTACTAAAAAAGTAGTGAAAAGTAATAATGCCATTCAAGACTTTGAAGTCTTTATTACACATACGTGCTCACCATCAACACAAATGTTTGAAAAAAAAAAACTTATTTCCGAATCTGAAGCTAATTACGACCGGTTTGTTGGACATCCTCTCCTACGTAACATTTGACCCCTACTTCCGAAGATAATTCCAAATTAGCTTCACCGATTATGATTATGACTTAACTTGTACGGTCTTATTCCAAAAAACTAAGATAGTCCAGGTTTAAACCAGGACTAACTAGTCCAAGTTTGATACGGTATTAAAGTTAGTACCAGGTTTAAAATGTGTTCCTATTACAAAACTCAGACTATCCAAAGACTACTTAGTCCAAGGTTAAGCCTAAGATAGTCCAAGGTTATACAGACAAAACAAAGAAAAGGTTGTCATTCATTCACTCCCGGAATGTTAAAATTCACTTTTTATGCATAAACATGTGTTCATTAGTAAAAACTTAAGTAAATATTGATGTGTAATTTAGTTTCAATTTATTAAATCGGACTAATGATCATTTAAAGAAATAATTTTTGAATTGATTAGATTTTACTTGTGGCGTCAAAAAAAAACTCTGGTTATGACAAAAGAACAATGTCAATCGAATGTGGCGCGAAATTTGAGAAATAAAGTCACAGCGCGCGCCGCGCGCCTTTCATCACGAAATTGAGAAGTTTAAATAAATCTTCCACTTCAGAAAATTTAAGTGCTTATTGTTTATTTACAATAACGCTGTTATAATATTGCTCTTGTTCGTTGTTTCTAAACGCATGGTACTATTTAGTGGTTTCGTGTGGTTGGTAGTGTACAAAGTGGGGAACAAAAGTATTTGAGATTTATTTGATTTAAAAATGGAGCAACAAAAGAAAAAACGAGGTGAAAATTGGAGTTCTGAAGAGAAAGTAAGTTGTACAACATCCTTTAATGCAATAAATTTTACTAGGTATATCAATGGTTTTGCTGGCATTGTCTGTCAACATATTTAAGTTGACTAATCCAAAATGTTATTTTTAATACAGGAAGTCCTGCGGCAGCTAATAGGGGAATCGAAAGGTGTTTTAGAAGACAAGTCCACTAAAACATCTGCCAATATGTTAAAAATGAAAGAGTGGAAAAATATAGCGAATAAGTATGTATTTTTTGCTTGAATTCTCATTACAAGTTAAATATATTCTTTGCTTAATTTACTCAGCATACTTATCTGTTTTTAGATTTAATGAAATATGTGGAAAATTTCGGTCCGAAGGAGAATTGAAACTTGCTTGGAAAAGGATGAAGTTGGCTGCCAAGTCCAACTTATCAACATTTAGTAAACAACAAAATAAGACAGGGGGTGGAGCAAAACCTCCATCACCATCACCCGAGGACTTGGAAATCATGGCGATTGCTCCACATGACTTTCATGTGGAAATAAATAATTATGATAGTGATGCATTTGTAAGTAACATTTGTTATTTTGAAAATGCTATATAATTGTTAATACACATTAATGAAATTTACATGTAAATATTTTTTTATAATTGTATAAATTCAGACCAATAGAAACTGTTTTGCCAAAATATAGCAAGCCTCTCGAAGAGGCCAGTTTGTATGGGTCAACTTATAAAATGTTTTGTAATATCTTATCTTACCTGCAAACAGCAATAAAGATTTTTGTATTTGTATTTTAGATATTAGAAACAGCTACAATAATGGAGCCAAATGTAGAGGCCACCCCTGGCCCAAGTAGCGAGGAAATACCAAAATTTAATGTTGAGCTGTCAGTGGAGAATGTTGAGGAGCCACGTGAGTAATAATAGTTGCATTTCCTACTTGTTTTCTGTGATTCATCCAAGTGTTGGTGACAAGAAATGCATAGACAACTGGCCTATGATAGAGCTTTGGAACAAATTTCAATTCAAATCAGTGTCGCTAATTTGCCATGTTGATAAAATGAACAGACAGAAGGTCTGCACCACACACATAGTCAGATTTGTTTTTAACATAATGCTGGAAAGGTAGATAATGCTATACAATAACACAAAATAATTGGAATGTTTACTAAGTTAATTACTTTATTTTACACAGAAAACAGCAACTTATTTAAAAACATTGAAAATACAACAAATATTAACAAGAAAGCAAAGAGCATAAGAAAATTAAATAACAGGTATGTTGTAAAGAATGAATGATGTAAATTATTTACTGCAAAATGCTACTATGCCCACAATAATAAGAGGCTTTGATACATAATTAAATAATTTTTATGGATATTGTAATTTTTAAAACAACAACTAACAATTCTATTTTTGGTTTTACAGACAAGACATTCGCCATGAAATAGTTAGGACCAATACTAACTTTAAAGAAGAACAACTAAAAATGATGGTAGTGGAACACAAATACAATGTAGAAATCGCAAAATTACAAATAAAAAAATTACAACTAGAAATAAATCTATTAGAAAATAAATGTCAATAAGATCCTATTTAATATATTATGTTATAATTAAAGACTGACACTACAGAAGTATTAAAATTATGTACTCCTCAATGTTAATAATATGTCTATCATAAGTGGCTTTCATACTTTGATACATAATTAAAGGTATTAATGTTTTTTCTTTCACATTTAACAAAAAAAACTGTTTAGATATGATATGTAAACAGATGAATGATTGAACCTTCAATCATCATTAGCCTTATTAATTTAAATTTACTTACCTTTCAAGTTCAAACTAAGAATGAATCTAATTACTAATAAATTATACATTTTAGGACCTATGAAAGCCTGAACTTAGTTACAATTGAACATTCATTGAAAGTGAGTCTCTATGAAATGTCTCCTTCTAATGTTACCTCTAACTGTATCAGGAGTACGGGTATATACAGGAGCAGGTACATGGTATGGCGTCACAATATTTTCCTCACCAGGAAACAGGTCCTCCCTCATATCAATGGCAATGTTGTGGAGTACAGCACAAGCAACAATTGTTTTCCTTGCCGTCTCTATATCCACAAATATTCCCCTTAAAAGGCAACGGAATCTCTGCTATTATGTTTGGCTTAAGTTAAAAACTTATCAAGTTTACGTATAAATTGAACATAGCCGCCACGTTTCTAACTTTACTCAGAGTTTGTGTAAAAAAACTTCATCTAATATGTTCAGAAATTTGACATTTATGATATCCTACCCTATTAATACAAGGCCAAGATCCCGTAAAGATGGCGCTATAACATCGACACACCAGTTATTTGCCTATTATACTACCATCAAAAAGGTATGGTGTGCAAACGTCACTATGTTCCTGTTAGAAATTACGTAGAGATAAATATATACCCTGTAAGTTTAGTCTAGTTACGGACACAAAAAAAGTTTAATTTGTGCAGGGATTGGATGATGAACCATGAAACAGGCGTAGAGATTTAGACGTGATAACGTCTTATAATTCGATGAAGCCGGCTGCACGCCCACAAAACATGACGTCATGTACCGTTACCGTCGGTCGTTACCTCGCCGCATGTTTGTTACAGTTGTATTAATTATTTCGACCAGTAGTTCAAGCGGGGATGTAGCTCAGTGGTAGAGCGTTCGCTTTGCATGTGAAATGCCCCAGGTTCGATCCCCGGCATCTAAAAGCTTTTTTGCATTGTTTATTGCACTGTTTTGATTGAAAATGACTAAATTCTACTGATTACTTTTTACATACAAATCTATTAAACAAATGAAATTAAAATTTTCTTTTGAAAAATGGTACCATTCCATCAGTATTTTCTTAAGACGTTGTCACGTTCTATCGTCAGTAAACCGACTTTACAGACAAACATTTTTTTTTAAATAAAAAGTGACGAGACGAGCAGGACATTTGCCTGATAGTAAGCCACACGCCTGCCACATAACAGCACAGTGGCACGCAGCTATTGGAACATGAAGAGTCCAAATCATTACCGTGCACTGCACTGCGCTCATCACCCAGAGATCTAAGATGTTATATCTCTAAGCCCTGTAATTTATCTGGAAACATTGCTCTTCAAATCGGAACAAAGTAATGTTTGCACATTACTGCTTGGTGGTAGAATAACTGGCAAAGGTGTGGTACTTCCCCAGACGGGCTCTGCTAAGAGTCCTACCACTACCCAAGAGTATGAAGCTGGTTCGGTAGCTTGTATCTTACACAAGACACAAAGAGTGTCCATGTTTGCGCCCTACCTTAGTGATCGCTCTACTTAGCCTGTGCCTTAGTGTAAAGTCGCTATCACGTCAATCAATAACTTGGACCATACACCATGTTAATTTATACACAATTTGCAGCAGATTTATACAAATTATACAATAATAACGTCATAAACATATTCATATATACGATGACCCGCATATTATCTCATATTTACCTATTTAACATTTCGTTAAATTCATAAAAACCTTGACAAGAGGCGTGTTAAAAAACTAATCAACGATGACATTTAAAATGCATTCCTTTGTCGTTAATAATACATAATAACTCACTTATGCATGTATCATTACTGGGAATAATATATAATCTGTCAATATCTTACGAGAGTCATTAATCTTAATTCGACATTTTATTATTAAGGTTAGGTCAAATGGTATATTACGTTAAATTTAATGTGGACGTTAAAATCATACTATTATCATAAAAACGTATGTTTTCAATTTATATGTGTATTCGTGCAGTAGTTGGAAATATTCGTACCTTTGCTTGTTTTATCTGAAGGCCGATTTAAACTGAACGAGCATAGAGCTAGAGCTGGAACAAGAGCATTCTTTCTCGATCTTTTAGTGTAAACGAAAGACCGTTCTTAGCGTTTTCCATATTATAAATTCCATAGAATCTTTGCGAACGCAAACAAAACAACGAAATAATGCTGTACGTTTGTTTACACCAAATGAATTTGATACAGTGGGGATAGAATGAGCATTCGCTCGTCTGATGTAAATCGGCCTTTAGAGATTTCAGTCGCAACGAAGTTAGCAGTGAGTGTGATCGATATGCTATGGGGTCGTGGGTTCGATTCCCACACATTTTTATATTATTAACTGACTTTTAAAAAGGAGGAGGTTCTCAATTTGTTTTTGGTTTTGTAAATCATACTCTCATTATTTATCGAAATCAGTTTGGTAGGTAGTTTTTGAAATATTAACTTAAATCTAAAATTGGAATACTGCGATGATATATGATTCGTTTTTGAAGATCTGATTCGTTTACTTCGTAACCTCGGTGTCTCATTAGTGCTTAAACATTGGTTTAACAAAATTTATGAAATCTAGCCGAGTGTCCGAATTTAATTTTAAACAGAAGTCAGTGTTTATTTTTTTGGAGAATATTAAATTATTTTAAGTACATATTCATTTCAATTTTATTTATGTGTGTGAATTCATTTTTTTTTCTATGAATTCATATGAATTACAAACAATACGGTTAGGAAAACATCTTAAAGAGATCGCCATGTTCCCAGTAATCGTCACTTAAGTCGTTTCGATGTTATATGAGTAAAGCCGTTAACTTAAAAACTTTAATAGCAAACATCGTGAGGAAACCAACATGTTCCAAGAATCTTTCATGGTCATGCGCCATCCACCGTCTCGCACTGGGCTGTCGTAGTGGAATAGAGCTTTGACTCTCGCCTTTTGAGAGAAGGTTTCTTTCGGAGAATGTGAAACTGATCTCCATGATCTAATCACCTTGCCCTTTTTTTCTATAGGACTTCTCGTAGCTCGAAGAAGCGGCACCGTTTCATGGTTGATATGCCAAAGACACAGACGCAGTGGTTTGACTCTACTTTTGTGATAAGAGAGTCTAGACCGTGGAATGAGTTACCTGGGTTTTCCCCGATAGTTACAATCTTTGTGTCTTCAAATCGAGAGTGAATCGGTTTTTTCTAGGTAAACATGCTCCATCGTAGACTGCATCGTCGCTTAACATCAGGCGAGATGGCGGTCAAATGTAAACCTATAAAAGTTAAAAAAAAAAAGATCCAGAGTCCTAGCAGTGGGAACATAACGTGACCTATTATTGTTTAAGTATTATGTTATGAGTATTTATCTATTTTATGGTTATATGACGAGTGATCAGTAATCATGATCATCAATAATAGCCATGTTACTATAGCATTGTGCAATCCTAGCACGCGAGCGTTACTCGGTGGATAGGACTGGTTCTACTTGTAATGTAATCAACACTTTGAAACATTGCGAACAGTTAAATTTATCTGTTAATTAATTGATGTTTTTTAACTTTTTATTGGTTTACACTTGACCACCATCTCGCCTGTTGTTAAGTGTTGAATGCGATCTACGAGAGAACGTGCTAACCTCGAAGGAACTGCTTCATTTTCGATTTGGAAACTCCAAGATTGTGACAACCATCTGCCCGCCGCTGTTTTGACCGGAGAGTCTACAGCCTAACTAAAACTGACTTAGTTTTGATATTGCTCTCTCGTTTCTTTTCGCTTGAAGTTATAGAGACAGCAACAGCAAAGCCATAACCGATTTAGTTAGGCGGTAGAAGGGCGGGTCGTCATCCTTAGGCTAAGAGCTCATGGACCACTTTTACCCGCCCGCCGAGTTTGGAACCGCGGCGGACGCCGGTATTATTTCAAAACTCACGAGACCGCTGATTTTCGCGGTTTCGCAGCCGCCGCGGGTGAGATTATCGCCCTCGAACGTGGCAAGTGACGGGTGATCGGTGACCGCTGTAGCCCAGTGCAATTACGGAAATAAATAAATTATGTAGTTTGGGGACTATAAAGGATTGATAGGGGGGTGCATTCTGAGCATATATTCCAATTTGAGGGATTCTGGCATGGTCGCAAAACGCGTTTAATTCGATATCTCGAGAACTGTTAGTGTTAGGCAAAAAATTGTTGAGACCTTTTCTCTTCTAAATTAAATTTACTAACTTTTACATTAACAACTTTTCTTTTTTTCATCAATGTTTTTCAAGTTGTTGCTTCCGAAAGGCAAAAATTTAACTTTTTATCCTCCCTTTCGCCATTTTCTCCCCAACCGTTCAATTTTATGAAATTTAAATGAAAAAGTGTAGATCTTTTAATAATGAACAACTTTTTCCTTGAACTTTTTTCTGTAATGACAATACCTTAAGAGTTATGTTACTTTACCGAGCGAAATCCGCGCCACTGCGACACTACTACTGCTACGGCTACTGGGGAGCCGGCTGGCAGCCGCGCGCACCGCGGGCGTAAAACGCGTCGTGAGGTGTGCTGAGCTTTCAATTTTTACATATTTATCTGTATTCTACAGAAGCTGTGGATCCGCAACTGGGGCGGGCACGGCTTAACATTGCTACATGAGTGATGTTGCGATGCGTCGTTTTCTCTGTCCTCTTTAGCCGAAAAGTGGTAGGCGGTGGGACCACAGACCTGAACTGTCACGGGTAATTAATGGTGTCCAGACGAGGGGATGTCTGACTCTCATATTGGTTGGTTTCCGAGGTGGCACGGTTCAAACCTCCAGACCACAAAGTGCCAAAAACTAACGGGGAGAGCTGAGGCACTCCCCGTAGTAGGGTCAGGAGACGAGAACGCAGCGGGTTCCCCTCGTGTAAGTTTTAGCGGGTAAGTTACGTACCATATACTAAGTTGTCGTGTCCCTACACAAATACACTAAAAAAAACTCCTTACTCTTCCACGTAAAAATAGGAATATTGAAATATGGACTAAGCACTTTTGGATAGTAAATAATCCTAGACCGATCGATGATCTTGATAATTATATTCAAGATCTTATGTTACATTACAATCAAGATACCTAAGCCCACTTCCAGCATATTCTTGTAAGACGTCAATAATTTCGGCATAATTGTGGTGCAGTTTGAACAATAAAGAGAAAGCTACGAACATACTTTGACCGTCCCAACGGATGAGAGCGATTCATGCAACAATTCTTAATGACCAGTTACGAAATTCAAATTAGTGCTTTCTCAGAGATAAAAATACTTGCTTAATTAGTTTATACACGTAAAAGTACCCGATTGAGGAACCCACACTAGAGCAAACTGGAAGTGAAAACTTTAACTTATTTCTTTGGATTAAATTGTGCCAATGTTACATAAAACACAATACGTCAGCTGTATAGCTCTACTGCTATTACGTATGTCGGTGATGCGAACCTATAAGATTTTCCCTAAAAAGTGCTTAACGCTGCTGAAGAAGAAAGAATACGCTAAAAAAAATACCAGTCAAAGGAACTGCCGATAGAAGTGAAAACTTATAAATCAGAATTTGATAGCTTCCTTTGGGAAACTACGCTGGCGTAACCGGAGGGCGTGTCCATGTGCATGGTCATCTAGAAATGCGTCACCATTTAGGGCCAATGACTGTTGCCCCGAGTTTACGCGAAGATTTCTTATCATTCCCGAGTGTGGCGCAAGAATTTAATTCACAGCCCACGGCAAATCTGTCTGTGGGACGCCAAAAGAATTTTTCACTTCAAAAATTTAACATTAAATGAGACCCAACAGACGTCACTTCGTAACAAATTGTAATATTTACAGCATGTTGCATGCAGCTCTCCTGCGCTGACGTAATGCCGGTAAAGCACTTTTCACTGTTACGATGGTTACGCCAGATTATACAATGACCTTGAATCCTACTGACCGCGATATCGAACCCTGAAAAACTTGATAGATTTTCACTGGTTTAGAAAAATGTTTTTAGTTTCAAAGGTCAACTTCGGTAGAGTAGTTTTTAGCCGACTTCAAAAAAGGTGAACGTTCTCAATTCGATAGTATGTGTAACGAAAGTAGCCGACATAGCTATTTTTTTTTTAACTTGTATAGGTTTACACTTGACCGCCATCTCGCTGATGTTAAGCGACGATACAGTCTACGATGGAGCGTTCTTACCTAAAAAAAAAACGATTCACTCTCGATTTGAAGACACAAAGATTGTAAAAGAGTTCGTTTTGTGTGGGGAATGTCCATAAAATTATTTCCACTTCGCTTTCATTTAAGGCAAAATTCACCATAACATTGTAAAAACCATTAGATTATAAACTAACTTAACCTAACCTGCCGTTCATTTATAATCTCACGCGTAGAAATTAATTAGGCAATCTCACGCGTAGATGTACCAATAGATTAGGCTCATCGAACACATGACAACCTAGCAACGCATCTCAAATGTTTGTTTCGGCATATATGCGACAATGCTGCCTTACTATCAAATTATGTCGGTTCGTTATCAAGGTAATTTAAAGACGAGCAAGACATGTGCCTGACGGTAAACAAGACACCTGCCCATAACACAAAGTGGCACACGTTGTAACGGGACGTAGCCCGTCAAAAATCTTCAAATATTTCAACTATATTAAATATTTAAATATTCAATATTATTACTAAATAACTCACCAACGCACACAGAGCCATTTGATTAAGCAAGGCTTTTACTATGGCAGATGACTGATAATAGCGCTTGTATGGTTGTGAATACATACTTGTCATACATACATAACGCACCTTGTACATAATACAACTTATTTTACATAACTGTACATTTTATGTTTCACATTCACGTGATTGGATTGTTAAAACGGATACTGATGAATAAAGGGAACAAAGAGATGTTTGTTTGCACTGATTTAAAATAATAACATGAGACGGATTTGCTGTGTGTTGTTTACGCTTGGAATATCAAGGATTGACCGACATTTGGCGATGACGTCTTAACACGTTTGCTGCGGGGCCAATTTTCGTAGACTTTCAACTAGTGCGTATGAGGTCTTTTCGAGGCTAAATTGACCTACCTTGCAGTGCGTATTGTGCCTCACAAAATTATTTCTAAGAATACCTTAAATATTATATTCATTTGTAATAGGAATTGCTTGAAAATTTACCAATATTAATTTAAAGACTTGTTAAAGTTGAATCCAGCTTCGCCCACAGTTGTAACATTTAGTTATTGAGTAAATAAAAATTATATATGACATCTGTTCTGACTCACATCGCATTGAAATAAAGTTCTATTAGTGCATCGAATAGTGTTGTGAATAGAGAGAGTCGCAGTTGCGATATTAAAATAATGTATGTAATAAGATTGATTAATATGTTTTCATTAAAACCGGTCAAGTAGAAAGATTTTTTACGAATTGGACACGAAAATATTGTTGGTGTATACCAACAATATTTGTTTTGTGTTTTTTTTGCTACTCAGCTACTTTTTACACAAGTCTTAATTTATCGTATCGTACGCGGCTCTTTCGTTGACCATTTCATCAAATTCGTTGAAATTGTGAGGAAGAACAATACGACCCTTTAATTAGTCTCAAAATTGTCTTGTTGCTATGATCTTGCTCGAGATGATAGCTTTCTTTGTCTCTATAAATAAGTGTATTATACGAGTGTCCTTGAAGAGTATACAATTTATATAGGTTGACTCCATATTATGTATGTAATTTATTTTTATGTATTGGCGCAATTTAAGTCGTCCGCGTCACGTCACGATTTCATAGATTTATCAATGATTATAATTTTTCTAGCACGAAACACTTGTTAAAATCAAGGGTTCAACATATATTGGGCCAATTTTATATAACTTATCCCCAGTATCAATTAATAAGTCGCAGAAACGCCAAATTAATAAATATAATAAATAATCTGTCCCTGGAAGTTGCTGAGCACATGTACTAATTTCTATACAATATTGACTTGTTAGACCAATAGTCGTTAACATGTAGCAATGCGAGTGCATCAACTTGCAGCATGCTTGTGTACCGATACTTTTTATCACGTCACTAAGCTAGGATGCGCGGGTGCTTCGCTGGCCGCACCTTACTCCGTGCGGCTGTGAGGCCTACAATTTTGAGGCAGAATATATCTCACTTCGCACTGTACGAAACTAATTAATACTTAGTGCGTTTGAGGCCTTTTAAACCCCATTTAGTTCTAACTTCACTATTAGGCTAGGCTTTACAAAAGAAGTAATTTCATATATTTGTCTCTGTTATACTCATAAAAATGTTAATATAGTCGCCCCCCCCTCGCACAGAATGAAAGAACACGATTTTGACTACCGCACCTGCGAGAAGCTACGCATGTGGCGTTTTCGACCTCATAATGCAGCAAACGTGTTAATTTGTGACTACAAACTTAAAATTGTATGTGGTTAAAATTGAGAACTAAAATGTACCTTCCGGATTAATAATTATTCATATTAACCTAGATAGTGGCGCCGTCATCGGGATTCAACTGTATGTTGGTAGTTCGGGAAGCTCTCGTATTTCCGTGTGTCAGGATTAACCGCCGGTTTTGGTTGGACGCGGGGTCGCTCAGCGGCGTAGAACGGGAGCAATTATTCATTATCCCTCGTCGAGTACGGACGTAAGGATTGTCGCGTTTTGTGTTAGTTAGTTACGTTGTATCCATATAAATTCTAGTAAATTGAATTTCTCTAGGACTAATTTATTCGTTACTTTAGCAGTGGAGAAAATTGTTATTTTCGTCAATGCAAAGGAATAAATTGGCGTCTCATTTTGGGTATGAAAGACGTTCTTGCGACGCACAAGACGGTTTTGAAAGTAATCGGTTGTGTTCGTAGGAAGGTTTTGCATATCCAACTTATTTGAGCATTAAATTTAAATTGGGAGGTTTTACATTGTGGGGAAATGGACAACGTAACTAAATATACCGTACATGGTTACGGTTTTGAAGCACGCGTCTCGTGTTTCCTCTCCTAGAGTCAACACAACTTGGGTTTTGTGACGTCCCAAGGTCGATTTTGCCTCTTAAATGGGGATCGATTAAGTCACTGGTTCGTTTGGTATTTTCTTCGAAGCCTCAGACGGCCTTGAATATACAACACGCAGGTCGTGAATATTCCTGGCTGGTCGGTAGTGCTCCGCTGAGAGACTGGTTGAAGATATCAATTCGAAACGTCTCAGGTTAGGTTTGGAAACGTTTCATTCGCCTCCAAAAAAAGGATTGACTTTGTGTTAAAGGTTAAATCCTGGTTTCCCCGTCACTAGAATGAAACCTTCCCGTAGGGCTGAAAGGGATCATAGGTTTTGTCAGTCTGATCAGCTGGTAGGTAAATTTAGTATTCAATGTTAGAAAAGGGTACTGCACTTTATTCCGACTGTCCGGATAAAATATACCCTTTTTAGCTGTTGGGTAAATTTAAATGAGATCCGCGAATCTCTTGCAAATTTTGGTATAGTTTAGCTGTTTAGGCCATGAGTAGGATAGGTTGAGGTACGTTGCGTTGGCCTTAATATGTCTTAAGGATGCGACATATCAGATCAACGGAACATAGGGAGTTAATTATTCTTGGTTTCAGGTGAACGAACGAGAAGTTACAGCAAAACAAACTGATTGTTCGATAGTCTTTATCATTTGAGTCTGATAACAATTTCATTTAACAATATATCTATAAACTTATAAAACTAAAGTCCTAAATCTGTGTAAGAAACTGGACTAGTTTGATAATCCGCTCGGAAGCTGTGATCGTCAAATTTCTCTGCTTAAGTTGAGAGAATTTGGATGTATTTATAGAACGAGTACAGGAGCTTAACTGAGTTCCTTGAATATTATTCTCTAAAAGATTACAAAATAATCTTTGAAATCTAAAGACTATCTAATAATCAAAACTACTGGGTCTTATTATAGACTTAGTTTTATTTTACCTATATCACAACTATGGTTTTACACCTTGTTTACAGATTAACAAATAAATTATAAATACAATCAAACAGTTTGATACATAATTTTGTTCGATGGTCCTCAGAGTTGGATTTCCATGTGCCTTGAAAGTTAATTACGACTTATTTTACATTAAAGAAATTTATGCAGAAGTCTGCTTATTTCTGGATATTAGTTGTGGCCATGCAGATGCCGTGCCAGTCGATTCGTTCTAACGGAAATGGGAATGAAAGACATTAACTATATCCTTAAATCATCAGATTGGGTCGGTTGTGCCCTGGTTAGATTCTCCACCTGTACGGAGGGGTTCTGACATACCTACATCGGAATATTACAGCTCGGTAGAAGCTAAAACTATCAGGTTGCATTGGAAACTTAACTTTTGAGGCTTGTCTAACAAATTGACTAGATATTGAATGGCTAGTTAACTTCTATTCCCGAAATCACATTCCTTTGCTGTCGGTCGGTACAGTAAAGTTCTATGGGATTTCAAAGGACTGACTGACATAGACATACAATAGAAATTGTCAACTCATCCATCCCTAACTAGATGAAATCCCCCCACTTCCCTTGGATAGCTTAGTTAGTGTTTCTAACATACAGATATCTATTAGGGTTTAAACTCAACGCATTCCCGCGAGATGCATTCTTAACGTGGAGGGCGTTGAATTCCCTTTTAAGCCATTTTTTTTGGACGTCAACGACTGGAAGGGGCGGCTTAGGGTTCAGGGGCCTCTTTTACATAGCCACGCCAAAGAAACATTTTAATCAAGTAATCACTGATCCGATCAGTTTATACAGATTTCCTAATTTCTATACCTACTATTTTTGAACACTATTGCTAATCTTAATCTGACACCTTGTACAATGTACATACCATATACTCTAACTGGTTAGTTACATTTTGATAATACGTTATCATTACATAATCTCATTGACTAGCTCATTCTTCTTGCTATTTCAGAAAACTAAATACAACAAATTAAGTCACAAGCTAATTAAACTATAATGTAATAATCCAAGCGAGAATCTCCATATAAATCTACTTAAATCATCTCTAGGAGTCATTGTTGTATCAATTAAGGTCATTTGTTCAAATAATTGTCAAACTAAAGTTCCTAGGTTCATTAAGCTAAAATCATATACTTGTATTAGATCTAGGGTTCATCTCAAATCTGTCTGGGTTACAATGTCGGTCCACACACATAGAGTCCTAACTACTACTAGATGATCACAAGGCCATACGAATAAATTAATATATAAGTAATAAGATATGATAGGTAAAGTATCTATATAATTGAGAAACTAATTCTTTGGAAGAATCAATATTCAACCCTACGTACATACATACATACTGACTTACTTACATACTAAACATTTCATACATTTAATTTTACTTTAAATAAATATGCAAAATCGAATAAAATATAATTAAAATAAATAACGTCAATTGTATTGTATAAAGAGGTTTATCAACCTTTAGGGCAGACCAAGAATAATAATAAATAAAATGTTAATAAAACCAAATAATAATGAAAATTAAAAGTTAGCAAAGGCGGGTTTTACGATTAGATGACGTTCAACCAGGATAATATTAAAAATTCAAAAATAGATAAGAGGGTTTTACGATTTGGTCGCCGTTAGACCAGGATAAGTAATAGAATGAGTAATAGGATAAATAATAATATTAAATAACAAAAAAATTATAACTAAAAACTAATTTACTATAATATACTTTAAAAAATTAATAATACCCAAAGTGGTTTTTACGAGTTGGTAATGCTTCAACCAGGATGTTTAGAAGTTTGAAAAATTTAAAAAAAAAACTGGGGGGGGGGCCGGTCGTTACAACGTCTTGGATCCGGAGCGTGCTGCACTGCGCTCGTCGACCCGAATTTCCTAGTAATAGGGATCTAAACAATTTTTCAGAACTGCTTTTATTTTGAAAATTGACGCTTGTTTACCATAATAAAAATATTTTATTTATAAATATTAGTACTTTCGTTGAGTAAATCTACAATAATAAAGTAATTTTGAATTTTCCCGCTAAAACACTAACGACTAACATGACGTCACTATACGCAAAACATTGGTCGCGGTTCATAACTGTTTGTCCAGTTTATGTGTTTCCTTATATTTACTTGAATACAAACAATCAAAATCGTCGTCGCTAAGATTGTAACCTATAATAAAAATGGAGAAAAGTATGGTCTGTCTTCGACAGCTTGTTTTGCGGATAGTGACGTAATAAGTCATATTGGTGTTTCTCATCACGTGACAACAGATTAAAAATATAGCCTTTATAATCATTTATAATAAATTTACTAAGTACGTAATGTTAAGTTATGCAAATGTGATCTTCGATATTCTATTATTACAAACTATCATAAAATTAACACTAAACATTATTTTGTGATTAGTGTTAACATCCCTATTTATCATGTTATATTCGTACTACTACCCTACTATGTTTTGGTTTGAAACTGGAACATAGTAATATTTTTACATCACTACTTTGCGGTAATTTTGTCTATTAATTTAATCATTGATAAATAATAGTTTAGGAGTACGGTACCCCAAATAGCGTCAACAGGACTCTCATCTATACTAATTATACTAATATTATAAAGCTGAAGAGTTTGTTTGTTTGTTTGAACGCAAGAATCTCTGGAACTACTGGTCCGAATTGAACGATTCTTTCTTTGTAGGATAGTCCATTTATCGAGGTAGGCTATAGGCTATTTAACATTACGCTACTATCAACAGGAGCCGAGCAGGAATGAAAAATGTAACAAAAACGGGAAAAAATATTGCTTTTTGAGAGCTTTCGATGCGTGACAGCATATGTCATATTTTAAAGGTTGCGTCATTAGAACCTAAAGTAACCGAATTTGTTCAAAATTTGAATTGGTACGATCGATTTTCGATAGATGGCGTAGCAACGCGCGCGCGTTCAGCTAGTTAGATATATTTTTGATACAGACCTTTGTCTTTGATGAAGCAAGCCTTGAGGCAATCTTAACATTTAGAAAGACAAATTACATTAATTATAATGGGCCACACCGCCATCTCTCGACATAAGGAACATCAGTTAGTAAGACGCTTAACAAACATTGTAAGACATGATATTTGCAGTTATGAAATATGACCTCCTTACCGCTCCGAGGCGGGTCAGCGTACGTCTTATATCATATCACTTTCGCGGTAACTTGTCTTTGTTATGGGTCAAAGCTCTCGTGTGCCATAAGTCACCACCGTGGTGAATTGGCAACTTTTGTTTAGCTTAAACAGCCCACTAAATGATCTCTGGGACTCGGGGCCTTCTCTCGCAAGGCTATATAATATAATCCACCACGCTGACCCATTGCAGGTTGGTGGATGACACATGACTTCGAAAGATACATGTCGGTTGCCTCACGATGTTTTCCTTCACCGATTTAAGTTAGCGACATTACGCACATGACTACGAAAAGACAGTGCCGCGTGGTTTTGAACCCGGGGTCTCCGGATCGGCAGTCGCCGTTCTCCCGACGACCAAACGTAACTTCCTTTTTGTTCAACTACAGAATAATGAAGTAATATCAGCGCACCGCGATTGTTCCCGGTCCGGTTATTTCTTTAAAAAGTAGCCTACCTATATGTTCTTCCAGATTATAATCCCTTGTTCTAAATTTCAGCCCGAACCGTTCATACGTAACGACGTGATTGAGAAACAAACATCTAAATATCCAAACATTGACATTTACAATATTACTAGCAGTAGGTACCCTGCTGTTTTACCCGCGTAGTTTCCATTCTCGTAATTTTCCCGGGATAAAAATTAGTCTATGTTGTATTCCAGACTATTATTACCATGTACCAAATTTTAGCCATGTCCTTTCAATACCTTCTATGTGAAAGAGTAACAATCATACATCATCCATAAATCCATCCTCACATCACACACAGCTTTCGCATTTATAATAATCTGAATCTGAATCTAATTTTAGTGGGATAGTTATATTAGTAGGATATCGTTTTTTGTAGTGATAGGACACTTTGCAGAGTCCGCCTGTGGAAGTACCACACCTGGAAGGAAGGGAAAGGGGAAGGGAAATTACACACCACACCAAATTACGGGGCATAGAGATAAAACCATCGATATAAATCAATAGATGTGCCCTGAGCACCTTGAAATTGGTAATAAACTGCGTCTCTGTGTGTATCGTAAGTGGTTTGTAAACAACCAATTTACTTGACCCCTATATTCGATATCGGCGAGATTTGCTGTGGTTCTACTTATTTTGGTTGTTGACAACGAATAATGATAGGTAAAAACGTCTGGCGTCCTGCAACCGACTAGAACGGAAAGAGTAAGCTCACTCTTCCCAACGTTGACAAGATTGCGTGCGTCCTAAATATTGGGTTCTCCGATCTATGGATGAAACATCTTACATATCTGGGCGACGAGAGCAGTGCAGTAGTACTTAGTGCCAGGTAATAATTTGCACTTCCTTCGCGTTCCAATAACTGCGTGTCACTGCGCTATCATGGGGAGGCATGTTGCTAACCATCAGGCACATGTCCTGCTCGTTTCTTCCCTCTATACTATAGAAAAAAAGGATTAGTAAAGATACAGTAGGAAGTAGTATTGTTATACAATATGACGATGTTCCGTAGAACATTAACGTCAGTGATACAATTTAAATCGCTATAAGACTCATGGTACGGGCCGAGTTCCAAAAAACAGTGAACTTGCATGGAATTCGGTGAGCGTCCGCGGCGAGTGCGCCGGCGCCGAATTATGGGCAAGGCCGTGTGTCGTAAGCAACGGACAGCATTTCACGTTGTCAACGACCACTAGCCTGCCCAGGCCTCCACGGCCAACGGCCGTAGAAATGGGGGAAAGCTAGATAGATAGGCTACGCAGGAAGGCTATTAAAAACAAGATGGCGGTCAAGATCATGCCAAAAGGCTTGCAGGCAACGATTCTCTTGTGTGACTTCAAAGTCTTGAACATCGCTAGCTTATCGGCTTTTAAACGGATACATTTTGGGAATCTGTATGAACTAATACTATGACAGCGAGCAGTTGTCTTAGTTTAGGGCGGCGTTCAGTGGGAACGGTGTAGGATCAAAGTTGTATAAGTGGGATATAATCTTAAGGCCGTAATGCACCTTCTGGGACGCTAGGTCGTTCCTTGATCTTTATTTCTAGCAGCAACCCAAGCCGAGGTCATATTATCTAAGGCGCCCATTGCTAGTCATCATACGAGATGTAGTACTCATTGAGTACGGTAAGATTAGGTCAGAGTCCCTACGCCTTCTGCGCTAGCCCAAAGTTTGGTAGGTAGAAGAGACCACTTGAGACCACTCCATTAGTCCCTTTATAAAATACGTAAGTCCGTTGACGGACAAGTTTTTTTTTTTACGATAAGTGGCAATAAGCAAACGGTTCGCCTGGCGGAAAGCGATAGCCGTCGCTTAGTCGGAATATCTTAAACATCTGATATTACGACGTTATCCAGTGCGGATACGTACTGTGAAATCTATTAAAATTTACAACTTATTATCTATTTCATTCAAAGTACAAAAAAAATATTTAACTTAGTTAGCATTATGTTAGTCGTTTATCAGTTGTATTTTATTAGATTTTAGCAAACATCTATTTACTCTTTGTTTGTGTACTCCGGTATTCCTCTAATATTGGTAAAGCTTTTCCATTCCACGGCTGTATGGAATCTTAGTATGGAGTTAGGACGCTCTTAGTGATAAGGTCGCCAATTAATGTATTCCTAGGTTTTATCTCGAAATGTTTTTGTTTGATAATAAAGGTTTTATTTATCTACTACTCGCAGTAGAACCCGTGATTTCACACGCGTAGTTCCTGGACATCTACTCTCTTTCTACGAATAACGTAATTTCGAAATAAACTCGCGTATTTCCTACTCCGGTTCTACTTCATTTCGTCCGATCGAACGTTGTTTGACGTTTAAATGTTCTAATTAGAGTAGACTTAGAACATTTAATCATCAAACAATGCTATTCCGGACTATTATTTAACCCCAAATTTCATCCATCTCCCTTCAACAGTTTGCTTTTTTTGCTTTAAAGAGTAACAGACATCAATACAAATAAATTAGATATACCTAGTAGGAAGACGATTCTAACATATCTACGTGCAGGTAAAACTATGTTTGATGCAATGAGAACATGTCGGAACGACTACATACATAGATCAAGTGACTTGTGACTAAATAGATCAGGTGAGCCTCGTGTGAAAGCAAAGCTACTTATGTGACCAGACTATCAAATTTGGCTTGGTTTTCCAAACAAATCCTAGATTTCAATAACATTAGTGTATAGACCAGAAACACCACGTTTATCCAGTTTCATGAAACATTTGCGAGTTACACGATCTTGTTTAAAAACTGGCTCGGTTCTGTGTCACATACTAAGATTTATAAATAATTAATACGTAAGTATATGGTATGTGATATTATATATAAAGGGTTGTCCAGAAAACGGTCAATAAGCCGACAGTGTGTTAATTAATTTTAAGGGGAATTAATTTTATAGTCAGTCTTTTTGTGCCACTGTTCAGAGGGGGCCATAAATAGCTTAAATCCAAAAACTATTTTTTTTGTAAAATAAAGTGGCCAAGTGCGAGTTGGACTCGCCCATGAAGGGTTCCGTTGCAGCAAGTAACATAATATACATAGTATACATAGTTCTTGTAGTTCGTTGTAACTTTGATCGAAGTTTCAATAATAGTGTATTTATTACGTACAAAAAAAAAACTACTCATCAGATCGAGTTCAAACTAATTTTCGTTGGTAGTTTACATGGTAATGTACATCATATATTTTTTTTAGATTTTTCATTTTCTTACTTTAGAAGTTAGAGGGGACACACATTTTACCACTTTGGAAGTGTGTCTCGCGCAAACTATGCAGTGTATACGAAAATGATTTAAGAAACCTCAACATCATTTTTGAAGACCTGTCGATAGACACCCCACACGTGTAGGTTAGATGAAAAAAAAAAATTTGAGTTTCAGTTCTCAGTATGGGGGGCAACCCAAATTTTTCTTTTTTTTTAATTTTTTTGTTCAAATCTTAATGCGGTTCACAGAATACATCTACTTACCAAGTTTCAACAGTGTAGTTCTCATAGTTTCGGCAAAAAGTGGCTGTGACATACGGACGGACATACAGACAGACAGACATGACGAATCTATAAGGGTTCCGTTTTTACGTTTTACGGAACCCTAAAAAGGAATAAAGGAGATATGACAAAAAAAAAGGTTTGACATTCAAGCCAATATGGCGGCTAACACACCGGTCAGATTTGGTCGACTTTTGGAATTTAAGATATTGATGACCGCAACTAACACTGGTTTAAAAAGAAATCAGAGACTCAATCGCGTCGGAATTATGAAATGGATCGAGTTTAAATTTGACACACATATAATACACGGACACGGAATAGCACATTTGCTATGTACTTTTAATGATGGAGAGTTTTTTTATTTTAATAGGTTTACACTTGATGTAAAGCGACGATGCGGTCTACGATGGAGTGTGGTTACCTAGAAGAAACCGATTCACTATCGATTTGAAGACACCGAGATTGTAACAATCGAGAAAAAACCACTCAGGCAACGCATTCCACAGCCTAGACTTCTTATCACAAAAGTATCTAGAGTCAAACCTCTTCGTTTGAGTCTTTGGAACGTTAACAATGAAACGATGTCTCTTTTTGAGCTACCAGTCTGATAGGAAAAAAGGCAAGGTGATATTAGATCAAGCAGATCAGTGGCACACTCTTCGAAATGTATCCGATAAAGTACAAAGAACAGGAACTACTTAGGTAAAACCAAGACGCGTTGCTAGTTTGTGTCGGGATGAGCAAAACATACTTTTATACTTATAGCGACACAATGCCTTGGAGCCTTAAGGTACAAGTTCGCGCTGAGACCGCGACAGGAGACCGCGACCGGAGACCGGGACAGGCACTTGACATTATGGAATTGTATGGGCGCCAGTTCGTGCCGAGACCGCGACCACGGGTGTGTCTCGGTCTCCCGTCGCGGTCGCGGCGCGAACTGGCGCCCATACAATTCTATAGTGTCAAGTGCCTGTTGCGGTCTCCGGCCGCGGTCTCGTCCTGTCGCGGTCTCAGCGCGAACTTGTACCTTTAGATAAAGTATGTAACCTCTTTGCTTGGAGATGATTGAACATTAATAATGCAAATTTAGCATCATAAATTACCTCTCACTGCAACGTTTTGGTCGTCTCAGCGCGAACTTGTACCTTTAGATAAAGTATGTAACCTCTTTGCTTGGAGATGATTGAACATTAATAATGCAAATGTATCTCTCACTGCAACGTTTTGGTCGTTGATCCTCGATCTATAGACCTAGGACCTAGCTACCTTACGTGGCTCCTAAAATCATCTCCAGACCACAAATCTCACTGTTTCACTGAAAACAATTCAACGCTGCACATTTTACCATCCGCGGCGTGAAGTCGTGAACTCAAAGAGTCCCGTTTGCGCAATTTGTTACGCAAGCCGGTGCATCGCTACTGCATCTTGTTGTAGTGAACTGTGGAACGGGTTTCTATGCAATCACTCACTTTGTGTTATTTTGTGAAACTAAGCGATGAGATGAGCATTTCGTGCGCGTAATAGCAAGAATTCGTTTTGCGTGCAACTACAACAGGTCTACTACGAAAACAAACTCCGAATGATCGGATCCGAGAAACAGCTGAACCGGATTGTAGCCTACCACGAAAAACATTCGGATCGATACATCTCGGTCGGAAGTTATAGACTTAGATCGGATGAGGGTGGGATCGAACAAAACGGCCGATCCGATCAACCGACCGATTGTCTTTCGTGGTAGGAAAGGTCCATAAGTTCGGGCGATATATCGTTTATCGGACTTCGTAGTAGGCCTGCTCATCTACCAGGGTGCTGTCCTATTTGACTGGCATCGTGGCTTAGTTGGTATGAGACTTATCTCCTCGCGAAGCCGTAAGTCGTGAGTTCGATTCTCGTACAGTATAAATATTTGTGTAATGACTATAAATATTTGTTCTGTTTGGGTGCATAACTATTTAACTATGTTTTTACAATTATATAAATATTATATCCGCTATTTATAATTCTATACATACAACGATCGTAATGGCAACATCGTAGTTTTATTTTATAGTAGGTATAGAGTGACGAGACGAGCAGACATGTGCCTGATGGTAAGCAACATACCTGCCACATAACATGACTATGACACGCAGCTATTGAAGAGTCCACATCATAACCTGCAGCACTGCATTGCGCTCGTCACCCAGATATATAAGATGTTTTACCTCTATGCCCTGTAATTTCACTGGAAACATTGCCCTTTAAACTGCAACGCAGTTATGTTTGCACATTTTAGCTTGGCAGTAGAATAACTGGCAAAGGTAAACCACCACCAGATAGATATACGATCTCATAAATGACACATATTATCATGGAGTTACGATACAATACAATACAAAACACTTTATTGGCACTATAAAGAAAGTTGACAACACAAAACAAAATGGGCACAAAAGGCGATCTTATCGCTAAAAGCGATAAAAGCTCTGGAAGAGCCAGATAACCTATTGATTCATATTACAGGGAAGATAAGATAAGATGTATTATTCATAAATGGCAAGTAGGTATCAATTACTACTTAATTTTAAGGTTAAATTTGTATTTATTGGAACGAAGTTCTTTACGGCAGGCTTGGAGGAGATAGAGATTTTAGATTTTGCGCGACCGAACTGAAAAAAAGACGTGAGATTAAAACCGTAAGAAAGATATGTAATGGAAGCGACGCGTAAAAACGGCCCGTGACCAATGTTGGCAACTTTTTTTTTAAGATGATCGTACCATAAATAATAAAATTACGAATATTTTTTTTTGGAAATTGTGTTGCTTCTACAATCTGAAGTAACTTCATTCCATAATCCATAACACAACATTTTATTTTTGTGTTAGCGGCATTACGCACATGACTTCGCAAAGATAGTGTTGCGCGTGACATTCAAACCAGGGGCTCCGGCGCTTCTACCGCCTAACTAAATCGGCTATTGCTTTGCTAATGCTGTCTCTATCATTTCAAGCAAAAAAAAAGAGAGAGAACCATCAAAGCGATGACATTTTTCGTTCGGCGGTAGACCCCCGATCGGTAGTCACCATTCTCGCAATTAGACCAGGACGTCTACTCTAATTCAAAGAAAACGTAATTTCGAAATAAACTCGCGATTTTCAAACTTCGATTCTACTTCGATGCGTCGTTTTGTCCGTTTAAATCTTCTAAGCCTACTTTAATTAGAGTATGGTTAGAACATTTAAACGTCAAACAATGTTGTATCGGACGAAACGAAGTAGAACGAGAGTAGGAAAGTAGCGACTGTTTTTTCGAAATTTCGTTTTCGTAGAAACAGAGTAGACGTCCAGGGGGTGGGTCTACCGCCTAACGAAAAACGCTTTGACGCTTTGATGCTTTGGCATTGCCGTCTCTTTCATTTCAAGCGAGAAGAAAAGAGACAGCAACGTCAAAGCGTCAAAGCGTTTTTCATTAGGCGGTTGAGGCCCAGGCGTAGCTTTAGCTCGATGGTTGGCAATGGTAATCCTCTGCACCAGGACAGCGCCGGATCGACTAATAGGTATAATCAAATTTAATTTCTTTCAGTTTGTAGATTAAGGTTTTTAAATCGAGAAGGACTCAACCTACACTTGATCACCTCTTGGTATTAGTCAAACATAATACATATTACCAGTTTCAAGCCTGTTTTATACGCTTTCGTTTGACCTTTTCTTATTCTAGTCCTTTTTGATTTTATAAAGGCGAATAAAATAACTTGCCATTTTTGGCTACTTATTTGTGATGTAACTTTTTATTACTTATTTCTATTTTTAGCCAACAATACACATTTTGTGAACATTTGAAATAAATTAAAAATAAAAGTATCTATCACTAACAGTCCCAAGCATTTCATTAGATCAGACGGACCAAAAATTCAATAGATATGCAAGATCTATAACACTAAGGGGGCGTCCATAAATTACGTGAGATGATTTAGGGGGGGGGGGGGGTCGAGTCAAATCTCATGTAATCTCACGTTAGGGGGAGGGAGGGTTTCGACAAATATCACGTAATTTTTGTTCTGATTGAAACAAAAAAAGATTATACTGTTTTGTTCCATTCAATCCAAATTGTATGTACATGCTCAAGATTAATCTTGAGCGTCATCGTATTAATACGATTAAGATTATTCACTATTTCGAAGGAGCAGATGATTTTACAGAAAATCATATGGGCATGTTGGTGCCAATAGTCTCTCTTGAGACCGCTCATAATTCTCCAGTACCTGGGTAACCGAGCTTTGCTCGGTTTAAATAGTAAATATACTTAGATACGTACAGATAAAAGAAACCAAGAAATAGATTTTCTTAAAAAAAAGAAAACATGAAAAAAATGAGAAGCCGTCTGGATTAGAACCCGGAGCTATTAATTCGTGACCGCTATGACCGCCCGACTTCCCATCTGAGCTATTACGCTGTCGCGTCACGCGGCGAAATTTACCTTCGCAATCTAATGTCTAATGTGACAGTTTGTCATTGTCTAAAAACGCGCATAATATGCGTTTATAAAAAATGAAACCTAGTTAGATTGATTTATCGTCCCCGAAACCCCCTGCATACATGATTTCATCAAAATCGTTCGAGCCGTTTCCGAGATTCAGATTCTATATATACTTGGTGTTGCAAAAAGGTGCAACAATATTTATGGTAGTTCATCTACATTAAGTTTTGAATCATGTATGTGAAAATTAGGCATGAAAGCTCAAAAAAAAATTCCAAAAAGAAATATTTTTTTTTTGGTTGTTATTTCATTTGACGTACCCTTAATGGCCAGATCTCCGCACGGATTTTTGTACGACGTCGCGGCGTCGGTGGCAAGGTCGTTTGACTGCTGTACAAGCTTTAGGGTTGAAGCTGGTGATTTGGTGAGAATTTTACGTCAAACTTTGACTCGAATTATCTCGTGATCTACCGTGCTGAGGGGAAAGAGACCTTGGGTGATGAAGTCTACATCAGTGTTAGAATGGATTGTTAAAATATTGTTGGGGGTAAATCCAACACGTTGTATACATATATACATATTTATGTAGGTACAAAAATTGCTCGTTTAAAGGTATAAGATGGACTGAATTAGAGTAGGTATTCTTTTCTTTTTATCATAGTAGATTGTCAAATTACTAGTCTAAACTAGTCGTAAATAAAAGCACGAAGCAAATTGTTTCTTTTCTTTCTACAATAACAACCCAACGCGTTTACGTAAGAAACCCACATTCTGAAAAATCTCACGTGAGATTGGGGGATGGGGGCCCTCCCCCAATCAAAGTTGAACAAAATCTCACGACATCTCACCAACGGGGGAGGGGGGGCCAGAAAATTAAAAAAAACACCTCACGTAATTTATGGACGCCCCCTAATATATACCACCTTGCTTTTTTTCTATCGAACTGCTCGTAACTCGAAAAGGCTACATCGTTTCATGGTCCACGTACCACAAACTCGAACGAAGAAGTTTGACTCTACTTTTGTAAAAAAAAATGTACCAGAAATCACCGAAAAAGAAACCTTAAATATTTTAACTAAATTTGATTTTCTATTATTATTCTTATGCATTTTAAGTAATGAATAAACTTAATTTTGATGCCTTGAATAAATCCTAAATGTGTAGGTTGTAAAATGCTTGAGTGTTTTAAAATCTTGGTATGTTTAAATTGTGAGGGGATCAGTCTCTTCCAGATGGGCAGGCTTCATCGTAAACAGCATTGCGACTTAACACCAGGCGAGACGGCAGTCAACTGTTAACCTATAAAACTAAAAACAAATAACAATAAGATCCTATTTTTGTACAGAACCCAACAAAGTCTGGCCACAGGTTGTACGCAGCCGACAGCTAAGTCGATCTTACGAAACCCTCGCAAAGCCAGGCTTAACTCGATTCGCGAAGGTCAGGCAGCGAAAATCTTAAGTAGATTAATTTATAGGCATACAGATAAATCCAGTCCTGTCGGCCGATTTTTAACTCCCGACGCAAAAGCGATAGGTTGTTATAACTATGACGTGTCTGTGTGTATGCTTGTGGCATCGAGCTCCCGAACAGATAATCGGATTTAGATTTTTTTGTTATTTGATAGGTGAATTAGATGGAATTAATCTGGCTGTTCTTGGTTATGTTTGATTAAAATCAGTCCAATATGGCCGCGACAAAATGGCGGATTCAACTCGTATGTTTTTATACTACCCCCTAATGTGGATAATAAATGAATGGACTAGACTAGTAGCATTCTATACACTATGATAAACTTAAAATATGAGATGGCCACACCGCCAAATGTAGAGTTTTTAAAACATTTAATTTAACTAGTTTTAAAAAGTAATCCGAGCTCGTCTCTGGTGTGACTTGACACTCGGTTTCGTTAGACATACCGCATTCGTTTACATTCGTAGTTCATTTAATATTGGTAAACTTATCAAATATCCAAAATAAATTGACCTCCGATTATTTAGAGGAGAGTTGCAATAGGTCAAGTAATAATAGACACCCGTTTGTAATCCAGCTCAGCGTCCAATATGCGTTTTCAGAATTCACGGACATATAATCTTGAAGGGCAATGTTTCCAGAGAAATTACATGGCGTAGAAATAGATCATCTTAGATACCTATCTGGGTGACGAGCGCAATGCTGCGCTAGGTTATAATTTGGACTCTTCCTGTTCCAATAGCTGAGCACACTGCGTTATGGGCAGGTGTTTTGCATGAAGCACATGTCCTGCCCGTCACTATAGACTATAAAAAATGTTACGGCTAGAACTTCTTGAGGTCAAAAGGTTCGAATCCCACCTCTGTAGTTCAAAGTAAAAATCGGCAAACGAAAACATCGTGAGATAATTTATTTTCTTAAAAACAAACAAAACTTTTCGAAAAAACAAAAACCATTCAATTAAATTCAAAAACTCGACTAAATTTCATTAGAAGTCAAAGTCATCGAGGTATCTGAAAGTAACTATTAGTTTTTTGTTCATATTTCCAAAACTACCACATCGATTTCAATAAAATGTATAAAATATGGAATGGGTCCACCTCTAAACTATAATCTACCACACAACAAAAAAAGCTATCAAAATTGATTCACAATTAGTGGATTCACACTATGGCGTAGGAAATACAAAAAAAAAAGAATCAAACAACCGAATAGGGTACAATCCTCAAAAAAACTAAGTAGCCCGTTAGTTAGATTGCCAAAAAATATTGGACACGTATTTTTTCTTTTGTTTCACAAACAAAAAATTACGAAGATACAGCGCTTCGAAGTTTCGTGTGACGTCACTTGTAAGTACGATTTTTACTCACGAGTGATATCGCGACCCCCCCACTCTCGAAGTTTGATGGTCTATATCTTTGACGATTTTTAATATTATGAAAAAAATACGTGTCCAATATTTTTCCATGATCTAGCTGACAGACTAATTAGGATGGTGTATTTTTGACCCAGTCCGGTACCCTATTGGGAACTTCCTCCTTTGTTGAAGTCTGTTAAAAGCCAAGAAATACTTATTTCGAAGACATTTTATGTCGTGTACTAACCCGCACTCAGTTCGCGAAATGTATTATGACCTTTATTCTCTTTTTGTGGCATAAAGTCCCGACTCCCACCAATGGGAACATTAAGTGGGCTACCCATGCTACAATTACTATTTGCCTAGTATTGTCCCTCGGCGTACAAACTCTTCGAAGCGTATCGCGAGCGCATCTCCATCAAATAGTCCAAGCCATCTCTTGCGCAACGCGCAACGCTATTAACCCGACGAAGAAAGTGTTTTTGTGCTACGCCCGATTTTTTATGGTAATTTTACTGGGTAATTATATATTTTATAAGCTAAAGGTATAATTGTTTGTATTCAGTAGAGTATGTACCAATTTTTTTCGATATATAAATAACTCAAACGTTCCAGACTAATGTCGCCTTTTAAATATTTTTTTTATGTTTTTTTTAAAATGAAAACTTTTTTGGTCGCGTGTGCGCTTTTTAGTAAAATCTTATGAGCCATATAATACCTTTCGCGTCACCGACGTAATATTATACATTTAAATCTTTGTATGTTCGTTGCTCAATCACATATTAACGTATGAACGGATCGGGCTGAAATTTGGAACACATGTAGATCATAGTCTGGAAGAACATATAGGTTACTTTATGTTTCGTATTTTACTTAATGGTATATCTACTTTTTATCCCGGGAAAATTTCGAGAGCAGGATATGCGCGGGAAAGCCGCGGTCCACTGCTAGTAAGTAGTATCAGTAGGTATATTATCTTGTGACAAATAACGTACCTACCTCACAACATTAGTGTTATTAAATGTAGTAAAATGCTACGTTTTTACTTCTATCGACAGTCCCTGCCAAAGAATCCGGTAAAGAAGTTTTCACTACAAAAAATGTTATAACCTCATAGGTATAGCTTTAATGTAAAAAAAAAAAAAAACGGTAATACTTTTTAAATTTAATGATAGATTGTCAAAGCTTCAGATAGTTTGTGGAATGCCTAAGGTAATACATTCTTGCCTAATTGATATGACCTCAAGTGATCGCAAACAAAAATTAAACTGGTTACAAGAATTCGATCATTTTATTAACAGTATGTAGGAGGTACTGTGTGTCTGTTGGAGTACGCAAACTTCTCCTGGGGAAGTTTTTTTTTATATAGTATTGAGTGACGAGACGAGCAAGTCATGTGCCTGATGGTAAGCAACATGCCTGCCACATAACAGCACAATGACACGCAGCTATTGGACCATGAAGAGTCCAAATCATTACCTAGCACTGCACTGTGCTCATCACCCAGAGATCTAAGATATTTTATCTCTAAGCCCTGTAATTTCTCTGGAAACATTGCCCTTTAAACCGGAACACAGTAATGTCTGGACATTACTGCTTAGCGGTAAAATAACTGACAAAGGTGTGGTATTTCCCCAGGCAGACTCTGCCAAGAGTCCTACCACTACAAAAGTAACACGCGTTTGCCGATTATATTATATCATAATGGAAAAAACACCTGACGAAAATATTTAGTCTGTTCTTGATTGCGCCAAAGCTAGCGTTTTATCCTACTAATATTGTTGGTTTATGTCGTAACTAGCTCTCTTCCCCGGCGTCCCCCGTGGTACAAATATAGGTCATATAGCCTATAGCACTGACAGATTACGTACATATCCAACGGCGAAAGAATTATTGAAATCGGTCAAGTAGTTCCTGAGGTTATCGCGTTCCAAAGAATAAACTCTTCAGCTTTACAATATTTACAGTATACAGTATAGTTTTTTTTAAATAAAGAGTGACGAGACGAGCAGGACATGTGCTTGATGGTAAGCAACACGCCTGCCACATAACAGCACAGGGATACGCAGCTATTGGAACATTAAGAGTCCAAATCATTACCTAGATTACCTAGAACCTAGAACATTACCTAGAACACTGCACTACGATATGTGCGTAATGCGGCTACAACGGTGAAGGAAAACATCGTGAGGAAACCGACACGTACCAAGAATCTTTTGAGGTCATGTGTCATCTACCAACCCGCACTGGGCCAGCGTGGTGGATTATGGCCTTGACTCTCTCCTTGCGACAGAAAGCCCCGAGTCCCAGCAGTGGGAACATTTAGTGGGCTGTTTATGTATGTATGTTATGTTATATTGTTAGTTTACAGTCGCTGCGCCCCCCGGTTTTACCCGTGGAGTTCCCATTATTTTCCCGGGATAAAAAAGCCTATGTGTTCTCCCAGACTATAATTTAACTGTCTTCCAAATTTCAACCCGACCCGTTCATACGTTACGATGTGGTTGAGCAACAAACATCCATACATTGACATATATAATACTAGCGGCCCATTCCGGCTGCGCTCGGATATTGTCATTTAAAGACTATTACTTAATCGAAATAAAAACTAATCCTATCTCTCAAGTTGGACCAGACTGCTCACGGTGTGCCAATTTAATTTAAAATCGGTTAAGTAGTTTATCAATCCATCGCGGACAAACATCGTGACAGGAGATTTATATATATTAAGATTAGTAGGATGTTCATGTTTGGATGTTTGTAGCTCAATCACGTCGGTAAGTCTAAACGGATGAGGTTGAAATTTGGAACTCACTTAGATTATAGGATTAACTTAATATTAAGCTACTTTTTAACATGTGAAACTAACGGAAACTGCGTGGGCGCAACCGCGGGGCACTGCTATATATTGCATCTAGAGTCTAAAATAGGACAATACTTTTTTAATGCGAATAAAGGTTTGTAAGAGGTTGAAAAACGGGATGAAAGTTTGGATGAATGGTCGTTCTTGAAGCTAAAAGCGCAAAGCTCTACTTAGATTATAAGCTTTCGCGATTTGTACACGTAATGTTTATATAGTACGGGGTTTAATTTATTTATTTAAAACATACAGTCGCATCTTATTGAGTAGGTAAGTATAATACTTAACAACACACATAAGACCCTGTGCATAGGGTGTTGCGAATAGTATAATGTATTAAGTAGGTATACATATTATATAAGAAGTATCTTAATATTTATAACATATTTGCTCGTAAAGGGTCTCTTATTGGACCAATTTCTGTATCGTAATGTATCTTATTACGCACTAGTGCTGTAATGTGTAATGTAAAACGCACGGTTTCAAAATGCTCCGTCCACAGACTAGGTAGAGAGATATGCTCCGTCTAAAACGAACGGTACCTTTTTAAATCTTAGTAAAGAGTTTTTATGTCAGAAAAGTGTGGTCAACATTTTATGAATAAAATTAACTTTGAAAGGTAAAATATAATAAAGAATTATTAAATTCGATAATTTAATTAATTTTGACATTAATTACTTTAATTTTTCTGTAACAAAACACAAAAATATTAATTTAGTTTATTATTAATGGCATACCGGCTGGTTCTGTGCCGTTGCTTTAAAAAAAAGGCGCCGATGCGCGCGCATTGCTAATCTGTGATCCATAGTGATTACTTACTCTGTTCTGTGATCTGTGATCAAGTAAATATTATTCCGCGCGTTTTTTTTCGCTGTATTGTTTTTATTTGAAAATGTCGTCAGAGTTTTGTTTATTTCCTCGCAAATATGTTATAAAACGTCGTATGACATACGTGCGCTTTGATAATTACAGCCTCTGCTAATTATAGCTCTCGCCTTCGGCTCGAGCTAGCAATAAAGCCTCGGCTGTAATTATCAACTTACCGCACTTATATCATAATGTACTATTATAGTTAAGGTATTTTATAATTACGAGACTTTGTAACGTTTTGTCCTTCAAGTAGTAATTTATGTTGTAATAGCATTTTTCATTTAAAGTATTTTTTTAAATAGTTTTAAACTTTTTAAGATTGGTTTCCTCACGTAGATCTTTAGGTAAATGGTTGTAAATTTTATAAATCATGTATTGAGGACCTTTTCGGACTATCTCTAATTTGGGTTCAGGAGCTAGTATTAGGCATTTTCTGTGAGCGTTTGTATTAAATGTAAACATGTTGGGGTGTTTTTTGACGAATGTTGCGGCCTCGAGAATGTTCATGCAAGGAAGGGTCAGTATCTTTAGTTGGGTGAAGTAGGGTCTGCAGCTATCACGTTGGCGGATGTTTATTATTATACGGATACATTTTTTTTCACGATATTAAATCATTGTTTAATTATTTCGACGTTTCGTATGTGGTCGTTTTTAAGAAACTCTTTTTCTCTATTTTAGACTTTTGACAATACATTCCAAGTTTACTGTACAAAATTGACCGCTAAGGAGATGAAATCCCTATTTATAATTTAGGTGAACCATTCTCATTTACTCATCAATTCTCATATTCTGATAGCGGGCAGCAAATTTGGGATAGGTTCTACTTATTTAAGACAAGCTATTATTACTCATTATTATTTTACTTATGTATTCTACCGCCAAGCAGTAATGCATACTACTGTGTTACGGCTTGAAGGGCAATGTATTCAGTGTAATTATATCTCTGGATGACGAGCGCGGTGCATTGCTGGAGGTAATGTTCCAATAGCTGCGTGACACTGTGCTGTTATGTGGCAGGCATGTTGCTTACCATCAGGCACATGTCCTGCTCGTCTCGTCACTCTATTGTATTAAAAAAGCTGAAAACTTGTATACCCCAATACGGAGTTGCAGACCTGGCCTTTGCCCGCTACTCACCGCCCAGCTCTGCATGTTCGTGTGGGGGTAGGTATGATAAGAGAGCTATGTGACTTTTTTCAGCTTGCCTCAAATCTCAAATACCTAACCAAAATTTGCTACCAGCTCTCCTAATATCAGTCTCATAGTTCTATCGTTTAAAAAAACTCACATACTATGTAACTCAGAAAGTTTTGCCAAAAAAAGTTTTTATGTATTTAAGACACTGGCCACTTGTTGTTATTTTGAAAACTTCGAATATTTAAAAGTAAAAATACATCTGTTCGATTTTCAAATTTCCCTCCGTATTTTTTTGAGAGCCAATTCAATTTTTTTTCGTCATATTAAAAAATGGATCTGCGTCGAGAACATTTTCGTGCTATGATTATTTACGATTTCAAATGTGGCTTAAAACCTGACGAGTCATTTGATCGACTTCGAATTGCTTTTATAGATGAAGGACCATCTACCGCTGGTAGAGCGAGTTCAAACGCGCTCGTTTTACTTTGGGGGATGAACAAAGGAGTGGTCGTCCTACGACGGCTGTCACCGAAGAAAGGGTGCTGGCAGTAAAAAAAAAAATTCAAGAAAACAGACGTACTCTGCAGATTGGATCAGGAAGTGTTCACAAAATTTTGCACAACCTTACCGAAGCTCAGAAGCAGGCCCGTGTGGATTGGTGCCGTGATATGATACAAAAATTTGATGCAGGCTCGTCACGGCGCATTTACTACATTGTGACAGGTGACGAATCCTGGATTTATCAATACGATCCAGAAACAAAGCGTCAGTCGACATTTTGGCTGGTTCAAAATGAACCAACACCTACGAAAGTGAAGCGATCGAGGAGCGCAAGGATAATTTTGATCGCTAGTTTCTTCACTTTGACGGGGTACCTAATTTCAATTCCACTTCGAGACCAAAGCAGTATCAACACCGAATGGATAAAATGTTTGACAGAAGTTTTTTCTGCAATGAGAAACAAGCGACCGAACACCGGGCTCCGCGGGCTCCTTCTTCACCACGACAACGCGCCCGCGCACTCTGCGATCAAAACGAGGGACTTCCTGGACTCCACACCGGTCAGAGTCTTGGGGCACCACCCTCCTTACAGTCCTGATTTGGCTCCGTGTGACTTCTTTTTATTCCCTAAAATTAAAAATCAGCTCAAATGGAAAAGGGATACAGTTTTCATCGCCGGAAGACGCACAAGACAAACAGCGTTTGAGAAGGCCGTGGAAGAGATGTCTGCGGAGGCTTGGAAAAAATGTTTTGAAAATTGTTTCAGACGCATGAAACTTTGTATAGAGGCTGGTGGAGAGTTCTTTGAAAAGATTTAGTAAAATAGTTATTTGTTATACAAGAGTGCAAAGTGGCTTTTTAACCGCGTGCTCAATTTTGATGACCGAGCAAGCGAAGGATTCTAAAGTTGAATCACGAGCGTAGCGAGGGATTCAAAAATTAGAATCCTGAGCGTAGCAAGGGAATCAAAAGGGCACAAGGTGAAAAATCTTTGCACTCGAGTGTAACACGTAATTTTTCATCCCCCCCTAGCGAGGAAATTACTAAACGCTTTGCGCATTTTCAGTTTCAGTCGATTCTGTTGGCGTTAAATAAACTTCTTGGTCGCTAGAATTACTTCTTATTATGGTATTTCGGTTTTTCACTTGTATTCAATTTTATAAATTTTAAACTTAAGTTTATTTAGCCATGGTTTTAACAATAACAATATGACGTGAAAATATGGAGAGTTGACCGATTGAGGTAAGGAGTTTCATGTGTACATGAAAAAGTGTCCGCCCAAATGCATTAAATTATAGTAGCGCTAAATTTGCATCAAGGTACATTTTAAAGGAAATTAATAAACGTACTATTCAGAATTCATGAAAGAAAAATATTGGCAGTCATAGGCACTGCCGATAGAAGTGGTAACTTATAACTCAGAATTTGATTTTTACTTTGGAAACTACGCGTGTGAAACCAGAGGGCGTGGCTATGAGCATGGCCATCTAGAAATGCTGACACATTTTTAAATGGCCAATGGGAAAGGCTGAGGCATTTCTAGATGGCCATTGGCTATGGTCACGAGTTTACCCGAAGATTTCTTATCATTCCCGAGCGTGACGCTAGAATTAAATTGACAGCCCACGAAAAATCTGTCTTTGGCGCGCCAAAAGAAGTTTTGACTTCAAAATATATTGTACCTACATGTTTTCTCAAAATAGTAATTATTTATTTGATGTTAAATTTACTACATTATTTTGTACTGTACAAGTAGTTAAAATTATCTATTAGTTACTATTTTAGTAGTCAATAATATTTAATTATTTAACTCGGCAACTCGGCATACTTCAATTCGATTACAATTGATTCATTCATAGCATTTCAAAATGTTTTGCCATTTGAAATAACATTCTTTACCTCTATCCTCCATACGTGAAAAGAAAATTGCGCGCAAAGCATTTAAAAAAAAGTACACCAAAGAGGTTCCGAGTATGAGTTTTTAACAAATTAAAAATAAATGTATGATGAATTCGGCACCAAGGAGGTAGAAATAAATAGGTTAAATTATGTTTTGAATTCAAAACCTCAGTACACACGATGTTCTAAATTCAAATTTACTTTAACCTCTAGAGGGTAAAAACGACTTTTGCGCCCTGATATCGAGGAGCAAAAGTATTCTTTCCGAGCTGGTGGGATGAAAATATTTTTTTCATACAAGTTAGTTTTTTAGTTTCTCAAAACTTTCTGAGTGTCCAACTAGTTATGCCCATTTTCGTAGGTTTAACCAGTAGGTATTTGACTGTGCTCGGACATTTAAGCTCATGTGGGAGGTTCGCGTAGGTCGACTATATTTTTGTGTGGTTACTCAGTGGTCACTTATTTAGTTAAAATGACCTCAAGTAACGTTAACGCATTAGGCTTTGGTAACAATTCCGTCGTAAATTAGCATGGATTATCTCACACGTGTGATGATGTTTTAACCGACTTTATAGAAAAAGGAGATTCTCTTATCAACTGTAATTTTTGATTATTTTGTATATTGTGATACTTAGTTGTCCACTACTTCCCATCCCAAGGTTGCCTGGAAGAAATCGCTGTTAGCGATAAGGCCGACAACTTGTCGCACCAGTTTCAAAGTTTAAAGCCTAAGTAAAATTCTTTGGATGGGGCAAATTTACATCTCTAAAAGTTTGGAGGACCAAAAAGAAATGTATTCCAGACGATTTATGATGTCACTGTTGTTCAGTATCTACACAAGTAAAGACTCGAACAAAGAATTTGACTCTACATTTGTGATAAGAACGTCTAGGCTGTGGAATGCTTTGCCTGTGGGGTTTTCCCGATAGTTACAATCTTGGTGTCTTCAAATCGAGAGTGAATTGTTTTTCTAGGTAAGCACACTCCATCATCAATCAAATAATATGTTTATTTAAGTTTTCGTAAAGTATTTTCCATTTGTATTTGCTAGTGTTTATGCGACATTAACGCAGACACTAATATTCGTACCTTGCCCTTTGGAATTACTGTCCGTTTATTTTATGATTATTTTTTACTATATTATGCATTTATTTTAGCAATAAGACCGGGAATTAATAGGCGCGTGTGCCATAGATCCATTTTGTTTTTATGTATTTAAAAAAGCGTTTATTATTGTTATTATCCATAGACAACAAAATAGTCGATCGTTTTAATAAATAATTCAAAACTTACTTTTCGACAGATGGTGCTAGCTTACGCCAACAATTCACAAAACACATACACCACTATCACATACAATAACAACACACTGCGTTCCACACATTTTTAATTTAATAAAAAAGAAAGAACACAAGTAACACTACTTAAAGCACGAATACGTGCCAAACCAGAAAAAAAACAAAAAGCCGGCAAATCGCGCGAAACTCGAATAAACTTTAAGAAATCGAATAGAACAACAAACTTTGATATTCGCACTAGAATGTTGCCACAGAATAATAAAAATTTAGTTTTTAACAACCGACAATTAAGTTTGGTATTTAAAAAATCGTTTGTATAATAAAAAGTGTGTCAACCAAGATGCGGGTTACGACGGTCGCGTTGCGTAACTCGAATGAATGCGTGTTCGCGCTCTGAACGGCTGCTAGAAACTGAAAGTATTCCCGGCGTCTCGTAATGTGGTGGATATCCATGCTTTGGCAGCGAATTCACAATTCGTCCTTTGTTTTCTTTAGGCTAAATACCTAGACTTAAGCATTGACTAGCCTCTTGGCTTAGTTGGTAGTAGGTAAGTCGGTCATCGGTCGTCTAATCCCATCCCGGACAAAAAAGTATTTTTTATGTGATGAATATCTATTCTGTGTTTTCTTGTATCATATTTTTTTTAAGAATATCAGTTTACTGGCTCTTAATACTTATACTTAATAGAAGCTTGGCTTGGTTTGAGCTAGTTATTTTTTTTACTTTTATTGGTTTACACTTGACCTCCATCTCGTCCGATGTTAAGCGACGATGCGGTCTACGATAGGGCGTGTTTACCTAGAAGAAAGCGATTCACTCTCGACTTGAAGACACCAAGACAATCGGGGAAAATCCACTCAGGTAGCTCATTCCACAGCCTAGACGTTCTTATCACAAAATTAGAGTCAAACCTCTTTTTCGTGTCTTGGGAACATCAACCATGAAACGATGTCGCTTTCTCGAGCTACGAGCAGTCCAATAGAAAAAGGGGCAAGTTGGTATTCAATTATGCAGATCAGTCGCGCACTCTCCGAAGTGTATCCGATAAAAAACCGAAAAGCTAGCAATTTTGCGGCGATGTTCAAGACTTTGAAGTCTTTTTCGCACAAGAGTGTCATTGCCTATGAGCCTTTTGGCACGTATTTCGATCGATTCCAGAGCCTCGAGCTGATACTTAGCTGATTCATCCCAAAGGTGCGAACAGTAACTCCATACACGAGCGAATCTGTGCTTGGTGCAACTCCGCCTACTCCAGAGTACGTGACCTTTGGCATCATTTGGGTCCTTTTTTAACATTTATTTTGGATTAGCAAAATAGGATGATAAAAACTAGGAGGGAGTAGTACTATTTTCAATATAATTCAAATGCTTTTTAGTTGCTATTTTCTAAGTTATCTGCCAGCTCAGAGCCTCCACTGTTATAGGTTTACACTTGACCGATGCGGTCTAGGATGGAGCATGCTTAGCTAGAATAAACCGATTTACTCTCGATTTGACAACACCAAGATTGCAACCATGGAGAAATCCCACTCAGGCAACACTTTCCACGGCCTGAACGTTCTTATCATATTATAAGTAGAGTCAAACCTCTTCGTTCGAATCTTTAAGAAACGATATGTTACGAGCAGTCCGATATTTAAAGGGTAAGGTGGTAATAGATCATGCAGATCATCTTTACACACTCTCCGAAGTGTATCCGATAAAAAAGTGATAAGCTAGCAATAGCCGCTTCTGTTCTTAGGAAAAATAATGATTTAATTGTTGTAATGAAATTACTTAGTAGTATGAACTTTAATTTCGATTTGGCATTAGGTAATATTTTTATTGTAATTACGAGTATGTTTATGATCATGATATTGTAGTAAAATTTTATTTTTCCAATGTTTAGTTTTAGTTTAGTTTAATTATTACTAAACATTTTTTATATTTTTTTTTATGGCTTACCTGTAAATGCATATTTACCTTGGGTATACTATATACCAGGAATGTTACGGAGCTTCGACTCCGACTCCGATAAGTCGGAACTTCCGATTATTATTACACCTTCGGTTCCGACTTCGGCTCCGAAACTTTTATATCAGAGGTTTTAATCGGAGGTAAGGTGTATAAATATTTGAGATAATTGTGGTGGAAAGTATATAGATATACAAAATCCCAACCCCTTAAATCAATTGCCCGGCAATGTTTATCGTGTCCAAGTGTTTGACAAAATAATGTTTTATTTGTCCCCAAAAAAATGTCTATCTTGCAAAAAATATCACTTTTGATCCAGCCTAGGCCTCTGACTCCGGTTCCGACTCCGATAAATCAAATTTAAAAACTCCGACTCCGACTTCGGTTCCGATAAGATGACCTCCGTTACATCCCTGCTACCTACTCGTATATACTTAGAAAAAACATTGACTTTAGGACTACCTACCATTTGCATGTGACACGGTGTTTTTACCTCTCAGATTTGCTTTTTCTCCCTATTTCACGAGAAAGGTTGTGTATGTCAATAATGGGTGAAACACGGGGGCACAGCTAGCTAGTACAGATATCGCAAGTCATTTGTGAGTAGTGTTACGTAGCTGATCCTACATGCCCAAAGTCACTGGGTCATGTCTATGTCTTGTGTATTTACCATCGTAATCACGTCTATTGGATAAACTCGGCTTATGCTTCGTCATCTCATGGGCTTGTGAAATTAAAATATAATTTATTTTTTTACTAAATGAGGAACCATAGGTTATTACACAATGAGGCATTTTGAGAATGCAAAAACACCTGTCAAAAGTTAGAGAAAATCAAAAGTTCTTGGTTGGTTGGTTGAATTGATGAGGATATAACTGGATATGTCAATGTTATAAATATGTCAAATTATATTTTATTACCCATTTATGATTCATGGAAGATCTAAAAAGCCTCATCTTCTTCTATCTTCTTATCTTCTATAATATAAAAATGAATCGCAAAATGTGTTGGTAAGCGCATCACTCAACAACCCCTGGACCGATTTGGACAATTCTTTTTTTAAAATGTTTGTATAAGTCCAAGGATGGTTTTTACGGCAAGAATAGATCGAATAATTGCCGGGAAAACCCTAAAAACAGCCCTTTTCTTTTTCCCATACAAACGTTTTCTAACTAAAATGTTAAGGCAATTTGAGCTTAATTGCTATGAAATAAAGTTCATATTAAATAAAGTGCTTTCCCATACAAACGTTTTCTAACTAAAATGTTAAGGCAATTTGGGGTTTATTGCTATGAAATAAAGTTCATATCAAATAACAAGCACTCACTTATGTCTCAGCAATATATGTGTGTTCCTAACGTCAAGGAGTCAATTTGCACTTTGGTCCTGCTGCACAAAGTTCAAATTCCATCATATCTGTCAAAACAGTCTGCGTGTTGCGTTGAAGGATAGGAGGAACTAATGCCGCGTTCCGAAACGCACTCTCAAAAGAAGCTCAACAAAAGTGATAACATCGCGAACCAGATCAAACTGAATAGTCACAAAACGTATGACTCATAGATCAAATGAGTACTGATTTTCAATTTGGTCGGCTTCACGATATTATTTATTTTGATTTAGTTTCGGCACGCGACGTCAAATGCGTCAGTTTTCACGTCATTATATCAATCAAGTGTCAGTCAAAAACAAAACGCGTTACCAAAAGTGTTTTATTATTTTGAATTGTTAATTTAATATCCCTATCTGTGCAAAATTATTTAAATACACACGTTTAACAAGGGCTGTGGAGCGCAGTATTTTTGGATTAACACTAACGGACAGAATACGAAACACCATACTGCGTTCCAAAACCGGAATAGCCTATTTGACTCAAAAAGCAGACAATTTGAAGTGGGACCGGGCTGGACATGTTTGCCGCATGTCGGATGATTATTGGGCCATGATTACCACGCGGAGGAAGCCAGATTGCAAACGACGGCGCGACAGACCAAAGAAACGATGCCGATGGCAAGGTCGTCTTGCCGCAAATATCGGAAAGACTGGACTGTATATTAGCCATAGATAGGGAAAATTAGAAGGAGGGTAGGAAAGCCGTTGCCCAACATTGGAACAATATTATGTAAATGAGATAAATGCAAATGGATTAAATTTCAAAATTCAAGAACAAATTACAGACGGATGAGAATTTATAAATCAGTTGATTCGGTGACTAAACTAAAACAGTTGAAACGGTGACTCGGTGAATAAGATGATGTCGTCAACCACCGGAATTTTTGAACTTGCTGGATTTGTCATGATTGCCACCTCACAACAATTTTATTTTAAAAGTTGAATCAATAGTTTAAATGTTGCGAAATATCAATGAACCGCGTCTTTGCAACGGCACATGGTTAGCTATAAAAAATACTGAACAACATGATAGAAACAACTATACTTAAAGGAAAGTTTATAGAGGAAGACGTTTAGATACCACGCATCCAACGAGTTTAAACGAATACAGTTTCCAGTGCTTCTTGCTTTTGCTATGACCATAAACAAGTCCCAGGGGCAACCGTAACACGCTCAGTGCCAAGCCCTATATGCAAATACCACCAAATTTTCACAACTTTTAATTTTTGTTTTTTTAATGTTAAACTAAATTTTAAATTTTAATAAAGATACACATTCCGTTTTATTATTTATCTTTGTTTCTCTCTTGAATACACATTTATAATTCAACCAAATAATTTCTCCAGAAACTTACTATCACTTAATTTAGGGAACAAATAATTAAAATTTTACTAAAACGATCTTCTCAGTCAGCCGGAGATGAAGTGCCACCAGCCCGTCGTATGACAAAAAGACCGTCTAATAGAAAACATTATCTCATAAAGAACAAAGTTGGAGAGAAAAGTGTAGGTACGCTGAAGATTTGCAGAGGTGCTATAAAAAGTATGACTGGAAAATAATTGTTGGCAATACTTTCAGAGCAGCTCAAACAACTACTAAATGCTATGTATGTGAAAGTTTTCCGTGTCAAAACTGTTTCAATTATATTCACTGATTTATTTTGAACTTAAAAAATAGATTATTTAGTTTCTAAGTAACTTTCTTTTTTTGAATAAAAACTATTTAAAGGTGATTTTTATTTATCTCTTAATATCTCCTTAACTGATTGTCAGATTCCCAACCAAAAACCACTAGGAAAATGTACAGAAAGCGTGCGCATTTCTGATACACACTGCTTTAACTAAAATGGGGCGTGTGTATCATAAACTATACACACTCCTTATGACAGTGTGTACCTATCCTAAACGATACCCATGGCGCTGAGCGTGTGAGTGAGTGAGTGTTTGTGGTATTAATCTAGAAAATCCATGTTTCTCATATTATGGTATGTTGCATATGGCCCTCCCGTGTTCGAAAACCATCAGATTCGTTTTCTCTATGTGCCAGGTAATCAAACAAAAAACATAGTATATCACAAAGCAGTACAATGAAAATAAAACTGATTTTTGGTAATAGCTTGATTCAATAAAAGGATTACTTACTTTTAAATGCTTATATACGTTGAAATAAATATGTTATTGATAAAATACTTAGTGCGGTTCACATTAAACATCTCTTACCAAGTTTCAACGGTATAGTTCTTATAGTTGCGAATAAAGTGGCTGTGACATACGGATGGACAGATGAAACATACATGAAGAACTCTTAAAAACTGGGTCACACAGAGGCGATCCCATAGCGATAGTGATCCGGATCGTATCCGAAGTATGGGATCGCGCCCGCTTTCTGTGTGTCAGGTTGCATACAAATTCGAACATTACAAAAAATCCCGTCTCGGATCGCTATCGCTATCGCTATCGGATCGCCTCTGTGTGATCCGGCTTTAAGGGTTCAGTTACAGTTACGTTTTACGGAACCCTAAAAATGGATCTTCGAAATGTATATACGCTCATAACTTTTCAATGACCGCACCAAATCGGTGATTCTTTGTTTTATGTATTTGTTTGTACAATAGAAAATTAAGAAAATGTAGACAAAACAAATAATGGTGGTACGAAGTTCACCGGGTCAGCTAGTCTATAATATAAAAATGAATCGCAAAATGTGTTGGTAAGCGCATCACTCAAAAACGGCTGGACCAATTTGGACAATTCTTTTTTTAAAATGTTCGTTGAAGTCCAAGGATGGTTTTTACGGCGAGAATAAATCAAATAATTGCCGGGAAAACCCTAAAAACAGCCCTTTTCTTTTTCCCATACAAACGTTTTCTAACTAAAATGTTAAGTCAATTTGAGCTTTATAGCTATGAAATAAAGTTCATATTAAAAAAGTGGTTTCCCATACAAACGTTTTCTAACTAAAATTTTAAGGCAATTTAAGCTTTATCACTATGAAATAAAAATCATATTTAATTACAAGCACTCACTTATGTCTAAGCAATATATGTGTGTTCCTAACGTCAAGGAGTCAATGTGCACTTTATTACTGCTGCACAAGGTTCAAATTCCATCATATCCATTGATTTAGTTTCGCCACGCGATGTAAAATGCGTCAGTTTTCACCAAAAAGAATGTAATGTTTTCACGTCATTATTGTATCAATCAAGTGTCAGTCAAACACAAACGGCGTTCTCAAAATTGTTTTATTATTTTGAATTATTAATTTAATATCCCTATGTGTGTAAAATTATTTAAATACATACGTTTTCCAACGGGCTGTTCTGTGAAAAATACTGTGCTCCGGTATTTTTGGAGTAAAACTAACGGACAGAATACGAAACACCATACTGCGTTCCAAAACCGGAGTAGCCGATCGATGTGACTAAAAAAGCAGCCAATTTGAAGTGTGATCGCATTGCTGCATGTCGGATGATCTAATGATCATGATCATAATGGCCTAATGACCAAAAAACGGACGACACGCGGAGGAAGCCAGATTGCAAACGACGACGCGGCAGACCAAAGAAGAAGACAACCTCCACAAATTTCCGATATTTGTGGAGGTTGTCTCCACGGGAGACTGGGCTGTATTAGCCATAGAAACGGAAAAGTGGAAGGAGAGTATGGAAGCCGTTGGCCAACATTGGGACAAGATAGCCAGATGATAAATAAATATTAATATTATGTAAACGAGTTAGATGTAAATGAATTAAATTTCAAAATTCAAGACAATTAACAGTTGTATCGGTAGTTAAAATGATGCGAAATATGTTATAAAAATACTGAACAACTTGATAGAAGCAACTAAACTGAAAGAAAAGTATAAAGGAGACGCTCACGCTTACGCTCAGCGCCAAGCCCTATATGCAAATACCACCAAATTTTCATAACTTTATTTTTTTGTTTTTTTAGTGTTGTGAATTGTGAGGTGTTAAAATAGTATACAAAATAATCACACCCCCTCCCCCATCATCCCTTTCTTTTTTACCGGTGTATCTATTTTTTGATACACGTGGATACAGGCCATATGGATATATAAATATAAAGATACACACTCCGTAAAATTATTTATCTTTGTTTCTCTCTTAAATGCACATTTATTATTAAACCAAATATTATCTCAAGAAACTTACTATCACTCAATTCAGGGAACAAATAATTTTAGTTTTACTAAAACGATCTATCTGTCAGTTAGCCGGAGATGAAGTATCATCAACCCCTATTATGACAATAAGACCGTCTAATAGAAAACATTATCTCATAAGGAACAAAGTTGGTGAGAAAATTGTACACTGAAGATGTGCAGAGGTGCTATAAACAGTATGACAGGAAAGTTATTGGTGGCAAGACTTTCAGAGCAGCTCAAACAACTACAAAATGCTCTGTATGTGAAAGTTTTCTGTGTCAAAAATGTTTCAGTAATATTCACTGATTTATTTTGAACTTAAATCATTGATTATTTAGTTTCTAAGTAACTTTCTTTTTTTTTGAATAAAATTATTTCAAAGTGATTTTTATTTTTCTCTTAATATCTCCTTAACTGATTGTCCGTTTCCCAACCCAAAACAACTGGGAAAAGTATAGAAAGCTTTTTTTTTTACATTTATAAGTTTACACTTGGCCACCATCTCGCCTAATGTTAAGCGACGATGCGGTCTAAGATGGAGCTCGATTTGAAGACACCAAGATGATAACTGTCTGTCTGTCTGTCCATCCGTATGTCACAGTCACTATGAGAACTACACTGTTGAAACTTGATAAGTAGATGTATTCTATGAACCGCATTAGAATTTGTACAAAAAAAAATAAAAATTAGGGATGCCCCCCATACTGGGAACCGAAACACAAAAAAATTTTTTCATCAAACCTACACGTATGGGGTGTCTATCGATAGCTCTTCAAAAATGATGTTGAAGTTTCTATGATAATTTTTGTCTACACTGAATGATTTGCGCGAGAGACACTTCCAAAGTAGTAAATGTGTCCCCCCCCCCTCTAACTTCTAAAGTAAGAGAATGAAAAAACTAAAAAAAATATATGATGTACATTACCATGCAAACTACCAACGAAAATTGGTTTGAACTCGATCTGATGAGTAGTTTTTTTTAGTACGTCATAAATACACTATTATTAAAACTTCGATCAAAGTTACAACAAACTACAAGAACTATGTGTACTATGTATATTATGTTACTTGCTGCAACGGAACCCTTCATGGGCGAGTCCAACTCGCACTTAGCCACTTTATTTTGGATCAGACGTGCGCATTTCGGATAAACACTGCTTTAAATGTGCCAGGTAATCAAACAAAACACATCGTATATCACAAAGCACTACAATGAAAATAAAACATGTTTGGTAATAACTTGAGTACTTAACAATAAAGAGATTACTTGCTTTTAAAAGCAATACGTTCAAATAAATATGTTATTAATGAAATACTTACTTACTGCGGTTCACAGAATACATATTTATCTTACCATGTTTCAACAGTATATGTAGTTCTTATAATTTCGAAAAAAGTGGTTGCGACATATGGATGGACAGACAACAGACATGATGAACCCATAAGGGTTCAGTAAGTACGTATTACGGAACCTTAAAAATGGATGTTTGAAATGTATGTAGGCTCATAACTTTTGAATGACTGCACCAAATGCACCAAAGGATGATTCTTTGTTTTATGTATTTGTTATTGTCGGGACCAGATTATTTGTACAGCAGAAAGTTTAGAAAATGTAGAAGAAAAAATACATGGTGGTACGAAGTTCACCTGGTCAGCTAGTTATAATATAAAAATGAATCGCAAAATGTGTTGGTAAGCGCATCACTCAACAACGCCTGGGCCAATTTGGACAATTCTTTTTTTAAAATGTTCGTTGAAGTCCAAGGATGGTTTTTACGGTGAGAAAAGATCAAATAATTGCCGGGAAAACCCTAAAAACAGCCCTTTTCTTTTTCCCATACAAACGTATCCTAACTAAAACGTTAAGGCAATTTGAGCTTTATAGATACGTTATAAAGTTCATATTAAAAAAAGTGGTTTCCCATACAAACGTTTTCTAACTAAAATTTTAAGGCAATTTAAGCTTTATTGCTATGAAATAAAAATCATATTTAATTACAAGCACTCACTTATGTCTAAGCAATATATGTGTGTTCCTAACGTCAAGGAGTCAATTTGCACTTTATTACTGCTGCACAAGGTTCAAATTCCATCATACCCATTGATTTAGTTTCGCCACGCGATGTAAAATGCGTCAGTTTTCACCAAAAAGAATGTAATGTTTTCACGTCATTATATCAATCAAGTGTCAGTCAAACACAAACGGCGTTTTCAAAATTGTTTTATTATTTTGAATTATTAATTTAATATCCCTATGTGTGTAAAATTATTTAAATACATACGTTTTCCAACGGGCTGTTCTGTGAAAAATACTGTGCTCCAGTATTTTTGGAGTAAAACTAACGGACAGAATACGAAACACCATACTGCGTTCCAAAACCGGAGTAGCCGATCGATGTGACTAAAAAAGCAGCCAATTTGAAGTGTGATCACATTGCCGCATGTCGGATGATCTAATGATCATGATCATAATGGCCTAATGGCCAAAAAACGGACGACACGCGTAGGAAGCCAGATTGCAAACGACGACGCGGCAGACCAAAGAAGAAGACAACCTCCACAAATTTCCGATATTTGTGGAGGTTGTCTCCACGGGAGACTGGGCTGTATTAGCCATAGAAATGGAAAAGTGGAAGGAGAGTATGGAAGCCGTTGGCCAACATTGGGACAAGATAGCCAGATGATAAATAAATATTAATATTATGTAAACGAGTTAGATGTAAATGAATTAAATTTCAAAATTCAAGACAATTAACAGTTGTATCGGTAGTTAAAATGATGCGAAATATGCTATAAAAAATACTGAACAACGACGAAAATTGTACACTGAAGATGTGCAGAGGTGCTATAAACAGTATGACAGGAAAGTTATTGGTGGCAAGACTTTCAAAGCAGCTCAAACAACTACAAAATGCTCTGTATGTGAAAGTTTTCTGTGTCAAAAATGTTTCAGTAATATTCACTGATTTATTTTGAACTTAAAACATAGTTTCTAAGTAACTTTCTTTTTTTTTTAATAAAATTATTTCAAAGTGATTTTTATTTTTCTCTTAATATCTCCTTAACTGATTGTCCGTTTCCCAACCCAAAACAACCGGGAAAAAGTATAGAAAGCTTTTTTTTTTACATTTATAGATTTACACTTGGCCACCATCTCGCCTGATGTTAAGCGACGATGCGGTCTAAGATGGAGCTCGATTTGAAGACACCAAGATTATAACCATCGGGAAAAACCCACTCAGGCAACTCATTCCACAGTCTAGACGTTCATATCACAAAAGTAGAGTCAAACCTCTTTGTTCGTGTCTTTGGAACATCAACCATGAAACGATGCCTCTTCTTCGAGCTACGAGAAGTCCGATAGAAAAAGGGCTAGGTGTTATTAGATCATGCAGATCAGATGCACACTCTCCGAAGTGTATCCGATAATAAACCGAAAAGCTAGCTATTTTTCGGCGATGTTCAAGACTTTGCAGTTTTTAGGGTTCCGTAAAACGTAAAAACGGAACCCTTATAGATTCGTCATGTCTGTCTGTCTGTCTGTCCATCCGTATGTCACAGTCACTATGAGAGCTACACTGTTGAAACTTGATAAGTAGATGTATTCTGTGAACCGCATTAGGATTTGTACAAAAAAAAATAAAAAAAATTAGGGATGCCCATACTGGGAACTGAAACTCAAAATTTTTTTTTCATCAAACCTACACGTATGGGGTGTCTATCGATAGGTCTTCAAAAATGATGTTGAAGTTTCTAAGATAATTTTTGTCTACACTGAATGATTTGTGCGAGAGACACTTCCAAAGTGGTAAAATGTGTGTCCCTCCCCCCCCCCTCTAACTTCTAAAGGAAGAGAATGAAAAAACTAAAAAAAATATATAATGTCATTACCATGCAAACTACCAACGAAAATTGGTTTGAACTCGATCTGATGAGTAGTTTTTTTTAGTACGTCATAAATACACTATTATTAAAACTTCGATCAAAGTTAGAACAAACTACAAGAACTATGTGTACTATGTATATTATGTTACTTGCTGCAACGGAATGGGCGAGTCCAACTCGCACTTAGCCACTTTATTTTGGATCAGACGTGCGCATTTCGGATAAACACTGCTTTAAATGTGCCAGGTAATCAAACAAAACACATCGTATATCACAAAGCACTACAATGAAAATAAAACTGATGTGTGGTAATAACTTGAGTACTTAACAATAAAGAGATTACTTGCTTTTAAAAGCAATACGTTCAAATAAATATGTTATTAATGAAATACTTACTTAATGCGGTTCACAGAATACATATCTTACCAAGTTTCAACAGAATATGTAGTTCTTATAATTTCGAAAAAAGTGGTTGCGACAGACAACAGACATGATGAACCCATAAGGGTTCAGTAAGTACGTTTTACGGAACCTTAAAAATGGATCTTTGTAATGTATGTAGGCTCATAACTTTTGAATGACTGCACCAAATAGGATGATTCTTTGTTTTATGTATTTGTTATTGTCGGGACCAGATTTGTACAGCAGAAAGTTTAGAAAATGTAGACGAAAAAATACATGGTGGTACGAAGTTCACCGGGTCAGCTAGTCTTATATATAAAAATGGATCTTCGAAATATTTGTACGCTCATAACTTTTGAATGACTGATCCAAATTGGCTGATTCTTTGTTTTATGTATTCGTTCTTGTCGGGATAAGGTTTGTTTAGCAGAGAATTTAGAAAATGGCAACGAAAAAAAGTATGGTGTTACGAAATTTCCAGGGTCAGCTACTTTACTAAGTATATATTGAAGTTTAACTTCAAAACATAGCTGAGTAAGTAAGAACCTAGAATTAAATTTCCGGCATTTATGTTGTTGCGAGGAACGTAGGTACAACTGCATATTAGCGGAAGGCGGTTATTAATCTGAGATTATGAGAGATTGTAAGCGAGCATCATTGCCGGTTCGCTGTGCATCGGATGACGGTATCTCATTGTGAATGGAAGATTGTCTTGTTTTATACGGTAATTTTATTTATGTTAACATAAAGGTAAATAAGCAAATATCAGATGGTTATAATTTAGTATAAAAAATGGAAGTCATAGGGAAACACTGCTGATAAAAGTGAAAACTTAGGTATAACTAGGAATTTTGGTATTAAACAGCTCTAATGTAGCACAATACCTGTATAGATATACTGTTGGTGGTGTCGCACACTCAACATCTCCCGTACATACAAAAAGAGTCTAAATTTCTGCGCCCACTTACGACTCCGCTCCCACCCGACAAATTAAACACACTCAAATACGGGCATTATGTCATGCCAGTTAAGATATAGATTACATTGGGAACATAAATTAGCAGACGGCTGTCAGCGAGTGGTATGCTAATTTGTGTTGCCAATGTAATCTGTATCTTAACGTGCATGGCATAAAGCGCATATTTGAGAGTATTATATTTGTCGGGTGGTCGCCAAGTCGTATAAGTCGGCGCAGACCTTAACGCGCACGTTCCGCTTCGCTGCTCCGCCGCAGCTCTTACGCTAAGCCACATTAGCATGTCTGTGACCCGAACCCCATAAGTACATTTTTTACCAACCAAAAAAAAACGAGTTTACTCGAACGAGCCTTTCGATTCAGAGTGCAACGGGTTAGCTTCACTTAAAGCCCACGAAAAATCGTGCGGTGCGACAAAAGTTTCCGCTTTACATAACAAACATAAAAAAAAATAGGTCGAACCGTTTCGAACATAAGATTTGCATAGCATGAACTCAAATATGATATTCCATTTATCGAGGAAAGCTTTAGGCTATATAACGTTACGCTACTATCAATAGGAGCGGAGCATGAATGAAGCATTTAATAAAAACGAAAAAAAATTGGGATTTTTTGAGGTGCACACTAACGTGCGCCGAAGTCCGTGACAGCATTTGCCTATCTTTTAAGGATGTGTTATTATAACTTAGGATAACCAAATTTGTTCCAAATCTGTGTTGGTACGACCAATGTTTGTTGGTTGGTAGTTGGTTCGATAGGTGGCGGAGCAACGCGCGCACGATTCAACTAGTAAAATATATAATTTAATAAGAAAAATACACACGCTCTACATGTTCTCTTCACAACGATGTTCAGCCGTCGTTAGCAAAAATAATTCGTAATCTATGGTTGAGCATTAGCCTCTCAATGTTTAAAAAATAAAACGGAGATTGGAAACGCATGCTGCTAATATTATAAATGCGAAATTTTACAAGAATGTATGGATGTAATATGTTTGATTTCAAGCAAAAACTACTGACAGGATTTGGATGTACTTTGCTACATGGACAGAAAAAATAACGGGCTAGGGAACTATTAATCATTAAATCATTCTACGCGGGCGAAACCGCAGGGCGCTGCTAGCGTTGAATAAAAAACATGTTTTTGCAATTTATACATTTAATACATTTAAGGTTTTGACAAAAATATCTATATGATTACACATACATAACAATATTCTTATTTACAATCACTAGGTAAAGGGTCTTTTAACTAATAACTGAAATGCATATTTAATTGTACCTTTTCGGACAAGAAGACAGCACGCTTAGAAATATTTGGAAACTATAGAGGAAAAAGAAGAAATAATAAAATATATCATAATATCCTTTATTATCATAATCCTTTTAAAAACTTTTTTTTAAATATACCAGTGCAGACAGCATCGTTGCTTAGGTACCTTCAAGCACAAAGGCTAATACAGCCTATTATTAGAATTTGTGTCAATTCAAAAAGCAAAATGAAAAATTGAATCTAAAAGATTAATCTATAATTTTTTAACGTTTTAATGGTTACTTAGGAAATTTTAAGAAAACCTGTAGACCTATCCTTAAGAACCTGAGACGCAGATTGCGGGAAAATGGGTTCGTCATCTAACAAACTTGCATCAGGATCCAGGGTGACGATACTGCGAGCTAAATGAGATTTTAAATAAATAATATGGCGGACTATCCAAAAATGGGGGTCTATCCAAAATGGCGTACTATATATTTGAAAGCTCGCCCGGAAGGGTAAATGAAAGGGGGTTGTTAAGAAAAATAAGGCGACAAAAAAGTATTGTACATATTTATCTTTTTAATTTTGTCTTGAGAACATCGCATGCTTAAAGACAATTACTATCATTAAAGGTTAGTAAAGGCAAATTCTTAAAAGGACAACTATAAAGAAAAACTATTTTAAAAAACACATTATATTTGCATTAAAATCTTCAATTCATTGTTTTGCAATTAATATTTATAACATTTATTTCTATGTCAAATAAATATTGTCTTTGGCATCTTTTATAATAAAATTTTAAATAACATATTTTTTTTAATAAAAAAGACATGGATATTGAAGCTAAAGAATAACTTTACTAGCAACCATTCTGTTAATTTTACAGTTTTAACTAAATGCATAACGTACAACAATGTTAATGCATTATAACCACCAGTTTGCGTCATTCAAATGTTTGCACTGTGTCTGGGTGTTTCTATGTATAATAAGTATGTATTTAAAACTATATAAGTATTATATCAGCTATCTGGCCGCCATCATACAAGCTCTGCTTAGTTTGGGGTCAGATGGTGTTGTGTGTGAATTGTCCACCTATATTTATTTTATTTATTCTATACACTTTAAAATTGCGATATTAGGTCATGTTCCCTTAGTACAAGTAGGTCCCTTAGTATCTATCTATAGTTTACGAAGTTTCTTAATTTTTTTTTAGTGGTTCATAGTAGGGATGTTATGGATATCATATTTCGGATCTGGATACGGATATGGATATAGGAACAAAATTATATCGGTTTCGGATACGGTTACGGATATGTTATAATTTGGTTTATTTAAAGCTCTTATCTAGTCCAGGTTATTTTGTATTTTAATCAGTCATATAGGTAAGTAGTTATTGTAACCCTACTACTAATTTTAAGTTTTTTGTATCAATTTTTTTTTCTTTCCCTTATTTGAAACTATCCGAAACTTTAGAAACGGATACGGTTACGGATATATCTTTATTTTGGATATCCGATAGTTTCGGTTACGGTTCCGGAGCTCCATAGCATCCCTGGTTCGTAGATCGGACCGATTCGGAGGAAAATTGAAGGGAACCAGACTGCGTTTTCACTCCACACATGTGATTGAGTGAAAATCGCGAGTGAATCGGTTTCTTCTAGGTGAGCACGCTCCATCGTAGACAACATCGTCATTCAAAATCGGCGAGATGGATTATAAAGTGTAATAAAGTAAACCTATAACAGTTAAAAGAACAAATTGTCCGGCAAGTTCTGAACCGCTTCTATAACGATTATGGATTTGCTATTCTCTTTTCAATTTTAAGCGAACAAAAAAAATCTGATATTTCGATGCACATTATGCAGTTGCATACACCATACGTTCACGGGTGAATATCGGAGTTTAATACCACAACATAACCACGGTATATATATCGTAGTTAATAAAACAATAGTGCTGCTTTACGAAACGACAACACTGTCTCAAATTTTACACTTGGTAATGCAAAATTCGTTTAGTTATGGCTGATCTAGTCGAGAGAACGGCAACTTCCGATCCAGAGCCCCTGAGTTTCCGAAGTCATGTACGTAATGTCCCTAACTTTTAAAAAACAGTGAAGCACAAAATCGTAACTGACGTGTTCCTAAAATCTTTCGAGGTCATCATCCGCCAACTCGCACTTGGCTAGCGTGGTGGATTATTACCTTACACTCTCTTTGTGAGCGAAGGACCCGAGTGCCAGCAGTGGGAACATTTAGTGGGTTGCTTAGGTATGCATTAATGATACGAAATTCAATGTTCTTCTAAACCTTGTACTAAGGGTTACAAAACGCCATGCCAATTTTTACAAAATTGATACCAGTTTATAATAAAGCAAGGCTTATTATTGTGTGCCAATCTTTCTAGCTACACCTATGCATATCAGAAGTTTAAAAACAGATTAGTGTTTAGTTTTATGTTAACTAAAGTGACAGTATCTTCGTTGTTTAGACACGAATATCGCTGTAACATTTGTCGAAAAAGGAAAAAATATATATATTTGGCACAACTGTAAATTTGAACACTATTATGGTACCTAGGAGCTACGACCAATGAGCTGTTGTTGTAAATTCCAGTTATATTATATTAAGGTGCTATGGAAAATTATACAGTCATGTTATTACACTTTAGCGACGCGCGCCTTAGTTGTGGTGAACAAGTGTAAAGACACGCTAAGTATGTATGCGTGAAAACAAATACCGTATGAGTAAAAGTATGTGTGCGTGAAATCAAATACCTTCGCCCGCGTCTCGGTCGGTACTGAGAGCGTACGCGGTCACGCACACATTTACAACGTGTCGTGAACATCGTTACCACAAAGCTCGCGTCGTTTCGTAGGATAAAAGTAACTTTACAAACAAAAAAATAATAGAATATTATGAATAATAATGATAAGTTATTATACCAGGTACGTTTGATAAGGACTCGTGAGTATAAAAATATTGTTTATTCCGACTTCGAACGACCAATGATACGTACAACTTAAAATAAACTTTATGACAGTCGGGTTACAGTGAAAGATTGATTGAAACCGGTACAGTAATCTCAAATCCTTACACATATATAAACGCAAGTGGAAAATTAGGGGTTAGTAAGTTGGTATGCATACATTGGTATAGAAATAGATGTATAAAAATAAGTTATTTCGTTTAACTAATAATGATCGTACAGCATGTAATTTTAAAACATAATATACAAAAATGTAATTAAGCGTATTTACAGTTAATAAGTAATTAAAAATTAATTATTATTAATGTAAAATTAGCATAAGTCACATATTTAGGATATTGAATATTTCACGTCTATGTTAGACCACTAATAAATATACCTACCTAACACTACATTCAATTTGTAATAATTTATGTTTATGTATACAGAGTGTTCGGTACATATTTAAATTTGTTTCATTTTTTTTATTAAAGCGCAAAGTGCTTGCCTTCGGCGACAAATTGACCGAAGCGACTCTAAATAATGGGGCCTAGAATGTAGGACACAGAAGGTAGTTATCTACTCAAAGTTTACAGAAACTAACAATATACCTATCGGGAAATACGCACTCGGGTAGTGTTCCACAGTATCGCAGTGCAAGTGGTAAAAGAAAATTAAAATCGTGTGATGCTAAATAAGAAATATTTCGTATTTACTAAAAATAAGCTTTTATATGACCTTGTTTCTATAAAAACTTATTTCAGTAAATAAGAGTACAATTGAGAATCGAACAACAGTATCTCTCTCGTAAACAGTATAGTGCATTTGCACATTACTGTTTCCAAGAGACTTGGGTCGAGTTTCTATACAAACGGAGCGTTCTAATTACCATCTACACATACATAACTACCGTACACACGCACTTGCATGCGAATGCAAATTTCAATTGATATGTCATGAATGTAAATCAAGTAATATATCGTCTACGATCAGTGAGAAGAATGTGAGTGAAGTAAGGAAAATAACAGTGAGAAAACTGAGTTTTAAAATCTTTATTTTGCAAAATTTTGGTGTGAACAAAAAAATAGTTTGTCTTCAAAAAGATAAGTCGTAAAACGTCCAAACACCCTGTAAATTAATTGACAAAAAATGTGAAATCATTTCTCGATAATAACACTACATTTTAAACCAACAAATATTGACTAGAATTCAAACAAAATGCTACACAAAATGAAGCTATACTAAGTAACCTACTTATTCGAGATTTTCTAAGAGACCAAATGGTCTAACGCGTCACTGAAATGGCTTATAAGTTGCTAGTACATTTTTATTCATATTTTTTTCACACATTAACATTTTTATTCATCATCAAGCGGGAAAAACAAGAGCAAAAACAACGTCAAGTGAATTTTAATTAGGCGGTAAAAAGCCTGGCCTTGTTGTAGATAATAATAAATTACCTAGACTCAGGTCTTATTGAAAAACGTTTGATATTCGACATGTAATGTATCGATAATCTTATCTTCAAGGGATACGGTACAGATTCGCAGCCCGATATACGGATGTCGTTACTTAAACTGAACTATTATTTCATTTTATTTAATTATTTTTGTGTTTATTTTTTTATTTCTGTTAACAAATACCATTTAAGTGAGGCGTTAGACCTATAGGTAGATTTATTACTACAGTTATTTAGAAATTGTCTATAATACTAAAATTACTTGTCTAAATGTGCGTTATATATACGATACATATAATTGATATATGTAAAATTTATTATTGTAACATCTATGTAATATATCTTTGTACACTATTACTATAACACTTTCAAGAAATGCTATGAAACATTACATAGGGTTAATGGAAAATTTTAAATTTCGATTCGTTAAATTTACTGAGCTACAGAAGACAATCGTTGGAATAAATCCATAAATTCGAATACATGTCTTGTACACACTTGATAACGTCATCTGTTCTTGATTTTATTGCATTCTTTTGCGTAACTTATATCAAATCTTTACAATTTAATCTGCCTCTCTTTATATCAAACAAAGGAGACGACGCAAGTAATAAAATATATATATATATATATGGTGTCATGGGACACCAGGTAGAAACGAAGTTCCTTCGGATTAAATAGAAGTAAAACAATTTGCAAAAAAAAAATGCTTAATTTTAGTATGGTACGATCATCTGAAAAATAAAGTTGGCAACACTATATATTTTTCTTACGGTTTTAGTCTCACATTTTTTTCAGTTCCGCCGTAAAACAAAATCCCAATCTTCTACAAGCCGCAAGGAACTTCGTTCCAAAAATATATCTTAGTCGAATATCAATAATTTGTAAAAAAAAAAAATACGTCCCACATTTTATTTTTTCATAAACCTTGTTGCCATAAGATTAGTACATTTTTGACTCCGTCGTCATCCCACTTGTCATTGTATCTTTGTTATAACACTAATCTAAGCAAATAACTTTTTCAATAATGACTCCAACAAACTTTGCACACTAGGCCAACCTCCTCTGGTTCTAGAAAATAGTACAACATAACCATCATTCTTATTACGATACTTATTAATAAACACTTTTTTTCAATATTCTGTACAATGAATAATTATATCATTCTTAAGCCAACTCAGAAGTTCTTAACCGTACGCTTTCTCGAGTTTTATAATATCTCGTCTCATTCGTAAAGACCGTTTGAAACTGCAGGGTCGATTCACAAACGTATTCTATAAAGATTTTAAGGTTCAGAATCGACTACACTGAATCTTTATTCAAACTACTACTTCCAAATCTAAGATTTCTTCATTAAACATTCACATTTAATTTGTTATTTATTTTAACAATATTTGATATAATATCGAATTTTACGAAAAAAATAAAACGGTTTACCGCATATTTTGGTACTTTTTAAGTATGAAAACCAGCTTAAAAAGGACCGCTAAATAAAAATACACTCTGAGAAGCATTACAAGAGCCACCCTGAATATTGTTCAACATTTTGCTGTATATATTTTGCATTTGCAAAACAACTAGCGTCGTTACTCTTAAAAACTATATAAATCTATTTATCACAATACGTCACATTCTTGTCAACAATTTAATTTTAATTAAATTTGAGCCATTTTGGACAAAAATATGAACACATTAGCCCTGTGTTCTAGGATATACAATTTCTGAAATGGTATCAATGAAGTTCTATATTTTTTAAAGATATCACGAATCGGCTCTTTTATATAATAATCGCTTGCAACGAATGAAAAAATCGAATAAAAACTGTGTCACTATCGGTGTTGCTTACACATAAAAAAACAATAGAATGACATATCTTAATTTCAATTTTTAATTACAAGCAATAAAATGGCAACATTTACTTTTCACCTCGATGTTATCTGTTGGTGATAAATCACACTGTAAAAGTGCATGTCAGAATAAATCGTAATGACGTCATCACTAGTGACGATTACATCAAATAGGTGTAAGCGGAGCTTAACAGATCACAAAAAAATTAACCAATAGAGAAGCTCTAAAACTGTGACGTCATGTCAATTGTATGATTCTATTGGTTTCATTACGATTTAAGAGGAAAAATCCATATTAATATTTTTTGATGATTTGAAAATCTACATCAATATTTTGACAAGTTCAGTAATATCGTACATTTTTCTTACTTTCCTTTAATATCTATAAATTTGCATATTGTATATACGTATATTTGAAGACGGTCTTTCTCAATGCTCATATATTTCTTGGCAAGAAGGAGGAGAATTATTTCCTATAGTTTCGCTCGCACATCGTTTCAGTTCTGCGTGGACCTATAAAAAAGAGAGAATTTATAAATGCTATTTTCCTAAAATGTATGTATCATTTTAATGGTATCAACAATTAAGAAAATTAAAATGTATTTAAGAAATTGTATATATATACATTTTTATATTCTACTTTCATACCGGGAAAATATCGGGAACGGGGATACATGAGTAAAATCGCGGTGCGCTGTTAGTAAATAAATAATGAGCATGAAGCTCGTGAAGAAACCGACATGTACCTAGAATATTTCGAGGTCAAGCGGCATCTACCACCCCGCACTGGGCCAGCGTGGTGGATTACGGCCTTGACTCCTGAAGACCCCGAGTCCCAGCTGTGGGAACATTTTGTGGGCTGTTTATATAGTTAACTAGCGGCCCATTCCGGCTGCGCTCGGATATTGTCATTTAAAGACTATTAAACGAAATAAAAACTATCCTATCTCTCAAGTTGGACCAGACTGCTCACGGTGTGCCAATTTAATTTAAAATCGGTTAAGTAGTTTAGGAATCCATCGCGGACAAACATCGTGACAGGAGATTTATATGTATATATTAAGATGAAGCTACAGGTACCAAGGCGACATACTCACAGTGTTAGTGCCTCGGCTTGACTCCGTGCATCATCAGGAAGGCGTGCAGGTCACGTGGCACGAGCCTAGGGGAGAAACTCGAGACGCGGCGAGAGAGAGCGCCCGCTGCGAGGCACGCGAGCGAGCGAGACGACAGAGCCGACCGGATTAGAGATTCCGCTGGACCTGTGGAGTATTCAAATTTAACTGTTATAACTACATTTAGCTATACCTCAAATTCGCAACACATATTACTAACTAGCTGAACGCGCGTGCGTTGCTACGCCATCTATCGAAAATCGATCGTACCAATTCAAATTTTGAACAAATTCGGTTACTTTAGGTTCTAATGACGCAACAAGAAATATGACATATGCTGTCACGCAACGAAAGCTCTCAAAAAGCAATATTTTTTCCCGTTTTTGTTACATTTTTCATTCCTGCTCGGCTCCTGTTGATAGTAGCGTAATGTTAAATAGCCTATAGCCTTCCTCGATAAATGGACTATCCTACAAAGAAAGAATCGTTCAATTCGGATCAGTAGTTCCAGAGATCCTTGCGTTCAAACAAACAAACAAACATACAAACAAACTCTTCAGCTTTATAATATTAGTATAGATAATTTTATGAAACAAGAAATATGTGCGTTCCCTCCCATATTTTTCCATAGTCTAGCTAACGGACTACAAATTAGAATGGATGTTTGATCCAAATCATTATCAACCAACTACCAGGGATGCATAGAATAGAAGAGGTTACCCCCAATGGCCGCAAGTAGAGGCGTGATCGCAGGCGTCCACGTCCGAATCGCGACACACAAGCTCGCACACTACCGCGCACAACGGCGCTCTAAGAACATCTTTCCACTCTGGAGGGATTCATTATGATATTTACAAGACCAAGGACTACATGGGAGGAGTATACTTCCGATGGCTCAGAGAACAGGTATGATGCCATCCCACCCAGAAGCTCGCATTATGTAACTCATAGCGGATTTATGACCAACTTTCCTCTCTGGCAAACATAATAAGACGTCCACAGGGCTGCATAGGAGAGAAGGTATTACCTCCAATGAACGCAAGTAGGGGTGTGATGACGTCCACATCAAAAGCGCCCACGTGCGCACCACGACACACTAAGGTACCAGGGCTGCATAGAACAGAACAGGTTACCTCCAATGGCTGCCAGTAGCGGCGTGATGCCGTCCACGTCACACGCGTCCACGTGCCCGCCGCGACACATAAGCTCGTACACTAATAATGCGCACAGCGCCTCCGTAAACGTGTCTCGCTCCCCTGGTAGTACGCAATAGAGGTACCAGGGCTGCATAGAACAGAAGAGGTTACCTCCAATGGCTGCCAGTAGCGGCGTAAGGCCGTCCACGTCGCAAGAGATCACGTCCGAATCGCGACCCACTAAGCTCGTACACTACAGCAGAACACAATAAGATGTCCACAGGTACCAGGGCTTCATAGGAAAGAAGAGATTACCTCCAATGGATGCAAGTAGTGGTGTAATGGCGTGCACGTCCGAATCGCGACACACTAAGCTCGCACACTACACCAGAACACAGTAAGATGTCCACAGGTACCAGGGCTGCATAGAACAGAAGAGGTTACCTCCAATGGATGCCAGTAGCGGTGTGATGCCGTCCACGTCACACGCGTCGACATGCCCGCCGCGACACATAAGCTCGCACACTAACGCGCACAGCGGCTCCGTGAACGTCTCTCGTTCCTCTGCTGGGACACGGTATAAACACTCATTAGCACACAAGTATAGATTGTGCAAATATACTTAAAAGTACCGATAGATATTGCTTTAAGTTGCCTGTCATAGACAAAATAAATGTATAAGGTTTAAACATCAATAGATATTGTACAGATTTATGTTGTGACTCGATACCGAAGTGAAATTGAAATGAAAATGCACCTTTTTATTTTAAAATAAAAACAAGTATTTTATGACAGTGTTGTGATATTTTTATTGTATTGTAAAGAAGACATGTTCCGATGAAGTATGGAATAAAATATCCGGCAAATGACTCCCACGGCTCCGATGACAGGCCATTATTCTTTTCATGAAATTTTCCATGACTTCATTTTCAAAGTCATTTTCTCCGATGAAGCGCATTTCCATATGAATGGCTTCGTCAATACACAAAATTGTCGAATTTGGGACTCAGAAAATCCTCATGCAATCCGTGAGAAACAAATGCACCCACAACGAGTAATTGTCTGGTGCGGATTTTGGACAGGCGGCGTGATTGGACCTTACTTTTTTGAAAATGAGGCCGAAATTGCAATGATTGTGAACAGCATTCGTTACAGGAATATGATAACGGACTTCTTGTGGCCTCAACTGGACGGCATGAATCTGGACAACATGTGGTTTCAGCAGGACGGCGCAACCTGCCACACCGCGCATGAAACAATCGACTTATTGCAGAACGATTTCCAGAACACATTATCTCACGAAATTCTGATGTCAACTGGCCCCCAAGATCGTGCGATTTAACGCCGTGCGATTTCTTTCTTTGGGGTTTTGTGAAAACTCGGGCTTATGCGAATAAACCCGAAACAATTCCTGAGCTCAAATCGGAAATCCAACGCGTCATCATGTCAGTCATGGAAAATTTCATGAAAAGAGTAATGGCCTGTCATCGGAGCCGTGGGGGTCATTTGCCGGATATTTTATTCCATACTTCATCGGAACATGTCTTCTTTACAATACAATATAAATATCACATCTCTGTCATAAAATACTTGTTTTATTTTAAAATGAAAAAGTGCACTCTTACTGAGACACCCTTTATTTACTTAGATAAAAGTACGTATGAAAAATAATCGTACAATTAAAAAAAACTAAGCCGTAGCGTAAACGACGTCCCTAAGTAATGCAATAGCCGTCTTCCCGCCAATTTTGTAAATTTGTGCACACGCCCAAAAACTCAACAGAGAAAAACAGGTACCAGGTACGAGTCCTCTCGTCACCACGGCGGTTGTAACGCTGCAGAAACGTCGAAATAATTTAAAAAAACGATTGTGGTTTTATGAAACCACGGTAAAAGTGAAACTTTTTTTCGCATTGTAGACATTTATCTAAAAAAAATGGATAAATATTCGATTTAAGTGAGTAAGTAATTTAAGCAACTTAACGAGTAACGCCGCCATATTGGTCTCGGGTGCTCTGTCGTGCGCCTTTCGTTTTACCTATACTCTGCGGCAACCGTCACGCGACATACAATAGATGGACGAAAAAGGAGATGATGTAAAAGTTTCACTTTAATAATCATTTTGATCGTAATGAAGTACTTACTATACGTGTTTACATTATGTGTTTAAATCGCGAAAAAACTATAACCAAGTTAAAAGTAAAGTTTTTTTTTTTTAAACTTTAATAGGTTCGCATTTGACCACCATCTCGCCTGATGTTAAGCGACGATGCGATCTACGATGGAACGTGCTTACCTAGAAGAAACCGATTCACTCTCGATTTGAAAACACCCAAATTGTAACCATCGGGAAAAACCCACTCAGGCAAAGCATTCCACAACTTAGACGTTCTTATCACAAACGTGAAGTCAAACCTCTTTGTTCGTGTTTTTGGAACATCAACCATGAAACGATGTCGCTTTTTTTAGATACGAGAATTCCGATAGAAGAAAGGGCAAGGTGGTATTAGATCTTGCAGATCAGTTGCACACTGATCCGATAAAAAACCGATAAGCTTGCAATCTTGCGGCGATGATCAAGACTTTGAAGTCTTTTACGCACAAGAGTGTAATTGCCTATGAGCCTTTTGGCACATAGGCAAAAAAAACAATACTTACCAGGTACGAGTTGGTAAGATACGAGGGCGGTATGTAGCGCTATCCTGCGGGAATCATCAGTTGCGTTGACATCCACACCGCAGTCGAGAAGCAGCCGCGTCGTCCTAGGGCACGGAAACCTGGGAACACACACAGATTTATGAGTGAATACTTATTTTGGCGCAACACAGACTGATTTTTCGTAGGCTGTGAATTGAAGCTCATCGTCACGGTCGCAAATTAAGGAAATCTTCGGGCGAACTCAGGACCATGGTACATTATAAGACTTATTTAGACGGCAATGCTTATTTGCCATTATGATGTTAATTTATTCCAACGCACTCCGGTTTCACCCGCGTAGTTTCCAAAGTGAGCTATCAAATTCTGAGTTATAAAGTTTTCATTTCTATCGGCAGTCTGACAGACTGCCATTTTATTTTTATTTTAGTTTTCAAAACCTTTTCACCCGCGTAGTTTCCAAAGTGAGCTATCAAATTCTGAGTTATAAAGTTTTCACTTCTATCGGCAGTCCTTATGACTGCCATTTTTTTAATATTTTTATTTTCTAAGCATATATATGAACGGGCAGGCGCGGGAAGCGACTTTGTTTTATACTATGTAGTGATATCCAACAATCCACTCACTGGCATACGTCGCTGGTGTGGAAATCATCGACGGGCGTGCGCCGGTCGGCCGCGAGGTGGAGCAACGTCTGTCCGTTGCGCAGGCGCACGTTCCGCAAACTGAACACGGCTTGATGGACTGCTAGTACTGTGTCCTGAAATAATAAATAAATAAACACTGGTGGACAAATTCACACACAACACACCATCTGACCACAAACTAAGCAAAGCTTGTACTATGGCGGCCAGATAGCTGATATAATACTTTTATAGTTTGAAATATATACTTATTATACATAAATAAGGGTAGAAGGTTATTGAAGTGAAAACTTCTTTTGGCGCCCCAAAGGCAGATTTTTCGTGAGCTGTGAATTGACCTCAAGCATCACGCTCGGGAATGAAAGAAATCTTCGGGTAAATCTTCTATCGGTAGTTTCTATGACTGCCATTTTTTTAGTTGTATGTTTATGGAGGGTAGAGCTAAAGAAACTGAAAACTGTGTAGGTACATGAAAAAGAGTCCGTCCAAATGCATTAAATTACGGTGGCGTCACATTAGCATCAGGGTAACTTTTAAAGGAATGCAAAAAGCTACTGTTCACAGTTGGTAGCACATTATCATCAGGGTACATTTTAAAGGAAATCAATAAACGTACTATTCACGAAATTTGAAGAACTATAATAATGTCATGCGACGACTTTGCCAACTATTTAAAAGACTGACACATAATAGCACAAGATAGAAGCAAACAGTTGTTGGGTAGTAGGATAGTAGGCAAAGGAACAGTACAAGTCTGAAATAATAAATAATTGATAACAACTTGGGTCCAGACTGTCTTCTAAGGTCTGTAAATCGACCTTTTTTGATGGCTCGAGGGAGACAGACATGGACGGTTATTCTCTACTACCAGAAGAGATTTCTTTACATACCGTAAAAAGACTTAGAAAAATCCGTCTCATCCCTTTCGAGTTACGCTTCGCAATCTCTATTCCCTACGGCTTATAAAATTTGAGAGGTCTAAAATCAATCTCCACTGTCCAAGACATTTTTAAACGAAAAGCAAAAAAATGGTTTTTCATTACCTACTGGAATTTTATGTTCCATATTAACTGATGCACCTGAGCAACCTGAGATCAAGGAGTAATTATTTTAATAGCTGGTAATAATACTACAACAATAAAAACAAGCATATTTTTTACTGAAAACTTACAGTCTTATTACTTTCAACAGTCAGCAATGGACAGTATAAATTTACATCAAAACCCTTGGACAGTTGCGCTTTTGGGTTTACCCCCCTCATTTAACAACGGTTTTGACATTTGAGAAATATTCGCAATATTTTGTACTATACGAGTATTATTTTGAACGCCACAAAAATACATTTTCATAAAAAGAAGCAATTATTATTTTATTGCTTCTTTCAGTTTCGTTCCTGGGTTCCCTTAAAGATGACTGGTCATCTTTAAGGCACTGGTCATCTTTGCATCGCATCGCACCACAGTTTTGTGTGGGAGCCCTTAGGGTCTTTCTCAAATGTCAAAAATGTGTGGCCTTTTATTTTTAAGAACTATATAGTAACTATGTATATATTACATTAGCAGCGCCTCGCGGTTTTGCCCGCGTATTTCCCGTCGTTCCCGTTATTTTCGCGGGATAAAAAATAGCCTGTGTGTTATTGGAGACTATACATCTATGTTCCAAATTTCAGTCTGAATCGTGCATACGTTACAACGTGATTGTGACACATATCAAAACTTTGCAATATTATAAATGTATATATATTATAAATAGGATAGTTTATACTAACGTCATCATTCCCATCGTTCTCCAGAAGCCTGCCTGCGACCGCGACCAGGTACAGCGCCGTCCGAACGTTTCCTTCATACTCCTCCTGGAAGACGCAAGTGCGGGCCAAACTCTACGCGTCAATAGCGATACGTCTTACGCTGACCGCTGGCGGCACACCGAACGTTACGAATACGGAATATTGATGTTTTGACTTTTATTAGGGTTCCGTAAAACGTAAAAACGGAACCCTTATAGATTCGTCATGTCTGTCTGTCTGTCTGTCTGTCTGTCCGTCCGTATGTCACAGCCATTTTTTGCCGAAACTATAAGAACTACACTGTTGAAACTTGGTAAGTAGATGTATTCTGTGAACCGCATTAAGATTTGAACAAAACAATTAAAAAAAAACAAAAATTAGGGTTGCCCCCCATACTGAGAATTGAAACTCAAAAAATTTTTTTTCATCATACCTACACGTGTGGGGTATCTATCGATAGGTCTTCAAAAATGATACTAAGGTTTCTAAAATTATTTTCGTCTACACAGAATAATTTGCGCGAGAGACACTTCCAAAGTGGTAAAATGTGTGTCCCCCCCCCCTCTAACTTCTAAAGTAAGAAAATGAAAAATCTAAAAAAAATATATGATGTACATTACCATGTAAACTACCAACGAAAATTAGTTTGAACTCGATCTGATGAGTAGTTTTTTTTTAATACGTCATAAATACACTATTATTAAAACTTCGATCAAAGTTACAACGAACTACAAGAACTATGTGTACTATGTATATTATGTTACTTGCTGCAACGGAACCCTTCATGGGCGAGTCCAACTCGCACTTGGCTACTTTATTTTTTATAGTGATTTAAGTAGTATTTATTTATAGTTCAACGTTTTTTGTTGATAGCAGACAAAGATAGAGGTCAATAATTTATAACAAAAATGTGTATATTTCTTTTTTGCTATTATTTGCTATTCAATGTAATGTATGGCAAATATCAAAGTAATAATTGTGATTAATTAAGAATTATATTAATTTAAAAAAAATGTAATGGTGAATTAGCCATTTTGTTATAATGCCAATATAACCATATTTCAGCAGCTATTTTATTCATAATTATACCACGAAATGGGTAATTCACCATTGTCACCTCATTTCATTGCAATACTGATACGTGAACAGCACAAGCTGAAGTGGTTATACTCTTTAAGAGTCTTTAGTATTGCAAATTAGAAGTCTTAGGTTGTATTTTGTGCTTGTTGTGTATTAGCAGCGTTTTATACAAAAATGATACCATTACTAGAATTTCTGTCTTACCACTGTTCGTTTTCAGACTGTACTTTCTAAACCGTAGCAGATCGAAAATAGTTTTTTTTAGAATAGCACATACTCAGATAATGATATTGCTTTCGTCTAATTGAGTTATAAAGAATACATCAAATAATTGTACATTTATCGTAATGAAGAATTTTCAATATGCAAATAGACCTAACAAAGACAGTTATCAATTCCAGCAGAAGTGGCGCACATTTTTCATTTTGTTAGAAATATATCACATAATGGAACATTACCGCCTGACGAAATTAAGAACTATCTTTATAAAATCTATTAGCATCTTTAATATGCCTAATCGTAACTAAAAATCTAAATCAATTTTCCGTATTCGTTAACGATCCGTAAACCTTTCGCATGCGGTCAGCTACACTGTGTACGCACGATGATATGTTAGTGTGCGTGCGCGGTGCATATGTGCGTGTACGTTACTACTGAGGATGATGACCGCTTCAAAACTGCGGCATTGTTTTGTCGCATAACAAAGAAATAGTTGTATGTTTTGCGTTTTTAATACAATGATATGATCTATGAAATTTTTCGTTATTTTGTCTTTTTATCAGATTTTTTTGGGCTCAGCGTCTACGTGAGATATGTGAGGCAGTAAGGAAGAAAAACATTCACAAGTACCGTGAGGCAGTTAGAAAATCTTAAAATGTAATCTTCGATATGAAGTATTCGGAAATAATACTATTTTATCGACTAGTTTATTGTTACAGTAAACAGCCTCCATCGTTACTATAAAATAAACTATAAATCATCGTGGTTGTTGATGATTTAATAGTTTCGTCATAGCTTAGGTGCCTCATCAACATCCCGAACGGACACTGAGCTTTTATACTATTAGTTTAGTTTCATGCCAGTAGGTAAAGTACGAAAATCAGTCTCTTTAAAATATCTATGTCACATTTTTTTTTTTGTGATAACTTAATTCGTGTAGTTAAAGATAAAGTAAGAGCATCCAAAATATATACATTTTCAAAGTCTAAAAAATAAAATAAAGTTACGTAGACGGCGTATATCCGTACTTCGCCTTCTGGTTACGAAAACCTACTGTATATGTACGTGATACTAAGCTGTTTTAGCGACTAGCAAAAACACACTATTAATTCAGCACAAATTGATTTCTAGATGAATGTATCATAATAATAACATATGAAATAATTATTTGGGCAAAACAATACGGCAAACAAAGTAACAATATTGTTTATGGTACCCTGAATGTCACGCTAGGTGAAGTCCGATAAAAGTTTTCTCAAATCAGTTTGCAAACAATACATTGAAGTTTTACAAGATTGCATTGTACATATACAGGGTTACTGATAACCAGCCTGCATCCGTTTAAGGGCTTGTTCTGTATATTTAAACAATCAACTTTTGTTCTACAACTTTTTAAAACTTTTGTTGAAACTCAATACATATACCAAAAAATAGTGTGAGTTGTAATTAACACTGTTACAGTAAGTACAGAAGTGAATAAACACTGTTAAGTGTTTATTCACTTCGGCACATCATTTATCGAGAGTGCGTGAGCTCTTGTTACGAAGAGTTCGGTGTTTTTAGACCGGGCAAATACTTTTGTTTATACTGTATGGGGGGGGGGGCGAATTTATAAAAACAGTAGAACATAAGTTGTCGTACTTAACATCCCCTTAAAAGGATGCAGACTGACTACCAATAACCCTGTATATTATTTATTTACTGGCAGCCATTGGCGGCTAGCTATATAATAGCTTATACAATTATGTTATTCTGATATTTAACCGAAATAACTGTAAAGTTACATCCGACTTGCTTTAGTAAGTTTTGCGATAGAATAAAAAACATACATTCTTCCATTCTCACAAACTTGCGTATTTATAACACAAGCTTGCGCCCTGCGGTTTCGTATCAGAATAACTACAGCATAAACAGTCCACGAAATGTTCCCACTACTGGGACTCGGGGCTTACTCTCGCAAGGAGAGGAGGAGGAGTCAAAGCTATAACCCACGCTAGTCCAGTGCGAATTGACAGAAAGAAACCTCCAAATATTTTCGGAACAAGCCGGTGCCCTCACGATGTTGTCCTTCACCGTTAAAATCAGTACTAATGACAAACCCGTACATCAGTGTCGTGGGTAGACGAACGACACATCTCGTTGAAAGAAATTCTTGGATCACGTTGGTATCTTCATTTTATTTTCCTTATTAAAGTCAAAGTACTTTATTCATGAAAAACTTGTACATCTATCTGCACTTGGGAAAAAATTCAAGAGGTCGGGATTCGAACCTACTTCAGGATTGTAAGCCACACGTTTTAGCAATTCAGCTCTTCTTCCTAGCGAGAAAATGCCCCGAATCCCAGCAGTGGGAACATTTAGTGGGCTGTTTCTGGTTTAAGCAGAGTGAAGGATCAAGATTCTACATACTACTAGTGACTCCGGGTCGTGGTTCGCTTGCGGTTTCTCCATCCTCTTCTGTCCGCGTCTCAACTCTTCTGCACACGCTTCTAACACGTGACAAACCTGCGTGGACAAACAAACTGATTTACATAAATTTCGTAACTTCGTATTACTAATATAGTTCCGCGTAATTCTTCAAACCAATTTTATTTTATAAAGTGACGAGACGAAAAGTACAAGTGCCTGGTGGTAAGCAAAATTCCTGTGAAGTGACACACAGATATTAGACCATGAACAGTCCAAATCACTACCTAGAACTGAACTGCACTCGTCACCCATGGATATTTATGATGATTTATCTTATTATCTGTAATGTATCTTGAAGCATTGCTCTTCAAACCGGTTTATAAAAATAGTTATGTTTGTTTAGTTCTTGGCGGTAGAATAACTGGGAAAGGTGTGGGTGGTACCCACTCTTGATATGTCACAGATAACGCTGACTTGTATCACTTTTGTTAACAAAATTAGAAGAGACCTATACTAAACTAAAATTGTGGACTAAACAATATTTTGTTTGTTTACTTACTAAGCTATAATTACCTGAGACAATGGTAGCTGGATGCCTCCAATGTGGATCATTTGTGAGAATACTTGAGCAAATCTGAGCAAATCTTTTACTACTGACACCTGTAACGAGAAAAACAAAGAAAAGTTAGATAATATAAAAAAACATCCTATCTCTACTCTCTTATGAACGTTGGTTTTACCCGATTAGCACCAGTTATCGTAATTTTTCGGGTCAAATAAGTATTTATTTATATTACTTTGGTGTAATCTTTACTATAATCAATTAATCATTCTTGGTATCAAATTTCATCTAGATTAATTTAGTTTTTGTAGGAAAAAATAACAAACAAACATCTATACATGTAATTTCAGAAATAATAATATCATTTATCTATTTAATGAAACACCAATTTAAACATATTACATAAGCACATAAGTCATAGGTAACTGTACAATAATAAAAAGTTTCCTGACATTCTTGAATTCAGTCTTCAGTGAATCTTCATCGGAGTCTTTCGACATCAACTACGAAAAGAGTTCGAGCTTCGAGTATAGAAAACACATTCTTATGATGTAGCATCATGTTCAACAACAACAACATCAACAGCCCACTAAACGTTCCCACTGCTGGGACTCAGGGCCTTCTCTCGCAAGGAGAGAGTTAAGGCCATAATCCACCACGCTGGCCCAGTGCGGGTTGGCGGATGACACATGACTTCGAAAGATTCTAGGTACATGTCGGTTTCCTCACGATGTTTTCCTTCACCGTTTTAAGTTAGCGGCATTACGCACATGACTTCGAAAAATCATGTTGCATGTCGCATCATGTTCGGACTCACCGAATTGTGTAGCTTCAGCTAATTTCACTGGAAACGTTGCCCTTCGAACCGGAACACAGTGATATTTACCTACTGCTTGGTGGTAGAATAACTGGCAATGTGGTACTTCCCTAGACGGACTCGACAAAGCATCCTACCACTACAGTAATGTAATGTAATCACCTCAGTTACTACTCACAGAATTCTGTTGCCTCAATTGAAGCGCTCTATGCCAGTGCGCGAGGACTCTGTAAAGAGTCCTACCACTACAAAAAAAGTGCGCCTAAAAAATTTTCTGTCCGAAAATTGCAGTAAAAATCTCCTTGGTACTTCCTGAATTCTGTTGCCACAGTTGAAGCGCTCTATCGTAGAGCGCAAGGACTCTGCAAATTGTACCTACTACCAAAAAAGTGAAATGCAACTCTTTACTCTTTCTGTTGCTCTGGTACCGATACCTGGAGGCAAATGCAACTCTTTCATATTTCTGTTGTCCTGGTATCTGGAGATAAACGATAGGGTGTTGGAGGTAGGTAATCGAAACTCTTTACTGTTTATGTTGCCCCGGTACCTGAAGGTGATCGAAACTAACTTTTGGTGATAGAAAAAAGTGTCGTTACAACTTTTTAGTCTTAATTTTTTAGTCTTCATTCCAAAATGCAGTAAAAGGTATCCTCAGTTGGTTACTCACGGAGTTCTGTTGCCTCAGCTGGAGCGCCCTGTGCCAGAGCGCGAGGCAGCGGTCGAACCTGGCCTCGTCCGCGAACACGGCTCCCCTGAACACGATGGGGTGCGGCAGGTCGGGGCAGGCCTCTCCCAGCAGCCGTTCCCTGATCGTCAGCCCCTCCATGTGGAGGCCGTGCGAGTTGCCGTGCAGACGTTCCACTTCCTGTTCACGAGAAAGAAGGACTAAGTGAGTTTGATGGGGAATTTCCCACTTAGTGTGGGAAATAGACTCTTAAAAAAAACCAAATAAATACATAATAAACATTTCAAGTGTCTAAAATGAAAAAAAAAAATGTATTCAAATTGTTTTTTAAAGGACTTTCAAAAAAACATTGTTGCATCAAAAAAGAGAAGGAAAAACGTATTACTTATTATTTTTTTATATTTTTTTTAAAGGACTTATGGTGCGGACTCATATGCGTCCTACGGCGAATATTCGTGTTGGCGCGATTAGTGTGGCCGGGTATCGCAATGTATGCGCAACAAGACGATGAAGCATCGGAGAGCTCTTGGTAAACTGGCGCGAATCATAGGGATTTGTCGCGGCAATATTCGCTTGACCTACGTCAATTCAAAATCAAAATTCATTTATTTCAGGTAAGGTTTCCCATAAATTATACAATTCATACAATCAATTTGAAATGTCACAAAAAGAATGTTAAAGACTTAAGTATTGGATAGTTACTAGCTTTTCTCAATTTCGTATCTTTTTTAACACGCTTTTGTTAGCTTCACTTTTAGGTAACTACGAGTATGTACCTATGTAAGAAAATCTAGGAATCTTAATTTGACCCACTTCTCGGTCTTTGATTAGGATTAAATTTTACACACGCTCTGAATTCTGATGACAATACATGACTACTAAAGGAAACGTAATTACAAATCCAATATGGTGCCCTACCCAAGATGGCGGACTGGCTATTTGAAATCCACCCCCATGATATGGGTATCAAATGAAAGGGTTTGCTGTCAAAAATACGAAAAAATAGTCACGTGACTTAAATTCAATATGGCGGACGTCCAAGATGGTGGACAGGCTATTTGAAATACTTTTGTAATTTTTAGTGTGTGCTAAAAGCGTGTTTTTTCGTTTTTAGGGTTCCGTAAAACGTAAAAACGGAACCCTTATAGATTCGTCATGTCTGTCTGTCTGTCTGTCTGTCTGTCTGTCTGTCTGTCTGTCTGTCTGTCCGTCCGTATGTCACAGCCACTTTTTGCCGAAACTATGAGAACTACACTGTTGAAACTTGGTAAGTAGATGTACTCTGTGAACCGCATTAAGATTTGAACAAAAAAAAATTAAAAAAAGATAAATTAGGGTTGCCCCCCATACTGAGAACTGAAACTCAAAAAATTTTTTTTCATCAAACCTACACGTGTGTGGTGTCTATCGATAGCTCTTTAAAAATGATGTTGAGGTTTCTAAAATCATTTTCGTCTACACTGAATAATTTGCGCGAGAGACACTTCCAAAGTGGTAAAATGTGTGTCCCCCCCCCTCTAACTTCTAAAGTAAGAGAATGAAAAATCTTAAAAAAATATATGATGTACATTACCGTGTAAACTGCCAACGAAAATTAGTTTGAACTCGATCCGATGAGTAGTTTTTTTTAGTACGTCATAAATACACTATTATTGAAACTTCGATCAAGGTTACAACGAACTACAAGAACTATGTGTACTATGTATATTATGTTACTTGCTGCAACGGAACCCTTCATGGGCGAGTCCAACTCGCACTTGGCCACTTTATTTAAACTATCATTGGTAATTAATGGTGCAACCCTTTTGTAGTAGTATTTCAAAGCCAGATGTTGACATACGTAAAAATCCAGGAAATTCCATGCCACTCTCTGCGGCTAAGTCAGTTATCATACTTTCCATTCCTGTGCTGTACATGAGAAAAATAAAGTGAAATTATAATTATTGGGGAGGGGTGGACTGTAACTAGCTGGTGAATATAGGAAATGAGAAAGGCGCACAATTATAGTAATTTTTTTTTTTTAAAACATCTACAAACTTAAACCAAAACGCTCCTTAACCAAGGTAACTAAAGCAACAACTAAAGTCCCAAGAAAAATAGAATATAAAATACAATTAAAAATAGAAAAAGAAAATGTTCCAGCCAATCGCCAACAATTATTATACACTCACGGCTATCTTCTTGCGCCTCCTCATTCTTCTCTTTTTCCTATTATTTCGTAAATTATACTCGTACAATTTTAATAAATGATAGTTTACTGACATATGATGCAAAGCCACTATTTCCTTCATTTTTAAATTACTGCCTACGTCTTGACGCACAACAATCTGAACAACCCTATCCGGCACAATGGCTTTGATTATTGACTAGTCTAGATGACGCGTTACGCTGTAATTGCGACAAAAGTACGAGGCCAGGTTTCAAACACAAGTTTAACAATTGTCTGTCACTGTCCCTGCTATAACTGTTTCTTATGTCAATAGTATGCGTGCTAAGTGATACAAGCTCCGCAAGTATTTCCTGTTAAAGTGGGGTAATCTTAAATAAATAAATAAATAAATAAAAATATATTTCGATTTAAAGACACCTATAATTATAGCAAGTATTTCCTGTTAAAGTGGGTAAAAATATATTTCGATTTAAAGACACCTATAATTCGTTCAATTCAGTGTTCAATTCACTTAAATTAGATATATCTCAAGAATCTTGAGATTGATATCTGATATCAATGCTATAAAATTAAAACATGACTATTGTAGATAATGATTTATTCTCTAAATTCCATTATAAGATTTTTTTAACAAATAAAGACAACAAAAAAAAAACAACGGAAACCATAAGTTTTGTTTAGTTACTTGCAGCGCCTCGTGGCTTTACCTGCGTAGTTTCCGTAATGTTAATGTTTGGATGTTTGTTACTAAATCACGTCGTAACGTCTGAACGGATTGGACTGACATTTGGAACACAGATTAAGGCTGTATGGTACGTCAGATGGCGTAATGTTAGTTTGCGCGAATTACAATATCTACTAAACTACTGAATATTTAATTTTGAAATTTAGTCACTACTGAATGTAGTCGCTACTGAATTTAGTCGCTATTGAATTTAGTCGCTACTGAATTTAGTCGCTACTGAATATAGTCGCTACTGAATTTAATACTAGGTATAAAGAATATTATAGACAGTAGATGCCTAGTAAATTTGTATGTATGTATATTGTAGTGTGTAACGTTACATATTGACTACAATATGTAAACGTACATCCCTATTTTCATTCTAAAAAAGCACCACTTTTCATAGGAGAGATGCGTATATTTACATACCAAATTTTCATATCACTAATTTCCTTTTAATTGTGTCCATACGACAAAGAATAATTTTCTCATTATTATGATATTGTTCTGGTATTATATATCTCATTTTAAACCTATAATATTTACGTTTTTCTAAAAATTTTATTTGTTTACATATTTTCAATACTTCAAACACCATTCGTCGCTTAGCAACCTCTACCCTTTTTCATAAGGTCGTATAGTTTTTAGACCTAATCCTCTTTGAACTATTAATATTAAAATAAAGTTTTTTATTCTAGATTCAAAAGACTAAAAGTTTTCATTATGAATCTCAGAGGCTGAGATGGGCAGTGAGAATCTGGCTTTCAAAAAGGAAACACAAAGAACAGTGGACTTCCAAGTGACCAACATCACCAGTGAACCTTGAAGGTCTATTGAACATTCTCTGCTGCTGGCTGGAGCCATTCCTTGCTGCCGTCTGTGAACCCTACCGTTCAAGATGGAGCCATTCTCTGCTGCTGGGTGGAGCCATTCTCTGCTGCTGGCTGGAGCCATTCCTTGATGCCGTCTGTGAACCCTACCGTTCAAGATGAAGCCATTCTCTGCTGCTGGGTGGAGCCATTCTCTGCTGCTGGCTGGAGCCATTCCTTGCTGCCGTCTGTGAACCCTACCGTTCAAGATGGAGCCATTCTCTGCTGCTGGCTGGAGCCATTCCTTGCTGCCGTCTGTGAACCCTACCGTTCAAGATGGTACCGCGTAATATACTTGTATTTATAACAAAAAAAAAAAAAAAAAAAAAAAAAATGTCACGTTAGTGAACCTAAGAGGTTTAGATGGGAGAGGTAGATGAAGGGGAAATAATAAGATGTTATAAATACAAGTATATTACAAAAGAAATAAAGATTAAAAGGGAAGTAAAGTGAAATTAAAAGAGTGTAAAAGAACAAAAAGAGGGCTTAAGTGAGTGTAGTGGCTTCCAAGCAGGTTCACAGGAAGGATAGTCCGTGAGCGGTAGAGTTCTCAGCCGGCAGCAAGGAATGGCTCCACCCAGCAGCAGAGAATGGCTCCATCTTGAACGGTAGGGTTCACAGCCGGCAGCAAGGAATGGCTCCAGCCAGCAGCAGAGAATGTTCAATAGACCTTCAAGGTTCACTGGTGATGTTGGTCACTTGGAAGTCCACTGTTCTTTGTGTTTCCTTTTTGGAAGCCAGATTCTCACTGCCCATCTCAGCCTCTGAGATTCATAATGAAAACTTTTAGTCTTTTGAATCTAGAATAAAAAACTTTATTTTAATATTAATAGTTCAAAGAGGATTAGGTCTAAAAACTATACGACCTTATGAAAAAGGGTAGAGGTTGCTAAGTGACGAATGGTGTTTGAAGTATTGACATAATGAAATTATGTAAACAAATAGGATTTTAGAAAAACGTAAATATTACAGGTTTAAAGTGAGTTATATAATTCCAGAACAATATCATAATGATGAGAAAATTATTCTTTATCGTATGGAAACGATTAAAAGGAAATTAGTGATATGAAAATTTGGTATGTAAATATCTATGAATTCTATGAATAAATGCTAGTTTTGAGATGAAAATAGAGATAAAATGTACGTTTACATATTGTAGTCAATATGTAACGTTACAAGTGGTAAGACTGAGACAAAGTTATATGTATTAAAAATCTACCGTTTACTTCTTTAACTAAATGGTAATGTAAACGTTACTTACCGATATCAGCTAATATTTTTAGTTGTTTTCAATCGTCCTTTGTAATTTATGCAGACTTTTATAGCACAAATATTCAAATGTCACAAAACACGTGTTTACCGCGCAACGTCATTGTTGCGATAATTAAACCGACAGGACGAACTTATCTTAACTTAACTTATATTTTTGATGTTTCTACGCGGAGCGGTCTATCTAGACAAGTAAATAATCAAAGCACAATACATCGCACCAATTTGACATGAATCTTCGCCTGCTAATGTAGACACCAACATCGTCTTAGTCCGAATACGATTTCTTTGTTGCGCCAACGTTACGAATATTCGCCTCATAGGTGGGGCCGCAGCATTATAAACATCCAAACAATAAACATTTGATACGTCAAAGCAAAGCAAATAAGCAAAGGAGAAATATAATTATTATTTTGTTTTATTTATTTAACCGGGGTTATCAATTCGACAACCATATTTTTTTTGTATGTTCCCTGATTTCTCAACAACGCCAGAATAGATTCCCCGAACGGTTCCATATACATCCTACCAAGTGCGGGTTTGTAGATGTTTCCTCAAGATGTTTTCTTTCCCCTTTTTTAAGTTTAGCAGCATTACACACATGGCTTCGAAGAGACAGTATAGCGCGTAGGATTCGCATCAAGGGCAGTCTTGATTGAAGGGCAGATTGGCAGTCACCGCTTTCCAGACTAGACCAGCCGTAACTTACACATAACATATTTTATCTTGAGCGCCATCTATTATTAAAACAAAGGAAGCATCCTTACCTCCACCGTAGTGCTCTCCCTCCAGTTGTCATAGGCGGGAATGGGTTCGGCCGGTTTCTTCAACAGAAGACCGTATCTGGTGTCGTAGCGCATCGCCATGGCTCTGTGCAGGTATTGGTACGCCATCTGTTGGGGGAAGGTAACATTTCTTAATTTATTTAGTAATAGGCAAGCAGTATTAGCTGATATGCCTAAATCTTTCAGTGTTGAAATAACAAATTATGGGTAATTGTCTGTTAAACTGATAGTGTTATTCTGAATCCATTTGTCCAGTTTGGTCTTGAAAGAGAACAGCAGAGAGAGAAGAAAATAGCTAATTTGAAGTAATTACTACAGATCAGTTTTTAAGTTATGGACATTAATTTTAATAATTTACCGGACGTATGGATTGCGAAAGGAGCGAGTGATGTTAACTTGAAGAGGAAAAAAACATGTGTAATGCATTTTTTTGTTTATTGTTGACGGGGGAAAAGAAAGAACTCCCGGGTTATTTATTTTGTTGGGTTCACTTTAATAGGAGTTCAGGCTCGTAAAGTTCGTTCGTCTACGAACCCATAAGTCCTCTTTTAATCGCCTTACGATAGATAGGGTATTACGATACATTATACTGAAGCTGATTACGGTATACGGTATTCTGAAGCCGGATCCTTGTCAATACTCCGGCTCCAGAGTCAAAGCCACGTAATGGGAAAAGGGCAAGAAGAACCTCCTGGAGTAAATGAAACAAGTAATAAAAAAAATTGGCAGTCATAGGAACTGCCGATAGAAGTGCAAAACTTATAACTCAGAATTTGATAGCTTACCTTGGAAACTACACGGGTGTAACCGGAGGGCGTGATCTCGCCATCATGGCATGGCCATCTAGAAATGCGTCAGCATTTCCCATTGGCTCACGCATTTCTAGATGGCCATGCCATGATGGCGAGGCCACGCCTTTTCAGCATTTCCCATTGGCTGACGCATTTCTAGATGCCCAATCGCCAAGGTCCCGAGTTTACCCGAAGATTTCTTGTCATACCCGAGCGTGACGGTAGAATCCAATTTACACCCCACGAAAAACCTGTCTAGGCGCGCCTAAGGAAGTTTTTACTTCAATAAAATACTTTTTAGATAAAAAAAACCGTACCCTCAAACAGTAATACTCCTTGTCGTTAGCGAACGAAGCGCCGAGTAGCTCGAACGCTTCGATCTTCTGCTCGCGGCTAATATCCGGCCGACCCACGAGGATTTCAACGACGCTGGCGCGAGCGCGCTCCGCTGCGCATTGCAGTGGCGTCATACCTGAAACATGCAAAAATATATTTTTAAAAATTGGCAATCTTAGGGACTGCCGATAGAAATGAAGACTTTTACTCAGAATTTGATCACATTTTAGAAACTACGCGGGTGAAACCGGAGGGCGCTGCTTGTCTGGAATAAATCTTGAAACTTCAAAACATTGTCGTCTAAATAAGCTTCTAAGCATAGCTCATCTAGACTAGATGGCCGTAGTTAGATGTGTAATGGTAACCATGGTAATATACCAGGGCCATCTAGAATTAACCCGAAGATTTCTTTCATTTCATATTTCAATTCACGGCCCACGAAAAATGTGTGTATGGTGCCCCAAAATAAGTTTGCACTTCAACAAAATTTTGGTCGAATCTTTTCGCATTGTCTTTTCGAAGCTATAGATAGCGCGCGAGTTGAATGCAGTCGGGGTCTGAGGTAAAGAGCGGGAGCATCTCCCCCCGCTATCCGCACGCCCCACCTCACGCGCCTGCAGTGTATAGTGCTGTCACTGTCGCGGTCACAGCACTCCGCATTCCTAAGCTCTGCATTCAACTCGCGCGCTATCTATATCTCCGTAACACCGCTAACTTAAAAACGGTAAAGGAAAAATACAATCGTGAGAAAAACGACATGCACCTAGTATCTGGAAATCATACAAATGTAACATACAATATGTAATTACCACAAATACTCGTACAACACATGTATTAGGTACTATCAGCGCCCCGCGGTTTTAACCGCGTAGTTCCCCTTTCCGTTGTTTTTTTTTCGGGATAAAAAGAAGCCTATGTGTTCTTCAGAATATAATCATCTGTGCTCCAAATTTTAACCAGATCCGTTAAGACCGACGTAATATCCAAATATCATCAGTAATTTATAACAGTATCTTTCGAGGTTATGCATCATCACCAACCCGCACTTGGGCGGCGGCGGCGTGGTGAATTATGGCTTTGACTCTCTCCTAGTGAGAGAAGTCCTCGAGTCCAAGCAGTGGGAACATTTAGTTGGCTTATGCTTTTCGCACATCCCTATTATTTAACTCCTCACTATTGAAGGCAAATAGCTAATCGGTCAGGGGGTCTACCGCCGAACGAAAAATGTCATCGCTTTGATGTTTCTCTCTCTTTTCTTTTCGCGTGAAATGATAGAGACAGGATTAGCAAAGCGATAGCCGATTTAGTTAGGCGGTAGAAGCGGAGGTCTCTATCCCGTAAAACACCACCAAGCGGTCCACAGGGTCCGTATCAAGCAGGGGCTGGGCGCCGCGTTGTTGTCTATTTGACTCTTCATACTAAAATAGTTTGTAAATCTCTGAAAATAAGGCCTAAAGTGAAACGGAACAGCGCGACACCCGGGTGCCGCTTGGTGTAGTACGGGCTATCTGGCCCAATATATTTGCCTGACATTTACCGCGTGTAACTGGAGGGAGGGAAGAGATGTATTTACTTAACGTTGGGACTAATAAAATAATATAGAAATCGCTCACCATTCTCGTTGGTAAGTATCCTGGCCTTGTGCTCGAGTAGTGAGCAGACGACGGATATCCTATACATTTGTAAAGTTGTAGCGTTCTTTCACGTTCACGTTCACGTCTTCGGCGTGTGATGCGAAAGTGAGAACAACGTGAGAACTGGTAGTACCGACTTATTACGAATTCCGTATACATATTACATCGACTATCGGAGTTTCTGCAGTCAGACCATGATCCAAATGGTTTCTGCACTTTGCTGCCAACAGCAAATGTTTTTGCTGTTGGCAGCAAAGTGTTTCCTTGCCATCGGGTATGTTGTTCCAACGAGATGGAAGCAATTACCGTGCAGCTCGAAAGTTCCTACGAACCGATACAGACACAAATTTGGATTTTACCTTAAATGATTCTAACGAACAAGTCGATAGCGCGTTTTATTCTACTCGTGGCGCCATCTAGTTTCTTGGGACGGTACTAATGGTTGTTATAAAGTTTCAATAGCTCTCACAAGGAAGGGAAGAGACGTATTTCCAACGTCTCAACGTTAGGACAAAATAGGCCAATAAAATAATATAGAAAGTGCTCACCATTCTCGTTGGTGAGTATCCTAGCCTGGTGCTCCAGTAGCGCGCAGACCACGGCCCCGTGGCCGCATTCCGCCGCGAAGTGCAGCGCTGTGGCGCCGCATAGTGCGCGTTCGTCCACTCGTGCGCCGCTGTCCAGTAGAAATTGTACCTGCACATGAAGAATCATTTATTTCATTTCATATTTGAAGAATTCTAGACGACCATCGAATCAATCCGCTTAGATCAATCTTAGGCTAAGAACTCAAGGAGCGTTTTTTTTTACAGTGCCCGCCGTGGTATTGGAACTGCGGTTTTATTTCAAAACTTACGATATCGCTTATTTCCGCGTTTTCGCAGCCGCCGCGGTTGAGATTATCACCCGCAACAGCGGGCCATGATTGCAAGACGGGGGTTAACAACTTACTATCAGTTAAGCGCGTGCTCACAGCCCGTCGAGTCTGCGGACGAGCGCAGCCCGCACGATTCTACTACTCGTAGTTGCCCGTCGATCCAGCGGGAGCCGCAAGCAACCGCGTGCAACCCACGGGCGTAAATCACGTCGTGAGTTGTACTTAAAATTTTTAAATCTTTATATTCTACAGAAGCTGCAGGCCCGCAACCGCGGCGGTCGCGGGTGAAAATCGCTCTGTGAGTTTTTAGCCTTAGGGTCTTGGTTATGTTAGTTGAAACAGACGAAATCAAGCAAGATCAACGTTGCAACAGATATTTGACGATGTCCAGTCGTCGTCTTAAGATCTATGTTATGTGATATTTAAGATCAACTCACCACGTCAAAATGTCCTTTATAAGCCGCAATCATGAGACACGTATTGTTATACTTGTTCGCCTTGTGTATATCCGCGCCATGCCGCACCAGATATTTGACGATGTCCAGGCGTCCGTCGAAGCAAGCCGCCCGGAGAGGCGTGCTCAGGGTCTTCGTAGCGTGGTTGACGTTGGCGCCTGCGCGGACCAGCCGCTTGACAATGCCCAGGTGGCCTGCACCAGCTGAGCACCAAAGGGCTGTGGCTCCTGTAAAAATATACATACAAATGTTTAAAAAAAAATTGGCAGTCATAGGAACTGCCGATAGAAGTGAAACTTATAACTCGGAATTTGATAGCTTACTTTGGAAACTACGCGGGTGAAACCGGAGGGCGTGGCCTCGCCATCATGGCATGGCCATCTCGAAATGCGTCAGCATTTCTTATTGACTGATGCATTTCTAGATGGCCATGGCATGATGCCCAGGCCACGCCCTTTCAGCATTTCCCATTGGGTGACGGATTTCTAAATCGCTAATAGCCATGGTCCCGAGTTTACCCGAAGATTTCTTATCATATTCGAGCGTGACGCTAGAATCCAATTCACAGCCCACGAAATATCTGTCTAGGCGCGCCTAAAGAAGTTTTCACTTCAAAAAACAAGTGTTCTGCGCACGGGAAATTGATAATTTTGCGTAATTTTTGAAATGAAATGAAAAAATAAATCTTTAGGCGCATTGAGCACATTTTTGGTAAACAAAAATCATAGTACTCGCGTCACGTAACGCTTTCAGAAAACTTTTTTCTCTTTTATCACAGCTGCTGTTTTAGCAAAGAACTACGATAAGTGACCTATCAAATTCCAAGTAATAATTTTTCCCTTCTGTGGGTAGTCCCTATGAGAGACAATTTCGTTTTTTTAAACTTCTACTTAAGTTTTATACAACACTAGCGGCCCGCTCCGGCTTCGCTCGAATAATAACCTAGATATCAACTGCAGCGCCATCTGCCGTAGCCTATGTTACTCGGGAATAATGTAGCTTTCCAAAGGTGAAAGAATTTTTGAAATCGGTCCAGTAGTTTCGGAGCCTATTCATTACAAACAAACAAACAAACAAACAAACAAATAAATATTTCCTCTTTATAATATTAGTATAGATTTTTCACGTATGTTGAAAATTTTTAACTATGTGGTAAGTGGTCGTAGACTATGGACATTTGCTAGGGCATTCGCAGCAACTTCTTTTCGAAGCACAGCAACGTCTGGTCATTATTTTATCTAATTGGACATGTTATTGAACTGCCCTGGAAAAATAAACTAAATTAAGACGGGCTATAAACGACTGGCAATAAACTCAATGAAAAACAATCTCCGGCTGACCGTTTTCGCTTTGAAATTATCTCAAGATGACCTTTTCGTCTTGTAGACACTAGGGAGCCTTATTTTAACTTACTTTTACTGTACCTTATTTTATGAAGCTTTCGAAATTGTTCTCATGTGGACAGAAGGCGACATCTTTATTAATCTAATCTTACTACAACTATACTCGCGCACAATGAGAGCCAATATCATATTATTATGACTCGTATGTCGACCTAAACTCATGCAAAAGGAGCCCACTAAATGTTCCCACTGCTGGGACTTGGGGCTTTCTCGCGCAAGGAGAGAGCCAAGGTCATAATTCACCACGCTGACCCAATGCGGGTTGGTGAATGACACATGACCTCGAAAGAATCTAGGCACATGTCGGTTACTTCACTACGTGTCCACGAGTTTTTGTTTCCACCTCATTTTGTTATTGTCACAACTGGTCACATTAAATTTGTGAGACACCATCCCCCTTAGCGTGACACCCCACATTTTGAATTTTGTTTCAAAACAACAGCCGGCAATACCGTAACCATTAAATTACGACTATTCACAATTATGAGTAAGAGTTAGTTTCTGTTTTTAAATCCTAAAAGTGCTGTCTCTAAAACGGGTAAGAGTTCTTCCCAACCCGGGACAAATTCACACTTCACCGATTCCTTTCAATGTAAAGTGTGTCATAATTTATGGTTCACCTATTTCTGGTTTCGAGAATTCTCTGGTGACACAACCATCAAACTATGTGAAAACATTTGCTAAACGTAAAACTCTTACTATCCTTGTCATAAAACACCACACTTCGTCCAGTTCCTTCCTATTGAAGTGAGAATTAATTTATGGTTATGTCCTTTTTGGTTCCGAGAATTATTTGGTCACACGACCATCAAATTATGTGAGTTTTCACAAACTATTATTAAATCTAGAATTATTACCAACCCTTGTCATACAATATCACACTTCTTCGTCTATCTGCCCCTTAACGTGTGATGAGTAAGAGTTATTTATGTTTTTAATTCCTAAAAGGGCTAGCCCTAAATGTTCTTGCTTCTTCCCACCACTCATCATACAACATCACGCGAGTGTGATGCGAGTCCCCAAGACGTAATTTATAGTTGTCCACTATTAGGTTTCAAGAATGCTCTGGTCACACGACCATCAAACAGTGTGAAAGCATTCAATAATAAAAACCCGCAAACTATTTACGACCATTCTCGATTACGAAGTAAGAGTGACTTTTGTTTTATTTCAGCGTACACACTCACCGCATTCTACAATGACCACTGTTTTCGTCACAGTAATGAAAAGTATCACGACGTTAATTTTATATATCCCACAACCGTGACACAAAATTTAATATAAGTGTTCGAATGACACGAATACCTAAATAGTGTAATTATGAATCAGATTCTATTCCTATGTAATCAAGCGTGCTAATGCCGTGAGTAAAATTATACTGAAAATAAATTAGTTTTACAGAACAAATTATATGTTTTGACGGTCAACACCGATATAATCTTATCTAGATTTAGTGCTGTTGTTTTTATTTTTCGGGGAAATATACATATTATGTGACAACAATAGGAAAATTTGTTTTTGATGTTCCATCAATAGGAAACCTGGCTAGTACCGGGTAAGGTATATTTCTTGCAAAACTGAATTTTGTTTAGAATAGTTACGACTACACTAGTTACTTGCCGTAGAGTAAGACCATCGGGATGGGGTATCAAAATATGGTCATGCCATGATATTGATGGTGCTGAATTTAACTATAGTGTCAAATAAAAAGTGCGATCCATATTTAAAAAAATGTAAGTACATTTTTTTTATTTACTTTGCTTTGTCGCTTGCCGTTCTTAAAAAAAACTACTTAGTTTGTGGTTTAGATGTAGGAAGATTCAATCGGAGCAGGGTTTTTGAACATTGCTTGGATGTATTTCAAAATGTGCGAATGGTTTAGTGAAAGGAATAACGAATCTGTCGACATAAATTAGCCCTTACTTTAAGGCGATAGAGTTGAAGTCGATAAACAGTATTTAATCCCTTTTAAAAGTATGAATTGAAGCTCAATCTGGCCTCGTTCGACTTAATTTGACTTCCAAAACATCGATAACTTCTATACGGACTCGATTTACTTCATTATAAGCTATCACTATCACGGTTGTTTACGTACCTTAGTATTACCAAATACAGAACATTTACGGGTAGATTTAACGATATAAAATAAATCCTTGACGGCGGTAAGTAGATAGATTAACTCTGAATTGCATTAAATGTAAATAATACTTTAAAATAAACAAAAGTTACTTGAAATAAAATAAAAAAGTAAAAATTGGCGATCACTAAAAGCGATATCTTCCAGGCAACCGTAAGATAAGATGAATGAAAGATTTGAGAAAATAGAGGAGAGTAGGTACTACTAGTTATCAAATTTTTAACACGATGGACGTGGGCTACTATACCATAAAAACCATGATACTTGCATCATATTCTATGCTAAGTGAGTAGCGCTAAATATAAAATGTAAAATCAGACAATTTGTGAATTTGTCAACTTTTAGGTACACTGTAACTGTATTAAATGCACGTACTCTAAATTTCTGAATTCGAAGAATGAATTAGTTATATTGAGCAAAAGTTCTCAGAAGTTTTTGGCAACCGATATGACTGAGAAATGGTCAAAAGACATAAACAGTGTATGTCAACAAACAGATGATTTCTGTAGTAACCTTTTACCCGACGGGTTTCAATCCTTTCTTTGAAGGAGTTTTAACGTACCACTGCAGACATGCTACTTTTATTCATAACACACATTTAAATTTTGATCCCAGATTTTTGTTTACAATATGTTCAATGCTTTGATTTTACACTTAAAATCGGCCAGTATAAACAGGCTACTTTATATTCTTACCGCTGGGACTCGGGGCCTGCTCTCACAAGGAGACATTCAAGGGCATAAACCATCACGGAAATAGACTACCAATATTGAATTATGTAAACGGGTAACTCAAGTGTGATATGGGAGGTCCAATCAATCCAACTTAAGTTTCGGCCGCGTCCGGCGGTCTTTTTCATGGAGAGTGCGCGCGCGTGATTGGTGCACTGACAAACGGGCAGCCATCACAGACGCACACTCTCCTTGAAAAAGGCCGCCAGATGCGGCCGAAACTTGAGTCGGAGTGGATCTACCATATCATACGTGAGTTACCCATTTACTAATTAATATATGTGTAATAACCACGTCAGTTTTCATACTAGACTACCAATTGTTCAATAATTTATCCAGAAATTACCGTCTCGGGGCCCATAGCGAGATCTAAACATTATTATTAAGCTTTTATACCGATTTTAATATTTACCCCCTAATTGCAAACAAAGTACCGAAAAGAAATCACTTACGTAGGGTTCCCGGCGTCGTCCAAAGCCCAGTTTGGTCTGACAGGAAGAAGGAACGGGGTCAGAAAAGGGAATGTGGAATAACCAAACCAGACAGATTCCGTAGACTTCCTCCCGCCCCAGAACGATCCTGCGTTCTAGAAGCGGCCAATCCAGTAGCCACTTCACAAATAATATTCCAGCACTAATCCAGTAGTAATTAACACTTTTAATAACGTATTCCCGCACAATATTAAAGCTTTTATCTGAAAAACACCAGTTTAGAAAAAACAAGGAGTGGCTCAACGTACCGGCGAAACGAGACAACGTATAAGTGACAGCCGGCTGTCAACCATAGATCCGCTATGAATTTTTGCGGCCGATATAATGTTGCCCGATTATACGGAACAAAACCCCCGACCAATTGAACTCCAGGTCAATTTTAGAAACCAGTATTTAGTAGTTATCCGGACCCCAAATAAAACGAAATTCCCAACTTTGACCCGAAAGTGGAAATGAATCCAAAAAAAACTTTACCAAAAATAGCAATAAAATTAAATAAATTTTTAACCATGAAAAATACGTATATCTAATAAAGAGGCAGGCGTGCCAGAGAGGACACCGCGCGCTGAAGTCTGGAACCAGAAACCAGAATCTCCGCCACGCGGGGTGTGCCATCAGTACCAGATATCAATTTTAAAATACGTCCCCTACGCCAGAGTAGGGGGGCCAAATTTGCCTCTTTTAATAATACTAAGTCCCCTTCCCGAGGGGCCTCCGTCCTATCTGTCCATTTTACCCGTTGTTGCAACAGATGCAAGTACTCGGCCGACCAGCGCCTCCAGAAGTCTTGACTTATTTGCTGCAATAACTGAAAACGGGACAGGCGTCCGGGGCGCTCATCCTTCCAGGGATACTCCGGCAACGCGGTTAAAGGCTGACCGATCAAGAAGTGACCCGGCGTCAAGACTTCTAGATCGTTAGGGTCAGGCGAGATTGGACAGAGAGGACGGGAATTAAGCACTGCCTCCACGCGGCATAGTACCGTGACTAACTCTTCCCAAGTTAACACGGTCTCCCCGATGACACGGCGGAGATGGGTTTTAGCAGACTTCACCGCAGCCTCAAAAATTCCTCCCCAGTGAGGACAGGCCGGCACACTAAATTGCCAGCTGATTCCCCGCTGGGCGAGAGCCAGACTTAAACTATTATAACCAGAATTTAAAAAATTATTAACTTCGCGTAAATAATTCGCCGCCCCTCGATAATTTGTGCCATTGTCCGAACGTATTAAAGAGGGTACTCCTCTTCGCGCTACAAAGCGATCCAGCGCCGCGACAAAGGCCTCCGTAGACAGCGCAGAGACCAGCTCCAGGTGGACTGCTTTGGTGGCCAAACACACAAAGACGCACAGGTAGGCTTTAACGACCTTGGCGTTACGCAACGTCGATGACTTGACCGAGAAGGGCCCAGCGAAGTCCGTTCCGACCCCGTCGAACGGCCTCGAGGGAGAAATCCTATCCGGAGGAAGATCTCCCATCATGGGCTGCATGGTAGACGCCTTGAGCCTATAACAAGGGACACATCTAAACAGCACCTTTCGGACCGCCCTGCGAGCCGACAAGATCCAGAATTCACGCTGCAACACAGCGAGAAGCGCGCCACATCCAGCGTGCGCGTTACCGATATGCCGATCGGTGATCAGCAGGTCCACCAGAGGACCTCCTTTCGGTAGCAACAGGGGGTGCCTGCTGCCGTACGGCAGGTTGGCTTTCCGGAGCCGACCTCCTACGCGCAGAAGACCATCCTGATATGTGAAGGGGTTCAACTTGGCGACCGCACCCTTCAAGCGAGCGCGTCCGCAGCGCAGCGCCTCAAGTTCCGTCGGAAACCTCTCACCCTGCACCAGCCGAATGAGGTGCAGCAAGGAACTTCGACGCTCCTCCACAGTGGCGATCTGGTCACTCCTCCTCTGACGAGGGTGACGACAGTTGTGGATGAAGCGTTTAATCCAGCTAGTTACCCCCAACAACTTATCCAGCTTGCTGTAACGACCCGTCAACCAGTCAGGGTCTGGGGGCACTTCCGCCACAATCGCATGCACGCGGACTCCGGGCAGCTCCGCTCGCTCTGAGTCCGCGCCGAGAGCTGGCCAGGAAGCTTCTGGCTCCCGCAGCCAGTCCGGACCCCACCATAAGGGGTGATCAACTAGCTCCGGCGCGGAACAGCCGCGCGAAGCACAGTCAGCGGGGTTCAACTCACCCGGGACATGTCTCCAAACCATGTCCAGTCCAATGTTTTGGATTTGGGAAACCCGATTTCCCACAAAGGTCTCCAAAGTGTGAGGGGCTGCTCTCAACCAGGCAAGCACGACCTGACTGTCTGACCACGCATAGACATTCCGGATGTCTATCGAGGTGGACAGTTCCTGATACACGTGCTTAAGCAGCCGAGCAAGTAATGTGGCTCCGCTCAATTCCAATTTCGGAATAGTGAGTCGTGTCCTGATAGGAGCTACCTTGCTCTTCCCCAATAAGAGCGTGAGATTGACGTGGCCTCCAGCGTCAACTGTACGCAAGTACACAGATGCGGCATAGCCCAGCTCGGACGCATCACAGAACCCCTGCAGGCTGATCCGGCTACAGCCTGGTGGCAGAATGCGACGGGGCAACGCCACTCGATTGACCGTTTCGAGGTCAGATATTAAACGAAGCCAAATGTTAAGCGAGTCTCCAACCAGGGGGTCGTCCCATGAGACCTTCAGAGTCCAAAGTCGCTGTAACAGACACTTGGCTGCGAACAGAACCGGACTGATCCAACCGTTTGGATCAAACATCCTGGCGATGGTGGACAAAACCGTCCGTTTCGTCCACGCGCGTGTGGCTTCCAGTGCCACCCGAAAGGTGAAGATGTCAGCAACCGGTTGATACTGCATGCCCAGAACCGCAATCCCGTGCGGATCGTCACCTTCCTCGAAGAGCCCCGGATCCTGCTGGTGATCGTCCGGGATACCAGCCAGGACGTTGGGGTCGTTAGAGAGCCATTTCCGAAGCTCATAGCCTCCAGATGCGAGAAGCTCTGTAAGCTCATCCCGGAGCAACAGAGCTTCCTCCACCGTCTGCGCACCAGTGCAAACGTCGTCCACGTACAGGTCGCGTTCCAGAACTGCGGCTGCACGTGGGTACCGAGCCCGTTCTTGCTCCGCCAACTCCAGCAGTGAGCGGATCGCAATGAAGGGGCTTGATCTCAACCCATAGGTGTTGGTGTTCAACTCATACACCATCATAGGGTCCTGAGGACTTTCCCGCCAGAGGATCAACTGGAACCTCCTGTCCTCGGGGTGTATGACCGTTTGTCGGAACATCATACGGATGTCCGCTCCCAACACCACCTGATGCCTACGGAAATTCAGGATGATGTCTACAATATCCCGATGTAACTTCGGTCCAGCGTGGAGGCACTGGTTCAGTGACACTCCTGTCGAAGTCGGAGCGGATCCATCGAACACCGTCCTGAGTTTGCCCGTCGACGCCTTCAAAACGGCGTGATGAGGCAAAAAGTAGTGGTCCATGGTCGACCAGTCGTCGCGAGCCGGAGACATGTGGCCCAGTGCCTCATACTCCCTCATGAACTCGATGTACTTTTCCCGAAGTACAGGATCTCGAGCCATGCGTCGCTCCATGGACCTGAGCCTTTTCTCGGCCAATGATCGAGACTGGCCCAGACGCGGGGGGTTATCCCGGAAAGGCAGCCTAGTCTCCAATCGCCCAGAAACCATTCTCCGAGTGTGAGCCTGATAAAAGTTCTCACACTCCACGTGCTCGGGATCCAGCCGAGACACGGTAGGCGGCTCTTCGATCTCCCAGAACTTCTGCATGATCTGAGCGAGGGCCGTTCCCGTAAAAGAAGCCTGATTCGACTGCTGCCACTCATCCACCATTCCCAAAATGGCGTTCCCGTAGATGGTGGGCAGCGCCATCAGCGAAGACTGGTCCAACAGTCTAGGCTTCCCGTTCATGATGTAACCCAGTACATCAGAACCCAACAAAAGATCTACCGGACCCGCCATCCCGAAGCGGGGATCCGCCAACCTGAGACCCTTAGTACAGGACAAAAGATCCGGATCTATGTCCGCCTGAGGAAGCCAACCGACAACCGAATCCATGACGGTGGCCCTGACCGCAATCCTTTCCGAATAGGAATGTACGGACGAGAAGGAGAGGCGGGTCTGTCCAGCCAACCTCACCTCTGTGTTCCCGACTCCTCGCAACGGAGTCGGTGACGGAAACCTAGCCAGGCCCAGGCGATGAGCAACCCGGGTTGTCAAAATACACCCCTGGGACCCTGTGTCCAAGAGCGCTCGTATCCGGACGTAGTCGCCTCTTGGACCCCAAACCCTTAACCAGAGGGTGGGCAGCAGAACCACCGGTTGATCCTGTGCCAAGGGAACGGAGGCTAGTCAATCCCTCCGAGGCCCGTCCGAACCCGTCGGACTATCGGGCCCAGCCCAGTATGGCTGCCGAGTGCAAAGGGCCATCGGAGGGGGGGCATATCCAGCTGCCCTGCCGTACCTAAAGTAGGGCGGGTGGTAATCCAGCCTCGGATGTTCATGGAGGGGAGGCGTGTACGCCCTCCATTCTATTGGTCGCGGATCCAGCGGCGGAGAAGGATAACGCTGGGGAGGTGGCCCCCGTGGTGACTCCGGTATCACCCTTCCACCTCTCCAGTTCGCCCGCGTCCGCGCGGGCTGTGAGGTCGGTGACCGAGCCGCGTGTAGGACGCCCCTTGTTGGGCTGCCCGGTGCTGCCGTGGGTTGGGGTGGAGGGGGTGTGCTCCACGCTGTAGCCACTTCATTGTTGTACAATGCGTGGCTCTGCGTGGGAGCGCCCCCGCCCGTGGAGGGCCCCCTCCCTGAGGGCTGTCGACCAGCACCATCGCTCCTGACGCACAAGAGCTGATGGTGTGGTCCCCCACACCCAGGACACGGCCGTGCCGTGGGGCAGTCATTGTACAAATGACCCCCCAGGCACCCGTAGCACCGACGCAACCGCCGAACGATCCCTCGTCGTTCGGAAGTCGTCCGCGCAAGCAGGGCCGGACACTGCACCAGCGCGTGAAGCTGGCCACAGTTCGGGCACTCCTGCTCCGACGCAGTCGTCACAGTCGCCGACCGCTTTACCCCACCCAGAGTGCGGGGATTGGTAGGTCGCGGTCCTGTTCCGGCAGGGCCACGAGCTGACGCGGCGGGCTGCGCCTCCTGAGGCGCCGACTCTGCCATCCTCGCCTCCCACTCCAGGACCCGAAGTAGCTCCTCAAACGTGGGGAAGACCTTCGGGTCGGCGTGAAGGCCCCTTTCCCGCTCGAACCGGGCGCGCAACTCCAGCGGCACCTTGCCCAGCAGGATGTGGACCAGCAGAAACGACCAGTGTTCCACTGGCAGTCCCAAGCTGCGCAAGGCGTTGTACGCCACCTTCACGGGCGTGAGGATTAGCGGCCTCAACTGAGACCTCTCAGTCACCTTCGGCAGCCCCAGTATTTGGGACACGTGAGCGTCGGCGAGGAGCCGAGGGTTTTGGAACCTCGTATCCAGCAACTCCATCGCCGTGCCGAAGTTGTCGTCGTCCAGCTCCAGGTGCTGGATCAGGGAGAGTGCCTCACCCTCCAGTGACGTGCGGAGATAGGCCAGCTTCTCCGCCCTCGTCAAGTCCGTGCGTGAATCTACGAGAGAGGCGAACATGCTCCGGAAGCCGCTCCACTCCCGCAGGTTCCCTGTAAACCTGGGCAAGTCCAGAGTGGGAAGGCGTCCCACTACACCCGAGCCCGCATCCCTGATGACGGGTCCCGAGCTCGCCCTTCCCTGACGAGACCTCTCCAGCTGGCGAACCCTTTCGGAGACCTCGTCGTACACATCCAGGATGCGCCGCATGTCCGCGTCAATCCTCTCCATCTGGTCCTCAGGTGGAGGCGGCCTTGCATCCCGCAGCAATCCTGTGCTCCTCTCAGCGACCTCCAGGCGCCTGTCGAGCTGTTCTGCCCTGTTTAGCAGCGCCTCCTCCCGGTCTCTCCGGCCGACCAATCCTTGTAAGGATTCGAACCATCGGAGCTGGTTGGCCAAATCCGAAGCCATTTTTAAATTTAAATTTAAACCAACCTAAAGTTCGGACAATGTCACAACAAATATATCCGCAACCTATTAAACCGGATACCACTTAATACCAATTTCCCGACAGTTTGGGGAGAAATTATAAACTGGGAACCCCCAAATATCTGGCCTACCCGATATATTTTCCCAGAAAACTAAAAACAAAAAAGGGGTATTTACGGCTAACCGCGCTCTGTCTACCAAAAAATGTTCAATAATTTATCCAGAAATTACCGTCTCGGGGCCCATAGCGAGATCTAAACATTATTATTAAGCTTTTATACCGATTTTAATATTTACCCCCTAATTGCAAACAAAGTACCGAAAAGAAATCACTTACGTAGGGTTCCCGGCGTCGTCCAAAGCCCAGTTTGGTCTGACAGGAAGAAGGAACGGGGTCAGAAAAGGGAATGTGGAATAACCAAACCAGACAGATTCCGTAGACTTCCTCCCGCCCCAGAACGATCCTGCGTTCTAGAAGCGGCCAATCCAGTAGCCACTTCACAAATAATATTCCAGCACTAATCCAGTAGTAATTAACACTTTTAATAACGTATTCCCGCACAATATTAAAGCTTTTATCCGAAAAACACCAGTTTAGAAAAAACAAGGAGTGGCTCGACGTACCGGCGAAACGAGACAACGTATAAGTGACAGCCGGCTGTCAACCATAGATCCGCTATGAATTTTTGCGGCCGATATAATGTTGCCCGATTATACGGAACACCAATAGTTTATAATCTCACGTTTTATGTTATATACTGACAATAATTGTGAGAATTTTGCAGTGAATAGATTAGACAAAGCGGTTATTGAAGCTGCTCATATTACAAAAAGTCTGAACAGGTAGTGGATGAATAAGAAAACATTGAAAACAACTACTTGTTACCGCGCAGTTCACGAGTTTACTGAGACCAGATTCAAGAGCATGATAATCTTTTTCCAGACCATATTATATATCATCAGTTAGCATCATTGCATCGATCACTTGCACTATTGGGGTAAATTAAACACTACTAATATTATAAAGTTTAAGAGTGTTTTTTGTTTGAACGCGCTAATCTCAGGAAATACTAAAGCGATTTCAAAAATTCTTTCATCGTTAGATTTGTACGTGGTCACCTGAATGGTATATATTTTATGTATGTCGGCTATACATTACATTTTATGTAAGACGGGTGAAGCCGGAACGGACCGGTAGTTTTTGAAGTGAAAACTTCTTTAGGCGCGCCTAGACAGATTTTTCGTGGGCTGTGAATTGATTTCATTCGTCACGCTCGGGTATGATAAGAAAGCTTCGGGTAAACCCGGGACCATGGCTATTGGCCATCTAGAAATACGTCAGCCAATGGGAAATGCTGAAAGGGCGTGGACAGGCCACTTCTATCGGCAGTTCCTATGACTGCCAATTTTTTGTATAATAACGAACGATTTTTCGTATATTATATGTATCCATTTGTTGGTAATAATTTCACCTTTTCTTATCTTACTTCATTGCTTGCATGCATTGATTTAAATTAATAAATACCATAATGGCGTGCAATAAAGAACAAGAAGTACTATTAAAAGTCCTAGAGCGCGCGTTTTTCAGACTGGTATAATAGCGAGCTGACAAGTTAGACTCTAAGACAGTCTGAATAACGTGTGCTGAATAACGCGTAGTCTAATAGGTGCTTAACTTCTTGCCAGCGTAGATACATTTTTTGACGTGATAACGTCTTATAATTCGATGAAGCCGGCTGCACGCCCGCAAAACATGACGTCATGTGCCGTTACCGCCGTTACCTCGCCGCATGACGTCGTCAGTACCATTCCATCAGTATTTTCTTAAGACGTTGTCACGTTCAACTAATGTCAGTAAACCGACTTTACAGACAACCATTTTTATTAAAATAAATATTGACGAGACGAGCAGGACATGTGCCTGATGGTTAGCAACATGCCTGCCACATAACAGCACAGTGACACGCAGCTATTGGAACATGAAGAGTCCAAATCATTATTTGGCACCGCACTGCGCTCGTCACCCAGAGATCTAAGTTGGTTTATCTCTAAGCCCTGTAATTTCTCTGGAAACATTACCCTTCAAACCGGAACACAGTAATGTTTGCACATTACTGCTTGGCGGTAGAATAACTGGCAAAGGTGTGGTACTTCCCCAGGCGGACTCTGCTAAGAGTCCTACCACTACAAAACATACTATAAAAACACTACACTACATATACATACATAAGTACCTACACACACTATTTTAGTTTTAGATAAGTAGTGTTTACGGAAGTATCCTTCAGTGGAACAGTTTCACTATCAGTCACGTAAAAGACAGGTGGCTAAATATAAGAGTTGGCATAACATATTGTAATAATTCAATGGAGTGACACAATACCTTCTCTTGACCGTCGCATGGCGATTCACGATAACGCTGATAATATTTCACTAGTTACGCCTCTCAATTTTATTCTTTATTCCCAAATTCGTCAACTTCCTGTTTTGCAAGAAGGTATACCTACATAAAACCCTTGTTAAGTCGAAAAGGGAAAGTTATACTCATTATTTTTTAATGGCTTCCATTTCACAAGCTTTGCTTAGGGTTAGGTGGAGTGGTGTGAGAAGTTTGAGGAACAATTTTAACTACTTTCAGTACTGTAATCGCGAAAAAAAATTGCAATTACATACTATATCATAAGTATACTATGTAGTTTAGGGCCTTCTGTCACAAGGAGAAGGTCAATGCCATAATCCACCACGCTGACTGAGTGCGAATGACACATGATTTCAAAAGATTCTAGAAATATGCCTCATTCCTCATGATGTTTCCCTTCACCATTAAATCAAGTGTTGAAGATAAACTTGTAAAGATACGCAGAGGTACAGGTGAGATTCGAACCTACAATTTTACAATTAATTAATTATCAAACTCACAATCTAGCTACTATGGGCACAACGGTTTTTATTTCATACAGTTTCATGAGTTTATGTATTTATATTTTGCATGAAACAGCTGAGCTAGCTTCATTGATATTTAAGGTTGACAGGTCATAAAAAAAAATCACAATGAGTACAACGATCACCACTGCTTTCGGTTAAGTATAGGGATTATGTGTAAGCCCGTTTAAGCTTGCTGACTACCTTGGATAAAGAATAAGTAAGTAAATCAGGTTTTTCCGCACGGTTCCTTTGTACCAATCTTAAGCAAATGAGGTCGTTAGCTATGGAAAAATAGTGATGTGCCGCGACAAAAGTATGACACTTCCACAAGAGCGACAAGAAAAGAGCGATCAACACTCGTGGTTTCGGTGTAAAGCGTATTAGTCAGAGATCCCAGAGCTCCCAGCCGTCACCTATTTTCTGATGAATTAAATGTGGACGATTGAGTAGAGTTAGCAAGTACTAAGAACACATGCTTACTCGCTAACTTGCTTAGACGGCCAATTTTGAGATATGGGGTAATGAAGGTACATACAAACATTGCTTACTTCACGTATTTTCTAATAAGTGATTTTCATGTATGTTGTAGGCAAAATCCTTAAAAACAAGGTTCCAATACTCCCAGACACTTTCCGTCAGCCGTTTTGCTTAACAACTCCAAAATAATAATTTAACTTCATTTAAATTCTCATGCTCCATTTGTAAATATGTTCGTCAGACAACTATTTTGTTGCTTTTTACAATAAGATAGACCAATCTAAGGGGGCAATCATTCCCTAAACTCAATCGTCCACATTTCATTCATCAGAAAATAGGTGACGTCTGGGAGCTCTGGGATCTTACTCTATATAAATAAATAAATAAATAAATAAATAAATATTGGTGGACAATTCACACACAACACCATCTGACCCCAAACTAAGCAAAGCTTGTGTGATGGCGGCCAAATAGCTGATATAATACTTATATAGTTTTAAATACATACTTATTATACATCATATGTTCTAACTCTATACGTAGTAAATAACTCTTTGCTAACTACAGACAATGCCTGGAAAATTTGTTGAGTTGAGTTTACTGGGTCGCTTTTGTAAGCTTTTTCAAGTTGCAAGGAATAACAATATTTAGTCATTTTTACTTTTATTATATAGAGTGACGAGACGAGCAAGACATACGCGTGATGGTAAGCAACAATACTGGCCAAAGCAAGCACAGTGCCATATAATTATTTGAACGTGAAGAGTCTAAAGTTACTGCCTAACACTTGCAATGATCCTTTCGCCCAGAGATATAAAGTGTTTATCTCTTTGTCTTCTAATTTCGCTGTAAACAATGGCCTTTACACCAGATTGCAGTAATCTTTGTACATTAATGATGGGCGGTAGAACAACTAGCAAAGGTCTCGTACTTCCCCAGGAGCAGGAGGGCTTTTCAAAGAGCCCTACCATTATAGAAAGCATTTCCAGTAAAGAGTACATCCAGAGGAAACTAGATCGATTGAACCAAATTAGATTCGTTTTAAATATACCATACCAATATTGGTCAAATACCATATGGCCAAAGCTTAGCATGAACAATTTAAAAATCTATGCGCATTTTTCGAAACATGCACTACACGAAAATAGCGTTCCAAGGTATTTACAAAAAAAACTACGAAAGGCGGAATTTTGGATTCCGGAACAATGTACGTACGGTTACTCTTTAAAGTACGTACCTCTTTAAAGTTCCAAAGGGCATGACACGGGTCTTCCCTTTGTTTAATTGATTACCGTCTACCAAAAGCTCCCCCAATTCAGATTAGAGAGAGACTTTGTTATATATTTTGCAGTGATAGAATTCTCCAGAATCCGCCTACGCTATGCCATAACTTTGCATGGTATTCTACCTACATGCAGTAACGCGCAACCTTACTTTGTTCATGTTTGAAGGGGGATATTTTCAGAGAAATTGACAGGGCAAAGATATGAATCATTTTATGTTTCTCTGGGTGACGAGCGCAGTTTTGTGATTTGGTCTCTTCATGTCGAATATTTGCGTAGCACTGTGCTGTTATAGGCAGACGTTTACCTCGTCCCGTTACTCTACATAAATTAAAAATATATATAAAGGAATATTTTCGCGATATTTTTATAATTCATTAATTTTATTAGTAAAGTTGACGTATTTAATAAGACTGAAACTGAGAGGCACTATTGTTTATTTTCATACAACGCGCATTTCTTTATCACATCACGTATGTATTCTACAACTGTTTTAAATTCACAACAAACTGTATAGTAATCACACACACTCACAAACAGAATTAGCCAAACGTGATTAAAAGACCACTCGAGGCACTCTACGTCAAGCAATGCCAAAAACGCCAAACGAATTTATAAATCTGAACGTAATCAAGATAAATCATACGAAGCGGGAAACAAAGAAGTTTCTGGATTCCCGCCAAAATATCAGCCGGGTTCCATGTACCGACATCGCCGGCTTTCCTTTGTATGTAAACTTTCCAAAACTAAAAATACGACGCGCGCATCGGTGACGGAAAACGACGAAACTGAGTCAAACGAGTGAAAAATCAAGTCTTTGTTTGGGGAATTGCGTCGAGAAAGTCTTTCATATTGTATTTAGGTCTTATGAAATCATTCAAACATGTTCTTTTTATCCATTTAGTCGCAGCTTTTGAAGAATAATAGGTTTACTTTTCCAAATTAAAACTAATACACAAAATACCATTTCTATGTATCAGAACTATGTATTTACGATTACATAAGTATTACATCAGCTATCTATCTTCCATACTACGAGCTTTGCTTAGTTCGGTGCTAGTCAGTGCTGTGTGAGGAATAATCAGCAACATACAGATCGTCAGGCCAGGTCATGTCATGCACGATGTTAGGTTAGAGAGATTTACATATGTAGAGAGATTTACATATTTATGCTTCTTTCGTCAAACCCAAATAAATGAAAAATGCATAAGACGTCGTATTCATTTATAAACAAATTTTATAACACGTAAGTCTCAGCAATCTCTAGTTTGTGGCAATGTTTTCACTGATTAGAACCCTGCACTCTAGCTCAAATATAGTTTTTTATAGTTGTGACGAGCAGGTCAAGTGCCTGATGGTAAGCAACATGCCTGTTCATAACAGCACAGTGACACGCAACTATTGGAACATTAAAAGTCAAAATCAATACCTAGTACTGCACTGCGCTCGTCACCCACAGATATAAGATGTTTTATCTCTATGCCCTGTAATTTCACTGGAAACTTTGCCCTTCAAACCGGAACACACTGATGTTTGCACATTACTGTAGTACAATAACTCGCTAAGGTAGCCTGAGACCGACTGTCATAGGCTCATAGGTCCTTCTAAACCAAAACTTTTTCTCTAGCCGAAGCCCCTTGAACTATTTATTTATATATTTATTTATATATATATTTATCTGAAACGCCAAAATAGTTATTATTATCGCATAACCACGCAAATAAAAACGAAAAACATTTCACCTACGAAGTTAGAGTGCTTTGTTTTGATACAAGTCCCCCGCTTTGTTTACGAACGAGTCGATGCTCTACATTCGTTGCGAAGACATGTTTCCGTGTTCGCAACTTTTGGCAAACATACGTGAAATGTGCGACGTTTTTATTTTATTTTAACTCGAAATGTATTTGGGTATTGCGTTTTTGAATTCGATGGTTATTTGCTGTAAATGGGTTGGAACACGTGGTTTCTCTGTAACAATCGTGCGTGTTGAAATTACAAAGTAATTTATACGTTTTACAACACTAGTATACTTATGATTTGTCCACTGATTGATTGATTGATCCACTGTATAGATCCACATCTCCACACCTCCGCCGCCGCTCCGACGCTACGCCGCTACATTACATGTTAGTGACGTGAACCCACAACATTCTCCCCAAGCAAAAAATGTTCAACGCGCCTATAGTTTTCACTACAAAAAAACGAGCTACGGTGTGACGAGACCATAATTGGGCCGATATCATTCCTTCGCGCGTATCCTAGAGACAAGATACTATAAAAGGATTCTTTACCGCATTCATTCATATCCCACGAAGACCGCACACCAAGTGGCGCCCGGGCGCCACGCTGTTCCGTTTGACTTTAGACCTTATTTTCAGATTCTTACAAACTACTTTAGTACCTATAAACGTCACTACTTTAGTATGAATATCAACAGATGGTCACACGGAACACAGAGCAAGGTCGGATCCAACTTTGGCTCCAGGAGTCACATAGTCAGTAGAGCGTACGACAAGTACGTGTGTGCGTTTTAATTAGCGGTCCAACTAGATTTAGGACATGACTTCGAAAAGACAGTGGTGCGCTTGAGATTTCGACCCGGTGGAACTTTAACTTCGTAGCCGTAGTTAACCGTAAGTTACCTATGAAAGCTTACCTTCAATGACGTATTCATCAAACTTGACAGTGCCCTCAGTCTCCAACCGGACCGGCGGCCGGAATTTCTCCAGCAGTATCCTAACCGCTCCCTCGCGCCCGTGTCTCGCCGCCGCTATCAGGGGCGTGCATTGGACACCTTCGAACCTCACATCCTGCAACAATGGATATATCACCTATTACACCGACGATCATATTGTTCATAGTAGAGTGACGAGACGAGTAGGACATGAGCCTGATGGGAAGCAACATGCTTACCCATGATAGCAGTGACACACAACTATTGAGAAATTAAGAATCCTAACATACCTAACACTGCACTGCGCTCGTCACTCAGTTAAATAAGATGTTTTATCTCTATGCCCTGTAATTTCACTGAAATTGCCCTTCAAACCGGAACACAGTAATGTGATGACACGGATGACCATTAAAGATCGAAATGCAGCGGTGATGGCAGGGCCGGAGGAAGCTTTTACAATAAAAATATGTATAAATAAATAGTTTAAGGATACTTAGGTTTCAAGAACTGTTATTATAATATATTTAAGTCTTCCTGGATTTGAAATGGAAAAAAAATTTAAACTAATGTACATTTTTAAAAGAGCATGGACCCAGGAGACCGCTGTGATAAATTAAAAATATGTTAATAATTGTGCAAACATATTAACATGCCTTTTTTGGTTTATGGGACATGATACCATGATAGATTGATAGGGCTGATGATAGCTTCTGTTCGCCAATAACACAAAAATTAGTTAGAACTAATCTTTCTACGTGATATTGGCAGAATTGTGAGGCTAAACCACAACAGAAGCCATAAACCAAGAGTTGGAAGTTGAACACGAAAATTAATAAATTTTACTATGGAAGCCCTGAAACCCTGAAACCCTGAAATTGCGAAAATAATTCATATTTTTTATAATCGTAACGTCTTATAAATCGACTGCACGCTCGAAAAAGTGTCACGTTCCACTTGAGCAAGCGAGAGCGCTAAACAAGCTATAGAGAGGCACGTGACTTGTGACATGTCTATGTATGTATGTATAATGTCGTTATGACGTAAAACTATCGGCCGTAAACCTTTTAAGAGTGCGCCTAAAACCAGGAAAAAATCAGATTTCACCCGCGCGACGCGTTTCTTAATGTCATCACATTAAGAAACGCGTCGTTTACCTACATAAAGTCAAGAATAGCATGACACAGTTTGGAGGAAAAATCAATATTTAATCAGGCGTCCATTTTTGACCAAGTGTTATTTAATTACTCAATAACTAAACATAAATTTAAAAAAGTGTTCGGTTACTTTACTAGAACGTACAAATAGGAATTTTATTACCAAAAAATAATGTGGGGTCATCTCTTATAATTTCGAGTACTCGAATTAAAACGGGTTTTTTCGGTGTCATTTTTATTTTTTTATTGTAAAAAATTCTGATCTATTTTTAAAATTCTATTCGGTTATTGTGCTTCTTCTTGATTGTACCCACACGTCAATATTTTTTTTGTCATAGTTTTTAGTTTCTTAACTTCAGTGAGCGGCGTCGAAAATGTCCTTTTTTCGTTTTCTGGCTTTAGGCGCCCCCTTTACAACCCTTTTTTCTTATTTGTTAATTAATCCACCATAACACATCGAAAGGATTGACGACAAACAAAAGACAAATTAACTTTGTCAAGGCTCAACTTCAAACTCCAAGAACAAGCCTTACTCAATCCTGGGTACAGCACCTGATTCGACTATTTTAATGGACACGTATGAAAAGCACTATAAAATCCCAGAGGATGTGGGTGTTTCGTCATCCAGACCGGAGATTTTCCTTTTTTCTAGAGCTACGAAACACATAGTCTTTGTGGAACTTACCGTACCGTGGGAAACTAATATAGATACCTAAAGACCACGCGATGAAATTAAATAAGTATAACGACCTTCTAAACGAATTAAAAAAACGGCTATGTAGTTAATTTATACGCTGTAGAAGTAGAAGCGAGAAGTATACCAGCAAAATCTCTCTATAACCCCTGCTGAAAGACCTTGGTTTGTCCAGGGTAGCGATTCTAAAAGCATTCGGTTGCATCCGACACGGAATCTCATCTCTCGGTCTTTGTCTTATCTGTTTAGCATGACAAAGACCGAGAGATGAGATTCCGTGTCGGATGCAACCGAATGGTTTCAGAATCGCTACCCAGAAGTGCAGTAAGTTCTATACTAGAACGAGTATCTAAAGATGCACTAGTAGGTTCATATCGGATTTGGCTGGACACTCCCTGCCCAAACGAGCAAAGAAACGCGAGTAGTGAAGGTGAGTGTTGATGTACGTCGGAAGGGGATCCTTAAACCTACACCTGTGTCACAAGTAAATCCCGAGGGATCTACTCTGGATTTCTCTCTCTGCCACACGATGGACCCGGCACCCGCACGGTGAATCCATGGAATGCTAACAAGTTCGTCTCACTTCTGTGAAATAGTGAAATAATATCTAAAGCGCCAATTCCCTATAAGTAATGAATTACTAATAAAAGATAATGATTATCACAATGATATTGTGATTCAATGCAATAAAAAAATGTTTATTATTGTTACCTACTTATACATAGATACACATAGGTATAACTTTTATATTTTTGGTATTTTTAATATTTTAAAATTACCTGTAAAAAAGACGCGTAGAACGAAAAAGAAAACATTTCCTCACGAAACGTTTTCTATCAGGATATTTTCTTCACCATTGAAGCGAGTAGGAAAGACAAACATTTTAATAATAATTAAATAAATATTTTAAATATTTAAAGTGGATGCAGGTGGGTCAATGGTGTTCCGGGATGTGGAAAGACAACATGGGTTATTAGACACTTCGACGTGGACAAGGACGCTATCATCACCACAACAACTGAGGCAGCAAAAGATCTAAGAGAAAAGCTATCGCACCGCATTGGAAACCTGGTCAAAACCAGGGTGCGGACTATGGCGTCTGCTCTCGTAAATGGATTCGGAAAAGAGAGTTTTAGTCGCCTCATGGTGGATGAAGCCCTCATGAACCATTTCGGAGCCATTGTAATGGTCTCACGCCTGTCTGGTGCTGGCGAAATTGTCCTCATCGGAGATGTCAATCAACTGCCTTATATCGATAGGGAAAATCTCTTCGAAATGAGGTATCACCGCCCGAACCTGGTAACAAAGATCAGCCAGGAGTTGCTCTGCACACATCGAAACCCAATGGACGTCGCATATGCGCTAAGGGAAATATACTCGGGTATGTATTCCTCGGCGCCTCGCATAAAGTCCCTAGAGCAGAGAAGGTATAAGGGAGCGCAAATACCCAACACCCAACCAAACACCCTCTTTTTAGTTCACACTCAAGAGGAGAAGGAGACCCTGACAAACCAGGGTTATGGTTCAGGCACCGGGTCACGCATCCTTACCATCCATGAAGCTCAGGGACTAACATACGAGTCGGTAATCGCAATAAAAACTAAGGCAAACACGAAGCTGCACGAGAGCGTGCCTCATGCGGTCGTCGCAATCTCACGGCACACGGGGACCTTCATATATTACGCTGACGACACCGACGACGCCATCGGTCGGTTCGTGCGGCGAGCGTTGTCTGCAACACCGAAGACCATCCGAGAGTTCAATTTGCAGATGGCCATCAAGGATAGAAATGCAGTCGTGGTGGAGGCGCTGAGCCGGGAGGAGGCGACTTAGAAAATAAAATAGTCTTAGAATTAGCAAGAAAATGTTCCCTACTCTCCCCTATTTCCTTTTCTTCTCCAATCCAAGATTAATGTAACAAAAAGAAAACGATTGACAAAGATCACGGACCCCGGAGTCTGTGGAGCTGTAAAATTTAAATTAAAAAGTGGATGCAGGCTTCAAACCTGCGACTTCACGAATGTGAAATCTAGCGTTTTACCCAATGGGCTACCACCGCCACCAAATATTTAAATAGCTTGAAAGTTAAGGCTGGTCTAGTCGAGAGAACGGGGACTGCCGTTCAAACCCCACACTCATCACTGTATTTTCGAAGTAATCTGCCTAAAGCCGCTAACTTAAAAACATCGTGAGGAAACCGCCATGTACCTAGAATCTTTCAAGGTCATGTGTCATCCACCAACCCACACAGGGCCAAGGTGGTGGATTATGGCCTTAACTCTCTCGATGCGAGAGAAGGCCCCGAGTCCCAGCAGTGGGAACATTTAGTGGGCTGCTTCTCCAAATAGCTTGACAAGACTTGGTTTGATTTAACAGAAACTACAAATTCAAGCAATATCAATGAAGAAATAGTTCTCAAATGACAATAGAACAATATTATAACAATTCTTGTGTATCCTCGGTACAGATTACCTACCTGCGTTTCTAATTATAGACGGAGGTGAAATTCTTGGAGACAGACGGACTACATATTAATAAGAGTAGGTCACTAACATGTCATTCCCCTCATAATATTTAATTTTAGAACTACAATATTTTATCAAGCAGTAAAAACTGTCTATGAATTACACTGCCCCTTCAATTATCTAGTTGCCTTTGATATTAAGATTTATTCTGATATTATGAGTATGTTCACATTTCATGTTATTATCAAAAATCATATATTTAAGGTTCTTTTTGGTTTTTATTTAAAGTGGTTAAAAGTTAAGTAAGCTTTATCTCACTAAATAATTAATTGTATGATGCAGTTTTTCTTATTATTAATTATAGGACACTAATACCAGCGTGGTTTTACCTGTGGTTCTCGTTCCCATTATTTTTCTAGGGCAAAAAGTAGCCTATGTGTTCTTCCAGACTATAATATAACTGTGTACCAAATTTCACACATATCCATTCGACATTCAGACGTTACGACGTGATTGAGCAACAAACATCCAAACATTGACATTTATAGTTCAAATGCTGGACACTGGTGAACTCTTGTTTGTAAGTTTTTAAAATGCTTATTTTTTAGTTTATTAAAAAACTTAGACATTAAGAAAATAAGTAAATGTAACACTTAACATTAATTAATAGTAGATTATGCTACAAGTGTGTAAAGTTAATTACTGAGTCAGTCAATACACATGTGTATCATACATTTTGGATGGATGGATGGATCGGCTAAGTATCAGCTGGAAGCTCTGGAATCGATCGAGAGACGTGCCAAAAGGCTCATAGGCAACAACACTCTTGTGCGAAAAAGACTTCAAAGTCTTGAACATCGCCGAAAAATTGCTAGCCTATCGGTTTTTTATCGGGTACACTTCGGAGAGTGTGCGACTGATTTACATGATCTAATACCACCTTGTCCTTTTTTCTATCGGAATAGTCGTAGCTCGAAAAAGCGACATCGTTTCATGGTTGATGTTCCAAAGACACGAACTAAGAGATTTGACTCTACTTTTGTGATAAGAACGTCTAGGCTGTGGAATACGTTGCCTGAGTGGGTTTTCCCCGATGGTTACAATCTTTGTGTCTTTAAATCGAGAGTAAATCGGTTTTTTCTAGGTAAACAAGCTCCATCTTAGACCGCATCGTCGCTTAAAATCAGGCGAGATTTTTTTTTTAACTTCTATACGTTTACACTTAACCTGGCGGTCTAGAATTTAAAAAAAAAATGTTTTTAAACACACTTGCAAATAAAATAACGATATAAAATCATTTCAACAGTAAAAAAGAGCTATGATTTTTTGGCGGAAAAAAATAATCAGTTGTCATATGCAACTAATCCACAAGACTAAAAAAAAAATTTTTTTTTTGCTTTCTGTGGATAGCGTTTTTTTAGACACAAAATTTTCACTTTTTTTTTTATTCCAAAAAACCATAGTTATTTTTGAGTGATTGTTTTATTTTACGACACGTACAAGTTCAAATTGTTTATTTTAAGACGAGGTTGCATGAAGTGAGCTTTTTTAGAACAAACCAACTCAATCAATAAAAAAAAACTCTATAGCCCACTTGTGAGTAATAGTAACGAAAAAGTCACAGTTTGATTATAGGTGTCATTACATGCCTGATTGTTGTGAAATTAGAGCAACTTTATGAACAAGTGTGTTGAAAATAATATTATCACCTTTAATGTCATAATCCTACTAATATTTGGATGTTTAGATGTTTCAATGTTTGTTGTTTAGTAACATCTGAATGCCTGAAATTATGTCTGAAATGTAGCACAAGTTATTTAGATTATAGTCTGTGGTGAAGTTATATTGTATTTATGTTGAAGTTTCTTTAATATTTATTTCTACCGGCAGTCGCAATACACATCTGTAGTGAATAGGCTTGTGTACTAAATTTTAAAAACTGGTTTATAATATAGCTTAATGTTTATATTATTCCGAAACATCTATATTTTTGAAAAAAACTTACATTTACAATGTGTATTTTGCATTTTAAAAAATCAAACAAATTTCTGCACAAAAACGCTCCAGACTGTCATGGCGTCTTGAATGACGTCACGCCATGGCAAACATACGTGTTTGTGTAAGGACATAGTCAATGTTTTTATTTTAAAATGAATCCCTCGTATTACAAGGACTGCATAGTGCCTCAGTGTACAAGCACAAATATAAATACGCCAAACAAATTATTCATCTATGTTCCAAACGATCCACAATTGCGAAAAAAGTGGCAAACGCTTGCGAGGAGGAATGATGGCCACTAAATCAAGAATATATTTTTGTGAAGATCATTTTAATGAAAGTATTTGACACAGTATAATCTTAGTAAAGGAAATGTAAAAAAAACTGATAATTTTCCTCAAAAATAGTGGTAAAACAATAAAAAACTAGTTCAGTAAAGCGGCTGAAGAACTAGTATCCATGGCGAAGAATGAATAAAAAATAAAAAATAATTATATTTGATCTATGAAAATGTCAACAACATTAGTGATGTCAAGTGATATGTAGCACGGCGTGACGTCATATTCTCTGATTGGCGTTCACTGTCACGTGACACAATGCCTATTTTTTAAGATTTTCTTTTCTAAAAATATTAATAATCTTTACGTATTTATAATAAACTGTTTTATTTTTGAAATCTCCATATCTTAATCAATAGTAAGAACCTCTAATCCATCCGATTCATTCTTAGTGGAACGAAGCCTATTACACATCTATTATTTTTTCCCACCCATCGCAAGCAATACTAAGCTTTAATTATTCATCAGTCTGAAACACATAGGCTACTTTTTACTAAGAGAACTAGGCAGCAAACACCAAGGGCAATGCTACTGTAATATTAATAAGTCACACTAATGCACACTAATTAAATTTCTGTGTGCAATAAGTTTGTGTTTTGCACACTAAAGGTATAAGGAAAATAATCATATTCAAAATTATGGAATTACCAAATGTTACATAGATTGAACAAATAATTTCGTACAAGTTTAATTACATATGAAATACAACTGCCACTCGAGCTACAAGAAATTGCAAGATTCACTCGTTACTTGAATGCGAAAAGTAGGTTAAATTGCAGAGCATTTAAAATTCATGAATTTTAATGCATCTTTAAGGTCAGTGCACATTATTAGATAGCTGCATTACTAATACAGAGTGAAAAAATTGTAGAACCTAGTTCTTACACTGAGATGATGCAATAATTATTTGCATTTTCTTTTGTTTTAGTCAAAGAAGCTTCTTGGAGTCCCTCATAGCACTATTACTCATTGCAAAACAATATTTTGGAATATTATATTAATATTTTTTTTCTTCAACATGAGCTCTAAAAAAATTAACAAGCTAAAGAATAACTCATTTTTAGTATGAAACCTAATGTGATAATTACACATTTTAAATAAATACACTGGTAATTCTCCTAGAAGGTTGGTTGCCGGACTTAGGTCGGACTTGACTGACTATATCATTTATAGAGTTTCAGACAATTAATACAGAGGTGTATTTAGTTCAAATTAATTTGAAATGTTTAGTAATATTTTATTTTTGCGGGACCGTTTGTTGTGGAAATCTAGGTGGGAGGCCTATGTTCAGCAGTGGACGTCTTGCGGCTGATGATGATGATGAATAATATTTTGGAGTGAATAATGTTAACAGAATGTTTAAAGATGTTAATCAAAGTATCCTATTCTATTCTACAAAATGGTTTATTATAGAATTTTATTGTTTTAATTCAACATGAGCACTCTTCATGTTCCTATAGCTGCGCGTCACTGCGCTGTCATGTGGCAGGCATGTTGCTTACCATCAGGCACATGACCTGCTAGTCTCGTAACTTGTTATTTAAAAAAAGTGAGCATTAAAAAAATAATTAATTTTCTTTTTGCAGTAATTCATTGAAATAGGCCAATATCATATTAAAGGTTCGGGGACTTGAAATTACCATAATTTATATGCTGTAGAAGTAGGAGCGAGAGGTACCTATACCAGCAAAATCTCTCTATAACCTGCTTAAAGACCTTGGCTTGTCCAGAAGTGCAGTAAGTTCTATACTAGAACGAGTATCTAAAGCTGCACTAGTGGGATCATATCGGATTTGGCTGGGCAGGGAGAGAAATACGAGTAGTGAAGGTGAGTGTTTACGTACGTCACCAAATGGGGCCCCTTTTAAACCTACGCCCGAGTCACAAGTCTTGGGGTCTATTCGAGATTTCTCTCTCTGCCACACGATGGACACGGTGGGTGGACACGGTGAATCCATGGAATGCTAAGAAGTTCGTCTCATAGTGAACTTAAAAAAGCAATTAAATAATTTATTGCTGACGAAGTATATTTCCATGGTGCCACTTAAATATTTTTTTTTTAAGAAAAAGTAGTTTATTACTGTGTTGTGCTTATAAAAACTATTATATCTATTGTGTTATCAAAACATTGAGTTGATTTTCCCATTAATTGTACCATAACTGATAACCCTGTCCTGTTCTTCACCATTAATTTGATAACATAATCATTGTCAACAGTACAATACAAAGATATTCTTAGGATGCAAAGAAATATGGTTCCATTTTCCAACAAGATATTTTAAAATATGGGCAATAGTAGTTAATTATGAGGTGGATATGAATTTGTTGTTTATACACGATAACAGATATACAAGTCATCGTAAGAATTTTATGGAGATGATAGGCGTCGAAAATACATCAAGGTTGAACGTTTTAGAACAAAGTTACGACGAATGCGTCTTACAACGCACAAAAAGCAATTAATAAAGCACACGCTAGCATGTAACGCGCAAAAGGTAACAGCACAAGCAGATTTGAACGATATAAATAGATTATATCGTGACTTCTCAGTAAAAGATGACAGTGAAAATAATAATGAATGGTATTACAATGTTTAAAGGAATACTCACGCTGTTTAATATATCGTCAATTTCATCAGTGTTTTTCTCATACAGTAATGCGTAAAGGGTGAGGGACATTCCATCCCTTGCTGCGAAAAACACCCTTTCTCTGAGATTACTACTGATATCGTCAACTATCAGTTTATATTCCATTTTTCACTGAGATAAGTTTAAATTTTAATTAATAACAGGTCTATCACAAATGGTTTGTGCACGTATACTCATGTGAAGAATTGATTTGAAATAATAACTATTTAGCTGTCGCAAAGCTAATTACTTCGATACTTCGTATTTCCCGTGAACGAAATTTGGAAACTGAAGGAAATTCAAGATCAGTGTGACCATCTCTAAATCACGGATCCTGCCATACTGCGGGTGAAATCCTGCCAAATCCTGCCAACGCTTGGGGCAAAAAATGCCAAAATATTGCCAACCGCAATTATCGCTGTATTTATCAAAGAAAAACCATAAATACACAAGATTATGTCGTAATACTGCGCCCCGGGGTTTTATCCGCACAGTTCCCGTTCTTGTTATTTTCCCGGGATAAAAAGTAGCCCATATTTTCTTCGAGACTGTAATATAACCGTGTTACAAATTTCAACAAGATCCGTTTGTACTTTAAGACGTGATTGAGCAACAAACATCCAAACATTGACATCCTAGTAATATCACAAACGAGCAGTATCCGCGGTTTTACTCAAGTAATTCGCGTTTCCGTTATTTTTTCGGGATAAAACGTAGCCTATGTGTTTTTCCAGACTATAATCTATTTGTGTTCCAAATACCAACCCGATGCGTTCAGACGTACAAACGTCATTCTGACATTAAAATCCAAACATCTCCATTTATAATATCAGTGGGATGTTAAGCATTGCAATTTTCATTGTATACCTCCATTTTTACATGTTTATACATTGATTTATTCATTATATTTAACTTTTCTTTGGTTGGTTAAAATGAAATACAACCGTCATAGAGCTGAATGTTACGACTTACGAAAGTTACAGTACATACCTACAAAAGAACGAAGAAGTATAGTTGAATTTATCTGAGAATTCCACACTAGTGACGCTTTACTATAATCTACTGAGTTTACTAGGGATGTATGAGAACTAATCAAATAAATTGAAAGCGTTAGTCAATTTTGTCTATCGTTATGCTCTTATTTTCACCCCCGGGTGGTCATTATCGGGAATATGAGTTATGGTAACAAACATTTTTTCCGATCCACCAATACTGCCAAAAACTGCCAGTTTTCATAAAACGTCAACCTATCATGCCAAAGGCTAAAATAACGCCCAAATCCTGCCAAAATGGCAGGAAACTGCCACATATGGTCACACTGTTCAAGATTTCAAGAATCCAACTGGAGTTGACAGTTGACCGACTGGATTGAACTGTCAATTGTCAATTTGAATTTGAGAACAATTTCTGTCGATTTTGACAGTATGACTTGACGTGTATTCCGATAAACCGTAGCTTTTTATTAGGACTATCGTACTATCTTGGATGTATGTACATTGAGAAAATAATATATAAATATATTACTTTTAATTTTTCAATTTTTACTATTATTATCAACACAATCGCAATACAAACATTTGAGTAAACGCGTAATAAAAAATAATATGGTTCAACTGCATTTTAGCGTGCACTGCTGTTCTGCAACGGTTTGAGTATTTAGCCATAAAATACTCAGATTGCAACTTCACTATAATGGCAATAATGCAGTCGCTTGCCACTGCCACGTTTGTTCCACAGTGGAATTTTTGATCCAATCACGGATGAGCATTTCCCCTTTCAGAAAAAAAATACACTGGCAGTCGCATAAGTTGCATGGCGAGTTAGCTTTATCTCTTTCTGGCATACTGAATTTGGCTCTAGCAGTATCTTTCTCACAGGCTATTGTTACTACAGAAAGGCAACTATTACTGTAATGTAACTTTTTCATTGCCATTATTTATTTGAGTTTGACGTGTAACCTATTACCCATTGCTTTCCTTTTATTTACAAAGATTTATAACTAAAATCTCTAGAATTACCGTATAATAATGTCGAGCGGTCAATGGGAAGTTGTTGGAAAGAGCAAGAAGTCTCAGAATGGAAAGGTAAAAAGTAAAGAAGAGGAGAAAAAGGCTGTGAAAAATGGGCATAAACTTGAAGACGTCGGTGAGTTGTTCTACTTTCCAAATACCTAATTTTTCTAGTTCTAGTTTTTCTAACAAAGTTAGGATCTAACTAGATTTTTTCCTACTATCACTCTGAACTCAGTTACCAATCAAATATTTCATAAATATCGTGTTTGCAACTCCTTACTTTAATTTGAAATTACTAAGTACTACCTCCAACTTTTATACTTAGCAAGTTTGGTTTAGGAAGAACTATGTGCATTTAGTATATTTCATTTGACATGTAAAATCTAAAAAGTCATCAGTAAGTGTGTAGAGTGAAGTTTTTATCGTAATTTTTTATTTTAGGGCTTTGCCTATTTACAAAAAAACAAACAACTAATAATTCCAGCAGAACTCCAACTCAAACAGTGTAAATAATTCCATTGAATTAGCATTGAACATACTTCTTATTCTATTTTTTATGAAGATTAGGTATAATAATTTTCTTAAATTTTCACTTAATCTAATATCAATATTGTTATCTTTCTTTCCTTCCTCTTATCTGGTAATGTTTGGTTTTGTGTTAATTTCCTGATTGATTAATTATTAATTTTTTTGTGTGTAATAATGACCCAATTTTGTACATTGCTTACAAGCTGTATGCACTGTGTAATTAATAATTAAAGGCACAATTGTTTTAATGTACTAGTAAAAATAAAAACTTATAGGTAAATCTGAGAAATAAATTTTGATAACTGTTGGAAAGTCTTACATTTTCATGTTTCAAAATACTATTTTTTAGGGCAGGCATCCAACCTGCACATTCTATCACAATAAATTAAAAATCTGTAAATTGTAGAATTTTTATCACTAGTAAGTTTGTGGTTGACCACATCTTACCTATATTATTATAGTGTAGTATTCTACTGTACATTCAGCATATGAAGTGCCTATATACTGTATATACAGTAGAATACTAATCCTACTAATATTATAAACGCAAAAGTTTGTAAGAATGTATGTTTGTTACCATTTCACACAAATTGGATGAAATTTGGTACTCACATAGATAATGGTCTGGAATAACACATAGGCTATTTTTCATCCCGGGATATTAACAGAATTGAAATCTGTGTGAGTGGGCCACTGAAAGTATCAAATAAATTCTCACACTTGATTTAAACTAAAAGATGCTACCATTTGACCATAACTAACATAATGTTTGATTTGTTTCTAGTTCCCCATTCACAAGTTAAATCATTTTACTCTGGAATGGAGATTGATGATGATAGAAAACCCACTAATAACAAGAAGAAAGAAGGAGATAAGAAGAACAAAAGTAAACAGCAAAAGAAGAATGAACCGGCTAAGCCAAAACCACCTACCACCATCGATGGTGCACTACAAGCAGTAAGTATTTGTAGGAAATATATTCCAAATGAGCTATGTCAAGCAGGCGCGGTCTGAAAGGTTACACACAAGGGTCATGTGACCACCCGATCCCCCCCCCAAATCGTAAAAGTTAAATTGAAAAATCTAAAAATGTACATTTACTATAACTATAACTATGAAAATAACTTGGAACTGCAACTACGCGGGTAAAATCGTAGTGTGTTACTAGCAAAGTCAATTTTACTCAACAAATTGTACTATTGTTGGTGTCGCGACGTCACGTCTCCCACTCTCACTAACGACCCTGACCCAACGCCGGTTCCCTCCCTTATGGGCGCTCGCGGGAAGACGGAACCCCGCATTTGACTCCAGTAACGCCCTGGAAATCAGCGGCGCGTCACTGCCTCTTGAGGGCATATCCCTATGTGGGACGCCCCAGTCCCTCCTAGTGGAGTGCGAGCCCGCGTGGCTCGCCCCCGTGTCCGCTTCCCCATCCGCGGATTCTCCGGATCCATCTCCCTCTTTCTCTCCTTGGTGACTGTCTTGCAGAAGACCACGGCCTCCCACAACCTCTCACTGTCGAGCATCTTAACTAATATGGTCGGCAGTGAGAAATCCAGCCCCACGACCACGACTAAGGATAGACGCATTGACGAGGCTAGGCTTAGTAGCCGTGGCTTGGTAACCCACGGTGAAGCGAAGAGGAATCCCGAGGTGGATCTTTGTTGGCTCGTCTAGGCTTTGCTTCCGAGCCGACAACGATGCGCCCTCTATAGGTTGTGCGGTGTAGTGGTGGCATTTTTTATATGAAGTTAATGCATTTACGCATACGTTTTCGCCTGGGAGAGATGGGTTATGTCGGCCCCGACACCATGCGAACATGGTGCCCCTACCGACTAAAACCTCCACGGGGTTTCACCTCTGCCGCTGACGGCAGGAACACGGGACCATATACACGGGTGTAGTGGCACTAACGCAACTGAGATGGGCCACGAGCCACGATGTTGGAGCATCAGGGCTGTGGGGTGGAACCCACATCGAGAGATGACTGCTGATGACGCAGCTCTCCCAATCCGCCGCGGCCTTGACGGGGTCACTACTGTTAAATGACGAACGCAGTCGAGCTGAAGGGGAAGAAAAGTGCCGGTTTTGCGGTCCGCCGCTTTCTCTAACCTCCGCAGTCGAAAAGTGGTTTGGGCCCTTAGACCCGGACGTCTACTCTCTTTCTACGAAAAACGTAATTTCGAAATAAACTCGCGACTTTCCTACCCCGGTTCTACTTTGTTTCGTCCGATCGAACATTGTTTGACGTTTGAATATTCTAAGCCTACCTACTTAAAAAGGTAACGAAAAACATCGTAAGAAAACTGACATGTTCCCAGAATATTTCGAGGTCTGAGGCCCAATTTTCACGGCGCGGATTCAAACCGCGCCGCACGACCGTTTTGTTTCAAAGTTTCAATACTCACGAGACCGCAGGTTTTCGCGGTTTCTACTAAGCTTTTCTACGAAAGCTACTGCGCAAGAACCGCGCGCAGCCACGCGTGCGCCGCGCGGCTGCCGCAGCCGCCGCGGCCGTAAACTTTACTCTATTAAATAAAGCTCAATGTACTAGTCTTCCGTTTTCACTTAAAGTTTTTTGTTGTTACCTACTGTTGCTGTAATGCTCTGACCCAGTTCTGAGTCGCTGATTCTTACAGCAAAAACTTTACTTTCATTAGATAATAACTTACGTAATGTTGTGTTACAAATTCATTTCATTACGTAGTAAGTTTTATAGAATATAGTTAAAAGGTATGACTCAGAACTCAGAATATTACAAAAGTAAGATTTATGTGTGAATTAACTTTGCATTTTTGAAGTGAAAACTTCTTTAGGCGCGCCATAGACAGAATTTTCGTGGGCTGTGATATGATAAGAAATCTTCGGGTAAACTCGGTAAAACCGGCCAGGTAGGTACCAGGGCAACAGAAACAATAAAGAGTTTCGATTACCTACCTCCAACAGCCCAGCGTTTATCTCCAGATACCAGGACAACAGAAATATAAAAGAGTTGCGTTTGCCTCTAGGTACCAGTGCCAGGGCAACAGAAACAGTAAAGAGTTGCAATATTTTGTACAACTTCGTTCCATCACAATGTCCCTTGACACCTCCCAAGTATTTTGAAGTGAAAACTTCTTTTGGCGCGCAGGCGCGCTTTTAGACAGATTTTTCGTGGGGTGTGAATTGAATTCTAGCGTCACGCTCGGGTATGATAAGAAATCTTCGGGTAAACTCGGGGCCACGGCCATTGGCCATCTAGAAATGCATCAGCCAATGGGAAATGCTGAAAGGGCGTGGCCTAACCATCACGGCATGACTATCTAGAAATGCGTGAGCCAATGGGAAATGCTAACGCATTTCTAGATGGCCATGCCATGATGGTTAGGCCACGCCTTCCGGTACACCCGTGTAGTTTACAAAGTTAGCTATCAAATTCTGAGTTATAAGTTTTCACTTCTATAGGCAGTTCCTATGACTGCCAATTTTTTTATTATATCATAGAGTGACAGGATAAAGGAGACATGTACCTGATGGTAAGCAACACACCTGCCCATAACAGTACAGTGTCACGCAGTTTTTAGAACATGAAGAGTCCACAAGCACACTGCACACTGCACTGCGCTCATTAACACAAAAATATAAGATATCTCTATGCACTGTAAGTTCTCAAGAAACGTTTGCCCCTTCAAAACGGATTTAACTGATAAAAATGTGAATAATGCACACACAAAATTTTTGTCAAAATTTTTAACTTAAGTTTGTTATTTAGTTTCGCCATTGTCCCTTAGAAGCGAGGATGTCCGAACCAAATGGTAATTAATGACTAACTTCAGTAAAGGAAAACATTGTGAAGAAATTAACCTGTTCCAAGAAAGTCATTTTGAAAGTGTTATTTGCCAACCTGAAGTAGATCAGTGTTGTGAATTATGACATTGACACCTTCCTTATGAGAGAAATGCTCTTGGACTCTTGGCAGAGTCCGCCTGGGGAAGTACCACACCTTTGCCAGTTATTCTACCGCCAAGTCTTTAGTATTAACACATTCATTTTTAACGCCCAACCGAAAAAAGACATGTTATAAGTTTGACGTCGATGTCTGTCTGTCTGTGGCCCCGTAGAGCTCAAACGGATGGACTGACTTTGACGAGGTTTTTTTTATATAAGGTTAATTTCCGTGCGATGGCTCTTTTGCGTAGCAAAAAAAAATCGAAATCTATGTTCTTACGCTTCTTAGCTATGTCGATTTAAGATGGCCGCCTCCCCAAATGGCGGACCAAATATTTCTTCACAACCTACCTCAATACGGGTATCAAATAAAAGGGCTTGACTAGTAGAATGAAGTAGTAAAATTACAAATCCGAGGTAGTCGGGGGTAAATCAATATTTTTAATGTTGTTCTTCTTTCAGATGGACCCATCAGAGCTGGCCGATATCATTACCACAAACAAACTCCGTTTCTCCAACGCCCCTCTAGTTTGGCTGAAAGAAGTGGCTGCCTTCCTCAATTCTAAAACCCAGTTCGATGTTGAAGACCCGACGTTTGCTAAATACGCGCCTACGTACCCGATGTCCGCTGTGCCTATAGACATAAAGACTAAATTGGAAGCGGTACTACAGGATGCGGGAAAGGCTAATACTCAGCTGTTCTTTGATGTTACGCTGACTGCTGTTGCTAATGATATGACCAAAGGTATGTTTATATGAGCATAGATAACATTATTACATTAATTTTCTATCGATAATTGTATGCACGAATCAGATCTCACTACAGAAACTATTGCCCCACAGTAGTATGCCATAGTACAGTTTCTGTGTATGTGCATGCATGCGTAATAGTTTACGTCTGGACGCGTGCTTGAATCGAAATTTGCGTAACCATATTTACGGGTTTGTTTATTTGGTCTACCGTCATGCTATAACTAGGTACTCAGTTTAAATGTTATATGAATGGCTACCTTTTTCTAGGTTCTGTGTCTGAAATCACCAAACCACTGCAATTTCAGCGTGCTGATGCAGATTAAAACCAATGTGTCTGTCTAAAAACACGATGTCGTGTCATCGCCACCATAATCATATAGAAGGAACACAATTTGCAAAATAAAAGCTTAATTATTATTATTTATGGTACAATCATCTGAAAACTAAACTTGGCAACACTGGTCACGGGTTTTTACTCGACACTTCCGTTTTATATTATTCATACGGTTTCAGACTCACTTATTTTCTGTTTGGTCGTGCAGCAAAATCCCTATCTCCAAGCCTGCCGCAAAAAACTTCGTTCCAACAGACTTAGTAGGGCCTTTTCCGCACCTAGCCTCTTTATTGGGCCATTGTGCGTGACTCATACTTTTCTACTCCAACCAGCCCAGGCCGTCCCAGAAGGCAAGCATCCTATTAAGGTTGCGATAGGCTCCCGGAACAGACGACCGAGATTGGAGGAATTCTGCCCGTTGATCATACTGCTGCACTCCTCCAACATACTTGTATAAATAGTTCCTTTTATCTTATAGGTCAAAACGTAAACGGTCACAGGATACTGTTACAAATGCTGGCACACGACTACCCCGAATTCTGCGTAGCGTCGATACAGAAGAGTGCCAGTCTCCGTAACTCCTATCAGAACCGGCCGCCGATCGGACTCACGTTACTCTGGGCTTACGGGCAAGGCGGGCAGAAAGACTTCGCTATTGGCATGAAGGGTAAGACACTTTAGCACTTTTGTAGTGAAAAATATTATGTTTTGCGTCATCGACTTGCTTATGTGGCAGCGAAAAAAGAAGTGCGCGTTATGCCCTAGCTACAAGAGGCTAGTTTTTAGGGTTCCATACCCAAAGGCTAAAAACGGAACCCTATTACTGCGACTTGGCTGTCCGTCCGTCCAATCGTCCGTCTGTCACCAGGCTGTATTTCAAGAACGGTGATAGCTAGACAGTTGAAATTTTCACAGATGATATACTTCTATTGCCGCTATAACAACAAATACTAAAAATAATTTCGGTTTTATTGCCGTTTCTTGCTCGATTAGTCCGTCCCAAACAAACTAGATGGCGCCACTAGTAAAAATAAAACACGATATCGAATTCGTCGTCAGAATCATGAGCTAAAAATCAATATTTCAATAAAACTTTTTGCCTGTCTGCGGAAAGTGCGATGTACATATAAGAAATTTCGAATATAGCCAAAGAGTTTTCGCCGTCTGTTTGCTATCGGTACCCTTCGTTGCGGGAGTCCCACTCGCACTTGGTCGGTTTTATTCAAGCTAGCGAGCTAGTGTTAGTAAGCTAGCAAGCTAGTACTTCTAGCTTCGTGTCGACAAAACTAGCGTTGCGTAGCGTTGTCTACACGAAGCTAGAAGTACTACCTTGCTATACTAGCTTGAAAAATAAAGTGGCCAAGTACGAGTTGGACTCGCCCATGAAGGGTTCCGTTGCAGCAAGTAACATAATATACATAGTACACATAGTTCTTGTAGTTCGTTGTAACTTTGGTCGAAGTTTCAATAATAGTGTATTTATGACGTACTAAAAAAAAACTACTGATCAGATCGAGTCCAAACTAATTTTCGTTGGTAGTTTACATGGTAATGTACATCATATATTTTTTTTAGGTTTTTCATTCTCTTACTTTAGAAGTTAGAGGGGGGGGACACACATTTTACATTTTACCACTTTGGAAGTGTCTCTTGCGCAAATTATTCAGTGTAGACGAAAATGATTTTTGAAACCTCAACATCATTTTTAAAGACCTATTGATAGACACCCCACACGTGTAGGTTTGATGAAAAAAAATTTTTTGAGTTGCAGTTCTCAGTATGGGGGGCAACCCTAATTTATCTTTTTTTTTTAATTTTCTGTTCAAATCTTAATGCGGTTTACAGAATACGTCTACTTACCAAGTTTCAACAGTGTAGTTCTCATAGTTTCGGAGAAAAGTGGCTGTGACATACGGACGGACAGACAGACAGACAGACATGACGAATCTATAAGGGTTCCGTTTTTACATTTTACGGAACCCTAACTAGCCTCGTGTAGCTCGGGCATTAGCCGCGTTTTGTAGGGATGAAATATTGTGAGTACACGTCGTCAACATGCGTTATCAGCAGGCCTACTACGAAGTCCGATAAACGATATATCAGCCGAACTTATCGAAGTTTCCTACCTCGAAAGACTATCTGTCGGTTGATAGGATCGGCCGTTTCGTTCGATCCGACCATCATCCGACCTAAGTCTATGACTTCCGACCGAGATGTATCGATCCGAATGTTTTTCGTGGTCCGATTCAGCTGTCGGTCGGATCCGATCATTCGGAGTTTGTTTTCGTAGTAGACCTGCTGTTACTACAGGTGATGTATGGTCCAACATTACTGCCAATATTTTTCTCATTAATAGGTTTTTACTTGACCACCATCGCGTCTGATGTTAAGTGACGATGCGGTCTAATGCAACGCGATTACTTAGAAGTAACCGAACGTCAACCATGGACCGATGTCGTTATTTCGAATTAGGAGCAGTCCGATAGAAAAAATAATACCTAATATGGTGTTAGACTGTGCACATCAGCTGCACAGTTTCCGAAATGTATCCGATAAAAAAAAATACGAAATACTGCACGTTCGCACTTAAACTACGTCTGTCTGGCCCTGTTTTTAATCGCACAAGTTATTTTCAATAGGGGCCTTGAGGGCATGAGAGGAGTTACTTTTGACATTCCTCAAGGTAAAACCGATAAGCGATAAGCATTATCGGAAAAGCAGGTGTCAGTCACTAAGATGAACTGTTGGTGTGGACTTGTGTAAGAAAATATAGGATTTGTAATAAAAATCGGTAAGCGGAGTAACTATAGGTTTCAATTATATTTACTAATATTATTTATGCGAAAGTTTGGATGTTTATTAGATGTTTGTTGCTCAATCACGTCGGAATCTCTGAAAATTGAAAACACAGTTAGATTATTGTCTTGATTAATTTATAGGTTACTTTTGACCACGGGGAAATAACGGGAACGGGAATGGCACGTGTAAAACTGCAGGGCCTTCCTAGTCCAAAACAAATCTTGAGTGACAAGTGCATTGCTAGATAATGATTTGCACTCTTCATGTTCCACTTGTGTGTAATCTTTTTTTTATTTTATGACATAATTTTTTTAAATACCGGCCGAATTGATAACCTCGTCTCGTTTGGACTTGGTTAAATATTAGCACTCCTTCTCTACCTATGTAAAAAGTAAGTGTGGGAATTTCAGACACCACAGTCTGCACAATTCTCGTAGAAACCCTTTCCAACCCAATACATATAATGTACAGGGTTACTGGTAAGCAGCCTGCATCCGTTTACGGGCATGTTCTGTTTAAACAAACAACTTTTGTTAAAACTCAATATACGTATCCCAAAAAAATATTGTGTTTGTTGTCCTATCTTGTTGCACTGTTTAGCGGCTGTTTGGTTCATTACGGCACATCATTTATCGAGCTGTAAAGAGCGCGCGCGCTCTTGTTATGAATGGTGACGAAGAACTCGCTCTTGTTCCGAATGGTGACGAAGAGTTTGTTTTTAATTTTGTATGGGAAATGTAATTTTTTTAGGATTTTTTATAAACTGTAGAACAAAAGTTGAAGTATTTATTGTACTTAACATCCTCTTAAATGGATGCAGGCTTATTACCAATAACCCTGTATAGTGTATAGTATTCTTAACATAAAAAGTTTTCGCTTATACCTAAAGATGTAAGTAAGTACATAAGTCACAATTTAGGTTCTTAACATACTAAGTCTTTGCTTATACCTATAGATGTACTTAAGTCACAAGAATTAAATGGTAAAATTTGTTTTAGCGTGGCAAGAACTCTTCCTACCTGTGATCGACTTGAAGAACTACTCCAAATTCGTGGTCACCTACTTCTCGAACCTACTAGACAGACACGGCAAAATGGACGCCACCAAGATCAGCCAAGACCAACTGTTCGCCATGTTCGATACGATCAACAGCAAAAAGAATGGACTCTCCAAAGAATTGGCCAATGAACTGGTTGATCAGATGAGCAAATATAAGGTAAGTTTAGTGGTAGGCTGGTGGTAAGTTACGGCTGGTCTAGTCGGAACGGCGACTGCCGATCCGGAGACCCCGGGTTCAAAACCACGAGCACCACTGTCTTATCGAAGTCATGTGTGTAATGCCGCTAACTTAAAGTGGTGAAGGAAACCGACATGTACCTAGAATCTTTCGAAGTCATATGTCATCCACCAACCCACACTTGGTCAGCGTGGTGGATTATGGCCTTGACTCTCTCCTTGCGAAAGAAGGCCCCGAGTCCCAGCGGTGGGAACATTTAGTGGGCTGTATATGTATTTGCTAGTGGTAGTGGTATTGGTGGTTCAATGTTTCCAGTGAAATTACAGAGCATAGAGATGAAGCATCTTATATCTCTGAGTGACAAGCGTAGTGCAGTTGGCTCTTCATGTTCAAATAGCTGCGTTTCACTGTACTGCTATGGGCAGGCATGTTGCTTACCTTGGTACTTGGTAGGAATCAAACACATGACCCCTCGGCTTTATAATGAAGCCGTATCATCTAAACACTGTATCTTCGTATGTTTTTGTTTATGAAACAAAAGAAAAAATATGTCTACTATTATGTATTTATTAATGATCTAACTAAGATGGACTAATTTCTTTTTTTTAGTCATCATGACTATTATTTGATTTACTTTTCAGTACTTAACATATGCCTGTAAAAATAAATAAAAATATTTGGTCAACTTTGCACTAAATTTCTTTTCCAATTCTTTTTTTATAAGATGTAACTATCTATTTAATTTTAACCCATCGTAAATTTACAGGACATATTCTTCAGGAAATGCGGCAACAAACTCCAAGTGACCTTCAACCAGATAATGAAGAAGCTCCCCAACCAGTACCTCACCGGTCCAACCCTGGATCCATACCACAGGGTCCTGGTTGACTGCTTAGTGGACTGTCTGCATAAAGATGACTCCTGCAACGCTACGTGGAGACAACTCTTCAATAGGTGTACGAAGCAATCTGCCACGTTACTGGATTACATTAGTAAGACTCACTATTAATATTATTTTATTTTTTTCTTTCAAACGTCAAAATTTTAAATAAGTAGTTAAACTAATATTAGTATGATTACAGTAGAATATAAATCGAGTTTTTTTTAGTTTTTTGAAATTATACTTATTTGGCGCCTTAGGGAAAGATAATGAGAGTAATTCTGTAGGATGCGCGCGCGCACACCGGCACCATCACGAAAAACCGACACCCCGAAGTTATTTAGTCAACATTTTAGTAAACGTTGGGTTCGATGTTTTATGTGCAACTTCGTAATCGTATGAAGCTTATCTAAACGCCTACATAAAAAATGCCGACAAATGTATTTTAAATAAATCAATACGGCAGCTAAATCCGAGCTCCTTATCAAATTAATTTTCCGCAACAAGATATTAATAGTATACACGTAATACCATTGTATATGCAATTTGAATAAATATTCCATAATGTTTCACATGTATTGTCTGAATTTTATGAATTTGCTAACATCTGTGATATATGTACATACATATTTATCGATATGTCTCACATTAGGTATCTTTTTTTATAGTATAGACATAGACTATAGAGTGACCAGAGGAGCAGGGTATGTGCCTGATAGTAAGCAACATGCCTGCCCACAAAAGTACAGTCAACAACATCAACAGCTCACTAAATGTTCCCACTGCTGGGACTCGGGGCCTTCTCTCGCAAGGAGAGAGTTAAGGCCATAATCCACCACGCTGGCCCAGTGCGGGTTGGTAAAAGTACAGTGTAACACTGCTATTGGAACGTGAAAAATTAATACCTAGCATTGTACTGTGCTTGTCTCTCAGAGGTACAAGATTATTTATTTCTATGCCTTGTATTTTCTCTGGAAACATTGTCCTTCAAACTGGAACACAGTGATGTTTACATATAACTGCTTGGCACTAGAATAAATGGCACTTCCCCAGGCAGACTGCAAAGAGTCACTCCAAAACTAACTTACCAATACATACTTGTGTTGGGAGCCAGATTAGCTGACATAACCGTAAATACACTATTATAGAAAATAGGCCCTGTACGGTTACAGTCGGTTTGCTTTATCAAACTAAACTTTTGTCATAAATACAGATTTTTTTTTAAATAGAAAAATAGATTAAACTTTTTTTTAAATAGCCACTCCGCGGACTCCGTAGTCAGTTTGTTTCTCATTTGGGTTCTTTTTAACATGTATCTTGGATTAAGTGAAGAAAAAGGAAATAGGGGAGAGTAAATAACATTTTAACCTAATTAAATGAGGAAAATATTTATTTAAAAGTCCTTTGTATTAAACGAATATGAATTTTCAGACAGCAACTGGGCGGAAGTCAGTCCGAAGTTGAAACTGAAATCTTTAAAGGCCTCAGTCATTGAATACAAGGAGGTGGGGGTTGAAGCGCTGAAGGGCAAGAAGAAGGACGAAACAGTCGAAAAGTCTAATAAGATTTGCCAGGTAAGTTATTACTATCTATCAAGCCCGGATTTAGGGGAGGGCAAACGGGGCACATGCCCCGGAGCCTCCACAACAGACACATTTTGGAAAAAAAAACAAATTTCGACAGGTAACATCTTTCACGTTACCTTTAAACCATTTGCAGTCCGGATTTATGATTGAGAAATGTTACCCTAGGAGGGGGGGGGATGTGTTTCAACGTCCCCAACGAAGCTCCGCTCCGGGGCCTCCAAACCTCTAAATCTGGCCCTGCTATCTATACTATTATAAAGCTGAAGAGTTTTTTTGTTTGAACATGCTAATCTCAAGAATTACTGGACTGGTTTCAATCATTAATTCACCATTGGATAATATGTACGTGATCCCTGCATCCTATAGGTTATATATTATGTACCACGGACAAAGCCTGGGCGGATCGCTAGTGTTTAAATAAAACGCTTTTAATGTACTTAAACTGAAATCTAACTTATTGCCTACATTATACACAACATATATTATATCTTTCCCCCAAGTTTCAGTTGTATAAAAACAGTTTTTTTAGGCAAACTTGTCACAGAGTAATAATTTATTTAATATTTTTTTCACTTTAACCCCTCATGTGAACAGTGGTTTTTAACTTTGTCGTTTCTCTATGTGTGCATCATGTATAAAAAAAGTCGGACGTAGTCTCGCTAAAACAAAAACTGTGTCTATAGAGTCGGCCAGTGCGCTGTGCATGCGTGCGTGTCAGCCTGTCACGTACGGGCTGACACGCAGTATACACACAAGTTTGCGCGTGTAATGACCCACTCATGTTTGTATGTGTGCGTGGCAGCCTGTATGTAACAGCGCACACGTGCATATTGCGTATGCCACTCTAAAACACTGGAATGCTTTTCATGTTTTTTTTAAAGTTATAGACTAGCTGAATTTCGTTCCGCCGAAGAGGCAATAAATGTGCGTTCTTGGTTATTGGGTTTACATGGTGTACTAACCACTATTATCGGTGGAGGAATACCCTCAAATATGGGGGATTTTAATGGACATGGAGGAAATTTGAGAGGATTTACGGTTTGATAGGAAAAGGGGTATTTTTATTACTGGGTTTTTTGCGGCACTTATCCCACTGAACTTAGTACAAAATTTGAATCGCCGTTTTTTGTGTGAAGTTGTCGGATACACTTTGATGAAGTAATAGAAGATATTTCTGAAATAGCGTTATATTGTGTTTTAAGAGTTGAGAAATTTTAATCTATTTTGGGTTTTTTTTTTTTTTTTCTTGGTTTATTAGAGGGATTTCTTGATTATTTTGGAGATAATTTGAGATGGTCCTCAGCGTAAAATTGTGTTTTATAAGAATAATTGATGTATGATTTATTTTGGATATTTTCCTACAAACCCTGGTTTTTGAGAAGTTTTCTAGAACATTTTGTGGGGATATCGAGGTGGTCTTCTAACAACGTTGTAACTAACACGACTTTCTTTTATATATATGTACTTATAGATGACCCGGCGACCTTGGTTACGCCTAAGAGGCAATAAAAGATCAGATTTATTATGAAACTAGGAATTTGTATAAAATCCATCTTTGATTTAAATTGCTGTAACCCCATACTGTGGGAATGGATGAGAAAAATGATATCTTCCCCAAAAACTAAATATTTTTTTCCGTGATGAAATCAAGCAATAGCCGTGGTGAATAATTAATAGTTGTATGTGTTATTTCAGACTACAAACTACATATTATGTATATCTGTGTTTCAAATTTCAACCCGATCCGTTCACCCTTTCCGACGTGATTGAGCAACAAACATACAAACTTTCGCATTTATATTATTAAAAAGATTCACGCCTCAATTATAGAAAACAATGTCAAATTATGAAAAACATGTCATTTATTCTTCTATTCGTGACTAAATAATAAATATTAAAACATAAAAACCGGTAAACGGTAAACTACCTACGTAGGTAAATAAAACAAAATCGGATATTCCCGGTCCTTATCTTGTCCACTTGTCATACATGATACGTGTCATAATGTCATAAACCATAAACGTCACTAGATTTATTTTTTTATTTTGTTGCCCGATGCGGAATAAAGCTCCGTCGTTGGTAGTTTTATGTTGTATGATTATTCCATCTCAAACCACCACTAAAGGCAAAGTGCATGAGACGTAGCCTAAAATCTGTCTATGATTAAATAATATATATCGCAGTAATAGGGTCATCATTCAACTGAGTAATAATTTCTGAAACGTTCCCTTGTTCGTTCAACGACAGCAGCTTTTTTAAGCTTTTTCAGAATGTAGATTTTTAAAAATAGTCCTCCATTTCGCCAACGTTTCATTTTATGAGGGAAATGAATCAAACAAATATCAAAATTATACAGTAGCACCAATTTTGGCGAAAATAAGAACCATCTCTTACAGGTTTATTTAGTTGCATTCTGAGAAAAACTTTTGGATTTGTAATGTTAGATGAACTTCAAATAACTATACTAATATTATATAGCTGAAACGCTTATATGTTTGAATGCGCTAATCTCTGGAACTACTAGACCAATTTCAAAAATTCTTTCACCGTTGTATATTTTCGTGATCCTTGAGCGCTATAGGCCATTTTTATATGTATCACGAACAAAGCCGGGCGAACCGCTAGTCACGGTTCAGTAAAAAAATCACGTAATATGATTTATTACGAGTACTTGTAATATTTCGCATCAAACAACCTATACCTTTGACCTCGTTACATGGCATTAGTAGCTTCTCGAATTTTTCATGTGGCAATTCTGACAGTTCAAAAAATCGACTCTGGTAGGCGGACATATTTTCCGTAATATTCCATTCGAAACGATCGAAATAACGAAAATATAGTGCAATAACTTCGATTTCCTGATTAAATCTAACACTATTCAAAGGTAAATTGATATAATTTTTTTTTAAGTTTGCTAAAATTACCGCAAGTGCGCAAGTTTGTAAAGGGCGTCAGGGCGGGCACAGCTTTGTGAAGCGCAGTTAGAAGTCTCAAGTATTCTAATCGTCCACTAAGTATTTGCCGGTGGCCGAAACTAGAAAAACCACTTTTTATTCCGTGCGTAGTGTCAGTTCGGAACCAGGTAACAGTACATTTTGATGTGTTACGCCCGTTACTTCGCGGGTGGTGATCGCGCATCTCCATATGTGAATAGTCGTGAAGTGATTTAACTTGAAAGGTCGTGGATCTAATAAAAGAGTTCTATCCGTCATTGCGCTGAAATAAAAGGTTGTAAGTGTGTTCACAATTCAACTTTATCCTTAACGTTTCATTGTAATAGAGTCACGGTAAAATCAATGGTGCTACTATTGCAGATTCTGTGCGCAATATTTGTTGAAAGCCATCGTTTTATGTTGTTGAATAAACATCAACATTAGATGGTCGTGGCTTACTTCACTTTCTATTCCTCTTAAATTGTGTCAAGTGTTGTTAAAATGAGAGGAGGTAAGTTCCACAGTTACCAATTCAATGTTCTCTTGTCTAAATATTCCAATGGGATATTATTTATGAATCCAGTATGCACCTATCTTGTTGGTGAGAAAGTGATATTTAGCAATAAAACCCTGTTTTATTAAAATTACTTGTTGGAGTGGTTTCTGATTTTCGAAAAACTGTTTTTTTTCACTATCAGTTCTTTTCATAGTCGTTAACTGTAATGTTAATTGATAAAAAGTTATTTTTACGTGGCAATAAAAGTTGTTTGTGGAACTTTCTAAAGTCACTTTATCTTTGCCACATCAATAAAAGTTCCATATTTGGTCTGTTGATGAATTGAAGTGTAACCTATCTCACAATGCTACACAGGTTTTCATTGGGTCTATTAGGTTTAATCAGAAATGCATAGATCTATTTCTATTGAAACTTTGTGATAAAATAACTAGGCTTGTGCTTATTTTTAACATGTTGACCTGATTAACGATGTCCAATAAATTCGCAAAAAAGATTGGTTTCTTATAGAGAAGCATGCTCCTTTGTAGTAGAGTCATCATCGCCATACATCAGGCGAGATGGCGCTCCAGTGCAAACGCTATTTTTCTAAAATAAAAGTAGAACAAGTATACGTAGACATAAACCAAAAGTGAAGTAAATTAAAAATGACGAAACAACACAACATATTTTATGATAAACTGAACATGATTGAATGGCTGCTAAATTAAAAACTAAATGTGGGGTGAAAAATATTAATACCTTTACAAAACTATTGTCATACCCTACCAAATATCTAAAATATAATTAAATTTGATGGAGCCGTTTCATAGAAGTTCTCAACACATACAATTTTTTTTTGTTAAATCTAGAACTTGATTACTGATATTTACATTTATGGTAAATTATCCTACTAGTATTATAAATGTGAAAGTGTAGATGTATGTTGCTCAATCATGTCAGAAATTATTAGTCAGTTATGTTGACATTTGAAACACAGTTATGTTACAGTCTTGTTTAGCACATTAAGCTTCTTTAAATTGTTATAAAATAGCAGAAGAGTTATGCTAACTCATATGTGAGATGGTAAGACAGGCCACTGGCAATATATTATATTATATCAGCAATGTAGTGCTGTACAGGGTTTTTTTTTGTTAGAGAGTAAATCATGCAATTGGTCATAGGGACTACAAGTGGATGAGGTGATTGTTTTGTGGTACTAAGAGTCTTGCTCCCAGTGGAGTTTCTTCATCTCCTGTCGCGTTTTGAGCCGATATATATTTTCAGGGATTCTGAGTTGCAAGTTCAAGTTCATTTAGGTGCTTTGGCAGTGGCATGTTTTAGTTGGCAGTATAGTGTTAGATGTATATCTGGTTTTACAAGAGTTATGTGTAAAGTTTCATGGACCTCTGTTATTCTGATAAACCATGGTTTGTAATTTGCCTTAGGATGCTGTATTGTACCAATCAGATTTTTTAAGCTTGAGGCACTTGCCATGCCCTAAACTTGAATTCCGTGCATCCAAATTGGTTTCAGCACTGTATTGTATAATATGTGAATCTTGTCATTATCAAGAGACAGTTTATTTTAGTTTAGTTTGTTTTTTCCCACCAGCTATAACAGACTTTTGTGTGTTAGGTTTTCTCGAGGATAAAGTACTGGTTTGATAATTAAAAACTGGTATAACTAATGCTATTCAAATAAAGTAGCCAAGTGCGAGTTGGACTCGCCCATGAAGGGTTCCGTTGCAGCAAGTAACATAATATACATAGTACACATAGTTCTTGTAGGTCGTTGTAACTTTGATCGAAGTTTTAATAATAGTGTATTTATGACGTACTAAAAAAAAACTACTCATCAGATCGAGTTCAAACTAATTTTCGTTGGTAGTTTTTATGGTAATGTACATCATATATTTTTTTTAGATTTTTCATTCTCTTACTTTAGAAGTTAGAGGGGGGGGGGACACACATTTTACCACTTTGGAAGCGTCTCTCGCGCAAGTTATTCAGTGTAGGCAAAAATTATGTTAGAAACCTCAACATCATTTTTTAAGACCTATCGATAGACACCCCACACGTGTAGGTTTGATAAAAAAAATTTTTTTGAGCTTCAGTTCTCAGTATGGGGGACACCCCTAATTTTTGTTTTTTTAAAAAACTTTTGTAAAAATCTTAATGCGGTTCACAGAATACATCTACTTACCAAGTTTCAACAGTGTAGTTCTCATAGTTTCGGCAAAAAGTGGCTGTGACATACGGACGGACAGACAGACAGACAGACAGACAGACATGACGAATCTATAAGGGTTCCGTTTTTACGTTTTACGGAACCCTAAAAACCATGTAACATCTTTATGAATACTTTTTTTTACCATAGATTTACTGCCTTGACCTTCATCTGAATTGTGAGTAAGTGGATAGTACAGTCGTAAGATGGGACTAAGTTTAATACCAAATTTACTGTGGATTTGTGACTTTGGACCCTGTTCTTTCTGTGTCCTTCCATTATTTAGTAAATTGTCCTTGTTTTTCAAGAATACATTGTTGGATATCTACTGTTTTAACAGGGGCACAGTGATGTGATGTGTATACATGCTACATATTTGCACATTGCTGTGCCTGTTTGAAAGGCAATGTTTCAAGAGAAATAACCACAGAAAAGAATAATAATTCATCTTGTATGTCCAGATGACGAACTCAAGCTAGATAGAGATGCGAAAAGTTTCATGTTCAAATGATTGCATTGCATTATGTTGTGAACAAGCTTGTGTTGCTTGCCATCAGGCACATGTCTTGTTGAATAAAATTAAAATGTACAGATCAATTACACTATTTCTTCTCTCTTTTTTTGTAGTTTAGAGTGGACAAGCAGGACTGACTACCTGATGGTAAACAAAATGCAAACAACAAAAAGATTTGACTCTACTTTTGTGATAAGAACGTCTAGACTGTGAAATACGTTGTCAGAGTGGGTTATCCCGAATGGTTACAATCTTTGTGTCTTCCAATCGAGAGTGAATCCGGTTCTTCTAGGTAAACATGCTCCATCTTAGACCGCATTGTTGCTTAACATTTGGCAAGATGGTGGACAAGTGTAAAGCTATAAATAAATGTTTAAAACATGCTTGCCCATAACAGGGCCCACGCAGCTATTGGAACATAGTAAATATTTGACAGGGTTGCTACTTTCCCAGGGGGACTCTGCAAAAGTCCTACATCTCTCTTCTCTGCTGTCTACTTCTATAAATGAATTTCATGGTGTGTGCTGCAAAGAGCTATTTTTTAATTTATCACTTGATTTATCCTGATGCTAAATACATATAACCTGGTATCCTTAAATCTATAAGCCAGTGTCGTCCAGTAATTAGGGAAAACGTACAATAAAATAATTGTGTCGTCAGTAATATAAATTATTATTTTTTGCAGGATATTCTAGACAGGATGACCAGTTCTAGAAGGTTCCCTTGGCTATGGGCGAGCTTCTTCCTTCTTGTTAGCATCGCTGGACTTGTTGCCTACGATGTGTCGAGGGTCAACGGAAACTTCCCCAGTAAGTACACTTTAAAATAAATTGTAAATAGTTCACACGATTGTGTAACAATGTTAATTTCAGTGCCTCTCAGTTTTATCCGGGTAGTTTCTGTACCTACGTGTAATTTATCTATAATAAAAAGTAGCATATGTGTTACTCTAGATGTCTAGATCATAATTTTAACTATATTCTAAATAACATCCCAATCTGTTCATACTTTCCAACGTAATTGAGCAACAAACATTGAAGTGTTGACATTTATAATAATAGGTTTTACTGTCCGCGCCGATATTCTAAACTAGCAGCGCCCTACGGTTATACCCGCGCAGCTCCCGTTCTCGTTTTGTCGGCCTATGCGTTCTACCAGACTATAATCTAACTGTGTTGCAAATTTCAGCCCGATCCGTTCATACGTTACGACGTGATTGAGCAACAGACATCCAAATATCCAAACATTGACATTTATAGTATTATTAGGATACGCGTGTCAAAAGCCTCACAATTTGTTGAGTAAATTCAAAATGTTTGACGCAAAATAACTCAGAAGGCAGCGGTTCGCGCCGCAACCGCGAAGTTCACTACATTTGTAACGGTCCGGTCGGGGTCTCGGTTAAAGAGACTAAAGTTTAATTTAAGTAAGTAAGCTGTTTACCGAGTTGTGGTCGAGGCAAGGTAAACTGAGTGTAGGACGTCCAGCTGTAAGATGGGTCGACGAATTTATCTTCAATACTGCTTTTACACTAGAGATGTGCTATGCAGCTAAGTTGCGAGATTGCGCGAGCTAAAATAAATAATTATTGGTGGACATATCGCACGACACTATTTGACTCCAAACTAAACCAAGCTTGTACTATGGGAGCCAAAAAGCTGATATAATCTATGCTCAGAGACGTATGTGTCTGCAAAGATGGCATGATAGAAGAGGGCCTATACCCAATTTTGTAGAGGTAGGACTCTTTTCTTTGTAGTGGTAGGACTCTTAGCAGAGTCCGCCTGGGGAAGTACCACACCTTTGCCAGTCATTCTACCGCCAAGCAGTAATGGGCAAACATTACCGTGTTGCGGTTTGAAGGACAATGTTTCCAGAGAAAATTACAGGGGTTAGAGATATAACATCTTAGATCTCTGGGTGCCGAGCGCAGTGCAGTGTTAGGTAATGATTTGGACTCATGTTCCAATAGCTTTGTGTCACTGTGCTGTTATGTGGCAGGCATGTTGCTTACCATCAGGCACATGTCCTGCTCATCTCGTACTATTTATTTAAAAAAAAGTGGTATAGAGAAGGCGGTGGATTACAATCAGGGATGTTACGAAGCTTCGACTCCGATAAGTCGCAACTTCCGATTACTATTACACCTTCAGTTCCGACTTCGGCTCCGAAACTTTTCAAACGGAGGTTTTAATCGGAGGTAAGGTGTATAAATATTGCAGATAATCCTTTATTGTGGTGGATACTAAATGGAAATACAAAATCCCAACTCCCTAAATCAATTGGTCGTCAATGTTTATCGTGTCCACGTGTTTGGCAAATAAATAATAATTTATATCCAATAAAAATGTATCTCCTGCCTAAGCCTCCGACTTCGGTTCCGATAAAATGAACTCCGTTACATCCCTGATTACAATGATCATGAATTAAGCTTTTTATTTTTAATACATAATCCTAATAATGTACATCCATAGTCGGTTTCTCTCATATTATGACCGGACGCGAACCAGACTCGGCCGACTCACCGAGATAAAATGTAAAACACGTAACATTGCAGTTGCATCAACGCTAGGCCATTCTATGATATTATGACTAATGTCCAAATAACCAAAACCAAGTTTAAAATGTTTTGTAGTGGTAGTGTTCATTGTATAGTCCTGGGGAAGTACCACACGTTTGCCAGTGATTCTATAGCCAACCGGTGTGCAAAATGAGTTCCGGTTTGTAGGGCAATGTTTTTAGAAAAAATACTGGGTTAAGAGATAAAACTATCTTATATCTCCTGGTGACGAGCGCAGTGCAGTGCTAGGTGGTGATTTGGACTGTTCAGATAGCTGCGTGTCGCTGTGCTGTTATAGGAGGCTCGTTGTTTACCATCAGGTGCATGTCTTGTTCGTCCCATCACTCTTTTATGTCAAAAATAACTTTAATTTGAAAAACCCGACTGTAAAAAACATTATCTGATACAATATAAGTACTACCTAAGGACATTTGGGTGATTGAGACGAATCTAACGATATCTTAATTATTGTCAAAATCCATCCAGCCGTTTGGAAGATACGTGATAATAAAGAAATTTACAAACATACAAGATACGCGCGAAAAACATAACTCTTCTTTCAGCCGGGTAAAAAGAAAATATTGAGAATCCAGATAAATCACAGGGTAAAGAAATACATCAACTTATCTGAGTGACGAGCGCAGTACAGTGATAGGTGATTATTTAGATTTATCATGTTCCAATAGCTGAGTGACACTGTGCTCTTATGGGCAGGTGGGGGTTGCTTGCCATCATGCATATAATATGTCCTGCTCGGCCGGTCTATCTATAATCTATACGTCTAAAAAAGCAGGGGTGGGCAACGCGCGGCCCGCGACCTACCTCCGTGCGGCCCGCGACGGTCTTAAATAATTTATTCCAGGCTCATCACAAATTGCCAAATATTTATTTTTGTATGCAGCTACCCATACAACTAAATAAATGTATTAATCCCGCTTATTATCGCGGTTGTTTCAAGAGTACGTGATTGATATGTGATTATAATTATTAGCGACTTCCAGAAGCACTGAGGGGAGGGGGTGGGTGCAAACGAATTAGAAGTGCGGTCCACTTTTATCTACTTTTTCACTTTGTGGCCCATGGCTCCTGAAACGTTGCCGACCCCTGCTCTAAAGTATAGTATATACTATTTAGACTCTATATGAATTATAAAAAAATGTGGATATTCCCATGCCTGCAAACTCTCGATACGGTGCCATTGATTCGCCTTCAAGCGAATATATCGGAAGAAATACAGAAAATGTTGACTGTTTACTGAATTCTCGTGTCCAGCCAAGCTCGGTTTAACAAACATCCCGACCGGTACGGTCAACACCGAACCAGACACGGCCGATTCGCTGATAATAACTTAAACACTTAACGCGGCGCCGCGCCGTTTCGTTACGTTAGCCCCAGGGTCATTATTCACGGCGACGAAACATAACGCTAACAAAAGCCGTGCATGTACGTCTTAAGGTTTTTTATTTTACTGAAAAAAATAAAACGAATAAACGACATTAATTTAAAAAAAATACTCGCACACTTAACAAATTTTAATGAAATTTGTTGAAATAAGTATGAAATGTAAATGCATTACTTATTGTTTTTTTTCTTCATATAGTGACTAAGCAACATTGCTACTAATTCCACATCATATTGATATTCATATATCTAAACATAAGACTGTAAAATACTACCTGGCACTGCACTGCGCTGGTCGCCCAGAAATAACACATGATTTTTCTCATAGCCCTGTGATTACTCTGGAAACATTACTTTTCAAACCGGAACACAATAATATTTTCATATTAGGCTTGGCGGTAGAATAAGTGGCAAAGGTGTTGTACTTTTGTGATTCTGAAAAGAGTCCTACCACTTTAAAATATAATGTCACCGCAAAATTGGCAACACCGTCAGATTAATGTAACGTGAGATTAAATCTCACCTTACCGTAGCGTAAGTTAGGTTAGTTTGTAATCTGGCGGTTTTTACAATTTTAGAGTGACACACACATACTAGTTTTAGATTTCTGTGGATTTCTCAAAAACCATTCAACCGATTTTATTAATCAAATAAATGGTCTCGGTTCCTATCTGAGAAAGAAAAAAATCCACACCGGTTTAAACATCGTAAAAAAAAGATTCCGATTTGAGAACCTGTTTCTTCAAATCTGTTAAAACTATTCGGACTAGGCTATTGATCTCTTTAATTACCAGCGGAAATTATATTTAAGAGGGCGCCTAGTCACAGATCAGAAAATAGTTACTTCGTAACAGATGCATCACTGCCATACAAAAGCGCAAATACCTACACGATAATAACCTAAACTTTCGTAAACTACTTTCCTACTGTTACTTTTTTTTTTTTTTTTTTTTTTTTTTTTTTTTAATTTCTACTCCACAGACTCCGGGGTCCGTGACTTTTGTCATTTAAAATCTTATTTATTTTTACATGTTTCTTGGATAATCAGAAGAAGAGGAAAATAAGGGGGGAGTTGGGAACATTTTAAACCTAATACTAGTTAGTGTTCGTCTGTTGAGCCGATCACTACCGGTTGGGATTCCGCTAGTAATCGACTCGACATCGATTCTTTGCCTTATTGCCATTTGCCTAAGCCGCCTCCTCCCGGCCGAGAGCCTCCACTACGGCTGCATTTCTGTCCCTGATGGCCATCTGTAGGTTGAACTCTCGGATGGTCTTCGGTGATGCAGCCAACGCTCGCCGCACGAACCGACCGATGGCGTCGTCGGTGTCGTCAGCGTAGTACGTGAAAGTCCCCGTGTGCCGTGAGATTGCAACAACCGCATGGGGCACGCTCTCGTGCAGCTTCATGTTTGCCTTTGTTTTTATTGCGATTACCGACTCATATGTCAGTCCCTGAGCTTCATGGATGGTGAGGATACGTGACCCTGTGCCTGACCCATAACCCTGGTTTGTCAGGGTCTCTTTCTCCTCTTGAGTGTGAACTAAGAAGAGGGTGTTTGGTAGGGTGTTGGGTATTTGCGCTCCCTTGTACCTTTTCTGCTCTAGGGACTTTATACGGGATGCTGAGGAGTACATACCTGAGTATATTTCCCTCAGCGCATATGCGACATCCATCGGATTGCGATGTGTGCAGAGCAACTCCTGGCTGATCTTTGTTACCAGGTTTGGGCGGTGATACCTCATTTCGAAGAGATTTTCCCTGTCGATATAAGGCAACTGATTGACGTCTCCGATGAGGACAATTTCACCAACATCAGACAGCCTTGAAGCCATCACAATGGCTCCAAAATGGTTCATGAGAGCTTCGTCCACCATGAGGCGACTGAAGCTTTCTCTTCCGAAACCATTTACCAGAGCAGAAGCCATGGTTCGCACTCTGGTTTTGACCAGGTTTCCGATACGGTGCGATAGCTTTTCTCTTAGATCTTTTGCTGCCTCAGTTGTTGTAGTGATGATGGCGTCCTTGTCCACATCAAAGTGTCTAATTACCCATGTTGTATTTCCACATCCTGGAACTCCGTTGACCCACTGTATTCGCGGTACCTCCCAGGTTTCCCAACCCGCTTTGACGTTTGAGTTCCCTTCGATGGTTTTGGCCATCTCAAGGATCCTATCGTCCAGCATAATCTTGGTACATCGGGCGGTAACTACGATTGGGTCGTTTGGTGGTGTCGCATAAACTGGCATTCCCGCGCGCTCTGTCTCTTTCTCGTTCAGTGTCACGAAGCCATTTTCTACACTGTAAGCTGCCATATACTTTCCTGTCATGGTTCCCTTGATGACCCGGGAAGTGACATTATTGTAAATGGCTGCTTCGGCCTCCTCGAGTTTCGCCTTTAAGAGGCTTTCACTTCCTAGCCTATAGGACTGCATGATGTTTTCGCAGGTCTTGAGGTTGACTTGTCTTGTCGCTCTCAGTGTGGCTAGGAATTCGATGAAGGCGTTACGTGCATGACTCCGCGGCTCCGAAGCCATGACATAGCGGGGCGGTTCAACCTGTCCCATGTCGGCTCTCGTTCGGCTCGTTTGTTGCTGTGAAGCTACGTTGGGGGTTCTTGACGTCAAGGGGGGTGATGAGTGGGATGAGATTCGGAGTATGCTCCTTGCTGCTGCATTGAAGGCAGTCACGAAGGTCGTGTTGGTGCCTCGGCTGCCGCTTTGATTGGCTGCGGCTTTTTCCGTGGCTGCCCTCTGCTGTGCTCTTTCGGAGCCGGTTTGGATGGTCGAACTAGGAACAGGATGTCCCCAGCTGTCAGTTGCATGTGTTTGGTCGTGTGAAGGGGCTCTGAGGAAGCTCAGATTTTCTCCCCTGTCTTCATATACGACTACCTCATGATGTTTAGAGGCCTCAATGCAACCCAGCCGGTCTGCGACTCGCGCTCTTGAGTATTCGATTGCCATCGCATCCACGCTTATCACCCGGGGTGTTTCACCTGCATTTCTGCTCAGATGTTCGAGCAGCGCACTTGCCTGTGTGAAAGGGGTCCGACCTTCCGAGTACTCTATTAGTGCAATCGTTTTGTTTTTCGATCGCACCAACCGAAATCGGTGGCCGTCCACCTCGCACACTGGCATGGCGTCATATGTTTTCCGCTTCATTGTGACTTTTGCGGTACTCCCATTGAGCAGGCAAGACAATCCAGGTGACAAACGGGCTCGTTTCCGTTCCCAGGCAAAGCAAAAGCTTATTCCGAATCTTTCTTTGTTGCTGTCCATGAAGAGAGCCACTCCGCGGATACGGATTCCTGCCTCTCCTCGGTCTGCGTTCTCCAGTAGTTGTTGGATGGAGGTACTTTTCGAGGAACTATTGAGAGGTTGGGCGGGAACCACATTCCGCGTGGCGTCCACGGGCAGCGGGTCAGGGTGTGGTGGCGAGGGGAGGCGTGTATTTGATATTGTGGAGTTTCTCTTGGCCGCTATGCGGAATGAGCTCTCCATGAAGGACAGGAGCCGTGTTCTGTTGTCTGGATCTGCTAAGATGTTATGGAGATCCGAGACAACCAGCTTCCTGTCGATCATAGATTCGAGTTCATGTCTTGCGACCATGAATCGGGGACAATCGATTAGCACGTGCCAGACCGTTTCGGGTTGGTCGGGGTCACACTCGCATGCAGGACCGCTCTTGAGCTTAAATCTGTACAGGTATTCTGCTATTCCTCCGTGTCCCGTCAACGCTTGTACTTGGAAGGGAGTCAATTTTATGGTTCTCAACATTCGATATGCGTTTGCTATATCGGGGAGGAACGTCTGGGTGACTTTTCCAGTGTCCGAGGTCTCATATCGATCTTGCCATTTCTTGACCGATTCTTCGCGGATTTTGCGTTTGACGTAGGACAAAGGGATCCCCTCGTAATCCCTGGGTGATTCCGTGAGAGCTGCCAATTTGGCTAGTTCGTCAGCTCTTTCATTGCCAACGGTGCCCACATGCGCTCTCACCCAGAAAAGACGAAGAGATCTCCCTTCAGCATTTATCTGTCCAATGTTTTCCTTTATGCACTTTGCCAGGGGGTGACTCGTTTTCGGGTTACTTAGCAGTTCGAGTGAAGATCTGGAGTCACTCAGGACATTGACTTCTGGGTCCTTGCTTTCTAACGCCATTTGAGTTGCCCGGCAAAGAGCATAGAGTTCCGATTGAAAGACTGTGCATTCGGAGTGGAGCTTGAAGGTCGAGTTCTTGACCTCTTTGCCGTTCTCCCACCATGTTAGAGCAGCTCCAACTTTACCTTCAACCTTACTGCCATCAGTATAAATTTGAGGTCCTTCTGGAAGATTGGAGGTGTCTTCTAGGAGCTCGTATTCTACGGGTACCAGCGTGGACGGATGGGATTGGTCCAAGTAGTTAACATTCCGTTCGAGTTCCACTTCTGGTGGGAGGTAGTCTTGGGAGAGGTTCTTTTTTACTCTGTACAAATTAGCTGCTTCCTGTATCCTCAGATCCAGGGGGAGCAAACCGGAAAGTGCAAGTGCTGATTTCAGGGAGACAGTACGGTATGACTTACAGATTTTCTGGGCAAAACCTCTTTGGATTGCGTTCAAGTGAGACTTGTTCTCCTCGAGGTCTGCCGCTTGTGCCCATACACTTGAGGCATACATGATTATAGGTTCCGCCACAGCGACGTATATAGTTCTCGTTATTTCGCCATTCAATCCCCAGGTCACCTTCGCTGCACATGCTAGCTGTCTATAAATGTTCGCCACTTTTTTACATTGGGCGGTCACATGTGCTTTAAAGTTGAGCCGTCGGTCGATTAGTAGGCCTAGCAGTTTGACTTCCTCGACCAGATCAAGCCGGACGCCGGACATGACTATGTTTGGAGGTTCGTACTTCAACTTTTTTGTAAAAAGCATTGCGTTGGTTTTATGCGCTGCAAAGTTGAGTTTGTTAATTTTACCCCATTCCACTGTCATGCTCAACGCCCTGCCCGCTTGCTGTTCGATGATGTTCGGGCTGCCTGTAAACACGAGAACGACGTCGTCCGCAAATGCTTGACAGTATACTCCCTCCGCTTCCAGCATTCGTAGTAATGAGTCTAGAATCACATTCCAAAAGGTTGGTCCACAGATGGACCCTTGGACGCATCCTTTGGTTGTGTCCTTCTCATAGACTGCTCTTGCATAGTTGACCTTGATTTTACGGTCGCTGAGGTAAGAGTTTACGATGTCGTAGAGGTTTGTTGGGCACCTCTTCTTCGCTAATTGATTTTTGAGGGCGGGCCACCATGCATTGTCGAAGGCACCCTCTATATCCAGGGAGATTAGGAGTACGGTGTCTTTACTGTCAACTCCTTTTTTGATGTGCTCTACCAGGTCATAGAGGGCGTCCTCGGTGCCTCTTTGAGGCATGAAGCCGTACTGTTTCCTACTGATGGTTGGGAGGAGATGCCATTGGAGTCGGTTTACCAGAAGCTTTTCGACGATTTTTCCGGGAACGGACAGAAGACCTATGGGGCGGTAAGATTTTGGGTGTGTGTAATCTGTCTTACCGGGTTTGCGTAATATGACCACGTGCGCCTCTTTCCATTGCTTGGGGAAGTGTTTTAACGACAAGCATTTATTTGCTATCGCCAAGAAAACCTCCCATTCGCAACGTATAGCTGCGGCGCATATATCAGCGGTTAGCCCGTCCGCACCAGGAGCTTTTTTTTGGATTCAGAGTTCTCAATACTGATTCCAGTTCCGCTGATGTGAAAGGTGGATCATTTTCCGGTAAGTCCATAGGTGTTTCCGTGGTTCGCTCCCGTAGCTCTGTATGACACGGTTGGTCTGTGCTCTCAGAGTCGTCGGGATAGAAAGTTTTGGCAAGTAGTTCTGCAGATAGCTGCGGGGATAGAGTGTTACCTTCGGTGTCTCTTAGGAGTATTTCTTCCTGTCTTGTCGAAGTGTTTCTCATCACTCTGTAGATCTTGTCCCACATACTTTCTTTCTCCTGATTGGTGCAGAACTCTTTCCAGCTTTCCGTCTGAGCTTGTTTGACTTTTTCCTTGTAGTCTTGCCGAGCAATTTGGTACTGTTCGACTACAAGTACAACTCTGTCAGGAGCGGCATTCCTGATCCTTCTCTTTCTTCTGAGAACTTCTTTTTTCAGATTTTCGAGCGTTTTTGTATACCATGGAGGGGTTGGATTTCCCTTCGACGAGCTCACCAATGGAATGGTGTGCTCGCAGGCTTCATGTATACCAGCTATGTAGCTCGTAATCATCAACTCAAGTTCTAGTGAACTTTCACATTTCTCCACTGATTCCGGCGAGATGTTTCTTTCTTTTAGGGAAGATTTTAGCTGTGACATAAAGTTTGGCCACTTTGCCTTCCTGGTGTTGTATTTGCGTGTTGTTATTGACCTCTGTTGTTCGAGATCTTTAACTAGACGCAAAGTGAAGGTGATTGCGTTGTGGTCAGATGTTGTAATACTTCTGTCAACCTCCCATTCCTCGATTTTTCCCAGGAGAGACCCGCTGCACGTAGTTACATCTACTACGCTTGTGCAGAGTTTGCCTTCCCTGACGATCTCGAAGGTTGGTGTATCGCCGGAGTTGAGAATGTACAAGTCCATTTCGTTGAAGAAAGAGTTTACGGCTTCTCCTCTCTCATTTTGATATGCGCTTCCCCACCAGTGGGACCATGCATTCACGTCACCAGCAACAATAAGGTCTTTTGTCGCTAATTTTTCACTGAATACTTTGATCCTGCTGAGGTAGGCGTCGACTTTTTGGTCTCCTTCTAAGTAGACAGAAATCACTCCCAGTTTTAGGCCTGTGCCGACCAATAGGACAGCTGCTTCCGTTTCGGTGACAATTTGGGGGTCATGGATTACCTCCAGCCTATCGCCGAAGACTATAATGGCTGCCTTAACTGGTTTTTGCCTATTTAAACTGCACTGAATAATGCGAGTTCCAGGATATTGTTTCATCGCGCCTTTATTTCCCACATAGGGTTCTTGAACAAGGGCAACTGAAACTCCCCTTTCTCTCGCAACCTTCAGAAGTTCTGTCGTTGCATTCTGGGAGCGCTGCAGGTTTGCTTGGATGAAGCGCAAACCTGGTTTGCCTACTCTTTGGGAGACTGAGCCTCGTTCCTCATGAGTGCCCTTAGCAATAAGATATTCGGGACCGCGCTATGCCATCCCATTTCACCCTTTCAGGGCACTCGCTACTAAAGGCGTTGTGAGCGAGTTCTCTGTTGGGGCTGTTGGGATGAGCAACCGCGCAATTTTTGCATTTGGGTGGCAGGTCTTCTTTTCTTGCCTTGCATTGGGTCCAGGAATGGGCTTTTCCGCAATGACTGCAGGATTCATCCCTTTCCCGGCAGATCGCCTTTGTGTGACCGAAACCTAGGCACTTGGTGCACTGCACCAAAGGCGAGTGGTCTGCCACTGGTCTCCGCTGGAGCCCAATGTAGACTTTTTCGGCGTCCAAAAACGCTCTGTGAATGCGAGGTGAGACCTCGATCACTGGATGGCACTCATGCTGGTTACGCGCCCTTTTTCTGTTTCCTACTGTTACTTGTAAGCAAAAATACACCTTTGCACAAGCACGCAGAGTTGAGAATACCGTGCGCCCCGTGTGACTTGTCGTCTGCTTACGTCACTGACCAAACGTGCTAGGGTTATACGAAATATGATAAGATGATAAAAATACTAAACTGCAAATTGTAATTTTCTTTCTTGTTTATTTAAATGGAATGAAAATGAAAAAAAATGTTTATTATCGATAATAATAACGAAAACCATATCACAAGAAAAGCTACAAAACCTAGCGTCTACCGCCTTAAAGTTATTAAAAACAGTTTCACGCGCTCCCACAACAGTAACAGTTTCTCGGATGTTAAATACAAAGCGACAATAAATACAAAGAATACATATATGTGACAATAAATAGGTACCTACAAAGAATTAATACTTAACATGTTTTGCTAGTGTGAACTAGATCCCACACTAGAACCAGAACCTCCTCCTTCTTTGGTTCCGGTTAAAAATTCTATAGCTTTTTCAGGTAGGTACGTATTATAGTTCATTGATGCTGAAGTATATTTTAGTTATACAATGTAGCTAGTTGTAAGTTGTTACAAATTAGTATCATTCAGTATGTACATGAATATTCAAATAAAACCGGCCAAGGTCCCACGAAGTTCCCACCAGTTTTCACGAAGGGTTCCGTACCATCCCACTAATATTATAAATGTGAAAGTATGGATGTTTGGATATTTGAATGTTTGTTGCTCAATCACGCCGTAACGTATGAAGGGATCGGACTGAAATTTGGAATACAGTTAGATTATAGTCTAGAAGAACACACAGGCTACTTTTTATCCCGGGAAAATTACGGGACGACGGGAACGGGAACTACGCGGGTAAAACCGCGGGGCACTGCTAGTTAGCAAATAAACGGCGAAAACCTCTTTGGCATTATACGAAATTTCTTTTACATCGCAATTTCCGCAGACAGGCTAAAAGTTGTATTAAATATTGACTTTTCCCTCATGATTATCACAAAGAAGTCTACATCGCGATCTATTTTTACTAGTGGCGCCATCTAGTTTATTTTCGACGGACTAATCGAGCAAAAATTCTGTGCCATTGAAACCTACCAAAATGATGCTCAAAAATAAATATTAACAATAAAAAACTTACCTTGCTTCCTGTTTCGGCAATTTGAAATACGATAAATTATTACATTTTAGTGTATTGCTATTGCAGCCATCCACAATACAATAACGCCGCGACATTATTTATGCGCGCACTCGGCGTTCGTTCGCACGTCAACTCGGGCAAGCGGCCGGCGCCCCTGTGATTTTAGAACACCCGGGTGGACCCGAAAGAGTAGGTTATTATCTCGCGCCGTATAGCGAGTGGTGAGGGTGTGGCCTAGTGCCAGAAAACGAAAAAAGGACATTTTCGACGCCGCTCACTGAAGTAAAGAAACTAAAAACTATGACAAAAAAAATATTGACGTGTGGGTACAATCAAGAAGAAGCACAATAACCGAATAGAATTTTAAAAATAGATCACAGTTTTTTACAATAAAAAAATAAAAATGACACCGAAAAAACCCGTTTCAATTCGAGTACTCGAAGTTATCAGCGATGACCCCACATTATTTTTTGGTAATAAAATTCCTAATTGTACGTTCTAGTAAAGTAACCGAACACTTTTTTAAATTTATGTTTAATTATTGAGTCATTTAATAAAACTTGGTCAAAAATGGACTCCTGATTTAATATTGATTTTTCCTCCAAACTGTGTCATGCTATTCTCGACTTTATGTATATCGTATTAAGAAACGCGTCGCGCGGGTGAAAACTGGTTTTTCCCTGGCATTAGGCGCACTCTTAACATACTATTTTTCATTTTACATAAAAAAGTGTGTGCGTTAATACTTCTGTTCTTCTCTATAGGTATTCCTCGCGCTAAGAAGTATTCCCTTCAACTATAGAATAGATAGATAATATATTATCTTCAACGCAAGAAGTATTCACCTGAAGTCTGTTACAATGTTTGCTAGCTAACGTCAGGGTGTCTGGTTTTCGTGACGGTTATCGTAAAAATTTACTCTGATAATGTACCCCAAACGCGACAAAAGAATTATAACATCAAAAACATTAAAATATAAGTAGAATACGGGCTTTGTACAGCAGTAATCGTTGTTTTCATTACAATGTATGATAAGAACGTGTTTAGTGTACTTAAACTCGTGCGAGATTAGATTATTGAATTGTCCACTCCCAGTGTTATTATCTGATTCCGTCATGCTGTTGCTAATAGTCGCATACAAATATACAAGGTTCCGTGCAACACATATACTACGCTCTAGGGCCTTCTGGACTAACCCAACATTTGAATAGAAAGTACCTACCTAGGCATCCGAGACCAAGACTATAAAATTGGAAAAAGAGATTGTACTAAGCTTAACCTTAGGTAGGTAGGTAATTGCCATTACTCGGTAAAAAACAAAAGAAATATGTATTTACAGAATGTGCACAGACAATAATAAAATGATATTATTAAAGTGATAATTATGAAGAGAATGTAACAACTCAAAAAATGTGATCTAAATTGAAAAATCCTTTGACAACTGTTTTTTTTATCATTTGCAGAGAGTACAACGGGGCGCCTGTTCAAAGACTTGGGGATCCTAGAACACAGTCAGAAAGCGTGGCAGAAGACGCTATCGACGTCAGCGCGAGGCTACCTCTGGCTTGAAACCAACGCACCAGTTTACTACAACCAAACAGTCGAAGTACTCACACCGTACTCCCAGCTGTCGAAAGACGCCGTCATCGTAGGCGTCAAGAAGCTGGGCATCTTCTATGGTAACGTCAGAGATTACGTCGTTGAGAAGACGCCGGTAGTGGTCGCCACCATCGAGCAGTACGCGCCGGGGTTGGTGGACAATGTCCAGAGCTATACCGTGGCGGGATACGATGCGGTTAAGAAGTACTCGGGTGATTACTATCAGCTGTCTGCTGATTATTTGAAGACGAAAGTGTTTGTGTGAGTATTTACCAAATATTTTTTCGTTATTGTTATCATTTTCAGTCTGTTGTCGCTCCTTTTATTTTATTTTTTTATGTGTAGGAAACGCATTTACACATATCCCGCTGCCTAAGGGGACTGTCGAGTTACGTGTTGTCTATCTGTGACATCGTATCACTTTCAAGAATGGACCGATTTTGATTCGGCTTTTTGACGTGATAACGTCTTATAATTCGATGAAGCCGGCTGCACGCCCACAAAACATGACGTCATGTACCGTTACCGCGTTACCGTCGTTCGTTACCTCGCCGCATGTTTGTTACAGTTGTATTAATTATTTCGACCAGTAGTTCAAGCGGGGATGTAGCTCAGTGGTAGAGCGTTCGCTTTGCATGTGAAATGCCCCGGGTTCGATCCCCGGCATCTAAAAGCTTTTTTGCATTGTTTTGATTGAAAATGACTAAATTCTACTGATTACTTTTTACATACAAATCTATTAAACAAATGAAATTAAAATTTTCTTTTGAAAAATGCTACCATTCCATCTGTATTTTCTTAAGACGTTGTCACGTTCTATCGTCAGTAAACCGACTTTACAGACAAACATTTTTTTTGTTATTGTGGACTAGGTCGAGCTAAATAAGAATATTGGTAGACGTAAATTTACTTCTTTTTTTTTTCGTGGGATAAATGCATTTCTGCCATGCAGTCACACTGCGGAGTATGTCGGGCTCGACACAACTTAGAGCAGTGCTCCTACCAACTAAAACTCCACGTCGCGGGCTCACGCTTTCGCATTCGACCAAAACCTGTCACTGCCAGCACCCTTGCAAGCCAGCCTCTCGGGAATCCTCGCATTTGACTCTAGTGACGCGCCGGAATCCAAAGGCGCGTCACATCCTCGGGAAGCTCTATCCCTAGGTAGAGTGTTAGACGGCCCTAAACATCTGACACCCCAGACCTTCCAAGTGGATGTATTTAAACTGTCCTTAAAACTCAATATATATCCCAAAAAATATAGTGATTGTTGTCATTTCTAGGACTGTTTAGCGGCTGTTTGGTGTTTCTTCACTTCGACACATTTATCGAGCGTTAAAGAATGGGCGCGCTCTTGTTACCAATTATTACGAAGAGTTCGATACTTTTAGACTGGAATAATATCTACACTATTTAAAAAAATGTATGAGAAAAAAATATACGAATTTTTATAAAGTGTAGAACAAAAGTTGACATATTTAATGTACTTTTAAGGGGATGTTCCCCTTAAAAGGATGCAGGCTGATCACCAATAACCCTGTATATCAACGGCTGGTGGGAACCCTGGATCAATTCAGTTCTCAGAGAAAGTTGAAGCTGGCAACTTAGTTGGCTGTAATTACCATGTCACCCTGTTGTTTTGTTTGGTGTCATAGGCAGTGATAAGACAGTAATGTGTTTAACCTTTTGTCCTCTGCTACACAGTAGTTGATAAAAATTACACAAATTGTATGTGTAAAAATTGAGGGAGTATCGTCGTATTTCCTAAGCAAGATTGACAGTTATTTCTGATTGATTTTAGTTATATTATTTTCTCATTGTTTGCAATCTCAATGTTTACAATGTTAACTTGTTAACAGTGGAATTATTCGCTATTTTTAGGTCCTGCCAATTAGCACAATTATTCACCATTTGGTGAATCATTTGGTTGTCAGTACCTAAATGTTTTCTGTTACTGTTTTGAAGATACAACAGTGCCTCCTCCATTCATATTTTTTCTATGAACTGATTTAAAAATATTATTATAATCTTTGTCATTATAGTTACCATTTAAGTTTATAATTAGCATTCTAACCTGGTAATACTATTATTTAATTGTGTTACCAGTCGCAGAGATCTTTGTATTGCGGACAATAGGATCAGTTTTAGTTGACCTAATTTGATACTTTTGTGACATTGACTCATTGATCACATTAATTATTCGACGGTAACCGTAAGGTCTATTGTTATAATTGTACCGTTTTAGTGAGACTATATTTGCGTGGCTGGTCATATAATTTTTTGAAGACTTAACTGTATCTGAATTTCTGGGTTTTGGGCCACTTCTACTTACAAATGTTGAAATCCTACTAATATCTTAATTAAAGAGTAAATATTATATGATTTAATCATTTACAAAAGGGTGCAATGTAAAACATTACTAAGTAACTGTTTCTGAGGATATTGTAAAAAATGCTTAAATTGCCAAAAAAAAACAGATTATTTAAAAAAAATTGAGTGGGTAAACCCAGGGATATGTTTGGTTATATTGTTACCAAAGTTGTTATTTGTCTAACATGGTATTTTCTCTTTTTCCAGTGGAGACTGGGCTCCGGAGATACTGCAGAACAGAACACAATCAGCGCTGAACGTGACACGGTTCCACGTCTCAACATACTTCCACTGGTTCAGGGAGCAAGTGAACGTCTACTCGGAGATACCTTGAAGAGTACGGACTCTGATTAGTGATAGTTGTGTGTTCAGTGCGAAAGGAGGAGTGAACTTTTAGTTGACCATTAAATGATTATATATATATTTTAACTAAATCCGTGAGTGCTTTATACGATTCCTACCTCGTTGTGACTCTTGCAATGATATTGCTTCATTAACATTTTTCCGTTTATAGTCGGAGCAAAACTTTATGGTCTTTTCAAGGTCAGAGAGAATATATACCTTCTAAGTCTGTATGCTTTACCAATGGGTTTAGCTGTAGGTCGAACACACACAGTTTTATTTCCAGAAAAAAATTAATCCATAATAATTTTTGCGCTATTCTTTTGTAGAGTTTAACAGTCAAGAAACACACATTGCTGCCCTCTTCGACTTACTTCCTAGTGTTTGTAACAGCGAAGACAGCATACTATGTACGTCGCCCTAAAATCCTAGAGCTCATAAAGTTTTGCGTTAATCATAACAAACATCAAGCTAACTCTGCTGCATCAGTGCACTATACTTAATTTAAGAATGGGCTAAAACTTTTTGTATCCTTTTTATGCATATTGAAATAAAATGAGATACATAATTGTAATTTTCTACTCACAATATGGCACATCAGGTTATGTTCACCTATCAATAAATAGATAATTTTAGTTTGTGCCTAATAAATTAAGTTTAGAGATGCAACAGATTCAGCAGTTTTCCACTAACATCTATCAATTCTCAATCAAGTATATTCTTCGTAAACTGTTCTCTTTAACTTACATAAAAGATAAAAGCAATGACAGGACTAGTGACCAATTACAACTCATACTTACGTCCTAAAGATATTGACGTAAATTTATGAATTTCCGTTGGTTAGTTCACAATTTATTGCTAATCTGAGCTATGAGCCAATCGAAAAGTCAACCTCTCTCTTACAGACATTGAGAGAGACCGAGAGAAAATATCTTTAAAATGTTTCTTTTTTATGATTTTCGAAGGTAAATAGCTTTTACGGTAAAACTAACATAAGCATAAGCTTTTTTAAATTCATATATCAACTATAATAAATGAAATTTTAGTGCCTATACTAGTTGTTATCACACAATAATACCCAGTTACAAATATTTGGAATACAAAGTAGAATGCTAGAACTCTTTATCGTTAAAAATTGCTTAAATTTTAAGGAACTTTATTGAAACTGCAGATTGTAGTTATACTGAAACTGCACAAAAATCATCACTCCTCCGTTGGCACACTCTGTCCTCATCCTTCCCTTCTTTTCAAAGCAAAACATATTTTTAGTACATCATGGAAATGCTATTACAACGAATGTTTTTTATTTATTTTATCATCGCCAAAGCAATAATTAAATTATAAATCATATCATGAAATATATTTTCATATTACCATGACAAGTAAGTGTAGCTGTTAAAATTTCAAAACTACCCACATTCCTTGAGCATTTATTTGACTGATTCCATCATTGTCATTGTTACCGTTTAATTTTTCATCCAAAAATTGTTAACCTCATAATATAAATGTTTTTTAATTCACGAGATTTTAATACTGGGCCTGTACTGTGAGTTCTTATGACACTGACTCCAAAACAATTGATGTTCAACTTTTCGTGCTTCGCGATCTCGAACCTTATTATGGCCAGGCGATACGCTTACAGTTGCGGTGTCCGAAATGTTGAAAGTCGTTTGAACTCAATAAGAGCTGGTAGTATTAGGAGCTATAACTTGTTCAAGTCTCTCATCCCAAAGTTTTGATGTTAGATTTTATTTATGCGTTATCTGTGCTATGAATAATGATAATATAGAATAATAACACCAAGCAAAAACATCTAAAGACTGAAAATCGTCGATGATAAATATTATATTCTCACTGGAAAGTTTATATTTGTCTATCGGTAGAGTCTATTTTCGTCTGGCCACGAAATTGTCAATGAAAATACACCTATAGACACGATTTTACAGACAAAATTAGACCTTACCACATGACTTTAAAAAGCTTTTTTAATTTTTTTGTTAATTACCTAAATGCATGACGTAATCTCGTCAACGCTGTGTTAAAATTCTATAGTAACATTAGTTGTAGTTTGTATGGGATAAGTTGACTTGAACAAACACTTTTTAGTATAATAATATTAATTTATGTTACGAAAAATCATGTTATTAATGTTTCCGAAACAAGTCTCGAATCAAATATGACTTTTTGTTTAAATTTATTTGATCTATATTGTATGAGATGATAAATTATTGTCGAAATTGTGTAAATACACCAAAACAGTGTGTTCCTCTGAATTTTAAGGTGTATGATGTGTTGTATGATAATTTTTAAGATGCCACAATAAAATATTGTTAGTGAAATAATCGTTTTTTCTTTACCCTTTAAGTACCGACGTGCCATACTAGTCACATAAGTACCGACGTGACGTCTGCCAGACCACCATAGTCTAAGTAAGGAAAATTTTCATATTTTAAGATTTTCTTTAAAAGAAAAATTGTGGATGTATTTTCAATATATCTGGTTATTGTATAAACAAAACAAAATTCAGAAGCTTTCACGTTTAATATTAATTAAAAATATAAATTTGAAGTCTTGTGACCTTTGGGAGAGAAAAATCAGAGTTATCTAAATTATTCATTTTTATTAACTAATTTAATGTTTTTAATTCACAACATTTTTTTTCTTAGAGTTTAATAACTAAATAAACAATTTAAATATTAATTAGATAAAACATAAAACGATTTTGTTATAAATGCAAGGCATTATATCATAGAAACTTTTCACAATTTCCAAAAACTCTTTTCATACTGGCTTGCTGCATTATAGACACACATGTTTCATGCAAGTGCCACATTTGCTTTTCTTTTCAGATGCCATATCATGATCACTCTCTTAGACAATAAAATTCGGGTCGATATCATCAGAGTCAGACTCTGAACTCTCACTCAGCCATTCCTCTATTTTCGCTTCGTGATATTTATTTTGAGGCGTTGTAACACTTTTCTTTCTTGAGACCAAAACAAAGTTTTTTTTTATTTGTGGCTGCCCGTTTTACACCTGAAGTACTCGGCTCATCCATTTTTATAACTAGCTGAAAATAAAATAGAAAAACAGTAATCTCTGAAAAAAGACGTATCCATAACTTACATAAGTACAGACGAGTGGTCTGTCAGACCATTCGTAATTTTATAAAAGTTATAACTCACCGAAATCACATGCCCTGATACAGCCACTCTCCTCGAACGTTGCCGGGCGATAGCCCGAGGGGTATATGGAAGTACGGAGGGATACGTCTTCGTTTACTAATGAAACCAGAGCTTTCGACCTCTTCAGTTGTCTGTCAGACCACGCGTCGGTACTTAAAGGTTAACTTAACTAGTAGTACCCCGCGGTTTTACCCACGACGTTCCCGTTCCCGTCATTCCCCTAGGGTAAAAAGTAGCCTATGTGTTCTTCCAGACTATAATCTGTGTTCCAAATTTCAACTCGATCAGTTTATACGTTTCGACGTGATTGAGGAACAAATATACAAACATCCGTACATTGATATTTATAATATCGATGGGATTAAAATGAAAAGTACAAAGCTATACTAACTAGCTCATCTGAATGATCTATAGACCAGAGATAATTGGCATGATCAGCTGATTTGACTAAGATTACCAAATTCACTCAAAATCATGCTGGCGGCATTAGCACACTGAATTGCAATGCTTGTATGTCGAACCAAATTTCGTGCGTTTGTAGAATGTCTGTGTAGTAAGGCTAAGAACTGATGGAGCGGTTTTCAATAGCGCCTGCAACTTCCGTACAATGCAGATATGCATGTTAAAGTTGTGAAAGCACAATTCACGACCCCTATATTGCGGTCGCCGCCCGCCCGTCACCCGCCACGTTCGCGGGCGATAATCTCACCCGCGGCGACTGTAAAACCGCGAAAAATCAGCGCTCGTGAATTTTGAAATAAAAACCGCGTCGGTAAAAATATTTCCATGAGTTCTTACCCTAAGTTGTCGCGCAACAAAAAGGCGGGGCCGAATACCTCGATCCCGGCATTTGTTTGGAGTTTTCAATTTGTATCCAGGAAAAAATTAAGAAAAACAAGTAATAAATTACCGATTTATTGCATTTCTTACACTATGACTTAGAAAAGAATAATGTATTAGTATTATTTAAGATAGCCGTTGCTAACTCATCAGGATTTTCTTTCCGTATCGCTGCCAGGATCTCTAGGACATGCCTGAAAAAAAAAAATGTGAATGTAGGTACATTGCATAGTGAAGGGATTGCATTACCTTGGGTAAGTTATTTATATGTACATAACAACAACATAAACAGCCCACTAAGTGTTCCCACTGCTGAGACTCGGGGCCTTCTCTCGCAAGGAGAGAGTCAAGGCCATAATCCACCACGCTGGCCCAGTGCGGGCTGGTGAATGACACATGACGATAGATTCTTGGAACGTGGCGGTTGCTTCACGATCTTTTCATTCACCGTTTCAAGTTACAAGTATTACGCACATAACGTTGAAAAGACAGGTGCTTGTTTGATTTGAACAAGAGACTCCGAATCGGCAGTCGCGGTTCTCCCGACTAGACCAGTCGTAACTTACCATCGCATACCTATTATAGGTAGAAAATTAAACTCACACGATATTGACTGGTTCGTTGCGACCCTTCACTTGGCTGTCGACATTATGTTTTTCTTTCTTCACGTTGGGGAACTTCGTGACCACATACTGGTAACCCGGGTGGGTCGGCTTCACCTCACACCACGGACAGTCAGTCTCTATCATCAGCCTGTCTTGGGGTATCGAGGCTGCTACTTCTAGGCTCTCTTTTGATCTTAGCGAGCTGAAAACAAAAGAAAACTTAATTGAAGCTCTGATAATCTGAAATTATCACGCCTGATGTTTTGTGACCATATATAGTGTTGTAAGAGGAATATTCAGAAATACATATTAGAATAAATAAATTAATAGTAATACACTAAAACTAGCGGCCCGTTCCGGCTTCGCTCGGGTCATAACCTAGACCATAGAATAGATAATATAGACACTGTCTACAGCGCCATCTGCCCGGCTTATTTATGAATCTAAACCATCCTCGAATCCACGTGTACACACACAAAAAAAAATATTCAAATCGGTCCCGCCGTTTAGGAGGAGTTCACTGTCAAATGATTAAATTACTAAAATTGCTATTTAAAAATAGGGGTTGGTGATATAAGGGTAAACATTTAGGGTTGTATTGTATTGTTTAATGCCACATTATAAAAATATGTTGTCAAAAATTTAAAAAAAAACTTAGGGGTGAACCCTTATCACTTAGGGGTATGAAAAATACCTAGTAGCCGATTCTCAGACCTACTGAATATGCATATAAAATTTGGTAAAAATCAGTAAAGCCGTTTCGGAGGAGTAAGGTAACTAACACTGTGACACGAGAATTTTATACATAAGAAATAACTAATTAGATTTAAAAAAAATTGGCAGTCATAGGGACTGCCCATAGATGTGAAACTAATAACTCAGAATTTGATAGCTCACTTTGGAAACTACGCGGGTGAAACCGGAGGGCGTGGCCACGACCATGGCCATCTAGATCATCAGAGTTTACCCAAAGATTTCTTTCATTTTACGAACGTGCCGCTTGAACTCCATTCATAGCGGAAAATATATACCTACCTACTACTATGTGGTACGCCAAAATAAGTGTTTACTTCAAAAATCCCGACGTTTTGTGGTGGCGTTACCATCTTAGATCCGAAATTTGTCTTTTTGTCTAGTTAACATTCTATTAATCAAGCCCATTCATTTGATAGCCATATTGAATTAGTTGTGTAAAAATAAGTTATTTATCAGCCATTTTGTAGGAGCGGCAATCTAGGACTGATTTACAAAACATACCTACTAGGTCACCTTTTATACTTCCAACTAGGTTACCTTTCCACCACAGAAATAAAACTTGGTTAATCGATTCAGGAACTACAATTATAGACTGACACACACACATACACATAAAACTTATAATACCCCATAGTTTTTTCGTATGGGGTAAAAAATAGTAGTGCAACATTAAAACTAACCATCCATTGATGCCAACATACAATCCCAACTCCACAATCTGGTCCATGGTTTCCTTGGTGCCATCGAATGAATGCACCACTCCTCCCACCACCTTGTCCCGGTTCCGTCGCAGTATCTCCAGTAAGTCATCGGCTGCTGCTCGACAATGCAGGAACAACGGGAGGTTGTATTCTTTGCTCAGTGGTAACTGGTATTCAAAGTATCTGAAAATTTACTTTATAACATCAAACTGTTATTTTAAAGAAATACACGGGTCACTCACGTATAATATAATCAGAACAGTCCGACTCGAGTTTAGCACGCAGCGTGCTAAACGAGCTGCGAACATGCGCGCGCACTCGCCTTGAAGAAGATCGCCGGACGCGATCGAAGCTCGAGTCGGACTGTTCTGACTATATTATACGTGAGTGACCCGTGTATTTGTTTAAAATGTGTAATAACCACGTTAGTTTTATACGTGAGTGACCCGTGTATATTATACGTGAGTGACCCGTGTATTTGTTTAAAATGTGTAATAACCACGTTAGTTTTATACGTGAGTGACCCGTGTATATTATACGTGAGTGACCCGTGTATTTGTTTAAAATGTGTAATAACCACGTTAGTTTTATACGTGAGTGACCCGTGTATATTATACGTGAGTGACCCGTGTATTTGTTTAAAATGTGTAATAACCACGTTAGTTTTATACGTGAGTGACCCGTGTATATTATACGTGAGTGACCCGTGTATTTGTTTAAAATGTGTAATAACCACGTTAGTTTTATACGTGAGTGACCCGTGTATATTATACGTGAGTGACCCGTGTATTTGTTTAAAATGTGTAATAACCACGTTAGTTTTATACGTGAGTGACCCGTGTATATTATACGTGAGTGACCCGTGTATTTGTTTAAAATGTGTAATAACCACGTTAGTTTTATACGTGAGTGACCCGTGTATATTATACGTGAGTGACCCGTGTATTTGTTTAAAATGTGTAATAACCACGTTAGTTTTATACGTGAGTGACCCGTGTATATTATACGTGAGTGACCCGTGTATTTGTTTAAAATGTGTAATAACCACGTTAGTTTTATACGTGAGTGACCCGTGTATATTATACGTGAGTGACCCGTGTATTTGTTTAAAATGTGTAATAACCACGTTAGTTTTATACGTGAGTGACCCGTGTATATTATACGTGAGTGACCCGTGTATTTGTTTAAAATGTGTAATAACCACGTTAGTTTTCATACTAAAACTGTTATTTTCTTTGAAGATAAATTTTCTTACACTTTATGAAGTGAAAACTTCTTTTGGCACGTACAGACAGATTTTTCGTGGGTTGTGAATTGAATTCTAGCGTCACGCTCGGGAATGATAACAAGTCTTCGGGTAAACTCGGGACCATGCATTAGCATTTCTACCATGCTTATAGCCACGCCCCCGGTTTCACCCGCGTAGTTTTCAAAGTAAGCTATCAAAATCTGAGTTCTAAGGCCCAATTTTCATGGCGCGGCACCGCGCCGCGCCCGCGCGCGGGAACCACGCCATGAAAATTGGGCCTTACGGTTTTATTTCAATACTCACGAGACCGCAAGTTTTCGCGGTTTCTACTGCGCAAGAGCCGCGCGCAGCCACGCGGCTGCCGCAGCCGCCGCGTCGTGAGTTTTGAATTCAATTTTACATACAAATCTGCCGCGCCCGCAGGCGGGCGCGGTTGGCAACCGCTCCGTGAAAACCGGCTCTAAGTTTTCACTTCTATCGGCAGTTCCTATGACTGCCAATTTTTGTTATGGTAGAAGAAAACATCTTATGAGCTAGCGTCACCGACATGCTAATGTCAGGCAGCGTAGTAGCGGAGCGTTACGTACGCCTCTCTTCAAACTGGCAGATAATCAAATTTGCACGTCATTGCTTGGTGGTCAAATTACTACCTCAGATGGACTTTGCAAAGAGTCCTACCACTACGTATAATAGTGAATCTGCTTTGCTTTGGTTTATAACATAAACTCCCAAGAGTTGTGACTGGCCTCGTGGCTTAGTTGGTAGTAGCTCTGCCTGCGAAGCCGAGGGTCGTGGGTTCGATCCCCACCCAGTGCAAATATTTGTGTGATGAATTCAAATGTTTGCACTGTGTCTGGGTGTATCTATGTATAATAAGTATGTATTTAAAACTATATAAGTATTATGTCAGCTATCTGGCCGCCATCACACAAGCTTTGCTTAGTTTGGGGTCAGATGGTGTTGTGTGTGAATTGTCCACCACCAATATTGTCCACCACCAATATTTGTTCCCACTGTTGGGAATCGGGACCTTCCTTGTGAGGAAGGTCCCGATCATAATCTGCCACACAGGCCACAATGTCTAACAGTTGGTAAAGATCACTATGTTCTTGAAGGTTGTATTTCTTGTATTGATGAAAAATGCACAAAATATTCAGAGCTGCAGGTAAGATTAGAACCTCTGACCTCCAGATTGTGACATTGGATGTTCTAAACACTATGGCTAAGAACTCTTGGGAGTGATTTTCAGGCGCGCCCGCCACGTTAGCGGGCCTGCAGCTTCTGTAGAATGCAGATACATATTTTGTAAAAACTGAAAGCACAACTCACGACGCGTTTTACGCCCGCGGCTCCCGCCACGTCCGCAGGCGATAACCTCACTCGTGGCAGCTGCAAAATCAAGGGTTTCGTGAGTTTTGAAAAAAAATTGGCAGTGATAGGAACTGCCGATAGAAGTGGAAATTTATAACTCAGAATTTGATACCTTACTTTGAAAACTACACGTGTATAACCGGAGGGCGTGGCATCTCGAAATGCATCAGCATTTCCTATTGGTTGATGCATTTCTAGATGGCCATGGCATGACGCCGACGCCACGCCCTTTCAGCATTTCCCATTGGCTGACGCATTTCTAAAGGGCCAATAGCCGTGGTCCCGAGTTTACCCGAATATTTCTTATCATATCCGAGCGTGACGCTAGAATCCAATTCACAGCCCACGAAATATCTGTCTTGGCGCGCCTAAAGAAGTTTTCACTTCAAAAAATTGTGAAAATCGTTCCATGAGTTCTTAGCCTCAGACATAGAATCCTCAGATCCAACTCAGAATATGACTTTAAAATCACCTATTAGCTAATTCTATTTGTATCTATATTTTTTTACATTTTTTTTGCAAACTAAATTGTAACTTTTCAACTTTTCTAGTGTGTATAATAAGGTGATTCTGTCAGTCTGTAACTCACTTGAGCTGAACATCTTTTTGGCAGAAGTGTAGCCTGTCATAATCCAGCCCACACTCTCCAATGGCCACTACTTTGTCCTTATTATTGTTGATGAGGTCTCGGAGCCCTTGGAGATAGGTTTCGGGAGATTCTACAAACTCTGTGCATCGAGTAGGGTGGCAGCCAACCGTAGCATAGAGGCGACCTGAAATGATGATTAATTTGATATTTTAAAGGAGACGGCTCATTTCTGCCCCAAGTCGTTTCAAGTTTATGTACTTAATTAGCCCCGGAGACCTAAAAAAGGTATTTAATTAAAATGACATATAATTAAATAATGCAAACTGTACATTCAATTCTAACGTGCCAAGCGGGGATTACAAATTGGCGTGATTAAAAGTACTTTAATGACTGTACTCAAAGTCAGCCGTGTTTTTTTTTCTGTTGAAGTTTACGTGAAATACATCCGATTCGTTCGAAACTCGATTCGTTCGGAAATCGATTCGTCCGGAAATCGATTCGTTCGGAAATCGATTCGTTCGAAACTCACACAACACAAGGAATTTCGTTATGTTTCCAAAGGTTTCGTAATTTTTTTGTGGTTTTGCCGAATCTCCGGTCCTTCTGCGTTGAGTCGACATTATTTTGAGCACAGTAGGTCGCAAATGTAATGAATTTACTATCTTCTTCTAGGAGTAAGTACATAATCACGTTTTAGTTGATATCTTTTAAACCCCGCTATGCAGAATAAAAACATTAACGGTTCCTCAATACATATTAAAAATCCTATACAATAATCCAATTTTGGTCAAGTCTCCTGCACTTTTGCTGTGGGGCAAATGCCCATGGAAAATGGGCCGTCTCCTTTAGTTCATTTGATTTTAACAACTGGTGGTTTTAACTGTTCTGTTTATACTTTACTAGTATTGCCCTTGAGGTTTTACCCGCGTAGTTCCCGATCCCATAATTTTTACGGGATAAAAATAGCCTGTGTCTAAAGACCACGCGATGATACAAAATAAGTATTACAACCTTCTAAACGAATTGACAAAAAATGGCTATGTTGTTAATTTATATGCTTCTCACTCCTAAATATGTGTTACCTACTTCCTCAGGCGTAATCTGCAGATTCTTACCAATGCACACATAGATTCCCCGTCTTTGTGTGAGCTAGTCAGTTAGTTCACCTAAGGGTTGCCGTATGTGGCACGATACTCACTATCACTCCGCGATACGTCGATGGCTTTCTTGCCATCTGTGAGACTTCCACCGGTAATAATCATCTTTTCCAGACCACCATCCCATGCTCTTTTTAGGACAATGTCAAGGTCAGGATCATGTTTCTTGCTACTGTGATACAGGCCCTGATACATATCATCTGTTAAATTTGCTCCGATATCTATAAACAATATGTTTTTAAAACAAAACGTAATTATGAGAGGTTATGTTTACATTTCTTTAGTAACTCAATCGTACCAATATATTTTCTTAGAGAGCTCATTCTGCGCATTCGCACAAAGATTTCCAAATCCCTGACGAAGTAGAATTACCTAACACAAAAACCGTAATGAGCGAAATACAGATCCAGTATTTCCTATTGTTTTGTATAATTACTCTATACCTATCTATTATCTAATAACCTCAACAGCCACAGACAGTGTGACCATCTCTAAATGTCTAAATCACGGATCCTGCCATACTGCGGGTGAAATCCTACCAAATCCTGCCAACGCTTGGGGCAAAAAATGCCAAAATATTGCCAACCGCAATTATCGCTGTATTTACTATTTATCAAAGAAAAACCATAAATACACAAGATTATGTCGTAATACAGCGCCCCGAGGTTTTATCCGCACAGTTCCCGTTCCTGTTATGTTCCCGGGATAAAAAGTAGCCCATATTTTCTTCGAGACTGTAATATAATCTGTAAATATATAACGGATCTTGTTGAAATTTGTAACACAAATTTCGTTTATACTTTACGACGTGATTGAGCAACAAACATCCAAACATTGACATCCTAGTAATATCATAAACTAACAGTCCCCGCGGTTTTACTCAAGTGTTTCGCGTTTCCGTTATTTTTTCGGGATAAAACGTAGCCTATGTGTTTTCCCAGACTATAATCTATTTGTGTTCCAAATATCCGAAGTTAAGCTAAGTTCCGATGCGTTCAGACGTACCAACGTCATTCTGACATTAAAATCTCCAAACAATTCCATTTATAATATCAGTGGGATGTTAAGCATTGCAATTTCCATTGTACACCTCCATTATTACATGTTTATACGTTGATTTATTCATTACATTTAACTTTTCTTTGGTTGGTTGAAATGAATAAATAATTTCACAGAAATAAACGCAATTTTGGGCATTACATACAAATGGGTCGATGCAAATAATCTAGTTCTAAATCCAAATAAAACTAAATGTATAAAGTTTACGCTCTGCAATGTACTGGGATGTAAACTTGATATTAGACTGAAAGATGAAGTCATCGAATCCGTACAATCTACTCTTTTTCTGGGTATTTCAGTGGATTCAAAGCTACAGTGGGGTCCTCATATAGAGAGACTGGCTGAGAGACTCAGTTCAGCTGCTCATGCAGTTCGACAAATTAAGAAAATATCTGACGTTGCAACGGCTAGACTTGTTTATTTTGGTTACTTTCATAGCATTATGTCCTACGGGATTTTATTGTGGGGATCAGCCGCGGATAGAAATTCAATTTTTATATTACAAAAGAGAGCAATCCGTGCTCTGTACAATCTATCAGCTAGAAAATCATTACGGGAGATTTTTAAAACTATAAATATACTAACAGTCCCGTCATTATACATTTATGAAAGTATAATGTATGTGAGAAAAAATCGTACTCGACTGAAGAAAATGTCTGATTTGAATCCAAAAGCACATCATAAACATAAAATTGTATTTCCTAAATGCAGACTACACAAGACCATTAACTCTTTCAAATGTAATGGTATTCGCTTCTATAATTTAATCCCTACACAAGTGGAAGGTCTTAATGAAACTAGGTTTAAAACTGAAATAAAAAACTACCTAATGAGCAAAGCATATTACACTGTAGATGCTTTTGTAAAGGACAGCAATGTTTGGAAAAGGAATATGTCAAAATTAGAACTATTGAGTAAGGTAAAATGATACTAAACATTAATGTAAATTTGTTTATGTACTGTATGTATTCATTATTTGGATAATTTGTTTTTTCACAATGACAAAGCATTTTTACAGCTGCACCTAAATGACAAGGCCCCTTTACAGCTGATTATTTTTTTATTTGACATTATTCTTTGGTATTATTTTATCATGTACACAGATTATTTATGTATAATTTTTTTGTAAGTGACGTTACCAAGTGTTCTCTTGAATTAATGGTTCGAATAAATAAATTGAAAAAATTGAAATTGAAATACAACCGTCATAGAGCTGAATGTTACGACTTGCGAAAGTTACAGTACATACCTACAAAGGAACGAAGAAATATAGTTGAATTTATCGGAGAATTCCCCACTAGTGACGCTTTACTATAATCTACTGAGTTTACTAGGGATGTGTGAGAACTAATCAACGAAATTGAAAGCGTTAGTCAATTTTGTCTATCGTTATGCTCTTATTCTCACCCCCGGGTGGTCATTATCGGGAATATGAGTTATGGTAACAAACATTTTTTCCGATCCACCAATACTGCCAAAAACTGCCAGTTTTCATAAAACGTTAACCTACCATGCCAAAGGCTAAAATAACGCCCAAATCCTGCCAAAATGGCAGGAACCTGCCACATATGGTCACCTTGGCCACAGACTAAGTAGAGATAATAGATCTCCCTAATTTTTATTTTACTTTTTTATTTTTTTATTCATGACCATGGATACTGAGTCCTTCAGTCAAAGTCATATAAAAAATAATGGGGCGTTTTCCAGATGAAGATAGACTTGTCAAAAATAGTTCTAAATTTAGCCAAGTGTGGCACCACTGTTGTGTCTTTGTGAAATTTCTCTAACATAATGAAACATTGGCGACACCTCCATACTCTAAGGGCGACACTTATGGTGATATAGGGAACTGTCTTTGTCAAGTCTATCTTCATCTGGAAAACGCCCCATTACAGAGATGAGAATTCAAAATATTAAACTAAACTAAATCTTTAGAATCAAAAGTATCAAACTTAACTAAATCTCCCTAACAGTATTCAAAATATACTTATAAACAGATTTATAAAAAACTTCACTCCTTAGCAAATCCTCAATGCGGCGGGGAACACTAGGTAATTGAGTTCAGGGTAGCGATTCTGAAACCATTCGGAATCACTTACTATTAGTATATTTACATTACTTACAGAGTTATTTACAAATGTTAAAGCGGTTAAGATAGCATATGCTTCTGCAGTAAATACACTGCAATTATTATCTAACTTTACACAGTGGGTTTTATTCATTTGTGGATCATAATATGCTGATTTAACCACTTCATCACTTTTAGAACCATATGTATATACAATATAAAAGTCTGGTTTACTGTTTAAGAATTCTAGAAAGTCAAATTTGTTATTTATTACATCTAAATGACAATCTATACTTAAGCAATTAGTCAAGTATGGACATTTATATGTTGGCCAGGGTAGCGATTCTGAAACCATTCGGTTGCATCCGACACGAAATCTCATCTCTCGGTCTTTGTCTTATCTGTTTAGCATGACAAAGACCGAGAGATGAGATTCCGTGTCGGATGCAACCGAATGGTTTCAGAATCGCTACCCAGATATCATGTAAAGAAATGTTTTTACTGATATTTTTTTAAAAGTGACATTATTGCTGTGATTTCAGGCAAAACTCCCGAAACAAGAGATGTGGCCGATAAACTGGGTATTTCAACTGATTGTGATATCTGTGGATGACATAAAACATTATTCAGAACTATAGCATTATTGGAAGACAACTCTTTCAAACAAAATCTATCAGCCAAAAGTAAACGTCTCAGGATTAAAGGAGGTATACAGTTTTCGATTTCTATAGAATTAATAGGGGTGGAACGCATAGCTCCGCTAATAATTCTTAAAGCCATATTTTGTATTACATCAAGTTTTCGTAATAAGGTACTACTAACTTGCATTCATATAAGCTAAACTACTATAGTCAAAATGGCTTCTTACTATACTTTTATACAGCATGATCAAGGTTTTAGGATCAGAGCCCCAAAATGTACCAGCTAAACATCTTAAAACATTGATACTTTTCATTGCATTGCTGCAAATATACTTAATATGCTCTTCAAAGGAGACGGCCCATTTTCCATGGGCATTTGCCCCACAGAAAAAGTGCAAGAGACTTGACCAAAATTGGATCATTGTATAGGATTTTTAATATATATTGAGGAACCGTTTATGTTTTTATCCTGCATAGCGGGGTTTAAAAGATATCAACTAAAACATTGAAAAAAAATAACGCCGCAAGTAGGTAATCAAGAACGTGATTATGTACTTACTACTAAAAGAAGGTAGTAAATTCATTACTTTGCGACGTACTGTGCTCAGAATAATGTCGACTCAACACAGAGAAGGACCGGAGATTCGGCCAAACCACAAAAAAATTACAAAACCTTTGGAAAAATAAAGAAATTCCATGTGTTGTGTGAGTTTCGAACGAATTTTTACTGTACGTAAACTTCAACTGAACTAAAATGAGAATAACATGGCTGACTTTGACAATAGTCTGTACACATAGGTACAAATGATAAGCGTGTTCACCGTAGTATTTATTTATTGGGTACTGATACTGACCCGAAGACAAAACACGGACTAAACCTTAACAGGCTTCTTTAAATTCACATAAACTTCGCTAGCGTGTTTTAACGCCGTACAACGCCATCTAGTTTGGTTTTATGGAACTACAGTACCTTAATACAAAACTACTTATACATAGTCATTAAGGTACTTTTTAATCACCAATTTGCAATCCCCGCTTGGCAGTTTAGTATTGAATGTACAGTTTGAATTATTTAATTATATGTTATTTTAATTAAATAACTTGTTTAGGTCTCCGGGGCTAATTAAGTACCTAAACTTGAAACGACTTGGGGCAGAAATGAGCCGTCTCCTTTTAACTTATTATCTATGATTACTCCTAAAAATTTATGTTGATTACTTACAGGAATGATTTCATCATTGTATTTAATTTTAACGAGAGATTGTGCACAAGGATCTTTACTAAAAACAATAACAGAACTTTTATCAGAACTAATATCTAATTTTAATACAATGTTGTAATAGTGGTGTAGCTGCAGCAGTGCAGTATTTAAGTGATTTACAGCCATATTTAAATTTTGACTTTCAGAGTATAAAAGTAAATCATCAGCAAATTGTAAAATGTTGACATGTGAAGTGTCTACGTACTTTAATATTTGAGATGTATATAGATTATACATAAGAGGAGATAAGATAGCTCCTTGCATAGTTCCTTTACTGACGGATTTTGGTCCATGTAACTTATCATTAAACTAACAGACAAGGTTCTGTTATTCAGAAAATTAAATATCAATTTCAGTATTTTAGCTGGCAGACCTAACTCATGACGTTGTTATTTCATGTAAAATTAAAATTAACTAATTTTATAAACGCCCGCTTCTTTCGACTTCCCGCCAAAAAGCAAAAAGTCCAGGGTAGCGATTCTGAAACCATTCGGTTGCATCCGACACGGAATCTCATCTCTCGGTCTTTGTCTTATCTGTTTAGCATGACAAAGACCGAGAGATGAGATTCCGTGTCAGATGCAACCGAATGGTTTCAGAATCGCTAGACAGATCTCCCTAAGCCCTAACAGGGTTGCCAACTTGATTCTACCGATAGTGCCACACAGCCACACACAGACTGGGTAGAGCGAAAGAGCGATACTCTGTGCCACATGCCTCATAGTGCTATACAAACTATATAGGTATACAAACTATATATATTTGTATACAAACTATACAAAAAATGTACAATACAAAGAGAAAAGATAATGTACCTAAATTGTGCTAGTTATAGCTAGCTGTTTGTATTGATTTTTAAAAATAGTGCTAAACTTGAATTAGATATAAAACAATGGTGTGAAATAAAATATTTATATTTTAAGCAAAAATAAATATTTGTATATGTCCTAAAAATAGTGATAAAATATTATTGACGTGATAACATCTTAACGTCTTATAATTCGGTGAAGCCGGCTGCACGCCCGCAAAACATGACGTCATGGAAGTGAAAACTTCTTTAGGCGCACCTAGACAAATTTTTCGTGGGGTGTACATCTGTACATACCGACACGCTCGGGTATGATAAGAAATCTTCGGGTAAACTCGGGACCTTGGCGATTGGGTATATAGAAATGCGTCAGCCAATGGGAAACGCTGAAAGGGCGTGGCCTCCCCATCATGGCATGGCCATCTAGAAATGCGTGGGCCAATGGGAAATCCTGACGCATTTCTAGATGGCCATGCCATGATGGCGAGGCCAAGCCCTCCGGTTACACCCGTGTAGTTTCCAAGGTAAGCTATCAAATTCTGAGTTATAAGTTTTCACTTCTGTCGGCAGTTCCTATGACTGCCAATTTTTTTTGTAGCTTTGTACAATCGCCTTTGAAGTGTCTGTTTTAGTCAAAGATCCCGCTATATAACGACCTTCATCGAGCTGTTTGGATGTTGAATATTGAAAAGCACTGTTATACGTTACTCATTATTTTCATCAAGCACAATTCATGCGACATTTTATGCAAATACGTTTAAGGAATAAAAAGTTTAACACAAAATTCCATCCTCTATTTCATACCCTTAGGGGTTGAATATCGTAAGCATTCAGTTAAGCCAAAATAATATGTAATGTAATTCAGTTTTTTTTTAAACTTCAATCAATTTAAGTAAAATGTTGATAATATATTTTTTTATTGTTAATTTATCATATTATGGACTGATTTTTTTTAGATAGGTAGGTAACCCATTTGTAATATATTTGTTCAAAAATTAAATTGAGAACAAAATGCTTTTCATCCAATAAACAGCTCGGTGAAGGTCGTTGTATAGTGCGATCTCCTATTAGTTGTTCACTTGAAGATTTATTCAGTTTTTGAAGAGAAAACTCTCTTCAATACTTTTGGCTCACCACATACAGATTTTCCGTGGGTTGTAAATTGAGCTCAAGTGGGACGTTCATAAATGAAAGAAATCTTCGGGTAAATTCGGATGATATAGATGGCCATGGTCATGGCACATCCATCGGTTTCACCCGCGTAATTTCTAAAGTGAGCTATAAAATCTGAGTTATTAGTTTTCACTTCTATCTGCAGTCCCTATGACTGCCAATTTTTGAAGTAAAAACTTCATTAGGCGCGCTATAGACAGAATTTTCGTGGGCTGTGAAATGGATTCATAAATCGTCACGCTTGGATATGATAATGGCCGATCCATTATCATATCCAAGCGTGACGATTTATGAAATATCGGATATGAAATCTTCGGGTAAACTCGGTAAAAACGGCGAGGTAGGTACCAGGGTAACAGAAACAGTAAAGAGTTTCGATTACCTACCTCCAACAGCCCAGCGTTTATCTCCAGATACCAGGACAACAGAAATATAAAAGAGTTGCGTTTGCCCCTAGGTACCAGTACCAGGGCAACAGAAACAGTTGCAATATTCTGTATAATTACGTTTATATAAAACTAGATGGCGCAACCATCGATTTAGCTGGCGGTGTTGAAATTATGCGAATGTACATAGACCTACGATGGTTTAACAAACAATTTGTCTTCTGACAATGTGATAAATAAAATAGACAATTCAATTAAAAGTGAAAACATCTGAGTCACAAGTTTTCACTTCTATCGGCAGTTCCTATGACTGCCAATTTTTTTTGAAGTGAAAACTTCTTTAGGCGCGCTATAGACAGAATTTTCGTGGGCTGTGAAATGGATTTATCAATCGTCACGCTTGGATATGATAATGGATCGGATCGGGTATGAAATCTTCGGGTAAACTCGGTAAAACGGCCAGGTAGGTACCAGGGCAACAGAAACAGTAAAGAGTTTCGATTACCTACCTTCAACAGCCCAGCGTTTATCTCCAGATACCAGGACAGCAGAAATATAAAAGAGTTGCGTTTGCCCCTAGGTACCAGTACCAGGGCAACAGAAACAGTAAAGAGTTGCAATATTTTGTACAACTTCGTTCCATCAGAATGTCCCTTGACACCTCCCAAGCTGAAGTGAAAACTTCTTTTGGCGCGCAGGCGCGCTTTTAGACAGATTTTTCGTGGGGTGTGAGTTGAATTCTAGCGTCACGCTCGGGTGAAGGTAGGGTAAGAAATCTTCGGATAAACTCGGGGCCACGCCCATTGGCCATCCAGAAATGCGTCAGCCAATGGGAAATGCTGAAAGGGCGTGACCTAACCATCACGGCATGACCATCTAGAAATGCGCGAGCCAATGGAAAATGCTAACGCATTTCTAGATGGCCATGCCACGATGGTCAGGCCACGCCATCCGGTACACCCGTGTAGTTTCCAAAGTAGGCTTCAAATTCTGAGTTATAAGTTTTCACTTCTATCGGCAGTTCCTATGACTGCCATTTTTTTTTTAATTTAAAGGTGTTCAAATATTATCTACAATTATTTTTAGTAAAATATGTTGAGGAATATCAAAAGTTTAACATAATTCCTATATAGTGCTAAATAGATGCTAGGTGCTGTATGTTAGATGTCAGTGCTTCACATATGAAAATAATGCTAAATCTAGCACTGAAAGTGATAAGTTGGCAACGTTGCTCTCTAACTTCTTTTTTTTTAAATTATCCATTGCCATGGATATTAGTCCTTCACACAGACTAAGTAGAGAGATGTCCTTCAGCCATCAGCCGTATCCCTCTGTCGCTGACTCGCTGTTGCGTTGTGGTTGCGTTGTTACACTAGGCCTCCTTGAGTAATAATGTTCTGTCCACTAGGCACTACTAGACAATTAATCACATTGCTTACTTGCACTTAACGACTTACCTAAAGTTTTCTATGTAGGTGTCTTAGTCACGGTCTGGGTAGCGATTCTGAAACCATTCGGTTGCATCCGACACGGAATCTCATCTCTCGGTCTTTGTCTTATCTGTTTAGCATGACAAAGACCGAGAGATGAGATTCCGTGTCGGATGCAACCGAATGCATGGTTTCAGAATCGCTACCCTGATTGTTTTAAGGTTTTAACTGTACAATATTAAGGTTTAAGTCTCGACTCATGAGTTAAAAATAAATAAAAATGGTTGTCTGTAAAGTCGGGTTACTGACGTTAGTTGAACGTGACAACTTCAACTACGCCTTAGAGCGAGGTAACGCCGGCGGCGAGGTAACGGCGGTAACGTTAGATGACGTCATGTTTTGCGGGCGTGCAGCCGGCTTCATCGAATTATAAGACGTTGTCACGTCAAATGTACATTGTACAAGAAATTTTCAAATCTCATGTAGGTACACAGTTTCTTTTTTTTCCCGATTTTGTAGTTCGTCATCATCCTGGCAAATTAACAAATTGCGTAGTTGCGTTAGCCACATAAAAAAAATCGCGAGTACAAATAAACAAGTAGTGATTACTTACTCTGTGATAAACAAAGAAGATTGTTTGTTTTGATTTTGCGATGCGTAAAATATTTCGCGAAAAGTTCTGAAATTCATTTAAATTGTGATTTAAAAGTGAGTGTGAATAATACTTATCATTCAGCAGAATATTTCCTGATGCTATGGACACGGGGGACCAGAACAATTGCTTGAGGTAAGTGAAGAATATTTTTCTATCCTAATTATTAAAAAATATCATGAAATTAGTACTTAAATTCCCACAAACGTAAAAAAATTACTGGTTTCGTCTAAACGGCCTATTTTAATAGCAACATGCTGGTTTGAAACAACTGTTGCGCAAAGAAGCGGCAAGCGCTCATCTACGATCACAATGTAAAATCAGGTGACGTCTCCTGATTGAGTCTCAGTCGCAACAGGAGCCACAAGTTGAGTGGACGTTCGCTAACAATTCAAAAAAATCCGATATGAGCCGTAATAATGTCTTATTCTGCTTTTGCAAGGTGCACAAACAGTTCAAAGACCAAGAACAAGTTCCATGGTATCACTTTTCATGCGTAAGTACACAAAATCTTTAATTATTTCCATTACAGTTCAATGATTATTACATCTAAAATTATTTTTCTGTTGGAAACAATTTTACAATTGGCCATTTCTAAAAAGAGACAGATATACATACAGCGTAAGAGTGCAACACGACTGGCGATATGTTAGTTGCGGCTATTTTGTCTCTTTCACGCCAGTGCATTTGTATGTCTTTCTATTCTTGTCGAAAAAAATATCTAAACAAATGTGATGTATAGCTATCTCATTTCCACCTACTGCCTACTTGTCATGATGTCTTTGTCATTCATTCAAACGTCTCTCACGATGCAAGTGAAGCTGTGTGCACATTGCGGATACTTGTGTGAGATTTTCGTTACATTATGCTGTATTTATATTAGAGCATACCTTATCTTCGTTTACTTAGTTTCATCAAAGGTTGCGCAGTTTAGAATTTAAAAAAATACTAGATATGTGGAGCTTTGGAGTTTTACAGAATATCCCAATAGTGTTCATCCAAATTATGAGCTATTCGATACAATGTTGGGCAGAGAGTAAAAAAAATATGTGCTAATGAGTTGCATGGGTACATCAATAATTCTACAGTGAAAGATATGTACATAATTATGTCCAAACCACTCCGAACTGTAGGACTGATAGAGAAATCTCTGTTTATTCCTAGTTAACTGACTTGGTGGTGGGTCAGTTTTCCTATGTTTACTTCTACACTTTATTTTATGTGTGACAAGGAATTTGGATAGCTTGTACTCCCTAATGTTCCTTAGTACAACATCTCTTCGCCTCTGAGTCTTGTCAATTTTATGGCCATCTATTCACATGCCAATAGTGTAGACATCCATACTACTTACCACAGTCTACCGACCCGCTTCTAATTGGGTATCTCTGGCTGAGATAAATAACCAAATAAGCTTTTACCTACTTGATAGGAAACACCTAAAATTTAGAAACGTTTATATTTTGTTGAGAACCTTTGCTGCTTTACCTTTTTTAGATAAATTTCACAAAACGGAACATAGGTGCCATCGTTGGTGAAATTGAGTACTATCTTAGTCATTTTATTGACATATTACAATTCTGATTAAGTTGGTATACTCTCCTTGTCTGTAAATAAAAGTATTAATTTTAAATGTAACATAAGTGGTTATAAGGTGAATAAATATATTCTATTCTATTGTGTTCTAAATGGGTATTGTAAAGGCAGTTTTATTATTATAATAGGAAGATTTGTTACTAAAGAAAAGGAAGGTTTATTGTTAAAGCATAGGAATATTTATTATTAAAGTAAAGGAAGGGTTATTATTAAAGTAAAGGAAGGATTGTCATTAAATTAGGGGAATGGATATTATTAATGCAAAGGAAGGTTTATTAACTAAAGGAAAGTTTAAAAATGGTTTATTAGTAAAGTCAATCAAGGTTTATTATTTAAACCAGCTTCATAAAAAGTGTGTATGTTTTGCTTTGATTGTTTGAAGCTCTAGTAACAAAACTCCGATAGTAGGTATGCCATTTTAAAAAATAACAAATGGGGCGTTCCACGCGAAGCTGACAGGCAAAAAAAGTCGATGTTTCCGATTTCAGTAATATTTGAGTATGTTTTACCTATAGATATCCTCGATATGTGTATCAAATATTTTTGTAAAATAATGATCGGTTATGGAGTTATGGGACTTTAAAATTTTGACCATGAGGTGGGAATGCAGTACTTCAAAGCTGATTACGAAGTTATAAAATTACGTAAATAAATAATTTTACCACTGAATTTATTACTTCATTTAATAGGCTTTTTAACTGTATTTTTGTAAACTAAAAAAAAAATTTTTTTCTCAGAAAATAATTAAATGTAGTTTTTTTTTCATGAATTTCACAAACTTGGACCATTTCGATTTTTTTATTTTTTTGCCAAACATAGTTCATATTGTGTAAAACATCCTGGCAAAGTTTTATCATGGGCACGAAAGTGGATTAGGCGCTAGACTGGAAATACTGGCGACGCGTGGTGTCCCGTGCAAGCCGTAGCGCCGCCGCGCCTAACGCTCGTCACTCGCGCGAGTTTGGAGATTACACTTTTTTTTTTAGTATTTACCCGACTGAAAGAAGAATTATGTTTTTCGCGCGTATCTTGTATGTTTGTAAATTTATTTATTCCCACGTATCTTCCAAACGGCTGGATGGATGTTTTTACGATTCTGATATCGTTACATTTGTCTCTATTACCCAAGTGTCCTTAGATAGGTATTAATTAAAAAAAATCAACATAGCCGATTTTTGACGCAAAATAGGGTGTACCGGACTGGGTCAAAAATACACCATCCTAATTAGTCCGTCAGCTAGATCATGGAAAAATATTGGACACGTATTTTTTGTTTTTTCATAATATTAAATATCGTCAAAGATATAGACCACAAAACTTCGAGAGTGGGGGGTCGCGACGTCACTCGTGAGTAAAAATCGTACTCACAAGTAGTGACGTCACACAAAACTTCGAGGCGCTGTATCTTCGTCAATTTTTGATTGTGAAACAAAAGAAAAAAAACTCGTACAATATTTTTTGGCAATCTAACTAACGGGCTACTTAGTTTTTTTGAGGATTGTACCCTATTATAAGTAATTGAAAAAATTATTTTTATCTAGCAAATCGAGTAGGGTATCAAAATAAAGGGAATTTAAAGAGCATTACAAATATGAACATATGTTGTGTAGTTAAATGACATTTGGAATAATTACAAGCATTTTAATTCAATCATTCGAATATATTTGTTTAAAATTTGAAATAAATTAAGCTTAAAATAATAAGCTCAGTAATTTCATTTCTGTTTTGTTTGACACGCCATCAGAACTACTTACCAATCAGTTTTTGCTACATTTACAAAGGTAATAAACCTACACGCTTTCGTTCGTAGGACGCTGCCGAAAGGAACACAAAAAGTACAAAATAATTTAAAAAATAATAAGACAGAAATAAGATTGACAAAATAAAGACTGGCCTCGTGGCTTAGTGGGTAGTAGCTCTGCCTGCGAAGCCGAGGGTCGTGGGTTTCATTTCCACCCAGTGCAAATATTTATGTGATGAATTCAAATGTTTGTACTGTGTCTGGGTCTCCGGGTGTTTCTATGTATAATAAGTATACTGTATTTAAAACTATATATGTATTATATCAGCTATCTGGCCGCCATCGTACAAGCTTTGCTTAGTTTGGGGTCAGATGGTGTTGTGTGTGAACTGTGAATTGTCCACCAAAATGTATTTATTATTTACAAGGTATGTACTAAAACATTACTACATTATAAGGTGACAGTCTAAGTTAAATAAATTCCTTTATGTTTAGTGGGCTGCGCTCGTCACCCAGAGATCTAAGATGTTATGTCTCTAAGCCCTGTAATTTATCTGGCAACATTGCCCTTAAAACCGGAACATAGTAATGTTTGCACATTACTGCTTGACAGTAGAATAACTGGCAAAAGTGTGGTACTGGACTCTGCTAAGAGTCCTACCACTACTAAAATGTATAGTTAATCATAAAATGTTTCGTTTGTTTGAAATATCACATAATATCTGTTCAAACGCATCACTAGTACGAAACCCATCACTACGAAACTACGTCTTTATAAGCGCGTGTAATGCGCGCACGGAACAATATTTCATTTTATATATCATATCTAATCATATTTTGTCATTTCATACGGTTTTTTTTATAAAACTTTTTGAACGCAACAAACGTTACGTTGTATTCATTATCATAAGAAGCATTTTCATTTCTGTGAATCAAGACATGTAAATTCAAAGTCAAAGTCCTCAACAATATCAAAATACTAAAGAAAAAGTGTAATCTCCAAACTTGTGCGAGTGGCGAGCGTTAGGCGCGGCGGCGCTACGGCTTGCACGGGACACCACGCGTCGCCAGTATTTCCAGTCTAGCGCCTAATCCACTTTCGTGCCCATGATAAAACTTTGCCAGGATGTTTCACACAATATGAACTATGTTTGACAAAAAAAATAAAAAAAAATTGAAATGGTCCAAGTTTGTGAAATTCAAGAAAAAAAAACTAAATTTATTTTTTTTCTGAGAAAAAATTTGTTTTTTTAGTTTCCAAAAATACAGTTAAAAAGCTTATTAAATGAAGTAATAAATTCAGTGGTAAAATTATTTATTTACATAATTTTATAACTTCGTAATCAGCTTTGAAGTACTGCATTCCCACCTCATGGTCAAAATTTTAAAGTCTCATAACTCCATAACCGATCATTATTTTACAAAAATATTTGATACACATATCGAGGATATCTATAGGTAAAACATACTCAAATATTACTAAAATCGGAAACATCTACTTTTTTTGCCTGTCCGCTTCGCGTGGAACGCCCCAAATTCTAAATATGTTCCAAGGGAAAGACTAAACGAAATTTTGTGAAAGAGTGTAATGGCTTGTCTTGAAATAAATATAATAAAAGGTGTGTGCTTAAGACCACACGGCAGAAGTGAAAACTTCATTAGCTGATTTTTGTATTAGGTAGTTATGTCGTATTATAATAAAATATTATGGATCGTATTAGTTGAATAAACGAGTAAAACAAGCCAGAAATTAAAGTAAATATTTATTGAAATTTTATTTATATACAAAGTAGCTGTTACCCGCGACTTAGTCCGCGCGAAATAAATATGTAGGTACTAAGGTTACTCAGGCAGTACTTATTTGTATACCCAGATTGTATACACATTTATGGTTAGTAAAAAAGTGTCCATGATCAAAAAGTTGTTGGCCGGGGCCGGCTTTTTAAAAGTTACTCCAACTTTGTATGCATTCACACGGTGCACCCCTATGATGCCCCTAACATTGTCCGCAAAAAGGTTGGTGAGTGTAATAGGATTTTTGTTACCGACTTTCTCCTGTTCCGTCGATTCCACATACACTACACAGTTTCCACTACGATTTTCTGGGAATAGTCTCTTTCTCTTATAAAGGGGTTTTCTAAATAGTTTGTAAGAAACATTTTCACTTGGATTTGGCTTCAATAGTTTTCTTTTTCTGGTCTGTTCGACGGAGTCACCCCCGTCGCTAGCGACGCTCATATTTATTTATACTATTGAGTATATGTATACAAAACTAAATATTTACACGAAAGAAACGAAATATTTACACAGCAAAACTAATTAATTTGATTGTGAAAATTTTAAAGCACCCGTCGTGTTTTCCCGCCCAAAGAAAAGTCTTTTGGAGTTGGTAGCCGTCAGTGTTGCCACTATGATTTTGAGCTTGTCGCCAAATAGTTATGTAACAAAGTCGCCGGTTTTGATTGAATTATTAAGGGAATAACAGTCTGGAAGAATACCTACATAAGCTTTTTCCTTCTCCAACCTTCTACACTACACTAGTATATTCCCCTTTGCTTTGTCGGTAACACGTCGCGTCGTCTAAATCCGCTAAAAGGTTTTAAAAATTTGCCAGTTTCAGCGACAAAGTCGCTAAAGTGTCAACACTGGTAACCGGTAGCGAGCAGCGAGAGAGAGAGAGAGAGAGAGTATCTATTGTCCCATGTCCTCTAACAATTATCTTTCTCGGTCTGGCACGTTTGTTGACCACATTATCTTTCTCGCTCTAGCATCCCGAGCTTACCCGAAATTTCTTATCATATCCGAGCGTGATGATCACGTGATCATAAATCCATTTCACAGCCCACGAAAATTCTGTCCATAGCGCGCCTAAAGAAGTTTTCACTTCAAAAATTGGTGGACATTTCTCACAAAATACGATCTAGCCTTTTAGCCCCAAACTGTGTAAAGCTTGTACTGTGTGAACTAGATGATATAATTATATAGGTGAAAATACATTCTTATTATGTACATCGTGAAGAATCACATAGATTTAAATGAAACTTCATATTTTATTAAACTTAAAATTTATTATTAGAATAAAAAAAACATAAAGAACAGTCATTTGCTAATTGGTCCAAGTAGGTAAATAATTGCATAATAACCAATAATCACATTCATTTTTAATTTAAAAAAAAAACGTACAGGGTTACACAAAACACATATATACTAAGACAACATTTTAGTTTTTTGTATTTGATTAGAACAACTATTGCAACAACCGTTTAGTACAAGCTAATTCATACAAAAATACACTTTAAACTTAAACGAACGAAAACGATTTAAAAGAATTGATGAATTTCGCGATAAATATCTTAGTTGGATTGTAAAAATTGTTGTTTTTTAAAACCAGACACACTATTACTATAATGCATTCTAGAATAATTAAGATGAATAATACAACACTGAAAACGGTTATCTACCTATTACCAAAAATGATGGCCTTATCGCTAATAGCCATTACAGCCAGACAATACTTTAATAGCAAGAAAAATAAAACGAAAAAGGTCGAAGATAGGGTGCGAAGTTACAACTGGAATAGTTATGAATAATGTTAACAAATAAGTCAAAGTAATTTTTGAAATAAAAAAGCAATGTCGTTATTCTAGTTTTTTTCAAGGTGATGTCTAAGTTTATGTGTTTCGTATTTTACAACATCGTTGTTTACCAACAGGCCAGTTGGTAGCCAATCGCAGTCTTAAAAAAACCGTAAAAATACATAGATAGATACAAAACTCTTTATGATACAAACAAATATAAATATTACAGTGGCAGCAATGGCAGCACAATGGCAACACAATGGCAGCCTTAATCAGTAATTAATATAATAGTATCCTTTCAGAAGGTCTGATACCACAACTAGAATAGTCTTAATCTTGAATTTTTCTCTCTCTCTTTTCTTTTCGCTTGAAATAATAGAGACAATAATAACAAAGCCTAAGTCGATTTAGTTAGGCGGCAGAACGGGTGATTATTACACGTGTTTTGTGTAAGCCTGTATAGTGTATACAGTAAAACCTCGATTATTCGAATCAATAGAGATTGAGAGTAAGTAGTTCAGATTATCAAAATTTCGGGTAATCGAGGTTTTACTGTATTATGTTCTAAAACACTTTACTTGGCGTAAGTGCCAGCGAATACAATTTTATCTTTGTACATAATCAGGAATAAGAAGGGATGGTCGGCAGCAAACTTCAGGCTCGGTGGTGGCGACGAGAAACTGCTGTAGTTTACCATTATGAATCCTGTTGAAAAATAATAATTATTAAAATTTACTAACGACTAGCTCGCGGTTTCACTCGTGTAGTTCCCATTGTTTTCCCGCTATGAAAATGAAGCCTATGTGTTTTACAGATTATAATCTATCAGTATTCCAAATTAGGCTTTTAGGCAATTTAGGAACCAAGAACTACGCATGTAAAATGACGGGGCTCTGCTAGTCTCTCATAGTTTTCAAAAATTAAAAGCCCTGTCTTGAATTTTAAGCAAGACCCAGAATGTAGCTTGGAACGAAATCGAAAGGAACGATAAAATGATAATTAATAAAGTTGTGTTAAAACTACAGCAATTATTTTTTATTTTCTCGTTATTTTCCCGCGATAAAAATAAGCCTGTGTGTTATTATAGACTAAAATCATTCTGTTTTTCAAATTTCAACTCGATTGGTTTAAGCGTTTCAGCGTGATTGTGCAACAAACAACAAAATATGCAAACGTTGACATTTAAAATATTAGTAGAATTACCAGGACTAACAAAGTTCCTTTCTAGTTTCGTCACATTTATTTAGTTTTTGGAACGAAGTTCTTCATTGCATGTTACACGATTTGACCAGATGGGCACTACACAAAAAATCTATTACGAGTTTTGTCAGACACTTCTGACTATGCATGTTACAAAGTTTGACCAGATGGGCACTACACAAAAAAATCTAATACGATTTTTGTCAGACACTTCTAGACTATGCATGTTACACGGTTTGACCAGATGGGCACTACACAAAAAAATCTAATACGATTTTTGTCAGACACTTCTGACTATGCATGTTACACGGTTTGATTAGATGGGCACTACACAAAAAAATCTATTACGAATTTTGTCAGACACTTCTGACTATGCATGTTACACGGTTTGACCAGATGGGCACTACACAAAAAAATCTAATACGATTTTTGTCAGACACTTCTGACTATGCATGTTACACGGTTTGATTAGATGGGCACTACACAAAAAAATCTATTACGAGTTTTGTCAGACACTTCTGACTATGCATGTTACACGGTTTGACCAGATGGGCACTACACAAAAAAATCTAATACGATTTTTGTCAGACACTTCTGACTATGCATGTTACACGGTTTGACCAGATGGGCACTACACAAAAAAATCTAATACGATTTTTGTCAGACACTTCTGACTATGCATGTTACACGGTTTGACCAGATGGGCACTACATAAAAAAATCTATTACGAGTTTTGTCAGACACTTCTGACTATGCATGTTACAAAGTTTGACCAGATGGGCACTACACAAAAAAATCTAATACGATTTTTGTCAGACACTTCTGACTATGCATGTTACACGGTTTGATTAGATGGGCACTACACAAAAAAATCTATTACGAGTTTTGTCAGACACTTCTGACTATGCATGTTACACGGTTTGACCAGATGGGCACTACACAAAAAAATCTAATACGATTTTTGTCAGACACTTCTGACTATGCATGTTACACGGTTTGATTAGATGGGCACTACACAAAAAAATCTATTACGAGTTTTGTCAGACACTTCTGACTATGCATGTTACACGGTTTGACCAGATGGGCACTACACAAAAAAATCTAATACGATTTTTGTCAGACACTTCTGACTATGCATGTTACACGGTTTGACCAGATGGGCACTACACAAAAAAATCTAATACGATTTTTGTCAGACACTTCTGACTATGCATGTTACACGGTTTGATTAGATGGGCACTACACAAAAAAATCTATTACGAGTTTTGTCAGACACTTCTGACTATGCATGTTACACGGTTTGACCAGATGGGCACAAAAAAATCTATTACGAGTTTTGTCAGACACTTCTGACTATGCATGTTACACGGTTTGACCAGATGGGCACTACACAAAAAAATCTATTACGAGTTTTGTCAGACACTTCTGACTATGCATGTTACAAAGTTTGACCAGATGGGCACTACACAAAAAAATCTATTACGATTTTTGTCAGACACTTCTGACTATGTTTACGGTGTGTGAACTTCGTTCTGGTCCATAGACACCTCACGTACGACGTGTCATGTTTGTACCGTTTTTTTCACGTCCTGTCTCCAATATGCAAGAAGTGGTAAGCTAAAACTTCGGACAGTAGACCGTTACCTTGACCCCAGTTCGCGTAGCAACTACCTACCCCTTGGCATAGAATAGATAATATACCCTTGGTCACAGGTGGCTGCTGTGGGAACATCTTCCTCTCAGGATTTACAGTCCTTAAAGTATCATGTTCATCTATTAGTCTGCTCTATCTATCTATTATTACTATTATCTATCTATTAGTCATGTATCTATTAGTATCTGTTAGTATTAGGTATCTATAATGTGAATGCTCTCTTAGGAGTAGCATGTAACGTGCGCTAAGGAACTTCGTTGTCATAGTTATTGTAAAATAACTATATAACTCTTTGTTATATATCTTTGTAATTCTTGTAGATAATGCTGTGTTCTACAAAGCTATATTACATACTTTGTAAAGTCAAAGTCTTACTTTGGGTTATATTTTGTAGTAGAGATACAAAAAGCTTTGCACTTGCCCGTGACGGGTCACGTTGGTGTGGGGTCCATGACAGAAGTGTAGCTAAACTTCCATTTCTCTTTCTCTACGGCTACGGCTACTACGGCTCATATCACACCAAAGGAGCAGTGGCGCTCAGCGCAGCTACGAGCAGTTGCATTGTAATGCGATTTAAAATCTTATTGACGTTGTTATAAAACATAATATCGCTTGAGAAATTTGAAATCGTACGCGACTCCTCGAGCAATCCGACGACTCTTACGCAGCGCGTGATACTATGTATTAATGTATTATAACTATGAACATAAGGTTTTAAGTCGCATAACAATGAAACTGCGTGTCACTCTCTTTTGGTTTGAGTTCAACCTACGTGTACCTCCTCAGGATTTCATAGGGATACCCAAATTAACTCAAATAATTACATAGACTATGTTACTCAGGGTAAATGTAGCATACTATCAGTCGCAAAATTTTGAAATCCTTATACCACATTGCCATGTTTTCCATCGAACTGAACAAATCTCGAAAAAACGAGATACCTAATAATAATTTTGTAATCTAGATGTCATCCAATCGAGCTTGATTCGGTTTCTTCTGTGTAATCATGCTACCGCTGACCGGATCGCATCATAAATAGTGGTGAAGTGCACACCTATTGTTATCGGTAAAGAAACCTCATCCAAAACATTACATGGCCATTACAACTATACAATAAGTTTAGTAACACCACACACGTCAAACACCCAAACAGATCTTCGGTGGTTTAAAAATGAAACAAATTGTATGGTATTTGAAAACATCTTTTATTTAATATTTCGCTACTTGAGTTAAAGAAATAAAACATTTAAAAGTTAACGAATGAAACATTTTCAGGATGTAAATGTACCTGTCAAAGGTAGTTCTCAATTTCTCTAACAAAATAAAACATTGGTAAAACTAAATTTAAAATTGGCGCCACCTTTTATTGTTGTATACAGAATAGAGTGACGGGAGCAGGTCACGTGCTTGATGGTAAGCAACACGTTTGCTCATAACAGCTCCGTATCACGAAGCAATTGTAGGGTCCATATGTATAAAACCATTTGTCTCTTTGCCCTATAATTTCTCTGGGAACGTTTGCCTTCTATCCGAAATACAGTAATGTTTGTACATTACTGCATGGCAGCAGAATGGCTGGAAAAGGTGTGCTACTTCTCCAGATGGATTTTACAAAGAGTCCTACTTCCTACTATTACTAAAGATTTTTTTTGGCAAAATTGAGAGTTATCCTTGGCAGCTATATTACAGGATATATTACATAACATTCCGAAATGCCTAATTAAACAAATTAATGCGTGTAAGTGCCAGCAAATAAAACTTTGTCGTTGTCGAGTATGTAAAATAGGAATGGACGGTCTACAGCAAACTTTAATGGGGCTGGTCGTTGTGGTGGCTCTGACTTTATGACTGAAATGGAACCTGAAAAAAAAGTGTTAGTTTTTTTTAACAGCCTTTTTCAAAATGTCAGATAAATACCCTTCAGAGTAGTTCGATTTCGCCAAAGGTAGCGCAAATTTTTCATTTTGTTAGTTTGCATACTGGAAACGCCTCATATGATAAGCTTACGTCAGCCTTAATAATTTTCACGCGTCTGTCACACACATCGTCAGGTCACATCAGTCATTCTGGAAACGCTTTATGATTATAATTTACTAGCAGTACCCCGCGGTTTTACTTTTTTAGTAGAAAATACGTTTACACTTGTCACCATCTCGCCTGATATGAAGTGAACACGCTGTCTACGATGTCTCCATCGTAGGTGTTTAAGAAACCTATTCGCTCTCGACTTGACCAAGTCAACAAAGAAAATCGAGAGAGAGGTGTAGAAATAAGAGTTACATAAGGGTACAATTATTGCTAATGTATGTATACTAGCAGAAAGGGGTATGCTTTATATTCACTATGAATTTTTTTTACAACGGGGCCAACCCTGAAATCTTGAAAAAATCGGCACTCTGATTCATAATACAATCGGATTGATCTCGTTACAAAATCAAACCTGTGGGTCATTCTCTTATCCGTTTAGAAGGACAGAGACAAACATTGACAATTCATTTTGTGCTGGAATCGGTCGGATTGAGTTGTAAATCAGCACCCAGGTGTCCCATAGTTCATCGAGACCCAAGCTAACCCGGTTTCTAGGCGTTATTGTTATATTTATGTGACATTAAAATAAAAAACTTTGCTATTATTAATTAATAAAAAAATGTGCTGTTGGACATTTTATAAATAAAAAACATTTTTGAATTTAGGAATTTTATTAAGTTATTGATTTTGCGAAAACAAAAAAAAGTTAAGGATAATAATACAATGCCATTTTTAATGTACGTATGTGCCAGCAAACATAACCTTGTCATTGTATAAAATAAAAAATAAGAACGGATGGTCTGCGGCGAATTTTTTCGCAGTAGGCTTGATTGGGGGTTCGCTTATCAAAATGTAGTAGGTTCCTGAAGAACAGAAATTTATTTCAAATACCAATAATACAATAAAGTGGCCAAGTGCGAGTTGGACTCGCCCATGAAGGGTTCCGTTGCAGCAAGTAACATAATATACATAGTACACATAGTTCTTGCAGTTCGTTGTAACTTTGATCGAAGTTTCAATAATAGTGTATTTATGACGTACTAAAAAAAAACTACTCATCAGATCGAGTTCAAACTAATTTTCGTTGGTAGTTTACATGGTAGTGTACATCATATATTTTTTTTAGATTTTTCATTCTCTTACTTTAGAAGTTAGAGGGGGGGGGGGGACACACATTTTACCACTTTGGAAGTGTCTCACGCGCAAATTATTCAGTGTAGACGAAAATGATTTTAGAAACCTCAACATCATTTTTGAAGACCTATCGATAAACACCCTACACGTGTAGGTTTGATGAAAAAAACATTTTTGAGTTTCAGTTCTCAGTATGGGGGGCAACCCTAATTTTACTTTTTTTAATTTTTTTTTGTTCTAATCTTAAAGCGGTTCACAGAATACATCTATTTACCAAGTTTCAACAGCGTAGTTCTCATAGTTTCGGCAAAAAGTGGCTGTGACATACGGACGGACAGACAGACAGACAGACAGACAGACAGACATGACGAATCTATAAGGGTTCCGTTTTTACGTTTTACGGAACCCTAAAAAGTATGTAAATTCCCAAAAATATCGACATGCACACTACATTGTATGCGAATACCACGCCATGCTATGTACTGTATCATATACTGTCTGGTTGCGAATTAAAAGATGTTTAAAGCGTTCCCAAAAAATGCCAGACCATAGCGTTATATACAATATGAAATACTGATATTTTAACAATGTATCATGGAATCTTTTTAACACGTATAATATATATGTGCCAGCGAATAAAGTTTTGTCTTTGTGTAAGATCATGAATATGAAAAGATTATCCACAGAGTTTCTTGGGTGGAAGCGGTACAGCCAGACTTGTGGTAAATACTGCGACAAGCCCTGCCTAATTAAGAAAACGATGTTAATTACCTACTAACTGTTATCACTCTTATCTAGGACTAGGAATATAATAATATATTTAGTACTTGGATCATAATAATATATCCAGTACTAGCATAAGACTAGACAAATTGGCATTGGCATTTTTTGTAGTGGTAGGACTCTTAGCGGAGTCCGCCTGGGGAAGTACCACACCTTTGCCAAATATTCTACCGCCAAGCAGTAATGTGCAAACATTACTGTGTTCCGGTTTGAAGGGCAATGATTCCAGAGAAATTACAGGGCTTAGAGACATAATATCTTAGATCTCTGGGTGACGAGCGCAGTGCAGTGCTAGGTAATGATTTGGACTATCATGTTCCAATAGCTGCGTGTTACTGCGCTGTTATGTGGCAGGCATGTTGGTTACCATCAGGCACATGACCTGCTCGTTTCGTCACACTATGATATAAAAAAAAAATTGGCGCCATTTGAATTCACATTGAAAGCACTGTACAGTCCGCGAGGTATAAGCTGAGCTTTGCATTAGTGTGAGTGATCACATGCATACGCATCTATTACCAAAAGTACAGTCAGACAACAAACTCTTAAACAACAAGCTGACATTAACTATCCAGGATCAATATGGTCATTGCGAAAAGAAGTATCTCTTTTAGGATTCAAATGGTCAAGGACAGAGAATAACAGAAAAATTTTAATGGAAAAGCATGAGGTCCGTCACCTACGTATAACTTATTTACTTAAAATTTCCGAATACCGTATTCAGGGCAGGCCTATCGTTTATACCAATATACAATTGATACTGCATAATAAACAACGATTTATTGAATATAAAATTGACACCTTATTATGAGAACATGGTCACAGCGTACTGCGTCTGACTGTACTTTTGGTGATCACTCACACTAATGCAAAGCTCAGCTTATACCTCGCGGACTGTAACACTGTATGTGGGTTTACGGAGAAATAATGTACTGAGTCGAATGATAAGTATTATTAAACGACTTTTATTACCAACCCAGAAATCGCGAAAAGTTCACCTGTTGCATACAAAAATGAACTTTGTACTCCACGAAATGCATGTTAGCTAATGTTTTTTTCGCGATGGTTACAGTCCGCGAGGTATAAGCTGAGCTTTGCATTAGTGTGAGTGATCACCAAAAGTACAGTCAGACAACAAACTCTTAAAAATTAATATCATTATATTTTAGGTAGGTACTTAAGGCATAACATAAGTCGGAGAAGTATTCTAGTATTAAAATAAAATAAAACTAAATTGATAAAATAAAGTCCAGCTGTGTATTTGACTGATGAGTACATATTATTGTGTGATTATTACTAAAAATTCAATTTGAAAGACAAAATAACTACACATCTTCTACACCAGACATTGCACCATAGTCACTTTCTTTATCACTCTCGTTATCATTTTCACTCTCGTCTGATGTGTCGTTTGTTTTAATAATGAATCTTTCCGTTATATTGTCAATAACGGCGTCGTATTCATGAAACTTTTTTTCTTCTTTTATTGCATGGTCACAAACCTTTTTTCCATTCCTGTACAGTGATACTTTCAATTTTTTCATTTGCTAACCTCATTATTGTATCCATATTCATTGACACGTTTTTTTTCGCGACGTATCCTTTTATCATTGCCCATATATTTTCAATCGGATTGAAATCTGGGTGATAGGGTGGTAGACGAAGGACGCTGTGACCATGTTCTCTTAATAAGGTGTCAATTTTATATTCAATAAATCGTTGTTTATTATGCAGTATCAATTGATAAAGTTGTGGTTTAAGCATGGATATTGAGTGATCGATATTGCGTCAATCATATCTTGTTTGCGACTATTTGAGTTGGGAGCGGGATTTTTTAACGAATTGTGGTAAGATGCGTTGTCAACTACAATAACGCTATTGGGCTTCAAATTGGGAATTAATTGCGTTTGTAACCATTTTGTATAGTTTTCTGTATTCATATTGTTATGATAATCACCACTTTTTTGATTAGCTTTTTTGATGAACATCAGCAGCGCATTTGGTATGAAACCGTCCTCGCCGCCGGCATGAACGATTATCAATCGATTTCCTTTAGAAATAGGTTTCTTCAAACCAGAAGTGCTGCCATCTGAATATGATTTTGATGAAGTGTGAGTGGTGTCAATATATTATGTTTCATCGGTATAAACGATAGGCCTGCCCTGAATACGGTATTCGGAAATTTTAAGTAAATAAGTTATACGTAGGTGACGGATCTCATGCTTTTCCATTAAAATTTTTCTGTTATTCTCTGTCCTTGACCATTTGAATCCTAAAAGAGATACTTCTTTTCGCAATGACCATATTGATCCTGGATAGTTAATGTCAGCCTTTAATTTTTCATGAATTCTTTTCATTGTTGGCACCTCTTTGTCAGTAATGTGAAAATTATGAATTGTTCTACGGATTACTGCTTTATCAAAATCATCAATGATTATTATATTTTTCCTGCATCTGGTCTTTTTCGGAGATTTGAATTTGGTTCCATCTTTCAAAACACGTTTACCTTCCAATAAGACTCTTTTAACAGTTGACAGTGGAATTCCTGTCGATGTCGATACCAATTGGGCTGATGTAGTCACACTTGACATGTCTTTATCGTTCATGTCTTTAAAATAGCTATTTAAATTACACAAAATTTCTTTTACTTGGCTATTTAATGGTTTCCGTATTTTGCGCTTATTTGTGTTGGCATCCATTTTACTAACACTTATATCAAACAAAAACAAAATAATATTAAACACGTCACGCTGCAGTCTGTACAAGAGGTGAAGTGCGGCAGGAGCGCGGCGAGACAGAATGGCGCCGCGCCTCAGGCCGGTTACCCAAAATCAGTTTAAACCGGTTTTTACCGGGCGAAAATGGCGCCGCGCCTAAGTCCGGTTGTCACACCTACACTATCCATGTACACTCACACAAATGCAAAGCTCAGCTTATACCTCGCGGACTGTACGATGTTCGATGGTACGACGCGATGGTCGCGATAACCCAAATGGGTTAGTTTTATGCAGCTAAAGCAGATACGATCGCAAAAACCTCCAATAAAATTCCCCGAGTTAACTGATTGGAGTTATTGTAGCCGACATACCCGTGCTGTCAGTTATAATAAAAGAAATAATAAAAGTAAAATATTCTGAGAATACCTTGTTACCTGCGTACGACGAATGAGTCAGGTACAACACAGTTACAAATTACAAAGAACCGAATGTTTCAATTTTTTTAAGTTAAAACTTCTAACTTCTTTAGGTTCTTTGAGCACTTTTTGGTAGAATTTTGTTTTATAGGATGTGTTACCGATATACTAATGTAGCGTCGTAACGTCAGAGCGGTGGTGGAGCGGAATATGCTTGTTATTTTAACTTTTGGATGGGTGAAATTTCGTTGAATTCACGTCGGCGGCATGCGTTATAGCAGTATGTATGTAGCTATACAGGTAACGTATTGTACAACATTGTAGTGCTGTACTAAAATTCGAAGTAATAGGTTTTCTCTTCTACAGCCAGTCCCTATGAGTGCAAAGTTTTTTATAATTCTACCATTTTGACTTTGTCAACTTGGAAGTAAAAATTGTATCAAACTTGGAGCTACAATTGTCCCATTATTGTCCCATAATAGTGCCATTAATGCTAACCACATCTCTTTTTGTTGTTAGGTATATTTTGCCGTATACTTTGCATTTAAATAATTATTATGTATTCCTGATGTAAATTTTGCATGCCGTCATGGCCGTTAATGGAAGAACCTTATTTGAATTGTAACTAAGTACATAAACCTACCTGTTAACTGGCAAATCAATATATTGACTTTGACTTTGACAAAGCCATAGATAGAATGCATATACATAAATATGTATATGCATACATAGATGAACAAACTACTTAGATGTACACAGATACACCCAATTAACTTTTAACACCCCTCATTCGTCTGGAGTTAATAAATAAAACATTCATGTTAACTGTAATATTGACTTTGTTTTAATATTTCGAATTTTATTTGTTTCAAAAAAATTTCATGATAATTGACAATATTCAACAAATTTAATGCGTGTAAGTGCCAGCAAACAGAACCTTGTCATTGTAGAGTATGTAAAATAAAAATGGACGGTCTACAGCCACCTTTTTTCGCTTGGGTATTTTTGGTGGATATGATTTTTTGATTGCAACGAAACCTGAAAAAGAAGATTGCTTTTGTTATTTTGTATAATTCCGCATCAACCCATAGAGTCCCTAGTACTGGAACATGGGTGTCCCCCTAACCAAGGGAGGTATAGGTCACAGTCTACCACACTGGCCAATTTGCGGGTTGGCAGACTTCACTTGTCTTTGAAAAGTTAAATCTTCTCCGACAAGCAAGTTTCCTCACGACGACGTAAGTCCTTTGTATTTTTGTATTTTTGTATGTTACTAATAAACTCAAAAACTACTGAACCGATTTCAAAAATTCTTTTACCAAAAGAGAGCTACATTATCACTGAGTAACATAGGCTACTTTTATTATGAGAAAAAAATAGAATTACTTTGATTTCTTTACTAAAACCAACGCAAGGTATAAAAAAAACAGCTATAAAATGGCTTTCATCGCATACGCTGCGGAAAGTACCAATGATAGAACAAAACAATGTTCCACAATATTATAAAACGTATTAATATCTACAAAAAACCTCGCGAGACCATATGTCTAACTACTGTAATTACGTCGCTACAACTGCTTTTTTACATTTTAAAAGAAGATAAAAATGCCGATCAAATTCAGACCATGTTATCCATACATTTTTATTAATTCTTATCTAAATAAACTGTTTCGTATTCAAGATTGCTTTAATACCTACTGATTCCTTTTTGAATTATTAAAATCGGACATTGCATTCAAAAGATATTACGAAGTTAAAAAATTCCATCCTGCCGAAATAATAATAAACGACGCGACGCGACGGGCCGGCGCGGCGCGCCGACTGTACATAGCGCGGCGCGGCGCAACGTGGCGGTACATACCATCGATACAAATCAATGGATGTGCCCTGAGAACCTTGAAATTGGTAATAAATTGCGTCTCTGTGTGTATCGTAAGTGGTTTACAAACAACCAATCTACTTGACCCCTATAATCGCTAGCGGCGAGATTTGCTGTGGTTCTACTTATTTTGGTTGTTGACAACGAATAATGATAGGTAAAAACGTCCAGCGTCCACCGCGTCCTGCACCCGACTAGAACCGAAAGAGTGAGCTCACTCTTCCCAACTTTGACATGATTACGTGCGCTCTGAAGTTTGGGAAGGCCAATCTTGGGTTCTACGATCTATGGTAGATGCAGAATTAGGAAGAGTGTACAGCGTTCATCCTACCCAGTCAGAGTGTTTTTATCTCAGAATACTTTTTTATCATGTACCACGTTGGTACATGGTTCCAAGACTTTAAAATCGTGTAAAAGAAACTTACCAAGCCGCATGCCGAGACGGGGGTTTGTTACAAAATTATAGCCAATGGGAAATCCCTTTGAGAGAAGCTTCAATTTCCCGGTGTCCGTTGAGGCTGAGAGTTGTTTGTGGTAATATTCATCGATATAAATCAATAGATGTGCCCAGAGCACCTTGACATCGGTAATAAACTGAGTCTCTGTGTGTATCGTATCTGGTTTACATAAAACCAATCTACTTGACACGTACAATCGCTAGCGGCGAGATTTGCTGTGGTGCTACTTATTTTGGTTGTTGACAACGAATAACGATAGGTAAAAACGTCCGGCGTCCACCGCGTCCTGCAACCGACTAGAACGGAAAGAGTGAGCTCACTCTTCCCAACGTTGACATGATTGCGTGCGCCCTGAAGTTTGGTAGGGCCTATCTTAGGTTCTACGATTTATGATAATATTATTATATTGTTTCGCCGTATTACATTACAGCTAGCCGTTTTGAAAAACAGTGCCTTTTTGTAATGCGGCGGTTCAACGATTAGCCGCATTGTCATTGCGATACGTTCTTCAATAAGGCGGCCCACGTTCAGCCGTATTGTATTACTGCTTATTTTATAAGGTGACCAAATTTAAAAAAACATAATTTAAATAAACAAAACCAAAATTAATTTCATTCATCCGAAAAAACTGACCGATTACTTACGGTATTCCTTAATATTTTTTTACAATATTTTACCTCTCACATAAAGTTTGAAAGCCCATAAATTGATATCGGTGACGGTACACCTAAGAAACATGGTGCACTTCCATAAACAAGTCTATCATCGAGATTTGACTCCGGGTGGGCTCCCGCCAGCTCTGCGGTCAGCCCTGAGTGTCGCTTCTCCATACTCGGCCTGCGATACACTACGGCTACTTGCATGGCTTGCTCCACTCAGGACCTCCCTTGAGCTTCTGGCTCCCGCATTTTTTTTAATACACTCCAGAGGTAGTAGCGCCAAGACTATATGGAGTCGGTGTGCTCCAAGTCGGATCTGGGTCTCATGTAACCAACCCAGTCCGGTTTAGTCTTAACAAGGTGGACGGTGGAAACGAAATAGTTTCCAAGTAACACCCAGGGTGACAAGTGACACTCCAATAATATTGTGTACAATCCCTCCGAACTCCAGAATCCACTGTCACTTTAGCAGTTTAGCAACACACTTACAGTACCTATTCAATGCCATAGTTGTTGTTATGTCCGGCAGTGCCATGAGTGTTAAGAATCGGAACTAAAAATTGTGAAAGAGGCGGCTAATCTCTCGCTTTATTACTTAACGGCTAGCCGTGTTGAATGACGTATGGCGTCGAATACATTCCGGCGGTTTTTTAATCAGCCGTATTCAATCCGGCTGATCGTTAAACCGCCGCTTTACAAAACGGCCCTCAACCAACTAAGCCACCAGGCCAGCCAGTTTAATGTTTTTACTCTTTAAAGTTTTGGTTTCTAATTTTGATCATTTGGAAAAATTTGGTCATGTACGTTTCATTTAGCATATCTACTTAACAAAAAAAATTGACCCCTGTGCGAAGCCGGGACGGGCCGCTAGTAATGTATAAAATTATAATATAATTGGTGGCCCCATGGCACGAATGTCCTATTTCCCATTACTATTGACTTTCACGGGGAAGGAAAGCGTTCTGGGAATACAGTCAAGGTCCAAGAAGAACATCTTCGAGGACATGTGTCATCTGGCAACCCAGACTTGACCACCGTGTCAGTTTGGCCTTCGTTCTCTTCTTATGAGAGAAAGTCTCGAGTTCCAGTTGTGGAAATATAAAAGTAGGCTGTCTATGTTTTATGTCATTAGGGAAAGCTAGGATCTTTGTTGTTTTATCACGCCGGAACAGCTAACCCTACCAGCCCTTGATTCTGCGAAGGCAAGTTCGACGCTAATCTCGTTTCATCCCGTAAACATCTGTAGTTTTTAAAGAATAATCGTTTACCTACTAAATCCATGCAGTCGCCAGTAGAAGCTAAAGTAAAATAAAAATCCTAATGTGAAAAATGTAAAATTAATGAGCTGGTCAAAAATGCATTTGTAGATTCCAAATTAATTTGGAATGGGGCAGTTATGCGTGCATTTTTTGTTTAATACCAAAGCTCCTCGTGGAGCACCCTGGGGACCAATCAAAAACTTCTCTCGGTGGGTTTTTGCTGAGTGATTGATAATTCCAGCCGTAGTGGGAACTTTTATGTCCGCCCTCGCTCCTTGCTCTTTGACCAATGCGTGTAAAAGTTCTGGGGTGGGATGGGACTGGAAAGGATAAACTAGGGCACGTTACTTGGTAGATATTCTTATCTGACCAAGTTACAATCCTGTGTCTTTCCTGTGAAGTGCTCGTGCTATCAAGCGCGGATCTGAGGTGCTAAGGAGTGTCACTCGCCTAAGCTTAGCCCCCAAGTCGATGGAAATGCGCCATCAACGGTTTGGGTGGGCCGCGATTGCAGGCGCTGCACTGATAATTTCCTGCGAGAGAGGATTGCCAGTATTCCAGTGCTCCGTTCTACCAGCCCGCCGGTGCATTGCGTGGTCGCCAACGTATGGTGGTGGAGTTGGAGGTGCTGTGTTGGAAGTATAGTGTCGGTATATCGAGGCGCCGCGCCGTTCTCCCTGTCCTTCGCAGCCGAAAGGGAAACGTGAGGTGCGTCTGGCACTCATTCATCGGTTTTTCGCTAAGGTAGCCCCGGTGTGCCATGAGTGTTCTGGTGCGCCGGTGAGGCGGCGAAGCCCCTCTGATATGGGCTCGGAAATGGGCAGGAAGCGGGTTCGCAGAATAAAGTGTCCCTGTGGTCCTACGAATGTGGCGAAGGTGACCACGTGGAAGGTTAAGTTTATAGGGGCAACAAGAGCGGTGTCTAAGCCGACATATTCTGACCGTCCTCTTAGGAGGAAGAGCTAAAAGTAAATAAAAAAGCCATGCTTAGAGCGTTTCCTTGAATAAACCACAAACTCATTAAACGAAGTTACGATCAACATATTCACCAACTGGTATCGCTTGTCTAGTACTATTAATAGCATTAATACATTATTTCGAAATTTCGCCATTCGAAGTCATGTTGAAAGCAATGAATGTAGGTGTACGGAAAAAGCATGTATTAAGTCGAGTCATATGTTTGCATTATGAACAACTAATAATTATCAACACAGAAGTTGCGAAAAGTACACCTGTTCCATACAAAAATGAACTTACTAAGTACTCTATAAAATGTATGTCAGCCAATGTTAAATTCGCAATATTCCGGTTAGTCTCACACAGTCAAAGCAAACCCGCTCGCAAAAGCCTCCAATAATATTCCACGAGCTGACTAATTGTTGCTTATTGAAATGTGTATAATTGTATTTTTGCTTTGTAAAAGAACATCTAGATCATGTCAATTTGTAAAAATTACATCTTACAAAGCTATACAGCTATACACAGATAATAATTTACATATATTTAAATTTATTATACTTAATTAATAGGAATTTATAAATTGAAACACTTTTATTAATAACATCTTTGTTTTATTGTTTTAAAATTTGCATTAAAATAATTCTATGATAACTGATCTGCATATGCACTGCATATTAAATCAAATTAATGCATGTAAGTCCCAGCAAATAAAACTTTGTCATTGTAGAGTATGTAAAATAGGAATGGACGGTCTACAGAAAACTTTATTTTGTCGGGTATTTGTGGGGGATACGACATAGGGACCATAACGGCACCTGAAAATAAAATAACTATTATAATTTCTTACAAATAATAGGAGTATGCATTAAATCCTATCTTTCTTATATTACGCCGTTGTGGCACTGCCACGAATATCTATTTTAATATGAGATATTTTTAAACACAAATGTATTACCATGGGCAAGAAATTTTAAATGGGCAGCTATTATTTGCAAGTTTAATTTTATATTAAACTGGTTCATATTCATGCCTACAAAGTACCCAGAATCTTTGTAACTCTGTATTATTGGTGGTGGACTACTACTAAGGACAAACATGCCGTATTACCTTCCTATTCCAAATACATACCTATAGTAAAACTTCACGTGCGGTAAGTTTACTCGTTATGTGAGCTTATCAGTAGATAAAACATCTATTGTAAATTGTAGTTGGATTGGATGGATTTTCATATTTTATTTTTTTCAAGTCAAATTTGCTTCAAGTCATATTTGAATATTGAGTTTTAAACATTTATATAATAAGTTGAATTCTTGTATAAATTAAAACTGAAGTTAGTTTAACTCTCTGTGTCTAAAGCTATACTAGTATTATTAAGTTTTTTTTCATATTTGGAATGTACTAGTATACGAGTAAATTCGTAAAAAATTAAATATTAACATGTTGACATACAGTCAAAGGTAAACGTTTTGTGTACTATTTGATTAATAAATAAATACAGTTTTATTTCCTCTATTATTTTTTACTTAATCATTTATTAACGATAGGCTCGCTTTCAAAACTACTGTCAACTTACACTAATCTCGCCTGCAACGTGTTGTATGACTGTTCCTGTTAACCTACTTTTATAAATGCGTTTGTTTGGATGTTTAAATGCTCAATCATTTCGGAACGGCTGTACGGATCGAGTTGAGATATAAAACACACTTAGATCATAGTATGGAATATACTTTTTACGTCGAAAAAATACGGGGAAACTACACCCATAAAACTGCGGAGCGATGTAAGTATATAAGATTATTTAGAATATTTACCATCTCCAAAGTCTTCATTGGGTGAAAGTGCCAGCGAATAAAGTTTTGTCTTCATGCATAATTAAATACAGGAAAGGTCGGTCCACATTGAATGAAATTGGTAGTGGTGGTCTAGAATTCAAGCTTACGGGCATAATGATTACTCCTGTCAATTCAAAATGAAAACAATACATTTCCAAATTATTTTAAATATTTGAATAATAGCCCAAAAGTACACTACACATCTACATACACTATGTACATATAATTTAAACCCAACACCCAACCCTGAAACCGTAAAAAAACAAAATTAGGTATCTCATCAAGTCAAAGCGTCAATGTACTGTTTTTTTTTATCGGAACGGATGATTTTATTTCATGATTTTATAAGTAAACGAGGTTAAATGTAATGAGTATAACACGCCTCGCTCGGCTTAGAAAAATTGTTCCAGGTAACCCTGTATGTTTAAAATTATGTAATTAATATTTCATCATTTCATTCGAAGATATAAAATTCGTATGGTAAAAAATATATATCTTCGAATGACAAGAATTTAATAATTATGATCTAACTTCTGAAACGTACTGGTTTGATAACTTTACACGGCGAAGTTTTTTGGAAGAGGCTTGATTGGGGTTCGCCAAATAATAAAAACGTCGATATATCCTTATGAAGATAAATTTATTTTATGTACCATTAATACGCATATAATATATGTATAATAACCACACAAATTAATTATCAAGATGCACACTTTATTGTATTTAACTACCACACTATTCTGTGTGTTGTATCATATTTCAGCATTTACAGAGGCTATGTTTATGACGTTCCCATGAATCGCCATTCGATCGAGTTAATAATACAGTGTAACATTTATATAACGACCACAACTTCACAATAACGAATATGTCGATTTAACTAATTGTTTAAAATCACCAAGACTGTCAATTAAGATAATGCGAAATATACCTTTACATTACGTATAAATATACATCGAAACCTTTGTATGACGAATTTTTAAGAAATACAAATGCAATTAATTCTTATCTACAATTAATTATAGATAAAAATATTGACCTGAATTCAACGACTTTTTTTAAAGTTTATATTACGCATGCTGGCAATAATTACTACTAAATTCCGACTATTTTAATTTATATATTGTACTCTAATCAAGGGGATCAAACAAATACTAAAGTACCACTTAAGATTTCCTGTTTGTGTAGGAATAACGATTATGTTTTTTTTTTCAGAAGTATGTGTAAACTCTTTTCAAATTAAAAATACTGTATACTCGTTAAAATGCGTTCTCATTTCATTATGATAATCGTTTGCTTAAGCAGAGTGAGCAGATGTGCAGATAATTGAAAACTATATAACTATATAGACACTCAAGATAATTTAAAATATTCAATAATGAATATTTTAAATTATCTTGAGTGTCGTTATATCGAGGTTGCACTGTATTATTGAGTACAGTTTTTTAACGTGTCACGTATTCCCTTTTAAAGCGTATACGTGCCAGCAAACAAAGTTTTATCTTCGTGCAAGATCATAAATAAGAAAGGATGATCCACAGAGAGTTTCTTGGGTGGAGGCGGGACAGCGATGCTGCTGGTAAATACTGCGACAAGCCCTGCAGAATGAAAACGAAGCTAAATGCCAACCAATATCTTCTAACTAATAAATAACATATATTTAAAAATGGTTGTCTGTAAAGTCGGTTTACTGACGATACTTAAACGTGACAACGTCTTAAGAAATCAGTACGCTGATATCGCGAGTAGTGATACCGCTCGACTCGGCGGGTGGCGCCCTCAGCGCTCAGCTTCGTCCGCATGGCACGGACGATGAACTAACGGTAACGGCGGAACGTTACATGACGTCATGTTTTGCGGGGGTGCAGGCGGCTTCACCGAATTATAAGACGTTATCACGTCAAAAAATGATATGATGATGAAAAATCGTGGTAATTATAAGCTATTCCATGTTATATAGTGACCAAAACATGCAATTCTTCATGGTGGTTCAGGGTCATGCATTATACGCTTACTCGATTTGGTCCAGCGTGGTGAATTGGATTATGGATTTGAGTCTCTCCTTGCGAGAGAAAGCCTCGAACCCCAGGAGTGAGAACATTCAATAGGCTGCTTATTCTTGAAAATTTAACTTTCGACATATTATATAACTGTATGAGACAGCTGCTTTTCTTTCGATTTTAAGATAGGTGGACTTACAATAAAATTAGTGTTTAATTGTGACAAAAATTTTCCGGTTTCTGCTATGTAAAGATGTTCTGCTGAACCCTAGATTTAATGGTGGTCCATCATGTCCTTTCTATCACGTTTTAACGTCAGTTACAGAGATAAGTAAAAATATTCAATCGCGATCAAATATACGCATTTACATATAAAATCCAGAAGTATCTACTACCAGGCAGTAGCAATATGTTAAGACCACAGAACAGAAATCAAGAAGAAGTAGCAAGTAGGCGGGGCAATCGTAGTACTAAGTAAGCGCAATCTCCGCATACTTAGAGAGTACGCCCACTTCCGAATACTTAGTCGTGCTCTGCCACTACTGCAATACTCCTGAATCCGCGATTTTGAATAAAAAGTAAGCAGTCATGCCGTATTGTGCAGTTATTGAGTGTAAAAACGATAGCCGTGCTAAAACTTTATCCAAAGGAGGCATATCGTACCATCGGTAAGTCTTATTTTATTTATTTTTGATTTTATTGTGAAAATAAATTAATATTAGCTTAAAGAGAGAAATGATTTAAAGGAAGTCAACTTTAAAGTCATTTTAATAAGGTCCATTTTCATTCAAGCTATATATAATATTCTCGATCATTCTATGCATGCGAGTAGCGCTACTCAGTAGCGCTACTCAATTAAAGATGGTACACAAGCTGTTGAAATTGCTAATATCGATATTTCTAACTTGTACAGTTTTGTGAAACAAATATATTATCTTTTGTTAAATGGTATTTGAATTATTTAATTACATTTTATCATTTCAGTTTTCCTAAAAGAAATGGATAGAAGCTACAGGAAGGCAAAATTGGTTTCCTTCCAAAACAAGCACGATTTGCTCTGAGCACTTTTTAGACAGCGGTTTTATAATAAAAAAAAGGAAATAGGTACTGCCCTGTTGCCCTGTTTTTGTTGTTGATTTTTATGTATAAACTTTTATTAGTTCGAGTATTGTTTTTACTGAAACCCTGTTCCTTTTCTATATCCCTTTTGTTTATTTTAGTCTCCTCAAGTTTCTATTCATGGTTATAAAAACATCTTGAATTTTTACAGACAACAACTTAAATGACAAGGTCGTCCCTCAAAGAAAATAACTATTTCCTTACACTGTGAGTTCGATTCCCACCCAGTGCAAACATATTTATGTGTGATGGATTCAAATATTTTGACTGTATCTGAGTGTTTCTATGTGTAATAAGTAAGTATTCACAACAGCTATCTGGCCGCCATATTACAAGCTTAGCTTAGTTTAGCGTCAGATGGTGTTGTGTGTAAATGTTTCACCTATATTTATTTATCTCTACCTCACTCAAGAAAAATATCATTCGACTAAAATACAAATTTTAGTGCTACTTGCCAAGACTAGAAGAATTTCACCATTACTTTATTTACTTAAGATATTTATTTAGTTTCCTCTGAGTATTTTTGTAGTTTCTTCCTAGTAATTACGTTCTTTTACAAAACTCTGTTACGCTTCACTCTAAAGTTAATAAAATTAAGATGGTACATGAACAAATTTAATCATAATATTATGATTACATTATACGATAGGTAGGTACGTAAACTGAATAACGTAATATCGATAATTTAATGAAAATGCTTAAGCATTGTCTTATTACTATTAGCACGACCGGCTTATATTTACGAATCCCTTATTTTAAAGAAGGTAGCGTTCATAGTTGCATAAATTACATAAAGTGCCATCTAGTATGAAGTAGCAGAACTAGTGAGCACTAGATGTCACTAATCTTACAATTAGTGACATCTAGTGCGCACTAGTGAAAACAACTTACATTTTTGAAAGATGATAATAGTTACCACCTTATTCTATTCTACTAAGGTTGAGTTTAGAAAGTTCGTAGCACTGATGTATGCGATACGCCCTAAAAGTCTTGATAATGGTACATAATAAGCGACTTAGTCACATTCAGGATACGGTACTTTTTCCTGTAATTAGATAAAATTGAGTTATCCAAGAAAGTCGTAACAACATTTTGAATAGTTGACAATAACAGATTTATTGTGTTTAGCAATAGGGTTCATTTTTAGGTACGTAACTAAATGCAATACATCATTTTAGGTTCGTCACTATGGGACAAATCACTAGCATTGTTTCAATGTGTTTAAAATATATCAAAACCACGTTTGTGTGCAAACGTGATACGGTGGTTTTCCTAGTGAGATTCAGCTACGAGCCTTCTACTTGATTTCTGTTCTGTGGTTAAGACAAACAAATTAATGTGAGGTATCAATATTACAATCTGATAGTAGACAATAGATATTGACGTTAATCTAAGCGAATCCACTTGCAAAAGTTGCCAAAAAAATCCTGGTTCTTATTAATTGCTGTTTGACATACACGGGCTTTGACTTAATTAATAACAAAAAACAATTTATTTTGTGAACCGCCACCACGCTGCATGTTAGGAACTTGTGTGCTTTTAGCATAATCATCGTACTTAATATTGTTATTGCGAAAGTTTTTTATGGATATTTGTTATTTTTCAAAAACTACAAATGATTCTGGGTAAAATTTAGTACGGAGATAGATTATAGTCTGCATGGGCTACTTTTTATTGTCGGCGACTTATGGGAACTGAAAGCACTCGGGTAAATATTGGGGTGCTTTTAGTACATAATATGAATACCAATGAAAAAAATATATTCAAAATAATAAATACACGTAAATTGTTTTGATTGCGTGCTCTGAATATTTCCAGTTCATATAAGTTATTTACCTTTAGTCTACAGTTTTGGATTATACCTTTAGTATACAATTACTAACATATTGTCAGATAGTGTTGTGTGTGAATTGTCCACCAATATTTATTTATTATATTAAGTTTCTCAAAGAAGAAAACACTTATTCACTGATGGATAATTTGATATGTATTATTATAGATAAATTGCAATACATTTGATTGTAGTATATAACTTATTGCAAATTATAACATCTTCAATTTGTGAAAGTCCCAGCGAATAGAGTTTTATCTTCACGTAAAATTAAAAATAGGAAAGGTCTGTCCACAGTGAACTTAATTGGAACTGGCTCGACTGGGGGGTAGCTTTCCAAGACAATTACTGCTCCTGTTAAAATCAAAACACGTATTTCAGAGTTAAATTTGATGATGTAAACTAGAAGATACTACAACCTTCACCCGTTATCTACACTACATGTCAACCAAACCCAGAAAGAGAACACCTAAAGGAAACTAAAAGATGCTGTAGAAAGTAAAAGATGCAGAAAAAAATGCAGTTGGGTTTAGGTTGGGTAATTAAACTAATTATTTTAAAATTAATCAATTTTTAAGTTATAGCCGATATTTGCTTACCTACTATTGTTAGTGTTAAGTGTAGTTAAGTGTTTTTTTTAATTAAGAACGCCTTTCGATAAAGTAAACTCACTTTTATTAGTTTTACAATCATGCAATGTTTATTAAATAATTTTAATAATTTCATTTACCAACTACAGATTAGTAAGTCACTTAAAATATTTCAAATTGTGCAAGTCCCGGCGAATAGAGTTTTATCTTCGTGTAAAATTAAAAATAAAAATGGTCGGTCCACAGTAAACTTAATTGGAAGTGGTACGACAGGGGGGTAGCTGATCAAGACAAGTACTGCTCCTGTCAAATAGAAACATCCAAAATCAGAAAAGGCTACTTGAAACGACTATACTAGCAAAATAGTCACCAATACCATGATAGAATAACCCGCGAAGACAGCTTTCAAAGCTTTGCTTCAGTCACCATAATTTAACTGTAAAATAATTAGCATAAATATATAATTTTCAAAAACCGTTCTTAGCGCTTGGTTGACGCGACGCGTGATCAAAATGGTGGCGTTTATTTGGCCCAACATACAAGCATTGCCATTCAGTATGTTAATATCGCAAGGATGCTGGGCACGCTTTCGGTTAGCAGTTATCTTTTACTTTAGCGTTTGACTGGCCTCGTGGCTTAGTTTAGTTGGTAGTAGCTCTGCCTGCGAAGCCGAGGGTCGTGGGTTCGATTCCCACCCAGTTAAAATATTTGTGTGATGAATTCAAATGTTTGCACTATGTCTGGGTGTTTCTATGTATAATAAGTATGTATTTAAAACTATTTAAGTATTATATCAGCTATCTGACCGCCATCACACAAGCTTTGCTTAGTTTGGGTTCAGATGGTGTTGTGTGTGAATTGTCCACCAATATTTATTTATTTATGTCCACCAATATTTATCTTTAAATCTTCATTGCTCTGGCTAATTCAGATGTGCTTGGTGTAAGTCCTTAGATATTTCGTAAGTTCAGATCTCATTGTTATTTAGTATTGTTAATAAAGGATATGACCGTTTCAACCACCAATATTTATTATTTTTGTAACTACAAAAAAACCACAATCAGACAAAACGTTTATTACTTTTAACTTACCATTTTCATCGGTTTTTAACGGAGTTCAAGTTCTCAATTCAATTAGTATTTGTTTTGAAAATAAAAAATTAAGAAATGTCTTTGCTTGTCCATAAGTTACCAAGTCAAGATCTAAAATAGACACTTTAAAAATTGAAACGAATTATTAGGAATCGAAATAATTACTAATTTATTAATTACAAATTACTCGAAAAACTACATAAAACATTTTCACAGTCAAATACGAGTATATCATCGTCAAAATTTTACTTGTATTACCTAATGCTGATTAGGTGCATTCATTTATTTTAGTTTCTCGTGATAATCAACGGAGAATTTGCTGTTATTTTATACGATTTATTTAGTATAAGTGCCAGCGAATACGATTTTATCTTCATACAAGATGAGAAATAGGAAAGGGTGGTCGACAGCGAACTTCCTGGCTGGTGGTGGGGTGGCATAACTACTCATCAGCATCACAACTACTCCTGTGGAATGGAAAGTGCAGGAATTAACACACCTTCAGAGTTCAGCACAAAACTGAGTCCCTAGGGATTAGTTGGATTTCGGTATCTGGCTGTAGGTACGTCCTTTGTGACCTATCAAACCAAAATTGGTGATTGAAGATTTTACGTAATTTACATTGTTACGGTGCATAATCTAACATTCTAACAGATAATAAAAAAATAAAATGAGGACGTATAGGGATAACACAATTTTTTTCCTATTACATACAAGCATGAGGTATCGTTACGAAGACATATTTTATCTTATATTGGCCACTACATAAATGAAGTTTGCGGTGCGAGTCGCGTGTACAATATGAACTTTGAACAGCAATAAATGTAGGTACATATATCGGACGGTTCCCAAACTAGAACAAATCCAGGTGGCAGCTCTTACAATCTGACCTGAGGTAAACTGTCATAATATAACACAAAACAAAAAGTATACCATATTATATATTCATATTACCATATGAAAATCTATATATGTAGTTCAATGTTGTGTCATGTCATGACATGGATATCTACAATATAACCTCGATTATCGGAATCTTGATTATCCGACCCCTCAATTATTCGAACGATGACTTTGTTCGAACATTGATGCGAAAAGTACATTGTTGCTCATTCAAAAGCAGCACGACAATTGAAAAAAATCGATTTTTATAAAAAGTATAAAACAAAAAGTATTCATCTTTTATTAGGTGTTGAGAATGCGTATATTTTATACTCGTATATCCACGTTTCGATTATTCCAACTACTTCAATTAATACAAATAATTTTTACGATGCATGAAACACAGAGATAGGCTACATCAAGAAGCGAAACGTGAACCCGATAATGTCATTTTACAAGTCTCATATAGAAGATATCGAAATTTTTTTGGCAGTCTTTTACGTAAGCTGCGTCTGGAATATCAGAGTCATGTTATAGATAAAAATAAAGATAATCCACGTAAGCTCTGGAGATCAATCAAGTCTGTTTGCAATCTATCTACTAATAAACAAGCGCCAACTGAATTACTCTCAATGACTGACAATGATGTCTCTGATATTCCAAAACAGCCGCTTGATATTTGTAACGATCACTTTTCTTTAGTGGGCCAACGACTAGCAAATCGGACACTTATAGAAATGAATACATCTGAAAATTGCTTGGCAAAAGCTGTTCGCGTTAATAATACACCGGTAAACTCATTCTTTATAGCTCCTACGGATTACGAAGAGGTTATGAAATGTATAACGAGCTTACAAAATGAGAAAGCTCCCGGCATAGATGGTCTCACTAATTATTTGGTAAAATTTATTAAAAAACAAATTGTTCTGCCGTTGACTCACATCTACAACCTAAGCTTGGCAAATGGTGTTTTTCCAGAAGATTGGAAAGTGGCATCTGTAAGTCCCATTTACAAAAGCGGCCCCAAAAAACCTTTTAGAAAATTATAGGCCTATTTCTCTTTTGGGTACTTTTTCGAAATTATTGGAAAAAATTGTAAATGTAAGGTTGTTAAGGTTTTTGGAATCAAATAATATTTTATCGTCTAGACAGTTTGGGTTTCGTCTTGGCAAGAGCACTGAAGACGCAGTTACTTTGCTAACTTCGATAGTAGCCTCTAAATTGGACAAAAAGCAAAGATGTGTTACTGTTTTCCTTGACTTAGCAAAGGCTTTTGATACTGTCTCGCCTTTAATTCTTATTTCAAAATTGGATAAAATTGGTATAAGAGGAGTTGCCGGTGACTGGTTCAAAAGCTATTTGCTGGCGCGAAAACAGTGCGTCAAAATTGGAGACGACGTCAGTGGGACTCAGTACGTTAATTTCGGTGTACCACAGGGCAGCATATTAGGTCCAACGCTTTTCAATCTTTATATTAATGATATACACGACGTGCAGATTGATAATGCTGAGTTGGTGTGCTATGCTGACGATACAGCAATTATATTTCACGCACCTACATGGGAAAAAGCCATTGAATACGCTGAGGCGGGCTTGTCAAGTTTGGCTAGCTGGTTGCAGAGAAATCTGCTAACTCTTAATACCAAAAAAACTGTATACCTATGTTTTCACAAAACAGCGCTTTCATCTCCGGTTTTACATCTAAATGTTAAACTGCATAATCCTAGTTGTACCAAAAATACGTGTTGCTGTGATACACTGAGTAGGGCTAAAACTGTAAAATATTTGGGTGTTGTTTTGGACGAGAATATGAGTTTCAGAAATCATTTAGTTGCCCTCTCTGCACGCGTTCGAAAGGTTATTGGTATAATGAAGAATCTTCGTGACGTGGCTCCCCCAGGTGTTCTGTTGTCTGTGTATTTCGCATTGTGTCAATCAATTTTAAATTATTGTATTACTTGTTGGGGTAGTGCAGCCAAGACATTCATTATTTTAGTAGAAAGAGCACAGAGGTCCGTGCTTAAAGTAATGATGAAGAAACCGCTTATGTTTCCGACTAAAGATGTTTTCAAGGAAAGTGGAGTTCTAAGTGTCAGGCAACTATTTATTTACAAATTAACAATTTCTGTACATAGGTCCACATTGACAGATAAGAATTACGACGAAAACCTCAACAAGAGGTGTTACAAAATTCCTTTCCCACACGTCCATACATCTTTTGCTCGGCGATTTGGTGGTTTTATCAGAGCTCACGTCTACAATGTCTTGAACAAGCACTGTAATCTCAAAGAATTGACAATTCGTGAAGCTAAAAGGTCACTTTACAATTTTTTAAATGCACTTGATTATTCAGAGACTGAGGACTTGCTAAGGGTTATATCTTGATTTTATTTTCGCTATGCCATTTATTCCTCCATTGTAAATGTTTTTGGTAGATAGATAGAAATTGGTTTAAAACATCAATTGTTTTTTAAGCAGAGCATTAACAAAAAAAAATTGGGCATGTTTATTTTGTTACTATTCGTATATAAGTGTATGTAGAAAGGTATTTATTGTGTTGTTTACTTTTAGTATAGCCGTAATTTTTGAAAAAAAAAAAGAAAAAAAAAAAAGAGTAAGTAATATTGTTTTAGAATAAGAGGTACATTGTGAAATTTTTTTGTAGTTATACCCACAAAATAAGCTTAAATTTATATATTTTTGGCTGTTCCTGAACTTGTTTTTAAATTTATTTTATGTTTTGTACAATTAGAGGTGTTAAAATTTTTGGAAATCCGTATTTAGTTCCCGCGTCACAGGCGTTGCCTAGTGCGGGAGCTATAGTATATTCTATGATGTTGTGCCACCCATAAACATAAGCTATACCTACTTCGTAAAACTTGACTTGCTATCCAGCACAATGTTTATGTTTATGTAAATAAATGTTTTTTCATTTTTTTTTCATTTTTTTCAATTACTTCAAGCCCGATCGGTCCGAATAATCGAGGTTTTACTGTATATAAATTTAATGCTGGAATGTACCAGATGAAATAAAAATCTGTGCTTTAATGATGACGATTTATGTAATGTAATAACTAAACCCAATGCAGGTGATAATTCTCCATCCAAAAGTTAACGATATTCAGAAATATAACTGGAAGTACCTAACTAAAGATGTTTTGACTGAATTATTGTGTATAGGTGCCAGCAAAGATGACTTTATCTTGTTGTAAAATTAAGAACAAGAATGGACGGTCCACTGGCAGCTTTAGAGAAGATGGAGGAGCGAGGTCAATGCTCGGAGGCACAATAACAGCCCCTGCCGAATAAGAAACCTAAAATGTAAATCAATTCCATTGCATATTATAGTAAAAGGCATTTTTAGCGTCCAAACCCTATGATACGAGTACCTACGTTATGTATTATCAATAATATCCTATTTTGAGAATAGTGACTCCAGATAAACCCGTTGAAGAATGTCTAAGGAAGAAATGTAATAATATTATTTCACATTGTTCATTCCGAGTATTTTAGTTTATTGAAATACCTAACTTTGTAATAATTGTTAAATTATTCACTTGATTATTATTGAATATCGTTTCCGTCAAATAATTTAAACTTACACACGCTGCGATCAAAATTAATTGCATTATACTTGTGACTTGCCCCTTGCCCAGTATAACTAATCGTAGCCTATGTTATCAGATCAGTAAATAAATCTGAATCTAGTAGTAGTAGTAAAGATTATTATTATTATATTAGCTATATAATATAACAACCTAGATCTCTGGGTGACGAGCGCAGTGCGGTGCTAGGTAATGATTTGGACTCTTCATGTTCCAATAGCTGCGTGTCACTGTGCTGTTATGCGACAGGCATGTTGCTTACCATCAGGCACATGTCCTGCTCGTCTCGTCACACTTTATTTAAAAAAATATATATTGTCCCGAAGTTGAGCAAAGGCCTCTCTTCCCTCCCTCCATTGGTCCAGTAGTAAAGATTACACAGGAAAATATACTAAGGTGGAAGACATAATATATCAGTTTGGATGTATGTTGCTCAATCACGTTGGAACGGTTGAACGGATACTCTTTTAAACTACTTTTATTGCGCTGTTGCCTCATTTATCTTATCTGCTAAAAATTCGATGCAATAATTAATGTCTAAAAATCTGCAGCATACTCAATCGCCTGCGTCCATATTCTTTTGGTTTCCGTAGAAAGAGTTGTTCTGTGGACTTCGCCTTTCGATTTATTTCTTATACATTTACTGCGTAACTCAAGATTTTGCATTAAAACGTAATATGTTATTTATTATTCAATTTAATGATATTACAATTAATAACAGTGTATATTAAAGTCAATGAGGTAGATGGAATAGAATAAACTTAAAACTACACTTTTATTTATTTATTATGAAAATGTGATGTCGTCTAAGAATAAGAAAGAAATCTTAAATACTTAAATATTTTTAAGAAGAGAAAGTTCCAGCAAATAGAGTTTTGTCTTGATATAGAATTAAGAACAGGAATGGATGATCGACATGGTACTTCATAATATCTGGTTCATAACCCGCGCGTGATGTAAGGTTGATATCTGCAAAAAATATGAATTTGGTCATCATGGCCCATAGACAACCTTAAAAATATTATTTAATTATAAAAATCTTGAATACCCCGTAAAACCATAAAATACCAACCAGTCTTGTCTTGGGTCCATATTCACTATTGCCATATTCAAATTGCCACAGACGCCGATATAATTTGAGTTAGACACACCCCGGACACTCAACCAAAACTACATACATACATACAAACGGCGCGGCCGAATACACCCACTAATAAGACAACTACACATAGACTACAGGCCCGTGAACAAAATTTACGGGTCAAATGAACCACCAGGAGACCTGTGTTGGATGATAGAAGGGTATAAAGTAATAAGGTTCAGCACTATGCCGTCACTTGTAACCTGTCCAACTGAGTGCAGTTGAAGAGAGGGGGTGGCAATCCTCGATCATTTCTCCTTGTCGCATGATTTTTGTACGGCATTACAAAATAATGGTTTAGAAGAGGTATTGAAACTATAAAAGTTATAAATTTTAAGTTTTTAATTATTAGTTTGTCAGAAAAATTCATGATTCAACTGCACTCAGTTGAACAGCACACAAGTGACGGCATAGTGCTGAATCTTATTACTTTATACCCTTCTATCATCCTACATAGGTCTCCTGGTGATTCATTTGACCCGTAAATTTTGTTCACGGGCCTGTAGTCTAACAGATTCTGATGTAGTGCTTTGAGCATTTGTCAAGTCCTTGTTAAGGCTTTATGATGGGAAAGTTCCAATTGGAGAGGAGTATATCTATTCCATCTTGTGTGTGAATTGTCCACCAATATTTATATTTATTTATTTATTTATCTAATATACTATCTGTTCTACGAGTTTACTTACAGTTGAGCGAAATGGATAAGATCCCAAACAACTAATCAAGGATTTCAAGAACCAAAAACCTGTCTAATTTTTTAGCAAACCCAAATTGGTACCGATGTTTTCGATGTGTGTGACGTCAAACCCAAAACGACAATTTATATTTAAAAGCTAAAAAGGCACAACACTACAATTACGTTACTTAAATGGTAATACAATTTAAGTCATCCTATTTCCTACTAATATTATAAATGTCAATGTATGGATGTTTGTTGCTCAATTACGTCCTAACGTTTGAAGGGATCGGGCTGAAATTTGGAACACAGATAGATTATAGGCTGGAAGAACAATTAGGCTACTTTTTATCGCAAAAAAACAACGGGAACAATGGGAACGGGAACTTAGCGGGTAACACCGCGGGGCGCTGCTAGTTTGAACATAAATGTGAATTACAAATACGGTGTTAGATTTATGTTATATGCACAATATTATAATCAAACAGATATAATTATTATTAGTACATCAAATAAGACTGGCCCGCGCTTCTACTGCCTAACGAAAAACGCTTTGACGCTTTGATGCTTTGACATTGCTGTCTCTTTTCTTTTCGCTTGAAATGAAAGAGACGGCAATGCCAAAACGTCAAAGCATCAAAGCGTTTTTCGTTAGGCGGTAGACCCCCCGGTGGCTTGTAACTTTGCTTGGGAAGCCGCGGGTCGTTGGTTCGATCCCCACCCAGTGCAAATATATGTGTGATGAATTCAAATATTTGCACTGTGTCTGGGTGTTTTCTATGTATAATAAGTATGTATTTAAACATATATAAGTATTATATCAGCTATCTGGCTTCCATATTACAAGTTTTGCTTAGTTTGGGGTGAGATGGTGAAGTGTGTGAAATGTCCATCAATATTTATTTATTAAATTGAAACTAATGAATTACATAGTGCTGTGGCATTTGTCAGAATTCCTCCTTACGTGCTTTCTCCTCACATAACTTCAGATATGTATTCTGATAGAATAGTTCTCCATTCGCCTACGTATAGGTCACTAGGCCTTTGACCATGAAATTATTAAATGCAATAAGGACACGTGCTTTTCAGGATATACCGAGTTATGTGTGTGGTGAGGTGGAACCGAAAACAGTTGCCGGAATTATGTTGGCTTTGCTCAAAAACACGCAATTGTGATAGTTTATTGTAGAGATAAGGAGAACGAATTATAGTCATGGAGTATCTTACACATAGTGTGTGGACATCTGATATTTGTCACGTTTGCAAAGAGACAACTCAAAGGATATGCAGAGCTGTAGGTACACATATGGAGAACAATCATATACATGTTTGGTACAGCAATCGAAGGAAAAGTTTCTGAATCTTTTTAAGACCGTGAGAGGAGTTTCTCATGTGAATATTAGGCGTAGGAACTGACTGAATTTCTGAGTACGAATCTTAGGTATAACTGCAGACAGTTACAATGTGATTGATGATTGTATACCCAGAAATAACACGGGATACCAACTTATCTATTTTGATTCAGTCTTGAGATGTGTCATGACCTCATGACACAACATTTTTCTGGGCGACACTACATTTCACAGATGGCTCTATTTCAAAGCTGTATTTTATTGATATCTTTCTGAGTTCCCCAGGCAGTTTTCTGCAGATCGTACTTTCACGAGTACGAGTAGTTTAGGGTTCTTCGCGTATATACAATATTTGAAACTCCTAATGATTTCAACAAGGTCTTTGATCATTAAAACAAATAAGAGAATTCCAAAGATTGAGCTATGCCTGACCCCAGACTGAGTATGATAACAATGAAATCGTACTTGCCTAACCTATGGAATTTGCTTTCGATCTCTGAAAAAGCCCAAATAAGAGATTTCGTTTCGAAGAATTTTAGATAAAATCCTATTTGCTTAGTTTTTCTAACCGATGATCATTCTTAATCCTGTCGAACGCTTTGAAAGTCAAAATAAATGACAACATCCTGTTTTCTCCTACCCAAGTAAGCAGAGATAAAATCAGTAGTCTCTAGGATATTGGTATCAACTGACCTTGTACTCATGAAACTGTGTTGGTTATCTCAAAGGTATTAGTTAAACTAGCTATACATAACGTTGTGAATTTTTTTTTCGTATCCTTTTTTGGGAGATGGAATAGATAAATATAGTATAAGCTAATCTACTCTTTTCATACTCCTCTCTTTTACAAGTTTGTCGAATGTTTTCGGAGTAGGTGTCACCTCTGGACAGATTCCGTTGAATGGTAATTATGTGAAATGCTATCATGTATTCTTTGAGTATGTGCGTAGGCATAAGTTGGTAGGGCCCTGCGCTTCTACGCTACCCCAAATTTCAGGAGACAGTAAAGTCCAACTGAAGCCAATTGCAAATTTTACAATAATTGTGTGTAAGTCAAATTTTAGAATATGGATGTGAGGGTCAAGTTATGTTGGTCGTCGTGTATCGAGCCACTGTTACACAAAATATAACTGAAATTATAATAAATATGGTACCCAACTCTCCATGTCGCAGTAAACAAAAAAACAAATTGTAAACACGTACCTACCTTTAAAGATTTATTTGGGCATTATCTTGATGCACTAAAACTATATTAACACACTCTTCTTTAATACCATACTAATGTTTTAAAGTTATGTTTTAATAACCGTTTTCACTAAGACGTCAGTTTTTCTATGGTCATTGCTGAATGTTACACGATTTTCTTAAATGTTTAAAAACATTGTTTCATTGTGTTGTTATAATCGTAATATTACCATTTTAAAAAAGTTTTTACTAGCTATAAATGTACACTTTTTAGTGATAAAAGGATTTCTAATTAGTATTGTAAGCTCATAGATATAGCGGTATAATAAATGTATCTAATGCGGCAAAGCGAAGCCCAGAAAGAGTTAGTCCACCACCTATGTATTTATGACAAGACTTACCAGTGAAGGCTCCGGCGGTGGCACCTTCCTCGTTAACTTTAACAAATGCTTCCTGGAAGGCTTTAGAGACCTTCACGGGAGAGTTTTTGACTATACCGGTTGCTGGTTCTTCGAAAATCTTTGAAATTCCAACCTGAAATAATGTGTACATAATAACTTATAATATGTCCTAAATATACATCTCGTAATTCAACCATCGTTGTGCTTGCTCACGTTTTTGGTCTTCTGTCAGTTTTGATCGCAACTTGTGCTTAAATTTGACAGCAACATTTATATTAACTTGATATCTAAATTTATCAAATTTTATTCCTATGGTGTTTTTCAGTACAGTATTATTGTAATTATAATTTTCGTTTGTATAAAAAATAATAATTTTAATGTTGTGCCTGATGAATGATGTGCTGATTTTGAATAGTAAAAAAAATACTAAGGTAAGTAATATACCAGTATCTTTGTCTTTTTGAGCCTTAACAGCGAATCTGTGATTCCTCATTTAAAATCCCCTTAATTCTAAAGTAAAAATGTAAAATACATGAGCTGAAGTAGCAACCAAAAAGGTGAAAATGATTCTGATGCAACTATTTATTACCTTGGGTAAAATAGAGTTAAGGTTCAGTTTGCTCTTGATTTCAAACTTGGGTATGGATAGGTCGACGTCGGCGCCCGCCGGAGCTAGTTTGAAGACATCATCTAGGAGGCCCTTCTTACAAGCCTTCTCCAAGACCGATGGGAGTCCGTCGATTTCGTTGGGCAGAACCACCACCATACGGAAACCGGTCTCTTTGTACGGCAGCTCCACCAACTGTGGAAAATTATAGTTTATTGAAGAATTAATTTTATTTATTTAATTAAAACAAGTCAATAATACATAAAATATAGTCCACAACAAATTAATTAATTAAAAACCCACTCCTAACAGTGTTAAGTTTGTTAAGTTTTTAAGTTTGTTTGTTAAGTTTATTGAATGTGTAATATTAGTTGAAGGTGTAAACTTCTTTTGGCGTGCCACAGACAGATGTTTCGTGGGCTGCGACTTGAATTCAGGCTTGACGCTCGAGAATAATAAACCTTCGGTTAAACTGGAGACCATTGGCCACGCCCTTCGGTTTCAACCGCGTAGTTTCCAAAGTAAGCAATCAAATTCTGAGTTATAAGTTTTCACTTCTATCGGCAGTTCCTATGACTGCATTTTTTTAATAGGCATTCCTAGTAATCCTAGGTACTTATTGGCGATCAGTAAAGTACATATCCAGAAATCCAGCGTGATAATGTAGGTATGTTCTTAGTAACCTCTTCACCAAGTTAGTCGATATTGACGAAAGTTGTCATTATGTGTAACAAGCAGTATCCAGAGGTTTTATCTGTGTAGTTCCTGATACCGTTATTTTCTCATATAAAAATAGCCTATGCGTTATTCCAGACCATTGTCTATCTATGTACCAAATATCATCCAAATCCCTGCAGTAGTTTTGGCGTGAAAAGAGTGACAAACTTACATCCATACTTTTTTTTTTTTTTAATAAAGAGTGACGAGACGAGCAGGACATGTGCCTGATGGTAAGCAACATGCCTGCCACATAACAGCACAGTGACACGCAGCTATTGGAACATGAAGAGTCCAAATCATTACCTAGCACTGCACTGCGCTCGTCACCCAGAGATCTAAGTTGTTATATCTCTAAGCCCTGTAATTTCTCTGGAAACATTGCCCTTCAAACCGGAACACAGTAATGTTTGCACATTACTGCTGCTACTTTCTTACTAACTTTCGCGTTTATAATATTGGTAGGGTTTGGTTCAACTTGAGCGGCAGAATAGTTTTTATTTCGATTAACGGTCATTATTATGACAATATCCAAGCGAAGCCCAAACGGGTCAGTAGTTGATACTTATGGGGTGGAAGGTGGGTACCTTAGCTCCAAGTTCCTCGCTCTCGGCGTAGAACAGTGACTGGAGCAGTTTCATGGTGGGCTTCTTGACGACCGTGTCTTTGTCCACGTGGAAGTCCTCATCTTTGGTGTTGCTCGCGTTGAATGGCACGTGCCAGTGGCCCTGGGGAATATTTACGATTGAATTCGTCATTTGTTTCACTTACAGACTAATAAAAGAAAACAGGTTCATTCACTGTAATTTTTATAATAATTTATCTGTATTAAATGTTATGTTTCACTGTCATTAACGTTAACAAAATTGTGTATAAAATACACTCAAACTTTAATGTAAATTTTCGAGTAATAATGTTGTACTTATCATAAAAGGAAGGAAAGTGTACAAATAATGAAATATTACGGGAAAGAAATGGCTGACGAGGGCCTTGTAAAAACTTGAATGAAGAGGTTTTACTGTTCATAAAGACCATCAGTTGAATACGTTGTCTGAGTAATCCCTGATATAAGCTATAATTTATATTCTTATAAATGTATGAGACAGACTATATGAAACAGGGAAGATTTCAAGCCTAAAGTGAATCGGTTTCCTTTATTTGCACTTGCTCCATTGTTGACTGCATCATCGCTTGACATGAGGCGAGATGGCTATAAAGTACAAACTTGTTTATCGATTAACATACAATGCCGATCGAGCACACAGTAGTAGAAATAAGGAAATCCCTACGTTTAAATGATGTCAATGTCTAATTATTGATTGTAGGACAGTGTGGCAAACTAAGTAGTATGTTTAAAAGATGAAGAAAAAGTAATCTTTACCTGGAAGAAAATCACGTTGACAAGGGCCGCGACTACATCGGAGCCTAAGTCAGCAGGAGAAACAGGGGTCTTGATGTGGCCTTGTGTCTTCTTGTCAGACTGAAACATAAAGGAACCAGTATTACGTCATTTGGTCATTTGTACATCACGCAATCTACGGACTATTCAAGCAAACAACACACACAAAAAGGAGTTTCAATGGTACCTAGGTATAAACAGGATTGCTATTATTCAGCAAAAAAAATGGCTTTAGGTTGTAATACAAGTCTTACGTCTTTGAGGAAGTCAGCTCGGTTGGTTGGCTATTCAAAGTAAGAAATATATTCTTATTATTTAGGCACCGTTTTCTTTACAAGACAAGTTCGATCACTGTCTAGGTGAATTGAAAATATTCGGGCTACAATCATCGTAGTGTGATGATGACTTCATAATAATTATGTCTTCCAACCAATTTCGGCTGCGGCGACTGATTCTCTTTTTACCCGACTGCGCGACGCAAAGGAGTGGTAATGTGTTTAACAGTCTATGTATGTATGTATGTATGTTTGTAGGTATGTTCCTTTGAAGCACTATACAGACCAAACGCCTGGGCCGATTTTTATGATTCACACGTCAATCGATTCCTCTTAATCTGGCGAGTGACACTAAAGACATGACGTTAGTGTAAATCCAATATGGCGGTTACCGGACGCCATATTGTCCAAATTAAAAAAATTAAAATCACCAAACTATGTCAAGAGGGGTATCGTTGAATAGGTATTTAAAAATAATGTTTAGCTTTCTTTCAATGTTTTTCGATTTGACTGACCGTTTAGGATGTACTTATATCGATTTAAAGTTGAGTAACAACCATTCTCACATTTATAGGTTTTTAGGTAGAAGAAAACTTCGTATAACTAACTGTACGTGTGAATGTGGATGGACATTATATACTAATGTATCTAGTAGGCATCGATATAAATCAATAGATGTGCCCTGAGCACCTTGAAATTGGTAATAAACTGCGTCTCTGTATGTATCGTAAGTGGTTTACAAACAACCAATCTACTTGACCCCTATAATCGCTAGCGGCGAGATTTGCTGTGGTTTTACTTATTTTGGTTGTCGACAACGAATGATGATAGGTAAAAACGTTCGGCGTCCACCGCGTCCTGCAACCGACTAGAATAGAAAGAGTGAGCTCACTCTTCCCAACGTTGACATGATTGCGTGCGCCGTGAAGTTTGGGAGGGCCCATCTTGGGTTCTACGATCTATGCTAGTAGGTATATTGGACTACCTTTTTTTCGTACGTGCAGGAAATGTATTTACGCATACCCTACTGCCCCGCCCGGGAGACACAGCCGGGTTATGTTGCACTCTATATCATGTATGGATATGGTGCCCTTATCTACTAATAAACCTCCATGGGGTTTCAACTCTGCCGCTGATAGTGGGAACACGGAACCGCTCTCGGATTGCTCCGCCTCGGTCGCCCATCTCCAACTTCAAACGATTTAGTACTCAACGTCAATCGAAAACCTATACTAACACAAAACTATATGAATTACATGCAGTAGAAAAACCTATATATTATATCAGTAGAAACGAAGACATTTGGTCAACAACCAAAAGATGCATAATATTATGTTGAGCATATTAACATTCACAACGTTGTTCATAACTAAAAAGTATAAAATAAAAAAAATATAATTTAAAAACTCAAAAACCCGACTGCGTCAAAAGTAAACCAAACTACGTACTCGCATACTAAAAAAACTGAAAAGAATAAAACAAGCACTTAGATTTCTGGTGGTCTAGAATTCTATAATATGTTATTGTATTAATACTATTGAAATATATACAATATTTTCTAATAAAAGAACATTATAACTGAACAGTCGGGATCCATTGAACAATTACATTGTATATCGAATAATAATGGATCCCGACTCTTCAGTTGTAATGTTCTTTTATTAGAAAACTAGCTGTTACCCGCGACTTCGTCCGCGCGAAATAAATACTAAGGTAACTCAGGCAGTACTTATTTTTATACCCAGACACATTTACGGTTACTATAAACAGCTTATAATAAAACACTTTCATACAATTTCCTCAAAATCGGTTCAGTTGCTTAGGTGTGAAAGCGTAAGAGACATTCGTCACCCATTTCAACCCCAATTTCACCCCCGTACAGTTCGAAATTACAATATTGATAGAACAAATATTCAATTGCTTCGTGTCAAGTGTCAAGATACAAAATTTGATAACTTGAAAATCACGAATTTTCATACAACCGTTCATGCCTTGTTTCACCCTCTTGGGGGTTGAATTTCGCAAAACCCCGTCTTAGCGAGCGCCTACGTGCTAAAAGGGACCTCCATGCAAAATTTCAGATTCCTAGCATTTGTAGTTTCTGAGATTCCTTGATGAGTGACCTTTCGCTTTTATATAATATATAGATATTGTATATATTTCAATAGTATTAATACAATAACATATTATAGAATTCTAGACCACCAGAAATCTAAGTGCTTGTTTTATTCTTTTCAGTTTTTTTAGTATGTGAGTACGTAGTTTGGTTCACTTTTGACGCAGTCGGGTTTTTGAGTTTTTAAATTATATTTTTTTATTATTTTTTTTAATTACTGTGGAGCGTTGCTGGTTGATGTGTTCTTAGATGGTTTAATGTATTCTATTTTTGCAGTGAACGTTTGCACACATTCACCGCATCATGGCGTATCCATCTAGTTGTTCCATAATATCTAAGAGTACAAATTAATACGTTTATTATATACCATACCATTCTGATGTCGTTAAATAACCTACAATTTCCTTTTTTTGCTAGATTAATCAGTGATTGCATTGATAGTATCAGTAGTTTTCTAGCTATTATGAAGCGGGTTAATGCAGAGACAGTGCTGCCAGGATTGTATTGGTTGGCTACAAAATTCTTATTCGGAAGTTAAGTCTACGTAGGGTTTCACATTCCAGTCGACGCGGCCTTAGCCACGGAATCTGTTACCGGCTGGTCTACCGCCAAACTCTCCTGCTTTCTGCTCTGCTTTGATTTGTGACGTTATCGGCCAATTTGGTGACGCCGATGAACATCTGCTTTCCGCTGCAACAGCATCTGCTTTCCGCACGCAGTGGAACGGAAAGCAGACGTAGTTGTCTGCTATCAGCTGCGTCATAAATCAAAGTATAGCAGAAAGCAGGAGAGTTAGGCGGTAGACTTGTGGTAGTATTGGTAGCAGACAGATTCCGCGGCTCAGACCGAACCAACTGAATAGTGAATCGCTACACTGAGCTAACAATTTTCTATAAAATTTACGGACTTACCCAGGCGTTGATAGTGTCGGCAGCCTTCTGGCTATCAGCGAAGTTGACCTTCTCAACCTCGCTGCTGTAGGAGCGGGCCACGGCGGCGAAAGCTTCGTCCAGTTCGAGCGGCTCGGCCAAGTAGATCTTGTTCGCCAGGGTCAGGTAGCTCGGGTCCAGTTCAGCGAACTGGTTGCTGAGGCTGCTGTACGAATCCGTTAGCTGGAAACAGAACAGTCTGTTATGACGATAGTGGTTTTTAAACCCCAACCAAAACGATCGACTAATAAACGTTATAAGTTTGACGTCGATGCCTGTCTCTGTGTGTGTGTCTGTCTGAGGCACGTAGCTCTCAAACGGATAGACAGATTTCGATGCGGTTTTTTTTTTAATTTGAAGTCCAGTGGTTCTTAGCTATATTATACTTTTATCTCATTCAAGTTTTTCGTTTCCGTGGAATACCTACGTAAATTGTTTTCCAACTAAAGTCCTACGTATGTTTAGAGTGAGGAACGGATTTGAAAGAAATTAAAAATGTAAGTACATACCTACATTGATAGTATCTTGAAAAACTGTGAAACCGCAGGCTACATCGCGGGACGCTGCTAGTACATTTCAAATAATTTTAAATATTTAATTTTGAGACATAATAAAAGCGAGTAGTTATCATTTTACCTGCGACCTCTCATGTAACTCGCTCAGATAACCTTTAGTCAGATAACCAAAAGTGTCGCAATGTATTTTATCATATCGACAACAAAATAGTGTTGCATAAGAATCCAACGCGATATAAAATGATATTTTTTTGGCTCCATATCCCAAAACATTATTTATAGCGATTTGTGATGAACCATCGGTGTGAAGGTTCGCAACACATTATCGAACGGTTCGTGACAAAACAAATTCTTGGTGCCCACGAACCATATTCGAGCGTATGTTACTACTAGCTGTGCCCCGCGGTTTCACCCGCGTCTATTTGAGGAAAATCCATACTAAAATATCCATTGCTGGCCACTTTATTACGTTTTACGGAACCCTAAAAATACGTAAATAAGCAACAATGCATTGTTGTAGAACTTTGATTACTTCAAATGACACAAACTTCAAATGTAGACACGCGCCGTCACAGACTTCAGCGACCAAAGAGAATTTAAATTCACGGAACTAAAGCTCTCGAAGAGAAATATTTTCCCCCGTTTTCTTTACATTCTTCACTCATACTCCGTACCTATTGATAGTAGCGTAATGTTATATACCCTATAGCCTTCCTCGATAAATGGAGTATCCAACAAAAAAATAATCTTTCGTATCGGTCCAGTAGTTTCCGAGATCCTAGCGTTCAAACAAACAAACAAACTCTTCAGCTTTATAATATTAGTATAGATATAGATTGCAGTGGATTGCAGTGGTGATATAGATAGGACTCTCTGCGTATATTTAGCGGTTCCATTACGGTCTCCGCTATACTCGTAACGATGATTTTCATACATGTGCTTCCACCAAAGACAAGCAGAGTGGAGTGAGTAAGTCAAAGCAGTCACATACGAGGTTAGCGAGTTGAGCGAGCTTATCAGTGGAAGTCGAAATAAATTATTTAAAACACTCTTTCTTAGTGGAAAGCAAAAACTTTTTATCATTTCAAACTCGTTTCCGGTCAACTATATTTCTCGCTCATTTCACTTACGCAGTGGAAAGCGGGCATTAGAATTCATAGACTACAGGCCCGTGAACAAAATTTACGGGTCAAATGAACCACCAGGAGACCTATGTAGGATGATAGAAGGGTGTAAAGTATTAAGATTCAGCACTATGCCGTCACTTGTAAGCTGTCCAACTGAGTGTGATTGAAGAGGGGGGGTTGCAACCCTCTACCATTTCTCCTTGTAGCATGATTTTTGTACGGCATTGCGAAATAATGGATTAGAAGAGGTATTGAAACTGTATGGAACCAATGCCGTACTTAATCAAATGACCAAATTTGCTCCGTAAATTAATCGTACTCTGTAAATTTTTCCGGCAAACTAAAAACTAAAAAGTTAAAATTTATAATTTTTATAGTTTCAATACCTCTTTTAATCTATTATTCCGCAACGCCGTACAAAAATCATGCGACAAGGAGAAATGATCGAGAATTGCAACCCCCCCTCTTCAATTGCACTCAGTTGGACAGCTTACAAGTGACGGCATAGTGCTGAATCTTATTACTTTATACTCTTCTAGCATCCTACATAGGTCTCCTGGTGGTTCATTTGACCCGTAAATTTTGTTCACGGGCCTGTAGTCTATCAGAGATGAGCGTCGAAGGTAAAACAAAAACGCCATGCATGATGCCCGATTTGTCTATAAAATCAAGTTCGAAATTTAGTAGAATGGATCATGTTCCAGGAACTAACACTAAAAACGTTCAGATTTTTTTGCCAATTACCTATTCAAGATCCATCACGACTTTAGTTGTTAATTATTGCACACATTCAAAATAGATAATACCTATTACTATATAGACCGCGCTATTAAGTCCGCTGGCGAATTTCTTAAACTACATTCGTTAAATAAATAGTATTGGAGAATACGACATTAGCAGCACTCGTGACCCGAAATCTAGGAATTGTAAAGATATTACATGTTCCATTATCGTTTAAAAGCAATCTGTGTTTTGAGCAAAGCCGTAATACACGGTAATCAATCAACAAGTCACGTGTTTGCCAATTTAATTTGACCCCGTGACTTGATATGATTATATGAAACGTTAGGTCACGTTATATCGGTGTTATTTGCGGCTTGGATTGTCTGTAGAGAATACAGATCCTGGAGTTGCCAGCCTGGGCCGGGTTATCATATTTTAATACGTATGTACTTAAATGTAACTTTTTATTGTTGAAACAGTTTGACCTATTCTCCAAATCTTTGATATGGTAATATCAAGCAAGGGAAATATTGTTTACAAATTTAATAGCGACTTTGGAAAGAATATTTTGTAAATACTTTTATACTAATTTTACTAACATAAATTACATAAATGCGAGAAAGTTTGTATGTTTGTTGTTCAATCACGTAACGGCTGAGCGGATCGGCTGGAAATTAGGAACACAGAAAATAGCCTGGAATACCACATAGGCTTTTTATACTAATATTATAAAGAGGAAAGATTTGTTTGTTTGTTTGTAATGAATAGGCTCCGAAACTACTGGACCGATTTCAAAAATTCTTTCACCTTTGGAAAGCTACATTATTCCCGAGTAACATAGGCTACGGCAGATGGCGCTGCAGTTGATATCTAGGTTATTATTCGAGCAAAGCCGGAGCGGGCCGCTAGTTATACATATTTTGGCGATAAAATTACGGAAACGGAATCGGCCAAAACCATGGGCATACACTGAAATTGAAAAGGCGGTTACTATTTTTGAAATGAAAACTTCAAAAATAGTAACCGCCTCTCTTGGCGCACCACACACAGATTTTCGTGGGCTGTGATTGCTGTGAATGAAGCTCATCTTCACGTCGTAAATGAAATAAATGTTCGGGTGTACTCGGGGGACCTAACGCATTTTTAGATGGCCATGCTTAGAATACTAATCGAGATTGCCACGCGTATAATGGGGTGTTTTTCCACCGTCCACCTCCCGAGACCTGGGTGAACCATGGAAAGTTTTTTTTACAACGGCTCACCTTTGTCCTCCTGGTTGAAACGTGGGAAATATTTAGTTTCCACCGTCCACCGTGTTAAATAACCAAATAGGACCGGTTAGGTTACATTGGACCCAGCAGGTCTACTACGAAAACAACCTCCGAATAATCGGATCCGACCGACAGCTGTCCGAATAATCGGTAAGGTAATTAAATGCTTTCGGAGTAAGGTTTACGACACAAAAACTGTCAAATCTATGTCGGTCGGAATTCGAAATAAACGAAACGCCCGATCCGATCAACCGACTGATTGTGTTTCGTGGTATCAAACGTCCATAAGTTCGGCCGATATATCGTTTATCGGACTTCGTAGTAGACCTGCAGATCCGTCTCGGAGCACCCTAACTCCACCTATTTTTCTTGTCGCTCCTAACCCTAGAGTGTACATAAAAAATGCGTGTCGCTTCTCTATAGTCGGCCTGCGGTCCACTACGGAGGTCACCGGCTCGCTTCGCTCGCCACCTCTCCCCTTCGCTACGCTTGGCCTCGCATGGCTCGGTCCACTCAGGACCTCCCTTGACCTTCTGGTGGGAGCCCACCCGGAGTCAAAAAGTGCACCATATTTCTTAGGTCGTCACCAATATCAAGTTAGGAGCTTTCAAGATTTATCTGAGAGGTGAGCCGTTGTAAAAAAAAAAACTTTCCACGGTTCACCCAGGTGGTCTCAGGAGCTGGACGGTATGTAAGAACTGATCTAGATGGTCATGCTTAGAATAATTGTCTAGAGCTATAAAATTCTGAGTTATAAGTTTTCACTTCTATCGGCAGTGCCTATGACTGCAATATTTTTAGTACAAAAATGTATGGTACTTGTTGTATGCAAGTTATCTCACCTGTTTATAGTCTCCACCCCCCAGGATGTTGGCTATCTCTTGCTTGGCGGCGGGCCCCGCGCCCGCAGAGTAGAGGGAGAGGAGCAGCATGACTCCCAGGGGGGAGGTGATCACATTCTTGTCTTCGTCTGCGTCGTACGCCTCCTGGGATAGTCACGAATTGGTTGATACAGATTTTTTGAATAATTGAAATTCTTTGAATTGAATTCATCAGGGTCAAAAATAAACCATTCTAATTATGTAAGTATTCTAAGTAAGTTCGTCAGGTAGATTTTAGAAAAATAAAGTGGCCAAGTGCGAGTTGGACTCGCCCATGAAGGGTTCCGTTGCAGCAAGTAACGTAATGTACATAGTACACATAGTTCTTGTAGTTCGTTGTAACTTTCATCGAAGTTTCAATAATAGTGTATTTATGACGTACTAAAAAAAACTACTCATCAGATCGAGTTCAAACCAATTTTAGTTGGTAGTTTACATGGTAATGTACATCATATATTTTTTTTAGATTTTTCATTCTCTTACTTTAGAAGTTAGAGGGGGGGGGGACACACATTTTACCACTTTGGAAGTGTGTCTCGCGCAAACTATTCAATGTATACGAAAATGATTTTAAAAACCTTAACATCATTTTTAAAGACCTATCGATAGACACCCCACACGTGTACGTTTGATGAAAAAAAAATTTTTGAGTTTCAGTTCTCAGTATGGGAGGCAACCCTAATTTTTCTTTTTTTTAATTTTTTTTGTTCAAATCTTAATGCGGTTCACAGAATACATCTACTTACCAAGTTTCAACAGTGTAGTTTTGATAGTTTCGGCAAAAAGTGGCTGTGACATACGGACGGACAGACAGACAGACAGACAGACAGACAGACAGACAGACATGACGAATCTATAAGGGTTCCGTTTTTACGTTTTACGGAACCCTAAAAAGGAACATGTATTTTTTGTTTTATCAAATTGACAACTTCCGCAGTGCGAAGTTGTGACGTCTCTCTATCGTAAAAATCATACCATAACGTGACGTCACTCAAAACTTCTAAGCACTGTATCTTCGTCATTTTTGTATGTGAAACAAGAAAAAATACGTGTACAATATTTTTTAATAATGTAAGTGACGGGCTAATTAGTTTTTAGTCGTCTCGCTTAGTTGCGAAGCAATTCCGAGTCATGTGCGTAGTGCCGTTAAGGGGGCGCCTAAAGCCAGAAAACGAAAAAAGGACATTTTCGACGCCGCGCCGCTCACTGAAGTTAAGAAACTAAAAACTATGACAAAAAAAATATTGACGTGTGGGTACAATCAAGAAGATGCACAATAACCGAATAGAATTTTAAAAATAGATCAGAGTTTTTTACAATAAAAAAATAAAAATGACACCGAAAAAACCCGTTTTAATTCGAGTACTCGAAATTATCAGCGATGACCCCACATTAGTTTTTGGTAATAAAATTCCTATTTGTACGTTCTAGTAAAGTAACCGAACACTTTTTTAAATTTATGTTTAGTTATTGAGTAATTAAATAAAACTTGGTCAGAAATGGACTCCTGATTAAATAGTGATTTTTCCTCCAAACTGTGTCATGCTATTCTCGACTTTATGTACATCACATTAAGAAACGCGTCGCGCGGGTGAAATCTGATTTTTTCCTGGCTTTAGGCGCACTCTTAACATAGAAACGGTGAAGGAAAACATCTCGAAGAAAGCGACATGTACGTAGAAGCTTTCGATGTCAAGCTTCATCCATCAAACCGCACTGGGCCAGCTTGGTGGATTATGGCCTTGACTGTTTCCTTGCGAGAGAAGGCCACGAGTCTCTGCAGTGGGCCACGGTAATGTCCAAACATCACTATGCGCCGGTTTAAAGAGCAACGTTTCCAGTGAAGTTACAGGCCAAAGAGATAAAACATTCTATGTCTCTGGGTGTCGAGCGTAATGAACTCTTTATGTTCCAATAGCTTCGTGTCACTGTGCTGTTATGGGCAGGCATGTTGCTTACCATCAGTTTCATGCTCTTCTGGTCACCCTATGTCAAAGACAATCAACCAGGATATATGATATGTGCCCTATTATAAAAAAAAATACAAAAATTTGTGGGCTTCAATGTGGTATACTTATGATGTATTATATGAATCTAAGTATTGTTACCTTCAGCACTTTGAGGGTCGCTTTGTCAATCGATTCGCCGAGGGCGGTCTTGTCATAGTCATGGCCGTAGTATCGGAACGGTGGATCTGCGTACACCAGTGACAACGCCACTAAAAGAAAAAAATGTATGTGCTTAAGACTGTTCGGCTGAAGCGTAAACTAAAGATAGAAAGAAAACTCTTTGTTGTAAAAAAAATATAACATTAGAGTGAAAAACTTATGATCTAGCACTACTATGATCTAAAAAGTAAGAAATTACGATTAAAAACTATTGAATAATTTTAACAATAATAACGATTACACATAAATTAGGTATAGGTAGTAAACACAGCAACACTACAGTGACAGCTGACAGACAGCAACGGCTGACTATCTTTCTCGCTCTGGCACACTCGGCCGTGCCGAGTTCACCCGAACATTTCTTTAACTTCCGATCGTGACGATGAGCTTCATCCACAGCCCACGAAAAATTTGTGTGTGCGGTGCGCCAAAAGAAGTTTTCACTTCAACAAATAAACAGATATAGCAACCCCATATTCCGATTTGTCCACTATTATTTTCACAGGTTGCCTGGAAGAGATCGCTTTTAGCGATAAGTCGCTCATTGTCGCACTACTTTACAACGTATTGCAATTTTTATGTTTTTTTTTGGTGTGTCAATAAATCTGTCTATCAATCAATTGTTGATATGCTACTAGCAGCAACCCGCAGTTTTACCCGGGTAGTTTCTGCAGGTCTACTACGAAAACATACTCCGAATGATCGGATCCGACCGACAGCTGAATCGGATTGTAGCCTACCACGAAAAACATTCGGATCGATACATCTCGATCGGAAGTTATAGACTTAGGTCAGATGAGGGTCGGATCGAACGAAACGGCCGATCCGATCAACCGACCGAGTGTGTTTCGTGGTAGGAAACGTCCATAAGTTCGGCCGATATATCGTTTATCGGCCTTCGTAGTAGACCTGCTGCTCCCGTTATTTTCCCGTGATAAATAGTAGCTTTTCCAGACTGTGATCTAACTGTGTGCCAAATTTCAACCAGATCTGTTCCGACGTGTTTGAGCAACAAACATCTCATCATCAAAACATCGAATATTTCGCATTTATAATACCAACTAGCAGCGCTCCGCGGTTTTACCCGCATAGTTTCCGTTACAGTTGTTTTCCCGGGATAAAAGTAGACTGTGTCCTCCGAGACTATATTCTAAATATGTTGCAAATTTCAACCCCATCCTTTCATACGTTCCGATGTGATTGAGCAACAAACATCGGTCTAGTGTCGGGAGAACGGCGACTGCCGCCGTTCCGGAGCCACAAGGGCTCAAATCCACAGTATTTTCGAAGTAATGTGCGTGATCCCGCTAACTTGAAAACGGCGAAGAAAAACATTTGTGAGAATATTTCGATACCTAGAATATTTCGAGGTTATGTCATCCACCAACCCGCACTGGGGCAGCGTTGTGGATTTTGACCTTGACTCTCCTGTGGGAGAAGGCCCAGAGTCCCAGCCGTGGGAACATTTAGTGGGCTTCTTATGCTATGTTCAAATATAATCGTGATACTCTGCTGATGTAATAGACAGGTGTGCTGCTTACAATTAGGAATGCGTATAACTAACTCTATTGTAAACAAAAGAATGGAACTTTCATACAAAAATGTAATTATAAAAACAATAATACTTCTGAACCATTGTAGTTATAAAATATTCAAAAAAGTGGGTAGGTATATCTGAAATAATTTACCAACGCAGCGCACGAAGTAACTATTTTCTGATCTGTGGCAGCGCCTCAAGATCGATGGCATATAAAAAAACATTCTACGGACATGTTCTCGGATAACATTGCCTTGCCTACTGAGGAGATAATTGACAAGAAAGTATTAAGATAATATTATTATCAACGATATTATAATATAGGTAAAAGCGTTCCAAAAATAATAAATATATAACATGATTCAAATTGATGTTTGCATTCAATGTTGTTGTAGAGAATAAGTTAAAAAGGGTAGGTTTAAATATTTTTTACGAACGCACCGTGACCAGAGAAAACATTACGGATTCTGCAGTTGAAATTCAAAGTAATCGGATAAAGTGTTGTCCAAATTGACTGATTCATTGTTGAGCAAATTGATTTGACAAAAAAGTTATACTTATTAGGGTTAGTACATAGCTAAACCTATTTAAACATGTCTAGTTATGAGCAGTGGGTGAGTGCACAGCGTAGATATTTGAAAGCAAAGAAGATTGAAGTGATGCGGTAAGTTTTAACCAGCTTCATGTTCCCACTGCTAGGATGCAATGCCTTTTTTCACAAGTAGAGAGTAAAGGCTATAATCCATCACTCTGGCCAAATACAGCGATTAAATATTAGCGAGCAATTTTTTATGTGTTAATTTGTGTAAAACAATTTGAGTGCCTGAAAATTTGTACCCGGTTGTGTAAAATTTTATTGTGATTGCAAATTTTGTAAAAGGTTTGCTATGAGATATATTTTTTTTAATCATTGATATTTAAAGTTCTAATTATGTAAATTTTATTCATTGTGGTATTTTTTATAAATGGCTTAAATACGGACATACAATGTAAGCACTGAATATCCTATGATTTTTCAATGTAAAGTGTACCTAAATCGTAAGTTCAAGAAACAACATTAAAATGATTCATTATTTTTAAACAGGTAAAAAAAATACGCAAAGAAAATTATACTCAACGTGTATTTTATCTAAGTGTATTAGTTTCGTTATCAGACGATCAGCGCCGGAAATATAAATATAAATTTACTTTTTTACTACCTACGTTTTTCAGCATGTTTTTCATACTAATGGAGATTTGGACTAGAGTACATTACAAGAGTTTTATCTGTTAGATACAAGGATACAATAAAAAAAAATAGTAACTGCCGATTCAAATTATAATCAAGGAACCTCCATCACGTCACCTCTTAACAAAAAACCGAATCGAAATCGGTTATTTCGTCTACGAGCCACGGTGTCACAGATATACCTACGATCTACGATACCCCTTTTGTGTTGGGGCTTATGAAAAATAAATTAAAAGCGTTAGTAACTTACCCAAACAAATTCCGAGAACAGCTTTCATGTTGTCTGTCCAGTCGTCTAAACACTACTGATTCGTGCCCTGGTGTCACTGTTCTTATGAATATCGTTAGTTTCCTCAAAACTATAGCGGGTACAAACGTAAAACTATTTTGTTGCTCGTTTTGTCGGCGATTGTTGACAATTTTTGTATATATATATTTTTTTTAAATAAAGAGTCACGAGACGAGCAGGACATATGCCTGATGGTAATGGTAAGCAACGTGCCTGCCACATAACAACACAGTGACACGCAGCTATTGGAACATGAAGAGCCCAAATAATTACCTAGCACCGCACTGCGCTCGTCACCCAGAGATCTAAGTTGTTATATCTCTAAGCCCTGTAATTTCTCTGGAAATATTGCCCTTCAGACCGGAACACAGTAATGTTTGCACATTACTGCTTGGCGGTAGAATAATTGACAAAGGTGTGGTACTTCCCCAGGCAGACTCTGCTAAGAGTCCTACCACTACAAAAATACCGCTATAATGCTTGAGAAGCTTTATGGTTCCACTACTGAGACTAGGGTGGGTCTTCTCTCATAAGAAATTATACAAGGCTGGCCAATTGCGGATTGGCGGTTTTCGAAAGATATATTTTCTTGGGGCATGCCGGTTTCTTTACGATGTTTTCCATCACAGTTAAAGCCAGTGGTGACAAACTTGTTCATTTATACACCTGGAAAAATATTCAAAAGTTCAGGCGGGATTCGGATTACGACGTCACGATTGTAAAATCGGACGTTTAGTTATTGGAACATGATGTGCCCAAATCATTATAGCTATCACTGCATTACACTCGACACCCAGAGATATGACAAGATGTATTGCAATGCCATGTAATTTCTCTAGAAACATTGCCCTTCAAACCGGAATACAATGATAAAATAGGTATGTAATGTTATATTTGAGCTGAGATAAATATTGATATGAGGGTAGTTTGGTGCCAAGTTTTTGGCTCGACCAAATAAAAAAAAATGTTCCAATCATTATTTATTTTAAATTATAAAGTATTTGAATGTGATGATATATTTAATAACATTTCGCAAAGTCTCTAAAATTCTTCTCCCCATAATCGGTTTGCGAAGGGTTGGGCAGAGTACCCACAGCTAACGTAAACTACGTACAATAGAGTGCGTAACGTGTGCCTGTTTCTGTCATGTTGTTCCTTATCGATGGTTGTTCCTAACCTTGTTTTACCCGCGCAATTCCTGATCCCGTTACTTTCCTATGCGAAGTAGCCTATGTTCTATAATCTAACTATGTTCTGTTATGATGCGATTGAACGACAAAAATGTAAACTTTCGCATTTATTATAATAAATTATAAATTTATTATGATTTACAAATTTGACTTGATTGTACGTAGTCTGGAAATATGGAAATTATTTCATTACATTATAATACGAATCGAGCAACTTTATGTGGCTCGTAGGTTGCCAAATCTGAACGTAGCGTAAAGCGATGAACTTGACCTTTCCTTGCATCAGATGAGTACAGACAGACAGAGCCATAGAACAGATACAGATATACGTGTTTGTTGAACAGGTTTCGTTTGTAAACGATTTGCTATTTATAACTATAGGTATTAATATGATTGATGAATTAGTTTCGTGTTTTCTAGATTTATTTGCTTTTGTGTCTTATTCTTATTCTACGAGGTTAGTGGACTGGCCTTGTGTTTTAGTTGGTAGTATGTCTGGCCTCCGTAGCCTTAGGTTGTGGGTTCGATTTGACCCCGGCCGAATATTTTTAGTAACATTTTTATGTGTTATGATTAGTAATCTTTTTTGTGTTGGGGTTTTTATGAATCAGAAGTAGACATCTAGCCTCAAACTAAGTAAAGCTTGTTGCCGGATAGCTGATATTCTTGGCATAAGCAGCCCTGGAAATGTTCCCACTGCTGGGACTCGGGGTCTTCTCTCAAATGGAGAAAGTCACGGTCATAGTTTACCACGCTGGCCCAGTGCGAGTAGATGACGCATGACCGCGATTCTAGAAGCGTACCGGTTTCCTCACGATGTTTTACTTCACCGTTTTTTTTAGTTGATAGCGGCATTACGCACATGTTTGAAAATACAATGGTGCACGTAGGATTCGAATCGGGGTTTCGGATCGGCAGTTTCCGTTCTCCTGCCTAGACCAGCCGCAATGCATATTAATGTACTTATAATATACGATACAATACTTTTATAATAAAATTCTAAATAGAAACATTAGAAGCAGACGCAGCAAATATTTGTATTTATATTGAGGCTGGGAATCGAACCTGGGTGGCAGACTTAGATACTACTAACTAAGCCACTAGGCCAGCCAAATTAATCATTCAATGATTTTTTTGTTTATCAAAATAATATCATCAATGTCTTTAGTTCAAAACATCCAAATAGATAAAAAGACATCAGCCAAATACAATATACGAGTAATATTCAAATGTTATCGGCATTGTTGATTCTTAGAAACGTGAAATAGTTTACTATGTTTACAAGAATCGGGTATGATAAGAAATCTTCGGGTAAACTCGGGTTTTTGGCGATTGGGCATCTAGAAATGCGTCAGCCAATGGGAAATGCTGAAAGGGCGTGGCCTCGACATCATGGCATGGCCATCTAGAAATGCGTGAGCCAATGGGAAATGCTGACGCATTTCTAGATGGCCATGCCATGATGGCGAGGCCACGCCCTCCGGTGACACCCGTGTATTTTCCAAGGTAAGCTATCAAATTCTGAGTTTTCAGTTCTATCGGCAGTTCCTATGACTGCCAATTTTTAGGGTTCCGTAAAACGTAAAAACGGAACCCTTATAGATTCGTCATGTCTGTCTGTCTGTCCGTCCGTATGTCACAGCCACTTTTTGCCGAAACTATGAGAACTACACTGTTGAAACTTGGTAAGTAGATGTATTCTGTGAACAGCATTCATATTTGAACAAAAAAATCAAAAAAAAGAGAAAAAATAAGGGTTGGCCTCCATACTGAGAACTGAAACTCAAAATTTTTCAGGTCTTCAAAAACGATGTTGAGGTTTCTAAAATCATTTTCGTTTACACTGAATAGTTTGCGCGAGACACACTTCCAAAGTGCTAAAATGTGTCCCCCCCCCCCTCTAACTTCTAAAGTACGAGAATGAAAAATCTAAAAAAAATATATGATATACATTACCATGTAAACTACCAACGAAAATTGGTTTGAACTCGATCTGATGAGTAGTTTTTTTTAGTACGTCATAAATACACTATTATTGAAACTTCGATCAAAGTTACAACGAACTATGTGTACTATGTATATTATGTTACTTGCTGCAACGGAACCCTTCATGGACGAGTCCAACTCGCACTTGGCCACTTTATTTAATTTTTTTATATTGACCGACGCCGATGATGTTTTCTATTGAGTACTTCTTCTTGAGGAAACTTATTTATTCCACTCACATTTTCCTTAAAGCACCCATTATAATTACCGATTTATTACAATAGGGTCACGATTATATAGGATTTTTTTTTTTTTTTTTTTTTTTTTTATTATATAGGATTTATTTATTACCCTGTATCTATGCAATATCAAGCGAGATGGCCGTCAAACTCAAACCTAGTATCGTTACGTTATAATTTTGCTACAACTCTCAAGAGTCCGCTTGGAAAATTAATACACCGTTCCTATCGTTATTCTTCCACCGAGCAATGATGTTTCAAACATTTCTGTGTTCCGGTTTGAAGGGCAATGTTATTAAGTAAAGTACAGGGTAAAGAGGTAAATCGTTTTGTATAGGTACCTATCTGGGTGACGAGGGCAATGCAATGCTAGGCAGTAATTTAGATTATTATTAATTTTTAATTATGTTCACTGCACTGATCATTGAGCTATAATAAATAGGGAGGCGCATTGCTTACCATCAAGTGAATGTCTTGTTCGTCCCGTCACTTTATGTTACAATTCTACTAATATTATAAATATCAGTGTTTGGATGTTTGTTGCTCAATCGCGTAGTAACGTTCGAACGGATTGGACTGATTTGGAATTGGAACACAGCTAGATTATAGTCTGGAAAAATTCATAGGCTACTTTTTATCCCGGGAAAATAACGGGAACGGGAACTAGGCGGGTAAAACTGCGGGGCGTTGCTAGTATCACGGATAATCACGGATTTTACAAATCAAACATCTCCGAAAGAACAAAAACCAACTTCAAATTGACTGGCCTCGTGGTTTAGTTGGTAGTAGGATCTGCCTGCGAAGCCGAGGGTCGTGGGTACGATTCCCACCCAGTGCAAATATTTGTGTGATGAATTCAAATGTTTGCACTGTGTTTGGGTGTTTCTATGTATAATAAGTTTGTATTTAAAAACTATATATAAGTATTATATCAGCTATCTAGCCGCCATCATACAAGCTTTGCTTAGTTTGGGGTCAGATGGTGTTGTGTGTGAATTGTCCACCAATATTTATTTTATTTATTTAAATTAAAATAATGTAGATACAAAAAAAACGTATCATACTTACCTACTTGAAAAAAAAAAGTTTGTCTGTAAAGTCGGTTTACTGACGATAGAACGTGACAACGTCTTAAGAAAATACTGATGGAATGGTAGCATTTTTCAAAAGAAAATTTTAATTTCATTTGTTTAAGTAATAGATTTGTATGTAAAAAGTAATCAGTAGAATTTAGTAATTTTCAATCAAAACAATGCAAAAAACAATGCAAAAAAGCTTTTAGATGCTGGGGTTCGAACCCGGGGCATTTCACATGCAAAGCGAACGCTCTACCACTGAGCTACATTCCCGCTTGTACAACTGGTCGAAATCTATACTAATATTATAAAGAGGAAAGATTTGTTTGTTTGTTTGTTTGTTTGTAATGAATAGGCTCCGAAACTACTGGACCGATTTCAAAAATTCTTTCACCTTTGGAAAGCTACATTATTCCCGAGTAACATAGGCTACGGCAGATGGCGCTGCAGTTGATATCTAGGTTATTATTCGAGCGAAGCCGGAGCGGGCCGCTAGTAATTAATACAACTGTAACAAACATGCGGAGAGGTAACGACCGACGGTAACGGCACATGACGTCATGTTTTGCGGGCGTGCAGCCGGCTTCATCGAATTATAAGACGTTATCATGTCAAAAACAAATAATAACTATTTAACATTCTCTATGTGTTTGATGTTTGTTGTTCAATCACGTCGTAACGTTTGAACAGATCGGACTGAAATTTGGAACATAGACAGATTATAGTCTGGAAGAACACGTAGGCTTACTTACGTAGTACTTTTTATCCCGGCAAAATGACGGCGACGAGAACTAAGCGGGAAACACCGCGGGGCGCTGCTGGTAGATAAATATAGAAACATTATAGTATGACTAGCAGTGCCCCGCGGTGTTACCCGCGAAGTTCCCGTTCCCTTTGTTTTTACGGGATAAAAAGTAGCCTATTTATTTTTCCAGACTATAATCTAGCTGCGATCCGTTCATATGTTAGGACGTGAATGAGCAACAAACATCCAAACATCCATACATTGACATTTATAATATTAGTAAGATGCACTACGATTACTCAAGATAAAAACTTATACTAAGTGCCATAATCAGCGGCCTTATGGCTAGTTTCTTTCAGGCAACCATTAATAGCAGAAGAAGTAAGATTAAGAAACAGAGTCACTAGATGCGTAGATTGCGTAGTAACAACAATATAAATAAATAAATATTGGTGGACAATAATATACGTACAACACCACCTGAATTGAATATGCCTCATATTCAAGCTGAATGTATATACTGTATGTTAAAATATCAAATTTATTTTAATTGAACTAATTTCTATTCCGACGTTCCGACGTGGTTGAGCAACAAATTTACTAAATTTCGCATTTATAAAATTTCGCAGTTAAAGTTTTAAAAAACGTGTCAGTTTTGGCCGAAGCTGGATTTTTCGGCCGAAACTGACCGAACCTTCAGTCGGTCACTAATAATATTAAAATATTTTAGTTTTTTTTTTTATAGCATAAAGTGACGAGACGAGCAGGTCATGTGCCTGATGGTAAGCAACATGCCTGCCACATAACATAGTTCTAATAATAATGAACGTAACCAGTACCAATGAACCATGCATACCTACAGTGTGAAAGAGGTCGACGTCTAGAAGTGATTAATTTATAATTATGAAATAGGCAACGTTAATACTAAAAGTATTTTCCTTTTAGTACTCGTATTTTCCAAAGAATAATCTATTTTCTCCAAAAAAAAACGAACAAAAACCGGCTTCAATTTAATATTAAACACTCTCTTGACCACGGATATCGGCGCTTCTACCGCCTTACTAAATCGACTATCGCTTTGCTAATGCTGTCTCTATCATTTCAAGCGAAAAGAAAAGAGAGAGAAACATCAAAGCTATGACATTTTTCGTTCGGCGGTAGACACCCCCGGATATGCCTTGATTGCGAATCTAGTTCGAAACCTAGTGTCTCCGGGTGCTCTTGACCAAAGTTCATAAGATTCAATCACTAGGTGTATAGTAACTAGGTATATATATTATGTAGTCACCCACTTCAAACCAGGAGGAGGGTCTCAATTCAGTTGTACGGTTTTTAAGGTTCCGTAGCCAAATGTAAAATACGGGACCCTTATAGATTCGTCATTTCTGTCTGTCTGTCTGTCCGTCCGTCCGTATGTCACAGCCACTTTTCTCTGAAACTATAAGAACTATACTATTGAAACTTGGTAAGTACATAGATGTATTCTGTGAACCGTATTAAGATTTTCATACAAAAATACAGAAAAAAAGCAATACATTTTGGGGTGTCCTATGCTTTTTTTTTGTTTTGTTTTGCGCATTTGCCCTAACGATCAAGATTGTCAGGGGTTTATTACCATTTCGTTATTCTACACTTTTAGTGTTTATCGTATCATATTATGCTAGGTTACTTTTCGGATTGTTATCACCTGTATTTTGTTTGCCGTGTATTTCGCTATAGTATTATTTATAATACTGGGATTTGAGTTTATATATGTGTCATTTAGTGTAGAGGGCGCCGGTGGGATACCATTCACTTCTACCCGCCATCTCAAAAGAGTTTTAGAGGGGTTGGCGCTATAAGTAGATGGAGCGAAGCCGTTGAAGAGCATTCCTTTTTGAAATTTTATATGAGAAGGATCTAACAGTTGTCGATATAAAGTCTTACATTTATTTAATTGGTTTACTTTTACTCAATTGATAACATCAGAAGTGCTATGAACACCACGCCTGGAAATCACAACGGTGATGAGAAATAATCTATTATCAACTGAGTAAAAAGTAAACCAATTGAATAAATGTAAGAATTTATATTGACAACTGTTCGATCTTTCCCATACAAAATTTCACAAAGGAATGCTCTTCAACGGCTTAGCTCCATCTACTTATAGCGCCAACCCCTCTAAAACTCTTTTGAGATGGCGGGTAGAAGTGAATGGTATCCCACCGGCGCCCTCTACACTAAATGACACGTATATAAACTCAAATCCCAGTATTAAATATAATACTATAGTGAAATACACGGTAAACAAAATAGAGGTGATAACACGGCCCTCCTGCGCACGCTGCCAACCTTGGCAGTGTCACAGTCTGGTGTAGTTGCTGTGAACAAAATACACAATTTATTCATTTTATCAAAGTAAATTTTACTCTTCCAGTATTATCCACTTAAGATGAGTAACTTTCCCAAGCAGTTGCGCTGTCACATTGTCGCAACTCAAGGTACGTCATTATTACCACATTCTCCATAAATCCACTTAAGACGAGTAATGAATAGCTTTCCCAAGCAGTTGCGCTGTCTCATTGTCGCAACTCGAGGTACGTCACCATTACCCACATTCTCCATAAATCTCAAACATACACCTTTCCCTAGCTGCCGCCTGGTAACTCTAGATACGCGGCATTAAAGTCATAGTCAAAGTCAAAGTTCATTATGTTCACTCTTAATGCTTTCTCTAGCAGTTACACTCTTAGGCCGACACCAAGTACGTCAGTTTATGTCCAAGGTATTACGGTTTCACACTAACGCTTACTTTGTCAATGGATCGAAGCCATTGCACTTCACGATGTTATTCAAACGTTAACTCATCAGCAATCAATCATAATACCCGACAACATCCTAGAGCCATTGCACTGCTCGATTGGGTTTGACTTTCAATTACATATCTCTCCAAGTCTACTAATCGTACCTATTCAAGAGTTCATATTTTTCTCACATGTGGCCTTCTATGTAGTTTTTATAAACGCTCCCAAGTGATATTTATAGCGAATTAAAGGGTCTCATTTTTTTAAACAATACCAAACAATTCATTGGTAACGTACATAGCTCGGCATCATCTGACTAAAATCTTTCTAATTTCAACCATAAGGGTATCTTATAACTGCACTGAATATAACCGCTTTGTAACCCAACTACGGTAACCAAATTCAAATCAAAGATGTAACACTTTCTATTACTGTATTATGTTTTAAAATGCATGACCTTTTTCAAACAGTTTCCCTGAAAGATATTTAAACCAATATCCAACTGATTTACACTTTTTATCTATGGTTGCTGTGCCTCGCAACAACTCTTCCACAAAATAAGCTACTTCTCATAAAGTTTCATAAAACAGTATCCACAAACTTAAAAAAAAAACCGAAGGTGTTTCATTCTACGAAATGGTCTGATTGCAGTTCCCGGAATTGAAGTTTTTTTTACAGTACCCCCTAACGAGATAATAATTAATAGTTTTAACTTGTCGGTGATATGCAAAAATTTCATTTGAAATGCAAAAACAAGGTTAAAACAATTTTTAAAATCGTTTCTTCAAAGTAAATCGTAATATAAAACTGTTGCTTACTCACGTGTACATTACGCACTTACTGAAACCACTGATCCAAGAATAACATTTTTAACTAACTGCGGGCGACGCTTGCTTTTCCGATTATTTCTCATCACCGTTGTGATTTCCAGGCGTGGTGTTCATAGCACTTCTGATATTATCAACTGAGTAAAAAGTAAACCAATTGAATAAATGCAAGAATTTATATTGACAACTGTTCGATCTTTCCCATACAAAATTTCACAAAGGAATGCTCTTCAACGGCTTAGCTCCATCTACTTATAGCGCCAACCCCTCTAAAACTCTTTTGAGATGGCGGGTAGAAGTGAATGGTATCCCACCGGCGCCCTCTACACTAAATGACACGTATATAAACTCAAATCCCAGTATTAAATATGTCGGCGCGAGCAACATTATGTCATCGCTGCCTACGCTCGGAGCGGGAGCGGAGCGGACAGTCGCTTGCCTGCGCTCGGAGAGTGAACACCTAAGCTATTGGAATCTATGCTAATTACAGCATGCATATGGCTGGGCAGGGAGAGAGATGCGAGTGGATGAGGTGAGCGTCAACGCGCGTTGGAAAGGGGCCCCTTAAACCTACGCCCGAGTCGCAAGTCTTGGGGTCTACTTGGGGTTTCTCTCTCTGCCACACGATGGACCCGGCACCCGCACGGTGAGTCCAGGTGAAGCCAAGAAGTTCGTCTCTAAACTTTGACTTAAGTGAAGTTGAGTGGTGTTAATTATCCTTGAAATGGAATAACGTCGGTGCAGCTGACGTCACGCTGCCAAGAAACAATAATAGGCCAACCTACTTTGTTACCTGAACTTAATAAATCCTATTGTGTTTGCGAGTTCGCGAGTTTTCATCCAACACTACCCATCGGCTACGCCCACAGCAGAAGAATGCGATTACTGATGATGATGATGGCGAGACTCGGCCCGCCTACATCAGAAGCGGGATTCGTGATGGATGAGAACAAAGAAGAAAATCGACCCAGTGGCAATCGACCACAAGCAAGGCGTTTCGAGGTGAAGCATCATCGTGGTTAACTGAGATTGCCCTACAAAGGAATTACGTGGAAACAAGGTGCTTTTACATTTCGACCGAAGCGAAAGTGGGTGCTGTTATTCAAATGAATCGCGAAAACCCAAGTGATATCGAAAACTACCCGCATTTGCCGATTAATCACTTTGTTACCTAATTCTTGGAAAAACGTAAATGAAGATGAAATTACCGCATCGAAGGTTCACAACCCACAAGTCGATGTATCAATGAAGCTACTATGAGAGGAGAGCAGACGGAATACGGAAGAATTCATCTCAACCGAAGATCAAGCCAAAAGTAGACGTTCCTGCCTGCCGGTTGGTCTGTCTTCGTGATCCGCCTGGCTGCTGGGCTGGCGCGCCCGGGTGCTTGCCTGTTGGCTGGCAAATCCATCGTGCTTGCTGCTGGACAGCGGGTCTGTCGAGGTGCTGCCTGCTGGCCGGCACCGAGATCAAGATGACGAGTCGGAAGTCTACGCTCAGCGAGGAGCCTCAGATGTCAATCAGGTGTGTTCGTTTCTAGTTGTCATTAGTGCCTATTCATTCAGTTTTAATTTAAAGATTGCAATCGCTGTAATCGAGTCCCAGCAGTGGAAACGTTTAGTGGGCTGTTGATGATGATGATGATGATGAATCGCTGTAATATCACACCCTATGCCAAGTTGAGTTCATGAAGCAGTTTCATCAAGTTTATCATCACAGTTACCTATTTACTTTAGAAATCTGATTGGTTTAATTTTGAGAAAATTTCACTATTGAAGAAAATGTGTTCACTCATTGGCATAGTGCGTTAACATTACTGGCTAGTTGGAGCAATCGTAATCTATTTTGACAGCGGGTACCTATACGCACAAAATGACCCGTTTGATAAATGTGAGTCGGTAAATATTTCGAGATTTTTTTGTAGGTTACTTAAAATGGTATCTGAAGGTAGTTTGAAAAAATACGTCAGTTCATACGATCAAATTGTAGATGGCTATGTATTGCAGTGTATGCTCTTTGACCACCTTCACAGTTACCATATGAGATGGTTATCTGGTCGAGCGACGAGGCCGTCCGGTCCAAGTCATCATATGAGATGATGATGCGGTCGAAGGGACACCTCGGTCGAGTATTCCATATGAGATGGTTATCTGGTCGAGCGACGAGGCCGTCCGGTCCAAGTCATCATATGAGATGATGATGCGGTCGAAGGGACACCTCGGTCGAGTATTCCATATGAGATGGTTATCTAGTCGAGCGACGAGGCCGTCCGGTCCAAGTCATCATATGAGATAATGATGCGGTCGAAGGGACACCTCGGTCGAGTATTATTTGCACGAGGTCGAATAGCACACACAGTGTACGTATGTATCAGGGAAAGCTGCGGGCTCGTCCGGTCCATGTCGTCATAAGAGATGACGAGTCTTGGTCGAAGGGATACCTCTAGCTGGTTTCATTTGCATGAGGTCTAATGAGGGATGTTGTATTCACCTACGCGTACATGCGTGAAATTAGGTCTTTTATGTCAGGATAGGACGAGCATAGTAAATATGGTGATCCTAGTGGTTTTATTTCTTCCTTGACAGATTAACTGAACATGAGCCAAAGGAGAGGCGAGAGGCGCACGAGGACTTGCGCATGTCAGGATAGCCGTGTCGGCGCGAGCAACATTATGTCATCGCTGCCTACGCTCGGAGCGGGAGCGGAGCGGACAGTCGCTTGCCTGCGCTCGGAGAGTGAACACCTAAGCTATTGGAATCTATGCTAATTACAGCATGCATATGGCTGGGCAGGGAGAGAGATGCGAGTGGATGAGGTGAGCGTCAACGCGCGTTGGAAAGGGGCCCCTTAAACCTACGCCCGAGTCGCAAGTCTTGGGGTCTACTTGGGGTTTCTCTCTCTGCCACACGATGGACCCGGCACCCGCACGGTGAGTCCAGGTGAAGCCAAGAAGTTCGTCTCTAAACTTTGACTTAAGTGAAGTTGAGTGGTGTTAATTATCCTTGAAATGGAATAACGTCGGTGCAGCTGACGTCACGCTGCCAAGAAACAATAATAGGCCAACCTACTTTGTTACCTGAACTTAATAAATCCTATTGTGTTTGCGAGTTCGCGAGTTTTCATCCAACACTACCCATCGGCTACGCCCACAGCAGAAGAATGCGATTACTGATGATGATGATGGCGAGACTCTGCCTGCCTACAAATATAATACTATAGTGAAATACACGGTAAACAAAATAGAGGTGATAACAAATCGGAAAAGCAAGCGTCGCCCGCAGTTAGTTAAAAATGTTATTCTTGGATCAGTGGTTTCAGTAGAGCGTAATGTACACTTGAGTAAGCAATAGTTTAATATTATGATTACTTTGAAGAAATGATTTTAAAAATTGTTTTAACCTTGTTATCTAACATTACATTTCAATTGAAATCAGCGACAAGTAAAAACTATTTTAATTATTATCTCGTAAAGGGGTATTATCGTGTGAGAGTAAAATAACCTTCAATTCCGGGAACTGCAATCAGAACATTTCGTAGAATGAATAAACAATATTCATTCAACATATTCGGTTTTTTTAAAGTTTGTGGATACTGTTTTACGAAACTTTATGAGAGGGTAACTTATTTTGTGGAAGAGTTGTTGCGAGGCACAGCAACCATAGATAAAAAGTGTAAATCTAAGTGTTAAAGTGTTAGATATTGGTTTAAATATCTTTCAGGGAAACTGTTTGAAAAAGGTCATGCATTAAAACATAATACAGTAATAGAAAGTGTTACATCTTTGATTTGAATTTCGTTACCATAGTTGGGTTACAAAGTGGTTATATTCAGTGCAGTTATAAGATACCCTTATGGTTGAAATTAGAAAGATTTTAGTCAGATGATGCCGAGCTATGTACGTTGCCAATGAATTGTTTTGGTATTGTTAAAAAAAATGAGACCCTTTAATTCGCTATAAATATCACTTGAGAGCGTTTATAAAAACTACATAGAAGGCGATATGTGAGAAAAATATGAAACCTTGAATAGGTACGATTAGTAGACTTGGAGTTATATGTAATTGAAAGTCAAACCCAATCGAGCAGTGCAATGGCTCTAGGATGTTGTCAGGTATTATGATTGATTGCTGATGAGTTAACGTTTGAATAACGTAGTGAAGTGCAATGGCTTCGATCCATTGACAAAGTAAGCGTTAGTGTGAAACCGTAATATCTTGGACATAAACTGACGTACTTGGTGTCGGCCTAAGAGTGTAACTGCTAGAGAAAGCATTAAGAGTGAACATAATGAACTTTGACTTTGACTATGACTTTAATGCCGCGTATCTAGAGTTACCAGGCGGCAGCTAGGGAAAGGTGTATGTTTGAGATTTATGGAGAGTGTGGGTAATGTAGTGACGTACCTCGAGTTGCGACAATGTGGCGGCCCAACTGCTTGGGAAAGCTATTCATTACTCATCTTAAGTGGCTTTATGGAGAATGTGGTAATGTAATGACGTACCTTGAGTTGCGACAATGTGACAGCGCAACTGCATGGGAAAGTTACTCATCTTAAGTGGATATTACTGGAAGAGTAAAATTAGCTTTGATAAAATGAATAAATTGTACATTTTGTTCGCAGCAACTACACCAGACTGTGACACTGCCAAGGTTGGCAGCGTGCGCAGGAGGGCCGTGTTATCACCTGTATTTTGTTTGCCGTGTATTTCGCTATAGTATTATGTATAATACTGGGATTTGAGTTTATATATGTGTCATTTAGTGTAGAGGGTGCCGGTGGGATACCATTCACTTCTACCCGCCATCTCAAAAGAGTTTTAGAGGGGTTGGCGCTATAAGTAGATGGAGCTAAGCCGTTGAAGAGCATTCCTTTTTGAAATTTTATATGAGAAGGATCTAACAGTTGTCGATATAAAGTCTTACATTTATTTAATTGGTTTACTTTTACTCAATTGATAACAGGATATTGTTTACCTTTGCTTTAATAAGCTGATGTATATATATATTGCAATATACGTACTCATCTTTGATTATCTATCATTTTGTTTCTATTTATTACTTGTTCACATACATTCACACAATATTTTACAAATTTTTCACTGGTGTCTTTATTATTAACTAATTTGGGTAAATTGTCGAGACATATATTTTCTCCCATCGTCTGTTCAATTTCATGGCGTAACTTTCCGTATACAGGGCATTCGGTGATCACGTGCAACGGTGTTTCCTCCTTGTCAGGTTCACAGATGCACGATGGGTTGTCCCTTATCTTAAACCTGTGCAGGTACTGAGAGAACCCACCGTGCCCCGTCATCACTTGAGTGAGTGTGCCTTGCGGTTTGAGGTGCCTGATTGTTTTGTACGCCACAATCGGATCAGGAAAAAACGCCTTTGTTGTTCCAGCTGTTTTACCCTCTGCATACCTCTTGTTCCACTCGTCAAGTGTATTCGTGCGAATTTGTCGTTTGACGAATGCAACAGGGCACCTGTCGTACAGTGGTTTTGTTTTTAACGATAGCGCCGCCTGCTTCGCTAGTTCGTCTGCTCTCTCATTTCCCTCTATTCCTGCGTGGGCTTTCACCCAATTTAATTCCACATCCTTGTTCTGTTTTTTTATTGACTTTAGTTTAGATCTTATATCGACAGCGAGGGGATTGAGAGAGCAGTCGTTCACAATTGTTTGCAGAGCTGATCTTGAATCACTATATATCCCGAAATTTCGGCCTTTGCTTTTATAAATTTCATTTGCTGCCTCGCGGACCGCAAGCAACTCCGCCTGGTAAACCGAGCAATAAGATGGCAGCTTGAACTTTCTACTTTTGATCTCATCATTATTGTTCCTGATTGACAATGCCGCCCCCACTCTACCTTCAATTTTTCTGCCATCCGTGTAGATTTTTATTTGTTGTTTTTGACTTTCATTTGATCGCTCGTCGTCCACCAGGCAGATATACCGAAGACCCAGATGCTGCGCCGGATGAGGGGTGTCAGCGAACTCGGCCGGTCGCTCGACCTCGCCATCCCCCAACGCCGGCCAGGGCTCCCCCCACTTTACTCTAAACAGTGCGGCTGCTTCTTGTATTCTTAAGTCGAGGGGCAGTAACCCTGCCAGCACCAGCGCTGAGTTCAGGGATACCGTGCGATAAGATCTGCACAGTTTCTGTGCGAATCCCCTCTGCACTGAGTTTAGCTGTTTCTGCGTACGCCATTTCTTTGTTGCAGGTGCCCACGCCGCCGCCGCATACATAATCACCGGTTCCACCACCGCCGTATAGATCACTCTGATCACCTCTAAATGCAGACCCCAGCTAATCTTTGCGGCTCTGGATAGCTGCTTGTAGATTTTGGTTGCTTTTGTACATACTTTTGCTACATGCGTATCAAAAGTAAGCTTATCGTCTATCCAGAGCCCCAAAATCCTAACTTCTTTTGATATCTTTACTGGGACGTTTGCCATGCTCAACCGTGGGATGTCGTACTTAAGTTTATTGGTTATAATTAGAGCATTTGTTTTATGGGGTCCAAATTTAGCTTTATTTCTTACACCCCACTGCTGAGCATAGCTAAGGGCCTCATTTGCGCGTTGCTGTACCTCTTCAGCCGTGTCCCCGTCCAGCACCAATACGATGTCATCCGCAAATGCCTGGCAGTAATCGCCACGAGCCTCCAAGCCCTTAATTAGCGGATCGAGGAGCAAATTCCAAAGGATGGGCCCACTGACAGATCCCTGGACGCATCCCTTGGAAGTTAGCCGCTCCACCTCCTCTCCGGCATATCTTAACCGCACTCTTCTATTCTCAAGGTAATTATCCATCACCCTTCTGATGTTAACTGGGCATGCTTCCTCCGCCAATCTTAGCTTTATAGCAGGCCACCAAGCGCCATCGAAGGCCCCCTCTATGTCTAACGATATTAGCGCGATGAGTTTTTTCTCCTTTATCTTTTTCTTTATTCTGCTTATCAGATCATAGAGGGATCCTTCGGTGCCTCTCTGCGGCATGAACCCGTATTGGCGGTGGCTTATTCGTGGGATAAGATGCCACTTGAGGCGGTTTACGACCATTTTTTCCAATATCTTGCCCATTACGGGCAACAGCCCTATGGGCCTGTATGACTTGGGTTCCATGTAGCTCGGCCTGTCGGGTTTTCTCAGGACCACTATGGTAGCCGTTTTCCAGATCTCCGGAAAACATCCAAGCTCCAAACACTTATTGGCCAACGATAAGAATACACTGGGAGCGTTACCTATCGCTTGCTGGCAGATGTCCGCGGTAAGTCCATCCGACCCAGGGGCTTTTTTAGGGCTAAAGCTGTCCATTGACATTTTCAGCTCTGTGATAGTAAATGGCGGGTCATGGTTATCAGCATGCCCTTGCACATTTATGTGGTCAGCTTTAGTCCTAATCTGCCCATGTTCCGTGTTATCCTCCTGGGTGCTATCTTCGGGATAGAAAGTTTGCGCCAACAATTCTGCTGATTCTTTTGGTGTTAAAACTTGTTCGTGTTGTATTAGTGGTATATCTTCGTGTATTCGTCCAGTCTTTCTTATAACCCGATATATACCTTCCCATACGCTTTCCCTGTCCTGTTTTCCACAAAACTCCCTCCAACTTTTTACTTGGGCTTCCATAATTTTTTGCTCATAATTTGTTTTCGCATTCACGTACTCCTCAACAACCCGGTTTCTGCGAAAAGGCGCCGCACACCGTATTCTGCGTTTCTTGGTGACAACATCCTTCTTCATTTTGGCGAGCTCTTCGGACCACCACGGTAAGTTACCAGATATTTTTGATTTTAATTTAGGTATTGTACTATCGCAGGTTTCTATTATCAGCCTCGTGTACGTATTAATTTTTTCTTCTAATTCTTTTTTGCTGTTAATTTTGTTTAGTTCGTACGTATTAATATTGTTTTCTATTAGCAGTTGGTCCATTTCCGAATGAAATTTGTCCCAGTTAGCTTTTTTACTGCTATAATTTCTTGTAGTTCTTTTAATAGCCAATCCTTTTGATCTCTGCAAATTAATTTTGAATATTATTGTGTTGTGGTCGGAAGTTGTCATCCCTTCATCAATAGTCCATTCGTCAATCAGGTCCAATAGCCCCAGTGTGCACGCCGTGACATCCACATAACTACTAAAAGTCACTCCTGCTCTAATGGTAAAAAAGGTAGGTATGGTGCTGTTGTTGAGCACCTGCAAGTTTAAATCCTCCAGTACGCCGGCTACAGCCTCCCCTCTGTCATCACTCGTGGCACTGCCCCACCATGGCGCTTTTCGCGTTTGCGTCTCCGCCTATAATTACGTTGTGGTCGAGTTTTCTCACTATTGTTTCCAGCTGCTCAAGGTATGGCTCCACGGATGTAGGTCTGGGCTCAAAATAGAATGAAACGACGTGGATTTCCCAAGCCCTTGTTCTTATCTTCACTACCACAATGTTTGCTGAGGTAACGTCAGGATACTGGATGACATCCAGTTCGTGGTCGAAGACGGCGATTGCCGCCTTGACTGGATTATTTCCGGTTGTGTCTTGTCCTATATCCTTGCCCCCCCGTAAGCTTTCATCTTCCCAATTCCGCCAATGTACGGTTCCTGGAGTAGTGCAATAGCGATCTTTTTATTAAACCCTTCAAGCATGAGTTCATCTGTGGCTGCCTTCTTGCGTTGCAGGTTGGCCTGGGCAACATTGTACGGGTGTGCGTTGGCCACGTAGGTGTTTCCTCTTGGGACGCCATTAGCAGTACGCCACTGCAGTTCTCGCTAGCGCATCCCATCTCTTTCTGATCAAACATTCGTGGCTGAAAGCGTTGTGAGCCACATTTCCAATTTTAGCATGGAGACAATTACAACATGATGGTCCTACTCCAGCGAGCCAATCAGCGCAGTTAACTTTCAAGTGGGGTCCTCCACAGTGGCTACACTTTTCCAGCGTTTCCTTACAGAAACGCCGGCCATGACCATATCCGAGACATAGTGAGCATTGTACAAGTGGCGATTGGTCTGCCACTCGTACACGTTGCAGATCTATGTGAACCGCCCCGGTATTGGTCAAGCGCTGCCACAGCTTCGGGGAGACTCTCATTATCACGTGATTTGTGTGTGGGTTCCTGGCACGCTTTTTATAGGCGATTTCCATTCTATCATCTGTTCCATCAATGTTTCTGAAAATTTCTTTATTTTGTGTCTTTAGGGCTTTCATTATTTCTTCGTCACTATTATGTACCATGACATCTCTCAAAATAATTAAAGGGTCTTTATTTTGTATATCTTCGACTGTTAGTTCGCCCGCCCTTTCCAACCTTTCCTTAAACTTCCTTCCGTCTTCTTCTGTTTTGCACCCCACGATAACCTTCCTGTCCTTTGCCTTCCTGATTTTTTCTATTTCTATTCCACCTTCCTTCGCGTTTACAGTTTTTCTAATTATGTCCAAGACCACCTCCCCCGTCTCCTCCTGATCCTTTGCTGTGACCACCACAGAGTGCAGTGTCCTTTGCGCAGGATTCTGTATGCGTGAATCCGATGCTGCCACGCTGGCATAAGTTCTGTTGTTTAGGCTGTCTTTCAGAAGTTCGATTTTTGCGTTATTTTCCTCTATTAGTTTGGTTTGATTATTTATAAGTTTTTCTATCTCTATCACTGAGAGGTGCCCCGCCATCTCCGCATTCTTCTTGGCGCAGGATTCCACTGCAAGATCAGTGAGCCGCTCGACGTCCCTCAGCACTGACTCAGCGATTTCTTTCTTTATATATTTCGATGACTTTAATGTTTGTTTAATATTTGCTTGCAGAATTCGAGGCTCAGCGGACACGTCAGGTGTAGCAGAGTAAGTTTGTTTTGCGGTACTCATCATCTGGCCAGATAGTCTTCGTGTTGCAGGTTTTGGAGGTGTTTTACTCTCCAAGTCTCTCGTTAAAGACGCTGGGTTGTGCTCTCCAGTGTTAGGGTTTCCTGCTTCCCATTCACCTATACTATTTCGAACAGTTCTTGTTTTAGAAGGGGGGCTCGCTCTTTCTGCATCTGTCGGTGCCAAGGTGATAGTCTTATCCATTCTTGTTTTGTTTGTCACTGTTTGATGTTTGGGAGTATGGAACATTATTTTATAAAATATTTCACGTCAAAGGTAAGTTTGTATAAGTTATAAAACCCGTCTATACTTATAACTATAAGTTTTGTTATAAATACTCGTCAGTAGGTAAGAAAAAATATATACAAATTTATAAATATGAACAAATATATGAATCTATATATATATATGAATTTATCTACTTATGTAGGTATATACATGTACAAGTTTACCAATATACTATATTATAAACATTCATATATTGCTTCGGTTGGGCGCACAGGTCTCAGAACCGTTTTCGGTTTCTAGTTATGGCGCTCCGTTCCGAAGTTCTTAATTGGTTAGATGTGGCTGATTATGGTGATGATTTGTTTATTTCCGCTATGAAAAATTTGTTATGGTACGTTTCCTGAACGTATTTCCCACACTCGTAATCTTACACTCCCACAGGCGATCAATATAGGATTTTTATTGTAAATTATTGCAAGTGGATAAATGGCGGGGTGCCAGGGGGCCCGGCGGGGCGGCAGCGCCTCGACCTTGGCGAGGTGTTTCGTACCTGCACCTGCGGTCAGCGGTCGACAACGATAGTAAGGATAGGTAAACGGTGATTATTTATTATTTATTAGAGTAAGTTTTATCGTGGGTTATGGGTTAATTTATCGATCTATTAATATATCGATGGTCAATTTGAAAAACTAGATCGACGAAAAATCGCCTTTGGACCGGCGTCGTTCTATAAATAACGTCACTTAAAAAGTAGGTCAACTACCTACTACCTAGTCGGAGAAATTTACAAAGTTAACGCGCGGTCTTTGGTATTTCCCGTCCGAGACAAAATACTTAATATACTTATGTTAATAGTTACTAAAAATTATAATTTTGTTATTGAAATATTTGTCTTAACACGCACTATTTAAACATTCCAAAGTATGTATAGGTCATGCGATACAATTTTGAGTAAATTATTTTGAAAGTATTGACCTAGATTTTACAAACTACATGTACTTAAAACTAACCGGGTTTTCATTCGATTTCGCCGATCTTGGTGTCTCCGAGCTGGTCTTGGTCCTGCGCGCAGTCCAGTGCTTGGATGAGTTTTCCTGTTCCAGGATCGGGAAGACGTTTCCGGGATTTCGAAGTTATCCCAGTAGCTTCGTCCTTACGGGCAGTAAAAATCCAAAATTGGTGTCCAGTAGAAGAGAGTACTGAAGGGCGTTGTGTTAAGACGCTGACAACAGCCAAATGGCACTTTTTTCAATACCAATTTAGCAAAATGTGTATGGTTTGAGATAATGAGTAAAATATATGTTATTCTTGAACATATTTATGAGTGACCCGAGGTCATAAATACAAGATTTGGTAAAAAAATCACGATAAAAAAAATTCGTAAACAAACCTCTAAAAATTAGTTTTAGACTTAGATATCAGTGTAATTAGGAGACGGACACTAGTAATTTTTTAAATTATGACGTATTATATTTTGACAAAGGACATTGCTGGTTTATATTTTGGTTTAATTAAAAAACTCACACTTATTTAATTGTTTTTAAAAAGTCGAAACGTATCGCATCTTCCTTCTCTTTCACTCTTATAAGATCTGACAGTGTCCAGTGTCGGAAGAGACGTCTTGCTACACGGACGCACGTCGCTCTTTGCTCCGTTCGCCGTTCAATATTCAATAAATAAAAATGATCAATTCTTACAAACGTTAATTAAGTTCATATGGTCTAAAAATTTGACACCTTAGTAATCAGTAAGTTTGGCTCAACGGTTAGTGAGCAACGTACGTCAGCGGTGGACGGATGTAATACTGAGATCGAACCTCACCACTGTGAAATCTTTTTGCATGTTTTTTTTCATAACATTGTTGTTAGATTCTTTCTCCGATGTTTTCAAGCTTTTATACTATATTAAAATTTAGTTTCACCTGTCCCGAAGCCACAGATTAGAAAATAGTTACTACGAAACCGAGTTTTATCTTGTTACAGATCGTGTTCAATCAGCGTTCATCGTCAAAGTTCTAGGTTACAGACCTAGATTTCGTCGGTTTGCGGTTTCTTCGTGATATCTCGGTTGAATGTTTACCGATTTACAAATTTCTTTGAACACTGCAATCCAGACTTCACTGTATTATGCAGTACTTTTACTTTTAGTGAGGTTTTAATAACTTTTCTTGTACTTTTTGCAGACTATATTATGAACAATTTTTAAATAGGTTTACACCGTTGGATACGTGCTGTCTCAAGAACGTGCAGTTTGAGACTCCGGTGTCCTATGCTTAGAAATGAAACTCAAAAAAAAAAAATCATTGCATCAAAACCATACCTGTGGCATAGAATAGATAATATAGATATATAATGCCTGTGGGTTATTTATGGATAGGCCTTCAAAAATGATATTGAGGTTTCTAACAATTTATTTTTCTAAACTGAATAGTTTGCGCGAGAGACAAAGTCAAAGTACTTTATTCATAAATGTACAATTTACACGTCAATAAATAAAAAATTAAAACAAAAGAAATAGCATACAAATTGTATACATTTTCAAAGTTTGAAATGACTACTTTACTGCATTATAATAATTATTGTACAGAAAACTGTCAAGCATTAAGTAAGTGAGTATAATATGTTTTTATACCAATTGTACTGACCCATGTCAAATTTTTGTATACATTTTTATAGGACTTTGCCATCACTCTCTAAAAATTCGGTGTAACTATAAAAAGTTTGATCGATAAGCCAGCACTTTAATTTGTTTTTGAAGCTGCCGAAACTTGGGGCAGATATAACTATTTTGGGAAGAGTGTTATAAACTTCAGATCCCATAATGTCAGTTAGCTTCCGTGACCTTGTGAGAGAGTGTGATATGACATCCAGCTTGTCCGCGTTACGTATGTTTCGAGACTCTTACAAAGTGGTAAAATGTGCCCCCCTCTGTAACTAATAAAATAAGAGAATGACAAACACTAAAAAAAGTATGATGTACATTACCATGTAAACATTCAACGAAAATTGGTTTGAATGAGATCTAGTAAGTACCTAAGTAGTTTTATTTTAATACGTCATAAATTCACTGTTGTTAAAACATTGATTAAAGTAACAACGAACTACAAGAACTTTTATATTATGTTACTTGCTGCTGCAGAAGCCTTCATGGGCGAGTCCGACTCGCACTTGGTCACTTTTATTTTGTATGTACCTATGTTACGCGATAGCGCCACCACTTGTGAATCTATTTTGATAGTTCTTTTTTTATTTTATAGATCATAGGTCAGAGGCCAAACTTGGCCGAATTTCAAAAGAATTTACTTCTACTCTGTCGTCTTAATACATGAAAGGAAACTTCCTTTCATGTATCTGAATTTAATTTGAAATAGAAGTCGTTTTTGGATATTTTTTTTTTTTTTAGGTTGTCACTTGGCCGCTATCTCGCCAGATGTTAAGCGATGATGCGATCTACGATGGAGCGTGTTTACCTAGAAGAAACCGAATATACAACGTTTGTAACCATCGGGAAAAACCCACTAAGGCAACGTATTCGTATTCCAAAGCCTTGACGTAAAAAAAGAGTTAAATCTCTTCGTTAGTGTCTTTGCAACATCAACACTGAAAAAAAAAAATTGTGACTTTGTCTTGTTCTAGGATGGATCACAAGAACCTGGTGCAGCGTGGCAACTGCCTGCAGCTGCGGTTCCAGGTGACGAACTACAACACGCCGTGCGCCGCCAAGCAATCCACTGAGTTCGTCATCAACGGCGCCGCCATCTTCCAGGCGCGCGTCATCGCCAGCCAGATCAACAACGGACACACCAATATCTACGTCAACCTTATCTTCGTTAGGTATCATATATTATTATTAGTAGTCTTTTTTGTAGTAACCTTCATGTAGGGTAGTTTTCAGCATTATCATCAGCATCCATCCATTGTCTGCTGTCTTCTTGCCGATTCGCAGTCTCTATTCAAGAACATATCTACTCCTACGGTTATTGGTTCTGCGACTGATATGATCGGCCCATTACCACTTCAGTTTGCAAATATGTCGGTAAGCTTCGTTCCGAATACGATCCCTCAGAGAATCCTCAAGCCTAGCTTGTTCCATAGCTCTCCATGCGACTTTGAATTTGTGGATTGGTATGTAATTAAGATGGCTTAAACTTTATCCACGTTCTTCGTAGTAGATAGGACTCATGACAGGTACGACAAACTGATCGAATGCTTTTGTCTTTGGACATCGTGGGATAGACGACAAGAAGACACGACGTAGTTTGGCAAAATGCTGCCCAGTCCAGTTGAATTCGCTCGTTAACCATAATCTTGGTTTTATCCAAGTTCATCCGGAGACTATGCGTTGAGAAGCATGAACTAAGCTGTTCAGCATCGACTGTAAGTCCTCCAACGATTCACCCATTATGACGATGTCATCAGCAAACTACAGGTGAGATATGGACTCACCATTTACATTTATGCCCTGCCATGCCCAATCTAGTGTCCTAAACATATCTTCGAGACCATTAGAGAACAATTTAGGGGAAATCACATCCCCTTGCCTCATGCCTTGATGAAAATGGATAGGTTTGTTTCGTTTACTGGTTTTAGACTTAGACTGTTAGCGTCATACATTCATCTCAGCACCTCGATGTATCGCCAGTCGACTTATCATCATTGCAGGGACTCCAGAACAGCCCAGATTTCGATCGAGTCAAATGCTTAATCGTAGTCCACAAACGCTATACATAGAGCTCGATTGTACTCTTGGTACAATCTACCGCACCATATGGATGTGGTCGACGGTACTGTACCTGCTTCGAAATCCAGCCTGTTTCGGGGGTTGGAACTCGTCGAGTCATCGCAGGGTAGTTTTAGTAGGAGTCTTTGCAGAGTCCACCTGCACCACAGTTTTGCCAGTTATTCTACCGCCAAACAGTAATATGCAAACATCACTGTGATTCGGTTTGAAAGGCAATATTTCCAGAAAAATTACAAGGCATAGAGATAAATCTTATATCTCGGGATGACTACAAACAGCGCAGCGCGGTGAGCTAGATAATTATTTGTCCTTATGTTCCTTCTAATAGCTGCGTGATATTGTGCAGTTGTGGCAGACGTTTTGCTTACCATTAGGCACATGTTCTGATCGTCCTGTCACTACATACTATAAAAGAAAATGCAGCTTGCGCATGGATTATTGCAACTTTCAAAGTTATAGACTTGCATCATGGAAACTTATATACCTGCAGCTTACAGACCCATCTTCCACTGTCCCAGATTCTTCAAACTGCGTCCCAACGAAGACGACCTCACATACACCATCAAATTCAGCTGCCCCGAGTTCTCGATCAAAGACAAGAGCTTCACGAGCGACGACGGCACCTGGCACCTGGTCCACGAGAACAGGAAGCAGCAGTACACGTTCGACGTCGACGTCACGATGGACGTCCTCCCCAACGTCAACTCCTTCGCGCCGCTGCATGACGATGAAGAGCTCACTGACTTCGAGCTGCGGGGCGATGGTGGCGCCATCCGTATACACAGGTTCGCGATGCAATTGTTTAACCCAACAGAAACTCAACGCCAGTGCACGTACATTATTATGAGCCATTACTGTCCCACTGCAAGCTAAAGATCCCCCTACCTTCCCTTCATTTAATTCTTTCCTTAGCTGGTGCCATCCAATCGTTTTGGTGCGCATCCAAGTTGTCGCGCCATCTTTTTTGGGGTCTCCCGGGGGGTTGGGTGTTGTGCAGTGGAATCCAGGTAGTCAATAAAACACAAAAACACTTTATTACACCACAGAACAATGCAAAAAAAACAGTGATGACTCTTAAAACTACCTTCCCTTTATTTAAATCTTTCATAAGCTGTTGTCATCCAATCTTTTTGATGCGCATCGATGTCGTTGCGTCATGTTTTTAGGCCTCCCAGGGGGTTGGTGTTCTGTAGAATTCAGAAACTAGTGGATACAACACAAAAACACTTTATTACACCACAAAACAATACAGAAAAACAGTGATTACTCTTAAAACTACCTTCCCTATATTTAAATCTTTTCTAAGCTGTTTCACGGACCGTGTCCATTTCCGATATTTGTCTCTACTGCTGAAGTAATAATGAGTACATCTGTGTTAATGTTGGTCTCGCAGGGCGGTGTTGGCGGCGGCGAGCCCGGTATTCCGGCGCATGCTCTGCGGCTCGTGGAAGGAGGCCGCGGAGGGACACGTAGACGTGCCGGACACGTCCAGAGCCACGCTCGTCAGCCTCAAGGTAAAATTATATTAACAGTGGACGAGTTAAGCTGATAGGAAGAACGCCTGGGGAAGAGCCACACCTTTGCCAGTTATTCTACCGCCAAGCAGTAACGTGCTATCACTACTGTGTTTCGGTTTAAAAGTCAATGTTTCCAGTGAAATTATAGAGCGTAGAGATAAACCATTGTGGTGGCTAGTGTGGGAGTCGCATAGGTAATAAGTTGGCGTGGACTCCCAACAGTTAGCCACTATTTTGTAGGTTGCGGAGTGCAGAGGATGTTGAAATCTATGGGTGAAGAGCGCAGTGCAGTGTTAGGTAATGATTTGGAGTCTTCTTGTTCCAATAGCTGCGTGTCACTGTGGTGTTATGTGGCAAGCATGTTGCTTACCATCAGGCATATATTATGTCTTGATCGTCTCGTCATTCTATACTATAAAAAAATACATTTAGCTAATAATAAAAAAATTCTTTCTAGGTTAAGTTTTTCTCATTATGTATCCAAATCATTTCATTTCAATTCATTAGCACCATATTTTCCGTCCATTTCATTTCACGTCATGTTCATTTGTTGAAATGTAGAACACTGATTATAGTCTGGAATAACAGTTCTTAAGCGTAACACTTAATTCCTTAGGAGTTGCATAGTGAAAATGCATTCTCTAAATTTTTACCATCCGTCTTTCGTTACCGTCACTCCATCTAGTCTCAGGTCAGGTACAATATCATCAATCATCAACATCCCACTAAATGTTCCCACTGGGACTCGGGGCTTTCTCTCGCAAAGAGAGAGTTAAGGTCATAATCCACCACTCTGACCCAGTGCGGTTTGATGGATGACACATGACTTCGAAAGATTCTAGGTACATGTCCGTTTCCTCACGATGTTTTCCTTCACCGTTTTAAGTTAGCGGTATTACGCACATGACTTCGAAAAGACAGTGGTGAGTGTGGGGTTTGAACCCGGGGTCTCCGGGTCGGCAGGCGCCGTTCTCCCGACTAGACCAGCCGTATCTTACTAGACCAGCCGTAACTTACGTGAGGTATAATATAAATAAGGTAACATGTAAGTGTGTTGCCAGGATTACGTGTACCTCCGCACACTACCGAGCTCCGGTCTCGAGCAGCTGTTGATCCTGGCCTCGTACTACCTGATGCCCGACCTGGAGCAGAAGTGCGTGGACAGCCTGGTGCGAGGTCTGACCGCGGAGAACGCCTGCGATTTGTTGGAGTTCGCTGCCAAGAATAAGGTCACCATGCGTATACACACACACACCCTCACCATAAATAACCTCTATCTCTCTCTCTCTCTCTCATACACACACACACACACCCTCTTTGTCACACACACCCTCTCTCACACACACACACCCACACCCTCTCTTTATCTAACACACACACACTAACACCCTCTCTCTCACACACACACACACTGTCTCTCTCACACACACTCAACCTCTCTCTCACACACACGCGCACACCACATCCTCTGATTCAACTTCCGATACTGCTTAGATATCTCTTGTTTTTACCCGACTGAAATAAGGGTTATGCATTTCGTGCATATCTTGTATGTTTGTAAATGTCTTTATGGCCACGTACCTATCTTCTAAATGCCTGGATGGATTTTGACAATTATGATATCGTTAGACTCGTTCTCAATCACCCAAGTGTCCTTAGATACTATTACATAATGTTTTTATGTGTTGATTTTATGCAGTCTGGTTTTTTTAATTAAAGTTAGATATTACCTTTTTTCCTACCATAAACGCTCAAAGCGGCTAAAAAAGTTGGTAGAAATGTGAATAGTTTATTGAAATAACTGTAACGTAAAACATAATGAACGAACGCAACAGTTTGGCCATTTCGAATGTGCGATATTCATATTGCTGGCAAAAAGCTGAGCAAAGTCAATTCGGGACAAAGTGTTGGCGCGCCACAGATAGATTTTTCGTGGGGTGTGAATTGAATTCTAGCGTCACGTTCGGGAATGATAAGAAATCTTCGAGTAAACTCGGGACCATGGCCATAGGCCATCTATAAATTTGTCAGCAATTCCCATTGGCTATGCTCATGGCCCTCCGGTTTCACCCGCGTAGTTTCCAAAGTGAGCTATCAAATTCGGAGTTGTAAGTTTTCACTTCTATCGGCAGTTACTGCCAATTTGTTTCGCTACGTCAATATTTGTCTCGTCAAAAAATCGATCCAAATCTCGTCAAAACGAACTATACTTGAAACTGACTGACTGACTATTTGAAACAATATCGTCTCCTTGCAGGTAACAAAGTTAGTCCTGGCCATCTTGGAAGCGGTCCAGAACGGCGAAGTCCAGGTGACTGACATAAGGCGCTATCTCCACGCATCGTCGTGACGGCCGCGCGCGCCCGCCCGCCGCGGCAGGAAGCGCCGGTGACGACACACGGATACCACTCTAGTTATGGTAAATATCTTATTACACAAATGATACCATTAATATTTGCAATAACAGGACGTCTACTCGCTTTCTACGAAAAATTTAATTTCGGAATAAATGTAATAAATAAAAATATTTTTTTTTAAATTTAAATTCAAGATCGGTTCTGTCCAAGTTTAGTTATGTGTATGTTTGTTGCTCAATCACGTCATCACGTGATCATCAATCAATCACGGACCAACTGAACGGATCGGGTTAAAATTTGGAACACAGTCGAAAATAGCGGATACTACACAGCTAAAACCGCGGCACGCGATTTCTTCCAGGCAACCTTGGGATGGACAGATGTAGACAGATACAGACATGCAGACGACAGATACAGATGGAGAGTGATCGTGTTGTCGATATCACTTTACATCGCGAAACTTCAAAAGTTATGACCGAGATTGACCGCTTCATGACTTGGGAACACCACATCGACAAGATGTGTGCTAAAGTAAGCAGTGCGTGCTTTGCACTAAGACGGGTGTCCCGAGTGGTGTCTGCGGATGTGTCTCGTTCGTGTTACTTCGCCACGGTGCATTCCCGGTTACAGTACGGCGCCGAACTATACGCGCGCGCTGCCGACTGGGAACGTGCGTTCCGCGCCCAAAAACGTGCCCTAAGTGCCATCGTGGGCGTGTCGCAATACACATCCGTTAGACCATATTTCAAAGAGCTTGGCATACTTACGTTGCCTGCAATCTTGATCTACCAAATGGCTGTGTATGTCAGAAATAACCTAGACTCATACAACACGCGAGGAGAGAGACATTCTTGTAATATACGCAACGCTGACAACCTGGACAGTATACCACACTCCCTCACAAGATGGGAAAAGCTGACTCACATTATGGGACCGGCAGTTTATAACACTGCCGAAAATAGTTAAATCAGCCCCCAGTTTGGACAGCTTCAAGAACCGATTAAAAAGCTGGCTTATCGATCAAACTTTTTATAGTTACAGCGATTTTTTAAAGAGTGATGGTAAACTCACAATCAAATTGTAAAAAAATTACACAGTTCATTACAATTGTAATAAATACATATTATATTTTAATGGTTGACACTTATCGTACAATAAAATGTTAAATTTAAACTTTAAATGTACCTATACTCTTTGTATGCTCTTTTTTTGTTTTTTAAAATTGACGTGTAAATTGTATATTTATGAATAAAGACCTTTTTGACTATGATAATTGAATATGTTGTAGTATCTAGTTGTTGTTGTAAGTTTGAAACAAACTAATTTCATGAATTGAGTTTAATTTTATATGTTACGAGCGGCCCGTTCGGGCTTTGCTCGGATAATAACCTAGATACCAACTGCAGCGCCATCTGCCGGGCTGATTTGTGAATCTAAACCATCGAGGGCCCTACCCAAATGCATACAGAAAAAAATCATTCAGATCGGTTCAGCCGTTTAGGAGGAGTTCACTAACAACGAAAAGTAGCATTGATTTTTATATATTTTATATATACTATATATTATGTTATTGTTACTTTACAGAAGAAAAAGTCGGGGTCCGAAGGCAGAAGCAAGCGCCCGGGCGGTTGTCACTACCTAGAGCCACCAATGGAAGAAGTATTGTCAGATGTACTTCCACTTGTGTTTTCTGGTTTGAAGGACAATACTTGATAAGTAACTTGATAAATGGCCCACTACGCTCGTCACCATAGTATGTATTCAGATGACGAGCACAGCGCAGGACTCAGATTTGAAATAAAAATATATCCCAGACCCATATTCTGTATAGCACTGCGTTGTAACGACATCTTTGTCTCTCAATTTGCTTATTATAAAAAAACAACTAGTGACTACGTAAAGACTTAAGTATTCATGTAAATTAATTTAAATTGAGTAAAAAGTAAGGCATATAATTGAATAAAAATAAAAGATACAATTTTAAATTACCCACATTAGAAAAATAATTGAGTGAGAATTTCGTTGACGTTAAACATTTTTTGTTATAAAAATGAGCTGGCCTCAAATTATGAAAAAAAAACTGATATATTCTGAGATCATTCTATCTATGTCCGAAATTCAATCACCACCCTTTTCACTCTGAAAGTGATGACAGAGACGGTTATACTCTGAAAATAGTTTAGAGATGTGGACGTTTACCTATTTGTTAAGTATTTTATCTTTGAATGGATCTGATTAAATTAATGATAGTAATAATTCAACATTACGAAGAACACCTCCGTCTTCTTATACTGTCAGCCTGCTATGAACGAAGGGTATATGAAAAGAGGCTTATGTTCACAATGGCGGATCTAGCTTTGGTGCCATTGGGCGGGTTACGTATAATAGGGTATCGGACTGGGTCAAAAATACACCATTCTAATTAGTCCGTCAGCTAGATCATGGAAAAATATGGGATTCGTATTTTTTTTTTTTCAAAATATTAATATCGACAGAGATATAGAGAATGAAAATCGACAGAGATATACAGATAGTGCAATCCACGAAGACGCGCCCCACTATTCCTCCTAACCGTTTATAGTATATGTGTGCAAGCTTCCGTTAATGTTTGAGTGTTATCGGTGCACACTAATTACCTATGTATGCACACGCAGACTACAATGACTGGTGAATGGTTCGGGACTGACGCTCGGAGCAAAGGCGATTGGTGGAAACGAAAATTGGTGGGGCGCGTCTTCGTGGATTGCACTATCTATAGAACATCAAACTTTGAGAGGGGGGGGGGGGGGGTCGCAACGTGGGGTAAAAATCGTACCCACGAGTGACATCACGCGCAACTTAAAAGCACTGTTTCTTGGTCATTTTTTGTTTGTGAAACAAATGAAGAAAATACGTGTACAATATTATTTAGCAATCTAACTGACGGACTAATTCGTTTTTTTAAGGATTTGTACCCTAATAATGGCTTACCTAGGTTCTAGATCCGCCCTTGTACGGTCCTCACTTGTCCTGATCCTGTCAACTGATCTCGTCATACCCCTGACCTTCCGAACGTCGCGTCGTTGAGCCGTCATGCTAACGAACGATTCTTTTCTTTCCTGTTATTGGCCACCAATCCGACAACGTTTTGATCCCCCTTTCAACAACAACGGGGGTTGTTGCAACATTTCCAGCTTAATCCTATATTTTGGGAAGTGGTTCTACTGTAAATCAGTACTTTCGTGCTTCGATGTGATTGTTTGTATTTTTAATTATTATCTGTATTGGTTGGAATTGGGGTCATCGTAGATAGCTTATTGGCTTTGAGCAGTAACGTTTTCCTTGTTTTTATTTTTATTTGTGAGCTCTCGGAAATTTGACCAATATAACCTGTGCAGTACGCGTTTTTTTAAATGTCACAGGGAAGCAGAAATACGTAGGGAATGGCAGTTTTCTTTGTAAAAGGAACTATGTCATTTATTTCAATAATATTTAAATGATACTTTTATTCGTCTTTGTTCGTTGTTTAATCTCAGAAAATCTCTACTGCCTCATAAAGGAATCGTTTCTCACAGGAAAAACTTCACACGTGTTTTTAATGCGAGTGCTACCTTCGAAAACATAAACGTACGAAACATAGCGTACTTCCGAAGGCTCATAAAGGTTTGCGCTGACTATAATTGCTGTTTTCTCTTGTCTATGTCATTCCTTATTTCATGTATATTTCAAGCAAATTATTAATGGAGGTCATTCTTTAGTACTTAGGTATATTTATAGGTAATCTCAATTATTAGATAATTTAATATGGTTCAATGCGGCGTTTTTAGAATGACAGATATGACATATGAGTAATAAATTGGTGAAATATTACCTACATGTCAAATTTGTCCGTTTGTGAAATTACTCAAGTATCAAAGGTTTCATCAAAAAGTGTTAAACCCTTTTTGCGCAAAAAGGCGTCTTCAAGATTCAAATAGTCTTCCATTTACTTCCTATTCTTATTTTCTCCTTTTCTATCTGGCGGTAGAGATCGCTTTTAGCGATAAGGTCGCGAAGTGCTATACTTTACATTCTAAAATGTTGTATATCTTTTCGTTTTATTAAATTCAATAAAAAATAAATCTATCTAAATAGGCCTGTCAAATATGGTTCTCAATTTCGCCATAGGTGGCGCTATTGTTTTATTTCATGACATATTTCTCTATCAAAATAAAACATTGATGCCCCCTATGGTGAAATAGAAAAAAAATCTTTGGCAGGATTTATTTGCATTCTAAAGACGCCTCATTGAGTTTATTAAATATTCCAAAACCGTAATTTACTTTGAATTTTTTTGTTCGTCTAAAGCCCGCCATACACGCTACGGTCTGTCGGAGAGGTCTACCTGTGCAGTTATGCCTGCGCAGGTAGACCGGAGTGTGTGTGGGGAGCCTGCACAGGCGACCGGAGTAAGATCGAAAATCAATTCTGTTCGGTTGGACTGCGCAGGCATAACTGCACAGGTAGACCTCTCCGGCAGACCGTAGCGTGTATGGCGGGCTTAACAAAAGTATCAAACCCATCAATGGCGGCTTAAAACTATAAGACTGTGATTTCATGTTCGTAATGTAATTCTTAGGGTAGTTGCTTTAAGATTGATTTTCAGTTGTACCTATTTGAATCTGATTGTAACCTATGTTCGTAATGTCATTCTTAGGTTGATTGTTTTAAGGTTTATATTCAATTGTTTTTGATTTTAGTTTATAGTTGTTGCAATATACTGTGTGCGTACAGATTAGTATAGGTAAAGCTCGCTAAACGAATAATAAATACTTGCAGTGCAATTATAAACACTTTTCCTCAATTGCGGTCTAATTAATAAGCATTTCTGATATTATTGTTAATTTACCTACTATAATTATATACCTATAGTTAATTTGTAATTATTTTAATGCTATTATGACATTAGTGTGAACGAATATAATAGATACGGAATACTTAATTTATTAAATATAAATGATTAATGAAAATAAAACTATATTATTGATTTTTATTATTGTTTTATTACGGCTGGTCTAGTCGGGAGAACGGCGACTACCGATCCGAAGCCCCGGGATCAAATCCCACGCGCACCACTGTCTTTTCGAAGTCATGTGCGTAATGCCGCTAACTTACAATAACGTGAAGGAAAACATCGTAAGAAAAAGACGTGCACCTAGAATCTTTCGTGGTCATGTGTCATCCACCAACCCACACTAGGCCAGCATGGTGGATTATGGCTTTGTCTCTTTAAATAAATAAATATTGGTGGACAATTCACACATAACACCATCTGACCCCAAACTAAGCAAAGCTTGTACGATGGCGGCCAGATAGCTGATTTAATACAAAATAGTTTTAAATACATACTTATAATACATAAAAACACCCAGACACAGTGCAAACATTTGAATTCATCACACAAATATTTGCACTGGGTACGAATCGAACCCACGACCCTCGGTTTCGGTTCGCAGGCAGAGCTAAAACCCACTAAGCTACGAGGTCTTTGGTCTTGCCATGCGAGAGAAGGTCCCTAGTCCCATCAGTGGGAACATTTAGTGGGTTGCTAATTATGCTTACCTTTGCTATTGTTTTATTCGTTTTTAGTCCTTCAATAGCTGAGTGAGCTAGCCATATCAAATCAAATCTTTATTGCGTCATTAAGAGTGCGCCTAAAGCCAGGAAAAAATCAGATTTCACCCGCGCGACGCGTTTCTTAATGTGATGTACATAAAATCGAGAATAGCATGACACAGTTTGGAGGAAAAATCAATATTTAATCAGGAGTCCATTTTTGACCAAGTTTTATTTAATTACTCAATAACTAAACATAAATTTAAAAAAGTGTTCGGTTACTTTACTAGAACGTACAAATAGGAATTTTATTACCAAAAAATAATGTGGGGCCATCGCTGATAATTTCGAGTACTCGAATTAAAACGGGTTTTTTCGGTGTCATTTTTATTTTTTTATTGGAAAAAACTCTGATCTATTTTTAAAATTCTATTCGGTTATTGTGCTTCTTCTTGATTGTACCCATACGTCAATATTTTATTTGTCATAGTTTTTAGTTTCTTAACTTCAGTGAGCGGCGTCAAAAATGTCCTTTTTTCGTTTTCTGGCTTTAGGCGCCCCCTTAAGCAGGTACAATACATTCATGTACCTACTGTTATTAGTATTTGTAGTCATTACATATTTATGACCCTATAAATGCAAAACTGGCAACGGAACGTCTTATTTCTAGGCCCTCAAATTTGTCTCGAAAAAATCTTGTAGTTTGTAATTTTTTTTCAACATTGTCATTTTTATCGTCGGCAGAGCCTTTACAAAATTAAAATACAATGGGAACTACACTACGCTACATACCTAACAACTACTTACACTAAGCACCAGGCCCGCCGCAACGGCGCGTGCAAGGCGTGCACCGCACGCGGGCGGCACGCCCAGGGGGGCGGCAAACCGAGCGACTCATCAAGCATCAAGTATTTGAAGTCATTGTCATAATCTCATAATACCTACCCCACCATAGGTATGTATAACAAATATCATAGCACGGAAAATATGACAAAAAACGCAAATACCGCCATCTATTGGCGTCCGTTAACTAAGATGCAGTACCAAACGTATCCTGTTATTGTAAGAAAATCAGGGTGTCCACCGCCTAACGAAAACGCTTTGACGCTTTGACATTGCTGTCTCTTTTCTTCTCGCTTGAAATGAAAAAGACGGCAATGTTAGGCGGTAGACCCCCAGGTCTGGGGAAGTTAAAATAATAATCTAATCTGCGGGAATCCCCTTTAGAGATTTTTTCCCCTTTCCCAATTGGAAAGTTTTAGGTACACAGAGTACACACCTAGAGTCTTTTACGATTACGCAATCGAACTTATGATTTGTGCTGCAATTATTAAGATAATGTTTCTTTTGACTTTTTTTGGCTTCGGATTAGCTAATGATATTATTTAAATTTGATTTTGTGATTATAATTCAATCATCCGCCAGTAAAAAAAAACAGAAGTGCAGAGGAATCATAATTATGGTAAGTACTTACGCTTATTTATAGACTTATCACAATAATTACTGTTCAAGGAATAATAAAATAAGGGATTTTAATTCCTAAAAAATATTATTTACTAACGACGGAATTTTATAAGTTTGAAGTGTATGTGTGTCTGTCTTGCTGTGGCAGCATAGCCCCCGAACAGAGTAGGTGACTGCTTTTTTGTAAGATTAATTTGTTAGATTATTCGGATATTGTCGGGTTTTAGCTACCCTACTAATATTATAAATACTTATCAATGTATTGATGTTTGAATGTTTGTTGCTCAATCACGTCCTAACGGATGAACGGATCGTGCTGAAAGGAACACGGATAGTTTATAGTCTGAAATAACACATTAGTTACTTTTTATCCCGAAAAAACAACGGGAACGGGAACTACGCGTGTAACACCGCGGGGCGCTGCTAGTATCACAAATATCAATGTATGAATGTTTGGATACATAGATGTTTGTCGCTCAATCACGTTGTAGCGCATGACCGGATCGGGCTGAAATTTGGAAAACAGATCTTAGTCTGGAAGAACACATGGGCTATTTTTTATCCCGAGAAAATAACGGGAGTGGGAACTACGCGGGTAACACCGCGGGCGCTGCTAGTGCTAAAACATAGTAGTATAAAAATCGATCCAAGATGGCCACCTCCACGAATGGCGAAAACATCCAGAATCCAGATTAACAGTTTTTTAATACATTTTTTTTTCACAACTCCCTCTACATGGTATCAAATGAAAGGGCCTGACTACAGAGACTATGTTTGTTACATGTCAAATGAATTTGATGGCCATTACCACAAAATAGAGATCAGCATTTTTTTCGCAACTCCCTCAATACCTATGGCTTTCAAATGAAAGGACTTGTTTAGTAGTAAACACTACACATATACAATAAGACAAGTTTCAAAACAAAGATCGAGGGCAGTTATATTATTGACGTGATAACGTCTTATAATTCGATGAAGCCGGCTGCACGCCCACAAAACATGACGTCATGTACCGTTACCGCGTTACCGTCGGTCGTTACCTCGCCGCATGTTTGTTACAGTTGTATTAATTATTTCGACCAGTAGTTCAAGCGGGGATGTAGCTCAGTGGTAGAGCGTTCGCTTTGCATGTGAAATGCCCCGGGTTCGATCCCCGGCATCTAAAAGCTTTTTTGCATTGTTTTGATTGAAAATGACTAAATTCTACTGATTACTTTTTACATACAAATCTATTAAACAAATGAAATTAAAATTTTCTTTTGAAAAATGCTACCATTCCATAAGTATTTGTCACGTTTTATCGTCAGTAAACCGACTTTACAGACAAACATTTTTTTATATTTCTTGTAGTGTACGAAGTTTGTCTTTAATATACTATATATACTACTTACAAAAAAATTATAATGAATGAATGAATTACGTAAATTTTGTTCTGATTGAAATTAACTTACTGTGGTGTAGATCGTGTAGTTGTTTCGTGATTTAAAAGTATATTTGTCTAAACTTTTTAAGCATATTAAAATGAAACATACCTAATTAAAAAAGTATCTTAATTTTACAAATAATTTTAGGAACCGCAAAAAAGAAAAAATTTTGGGAGCGCAATTTCGACAACAAAAACGAGAAAAAGACAAAAAGAAAAAATTGCGGGTTCTTTACTGAAATTTTTAAGCAAGCCAGAAAATAAGGAAAACAATCGTCAAGAAGATATTGAAGTAGCTTCAACAAGTACAGCTTAAATCACCACAACTTTGTTAAAAAAGTTGATTCAAAAATTTACAGAATATCGCACAGAAGCTTCCGAAGTGGCAGACGAACTCAACGTAGAAACAGATTTCCCGCCATTGAATAGAATACGTCCTAGAAAAAAAACCACACAATTTCTATATGAACACAGAGATGAAGTTATAGAAGACCCCAAAACAAAATATAGAGTAGAGTTTTATTTTAGAAAAAATTCCTCTACTTTTGTGACAAGAACGCCTAGGTTGTGGAATAATATAATAATAATATAATATAATAATTTATTTATTTCACAAAAAGATTTACATTAGCAATCTACAAACAATAGTTGTAACAATTATGCACAGTGGTCAGTCATATTTAGATTTGCAGCATTGCATTGCAGTTTCCAGCGAGCCCCAAACTAGGCAGAGCCTGTGTCTTGGGCGCCCTGTCCGCAGTTGCCTGTTTGCTATTTCGCTTATACCGTCTGTTTTTGAGTACAAATTTATAACTTTAAATTGAAGAGCATAATTATGGATTAAACTGATACAAATTTTACAATAAACTGAGAATCAGTTTTTTTTTCTTAAATGTTACATTATTGTTAGCTTCAAATACTTAAAATGTCAAAGGCGGGAAGTAAAAAGAAATAAAAATAATAATAATAATTGATTGCCCGGGAATGCCCGAGTAGTTTCCCAATGGTTACAATCTTGGTGTCTTTATATCGAGAATGACTCAGTTTCTTCTAGGTAAGCACCCTCCATAGTAGGTAAATCGTATTGTCGCTTAATATCAGGCTAGATGGCGTTCTAGTCGGGAAAAAAATTTACTCATTATTTCGTGTTTAATTGAATACTTGATTGTTTGATGTTTTTTTCATGGATTATAAAATAATTTCTAATGTACCTGTGACTTGCCCAGTGTAACTATATGTTTAAGGTCAATAAATAAATCTAATCTAATAAAAATATATGATGTACAATTACCATGCAAACTAGGTACCAACGAAAATTGGTTAGAAACTCGATCTGAGGAGTAGTTTTTTTTAGTACGTCATAAATACACTATTATTAAAACTTCGATCAAAGTTACAACGAACTAAAGAACTATGTGTACTATGTATGTTATGTTACTTGCTGCAACGGAACCCTTCATGGACGAGTTCAACTCGCACTTGGCCACTTTATTTTTTATACTCAGGATCAGTAGTCGTAGGGCGGCGTAATCGGCATTGCACGCGGGCGACGAAGGAGCCAGCAGCGCGCCTGCTAAGCACACCTGAATTATCCATAGACCAATGAAGGTCTACAGATAATCAAGATGTTCAAGCCCACTACCAATCGGAAGCGTACCCAGCATGTAATAAGTTTGTAATAGCATTCATTCTCTAATACAATAACGTCTGTAGCAATCCTACTAATATTATAATTGTCAATGTTTGGATGTTTGTTGCTCAATCACGTCCTAACGTATGAACGGATCGGGCTGTAATTTGGAACACAGTTAGATTACAGTCTGGAAGAACACATAGGCTACTTTTTATCCCGATAAAACAAAGGGAACGGGAACTACGCGGGTAACACCGCGGGGCGCTGCTAGTCTTCAATAAAAACCGCCGTATTTCCAATGATCGTTGCTCAGAGGCGGTAGTGAGTTAGCCCTCTGACATAGAATAGATAATATCTACTGAGCCATCGGTCGTGGGTTACGGCGGTTTTTATTGTAGACTAGCAGCGCCCCGCGATTTTACCCGCGTAGTTCCCGTTCCCTTTGTTTTATCGGGATAAAAAGTAGCCTATGTGTTCTTCCAGACTGTAATCTAACTGTGTTCCAAATTACAGCCCAATCCGTTCATACGTTAGGACGTGATTGAGCAACAAATATCTAAACATTGATATTTATAATACTAGCAGCGCCTCGCAGTGTTACCCGCGAAGTTCCCGTTGTCCAAACATCCATACGTTGACATTTATAATATTAGTAGGATTGCGATAGATGAGAATGTATTAGAGAATGAATGCTATTACAAACTACAAGATTTTTTCGAGACAAATTTGAGGGCCTAGAAATAAGACGTTCCGTTGCCAGTTTTGCATTTGCCGTAAAAACGGAACCCTTATAGATTCGTCATGTCTGTCTGTCTGTCCGTCCGTATGTCACAGCCACTTTTTGCCGAAACTATGAGAACTACACTGTTGAAACTTGGTAAGTAGATGTATTCTGTGAACCGCATTAAGATTTGAACAAAAAAATTAAAAAAAAAGGAAAATTTGGGTTGCCCCCCCATACTAAGAACTGAAACTCAAATTTTTTTTTTTCATCAAACCTACACTTGTGGGGTGTCTATCGATAGGTCTTCAAAAATAATGTTGAGGTTTCTAAAATCATTTTCGTCTACACTGAATAATTTGCGCGAGAGACACTTCCAAAGTGGTAAAATGTGTGTCCCCCCCCTCTAACTTCTAAAGTAAGAGAATGAAAAGTCTAAAAAAAATAAATGATGTACATTACCATGTACCTAAACTACCAACGAAAATTGGTCTGAACTCGATCTGATGAGTAGTTTTTTTTTAGTACGTCATAAGTACACTATTATTGAAACTTCTATCAAAGTTACAACGAACTACAAGAACTATGTGTACTATGTATATTATGTTACTTGCTGCAACGGAACCCTTCATGGGCGAGTCCAACTCGCACTTGGCCACTTTATTATTAATACCTACGTCGTAGGGCTTAGTCTGAGTGACGTCACTTCATTAGGTATACGATTTTTACGAAGAGGTATCGTCACAGCCCTCTCCCCTCCACTCAGGTAGCATAATGATCTAAACTTAGATTTATTTAAAATCAATCTTATGGTAAGTTGGTAAGGTCGGAAAAGCCAATGTTGAGCAGTTTTCTATACAGGCCACAGGCAACAAAGCCGCGAATTTTATTTTTATCTGCCACTCTAGCTATGAACACATCAAAAATAAATCTGGCTTTTCCCGTTTGTACATTAAGGTATAAACTTATTTAATTACTAAAATAATTAAAATATCGTTTTATATAAAGGTTTCTTATGAGAAGAGCGAATTGATATGTCAGTATAGTTCCTAAAACTTGTAGTGTCAACATGAATTTGGTTTTTACGCTGTTAGGTAAGTTTATTTATTTTATTACAATATAGAGTAATGTGACGATCAAGACATGCGCTGATAATAAAAGTTGACTATGTCGGAAAGTCCTCCCGAGAACAGCTTGATGAAAAGTAACCAGAGGTATACCTATAAGCGGAGCCTTTTTGTGGGAGCAAGAAATATTTCCAAAAATTGCCCTAAAAACTGAAAGAAAATTATAATTATAAAAAAATGGCAGTCATAGGAACTGCCGGTAGAAGTAAAAACTTATAATTAACTCAGAATTTGATAGCTCACTTTGGAAACTAGGCAAGTGAAACCGGAGGGCGTGGCCATGAGCATGGCCGTCTACAAATGCTCACGCATTTCTAGATGACCAATGGAAATGCTCACGCATTTCTATATGACCAATGGGAAATTCTGACGCATTTCTAGATGCCCAATGGCCATTGGTCCCGAGTTTACCCGAAGATTTCTTATCATTCCCGAGCATGGCGCTAGAATTCAATTCACAGATCACGAAAAATCTGTCTAGTGCGCCAAAAGAAGTTTTCACTTCAAAAAATTAGGTAACCTTTATAAATAATTTTGAATATACAACTTTCGAACATTAACAGAAGTGACAAAAATAAAGGCCTGGCTATAAGTACCTAATCCATTTTTTGCAGTGACGTTGGCGTGGGTGACTGCAGAAGCTTACGAGAGGACTCCTCTAGGGGACTCCATTGATAGAGCTACCTTGAAGGTCTTGAAGGTAAATGTTTTATTGGTATTACAATTACTAAAGTGATTAGTTTTGCGCAAACTGCGTATTGTGAGCGCAAAACTAGCAAATTGTGGAGATCCCATTTCATACACATGGAAGAGCGTACTAGACTAACTCAGTCGGTCGCTCACAGTTTGCCTACTGGGGCCACAGCAAACTAAACGCATTCAAAATGGCATTATGTGAGGCATGATCTATGCCGTCATATAAAGAAACACGAGAAAACAGGTATTTATGGGTAAAATCTTGCACAAAATTAGAAATATACAAATTCATCGCGGGTTACAGGTACGGTACGGTCCGCTACACTTTTTATTATTTTAAGACTATAGCTTATTTAATTTCAGGAGGCGTTTGAAGAAAGTTCAGACAAGAACGTGATCACGTCCCCTCTGGGGGTGTTACTTCTGCTTTCCCTGTATTCTGAGGGGTCAGGACCACTTGGGCGCCAGGAGATCGACAGCTTTCTCGGGGGCGGAGACCATAAGCAGGTATACCTATTGATTATAGTCTACCTTTCAATTTATTTTCACAGTTAAGGCATTAATGACGACTGAGACCGTGAATTGGAAAAACGCCCCAAGACTAGATCTAGATGGAGTGACGACATACGAAAGGCAGCTGGTGGTGTTCGGAAACGTGAATCGTTCGGATCGGGCTACGTGGCATCGGTATATGAGAGAAGCCTATCTATGGTTCAGCAGTGGTTGATTTAATGCAGGCTGATGATGATAATGATGCCAATAGTGAGACGGTGGATCAGTGGCGAGATTAGCTGATGTCACGAACGTGACGTCAAAGGTTCCAACCCCACCGGCCCTTCTGAGTATGTTCCACACTGCCGATGTTCAATTCATGAAACAGCACTAGCTTCAAAACCGATGTAGTTCGAAAGTTCCATGCCCCAGCGTGGTGAATTATGACCTTAACTGTCTCTTAGTAAGAGAAGACCCCGAGGCCCATCATTGGCAACATGAAGTGGGCTGTTTATGCTTTATGCTACGCCATATTTAATTGACGCAATATTAAAACCATGCCTTCATTAGATGGCCTCTTACCGGTAACAATTCCAATTCCTATCAATTACTAATTAGTTCGCGGTGTACGAATATTTTTGAAATGAATAATATCTAGGAATGTGTGCCTATGATGACTAAATAACAACAAATTAATTGGTTAGATTAGACATCAAATTTAATGTCATAAAGGAATAGGATCTATTATAGATAGATAGATAGATAACTCTTTATTGTGACACAAAAACAGAAACATTACATAACAAACATACAGTATTATAGTGACAACGAAATCAAATCATCGACCTAAAACACAATGGTCTGTGATTTTTAAAACCGCGACACAGTAGGTAATGTTTGCAGATTACTGTTAGACGGTAGCATTTATGCATAAGCCGCCCACTAAATACTCCCACTGCTGGGAATCGGGGCTTTTTCTCGCAAGCAGAGGATCAATGTAAAAACCCACCACACTGGCCCAATCCGAGTTGGGAGATGATGGATGACCTCGATATTTTTAAAACTTGTTGCATTCTCACAATGTTTTTCTCCTTTACCGCTTAAGCTATTAACGATTATGGACCTACATAAATATGTACTAAGAAAAATAAGCAGAGGTGCAGGTGGAGTTCGAACATACGACCGGCCGGTTGTGAATCGCACGTTCTAACCACTAAACCACCGCAGCTCTATAAGGCCACCGTTAGGCGATAGTATAACTGGCCAATGTGTAGGTAGGTACCAACTTCCGGACTCGCTAAAAAAAATTACACAAGTTTTTTTGTTATTTATTTTTTGGGGTCACGCCAATTCTCGAAATAAGTAAATCCTTAATTTTTGTTCAACATTTCGTTTATTTCAAGTTTTATGGCAATTTTTAGATTTTTTCGAGATTGCGTGCCCCAACTAAAGGCTCTGGTTTTACCACTTTAATAAAACGCTACATAACACTAAATAACGTGTGTAAATTATTTTTCAAGATGATACAGCGAATTATTATCACAGTTTATTAAATCATCTTTATACCGTGTTATTACGAAGTCGGTACATTTTTAGGGTTTTTCTTAGGATGTTTTTGTTTTACTTAACTGGAATACAAAATTTATCCATCTATTCTCCTGTTTCAGCTGATTGAATCATACAGCGGCCTCAGCAATGAGTTCTCCAAAATGGACCCAAGCTACCTGACCCTTGCCAATAAAGTCTACGTGTCTGATAAATATGAGCTGAACCCCAAGTTCGCTGATGCCGCCAAGACCTATGGCAGTGACGTGGACAAAGTAGACTTCACTGATGCTGAGAAGGCGGCTGAAATCATAAATTCTTGGGTTAGTAACAAAACTACGTTTGATAATATACATGACAACTAAAAAATAGTGCGTGGAGTCCCTCCGCGCGGAAGAAGTGAAACTTTTCGTTCTCGCTGTCTATTCCCCCTCCCCCGCTACAGTACTTTTATACCCCCTCCATGATAGCGTTAAACGTTTAACACAACTTTGTTGGAAGTTATACACACTGGCCCAGTGGAGGCCAACGCCAGTGTGTGGAGGGTTGTTTTGTGTCGATCACTCGCGTCGCTCGCCTCGCTGGCCGAGTGACGGCAAGTGGCCAGTGTGTATTTTGGGGACCGTGTCACCCTCGTCCGTGGGGAAGCACCTCTACAATGAAACCCCCACACGTGGTCCCTGGGTGGTGCTAATCAGGTGACAAAATACCGGTGGTAGGCTTCGGCCGTGGCTGGTGACCACCTGCCAGACTGAGTCGTGCCGCCAAGCGGCCCAGCCGTGTTCCGGCATGTAGTCTAGTAACGCCATTAGGGAAAACGGGTCAGAACAGTTGCTGCATAACTGCAAGACCGGATAGTCACACACCAAAACTTTACATCGGGACACTAGTCATGGAGGGTAGCGGGATCCGAGGCACGGTTTGCCGCACCGACCGCAGATAGTTGGGGGCCCAAGTAGTGAGCTAGCCACTCATGAAAGGCTGCCCCGCCATCTTGCGAAAAATCCCGGGATGCGCTATCCTGCCGGTTGGCGACCGGATGACAAGGCCAGATAGACATCCCCGGGGGGGCTCGGGCGTCCCCGCAGTCTCCAGACTAGTTTCCCACGGATGTATTCGTGTTGTGTGTTGTGGCCGTTGGTCAGCAGTGTGTGGCCTCGTTCTACTTCCGTTTTCCCAACCGACACTCACTCCCAAACAATATGAAGAACAAGAATAATAGAAACAACGTTAAAATGCGGCTGCACTCCTCGTCACTCAAAGTGCACCTCACGAATATCCGAGGTCTGCACTCCAATATCACCGCAGTCCACCACCATCTAGAGACTGAGCAGCCGTCTCTCTTGTTTCTTACGGAGACGCAGATAAAATGTCCGTCGGATGAGGCGTACCTAACGTATCCAGGGTACACTTTGGAGCACAACTTTAGGCCTCGTGCTGGAGTGTGCCTGTACGCCCGTGACGACATCTGCTTTCGGCGTCTCCGTAATCTTGAGGACACCAGATTCTCTGTTCTTTGGGCGCTATTGGACACGGGCACGGACAAAATTGTCTATGCATGTGTCTATCGGTCGCACAGTGGAGATCAGGAGACAACTCGGCTCACTGATTATTTGAGTGAGGCAGCGGACGCGGCTCAGCAGAAGTACCCATCAGCCCAATTAGTGTTACTGGGGGATTTCAACGGCCACCATAAGGATTGGCTGTACCCATACCGGGACACTGACCACGCTGGGTTGGAAATGAGAAAGCTTGCTTTGTCGTTAGACCTAACCCAGCTGGTCCAAGAAGCCACAAGGGTACCAGACGTTGAGTCGCATACTCCCTATTGCTTAGACCTTCTGCTGACAACTGATCCAGACCGATACTCCGTGGCGGTATCTTCGCCGTTAGGCAGCTCCGACCACTGTCTGGTGAAATCAGTATCCGTTTACCATCCGCCTGATCTCAGTCCCAGAGGCAGCCGGCGGCTGTGGCGATACAAGTCAGCAGATTGGGACGAGATGCGCTCTTTCTTTGCATCTTACCCATGGCAGTCACTGTGCTTCTCTTCTGGTGATCCGTCAGCCTGCGCGGATGCTGTGACAGTTGCTATACGTACGGCTATGGAATATTTCATTCCATACTCTGACGTTCCATTGTCCGGCAAAGCTCGCCCATGGTTCGGTCCTCAATGTAAAAGTGCTGAAGCATTTAAACATGAGGCCTACCTAGCCTGGGTTGATGCTCGACAGCGTAAGGCAAGGGACACACACCGGAAGAAAAAGGCGTTTAACAGGGCTGCCAAGGCATGCAAGAGGGTTTTTCAGAGGGCTCGTTTTGACCACATTAGTCGAATAGGGAACAAACTAGCTTCGTACCCTGCGGGCAGCAAAGCGTTTTGGTCCCTAGCTAAATCGGTCGAATCGAACTTCTGCCGCTCCTCACTCCCTCCAATGCTAAAACCTGATGGGGCGCTGGCTCACACCGCAATGGAGAAAGCAAACTTGTTTGCATCTCAGTTTGCGGAATCTTCACGTCTGGATGCTGGTAGTGCGACACCTCCTACTCCTCCTGGCAGTCCGACCTTGATGCCGGAAATACATATTCGCCAAAAGGAGGTTCGTAAAGTGCTACGCAATCTGGATGTGAACAAAGCCAGTGGTCCGGACGGAATTCCTGCCCTAGTGTTGAAGGTTTGTGCACCTGAGTTGTCTCCTGTACTGACCCGCCTGTTTAGGCTCTCTCTCCGTACTGAGCAAGTACCAAAATCATGGAAGCTTGCTAACGTGCAACCTGTGCCCAAAAAAGGTAGTCGTGCTGACCCTGCCAACTACAGGCCCATCTCGGTCACGTCCATACTCTGCAAGACTATGGAACGTGTCTTAAACCACAGGCTCCTGACGTACCTAGAATCTTACGACCTCCTCAGTGACCGGCAATACGGGTTCCGCCGAAATCGGTCCACCGGGGATATTCTAGCGTACGTCACTCACATCTGGAGTGAAGCTATCGAGAAACACGGGGAAGCACTTGCAGTCTCCCTGGATATCTCGAAGGCTTTCGACAGGGTTTGGCATGATGGCCTTATTAGCAAGCTTTCTAGTTATGGTTTGTCTTCTGGGTTTATTGCATGGATATCGGACTTCTTGAGGGATCGATCCATACGAGTTGTCATTGATGGCTGCTCGTCAGATCAAATGGCAATCAATGCCGGAGTCCCTCAAGGGTCGGTACTCTCTGCGACGCTTTTTCTGCTACATATAAACGATCTGTTGAAGCCCGGTATCTTTGGGTACGCGGATGATAGCACTGTTGTAGAGAGTTACATATCGAGCGCGAGAGCCAGTGGACAGCAAACTAAGGTTTTGAGAGAGAGTATGATCGAACGTTTGAACTTGGCCCTTGAGGAAGTCTCTGAATGGGGCGAAACCAATCTGGCCAAGTTTAACGAGGGAAAGACGCAGGCGTGTCTGTTCTCGGCAAAAAGGAGTCCATTTCAACATACTCCTACTTTTCGAGGTGTGTCCGTACCGGTTACTGATCATCTTGAGCTTTTGGGCGTTACCTTGACCTCTACGCTCAACTTTGGCACGTATATCGAGTCTAAGGCAAAATTAGCTGGCAAAAAACTAGGTGTCCTCTCAAAGGTGCGAAAGTACTTCAAATCTGAACAATTACTTCTCTTATACAAAGCACAGATTCGGTCTTGTATGGAGTACTGTTCGCATCTTTGGGATGGATCGGCTAAGTATCAGCTTGAGGCTCTGGAATCGATCGAGAGGCGTGCCAAAAGGCTCATAGGCAAAGACACTCTAGTGCGAAAAAGACTTCAAAGTCTTGAACATCGCCGCAAGATTGCAAGCTTGTCAGTTTTTTATCGGATACACTTCGGAGAGTGTGCGACTGATCTGCATGATCTAATACCACCTTGCCCTTTTTTCTATCGGACTTCTCGTAACTCGAAGAAGCGGCACCGTTTCATGGTTGATGTTCCAAAGACACGGACGAAGAGGTTTGACTCTACTTTTGTGATAAGAACGTCTAGGCTGTGGAATGAGTTGCCAGAGTGGGTTTTCCCTGATAGTTATAACCTTGGTGTCTTCAAATCGAGAGTGAATCGGTTTCTTCTAGGTAAACACGCTCCATCGTAGACCGCATCGTCGCTTAACATCAGGTGAGATGGCGGTCAAGTGTAAACCTATAAAAGTTAAAAAAAAAAAAAAAAAAATAGGGCTGTTTTGCCTCGACTCGTCTCTCGTGACCGGTGTCGGTTTTTGTGCACAAAACAAAGGCGCTCGGCGACTAGCTTCCTATTCTCCTATTGGCCTACCTCGCTTTTGCCTGCGCTCGGCCAGTGTGTGGATGCTATCTTTAGTCTCGTGCCGTTTTGTCGACACTCGCGTTGGCCTCCACTGGGTCAGTGTGTATAGGGGGCTTAAGAAGTTTCACTTCAAAAACTAATTTGTCCGTCAGTTAGATTATCAAAAAAAAAAGTACTAACATGTATATTTTTCTTTGTTTATTATACGATTTTTACGAAGATTTGACGTCACAAGCGTTTGATGATCTATCTTTGTCAATATTTAGTAATATGATAAATTAAAAAAAAAAATACGTGTCCATATTTTTTTTTACAAACTACCTGACATACCAATTAGAATGGTATATTTTTGACCCAATCTAAATTCTATAATGTGGTGAATCTCTTTTGAAAAATCTAAATAAATAATTGTTTGGACTTACCTACCTATGTGACCCAGATAGTTGATATAATTCTCATAGTTGTAAATAGATCCTTATGACGCATGGAAGTACCCTGACAGAGAAAATTAGTCTTCATGCCACAAATATTTATCCTGGAAATATCTATTGTACTTACTATGTAGTACAATAATGAGAAATTACAGGGCTTAGAGACATAATATCTTAGATCTCTGGGTGACGAGCGCAGTGCAGTGCTAGGTAATGATTTGGACTATCATGTTCCAATAGCTGCTTGTTACTGTGCTGTTATGTGGCAGGCATGTTGCTTATCATCAGGCACATGACCTGCTCGTCTCGTCACTATCTATACTAATATTATAAAGAGGAAAGATTTGTATTTTTGTATGTATGTAATAAACTCAAAAACTACTGAACCGATTTCAAAAATTCTTTTGCCAAGAGAAAGCTACATTATCACTGAGTAACATAGGCTATTTTTATTACAAGAAAAAAATAGTGATCTTTGGAATTTTTTACTAAAACCAACGCAAGGTATAAAAAAAACAGCCATAAAATGGCTTTCATCGCATACGCTGCGGAAAGTACCAATGATAGAACCAAACAATGTTCTACAATATTATAGAATTCATACATTTGTTTTAATTCTTATGAAAATAAATTATTTTTCAATCAAGACTGCTTTATTACCTATCGATTCCTTTTTGAATTATTAAAATCGGACATTCCATTCAAAATATATTACGAAATTAAAAATATCCATCCTAAATATTTGCAACGACGCGACGGCCGGCAGAATTATGAAGAGTGTACATACAGTACAGCGTTCATCCCAGTCAGAGTGATTTTATCTCAGAATACTTCTTTATCATGTACCACGTAGGTACATCGTTCCAAGACTAGGTACTCAAAATCAAAGAAATCACTTTGAGAGAAGCTTCAATTTCTCGGTGTCCGTTGAGGCTGAGAGAGTTGTTTGTGGTAATATTATTATTTTGTTTTCTCTCGGAATTGTGGCACATTTTTGAAGACAATTTGTGTCAAGACATCAAACATACAGCCCAACAACGAGATCCGGATTATGATGTATATGTCGCAGCCGGATTGTATAGTTCGCCGTATTACATTACGGCTAGCCGTTTTGAAAAACGGGACCGTTTTGTAATGCGGCGGTTCAACGATTAGCCGCATTGTCATTGCAATACGTTCTTCAATAAGGCGGTCCACGTTCAGCCGCATTGTATTACTGCTTATGTTGTAGGAAGACCATATTTAAAAAAATAACAACACAAAATCTAAATTAATTTCATTTATCTGAATAAATTGATCGATTATTTCGTACAATATTCCGTACTATTTTTTTTACAACATTTTACCTCTCACATAAAGTTTGAAAGCCCATAACTTGATATCGGTGACGGTACACCTAAGAAACATGGTGAACTTCCATAGACAAGGGTCTATTATCGAAACATGTTCCATCGTAGATAGATAGCATCGTCGCTTAACATCAGGTGAGATGGTGGTCAAGTTACGACCTATTATAGTTTTAAAACTACTTGCATGGCTCGCTCCACTCAGGACCTCCCTTGAGCTTCTGGCTCCCGCATTCTTTTAAATACACTCTAGGGGTAGTAGCGCCAAGACTAGGTGGAGTCGGGGTGCTCCGGGTCGGATCTGGGTCTCATGTAACATGTAACCTACCCGGTCCGATTTAGTCTTAACAAGGTGGACGGTGGAAACGAAATAGTATCCAAGTAACGCCCAGGGTGATAAGTGCCACCCTAATAATATTGTGTACGATTCCTCCAAACTCCAGAATCCACTGTCACTTTAGCAATTTAGGAACACACAGTATTCAACGCCATAGTTGTTGTTATATCAGGCAGCACCATGAGTGTTAAGAATCGGAACTAAAAATTGTCAAAGAGGCGGTTACTCTCTCTCGCTTTATTACATTACGGCTAGCCGTGTTAGCAATTTAGGAACACACAGTATTCAACGCCATGGTTGTTGTTATGTCAGGCAGCGCCATGAGTGTTAAGAATCGGAACTAAAAATTATCAAAGAAGCGGCTAATCTCTCGCTTTATTACATTACGGCTAGCCGTGTTGAATAACGTATGGCGTTGAATACATTCCAGTGGTTTTTAAATCACTGTATTCAATCCGGCTGATCGTTAAACCGCCGCTTTACAAAACGGCCTTTAACCAACTAAGCCACCAGGCCAGGCAGTTTAATGTTTTTGAACTTTAAAGTTTTGGTTTTTAATTTTGATCTTTTGGAAAAATTTGGTCATGTACATTTCATTTGAAGCCGGGACGGGCCGCTAGTATGCTATAAAAAAAAAAAAAAAAACCTAATTGAGTTCTTATTTAGCAAGCGACTTATGCCAGTTCGCCTCTAGGTACTGCATACCGTTGTTAGGGATAGTGCAAATGAAATGTGAATGCCCCTCCAGCCTTTAGGTACTTACGCATATTTATATCCATCTTGAATCATACATGAAGCATTCCTGCATAAATAACCATCGAAATATTTTAACTGCTGGGCCTTCTCTTGCATAAAGTCAACGCCATTACCACAGATCAGAAAATAGTTACTTCCATTACCCACCACGCTGACCCATTGCAGGTTGATGTATGATCCGTAGTCTCAAATGATTCTAGCAACATGTCGGTTTCCTCACAATGTTTTCCTTCGCCGTTTTTAAGTTAAACGCTTTACGCAAATGACAGTGGTGTGCGTGGGTTTCGAATCAGGTGCTCAGGTCTCCATTGAAATCAAGCCTCTAAGTTAAATTTACAGACAGGCTTGTTGTTTTAAAAAAAGAACACAATAAGTATAAGTGATTTTGTTTGGGTGTGTACTATAAAAAGTATCTATACCTACTTATCTTTTACCAGGCCGCTGAAAAGTCCCAAGGCCGTATCACGAATCCAGTGGCCGCATCTGATATCAACAGTGACACCGTGGCTGCTCTTCTCAATGCGATATTCTTTGAGGTTAGTGATTTCCTATCAATTGAACTTACTGTAGAATTTCGTGTTTTTGTTTGTCTCAAAACAATCTTACCCTTGACATACATCTCGCCTGATGTTCAGCGACGAAACGGACAACGATAGAGTGTGCTACCTAGAAGAAACAGATTCACTCTGGAGTCTATCAGGTAATTATCCAGTTAGCATCAGCAAAGTTAGCATCGAGATTGGTCTTATTTGGTCTTCAAAAGTATGTTTTTTTCGTCTGGACTGTTTGTCTCCGCTCAGTGCGAATACTAGTGTAGGTACTTTTTCATGAGAAAGATTCGATTCCACAAAAACTTTGAGCATACTTCTATATAAACCTGTTCTTTGTTCTATGTGGTGCTTTACCAACGAAAACCTGTTTTTGGCTTTAGTGTTTCCATTCACCTTGATTTTTTGTTTGGGCAATGCTATCTGTTTCAATTTTTTTTAATAAAATAAAATTAATATCTAACGTTAATGATTGATTTACCTATTGCAGGGCGAATGGGCTGTGCCGTTCGACAAAAGCAAGACCAAAAATCGTAATTTCTACACAGACAAAGACACCGTTGTGAAGAAGCCAACTATGACGCTGACGGGCTGGATACCTTACGCCAAGAGCGAAGAACTTGGCGCCTCTGTAAGATGATATTTTATCTTTGCACAACATATCAAAAGCAGTACCTACCTACACTTTATGTGTTTGGTATTGTGTGTGAATTGTCCACCAATATTTATTTATTTATGTTCCCACTCCTAATACTCAGAACCTGCTCTCATAAGGAGAGAAAGTAAAAGCTACACTCCACAAAGCTGATCAAAGGCTGATTGGCAGATGGAATACTCGTATGTCCGCCAAATACCTACCTATTCTGAAATTCTCTTTTGCCCTATAATGTTATGTATTGTAAGATTTGTAGTTGTACTCAATAAAATGTTTTATTATATGTTTTCGAAATATGTCTGTCTTGGAACATGTCGGCTTCCTCGCGATGTTTTTCCTTCACCTTTGAAGCTAGTGGTGATGGCAAAGTTGAACATCTGCAATTAGAAAAATACTCAGACCAGTACCTAGGTAGAGCTTGATCCGACAATCGTACTGTTATGAAATTGGAAGTTAAGTCCTCTTGCAGATCAAATGAAAAAAAAACAATAGACCCAGGAGTCAAATAAAAAAATGGGTTGTCTGTAAAGTTCGTTTACGGACGATAGTTTAACGCGACAACGTCATAACAAAACATTGATGAAATAATTATTGCATATAATGCAACCGATTGAAAGATCATCTATGTCAGATGCGCGCAAGCGTACAATGAGCGTAACGGGACACTTTTTTGTGCGTCCAGCCGGCGTTCATCGATTTATTAGAAGTTCTAGCTACTGTGTCACAACTAAAGTTTTACTTACTGGTGCGCCGAAAACCCAATGCAAAATATCTGTTCACAGTTGACGGAGCTGAGGTACCGGGAAGACGGTTTCCGCTTGATACTAGTCGTCCCCAACGAAGTGGACGGTCTCCCCGCCGTGCTCGAGAAGGCCTCGCAGAGAGGGCTGCTGGAAGACATCTTCAGGTTGAACACCACCAGCCTGCATCTCACCTTCCCCAAGTTTGAGATCAGAAGCAAACTGGACTTCAATAAGATTCTACCGAAGGTAAACTTTAGAAGTGAAAACTTCTTTTGGCGCATCACTGCACGTCACATTTTCGTGGGCTGTGAATTAAATTCTAGCGTCACGCTCGGGAATCATAAGAAATTTTCGGGTGAACTTTCGGGACCATGCCCATTGGCCATCTAGAAATGCGTCACCATTTCCCATTGGTCGTCTAGAAATGCGTTAGCATTTCCCATTGGCTAGGCCATGATGATGGCCAAGCTCTCCGGTGTCACCCGCGTAGTTTCCAAAGTGAGCTCTCAAATTCTTAGTTATACGTTTTCACTTCTATTGGGAGTTCCTATGACTTTTAATAGTAGTTTTTTTGAGCGTATGCTTAAACTTCCACCATGTTATTTGGGCGTTTCGCAAATAAATAAGTAGTTATTATTAACTAGACAATAATAGTCATCGCGCGCTCAATCCAGATGGCTACGCCAAGACGCGTCTCTGTCAAGACGCGTCGCGTCTGTCTCTGTGACGACAATAAAATGGTCTGGGTGGTAACTTTTCCTATACATTAGAATAGAATATCGTTTATTGTCATGGAAGTAACATTCACATACATAGTACTACATACCTACCTAATTGCAGAAATTATGTAGTACTTCATTTAAGAATTAATATTTTTCATCTTCAGAAGAAAAAACGCAGTCATACGGACAGCCGGTAGAGATAGAAATGAAAAATTATAAGTTAGAATTTTTAACATACCTAAGGCGTAAAAGTAGTAAATTACCCAATGCCGATGGAAGTTTTCGCATTTTTTTGATATTGTTCATGACTGTAGGTGGGAATTTCGAAGATATTCGAGGAGAAGACCTTTGGTATCGTGAACGCACCCGCGGTGGTGTCCAAGGTGTTCCAGGAGGCAGTAGTGAAATTTGACGAGAAAGGCGCCATCGCCACTGCTATATCAGGTAAAAAAAACTTCTACAATGTTTATGACTGACTGTGACAATGCGCTAGTTATTTTTTTCAACACACTTGCTCATAAAGTGGCTCTAATTTCACCGGAATCAGGCATTTAATGAGACCCATAATCAAACTGTGACTTTTTCATTAGTGTTTTCATCAGTGAGCATGGTGAGTAATACTCACAACTGAGTAAGAGTTTTTTTTAATTGGTTGATTTGCTTTGTTCTTAAAAGAGATTCAATAAAAAAAAGGTCGTATTTAATAGAACAAATTAATTAATAGTAGCTAATTGCTTGCTCACTTCATACATCTTCCGTCTTTAAATAAATAAATTTAAATAAAGAAAAAAATAAAGAAAAAAATGAATTCCACATTTTGTAAGTGGTTACAAAAACACTATCCACAGTAAGCAAAAAAAAAAAACTTATTTTTTTTGTCTGTGGCTAAGTTACGCGTGCATAATAATAACAACTGATTATTTTTTGCCGCCAAAACGAATAATTTTGATTTTTCATGGTTAATTTTCACTGTTGAAATGACTTTTGTTGTTTTTTTGTACACAAGTGTGTTGAAAAACGTGGTATGATACATGATGATTACCATCTTCGGCTCTTTTAAGGCCCTCGACTTCGGTTCAGGCTTTAATGGCGCTTCAGCGCTTTATTTCGAAATTAGTTTTGTTTTTCGCAACATGCCTGCCGATAACAGCACAGCGACACGCAGCTATTGGAAACCGAAGAGTCTAAATTATTACCTGGCACTGCACTGCGCTCGTAACTCATATAAGATGTTTGATTTCTATACCCTGTAATTTTACTGGCAACATTGCCCTTCAAACCGGAACACAGTAATATTTACACATTACTTACTGCTCGGCGGTAGAATAACTAGCAAAGGTGTGGTACTTCCCCAGGCGGACACTGCAAAAGAGTTCTACCACTACAAAATGTTTTTACTAAGATATAGCAGATATACGCTTTGTTAAGAGGTGAACCTTAAATACTTTGTAAAAAAAAAAAAAATACGGTCGAATTGAGAAACCTACTTTTTTTTAAGTCGGTTAAAAATAACATATTTTTTTACTTTCTATTAATATTTTAATTCATATTTCAGGAATGTTCGTGCTGACGAGATCGTTTATACCAGAGATCGAACCAGAGGTGGAACTGAGAGTAGACCATCCTTTCTTGTTCTACATTCTACATGAAGACAAAGTGCTGTTCGCTGGGACTTATTCCGTTTGAAGAATAGATACTATAGGTTAAGTACGCGAACACTGGTGCATTTGTTAACGTTACGTAAACGCTAGCAAATGTATGAATAACTAGCTGGTTTTTCATGCAAGCGCACAACGTGCATATACCGAAAAGTGCTCCAAAAAGTCGTCAAATTATTTCAGTACAATCTTTTTGCTAATTCTCCGCTAGTTGTTTAATTAATAAATGAAAAAATAACACGTAATTACCGTACAATTTCTAGCGTTTACGCGTTCCGTACTCCGTTTACACGCTAACTAATATGTACGTGGATTGTTATTACTATTATAATCAGCATATTTCGTGTTTCTAATATACCTCTATAATTAAGTAGGCACTGAGAGTATTCCCTGAATATAAACACAACTGAAAGAGTTCTCACTCGTATTAAAATAATAATATGGATTAGTAAAATAAACTCATCGCCATTTTTAAACATCATTTATTTGACAATTCCAGTCAATAACTATAGATACAAGAATGAAGTCAAAATGTTGTAAACATGTATCAAGTATTCGATAGAAACTGTAGTGTTACTCAAAATACTAATTTTTAAGTATTTGTTTTATTCAATACAGTGAAAAGACAACCAACACATGAGTAAGTTACCTCTCTTGTAAGCAACACGCTTGCCATTGTGAACACGAAGAGTTTACCGAGTATCACTGCAAAATGCAAAGTGATATCTCTTTCGGGTCAGTTTAGGCGTTTCGCATAATTTAAAACCGCTTGGTGTTACCGTAATTTTGCAGATTTGGTCCCATACTACAAGTTCGCCAAACTGTGATTGAGGTTACTTTAAATTTACTGTTAGCAACAATATATTTTGAGTAACACTATAATTTAAGTACATAGTTGAGGCCACCACACTTCAATTATTTTTCACACGTTCAGTTTTGCTTGATGGAAAAAATACATGTCAAATTACATTTACGCGATAAGCGCAATGCTAGTCAATAATAACTAAACGTGAAACAGATGTTTCGATACATCCAAAGAAATACTACGCTATTATACTAATACAGATAAGTTTACAGGATTACTATTTAGAGAAAAATTACGATAGTTTACCAATTATATTTTCATAAGTTAAGTGTAATTTAGTTTTAGTAACTAGCTATTTTTTTTCTTAAAATGCTCCTCCTGTAAACTACGTATGACTTTTGAGTTGGCATAGTATTATTTGGAGGTATTTCAGGTAGGTATCAATTTGGTCAAATTAAATTGACCTATTTTTAAGGACACGGACTAAGGGCACATTTTAAAATTAAAAGTGAACTTCAAGCCTCCTATTTTTATTACAGTATATGACAGAGATAACTTAAATTCAGTTGTGATGTTAGAATGTGACTTTTAAACAAGTCTAGAACTCTTAAAAGAGCAATTTTGTAAATTTGACTGACAGTCTAGAATTTAAACACACATTAGATCAATCTAACGCGTCAGTATTCCTCAACTGTGTATGGTGGCCATTAGAGATAACATAGGCATGATTGTTTTCACCTATTCTGCAAATATCAAAAATGTATAAAAAATTACATGAAAAGCTATATTGGAATGACTTACGAGTAAATTCAATTATTTTATAATATTCAGTAACTATAAATGTTTAAATAATTACACAGGCATTCCAGCACCAATTTTATATAATATTTCCCCAAGACGACTAGAAATTTACAATATTCGGAAGTACAAAATGTAGGTACAGGGAAAAGCCTAAAATTAAAGTAGATTACCTGGAAAGGGTATAGTAGGCGACAAAGGATAATTGTATTTATTTTGGTCAAACATAGGAACACTTTAGACATAATATTACATCGAAAAAAATATATCTGCTGAACTAAAATCGATTCACCGTCACCTATAATAAAAGATGAACAACAATGGCGCACCATATTACGTCATAAGTACACTAAGACGTTAACATAACTAATTACGTAAGTACGACGCCATTTTTGTCTACGTTTTAGGCTAGGCAAGGATGAATGCTGTATATATTATATTCAAGTGTACCAGTTGAGTTTGCAATAAAGTTTATTTTAATATCTTCTAAGTTTATCTATTCATTAAATATGGTATCATAAAGTCATTTCACCTTATTGTACCCCTTCTATGTAACCGTTTTTATCCAGAAGCATTTAACTATCAAGGATTTACAGGGACCATACCAAGAACCCTCTACTACCCCTACTACGACAATTGTTTGATGCAATTCATCCTCAACATTTGTGCATGCGACTATGAACCGTATCTCGCGGTGACAAGATTTGTGATCGCGGTGCAACTAGTGCCAATAGAATTATTTTCAAATATTTAATTGTACAGCGGTTTCATTTGCGTTCATTTCATTACGTGCTTAAATGGTATGATTACGATTCTAAAGATATTTTAGTGGTTGAGTACGAATAATCGCGTCAGTAACTTCTTGAAAATGGATCGACGGTGTTGTAGAAATTGTCATGGGTTTTGTATTGTTCCTTCGAGCCAGAGTTCAGGTGATATGCGTATAAACGTAGTTTAAACAGGGGACAGAATTATAGGATGCTGGCAATAAAAAGGTGCGAAGGTACTTCAAGTCTGAGCAGTTGCTCACATTATATCAAGCTCAGATTCGCTCTTGTATGGAGTACTGTTCGCATCTTTGGGATGGTTCGGCTAAGTATCAGCTGGAGGCCGTGGAATCGATCGAGAGACGTGCCAAAAGGCTCATAGGCAGCGACACTCTTGTGCGAAAAAGACTACAAAGTCTTGAACATCGCCGTAAACTTGCTAGCCTTTCGGTTTTTTATCGAATATACTTCGGAGAGTGTGCGACTGATTTACATGATCTAATACCACCTTGCCCTTCTTTCTATCGGAATGCTCGTAGCTCGAAAAAACGACATCGTTTCATGGTTGATGTTCCAAAGACACGAACGAAGAGGTTTGACTCTACTTTTGTGATAAGAACATCTAGGCTGTGGAACACGTTGCCTGAGTGGGTTTTCCCCGATGGTTACAATCTCTGTGTCTTCAAATCTAGAGTGAATCGGTTTTTTCTAGGTAAACACGCTCCACCCTAGACCGCATCGTCGTTTAACATCAGGCGAGATGGCGGTCAAGTGTAAAAAAAAAAGTCTTAATCTACATTAATATTTAGCCTTTCAGTTGGTAGTAACTTCATTGGACCATCGACTTTTTACCATACATGCCTGTTTGCAAGGAGCTCTCGATTAAATTTATTGTAGCTTGGAAAAAATTTTTGCCGAAACGCTTTTTGAAAATGATCAATTTTAAATTGTATTCTTCATCGTACTTTTCATAATACTTTTTCATTCGACCGCTATTTCAGCCGATGTTAGGCAAAGATACTGTCTACACCGGAGTGCGCGTCTCTAGAAGAAACTTATTCACTGTTCACTTGATGACACCTACATAGATTAAATCAGAGAATACTCTGGCAACTTAATCCAGAGTTTGGATGTTCTTATCACGAATTTAGAAACACCCCTGTTTATTCGAGTCTTAGAACATCAATCTTGAAACATTAAAACTGACGCGCAGCTTAGTACTCAACCGAAAAATTCTGTACCCAAATATTATGTGATAAAATATTCTATATCCAAACTTTGTTGATATTTACCACAAATCTCATTTCAATGCCGACCTGGCCCCTGACATATACAGGGTTATTGGTAATCAGCCTGCATCCTTTTAAGGGGATGTTAGGTACATTCAATACGTCAACTTTTGTTCTACAGTTTTAAAAAAAAAAGTGTTTTTTTTTTCAAAAAAAAATAATAAAAAAATATTTGCGCGGTCTAAAAGCATCGAACTCTTCGTAACAATTCGTAACAAGAGCGCGTATGCTCTTTAACGCGCAAAAAATGATGTGCCGAAGTGAATAAACACTAAAAAGTCGCTAAACAGTACAAAAAAGGGCAACGAATACTATTTTTTTTTGTGTTATCTATTGAGTTTTAACGAAAGTTGTAGAACAAAAGTTGTTTGTTTAAATATACAGAACAGCCCTTAAACGGATGCAGGCTGATTACCAATAACCCTGTACATCGAAGTGACATTGACACGATTGCAATTTTGACAGTTATCACAATAGCACTACGGAACTGTTTAGCTAAGCAAAGTTGATCACATGTTCTCTTAATACCTATGTAGAAGATTCGAAGATCATTTTTTCTATTACTTACGATCGTAGCCAAAAACCGATTAATTATTATTTGAAATAATAATAATCTTATATTTTAAGAGGAAACTTCAAATACATGTTTTAAGCTTAAAAAATGGCTTTGTAAACTTCATTGTTTATTCTTTATACGGGATTAACTCTAACATCACGAAAAATTTGATATTTCATACTTAACTATTGTTTTATTATAATTAAATAGTTTGTCTAGATCGAAGTACGGTTTAGTCCGATTAGTTGAGTTTTTCGTCGTTTCAGAGTTAGTCTCATAGTAAAAATAATGTTGACAAATTTCTACTCAAACTAATGCTTCTGGTTTAGTACATATTTCTGCGTACAGCTATATTTTAGCGCTAAATAGAGACTGATAAAAATTTCGTCTTTAAGAGCTAAGATCGTATGTAATAATTAAAATGACTTAGACGAAGTAAAGTTCATCTTAACACGAAAGTACCTTTCGTGCCTGCATCTTGTGAGCACTTTGGGAAGAAACGTATGGATTTTGTGATGAGGCGCTGCGACTTGACTTGTAAATGCACAGGAATTACTGAATTTTAATTAGAATTAATACATATTCACTAGTGTTTCTCGTAATAATTTGTATACATATTATTTATTTATTACTAAAACAATTGAATCAGTTACAAATGACAAAACTTTGTTTTTAACGAAATTTAATAGAAAATCTTGAGATCTGAATAGGAGCACATTTTGGTATGACATCTCTTGTCCGTGAACGGTTGGCAGGTAGATATAGTTCTAGGCGGTAAGGCCGCCAATTAAATGCATAAATAATACATTTTAAGTAATTATTATAATAATTGTAATAAATTATATGTTTTAATTTATATTCCGTGCTTTGTGTTTTTAATAAACAGTTGGTATATCGATTCATGTATACGTCTCTCGCAAATCCCGTCGCAGTTACAAGTTCAAGGCGCCCAATCCAATTGAATACCACGCGTCATCAATTGAACACCACTTCATCGATCGAAAATCACGTCATCAATCGAAAATCACGTCATCAATCGAAAATCACGTGATCAATCGAAAATCCCGTAATCATCGAACTCACGTTATTCCGCCTCGACGCTGACGAGTATCTCGAAGGCGCACGCCTTCGCGTCTAGCGACTGTCGGAATAGTTGCGCGTGTTGCCATGCTATATCCCCGACGCCACCGGATAGCTCGCAAGTCAGAGTCAACGTATGGAATGGCTCGTCGAAATGCGTCGGCGATTCTGGAGGAGAAAAAAAACGTACAGATTTTTACGCTGGCTAGATAGATTTAATGGGCATGATGACTAAAAAAAAAAAAATTACTAAAATTAGTCCATCAGTTAGATTAATTATTAAACAATATTGTACGCGTATTTTTTCTATTGTTTCACATACGAACAATAACGAAGATACGGTGATTAGAAGAAGTTTCGAATGACGTCACTTTAATGTACGATTTTTACGAAGACGTGATATTACAATCTGCCACTCTGGAAAATTTACGATCTACTTCTAAATCTTAGTAGATTTCTAATAATTTGATAAAACAAAAAATACGTGTCTCGTATTTTTCCAAAATATTCCTGAAGGAATAGACAGAATGTTATATTTTTGATTCAGTCATCATCCCAATTGCTCGGGACGGTCAAATCCCAACAAATAAAGCACAATTAATTCGGACGGGCGGCATTCCTTGCTTGAGCCCCGGGACCAATGCAGATCGGACGGCACGAGACTGGATGGATTTACTACGGTGCACTGGAAGAACGGGAAGTGGCGAATTTGAGACGCGACTTGCGTCAGCTGAGTTAAGCTAATCTACTCACCGTTAGCCGAGGCAAAGGATGCTGCTGATATGAAGAATGAGAAGTACAAAACGTTATTGTTGCTGTACTTCTATATATTTCCTGTCACCGTTGGAGCAGAGACTAAAGGCTTCATTTCAGAGTTACGGCGCAGGCTCAGGGAGAATACGGGTGACTCCCGCTTCGGCTTGTCCCTACAGCAAAGGTTCACCATTGTTATGCAACGTGGAAACGCAGCCGAGCGAGCGTCATGGGCACGTCCACCCCCCACTGAGTGAGTGACCCCGGCACTGACCTCCGAGCCTGACCTCGGCCGCCGGCAGCCGGTCGCGCGCCACGCGCCAGGCGAGCTGCCCGCTCTCGAACACGGCCGCGCACAGCCGCACGCGAGCGTCCGCCGCCCGGACCCCGCCCTCCAATGATATCTTCCACGATATACTGCCCAAACTTTCGCCCTCTGCAATTGCAAAAAAAAAACAATTAAAACGTCAAAAAAAATATATTGGCAGTCATACCTTGAGTATCCCAAGAACATGCCAATAACACTTGAGCATAAGTGTTATTGGGATGTTAACTGGTTTAGGAGCTTCTACATCATACATTTAAATAATTACTATTTAGAGAAGTATAATAATCGTACAAAAGTGCATTCAATATCGTAAATTGTTTTTTTTATATACATAAACTTCGAAACTATTTTACGCAAATATATATTTTTTTATTTTACGATTTTTCTACGTTAATGTCAATGCCTTTGATATCAAAATAAAGACCGCTCTAAGGAGACGCCATTAAACATAAATTATGAGTAAACTTTGGACATACTAAAAAGATTTTTTTGCCAAAACAGCGAACGCAAACTTAAGTTTGTTGAGTTTTAAATTCTTTGTCCATTTAAGAACCAGTGTGATTCGAGCGGAAACAAATTTCAACTAGATATCTGATTGCCGATGGTACTCGCCTGCCCGGGCTAGGTAGACCTTCCCCCAGTCTTGCTCCACCTTCCTGGTGACGTCTTTCGCGTGGAACGCGCCCGCCCGCCACCCCGCCACGGGGGTCAGCTCCGTCTGGTCGCGGGTCACTCGGTACTTGTCTAGCCCGCTATAATATCTGCAATCGGAATCGAGGGATTGATTATGAAAGGGGTTTAGAATACCATCGTACAAAAAATCGATTCGTAAGTTTCAATAACTAAAAAAAAATCTGTCATATTTTAAAGATTGTTTCGAAGTATTTTGGTAGACATTTTTCGCACAACATTATCTAGCCCCAATCTAAGCAAAGCTTCTACTATGGGAGCAAAATATCTGGTATAATACTGATATAGTTGTAAACATATACTTTATTTACACATAAAAACACCCTGACACAGGCCAAATATTAGCATTAATCACACAAAAGTTTGCAGTGTGTGGGAAACGACTCCACGACCTACAGTTTCCCAGGCAGACTTAGTACCGACTGAGACAGTAGGTATGTGGTACAGACCATAATACAGACTCTGTACTAGTCATCCTCGACCTCTCAACGAAACAAAGTGAAAGGTATCGGAGGCAAGATTACATGATTTTTTGTCCAAAGTAAAACTTTCCATAAACATATTGTCTGCGCGATATAGAACTACCCAACGCCATCTAGTCGTCGTTAATGGAACTAAACATCAAGCACAAACATATTGTTTGAGCGATATAGAGCTAGCCGACGCCATCTAGTTGTCATTAATGGAACTAAACATCATCATAAACATATTGTTTGCGCGATGTAGAGCTAACCAACGCCATCTAGTGCTCCTTTATGGAACTAAACAACAACTACATTAACCTCTAAGTTCAGTCTGTGTGTTAACGAGTCACCTGATAGCGTATCTCCCGGGCTGGTCGAAGGTGAAGGTGTGAGAGAGAGCGCCCGATTCGCCGCGCTCTTCTCGCCACGCGGCCGCGCCTGAGATGCGGCCGTGCGACTCGTAGTCAGATGGCTCCCTGCAAAGACGCGCATTTTATATCTTTAAAACGAAGATTTGATAAAATAAAATTCTTAGAATTTTCGCGAAAACTCGAATAATTGTGACAAATAACAAAACATTAATTAATAACTCAGGGATAATACGGGTGACTCCCGCTCTGGTGCGTTTCTGGAGCAAAGGTTGGCCATTGCCATTCAGCGTGGGAACGCGGCGAGCATCATGGGCACTTTTGCGCCGGGAGCAGTTAGAGGTGGGTTATTCGGAGATTAGTTTGTTAATTATTATTTTAGTTAATATGTAATTTAAGATTTGTTTAATATATATTCTATTTAAAGTATATAATAATGTAAATTACATGTACCTATAGAACATGTTGTGTAAATCATTAATAACTTTAATTTTAAAAACCCGACTGCAACAATCAACAGCTAAAAAAACATTATGTAATATAATATTCTATCTAAGAACCCTTGGGTCATTGAGACGAATCTAACGATATCTAAATTGTCAAAATCCAGCTAGCCGTTTGGAAGATAAGAAGGAATAAAGAAATTTACAAACATGTACAAGATACGCGCGAAAAACATAACCTTTCTTTCAGTCGGGTGAAAAAAGGTAGTCATAGGGACTACCGATAGTAATGAAAACTTATCAATCAGATTTTTTAGCTCACTTTGGAAACTACTCGGGTGAAACCGGAGGGCGCTGCTAGTCTGGAGTAAACCTTCAAAGCAAGGTCGTCTAGATAAGTCTTCTAAGCATAGCCACCTAGAAATGCGTTAGGTCCCAAATTCACCCGAACATTTATTTCATTTACGAGCGAGACGATGAGCTTCATTCACAAGTCCACGAAAAATCTGTGTGGTGCGCCAAGTTTCTTCAAAAATTCCGTAACCAGTTGTTCCAATTCCCACCCCCGCCTTCCATAAAGCTTATTGTTAACGTAATGTTTTCAAGACCCACCCCCCAAGAGACTCCCGTTTTACAAAAGACCACTTTCACAAATTACTATACGTAATACTTGAAAGCTATACTTAACTTACCATTGTTACCTAAGAGTCACCAATGTTGCCAACTTGGTAGACTTTAATTATCTAGCTTGTATTAATTTAAAAAAACGTAACCTGTTGTTCCAATACAGGAGGGTGGGATAACGCACCGTAACGTTTTACAAGATACCCCAAGAGCCCCCTCCCAAATTACGTTACGTATTACGTAATACACTTATACTTGAAAGCGTCCCCAAACCTTTCTAGCTTGATTAATTTTGAAAGCAATAGAGTAATACTAAAAATGAAGTAACACAGTTATAGTCTAACCTCTCCTGCATGAGTGTGACGAGTTCTAGCAGCGTCCTCTTGGCGAGGTACTGTCGGCGCGCGTCGCTCACCTGCCGCTGCCGCGCCGCGCGCAGGGTTAACACGGCGGATATCAACTCTTCCTCCGTACACTCCTTCCGACGCTTCAACACCTGGACACGGGCACTACTTTAATATAACTGCCTGGATGACCCAACTTTAATCAGTTTTACATAGACATGTCACCGTAAAATACGGAATATGACAAAATATTGAAAATCATTTAAATTATTGTTTATTACGTAATATGTGCTGTGCCGTATATGGCAGCGGTTTATATACGGGTCGGAATAGGGTACCGGACTGGGTCAAAAATACACTATTCTAATTAGTCCGTCAGCTAGATCATGGAAAAATATGGGACACGTATTTTTTGTTTTTTCAAAATATTAAAAACCGACAATGATATAGAACATCAAACTTCGAGAGTGGGGGGTCGCGACGTCACTCGTGAGTAAAAATCGTAGGCACGAGTGACGTCACGCGAAACTTCTAAGCGCTGTATCTTCGTAATTTTTTGTTTGTGAAACAAAAGAAAAAATACGTGTACAACATTTTTTAGCAATCTTACTGACGGACTAATTAGTTTTTTAGGATTGTACCCTATTGGTGTGGCGTGTTAAAAAGTTAAAATGCTATTAATTTTCAGAGACGTCCGCTTATTGCTAGTGCACATGGATACTAATCTAATACAGTTCGCACAGTACATGGATAATTCCGGGAGATATATTGTAATAATAAAAAGAAATGTTTAAAGTTTAAAATTCAAAATGCCTACCAAAAACGGTGTTTCTGTAAAGCTCTGGTTTCCTAGGATAGCGGTGCCGCTTTATAGCGGCCGTAATACAGCGGTGAATAACGTCACTAAAACGTTGGCTATGTAAACAAAATGGCAAGGTTTCCTAGAAGACGGTGATTGAAACCGTAACGTCAAAAAGCGGTGCCGCTATTTGAATGACGGCCGTCTTGACGGTGTCGGATAGTTGGTGAACGGTTTTTTTTCAACGAAAGTGTATAGCGGCGAAGCCATATCGATATATATTTTGAGTTTTTTTTGACAGGACCGACGTCCGTACGACGTACACACTGAGTTCTAATTCCAATTGGAGCAGCGACGACGTACCTCCTACAATTTCAAATGCACCTTCTGTACCACGCTATTTGAATAAATTATCTTCTATCCTATGATTATTTTCCTCTTCTGATATTTCTTCCGCCAAGAAAATGATTAAAGCTATAGTACTTATATAGCTCCAAGTACTTGATTAAATCAAGGTCGTTCATTTTTCTCTCCTGCTTGTTGAGGTTGGTGGCTGACGGCGTACTATAACGGCAGTGGAACTTTCCACATGTCGTCACCGCAAAATACGACCGTCTTTTTGCGTCCATAATATTACGGCCGCTATATGATGGCACCGCTATTCTAGGAACCCAGAGCATAACGGCCCCGATCAAGTGACTCACGTGACACGCTAGCGTGTGACAAACCTGTCAAATCTAGAACGTTTACTCGCGTGTGACGTCACTGGCGTTGCCACCAATAACAGTGCGTTTACGTCAGTGTTAAATACAGTTAAATACAGTATAATAAAAACCAACAGATTACAACAATGAAACCTAACTAGATCGATTAATCGCTCCCGAAACCCACTTTATACTAAATTTCATTAAAATCGATGGAGCCGTTTCCGAGATTCAGATACATATACAGTGGAAACTCTATATAACGTCATTCAAAGGACTGTGCATATTTCGACGTTATAAGAGAGTAGCCGATAAAAATGGATAGAAGAAAAACCTGTATTAGAAAAACAAAAAAACAATTCTTATTTTGACGCTTTTGCGTATAGTTTGTTATTTTCGTCTGACTTCTTTTGTTGCACCAGTAATTTTGTCGATTTTTAGGGTTCCGTGCCGAAAGGGTAAAAACGGAACCCTATTACTGAGACTTGGCTGTTCGTCCGTCCGTCCGTCTGTCACCAGACTGTATCTCAAGAACGGTGATAGCTAGACAGTTGAAATTTTCACATATGATGTATTTCTATTGCCGCTATAACAACAAATACAATAAAAATAAAATAAAAACATTATTTAAGGGGGGCTCCCATACAACAAACTTGATTTTTGCTCGATTGGTCCGTCGCAAATAAACTAGATGGCGTCACTAGTAAAAATAGATCGCGATGTAGACTTCATCGTGAAAATCATGAGCGAAAAATAAATATTTTAAACTTTTTGCCTGTCTGCGGAAATTGCGATGTAAAAGAAATTTCGAATAACGCCAAAGAGTTTTTCGCCGTTTCATTTGCTAATGGTACGGAACCCTTCGTGCGGGAGTCCCACTCGCACTTGTCCGGTTTTATTTTTTCTTACTTCATTCGTATTTTACAGTCCAGACATACAAGCCATCCGAATTTGTAAATAAAATAATAGATTTCTTAGAAAGTTCCGGCATGTATGAAGCCGACAGTTAAGTTAATTGTCTAGGATAATAAAGTTACATAAACACGTGGACAGCGGCGCTGTTTTTACTAATTTTGGCAACTTAAAAAGTACTTGTTATTGTTTTATTTTTAACATCTTCGTCGTTATTGAGATGGGTGCCATGGTACATAGCGTGGATATATGGTATGGAATACGATCTAAACCAACCAAAGCCTAGTCATTTTGAGGCTTTAAGGAGGGTTTGGCATTATATCGACTGAGACTCATGGATGTATTTAAGAGAATTGTTAGTTTAAAGGTATTACTCGTAGATTAACAACCGATCACTAACCTCTTTATGGTTGATGGTGTACCTCCACGTGACGTCTTGCAGGTCGTCCCGCGACGCGGCGATAACGTACGACAGCTTCTTGCCCCACCCGTGACAGTACATCAGCGGGGTGTTCAGCTTGGCCTCGCACGGATCGCAGTGGAGCCAGGTGTTAGAATCGAAATCGAACACCTAGAACAGACAAGAATAAAAATGTTGATATACCCCCGGGTATATCAATATATTTCTATTCTACAATTTGGGAATTGTAATGTGTACAACATTTTACTAGTAAAATAATAAGGTAGTAACGAAAGAAAGTGATTCGGCATTTTGTGGTGGCGGCCATCTTGGATTTGAAATTTGCCATAGTGTATAGTATTCTACTAGTCAAGCCCTTTCCTTTAATACCCATATTGAGGGAGGTGTGAAGAAATATTTTATATATATTATAGATATTAACCAAACAGAGCTAAGAACTACCGCACAAACCTAGTTATCAAATGAAAAAAATTGCAACGAAATCGGTCCACCCGTTAGAGAGCTACAGTGCCACACACAGACATCGACGTAAAAATTATAACAGCTCTTTTTGGTTGGGGATAATAAAATTGTATTGATGAAATACATAGAGTTGTGTATGATGACTATGATGTATTTTTACCTCGCACCAGACGTGATCTGTGGTGTCATACACGTATCGCGTATCGTACCCCAACGCCCGGAGTAATAGCGCGAAACAATTGGCCCACTCGCCACAGCGGCCACGACGCGTGCGCAGTAGTGTGCGCGGGTCGTTGTGACGCGGGAAACGGGCGCCGCCCGGGCATTTCGTGCACTTGTAGATCTGAAATAATAAATAAGCAGTTGAGCGACACAAGATTTGGTCTAATAATAAATCAGTCGATACAAGATTTGCCCTAATAATAAGTGAGTCGACATCAGTAAGAAACATAAATCAGTCACCCGACACAAGACTTGTCTTTATAGGTTATAAGTCAGTCGATATTAGTAAAAAAAATAAATCAATCACCAGACACAAGATTTGGCCTAATAATAAATCAGTCGACTTCAGTAAGAAACGCAAAACAATCAGCCGACAAAATACTTGTCTTAATAATAAGTCTCTCGACATACATATTTGTTAGAAACTGAAATCAGTCCATTAACACAAGATTTATCCTAATGATAAAACAGTCGACATGAGTAAGGTACTTAAACCACGTCACCCGACTCAAGATTTGCCCTAATAATAAGTCAGTCGACATGAGTATAAAACTGAAATCAGTCCGCCAATTTGTCTTAACAATAACCAACCTCAACTCTGCAAGTCTCGACATCGGTGGTCATGGTGGCGGTGGCGGTGAACACGGTGGCGGGCGAGGCGCAAGCATCGCACGCCGGCTTGTCCAACCATGAGAAGTAATGTTCCCACAACTGGACTCGGGGCCTTCTCTCGCTAGGAGAGAGTTAAGGCCTTAATCCACCACCCTGGCCCAGTGCGGGTTGGTGGATGACACGTGACTTCTAAACCTTCCAGATGCATGTCGATGTTTTCCTTCACCGTTTTAAGTTAGTGGCAATACGCAAATGACTTCGAAAATACAGTGGTGTGCGTGAGTTTTGAACCCTCGGATTTTGGGCTTCGGATCGACAGCCGCCGTTCTCCGGACTAGACCAGCCGTAACTTAAACTAGACCACCCGAAACTTCCGAAACAGTAAGAAACTAAAATCAGTCAGTCGACACTATATTTGCCCTTATAAGTCAGTGACACAAGGTTTGGCCTTATAAGTCAATCGACACAAGATTTGTCCTAATAATAAGTCAGTCGACACAAAATTTGCCCTTATAATAAATCAGATGACACAAGATTTGCCTTATAAGAAGTCAGTCGACACATAGTCACGTACAATAGCCCAATAAAGAGGCTAGGTGCGGAAAAGGCCCCGCCAAACTAAGTCAGTCGACACAAGATTTGTCGTAATAGTAAGGTTTCTCCTAACAGTAACCAACCTCAACTCTGCAAGTCTCGACATCAGTGGTCATGGTAGCGGTGGCGGTGAACACAGTGGCGGGCGAGCCGCAAGCGTCGCACGCCGGCTTGTCCACCCACGAGAAGAACTTATGCTTGAACCACGAGAGTAGCTCCATCAGTAGCGCTATGTCGAACGGCAGGTCTTGGCCTTTGGCTTTACCTGAAAATAAAACGGATAATTGGGATGACGAATGAGTCAACAGACGAACTTCTTAGCATTCCATGGATTCACCGTGCAGGTGCCGGATCCATCGTGTGGCAGAGAGAGAAAATGTAGTGACGTCACTCTTCTAAACACTGCATTAAGTGAAAACTTCTTTAGCCACATTGAGCATATTTTGGTTAGGGATTATCTTATGGGTATGCATCACTACATACTACTAATGTTAAACGTTGGCGACGCCAGGCGCGGTCCCAGCCTCGAAATTTGGAGGGGGTCACCAGTACGCAGCCTCAGATTTTGGGGAGGGGGTAGGATTCAGATTCCGATTCCGATTAAAAAATAGTCGTATGTAGTAGGCATTCGATTTTATTTTTTTGATAACTTTGGTGAAAATATTCCAGTTTCCCCCCCTAAGGGGGAATCTCTAAGGGGGAAAACAGGAATAAGCCAACTGCAGGGAACTGCTAGTACTAATACTATAAATTAAAAAAAAAATGGCAGTCATAGTAACTGCCGATAGAAGTAAAAAATTATAACTCGGAACTTGATAGCTCACTTTGGAAACTATGCGGGTGAAACTGGTGGGCGTGGCGAGTTTACCTGAAGATTTCTTTCATTTACGAACGTGACGCTTGAGGTCAATTCACAGCCGACGAAAAATCAGCCTGTGGTGTGCCTACAGAAGTTTTCAGCTCAAAAACTATTTATGAAATCTCACCAGTCTTAATCTCCATCTGCTGTTCCCTGACTCTGTCCAGAGCCATGAGCTGAAGGGTGACGAGAGGAATCTGCTCTCGGGCCAGTCGTTGCAGCTCCGGGTCTTCGTATGACAGCACCGTGTTGAACAGATCTTGGATTTTGAGGAGGAAACGGTTGCTTGTAGTCTGTGTGGGGTAGAAATATAGTTTTAAGTTGATTCTGTCCCTGGGACAGAAGAAGAAGACAGGAGCTCTGTCCGGACACTCTTTTTTATTCCAGTGAGGCTATTCTCAATCCTGTAACCTCAAGATGTCATGCCTTTTAAGACGCTTAGGATAGTTCTGGCTACTCACTTCCAGCGCTAAGTTGTTTGGATGGACTGATAGTCTTTGCTGGTAGTTTTTGGAATGTAGCCTGATTTCTTCCTTGATGGTGTTCATGTCCAGGTTGTCATGGATTTCGTTGTTCAAATCAGGGTACATCTGATATAGTGCGCAAGATTTATTTTTGCATTCTTTAGATGACATTGATATTGGAGTTACTGGCACTACCCCATAGTTGGATTCTATACAGGTTTAATGATCATTTTATAAATAAGCAGCTTGTTGTCGGTACTCAATTTACTGAAGCTTCATAATATCTTAATCATTTTTTGTATCTGACAAAAAAGAAAAAATAAGTGTAATATATTTTTTAATAATCTCACAAACGGTTTAATTAGTTTTGTCTAAGTCATGCCTTATTAATAATACTGACTAGTGTAGTTAGCATAATAGCTTAAAACAATAAATCTACCAGAGGGTTGGTCCTGAATAAATTTGTTTTCTTGACAACTGGCTGACTGGGGCTCGTCCTCAGACTCCTGTTGTTGTCTATCGACCCAAAGCAGTAGGTGATCTTCCGTTCTAATGCCACCTGCGCCATCCTCAACTTGCTTAGAGCTGATTTACTGGGGTAAACATAGTTGTTATCGGCCTGAAAATATATAAATAAATATTATAAATTTCACACCCAAAACCATCTGCCATAAACTAAGCAAAGCTTGTACTATGGAAACCCTTTAACCGATATGATACTTATGTAGTTGTAAATACATACTTATTTTACATTTATTTTTTATTTTTAATAAAGAATGATGAGGCAAGCAGGACATGTGGCTGATGGTAAGCAACACACCTGCCACATACCAGCACAGTGACATGCAGCTATTGGAATATGAAGAGTCCAAATCATTACCTAGCACTGCACTGCTTTCGACACCCAGAGATCTAAGTTGTTATATCTCGAAGCCCTGTAATTTCTATGGAAACATTGCCCTTCCAACCGGAACACAGTAATGTTTGCACATTACTGCTTGGCAGTAGAATCACTGGCAAAGGTGTGGTCCTTCCCCAGGCGGACTCTGCCAAGAGTCCTACCACTAAAAAGAGATACATACATAGAAACACCCAGACACTTAATATTCATCACACAAATATTTATGCTGGGTGGGAATCAAACCCACAACCCTCAGCTTCACAGGCAGACTTACTACTAATTGAGCCACATTTTTGTAACTGAGATTAGTTCTACTAGCTTTGTAGTAGTAACACTATGTGCAGATTTACCACTCCTTACTACACTACAGAAAATTTGGTTGCACGTTGACAAAGCGAGAACTGACCCAGGACCACAAGTTAAATAAATGATTTGTTCTTTGCCAGTTATTCTGACAACAAGCAGAAATGTCCAAACATTTATGTTCAGGTTTGAAGGTCAACTACAACAAAGAAAGATGGATTATTTTATCTTTCTTTATTCCATTAAATTTAAATTAATCCATTATGTTTATATGAATATTTTGAGTCTCAGAACATTAGAAATAAAGTAGCCAAGTGCGAGTTGGACTCGCCCATGAAGGGTTCCGTTGCAGCAAGTAACATAGTACACATAGTTCTTGTAGTTCGTTGTAACTTTGATCGAAGTTTTGATAATAGTGTATTTATGACGTACTAAAAAAAAACTACTCATCAGATCGAGTTCAAACTAATTTTCGTTGGTAGTTTTCATGGTAATGTACATCATATATTTTTTTTAGATTTTTCATTCTCTTACTTTAGAAGTTAGAGGGGGGGGGGGGACACATTTTACCACTTTGGAAGCGTCTCTCGCGCAAATTATTCAGAGTAGACAAAAATTACATTAGAAACCTCAACATCATTTTTGAAGACCTATCGATAGACACCCCACACGTGTAGGTTTGATGAAAAATTTTTTTTTAAAGTTTCAGTTCTCAGTATGGGGGACAACCCTAATTTTTGTTTTTTTAAAAAACTTTTGTAAAAATCTTAATGCGGTTCACAGAATACATCTACTTACCAAGTTTCAACAGTGTAGTTCTCATAGTTTCGGCAAAAAGTGGCTGTGACATACGGACGGACAGACAGACAGACAGACATGACGAATCTATAAGGGTTCCGTTTTTACGTTTTACGGAACCCTAAAAACTATTTTGATAGTTTTATTTTAAAAGTTTATCATATTTGTTTTAGTTCACAGCAGATGAGTTCAAAGCTTTACATGTATGTGAATAGCATAAAATGTATAATAACATAATTTCCTGACAAAAGGTATTTTTTAATACAGTTTACTAGGTATTTGCTTGAACACAAACATGATTTGCCTGATGCAATAACACTGCCTAGGATATAACATGTATGCAGAGATATAATTACATTTGTATTTAGTTGATTGCACCCAATTAGATAAGGTCATTCAAATAAGAATGAGTAATGTAAGGAAAAATAATTTCCAAAAATAAGTAGGTACTTAGGAGGAACATGTAAAAAGAACTCTCATGTTACGTATCAGAATTTCGCCGGTACAACAACATATTTATACTGGTACAATACAAACAATGCAGATGAATGTTAATGAAATAAAGTTAATATTGTATTTCGAAGAGGATTTTGGGCAGTTTGGAGATTATTAGGCCTTAAGTCATGACCAATTCGGTAATAAATTTTCCGCCTTACCAGTTCGAATCCGAGGTATGTTAGGTAGCCCCTAAACGCGTCTAGCTTAGCCACTTCTGTTAGAATGTTGCTTTTTATCGTTCTAAGCTGATTATCATAGGGATTTTCTAAAATATTAGTTATGTGCCGCAAAAGTTCGTATAATATTTTCTTGAATTTCTCGATATCCCGCACACTTTCTTCCACCAAAGCAAGACGCGCCATATCCTCCATTATGGATAAAATATATTTTTGATGGTCTATGTTATGAAGAAATTACGAAATTTTAATAAAATCGCGATGTAATGATAAACCCATTTTGCTGATATCACTTGTCAATTTTTGATTTGTCATTTTGAGCGAGGGCTGCCAGTTTGCAGTATTGTTTTACCCAACCAAATATTTTTTACACGAAACTAGAAATATTTTTGATTACTTATATTTAGGTACATACATTATTTCAAAGTACTTTCGGGAAATTAAAACACTAACGCCAGATGTGCTGGAATTCAAAATTTGGTTTTGCATATTTGACGTTTTGAAAATACTTCTTGTAGCGAAACTCCCTGTCTTAGAGTAATATTTTTAGAGACCTTGACAGGGTCTGAATCTACGCATATCTTGACAAGCTATTGACGAACAATTTTAAGTATTTCGTTCATTGGAACGAAGTTTCTAAATTTTTGTCAATTGAACAAATTCGCCACTGTAAGTTATGACTAAATAGCTCAGGCGGGAAGGTATGATTTCTTAAAACTTCTTTAGGCGCGCCTAGACAAATTTTTCGTGGGGTGTAAATCGATTTCTACCGTCACGCTCGGGTATGATAAGAAATCTTCGGGTAAACTCGGGACCTTGGCGATTGGGCATCTAGAAATGCGTCAGCCAATACCTCAGCAGTAGATAATCTCCACTAATCAACCTAGTATACTTATTTTTACTCATGTATGACAAGTGTTACTCTAGCTTCCAAATTATGTAAGTATAGGAGAATTAAATGCCCGTGCAAATGTGGCCGACTCTAGTGACACAATGTTTGTTTTAGCGAGACTACGTCCAACTTTTTTATACGTCCATGGTCCCAACCTTGGAGTATACATAAGTACTATAGAGTGCGCACAACGAAGTGGGAACAGTAGGCACAGGTGAGAACAAAACGACGTTCCCGCCGCGAGCCAGTGTTGCCACCTTAGCCCTTTTCGGGCTAGATCTAGCACTTTTTACTGTAGGTGAACTCGTTTTTTCATGCTTTAGCCCGAAAAGAGCAATCTAGCCCTTTTTAAGCGAGCCGAAGACTTCGCACCGCGATTACCAAGTTATGAAACAATGCGCGTCATGTAGTATAGATTTCGTCAGTTCACACTTTATGATAACGATTGAAAGTCTTGCTGTTCCCACAAGGTGCGAACTGAAATTATAAAAATGTGTGGGACTAATTTGAAATACTCGTTCAAATTGGCTAAGAACACAGATGTCAATCAGCCATCAACTTCTTCTGCTTTGGCAAATATGATTTTGGAAAATTCCGATGCTGACGCTGATTTTTAACAATTTCATAACCAACTTAATCGGTAATTATAATTAGATTTTTCTGAAATTTCGAATAAACAAATTTTAACCCTTTGCTTTTATGGTTTTTCTCTTTCTAGCACCTCTTTTGATTGCATTTGCTAAATCTAGCTCTTTCTAGCTTGTCCGACTGCTCTTTTTCAAAAACCAAGGTGGCAACACTGCCGCGAGCGCCTGTAGTCGTACTTGATTACTAGGAAAGAGCGTTTTTCGAGAGATTTTTATCAAAAATTATTATTAAAATGGTGAAATGTGCAGTTCGACCTTGTAAAAAACGATACTAGAAAACACACAAAATCGAAATCCAGTATCACATTTCATCGGTAAGTCGATTATTATACTTATTTTTATGAAAACTAATTATGAATCGCGGGGGTGAAGGAGACGTGGGAGGCGGGCGGGCACGCGCAGGATCGCCAACGTACCGCGCTCCCGCCGCGCGATTTAGAGATGGGACACGTAACCAAATCTGTGGTTGATATAATGTTGGCTAGAAGAAATACATATTATAACAGCATGTAGCAATCATTTACTGCATTTGCTTAGAACGATGATTCAAAAATATATTGAAATACGCGTTAAATATTTAGTTCGAAAGTCAAATGTCACAAAAACTAGAAGACAGCTTTTTAACAAGCTTACGCTTTTTAGCGGTCAGTAAAAATGACAATTCATATTCAATTAACATATTATTATTACAATTTGATTTATTGTTAAAAAATCATTTTTTATTTTTAAAAATAGGTGATTGGGTTAAATTGTAATACCATTATTTACGCTATTTTTCGGTAATAATTGCCAAATATATGTAGGCATTATAATCCAATTAATGGTTTGTCAGTTTATATCCTAAGCTCCTTATATTTTAAGCAAAAATAAAATAAATTAAAAAGTACCAGCTTTTTAATGACATAGGTACAGATCCCATTATAGGTACACATTTTATGTAAAATATCGTAGGTAGCATGTAGAAAAACTGAAACCTGCACAGGTACTAACTATATAAAACTAAAATACCTACCTATTTAGTTTTTAGATGTTATCGCACGAAATAATAATATTTGTAGTTGTTTGTACCGCGCTGAACCTGCATCTATTGACAACAAAATGAGTTTGCGTTGCCCGCGTGCCCATCCCTAGTAATCGCCAATGTACATATCTACGTAGTATGTAGCTATACATCATCTGCCTACATCGCGCACTGGGCGTCTAGTGCGGCGCTAGCGCTCTATACTTTAGTTATTTTTCCTCTAAGGTCCCAACACGTTAAATACATTTCCCAAAATCGGGAATTATATTTTGCAGATGTTATTATGTTTCGATACATTGACGTATTAATATCATTGTTTCGATATGATATTTACATTTATTTTAAATTGTATCGAAGAATTAAGGATTTTAATTAAGTATTATAATTTTTTATAATAATATTTTATATAAAAAGAGAAGTAAGAGTATTAAAATAACCTACCTAATAGGAAGTACATAGGTAGATCCTTCCTTCCTAAAGCTTTGGTCTGGTGATCATGACGCACAACGCTGCGGTATGCGGTATGCGTTGCCGGACACTCAATCATATGAAAAACGTCGCGTCGAGTCGAGTATGTTCTCTTGCTCCGTCGCAGCATGCGTCAGCGGCGAGGGGCAAGCGCGGTGAAGTGGGGAGGTGTACTCCCCCACAGCGCGGCGTCATTCTCGGTTCAACGCTGCGGTGTGCGGTGTGCGTCACGGGCCAATATGGAATTTTTCGAAGACAATTTAATAGAATTAGTTCGCAACTATCCTTCTTTATATAAAAATAAAGACAAAAAACATAAAAGTTTGATAGAAATTTACAAGTTTGATAAAAAATTACAGAAAAATTGATCATGTTCACGTCTACCTTGGTAGCTGCGGCAAAATCAACTGACCACCTCTCCGCAGGGAGTCCCTGCGGAGAGGTGGTCAGTTGATTTTGCCGCAGCTAGCAGGGACGCTAAATGCTGCGTCGTGACGCTGCGTTGCGGCGCACACCGCAGCGTTGTGCGTCATGATCACCAGACCAAAGCTTAATAGGTTGTAGAATATTTTAGTAACAACCCAGTCATTTAAAATTCCAGTGTTAGGCCAGTGTCTAGGACCAATTAAAACAATAAAATCTACATTTAATTAACTCTTATTTTTAATAGACCCAACATTTTTATCATCCCTTGTTTGCATTTTATATTTTGTTATTTTGTCACCATAGCAACGAAACCATCAAACAAAAGAAACTAACTACCTTTCTCCAGCGGCAATTTACTTGTAACGATGCGGAAACAATCTTTAGCAGTAGAAAATATTCCTGACGATGGTTCGTATAAAAAGCTTAGAATAAGGCGCTTTGCAGACGACGGGGCGGAGTGATATTTTTGACAGTAAAGCAATAAAAACCACGTCGATACCCGCGGCTGCCCTTACCGCAAACGCAATGCACACGAGAGACAGGCAGTTTGTTCACGATGTTTGTTCTAGTGAATATTACGCGGACGCGCCGGACGGCATCTGTGTTACTCCATACAAACTGGTTTGTGTGATCCATGGCTGGAAATAAGAAACAAACTGACATTAGTACGCCACATACTGCGCCATTGGTCTTTTTGCCCTCCGTGGCCCGCGTTTCTACCGCCTAACTAAATCGGCTATCGCTTTGCTAATGCTGTCTCTATCATTTCAAGCGAAAAGAAAAGAGTGAGAACCATCAAAGCGATGACATTTTTCGTTCGGCGGTCCCCCGGTCCGCCCCGTTTGCGAAGCGCTTAAGCTGACACTGTAGTTTTTAAATTATACTTTGTTTTACAGATTTTGGCCGCGGTTCCAGAAACTGGCTCCTTCACGCCCGTTACGTCAGAGGTGAACATGGAATGTGTCAGGACTTGGCAGATGAGTTACAGAGAGAGACCGACAACAAGCATAGATACGCGCACTACATAAAAGTATCTATTTATTAGTATATTACGAACAGTACATGTTATATTTGCACGCTACTACCACAGTATAAAGAAATACTATCTACCAGTAGTTCATCGCCTTTGATCCTGGGAGAAACGCCGATAATGTCTATACACGGATAGGATTGTCGCAATTTTAAAAAACGTGGCACAAAAAGTTAAGTTTAGTTAAAGTTAAAACATATTATGGAAGACGTCAGCCCTGACCCGCGCTCCTGCAATACTAATATTGTAATGTAGGCAATGCAGGAGCGCGCTTCCCGCGTCCCACCCCGCACGCCCCGCACGATTGCCCCGTCTAGGCGGCTTCGTCCCTCACACTCCTCGACCATATTTGAGGGAAAAGAGCGTCTAGACACACGTGCCACTACCAGAAGGAGCACTTTAGCGAGCACGAGTAGAAACTCAAACTTAAACATTTCCTGTTTTTATAGTTTTTTAACTTTCGCATATTGTTAAGTTACGGCTGGTCCAGTCGGGAGAACGGCGACTGCCGAACCCCTGGTTCAAATCCCACACGTTAGTACCTACTACCTACCACAGTATTTTCGAAATCATTTGTGCGTAATACCGTTGACTTAAAAACGGTTAAAGGAAATATCGTGAAGAAACCAATATGTACCTATAATCTTTTGAGCTCATGCACCAACCCGCGCTTCTACCGCCTAACTAAATCGGATATCGCTTTGCTAATGCTGTCTCTATCATTTCAAGCGAAAAGAAAAGAGAGAGAAACATCAAAGCTATGACATTTTTCGTTCGGCGGTAGACCCCCCGCAGTGGACTAGCGAGGTGGATTATGGCCTTGACTCTTTCCTTGCCAGAGACGGCCCCATATCCCAAGAATGCTGGCTGGTCATGCTATGGTGAAATTTCGCGAATTTAATTCATATTGAAAATACTATACCAGGACATTTATTACTATAACAGATTAAAATATTTTTTTTTACCTTGACGTTTTGGCAGCGTGGTCACGAAAAGTCATTACGTTCAGATCGGCGCTTCTACCGCCTAACTAAATCGGCTATCGCTTTGCTAATGCTGTCTCTATCATTTCAAGCGAAAAGAAAAGAGAGAGAAACATCAAAGCGATGACATTTTTCGTTCGGCGGTAGACCCCCCGGACATCTAGATTCTAGACCTATACAAGTCATGAACATTTTCAATGTTTACTGTGTTGTTTTAACTGAATAGTATTTTTAGGGATCTGTTTTAGCTGATGCCGGCCGACTACAAGAAGCATTAGAGAGGTTTCACGCTTGCTTGAGATTGCAACCTCAAGATCCTGAGCCCCTGAAACAGGTTGCGAAGTGCTTGTAAGTTTCACTGCGTTTTATAAACTACCTACTTGTAATTAAACCTCTTTACTTTCGTTCTCGTTGCTTATTTGTCACCTTGTCCTAAAAACCAAAAGGTTATCTGGAAGAGATCGCTATTTGCGATAAGGTCGCCTTTTGTATCACAAGTGTTTAATTTTAAATTTGCTCACTTTATTCTGCATTGTTTTGTAGTTTAATGGTGGTGTAAGTGTTTTAGCTATTGCTGAGACTCGTGGCCTTCTCACACAAGGAGAGTGTAAAAAAGCCTTAATCAACCACGTTCGCCAAGTGCGAGTTGGCGAATGTCAAGTGCAGCCGAAAGATATATTTCTTGGAGGATGTGGGCAAGCGGGGTTCGAACGACGACGCATGAGGAATCTCTCGATTTTAAATGTTAATATATAACCTTAATATCTAATAATTCTACAGATTTCGTCAAGGACGTTTTCAACTTTCTTTGGAAGCATATTTGGAAGCTGATAAACTTACCAAATTACCTGATGCTGACATCTATTGCAGTTTGGGTGAGATTTACATTGTTTTATTTAAATTTAAAATTAAACTTTTTCACCAATTTCACATTTTTGTGAAATCTGCGATGACGTGGTCTGGGTAAATAAGGCAAGCAAATTTATCTTTATATTTCAAAAACCTCACCGTTTTCGATACAATTAATTTGGGAACACTTCTGAAGTATTAGTATTATGAACAAAACAAAACAGAATCACCAAAATGTAATATCGGGTATAAAGTCAAACAAACGAGCGCGGTACCCGGGCACCACTTGGTGTGCGGTTCAGGGCCGACCTTATCCTTAGCCATCTAGGCGCCCCGGGCGAGCCATGCCTCAGGCGCCCTAAAGGACAACACTACACTTGGGGACGTTGAAATACATCCCCCCCCCCTAGGTTGTTAAGATTTTCCAGCGCCCTTGTAGTATCATCTAGGCGCCCCGGGCGAGCCATGCCTCAGGCGCCCTAAAGGACACAACAATACACTTTGGGGACGTTGAAACCCCCCTCTCCCCCTAGGTTAAGATTTCCCAGCGCCCTTGTAGTATCCGGCGCCCCGGGCGATCGACCCCGTCGCCCCACCCTAAAGCCGGCACTGGTGCGGTCCCAGAGGGCGCTTTTATGGGAGGGTGTTTTATGGGATTCAGGAGCAAGAGGAATGAAGAGAAAAATTATTAACTTCTTGCGTGGGTACATAACTATACTCCACTTTCTTTTTTATTGGGCAGAGCCTTTATTATCAAAACTAAAATACAATGAGAACTACACACTACGCTACATTTTTTAAAACTTTTATTTGATTTACTCTAGACCGCCATCTCGCGACGATGCGGTCTACGATGGGGCGTGTTTATCTAGAAGAAACCGATTTCACAACCTAGACGTTCTTACCACAAAAGTAGAGCCAAATCTCTTCGTTCGTCGTTCGAACATCAACCATGAAACGATGTCGCTTATTCGAGCTACGAGCTACTAACAACTACCGACTCTACCGACGAGCACTAGAATTAGGTTTGAAATGTGCCCCCCCTCCCTCTCTATTTTCCTTTTCTTCTCCTAATCCAAGAAATACGTAAAAAAACAAATGTAATGACAAAGATCACGGACCCCGGAGTCTGTAGAGTAGACAATTCAAATAAAAAAAAAAAAAAGCTACTAACAACTACATACCTAACTACTTACACTTAGCATATCTGAATTATCCGTAGACCAATGGAGGTTTACAGATAATCAAGATGTTCAAGCCTAATACCAGCGGAAGCGTGCCCATCATGCTGGCGGCATTACCACGCTGAATGGCAATGCTTTTATCATTGCAGCGGAGTGCGCATGGAACCTCGGCGACACCCAGCGAGGCGTGGAGTGGGCGCGGTCAGCGGTGCAGGCTGGCGGGGGGGAGCGGGCGGGGGCCTTGCTGGCCAGGCTGCTGATAGCCACCGACGAGATACACGGCGCTTTGGCGGCCTACGAACATGTACTAAGGTGCTTTCTTATCATGTTTAGAATAGTGATTCAGAGGGCGTTCATTAGTTTGTAGGATGTGGCATATTACAGACATATTTTTCGTGGGCTGTGATTTGAGTTCTAGCGTCGGGAATAATTAGAGATCTTCGGGTAAACTCGGCACCATGCCCATTGGTTATTTAGAAATGCGTCAGCATTTCCCATTGTCCATTTAGAATTGCGTCAGCATTTATTTAGATGGCCATGCACATGGCTACGCCACGCGTAGTTTCCAAAGTAAGCTATCAAATTCTGAATTATACGTTTTTACTTCTATCGGCAGTTGCTATGACTGCCAATTTTTTTTGGTTTCCTCTTTCCTCATGTCATGAGATTTGGCTCAAACCCCCAATCTCGCCTGAGATTATTCATAATGTATGTATTTGTTTATTAAATACACGGCATTTATTCTAAGAATATGAATGGTTATTATTTGGCCATATAATAAATACTTACTATATCAATTTTCTGCATCTCTACAAAGTAATATAAAAAGAGGGTTAGGACTTTGGACCCTTCATGTTGTTAATGGATGCCCCCTTACCATCAGACGCACGTCTTGCTTGTCCCATCTCTCTATACTATAAAGAAAATATAGATTGACTATCAAGTTTACGCAATCGCATTATGATCTTTTTCGTTCTTCAACTGGGTGAAATCTGCAAGATTGTTGAATTGTGACAGTTCTCACGCCTGCGGTGCTGATACCCTGGTAGCGGCAGGGGCTCTGCTGCTCCGAGCTGGTAGCCCACGAGGCGCCTTCCAACTCCTTGGCGCAGCTCTCGCTCATCAACCCACACAGCATGCCGCAGCGCTAGCATTGGCTGCTATGATGCTGCAGCATAAACACCTGCCCATCTAACTCCTAACTACGTCGGTTTTGGCTTTGTTGTTGCTGTTTCTATCATTGTAAACGAAAATAAAAGAGAAAGAAATATCAAAGCTAAGACAGATTTAGTTAGGTGGTAGACTCCCTTAAAGCTGCCTTAGCGAGGCTTCTCCCCTTAAAAACTTTACGTAATCAATGGATGCCCCTTACTATCTGATGCACGTCTTGTCCATCCCGTCACTCTATACTATAAAGAAAAGATAGATCGACAAATCTTTTTCATCCTCCCAATGGGTGATATCTGCAAGATTATTTAAATATTGTCGCAGTTCTCATGCCTGCGGTGCTGATACCCTGGCAGCGGCAGGGGCTCTGCGACTCCGAGCTGGTGACCCACGAGGCGCCTTCCAACTCCTCGGCGCAGCCCTCGCTCAGCAGCCCACGCAGCATGCTGCAGCGTTAGCACTGGCTGCTATGATGCTGCAGCACAAAGACCTGGACGCTGCTCTGGCGAGGCTCAAAGCAGCTTTGGCAGCACATCCGACTTGTGTAGCAGCTCACAGCAACCTTGGGTTGGCGTTGATTGGGAAGAAGAAATACGTAGCGGTATGTGTGATGTAATATAAGTTGTTATCGGGACAATTAAACTGACTACTGAAATTTACATTTTTTAAAGGGACATAAATGACAGTTGACCTTTTTTTTATTTATTTTTTATTTATTTCATAAACACTATAATTGTTACATATATGAATAAATTCGCCCTTTAAACCTGCACAAGGTTTGTCTAGGACAAATAGTTCTCGGCATTTTACTAAAAAATAAATAAAAAAAGTGAACATCATCTGTCGACATAATACCTAACATTATCACAATCACAATATACATAACAGATAGATGTCAGCGCACGCGCACCTAAGACAGTACTGTACTACTAACAATGTACAAAGCTTTGGTCGAAAGCTTTGCTAAAGCTAGCTTAAAAACGCCCGTAAAATAATTTCGACAGGGTTTTGCATTCTAAAAGTGCCTAATCATACACCTACAACTTAAAACCGAAATACCCATTAATAAGTAAAGGTAAAACTTTTGAAGGTCTGCTAATATAGCATCGAATCTTGTTATAGGCACTGACATGTATCCAACGTGCCGTGTGGTTAGCGCCACTGAGCGGTCGCGCGTGCCACAACCTAGGGCTGGCACTACTGACGTGTCGACGACTAGCTACAGTACCTATTCTGTAGAACTAGAAGCTTTGCTAGAAACTGTACTGTGTGCTAGAAGTTATGTGCAAAAGTGCAAACATTACTGTGTTTCGGTCTGAAGGGCAAAGTTTCCAGTGAAATTACAGGGCTTAGAGATATAACAACTTAGATCTCTGGGTGACGAGCGCAGTGCAGTGCTAGGTAATGATTTGGAATCTTCTTGTTCCAATAGCTGCGTGTCACTGTGTTGTTATGTGGCAGGCATGTTGCTTACCATCAGGCACATGACTTGCTCGTCTCGTCACTTTACATTAAAAAAAAAAAAAGTTAGATGCTCGTTTTAAGAGACCTTTAAGGGTCTTTAAGAAAGTTGACCTCAAGTGGTTTTTAATTGCCTAACAAACTTTGGGCTGGGGCAGTGTAATTAAAAACTATCTTTGATGGGCCAACGTACCTACACCTTGAATCCGCCCGAAAACTATTTTCGACTGGTTTATGCATTCTAAAAATGCCTAATTAACTACACCTATAACTTTTAACCTATCATTGAGCAGGTCAAACAAATGCGGTTTAGCGAATGCCGGAATTAACATATTTTTAAAAATATTTTTTGCATTCCAAAATCACCTTTAATTATAATTATAACCAAATGTGAACATGTAGGTAAAACATACGTGGTTTAACTAGTAATGTAGTATTAGGTATAGCACCGTATATTGTTATAGGCACTGACATGCCTCCAACGTGCCGTGTGGTCAGCGCCGCTGAGCGGTCGCGCGTGCCACAACCTAGGGCTGGCACTACTGACGTGTCGACGACCAGCTTCAGCGTTCTGCCGGCTCGCCACGTCGGCTGCCTTACAACCTACACAGCCCTACACGGTAAGATAGAGAAACTTTTTTAATTTTTATAGGTGACACTTGACTGCCATCTCGCCTGATGATAAACGACAATGCGGTCTACGATGGAGCGTGTTTACCTAGAAGAAACCGATTCACTCTCGATTTGAAGACACGACGATTGTAGCCATCGGGGAAAAACCCATTCAGGCAGTATTCCACAGCCTTGACGTTTTAATCACAAAAGCAGAGTCAAATCTCTTCGTTCGTGTCTTTGGAACATCAACCATGAAACGATGTCACTTTTTCGAGCTGCGAGCATTCCGATAGAAAAAAGGCCAAGGTGGTATTAGATCGTACAAATCATAAAAACCTATAAGCTAACAATTTTTTCGCGATGTTCGAATTTTTCGATGCTCATTGCATACCTATGACTTGAATGAACTACTCGTAATTTAAGTACCAATAAGTTTTTGAAGTGGCTGTTTTTTTTATTAAAGTGATGGGACGAGCAAGACACGTGCCTCAAAGTAAGCAATACCACAGATCAGAAAATAGTTACTGCAATACGCCTGCCCATAACAGCATAGTATCACGCAACTATTGAAATTGAAACAGAGCCCAAATAATTACCACTGCACTGCACAACAGTAGTCACTTAGAGATGTAAAATGATTTAAGTATCTCGTTGCCCTGAAATTTATCTGGAAATATTGCCCTTGATCGGAATACAGTAATATAAGCACCAGGCGCGATCCCAGCGTCGAATTTTGGAGGGGGTCACCAGAACAGAACCTCCGACTTTGAGGGGGGGGGGGGGTTCACGAGTACAAATACAATAAATCGATAAAAAAATACTACTAGTAGCTCTCCATTTTAATGTAACATATACGATTTTGGGGGGGGGGGGGGTCATGTCCCATGTGACCATATTTTTTATGTTCATACATTCCCTAAGCACATTAGTTCTAACTACTTACTAATTAAATTATTTTGCTACTCTAAGTTAAGCTAAATTAAATTACAGGACAAAGAGACAGAAAATAATTTGATCTCTTTATGTATTAATATCTGCGTACGTACTTGATATTTGGAACTACATATTGTTAGCACTTAGCCACTTCAAAAATTGGTTAGTAGGTAGAAGAATTTAAAGTCGTGGGCAAAGCACACTAACTGACAGGGTTCTTGTACTGTACATAGTTATTAACTTTGCACATAAGGTATATGTTCACTATGCACATTTATAAAAACATTCTATCAATCTAGCATAAGTACCTAGCCCCCTAAATGTTTCCATTGCTTACCAGCAATCGGGACCATCTCTGACATGGAGAGAATCAATCCTCTACGCTGACCTAGGGTTGGTGGATGACGCAAGTCATCACTTATTTTAGAAACACTTAGTTTTCTCGCGATGTTTTCTCTCTTTTATAATTTGTTTTTTTTTTACATTTTCAACAGGTTCTTCTAATAGCAATAGCGCTAGAGCGCCTCGGCGACAGTCGGTCCGACTCGGCGTACGCTCGAGCGGTAGCCCTGGCGCCGAATGACCCCCTTCTGTCGCTGAACCTAGCGGGGAGGCACGCGCGCGCGGGGAGGTTGCTCGAAGCAATGGAGGAAGCTGCCAGGGCTGCCAGTCTGATTGATGCGGAAGAAAAACCTGATGCCCACGTGAGTACCTTTCATCTGTAGGTAAGTATATTTATTATTTAATTATTGATTACTTACTAGCCCCAATCCTCCCACTGCTGGGCAAAAGCTTATCTTCCCTCCTTCCAGTTAGCCCAATTTACGGCTATTAGCTAGAGCCCAGAAAAGATTGAAGGCTAACTTGTGCTGTACTCAATCCGGTGCGGATTGTTCCGCTATTTTGGTTTTGGTGGATCAGGCAGTTCGACTAAGTCGTTCTCTGCTGACCACAGTTTTCACTGGTTTACTTTCGTGTCTTTCTATGCAAAAGACAAATTAACTTTGAAAAGAAGGCTCAACTTCAAACTCCAAGAACAAGCCAAGAACTTTAGAAGTAGGAGCGAGAGGTATACGAGAAAAATATCTCTATAACCTGCTGAAAGACCTTGGCTTGCCCAGATGTCCAGTAAGTTCTATATTAGAACGAGTATCTAAAGCTGCACTAGTAGGTTCATATCAGATTTGGCTGGACAGGAAAAGAAACACGAGGAGTGAAGGTGAGTGTTGATGTACGTCGGAAAGGGCCCCCTTAAACCTATACCCGTGTCATAAGTCTCGGGATCGGACCAGAGTGCGAACCATGGCTTCTGCTCTGGTAAATGGTTTCGGAAGAGAAAGTTTCAGTCGCCTCATTGTAGACGAAGCTCTCATGAACCATTTTGGAGCCATTGTGATGGCTTCAAGGCTGTCTGGTGTTGGTGAAATTGTCCTCATCGGAGACGTCAATCAGTTGCCTTACATCGACAGGGAAAATCTCTTCGAAATGAGGTATCACCGCCCGAACCTGGTAACAAAGATCAGCCAGGAGTTGCTCTGCACACATCGAAACCCAATGGACGTCGCATATGCGCTGAGGGAAATATACTCCGGTATGTACTCCTCAGCGCCCCGTATAAAGTCCCTAGAGCAGAGAAGATATAAGGGAGCGCAAATACCCAACACCCTACCAAACACCCTCTTTTTAGTTCACACTCAAGAGGAGAAAGAGACCCTGACAAACCAGGGTGACACCGGGTCACGCATCCTTACCATCCATGAAGCTCAGGGACTAACATACGAGTCGGTAATCGTAATCAAAACCAAGGCAAACATGAAGCTGCGCGAGAGCGTGCCCCATGCGGTTGTTGCAATCTCACGGCACACGGGGACCTTCATTTACTACGCTGATGACACCGACGACGCCATCGGTCGGTTCGTGCGGCGAGCGTTGGCTGCATCACCGAAGACCATCCGAAAGTTCAACCTACAGATGGCCATCAGGGACAGAAATGCAGCCGTAGTGGAGGCTCTGGGCCGGGAGGAGGCGGCTTAGGCAAATGGCAAGGCAAAGACTCAATGTGGAGTCGATTACTAGCGGTAGGATCCCAACCGACGAGCTCTAGAATTAAGTTTGAAATGTGCCCAACTCCCCCTTTTTTTCCTTTTCTTCTCCTACTCCAAGAAATCTGTAAAAATAAAATTGTATTGACAAAGATCACGGACCCCGGAGTCTGTGGAGTAGATATTTAAATAATAATAAAAAAAAAAAAGTATCGGGATCAACTCGGAATTTCTCTCTCTGCCATACGATGGACCCGGCACCCGCACGGTGAATCCATGGAATGCTAAGAAGTTCGTCTCTCATACCTACGTAAAGAAAACTTTGTACCCCTTTTTAGGAATGTGATGGTTCTTGCGTATTTAACAACGTCAACAGAAATGACGATTTTACGGGCCTCAGTTGACATGCACTGAAAGGAAAATTGAAGTGGTGGCTTCTTAGTCTCCGTCTGAAGGGTTCTAAAACCCTGATTCATGAAATCTAAATAGATTTTATAGGAATTTGTGCTGTACTCAATCCGGTGTGGATTGTTGATTATATTGGTTTTGGTGGATCAGGCAGTTCGACTAACTCGTTCTCTGCTGACCACAGTTTTCACTGGTTTAGGTACCTACTTTGTGTCTTTCTATGCAAATTTTGTAAGGCCAATTTTTATTTTACTAAGACCTAACTCATATAAGATACAAGCGTAGGCTTAGGTTGCGGCTCATCGGCAAGACTTTGCACTTATGCGTAATTTGGTTAATGAAGTTTTTGTATTTGTAGCCTGTACTCCTTATGTTTTCAGTTGGCGAGTTCTCTAACGGCATTGCTCTCTCAGCTAAGGGAAGCTGGTATAAAACGGTCGCAGTCGTCTCCACTGCCGACGGTGGAAGCAGCGCAGAAAGAAGATTTAAACACGGCAGATGATGATAATATGGCGGCTGACGAAGTTTGAAATGGTGCACTAAATACTGATAAAATTATCAAAAATTTACTCGATTCATTTATCTGAACCATAAATTCTTAAGAATAATAACGTCATTTACTGTTTACATAATTAGATAAAATAATAAATAAATAATAAATAGCAGCTGTAATGGGGCCTCGCTAATTAGATGCAGCTGTAATAAGGCTTTGTCATAGTCAAATTAACAAATAATTATAATATGAAAAACACAGTTGGACAACTGAACGATTAGCCCTTTTAACTCGTTCAGTGCTAAACAAGCTGCGATCACGCACGCGCCTCCCTTGGAAAAGATCGCTGGACGCGATCGAAACTGGAGTCGTCGACTGGACTGACCATATTTATCATACGTGAGTTACCCGTGTATTTATTGAAAATTTATATTTCATCGACGTATGTTTTTTATTTTTGTTGAAATTACAAAACCACTTTACCGATTTCGATAAAATTCAACCTATTGTTTTTTTTTAAAGTCTACTTATTGTTTCGTTCAAAAAAATTTTTTTTGAAAAATCGGTTGAACCAGTGGAAAATTCTGAGATAACAAAAAAATTTGGGACCTTCTTTTTTGATGTCGATTAAAAATAAATTATTCTTACTGACGATTGTATGATTAAAGTATCTAGAATTTAAATTGTTTTTCTTCGTAGCCACGTGCACGATTGAAATTCACGATTAATTTCAAGAAGGCAGTAAAATGGAGGTTTGTTGCTTTTTCGTAGATTTACGAATAGTATAAAATTTCTATTTCATAACAATATTATGTTATCCCATCGTTATGGCTTGTTGGCATTTGTATCGCTTCTCTACGTTACGGTAAGGATTTTTACATTGTTTTTTCATATTATTTTCTGCTTAGGTAGATAATATATTTCAGGCTGACGTCTTACTGGACGGAAATAAGCCACGAACATTGTTCGCAGTTGTAAAGTACTCCTAACGTATTTGAGTGTATTTTATTTGTCGAGTGGTAGCCGAGTCATATAAGTCGGCGCAGATCTACCTTTTTTAAGGATGATTGGTAGTCCGATTAAATTCATTGGAACAAATCAATCTCGATTTGATAGTCACATCTCCAGATGTATATCACTTCAATGATATTCAGTAACTACCCGTATCACGACGCAATCGGATTGATCTCTACTCGGAATCAAACCTCTCGGTCTTTGTCTCATCCGTTTAGAATGACAGAGACTAGGATTGTTAATCCGTGCCGCAATTATTCCGATCGCGTTGTGAATCAGCATACAGATGATTGAAATGATTGACAGTCTTTTTTATTTTATTTTTTAAATAAAGAGTGAGGAGACGTGCAGGACATTTGCCTGATGGTAAGCAACATGCCTGCCACATAACAGCACAGTGACATGCAGCTATTGGATCACGAAGAGTCCAAATCATTATCCAGCACTGCACTGCGCTCGTCACCCAGAGATCTAAGATGTTATATCTCTAAGCCCTGTAATTTCACTGGAAACATTGCCCTTCAAACCGGAACACAGTAACGTTTGCACATTACTGCTTGGCGGTAAAATAACTGGCAAAGGTGTGGTACTTTCCCAGGCGGACACTGCCAAGAGTCCTACCACTACTACTACCAGTCTGGTCAGCAATAACTTTTTTTTCTTAACAAATACTTAATTCTTGGAACAGGCCGATTACCTCTCGATATTTTCCTTCACCTTTTTTTAAGTTGGGGGCATTAGATACGTACATGACGTCGAAAAGACGGTAGTCCGCATGGGATATGAACCTGGGTACTCCGGAATCGGAATCGTTACTTGTACTATGTAAAACATCTTAATACGAGTAGGTATATAGAAATCCAGAGCTATGGATGTTTGTTTCCAGTGCACGCTTCACCAAATAAACCGAATATTCATGAAAGTTGCCATTTATGTGTGATTTGGTCCAATTCGATAGATATGATTTTAATTCGAGTTTAAGGGGCGTTTTCAAGATACAAAAAGACCTGTCAAAGACAGTTCCCAATTTCACCATAGGTGGCGCCAATGTTTTATTTTGTTAGAAAAATTTCACAAAAACAAACAGTGGTGCGTTTGGCTAAGTTATACTTATCTTTGACAAGTAAATTTGCATCTGGATAACGCATCATTGTCTTTATATGACAATATCCGAGCGAAGCCGGAACGGGCCGATAGTAAACAAATAATCGTTTTATAATTCTCCCAGGGCGGTAAAGAGCGTAAAGCGAGTCTAGTCGTCCTGCCGCCCCTCGTGATCGGTTACCAAGAACTGTACTACGACTCTGCGGAGGCCAAAGGTCCCAGAAACCTACGACGCGGCTCTCCTGACGAAGACATTCCTGATCCTTTGGTGCCTATCAAAGAGGAGAAGGAGCAGCTACCGCTAAACTCTACTCTTACTAATACGTCACTTAGTAATAAAGATGATACGTGAATAAATAGCCTATATTTCTACATAGGGGGCGCGGTCAAAGCCTCATATTTTGGGGAGGGTCACCAGTACGCAGCCTCCAATTTTGAGGGGTCACCAGTAGTAGGTAATACAGTACTGTATGATTGATAGATTTATTGTTCACAATACAAAAATCAAGGTCATGTCCCATGTGGCTATTTTGAAAAATTTGCTTCCATGTTAACTACATACATACAACTGTCTAGTGATAGCTGCTTGTGAAGTTTGGTCGAATCGAATGCTAAAAGCTAGGTGTCCTCTCAAAGGTGCGAAAGTACTTCAAGTCTGAGCAGTTGCTCACGTTATATCAAGCTCAAATTCGTTCTTGTATTGAGTACTGTTCGCATCTTTGGGATGGTTCGGCTAAGTATCAGCTGGAGGCCTTGGAATCGATCGAGAGACGTGTCAAAAAGCTCATAGGCAACGACACTCTTGTGCGAAAAAGACTACAAAGTCTTGAACATCGCCGAAAAGTTGCTAGTCTTTCGGTTTTTTATCGGATACACTTCGGAGAGTGTGCGACCGATTTACATGATCTAATACCACCTTGCCCTTTTTTCTATCGGAATGCTCGTAGCTCGAGAAAGCGACATCGTTTCATGGTTGATGTTCCAAAGACGCGAACGAAGAGATTTGACTATACTTTTGTGATAAGAACGTCAAGCCTGTGGAATGCGTTGCCTGAGTGGGTTTTCCCTGTTGGTTACAATCTTTGTGTCTTCAAGTCGAGAGTGAATCGGTTTCTTCTAGGTAAACACGCTCCATCGTAGACCGCATCGTCGCTTATCAGGCGAGATGGCGGTCAAGTGTAAGCCTATAAAAGTTAAAAAAAAAAAAAGAATGTCTCAATTTTAAATTGAAGTCGGTTTTTGTTTTTTCGTAGAAAATAAATCATTAACACAAACAATTAAAAGAAACAATTTAAACCGAAACAAAAAAGTTTACTTGAACTAAGAGACATATTTATATTAGGTAAACAATAAACATACAGTTAAGGTTAGAAATATCCTACTTACAAATCTTAATATATATAAATCTCCAGTCACGATGTTTGTCCGCGATGGATTCCTAAACTACTTAACCGATTTTAAATTAAATTGGCACACCGTGAGCAGTCTGGTCCAACTTGAGAGATAGGATAGTTTTTATTTCGATTAATAGTCTTTAAATGACAATATCCGAGCGCAGCCGGAATGGGCCGCTAGTATTATATATGTCAAAGTTGGGATATTTGTTGCTCAACCGTGCTGGAACTTCTGGGTAGCGATTCTAAATCCATTCGGTTGCATCCGATACGGAATCTCATCTCTCGGTCTTTGTCTTCTCTGTTTAGCATGACAGAGACATAGGGATTGTCATTCCGATTCCGAACCATTCGGCATCGCATTTAGAATCGCTACCCTGAACAGATTGGGTTGAAATTTGGAATACATTTAGGTAGGATATAGTCTGGCATAACGCACACGCTACCATTTATCCTGGGAACATAATAGCATCGGGATCAACGCGTAAAACCACGGAGTGCCGCTAGTAAGTAACCTAGTAAAACATTGTTTCAACATTTTCAATCAATGTTGACGGATTGTGAAAAACAATGAAAATGTAGATTTTTATCTCACTGCTCATTCCAATCAAACTGTCCGGTGAAAATAGGCATATCTTGATAAACTAGTCCAAAGAAAAATGGCTGTTTCTTGCCTGGCTTTACTTCTGATTCTTTCGGCTTTCTAGGCTGAGCTGTAACGTACAAATCTGAAAAGAATAATTTCAAAAGGTAAAATTTCCCGATTGTGTAACAGTTATTTAAAGAACGCGAATAATAGAATTACATTATTTATTTGTGTTAAAAAATAGTTTATGTTTTTCCTTTCTCTCGTACATTGTACAAGTAATGCGAAGTGAAAACGGCTTACTACCAGGCCGATCGTCTTTCTCGTCGATCGTCTTCAGAGAAACTACAGAGCATAGAGATTTATTATCTTATATCTTTGGGTGACGAGCGAAGCGCAGTGCTAGGTAATGATATGGACTCGGCGTGTTCCAATACTCCAATAGCTGCGTGACACTGTGCCGTTATGGCAGCCGTTTGCTTACCATCAGACACATCCCCTGCTCCCTCAATATTATAAAAAAAATCGAAATAAAAAAAAAACAAATCAAAATCTAGATTTATTATCCACGAACCGGCTGACGCAGTGTAAGACGGCACGATGGACCGATATTGTCTCGGTCGCTGGATGGAGTCGATGGATGGAGCCGGCACAATACCGGTTATTGTGGAAATCATTGGAGGAGGCCTATGTCCAGCAGTGGACGTCTGCAGGCTGCAGATGATGATGAGATTTATTATTATTGTAATTGTGTAGTAACTTACATGACAATACACTAAACTCTGCCCCATTTTCGTTGATGTTTGTTTGTCCAAATTGAGTTATTGTGACAACACCCAACGTGCCCAAGGTCTGAAACAAATATTTTATAAGCATTGCCATTCAGCGTGGTATTTCCGGCAGCATGTTGAGCATACTTTCAACTGTAAGCTCTTGCCAGTCTCCCTGGATATCTCGAAGGCATTCGACAGGGTTTATTTAAGCTTGTTGGCCTTATAGCTTTCAAGTTTTTGTCCTAGTTTTATGGCGTGGAAATTGGACATGTTGAAGAACCGTTCCATACAAGTGGTCATAAAAGACTGCTTGTCGGAACTAATCGCAATAAATGCCGGAGTCCCTCAGGGGTTGGTGCTCTCTGCAATGCTCTGTCTGGTGCATATTATCAACGATCAGTTGAAATCTGATGCAAGCAATTGCTCATTCTTTACCAAGAACAGATTGGCTCTTGTATGAGATATTTTTCGCACCTTAGGGGTGGGTTAGCTAAGTACCAGCTGGAGGCCTTGGAATACAGATTCCTAGGCCTCCAGTTGGTAGCTGGCAGCCTCTTCGATAGCGAGAGACGTACGAAAAGGCTCATAGGCAACGACACCCTTGTTCTAAAACGATTTTTAAAGTCTATAGAATTGACAAGGTAGCAAGCTTGGCGCTCTTATATCGAATACATTTTGGAGAGTATGCAACTGGTCTGCATGATCTAATACCCTGTCCATTTTCCTATCAGACTGCTCGTAGCTCGAAATAAATAAATAAATATTCGTGGACAATTCACACACAACACCATCTGACCCCAAACTAAGCAGAGCTTGTAATATGGCGGCAAGATAGCTGATATATTACTTATATAGTTTAAATAGTGACATTGTTTCATGATTGACGTTGCAAAGACACAAACGAACGATTTTACTTTTGTGATAAGAACGTCTAGTCTAGACTCTAAATCTAGACTGTAGCGTTGACTGAGTTGCTTTTTCCCGATGGTTACAATCTTGATATGTTCAAATTGAGAGTGAATCGGTTTCTTCTAAGTAACCACGTTCCATCGTAGACCGCATCGTCGCTTTACATCAGTGGTTAAAAATAGTGAGACCCGAAGCCGGAAGATTTCTTTCATTTACGAGCGTGACGTTTGAGCTCAATTCACCACCCACGAAAGATCTGCATGTCGTGAGCCAAAATCAGTGTTCACTTCAGTAGTACGACCTCATCGATGGTTTCCTCCGAGGCGAAGCGTATACGCGGCGGCATCAGCTTGGAGCTGGTGGTGAAGACCGGCTGGATGTTGCAGATGGCCGCTTCGAGGCCGTCGCGAGACATCCGATGGAACAGGGTGTGCAGCAAGTCCACGTCGTTTGGAGCTATCACCACTAATTTGAACTCTCTGTCTTGCAGCGGAAGCTCCAAAATCTAAAATACACAAGTTAGGTAAAAAAGTATAACACTCGTTAATAAGAAAATGGTGTTTAAGTCTACGTCGTTTGGAGCTATTACTACTAATTTGAACTCTATGTCGTGTAACGAAAGCTCCAATCTGAAAAACACAAATTACGTAGAGCAACTGTAAGTAGAAACATATTGCACTCAAAAACAACAAGAGTGTTGAGTCTACGTGTAATTTGGTTTTGGCGCTGGCACTACTAATTTGAACTCTCGGTCGTGTAGCGGAAGATCCAAAGTAAAAAAAATACAGAAGTTACGTAGAACCATAGAGGCGTATTGCATAATATATTAATAAAACAAAAGTATTAAGTCTACGTCGTTTGGAGACTCTACTAATTTCCTACTACACTATTATATTATCCTATCTATACAACTACTATATATCCTATACTATTTAATAAGTTCGAGAATCTTAAATGAAAAAAAAATTGGCAGTCATAGGAACTGCCTTACAAAAACTTATAACTCAGAATTTGATAGCTTACTTTGGAAACTACACGTGTGTAACCGGAGGGCGTGGCCTGGGCATCATGGCATGGCCATCTAGAAATGCGTCAGCATTTCCTATTGGCTGATGCATTTCTAGATGGCCATGGCATGATGCCAAGGCCACGCCCTTTCAGCATTTCCCAGTGGCTGACGCATTTCTAAATAGCCAATAGCCATGGTCCCGAGTTTACCCGAAGATTTCTTAACATACCCGAGCGTGATGCTAGAATCCAATTCACAGCCCACGAAATATCTGTCTAGGCGCGCCTAAAGAAGTTTTCACTTCAAAAAGTTGTGTTGCAATGTTTCCAGAGAAAGTAGTGGGCAGGATAAAACATCTTACTTATTATGTCTCGGTGATAAGCGCAGTGGACTGCTGAGTAATGATTCGGACTCTTTATGTTCCAATAGCTGCGGGTCACTGTGCTGCTATGGGTAGGCATGTTGCTTACTATCAGGCACATTTCCAGCTCGTCTCGTCACTCTACACTAAAACAAAACGTAAAACGCACGTACGTAAAAAGGGACGTCTTTCACTTTATAAGAAAAATGGTGTTCCTTCTGAGTAGCGATTCTGAAACCATTCGGTTGCATCCGACACGGAATCTCATCTCTCGGTCTTTGTCTTATCTGTTTAGCATGACAAAGACTGAGAGATGGGATTCCGTGTCGGATGCAACCGAATGGTTTCAGAATCGCTACCCTGATGTACCTAACTAGCGAAAATTTGCCGTCACAGGGACTACCAATAAGGACCAGAAAAAAACAAATAAATGGTATTTTTCTTAATAGTTATCTATAAGTATAATAACTATTACCCGAGCTTCATAATTGACATCTTGTGTGTAACTGAAAGAGTTGTATATTTTCATCAACGAATTCCCATTTTCTCGCGCCCATGGGCTCTGCAAAAATCAAAATATAAGTCATATTTTTATAGTTTATTATTGTAAATAATAATTTATTAAATGTACCACGGAATGAATCGAAATCAAAATCGATTTGGGGGTTTTCGAGAAATCGGGGAACACAGGTAGGTACTTAAAAAATAAAGTGACCAAGTGCGAGTTGGACTCGCCCATGAAGGGTTCCGTTGCAGCAAGTAACATAATATACATACGAGGGTCAAACTGAAAGTTCTTAGAACTGGCCACTTATAAACAATATAATAAAAAAATAATTCTATAATTTGAAAATAGAACTCTTTGCCAATATTACTGAGTATATACTTCATTAATTTGTCATTTGTTTTACGATTTGGCGGCAAATTGAAAATTGTCTGTGTCACGTCAACATGAATTTAACACGAGAAAATTTTCGTGCAATGATTTTTTATGACTTTCGATGTCATTTAAGTCAACAAGAAAGTTATGATAGACTACGATTGGCCTTTCACGATGAGCCCCATCTCGTGCGACTGTTTACAACTGGTTTAATGAGTTTAAACGTGGTCGTACTAATCTCACTGATGATTTACGTGAGAGACGGCCTTCTACGGCGACGACTGAAGATAACATCTGTGTTGTGCGGCGTATGATAGAGACTGACAAAAGAGTGACCTATCAGCAGATTCGGACAAGCTTAGGCATCGGTATGAGTCAAGTGCACAAAATCCTACACGAACATTTAGCGGTCAGGAAGCTTTGCGCCCGGTGGATACCTCATAATTTGACTGAGGCTCAAAAACTCCATCGTGTGGATTGGTGCCGTAAAATGATTGAAAGATTTAACGGAGGTGACTCAAATGCTGTGTTCGACATACTAACAGGTGACGAAAGCTGGATTTACTGTTATGATCCTGAAACCAAAAGACAATCTGCTCAGTGGGTGTTTCCTTTCGAGGAGTTGCCAACTAAAGTGAAGAGAGATCGAAGTGCGGGGAAAAAAATGGTGGCCTCGTTCTTTGGAAGGATAGGTCATTTCGCAACAATTGTGTTAGAGGATCAAAAAACAGTTTCTGCAGAATGGTACACTACCAATTGGTTGCCACTTGTCTTGGAAAAAGTGCGAGAGAAACGACCTCGCAGTAGGATCCTCCTTCACCACGACAACGCCTCATCGCACACCGCCAAGCGAACGATCGACTATTTGGCGACATCAAACGTTGAATTACTGGGTCACCCGCCGTATAGCCCCGACCTCGCGCCTTGTGATTTTTATTTATTTTTAAAAATTAAAGAAAAACTTAAAGGAAAGCGGTTTATGAATGCTGAAGAAGCGGTGGCTGCGTATCGCGATGCCATTGAAGAGACCCCTAAGGACGAGTGGGCAAAGTGCTTTTCCCAGTGGTTCCATCGTGAATCGTGAATGGACAATATTTTGAAAAGATATAATAAAACTAATAACTGGCTAATGTAATCAGTTTTTGATTTTCTAAGAACTTTCAGTTTGACCCTCGTAGTACACATAGTTCTTGTAGTTCTATGTAACTTTGATCGAAGTTTTAATGATAGTGTATTTATGACGTACTAAAAAAAACTACTCATCAGATCGAGTTCAAACCAATTTTCGTTGGTAGTTTGCATGGTAATGTACATCATATATTTTTTTTAGTTTTGTCGTTCTCTTACTTTAGAAGTTAGAGGGGGGGGGGGGGGCACACATTTTACCACTTTGGAAGTGTCTCTCGCGCAAATTATTAAGTGTAGACAATAATTAAATTAGAAACCTCAACAGCATTTTTAAAGACCTATCGATAGACACACCACACGTGTAGGTTTGATGAAAAAAAATATTTGAGTTTCAGTTCTAAGTATGGGGGGCAACCCTAATTTTTCTTTTTATATTTTTTTTTGTACAAATCTTAATGCGATTCACAGAATACATCTACTTACCAAGTTTCAACAGTATAGTTCTCATAGTTTCGGCAAAAAATGGCTGTGATTTACGGACGGACAGACAGACTGACAGACAGACAGATATGACGAATCTATAAGGGTTCCGTTCTTAACGTTTTACGGAACCCTAAAAATGGCTGTCCAATTGATAACCTACCCCCTAATTTGCGGTATGTTAAAAATAATAGTCGCTATTAACTACAGTTAACAATGCTGTGTTTAAGTAGTAAGTAGAATAAACAAAAGGGGTCTTGAGTATGAGTATATAAAATTTGATTACCTGATAAGTGCTAAAATTAAGTAACACCATTTGCGTAAATTTAGGAATATTTTTCTTTAATCCGTCAGTATTCACATGACTATGCTTATTCGCCTGAAAAATAAAATTATCTATTATATACCTACCACGTATTCTAACAAATGTATCTATTGGTTCATAATGCAAATCGAACGACTCAATATCTTTGTCTCTTTCATTCTCAACGGATAAGACAAAGACCGAGATGTTTCTTTCCGCATCGAGATCAATCCGATTGCGTTGAGAATCAGGGCCCAGAGATATCTGAGTATAATGGGCCTCTTTCTTTTTAAAGTTAAACTTTTTTGTTTAAGTAAAGGGTGACGAGACGAGCAGGTCATGTGCCTGATGGTAAGAAACATGCCTGCCACATAACAGCACAATGACACACAGCTATTGGAACATGAAGAGTCCAAATCAAAACCTAGCACTGCACTGCGCTCGTCACCCAGAGATCTAAGATGTTATATCTCTAAGCCCTGTAATTTCTCTGGAAACATTGCCCTTCAAACCGGAACACAGTAATGTTTGCACATTACTGCTTGGCGGTAGAATAACTAGCAAAGGTGTGGTACTTCCCCAGGCGGACTCTGCCTAGAGTCCTACCACTCCTTTTGTTGCACCACCACATATAGATTTTCCGTGGGCTGTGAACTGAGCTCAAGCTTCACCGTGAAGCTTGAAGCCTTCATGTTCGTAAATGAAGGAAATCTTCGGCTCGACGCGGATGATCTAGATGACCATGGTCATGGCCACGCGCTCCAGTTTCACCCGCGTAATTTACAAAGTTAGCCATAAAATTCTGAGGTTATTAGTTTTATATCGGCAGTCCCTATGACTTCCAATTTTTTTTTTAAATATAGTGCCGGGAAGTAGAAGGCATGGCGCAGACTTAAATAATAGCACAGCGCCAGGCAACCAAGTGAAGAACCCAGATAATTTTCCAGTATTGCACTGGGCTCGTTATAATATGTCATGACGGGGTCATTATTTTCCCGGGCAAAAAATGTGTGTTATTCCAGGCTGCTCTATGTTCCAAATTTCAAACCGATTCGTTTGGACGTTCTGAAGTGATTAAGGCCCGCCATACACGCTACGGTATGCCTCCACAGGTAGACCGGAGTGTGTGTGGGAAGCCTGTACAGGCGACCGGAGCAAGATCGAAAATCAATTCTGTTCGGTTGGACTGTGCAGGCATAAAAACTGCACAGGTAGACCTCTCCGGCAGACCGTAGCGTGTATGGCGGGCATAAGCAACGAACAACGAAATATCAAAATTTTAGCATTTATATTATTAGTATTTCTACCGGATGAAAAGTAAACTATGTAATTCTAGACTATAATCTACTAAAGTTTCAAAAATGTCTGCGATCTTTTTATTCCTTCAGCTCTTACGGAGCGGTCTGACTGAGCAACAAACATCCCAATTCCCAATACTCGAGCTTAACAATATTAATTAATTAGTAGGATATCTTTGTAGTTTAAGTTGTCCTCTCTATTAAGCCCGAGATACACGATTCTATTTTTTAAGCTAGGATAGCAAGCTAGTACCTACTTCTACGTGTAGACAACGCTACGCAATGCTAGTTTTGTCTACACGAAGCTAGGAGGACTAGCTTCCTAACTTACTAACACTAGCTTGCTATCCTAGCTTCGTGTTGCTGGGGCATTATACCAGTGCATCATCACTCGCTCAAGGTCGCTCGGTTTTAGCCTACAGCTAGACCATTCCTCCCAGGGAACAAGTGCCAGTCGGTTGTCGGACGCACGGCTGAGCGCTCGCGCAACACGTTTCCCGCGCATATTGTTATTAGATATGTCGACAACCCTCCGCGCTAGACAGGGACAGAGTTACGCGTTAGAAGAGAGCGCAAATGTTAAGTTGAACATCGCGACAGGTATTGAGCGCTAATGCGAGCTGAATTGAACTTTGTTGCGTCCCAGCAAGAGTCGCTATTTATATAATTGTTTTCGGTAAGTGAGGCTTCTGTACTTGTACTAATATTTATTCTGTGATAATACTAATAATGCTATTGTATGGATGTTTATTACTCAATTGCGTCGGAAAGCCTGAACGCATCGGGTCAACATTTTGAACACGGTTAGATTACGAGTATGGTCTGGTATTACACAAAGGCTACTTTTAATCGCGGGAAAACGCCGAAAACAGTAAAAGCGAGTAAAATCTGCTAGTAGGTAAGATGTAATTATCGTAATGTGATGAGTACCACGCTGCTAGTAAAATGTATCCTTAGATAAAGAATAAGTAAATAGATCAGGATTTTCCGCACGGTTCCTTTGTACCAATCGTAAGCAGATGAGGTGTATGTTAGCTATGGCGACATAGTGATGTGCCGCGACAAAAGTATGACACTTCCACAAGAGCGACAAGGCAAGAGCGATCAGACCCGAGCTTTCGGTGTAAAGCGTTTGTTCTAACTCTATACGTAGTATATGTAAACTCTTTGGATGTATCTTAATGTAATGAGTAGTTTGTTACCCAACTTAGAGCCTCCTGTGACGGGCTTTCCACAATCTCCAAATTTATATCGTCTTTTAAGTAAGACTCCAGGCTGCATGGAGCGACGAAATATTTGTTACTCGTCGAAAACTCGGGTTTATTCTTAAGGCTTACACATTTCTGAAAGATTGAAATATGAATTGTAGTGTGGGGCTGGTTCTGCTTCTTATTAGGAGAGGAGACAAATAATATTCAAGGAAAGTACTGAACATTTATTGCAATTTAAATATATACACATTTACTATTAGGTAGCATACGACATAACATGTAAGCAGTACCTACGCATTCGAAATCTTACGACTACTCTCAAAAGTCTGACAAGGATGCCGCATGTCTTCCGTTTCACTCGCACACTATATATATATTTTGGCGCGGACGCGGCGAATGCAGCACTGCATGCAGAGCTCGCTGCTCGGTTAGTTGCGTCTCCGGCGCGTCCCCCAGTATTTGTTCTGTGGGCGCGTCGCTGTAGATGCGCGTGCGATGGACGTATGATAGTTCCGCAGCTCATTACGCACGTAGTGCGTTAGTCACTACAGTAGAGTTATAGGCGTAGATATTTTGGTGTTGCCTAATTTATGATGAGAACTACACTACATTGTTTTTTTTTAACTTTAATAGGTTTACACCTGACCGCCCTCTCGCCTGATGTTAAGCGACGATGCGGTGTATAGTAGTTTTTTTTTAATAAATAGTGACGAGGCGAGCTGGACATTTGCCTGATGGTAAGCAACATGCCTGCCACATAACAGCACAGTGACACGCAGCTATTCGAACACGAAGAGTCAAAATCATTACCTAGCACTGCACTGCACTTGTAACCCAGAGATCTAAGATGTTATATCTCTAAGCCCTGTAGTTTCACTGGTAACATTGCCCTTCAAACCGGAACACAGTAATGTTTGCACATTACTGCTTGGCGGTAGAATTACCGTTAGAAAACCGTTTAATTTTTCAAAGACTCAGATTGACTCAACTGTAGTGATAAGAACGTCTAGAACGTGAAATGCGTTGTCTAAGACGGTTTTTTGACAATTACAAACTTGGCGTCTACAAATCGAGAGTGGATCGGTTTCTTTTAGATATGCTCCACCGTAGACCGCATCGTCGCGTCACTTAACATCACGCGGAATGGCGGTCAAGTGTTACCTATATCAGTAAAAATTGGCAGTCATAGGAACTGCCGATAGAAGTGAAAACTTTTGACTCAGAATTTGACATCTCACTTTGGAAACTACGCGGGTGAAACCGGAGGGCGTGGCCATCACCATGGCCATCAATGGGAAATGCTAACGCATTTTAGATGGCAAATGGCAATGATTCCGAGTTCACCCGAAAATTTCTTATCATTCCCGAGCGTGACGCCAGAATTCAATTCATAGTCCACGAAAAATCTGTCTGAGGTGCGCCAAAAGAATTTTCATTTCAAAAATTTTACTTACTTTTAAGAAATGATTAAGCGACCCTCCAGTGTCCTTGAACATAGCTAACAGCATGTGCTGCCCGAGTGGTGATGATACCCAGCTCCGAATCTCCTGCCATACATTTTTAGTAGTTTATTATCACACACAGTCATACAAAAAACTGCGTGAACCAGGACTAAGTTTTGTACTACCAAGAAATAGACTAATTTTCAGACTTAGATTTTATAATGTAGTATCTCACTCTGCCGAACCCGTAGTATCGACATTTTATCAATCCATAACTCTCAGAAAGAGTGACGTAGGAGTCTAATTTGAGGAGTATTTCCAATCGCAGTCATCTTTCACTCTTAAAGCTCTCACAAAACCAATCGATTAATTTTATAGTCGCGCCATCGGCCATCGGCCGCGGTAGAAGATGCCGCTGATAAGAAGAAGCGAAAGTATGGTATGTTGGTGTCGCAGTACGAATTTGTACCTGTTGCCGTGGAGACCTTGGGTTGTTGGGGCGCAGAGGCTAAAGGGTTCCTCTCAGAATTGGGGCGCAGGCTCAGGGAGAATACGGGTGACTCCCGCTCTGGCGCGTTCCTGGAGCAAAGGTTGGCTATTGCCATTCAGCGTGGGCAAGCGGCGAGCATCATGGGCACTTTTGCGCCGGGAGCAGTTAGGGGTGGGTTATTCGGAGATTAGTTTTTTTAATATATTGTTGTCACCTGTATTTGTTTGTAGTAAACTTTGTTTCTTGTTTACTGTTATTTAATTTATTATCAATCTATTACAATACAAAAAAACAGATAATTATTCTTTATTTTATAGTTATCAAGGTAAATGTTTGTGTTATCGAAGAATTCTGTTATAAACGCCTTTATACAAATATTGTGGACGAAAATGCTTCAATGCTTTTCTACAAAGAATTATGAACATTACCGATTAAAACTGAAACAAAGTTTAGAAATGCTGTCCTAAGCATAAGCATAAACAGCCCCTTAAATGTTCCCACTGCTGGGACTCGTTGCCTTCTCTCGCAAGGAGAGAGTCAAAGCCATAATCATAATCCACCATGCTGGCCCACTGCTCGTTGGTGGATGGCAAGTGCATGTCGATTTCCTCACAATGTTTTCCTTCACGGTTTTAAGTTAACGGCTTAATGGCATTAAGTACATGGCTTCGAAAAGACAGTGGTGCGCGTGGATTTGATTCCAGGGTCTCCCGATTTGCAGTCGCCGTTCTCCCGACTAGACCAGTTGTAACTTTCAAACTAAAACAAAGTTTATGGACTAACCCATGAACCCCAGGCCTTCTTTATTTTATAAAAGCTGAAAGTTTGTCAGCGTATGCTCCCAGCACAGGAAAGAACGATGGCCCACGATGAAGTTTGGATCATCCTGGCGTTGGAAGATAAACGGTACTAAAGGTGTACCGATCTAAATTTGTCAAATTATAAAGTCTGCTATTACCTTCAGAATATTATTAAAAATCACACCAATAATTGCTAGACACTTAACATAGTGGTAAACACTCGCCAGACACCCATGTTGTGTTAATGCTCATGCAATTATAATTCTACTTGCGTCATAATATGCACGATGATTTTTATATATAATACTTGGGTACCAAATAGCAGCCTAATTATCATAAGCAGCCCACTAAAAGTTCCCACTGCTGGGACTCGGGGTCTTAGTACCGTTTAGCAGCCAAAGCCAGGATGACCCAAGCTTCATAATGGTCCATCGTTCTTACCTGTGTTAGGAGCATGCGCTGACAAGTTTTTAGCTTTTATAAAATAACGAAGGTCTGGGGTTCACGGGCAAGAGCCGAGAGCAAGAGCTCTATTAGGTACGCTGTCCTAAGATCTGTCCTAATCAAGCAATACCTAAAGGTGAAACTGAAACATACGTTTGAAGAAATGTATGATAATTGTCTTGAAACTTCACGGGAATAGTCATGTTACTCAAAACTACGCTCACCTGCATTTTTTATAGAAAAAAGCGGAAATCACCGTGTGCTACAAAATAAGTTACAAATTGTTGTCAAAATACATTAACACATGTAGCCCAATTCACTATACCAATGTAATTTTTTTGCCTTATATTTTGACCCTCGCTAATTTCTGTATTTATAAATAATTAAAGGTCATATTATGCTGGTATTGTTTGGTTTGTTTATTGGTATAATATAATGAATACGACCAAAATATGACCACGCGTTTTGATTAATAACTTCAATATTAAATTTCTGTCATTTTGGCGCACCAACGAAGTTCCGAAACGTACCTACATGGTTGATTTAGCAAGTGACGTCCGAAAAATGTTTTGGCGATATGTGCCTCCACCAAATTTTTTTTGGGTCTCTTACCTCCTTTTAACCCGACTGCGCGACGCAAAGGAGTGGTAATGTGTTTAACAATCTATGTATGTATGTATGTTCCTTTGAAGCACTATACAGACCAAACACCTGAGCCGATTTTTATGATTCACACGTCAATCGATTCCACTTAGTCTGGCGAGTGACTAGTGCGAGTGCGAGTGGCGAGTGACACTAAAGACATGACATTCAATGTAAATCCTATATGGCGGCTACCGGACGCCATATTGTCCAAATAAAAAAATTAAAATCACCAAACACCAAGAAGGCATTGAAGTCTTAAAACACTCAAGAAGGGCATCGTTGAATAGGTATTTAAAAATAATTTTTAGCTTTCTTTCAATGTTTTTCGATTTGAGTAACCGTTTAGGATGTTTATCGATTTAAAGTTGCGTAACAACCATTCTCACATTTATAGGTTTTTAGGTAGCAGAAAACTTCGTATAACTAACTGTACGTGTGAATGTGGATGGGCACTATATACTAAAGTATCTAGTAGGTAATTGGACTACCTTTTTTCGTACGTGCAGGAAATGTGTGTGTACAGGCAGGGCTGTAAGGTATGCGACCTTACCGCCCCGCCCGGGAGACACAGCCGTTATATGCCGTTATGTTGCGCTCTATACCATGTATGGATATGGTGCCCCTATCTACTAATAAACCTCCATGGGGTTTCAACTCTGCCGCTGATGGTGGTAACACGGAACCGCTCTCGGATTGCTCCGCCTCGGTCGCCCATCTTCAACTTCAAACGATTTAGTACTCAACGTCACTCTAAGACCTCTAATTATATAGGTAGTAGGTACTAACACAAAACTATATTTTATGAATAGACCAAGAGCCCACTCGGGCCAGACCTTCGTTATTTTATAAAGGCTGAAAGTTCATCTGTGTATGTCCCCTATACAGGTAAGAACGACCACGGACTATATAGTTTGGGTTGTGGTTACTTAGGCAGGTAACCGGTAGTAAAGGTGTATAAAATAGTACCTTACATTCGTTAAAGTATAAAGCTCAATATTTTTATATTTTGTTAAAGATAACTTTAGCAATCTCGTCATCTATTGCCAGACACTTATGACAGTTGCTACCCCCTGCCAGACACCCCTAAACTTTAATAAATTATAGGTAATTATACTTTTGTTATAGTATAAAAGCTAAATCTTTTATATGTTACTTGGGGACCTATGCAAAAATGTAACCTCGATAGCCGGACAGTTTTAATGGTTTTTACATGTTGCCAGACACAATACATCTAAAGTCCGCTGTAAGTGCAAGCGCGAGGGCTTAGTCGAATACGATCAGATACAGAAGTTAAACTTGATTGCAATGTTGTTGAAGATTCTGTTGAGGAAGGCTGTAAATGAGATGGTTCTGTGGTCAACATAGGTATGTTGATACCTATTGATAACGAGGTTGTTGAGCAATTGTCTGTAGGTAGGTACACTGGCAGATTTTTGTCTTTCACTGTTTTTTGTTGAATTTTTAGGTTCAGAAGTTAAGTATTTTTTCAAAAGTCCTGTAAATGCCTTATAACATTCACGGTGATAACCATTTTCTGTATAACATCAGACAGTATAATGTTTTTATATTTAAGGTTATGTTCTTTTCTGATTTTCAAAACAGTTTTACATTTTTTTAGAGTTTCCTCCGAAAACTAAATAATATACTTATTGTATTAAATAATAAGTGTATTAAATAATATACTTATTGTACTAAAACAAACAAACAAGCAAAAATCAAACAACAATTATTATAATATTGTTATTTACTAATTAAAATATCACATAACACAAACATAAAATTTCGTAACAAAAATACTAAGCAAATTTAAATCATAAAATACTTAATAATTTAATTTTCTCTACAGCAAAGGCGAAAGTTGATGAACGTAGTGATCGTAATATTATTCCGAGGGCTGCTAGCAAAATTTAGGTAGGTATTTGAGGTAAGCTGAAAACATTTATTGAAGTGAAAACTTCTTTTGGCGCGCCACAGGCAAATTTTTTGTGGGCTGTGAATTGAATTCTAGCGTCACGCTCGGGAACGATAAGAAATCTTCGGGTATTCTCGGGACCATGGCCATTGGCCATCAAGAAATGCGTTAGCATTTCTCATTGGCCATTTAGGTGACTATGCTCATGGCCACGCCCTCCGGTTTTACCCACGTAGGTAGGTAGTTTCCAAAGTAAGCTATCAAGTTCTGAGTTATAAGTTTTCACTTATATCGGCGGTCCCTGTGAATGTCATGTTTCTTTTAGTATTATTTATAACCAAAAATAAAGTGGCCAAGTGCAAGTTGGACTCGCCCATGAAGGGTTCCGTTGCAGCAAGTAACATAATATACATAGTACACATAGTTCTTGTAGTTCGTTGTAACTTGGTCGAAGTTTCAATAATAGTGTATTTATGACGTACTAAAAAAAACTACTCATCAGATCGAGTTCAAACTAATTTTCGTTGGTAGTTTACATGGTAATGTACATCATATATTTTTTTTAGATTTTTCATTCTCTTACTTTAGAAGTTAGAGGGGGGGGGGGACACACATTTTACCACTTTGGAAGTGTCTCTTGCGCAAACTATTCAGTGTAGACGAAAATGATTTTAGAAACCTCAACATCATTTTTGAAGACCTATCGATAGACACCCCACACGTGTAGGTTTGATGAAAAAAAAATTTTTGAGTTTCAGTTCTCAGTATGGGGGGCAACCCTAATTTTTCTTTTTTTTCTTTTTTTTTGTTCAAATCTTAATGCGGTTCACAGAATACATCTACTTACCAAGTTTCAACAGTGTAGTTCTCATAGTTTCGGCAAAAAGTGGCTGTGACATACGGACGGACAGACAGACAGACAGACAGACAGACAGACATGACGAATCTATAAGGGTTCCGTTTTTACGTTTTACGGAACCCTAAAAATTGGGATTCTCAAAAAGAGATATCTTTTTGGAAAGACTATCTACCTGGCAGGTGATCTAAATTGAGGGATTCATTTTGCCCCGCTACTCACCAGCCAGGTCGGCACCTCCGTGTAGGGATACGATGTTGAACTGCGTGACAAGTTTTCAGCTTGCCTCAAATAGCTTCCCAAATTTTGATACCAGCTCTCGGAATATATATATATATATATATATATAGTTACTTCACTTCACGAATAGCCTTTCAAACCAGAAAACACATGTAGTAATACATCTGACAAACATGTTCCATTGACGGCACTCAACCGCCCGGGGTCTTGCCTCCGACTTGTTCAATCGGCTTCTGTAAAAGATGTAAATCTGAGTTTTCGCGATTTAATCATATTCACACTATGAAAACATATTCAATAGCCGCTTGCTTCACCCCGCGCCGCGGTGTTTTTGCCGTCGACGAACCTGCGCGTCAACGTTTTTTTCTCGCATGGCGCGCGGCTGACGGCCATGCACTTGAACGATATTTATGACTTAAACATGGAACAAAGACCCCACTTGTTATTTGTTTTCTTAGAATAGTTGAATAGACGCTTCAAATGGTAGTTAATATACTAACATTTGTGACTCTTGTATGGGTATAAATCAGCGTAGAACCGCTTATTTTGGAAAAAAAATGGACTTTGAACTATACATTTTTTTATTTAAAAAAGTAAAGGGATAATGTACGTTTTTACAAGTTATATTTAATAATAGACTAAATCTACACTATAATGACAACATTCCTCACCATACAAGTGTTTAATTTTTTTTTAAACGCACATTTGAAAACCACCAAATAAAGTTTTGCTACGCGAGTTTTTCTGTTTCTACTTTAAAATTATTTTCTGTGCAATCATAACATGCACAATAAAAATATTAGTATTTTCGTAAAACTTGTTTCATCCTTTAAGCTAGGTAATAATTGAGATGATATTGAATTAACCAATACATTAAAATATGGGAAAGAGTCACAAGAGTACCACATTCTCAACATTTGACTTTACGGTTCTTAAAACCCTTTGTACAGCAAATTTTATCATTTGGACAATTTAAAATATATTGTAACCAACCTCGTTTACAAGTTTTCGAAGTTATATTTCTGCAAAACACCAGCTTTATATGATTTTATTTACTTAAAAACCTGTTTTTCGACAGCCGACCAACACAAGCGCAAACAAGATTGACTGACTGAAAAGTTTATTTTTTTCTTATAATATCCATAGAGTATAAAATGTTCTCGCTGGTTAAATTGAAGTGCCTTTCAACCCGAGTGAGATAGCATTCATTCTATAAGCATTCTTTCCTTAGTAAAAGCAGGATAGAGAATTTTACTGAGTCTGGCGCGAAAAAATAATGCGGACACTACAGTGTCCGCGTTGCTTTTGAGCAACTATAGAAAACGGACACTACACTGTCCGCGGTGAAGCAACCGGTTAAAAAAGATCACTGATAACACAAATAGGTAACAACACAACTGATGGAAGAGAAACAAATGAATGAGAATCACAATCAGCAGAATTAAGTACAAGTATGTTTTGTGCTATTGACCGGGTGTTGCTTGCGGGAGTGGGACTGCTCGTTTACCTAATGTTATCTCCAAAATATGAAGAAGCTTTCATATTAGAAATGTAAATTCAGAAGAAAAAAACACTTTTCTAACTGTGGTAGTTAAAAACTTAATTAACTAATAAAAAGACGCATACATTGCGTCCAAAGTCAAAGTCTAATTCTAATTCAGGGTGGGGGTGATTGGCCTGCACTGACGTCCCGCTAGGGGTGTATTGTGCACTTCCCCCCTGCCAGCCTACCCAAACCAACCGAGCTCCTTAAAGTAGCGGAGGACGGCCTTGGGTCGCTGGCATAACAGTTCCAGTCCCGTTTCGTCAGATGTAATGCGTTCACGTAATTGATTTGGATTTCCTTCAAGTAGTCCCGATCTTGATCTAATACTTTCTGTGGCTTCACAGCGCAAGAGCACATGTTCCACAGTTTCATTCTCCTGCAAACAGCCCCTGCATAGGGGGCTGTCTGTAGATCCTATTTTGTGCAGATGATAGTTCAAACTCACAGTGACCTGTGATTAAACCTATCATCAGACGAAGATCAGATCTTGTCAGATCTAGCAGTTTATTTGTTATTTTTCTTTCTATGAGCGGGAACACAGTTCTTGTGTGTTTGCATTTAGTAGATTTATCCCATAGTTTTTGCTGTTCTTTTTCTATGTGTAGACATAGCAGATTCCGTGTTTCTGAAGCAGTTGGCTTGCATATCACTGCTATGTCTGCCCTGATATGCTTCTTTGCACCTTTTTTGGCAAGCGTGTCCGCTTTTTTATTTCCACGGCAAACGCCGTGGCTTTTTGTCCACTCAACTGTGACAGTATGAGTGAGTGCGAGCCGCTGTAGCATAGAGTGGCACTCCGCAATCACTCTTGACTTGGTTGTGGGTTTTCGTAATGCATAAATGGTGGCTGCACTGTCCGTTATGAACTTAAGTTCCAGTGAGTTCCCAATTTGTTTACTGTGTATTTCTTTTTTAAGGACTGATTTAGCTGCTAACAGGAGGCCCACAGCTTCCGCTTGCAGTACTGTTGTGGTTTTATTTAGGGCTAGCGATTCTACCAGGTCTAGCTCTGGTGAGTGGTACCCACACCCAACTCCCATGCTATTTTTAGCACCATCTGTGAAAATGTAGCATGCAGTAGTGCTTTTATCAGCAGTGTCTATTTGGGAATGGTCCTCTGTAACCAACCCATAATTCTTCCCATCTAAATATGTGCTGGCTATCCGGTCTGTGCCATGACATACTTCTGGGATAATTATCTTTGCACGATCTAGGATCTTACAGTGGATTGTGGGAATCCCTGACCCTTTCCATTGATCTGTCGATTTAATTCTTAGCGCTGCTGCCATCGCTTCTTGTTGTATGTAGAGATGTAGTGGTGGTAGGCCAAGTATTATGTCCAGCGCTTCGGATGGTGTAGATTTTACACAACCGCTGATTAATGAACATGCTAAACGTTGCATCTTTTGCAGTTTAGAGATTGTGGTTACTAAATTAGTTCTGGGCCACCACACTAAGCAGCCGTAGGTGAGTGCTGGTCGAACTATTACTGTGTACATCCATCGACACAGTTTTGGTTTAAGTCCCCAGTCTCTACCTACGACCCCAGTGCACTGCCATAATATATTTGTAGCCTTTGTGGTTACGTGATCCAGTTGTTTTCCCCACAGTAGCTTACTGTCCAACCAGATACCAAGGTACTTTACTTCCTTACTAAACGTCAATTGCGTTCCAAATAAGGTGGGGGGTTTTAACTTTGGTGTTTTGGTTTTGCGCGTGAATAATACCATCTCTGTTTTGTTTGGCTTAGCGGAGAGTTCCCGATTACCACAAAACTTTTCGAGTATTTTGAGTGCCTTTTGCATTTTTTCACATAAAGTCGATTCGCAGAGTCCTGAGACCATGATTGCTAAATCGTCTGCGTATGCGACGGTAGTTATACCTTCTTTGTTTAGAAGCCCTATCAGCTCATCTGCTACAATTACCCATAGAAGAGGAGATACTACTCCTCCCTGCGGGCATCCCCTCGTGAGTACGCAGCGAGACTCTTTCGAGGATTCTATGTTGGCTGCTCTACTTGACAGCATTTTAGTGATCCATCCATTCACTCTATCGTCGACATTATGTCGCCTTAGTCCTTCCTCTATACTCGGAGAGGTCGTTTTGTCGAAAGCTCCTTCAATATCAATGAAGGTTACCAAACATGACTGTTTGTTTTCTATTGCGCTTTCAATTTTGTGAACTACCTGATGTAGAGCGCTTTCGGTCGATTTGCCCGATTGGTAGGCGTGTTGGTTTTCGTGAACTGGATTGTGCCTTAGCGGTCCATTACGAATGTACTTGTCACATAGTCTTTCCAGCGTTTTTAGGAAGAAGGAGCTAAGGCTAATGGGCCTAAATGACTTTGGGTTTGTGTAGTCTGATTTGCCTGGTTTAGGTAAGAATACTACTTTCACTTCCCTCCATGATTTAGGAATATACTTCCATGCGAGACAGCTCTTATATAAGGCTGTGAGGTGTGTTTTTATTTTACCCATGCTCCACTGTAGAAGAGCCGGAAAGATTTCATCAGGTCCTGCAGCCTTGAAAGGTAGGAATGTGCTAATCGCCCAGGTCAACGCCTCATCAGTGACTATAGATGATGCAAAGTCCCAGTCCTCCCTACTAGGTTTCTGGTGTGTTTGGCTTTCCCACCCTCCTTCCGACGCTAGTCGACAGTCTGGAAAGTGGGTTTGTAGAAGTAGTTCAAATTGTTCCTGTCGAACATTTGTAAAACTCGCCTTTGCTAAAATTATTTTTTTATTTTACTTATCCTGGTTGACTACGACCAAATCGTAAAAGTCCACTTTGGTATTATTAATTATTTTAATTTTCATTTAAATATTTTTATTTTTCAAAGTCATTTTAATTTATTTTTAATTTTAATATCTTCGCGACGCCTAACTAAATTATAACAACCTTCTTTCCTTTTTTAATTCTTATTATTATATTTTATTACCTTTTATTTTGATCTAACAATTATTTCTTGAATTAATTAATTTCTTAAACAGTTATTACTTATATATCTTTTATTTATTTATTTCTTTGTTTGGCCTTGTGATCATCTAGTAGTAGGACTCTCCGCATGTGGTGTTGTAACCCAGACAGATTTGAGTTGAACCCTAGTTCTAATACAAGTATATGATTTTAACCTAATGAACCTAGTAACTCTAGTTTGACAAATATTTGAATAATTAGCTTGAATTGATACAACAATGATTCCTAGAGATGATTTAAGTAGATTTATATGAAGATTCTCGCCTGTATTATTACATTATAGTTTATTTAGCTTATGACTTAATTTGTTGTATTTAGTTCCTGAAATAGCAAGAAAGTTGAGCTAGTCAATGAAATTATGTTATAATAACGTTTTATCAAAATGTATCTAACCAGTTAGAGAATATAGTATGTACATTGTACAAGGTGTCAGATTAAGATTAGCAATAATGTTCATAAATAGTAGGTAAGGAAATTAGTAGAATATTACTGTATAAAACTGATCGGATCAGTGATTACTTGTTTAAAATGTTAAGTGGTCGTGGCTAAGGAAAAAGGCCCCAGAACCCTGCCGCCTTTCTCAGTCATCAGCGTCCGTCAAGGGATAATAGGGAATCTGACGTCCTCCACGTTAAGAACGCATCACACGGGATGCCGAGATTACACCCTATAGCTCTCAGTATGTTATAACACTAACTAAGCTATCCAAGGGAAGTGGGGAGGGAATTCATCTAATTAGGGATGGATGAGTTTACATCTTTGAAATCCCATAGAACTTTACTGTACCGATCGACAGCAAAGGAATGTGATTTCGGGGATAAATAAATCGTTAAATAGACTATTTGTTAGACAAGCTTCTAAGGTCAAGTTTCCAATGTAACCTTGAAAGTTTTAGCTTCTATTGAGCTGTTCAATGTCGATGTAGAGTTGGCAGACGTTCCCCATTTCCGTTAGGAAGGTCTGACCAAGATGCAACCGATCCAATCAGATAATGTAAGGACATAGCTTAAAACATCTTCAACCCCATTTTCAGTTAGGTTTCCGAATGCATTACACGTGAATGACTATTAAAAGAATGTCCAAAAATTAGCTGACTTCTGCATAAATGTATGTATTATTAAACTTTTCAAGGCACTTTGAGAATCTCAATCCAGAGAGACTGTCGAACAAAATTATGCATCAACTGTGTGATTGCATTTGTACATTTAATTGTTAACCTGTAAATAAGGTTTTATATCGTAAATGTGATGTAAATAATGAAGCAAAGCTGTTGTTTGTTTATGTACATTTAATGGTTGACCTGTAAATAAAGTCTTGTACCATAGTTGTGATGTAAGGTTCATCTGACCTCATCTCAGCTAGATTTCTGATTACCATGACACTTGCATGATTAAAATATGTTCAAAATTAGCAGACCTCTGCTTAGCGTGATAATTTACATTACAATTTTCCAAGTTATATTGAAAATCTCAATTGAGTGTCCATCAAACAAAATTATGTATTAAACTGTGTGATTGTATTTGTACATTTAGTTGTTAACCTGTAAATAAGGTTTTACACCGTAGTTGTGATGTAGGGTTCAACCGACCTTAGCTAGGTTTCTGATTTCCATGACACTTGCATGATTAAAAGGTGTTCAAAAATAGCAGACCTCTGCATAAAGTGATAATTAATATTAAAATGTTCCAAGTTATATTGAAAATCTCAATTGAGTGAGTCATCCAAAATTATGTATTAAACTGTGTGATTGCATTTGTACATTTAGTTGTTAACCTGTACATAAGGCTTTTATATCATAATTGTGATGTAAATAATGAAGCAATATCTAGGTTTGTAACTAAACCCTAGGAGATTATCAGATAGTCTTCAAGATTTTATTGTATCTAGAAAATATTGGTATTCATGGAACTCTGTTAAGTACCTGAACTCGTTCTGTACGTCTCGATTCTCTCAAATAGAGATCCTAGACAATCACAGCGTCTGAGCGGATTATAAACTAGTCCAGACTCTTAAACAGATTTAGGAATTTAGTTTTAAAAGTTATAAAAGTATTGTTAGTGAAATTGTTAATGACTCAAATAATAAAGACTATCGAACAATCAGTTTGTTTTTCTGCAACGTCTCGTTCATTTATTGACCTGTAACAAAGTATTAATAATTCCCTATGTTCCGTTGATCTGATATATCGCATACTTTAGACATATTAGGATCAACGTAACGCTTAACTTTCAATCTATCCTACTATGGCCTATCAGCTAAGAGATACAAAATTTGCAAGAGATTCGCGGATCTCAGTTAGAGTTTAACTATCAAAGGGTATATTTTATCCTGACAGGTGGTATAAAATGTAATACCCTTGCTAAAATCGCATTACTAAATTTACCTACCAGCTGATCAGACTGACAAAACCTATGATCCCTATCATCCCTACGGGTGGGTTCCACTCTATGACGGGGGAGCCGGAATTAATCTGTAAAACGAGATTAACCCTTGGAGAAGCGAGCAGTAACCACCGACTAACTTAGGGGGACAGTTCGAGTTGATGCCTTCAGCCAGTGTCCTAGCGAAATAATATCGACCGGCCTGCTGGAATGATACGACCTGCGTATTGTTCATTCGGGGGCTGTCTAGGACTTTGAAGAAAGTATCAATCGAACCAGTGACTTAATCGATCCCCATTTAAGAGGCAAAATCGACCTTGGGGCGCCACAAGACCCAAGTAGTGTTGAATTTAAGAAAAGTAACACGAGACGCGTGTTTCAAAACCGTAACCATGTACGGTATAGTTACATCGTCCATCTCCCCACAAAACCCAATAAAAATCCCACAACATTATCTTTATTCTCAAATAAATTGAATTTGAATAACATTTCTACGACCGACACAACCGACTACGTTCAAAATCAGCTTGTAAATCGCACAAACATTATCCAAATCCAAAGTGAGACTGCTGAAACATTCCTTTGCATTAAAAAGAATTGCAATTCCTTTACTGCTAAAGTACGAATGATCAGTCCTAAAACTTGAAACTATTTCAATTTAATTTACAATTTACATGGACACAACGTAACTCACGAAAGAATAATTCACAACTAAAAAAAAATATTCCTGCTCGATTCCCTTTTATGCTTTTGAATTTCGCGCTAAACAGGCTCCGCCCATTCGTGATAACCTTGCTAACTCTGCCAGGACGGTTATCTCGGTTAAGCTGACTACCAACATACAGATGCACCCCGACGATGGCGCCACTATCTAGATTAATATGATCAATTATTATAACTGTGAGGATATTTTAGTTTCAACTTTCAGCCACATTAAATTTTAAGTTTGTACTTTGAATCTCCATTCCCAAATGTCAAAGTCATTCGCGATTCGACTGCTGACGTGTGAAGACGAAACAAATAACCTATCTGCAACTATTATAATACATGCAAACAAAACAATCTTATTTTGTGTAATTCGTCAATTAAGTAGTATTTCTACCAATACCATATTAGTGTGAATGCGAGAAAACCTCTCCGAAAGTCCCAGATATTTGAGAACACACGGCTGGATTTCTGCGGATATACGGACCTGTGGTGTGATGTTGTTTTACATAATTTGGTGAGTTCCTATGTTGATAAACATTTATCTTGTAAATCTATTATAAGTTACACAACTGTTATAAGCGAAATGACCCAATGGATATCACAATATCAATATATATTTTGCAAAACAAAGCGTGATTTCGTTTCACAAGTTCACCAATCTCTGCGTGAATCTTAAAATTTACAAATATATTTTCGTATTTCGTTCTCCCAAAGATATCCAAAGTGAATTTATTTGGTGTTAAACAAATACTACTGTCTGTTTTCAACTCCAAATAGAAATATCTCTAGATTTCTAATCCAGAAACATTATCAGTTACATGTTACATTGATACATAACAATGTCTGTTTCTCTAACTTCTTTTATTGACAAAAAGGCATCAAATAATAGCAGTACTTGTATTAAATGGTTTCCAAAGGCTAGACTTTGGCTATAGATGCATGTTGTATGTAAGTTGTAAATTGAATATCTCATTTTGTTACTCTTGTATCTTCCCCAGGTTACAACAACCATGATTACAAGCTGTATCATGAAGGATTCAAAGTTATGAATAACATTTACTCCGCTATTGGAATTCAAGAATGAACAATCTCACTCTTCCATAGAAATTCCCTTCGAAGGCCACACAGATATACCAATTAAGATGTAAAATGTAATTTCCCAAGGTATGTTCTTAATAGAAAAATGGTATTCTCTCTATGTATTATTATTCGACATGTCAGAGAGATTTTACAAATGCATTAAGTTCTGAAGGAACTAAATATTATCATAAAGTAGTAACGGTTAATGTTCTCCCTTGATAAAATTATTGATGATATATTCAAAGCATAAATTTCACTGCAATTCCAATAAATTTAACCAAATAATACATATTAACACCTGCAACAAACACATTTAAGTATTAGTAAACCATAAATAGTACAATTCATCTATTGTAACTCCCACCGATGCAAGATGTAATTCTCTAGAGTATGCTCTTCATGCATTCATACCAGATATAGCAATGAGAGTAAGCGGGTCCAGCTTTGAAGGAACAATTCATATTATCAAATAACAATAGTACATGTTTTCTCTTGATTAAATTACTGATGATATACTCAAAACAAAGATTATATTTTAATTCAATACATTTGAAGATGTAAACATAATAATACCTATAATAAATGCAATTAAGTATTATTAAATCATTATTTACCAACAAATACATTGTATAATAGAAATATTTGAAGATTCGTTACGGGACAGCCCAGCTGAACTGTTACAGCGACCCCAAAAAAAATATGTAGATGAGAGTTTTCTTAGCGGAGTAATTTTTTTTCTAAATTAAAAAAAAAAATATTCAAAAATTTCTATTCTACTGTGCAATAAATCTGTCAAAATCTAATGTTCAACAATAAAGGAATGTGTTAGAGTGAAATGTTTCCCTAGTACAATAAGTAGTGTGGTTTATACCAACTAGAAACAAACATCCTGGAACACCGGACTTTAAGTTCGTTGGTTTATCATCATAAAGAGATATACCGTTTCCACAGAAATATAAATTAAATGTTTGGAATACGGGTCGTTAAGCCGCACAGATCTATTATCAACTGGTGGGCCTTCTGTCCTTAAATTAATTGTTATATTTAAAACCAGCAAACCTCCCAGTTCCTCCCAAATAAAATATAAATCTATAGCAGAAAAGTCATATTGCCGTATGTTTCATAACCACCACAAAAAATCAAATGCTCCAATAAGCTTGCTTAGATTTGGAGAATGTGGAGTGTAAATTTTAGAGTTGGCTGCATGTAGAGTAAATAACTTCCCAAAGTCGATTCAAAAATCGAAATCTCGCTGTGATCAGCATTCTAACCTAGCACCTGATTTCTTCGGGAATTTATTTTGTGTAAGTGTTTTGCTGTCCCTTAAATCCTGACAGACCTGTCTAATATCGAAGCAGTGTTAACGCTCCAAGTCCCTTTAATTTTTTTTTTTTTATTTCATTCTTCTCGCATACCCCTCCATTCATTGTAACACTCGTGACTTGATTCGGAACCACTCTCACTGATATGAGACAAAGAAAGATGCACTTATATTGTGTTTTTTTTTATTGTATACATATAAATAAATATAAACTCCGCTTCTACATGTTCCCAATAAAATGAAATGAAATAAATTACATTACCTGTATTACCAAATGTTAAGAAATGAAACTACAATACCGACCCAAAATAATCTTTATTAAAAGTACCTTTTGGTGATGATGATGAAAAGTACCTTTTACCAAATACCTTTTTTTTTCAAACAATACCATATTACCAGACATGCCTCTGTTACCTCCTTATTTTTGAAAAGTTCCAGATATGGTTAAATAAAACAACTACATTTTCCTTATAATTTTTATAAGTCGTGCAGTGAACATTAAAATGAAATGTAATTCTTGTTTTTTTTTTTTTTTTATTAATTTGTATTCCAAAACAAACATTCATTACAAAATTTCAAAAGATTACTAATTTTAATAAGATAATGACCATGAAAAAATATTCTTGCTTAAAATTTTATTCAAAGAAAATGAAATAGATTCTAAATAACATTATTATTGTCATTATTAAGAATCAAGGTAATATATTAATGCATCAGTTTTGTTTGATTTCCATTGTTACCTCATTAGAACTCATAGGTATTTCAAATGGTTCTCCACGCCATTCGTTAACTTGTCCAACGAACTAGACATTTCTCTTTTTTTTTCTAGAAAGTTCTAAACAAAACTAAACTGAAAATAAAAATCAAATTATCAATAATTCTTTAAAACATCATAATACTCCATAACTCTTTGGAAAGTAAATAAGATAATAATATATTGCACCTATTGTTGTGACACCTTGTACAAATTCCACAAATTTTAATCTGGAAAATATTCCATTCATTCCCTAGCTCTGTCTTGCACTTGCCATATTTTTTTAATTTTTAGGATGCTGAATAATTTAGAATTAATGTCCGTCCTTAAAATTTTGTATCCGTCTAATATTATTATGTATCCTTCTAATATTCAACAATATATTTATTAAGACTGCTTTTTTTTTTTTTTTTTTTTTAGATAAAACGGTGAGTAACTTTCCTATTTACTCGTGATTTACATCTCGTAATATATAGTCTAATGGAGTTTAGAAAATTAAGCCAATCTGAATTCTAAGCATTATGTATATAAAGTCATAAATTTTGCCATAACCTATTATTGTGTAATCTAAGTTTTTATGCTTTATATACTAGATTAGCGATTTGTCCCAACTTTGACCGTGGTACTAAATACATAGCCAATAGCAATCAATTACCGCGCACATATCTTTATATGAAAGATTTTATAAATCGGTCCTGATTCTAAAGACAATAGGAATTAACTTGTAAACTTACCTCAATAACTTATTATAAGTTTACATTAGAATGTATTTTATATTTATTTTATGATACTATGTTGAAAAGTCACACATGACATTTTGTTAATTTTCGCAAAATCTGTACATAGTTGGTTAATTTAAGGTCATTACCCTGAGTTAAATCTATAATGTGTGTTTCAGGAACGTACAACGCCATCTAGTCTATAATGTCATAACTAAAATGCATTGAATCGAACGGAATTACCATTTTCTCAAATTGTAATCTAAAGCTTTACGAATAATGATAAATTCGATATTACTTTAATTATTTGAATATACAGTAAGAATACATAAATTATTTTTAAGTATGATCTATTTTTTTTCTTTCGTGTTTGCTTTATTCAGAAGGATTTACGTTCTAGTCAACCAAAGATAATTGTTTCTTTAAAGTCAGAAGTACTACTTTTAAATCTCGTCTACTTTACTGCTAGTATAGTGTGAATGTATTAAATATTTAATGATTCTAAGATTTCTTACAATCTTACAAATTCTGGAATAATTCGAATTTAAACACATAATTCAATTTTCTTTTTTTTCAGTTATGAAATTGTCACAAATATTGTCTCTGACGTACCTATTTATTTCCTGTAGTTTTAACAAGCTTGGAAAACTATGCTACTTTTTTTTCTTGGCCATGGACTATACTGCTGTTAGCAGGCATACTAGTGTTGCCAACTTATTACCTTGAAACACTTTTAGCAAAACGTAATATTGGAACTTTAAATTCAAAACTATTTAATTCTACTACTGCAAGTAATTTAATGTATTACAGTTGTTTATAATATATCAAATTATTCTATTTTACCTCCGTGTCTCGTGTTTTGTGTATGTAACATACATATTTTACATTTTAGTATGATATAGTAAATTACGCATATTTGTACATTGTACTTCTTGCTTTAGTGAAGATAATGAGCCGTTTTCCGACGAGACAAAAAGATATGGTTTAATAAAACGATAATAGGAGGCGCTTGTAGGTCTTTTGGTTTGTTGTCAAAAGCGGTAGGCATAATGGGACTCAATTCATTCAATTTGCGAAAGCACGACTTCTAGTAATAAATAATAAACTACTTTATCCATGTACGCATTTTATTCGAATGAAAACTATATCAAAACATCAAAATTTCAAAACAAATTCGTAAACCTGATGAAAGACAAAATATATATTTTTTTAATTTATTCTTGGCTATGGATACTAATCCTTCAGCCGAGAGAGTATCTCTCTACTTAGTCTGTGGATAAAATATTGTCGTATCAGTGTTGCTATTTATATCTTTGAATTTTCCTTCTACTTTGGCTTAGTTGGTGTCTATTGCCTCGGGAGTTCTAAAGATTTTTCCTGAAAAGGGATTGTGATCAGTAACGGTTTTTTTATTACATTATCAACCTAATTAGCTATTTTTATTCCCAATATTTTAAAATTAAAAAAAACACTTTTTACACTATACTTTTTCCCTGAAAACGGGTAGGGTCTCTAAAGGGATTACACTGTTGAGAGTATATGGTAGAGACAGATATATCTGCATCTCGAACAATCGCCATCTAGTGCGTCCGTTGGAACTATTTTTGTCTCGTCGGAAACTCCCTCATTGAATTTAAATGTTTCAACATTTTTAAGTCTAACCGTCCTTTAAAAATCCATCGTCATTTTATGATGCCTATTATACTAATGATAGTTTACTTTGTGCGATTTTACATTTACTCGGTTTATCTGATAAAACTATTTACTTAATTGTGTATATATATCTGTTCATTAGGTAACTTATTTATCTTCAGAATTTAGCTACTATTTTTGTACATTTTCCATAAGAGTGGATAATTTTATAATCAATGGCTGGCAACATCGGTTCCTAATGTCAATGTCTCTAGAAAATTAAAACTTTTCGTTCGTTGGTTCGAATCGAATTTCGAAATGTAAATTTGTAAATGTAGAATTTAGAATGTACGTGCTAAATTGACCTCGTTTTCTGTGTTTTACATTAAAACCCGTGATTTTTAATAGTAGTAGTGTGTTTCTACGTCGCACTGAGTTTCTGAATGTCTCTTATCGTAAACATTCCACATTACAAGAGAAAGTGATAACGCCGTTTTCTATTCTCGAGTTTATACGGCGATAACTACCAAATATCATAATATACGCCAATCTATGGATCCAAAAGGTAAGCAAATTTACTGTATTACCTATCGTATGCTTTACAGTTTGATATAACCTAAATTTACAGCTTAGAGTAATAATTCTTGTGCTGTAAAATGGCGGACATTTTGATGCGTAAATTAACCTTTCAACGTTTCGATTTAATTGTTCGCTTGCGATAGTTCAACATTCTATTCCGTTATGAAGGCAATTAAGAATTTTAACAAGACATTGGCACATCGGTTTGCCTTATCTTATCTCCCGACATTCTACGCAGGCGTCACAAAGCTGAGTTACTAAAATCGTCATCCACAATATCTTTTAGCACTTTACGGGTTTTCAATTACTGATATAACGCAAAAGCTTTGCTGTTTAAATCAGCTAAGGCCTAAAAAGTCGCGGTTTACAGTTCTTTGTTGATTGTAAAGTAACCCTGTTGTAATAGTGTCAAATCTACATGTAATCGTTATTGATTTTACTGATTATTGATTAAAATATTGATTTTTTACAGGTTCATGAACTAATGCAGTAGTCTGGAGTCAACCTAGTGGATAACTTGAACTAAGAAAACAAATGAATATGTGTTAGACAAAGGTGATGTGACTTGACTTGGGCCTAACTGTCATAGAAAGTAAGTAATTTTAATAAATATGACATAATACATATATTATTGTTTCATGGCTTTACTAAGAATGAGTCGACATTTACTAAATGTTTATAAAATACTGTCTACTGTAACGCTTGACCTTGTATTCTGACCTTCCTAAGCATAATTCACTATCTCAAATCATAAATCTCTTTTGAGTTTCCCATGCCTAATTATTAATACATAATCTGTTATGGTCACCGTTCCAAACTTGATAAAATTAACATTAATTTGTGTTATCGATATGTGTAATATGTCATATGAGATATATTGCTATGTTAACACAAGGACAATTTCTCTTATTGTATTATAGTGTATTAGGTAGGTACCTCATTATTCTGTGAATCAGTTTATAATATTCGAGAACGGCTAAATAAGCTGATGATAAAGTTTGTTATAGTGTAATTTTACAATCATAATATGTGTGTATGTCAAAGTAGATTTGTAATGTTGTTAATTTAGGTATAAATAATTATCATAACAGCTATCACAATACATAATTATGATACATACATAATCAGCAATACTTGAACTATAGATTGATTAATTTACATTTATCTTGTACATAAAATTGTAAGCGAGTGTGTAATTGTTTAAAGTCAGATAGTATTATCAAACATAAATATGATAGTCCCTAATATGAAATATTCATTGGCTACCATTAATCCTAAAGAATTGAAATTTGTGAGAATGTTAAACATTGCCATGTTTACTAGATTCTGCCAGTAATATAAATGAAATTAAGCCTATTATCAAGTTAAATGCAGGAAAACAATTATTTGTAACAGTTTCTAATTTAATTATAATTTTCAGAGTATGTGCGAGCTACATCATGTTGGAAATTAAAAGCATGAGAAGCAGCAGTAGTTCTTCCTGATGGTTTCCTGATTTGTCTCGAGATCACAATGACGGTAAATTAAATCTCAATGTCATAATATATTAATTTAATAATATATAAATCTAGTGGTAAACAATATGCCTGCCCATAATAGTGTCATACAGCTATAGAATATGAAGAGTCAAATTTGTTTCCTAGCACTGCACTGTGCTTGTCATCTGATATAAGACCGATACATCATATTATAAATTGAACAATATATAAATCTGATGGTAAACAATATGCCTGCTTTTAATAGTGTCGTACAGCTATATATAGAATATGAAGAGTCAAATTTGTTTCCTAGCACTGCACTGTGCTTGTCACCTGATGTAAGACAGGTACTTCTATACCCTGAAACATTGGCCTGTAATGTGTAACTGAATGTTTTCTCATTACTACTCTGCAGTAGAGTGATTGTCAAAAGTGTGCCTCTACAAATAATAAAATTGTACTTCTATTTTGTATGAATACCATTTAGTTTATTTATGTCTATTTTGTGTGTGTTTTATGTAAAATGTATTATGCATTTATGTTATAAAATATTATGTGTGCTATAACTAATATCAAGTTACACTATGCTTACTGAAGTTCTGTTAGTGTGATTTACCTAATGGCTCAGTTGTTAAAAGTTTACCCATGAGTTTAAGATTGTGGGTTCTATTCCCATGCACAACAACATTGATTAATTAATTTGAATTATTAATTTAATTTACCTAATGGCACAGCTGATAATAAGTTTATTTGTGAATTCTAAGTTGTGAGTTTGATTCCCATATGCACAACAAACATTGATTGATTAATTTGAATTATTAAATTAATTGACCTAATGGCACAGCTGATAATAAGTTTGTTTGTGAATCCTAAGTTGTGAGTTTGATTCCTTTATGCTCAGACATTTCGCTTTTTTGTAAATTATTGTAAAATAGCAAAATACCTCCTGATGTTAAACTTATTGTTTACAATAGTTCCAACTGTATTGAACTAATGTGGCATCATGATTTTATTAATTGACTCTACCTACGTCATCATTCATTAATTTTTTTTTCTACTATATTCCAATCTCATTGTAAACCAGTAAGTAATATTTTATTTCACGCATTTTTCAGATCCAGACAACCCAGGCGGACTTATACGGTCAAGCAGTTTCCCGACTAAAATTCAACATGAAGACGCGGACTGAATTTACTATACCTAACATAGATTTAAGTTTCTTACATAATAAGAGTAGTATGGTTTATATTATTATAGGAGTATTCAACTTATCGGAATTACTGACCTCTTATTTCTAATTTCCTAATTATGTAAGAAATCTCATATTCTTTTTCAATTTTTAACTTTTATATATTTACACCTGAACGCCATTCATCTGATGTTAAACGCCGTTGCGACCCCAGTTAAACGACGACGCGACCCCACGATTAACGACCCCCTAACTGTACATGTTTTAGAAAATGGTTCATCTCAAATCTTATTCGTATTCATCTCACAGCAACAAATTGTCCCTAAGGACTTATACATACATATTATACTTATATACATAAATTTAATAGTTTTATAGCTAAAATTTAAGGTTCTTATCATCCTGGTCACGGCTTTCAAATCGTAACAACCCGGATTGGTATTATTATTAATTCTTTTATGATCATCCTGGATTCACGGCGCCACCAAATTGTAAAACTCGCCTTTGCTAAAATTATTTTTTTATTTTACTTATCCTGGTTGACTACGACCAAATCGTAAAAGTCCACTTTGGTATTATTAATTATTTTAATTTTCATTTAAATATTTTTATTTTTCAAAGTCATTTTAATTTATTTTTAATTTTAATATCTTCGCGACGCCTAACTAAATTATAACAACCTTCTTTCCTTTTTTAATTCTTATTATTATATTTTATTACCTTTTATTTTGATCTAACAATTATTTCTTGAATTAATTAATTTCTTAAACAGTTATTACTTATATATCTTTTATTTATTTATTTCTTTGTTTGGCCTTGTGATCATCTAGTAGTAGGACTCTCCGCATGTGGTGTTGTAACCCAGACAGATTTGAGTTGAACCCTAGTTCTAATACAAGTATATGATTTTAACCTAATGAACCTAGTAACTCTAGTTTGACAAATATTTGAATAATTAGCTTGAATTGATACAACAATGATTCCTAGAGATGATTTAAGTAGATTTATATGAAGATTCTCGCCTGTATTATTACATTATAGTTTATTTAGCTTATGACTTAATTTGTTGTATTTAGTTCCTGAAATAGCAAGAAAGTTGAGCTAGTCAATGAAATTATGTTATAATAACGTTTTATCAAAATGTATCTAACCAGTTAGAGAATATAGTATGTACATTGTACAAGGTGTCAGATTAAGATTAGCAATAATGTTCATAAATAGTAGGTAAGGAAATTAGTAGAATATTACTGTATAAAACTGATCGGATCAGTGATTACTTGTTTAAAATGTTAAGTGGTCGTGGCTAAGGAAAAAGGCCCCAGAACCCTGCCGCCTTTCTCAGTCATCAGCGTCCGTCAAGGGATAATAGGGAATCTGACGTCCTCCACGTTAAGAACGCATCACACGGGATGCCGAGATTACACCCTATAGCTCTCAGTATGTTATAACACTAACTAAGCTATCCAAGGGAAGTGGGGAGGGAATTCATCTAATTAGGGATGGATGAGTTTACATCTTTGAAATCCCATAGAACTTTACTGTACCGATCGACAGCAAAGGAATGTGATTTCGGGGATAAATAAATCGTTAAATAGACTATTTGTTAGACAAGCTTCTAAGGTCAAGTTTCCAATGTAACCTTGAAAGTTTTAGCTTCTATTGAGCTGTTCAATGTCGATGTAGAGTTGGCAGACGTTCCCCATTTCCGTTAGGAAGGTCTGACCAAGATGCAACCGATCCAATCAGATAATGTAAGGACATAGCTTAAAACATCTTCAACCCCATTTTCAGTTAGGTTTCCGAATGCATTACACGTGAATGACTATTAAAAGAATGTCCAAAAATTAGCTGACTTCTGCATAAATGTATGTATTATTAAACTTTTCAAGGCACTTTGAGAATCTCAATCCAGAGAGACTGTCGAACAAAATTATGCATCAACTGTGTGATTGCATTTGTACATTTAATTGTTAACCTGTAAATAAGGTTTTATATCGTAAATGTGATGTAAATAATGAAGCAAAGCTGTTGTTTGTTTATGTACATTTAATGGTTGACCTGTAAATAAAGTCTTGTACCATAGTTGTGATGTAAGGTTCATCTGACCTCATCTCAGCTAGATTTCTGATTACCATGACACTTGCATGATTAAAATATGTTCAAAATTAGCAGACCTCTGCTTAGCGTGATAATTTACATTACAATTTTCCAAGTTATATTGAAAATCTCAATTGAGTGTCCATCAAACAAAATTATGTATTAAACTGTGTGATTGTATTTGTACATTTAGTTGTTAACCTGTAAATAAGGTTTTACACCGTAGTTGTGATGTAGGGTTCAACCGACCTTAGCTAGGTTTCTGATTTCCATGACACTTGCATGATTAAAAGGTGTTCAAAAATAGCAGACCTCTGCATAAAGTGATAATTAATATTAAAATGTTCCAAGTTATATTGAAAATCTCAATTGAGTGAGTCATCCAAAATTATGTATTAAACTGTGTGATTGCATTTGTACATTTAGTTGTTAACCTGTACATAAGGCTTTTATATCATAATTGTGATGTAAATAATGAAGCAATATCTAGGTTTGTAACTAAACCCTAGGAGATTATCAGATAGTCTTCAAGATTTTATTGTATCTAGAAAATATTGGTATTCATGGAACTCTGTTAAGTACCTGAACTCGTTCTGTACGTCTCGATTCTCTCAAATAGAGATCCTAGACAATCACAGCGTCTGAGCGGATTATAAACTAGTCCAGACTCTTAAACAGATTTAGGAATTTAGTTTTAAAAGTTATAAAAGTATTGTTAGTGAAATTGTTAATGACTCAAATAATAAAGACTATCGAACAATCAGTTTGTTTTTCTGCAACGTCTCGTTCATTTATTGACCTGTAACAAAGTATTAATAATTCCCTATGTTCCGTTGATCTGATATATCGCATACTTTAGACATATTAGGATCAACGTAACGCTTAACTTTCAATCTATCCTACTATGGCCTATCAGCTAAGAGATACAAAATTTGCAAGAGATTCGCGGATCTCAGTTAGAGTTTAACTATCAAAGGGTATATTTTATCCTGACAGGTGGTATAAAATGTAATACCCTTGCTAAAATCGCATTACTAAATTTACCTACCAGCTGATCAGACTGACAAAACCTATGATCCCTATCATCCCTACGGGTGGGTTCCACTCTATGGCCTCAACCACAGTACGGGCCTAAGGCGGGCGCGGGCGCGGGTGCGGGCGCGGGCGCGGGCGCGGGTGCGGGTGGGTGGCCACAGTGAGCAGCGGGCGAGCGACCTACGTCAGGTGTTGCAAACTATAGGCGCCGATTTACATGACGTACATGAAATCATTTATAACAGGGAAAAATGTGGTAAATTGTTTCATTATTGCAGGAAAACACCCAAAAAGCTTTTTAGTACGCTCGAATGTCCATTACAACATTTTAATAGATCCTTGGAAAAAAATATAGCTTGAATCATCAAAGAAAATGCAAACTTTTGTATAGTTTTAGTTCTAAGAAGGAATTATTTATAAATTTGCGGAAAAATTAAACAGATTTTAATCAGTTCAATTCAGTATTTATCATAATTGTACCAGTAAATATATCCAGCCGCGTAAACGTCAATCTTGTCGCCAAGCGACAAGACTAAAAAGGTTTGATACCCCCGCCACATGCGCATTAGGTCGCTCGCCAACTAGATGTGAGGACGAAACAATTGAACTAGACGTGTGTAAGTAGCTCATTTACTGAAACGACTCAGTGAACCGAAACATCACTGTGATCCGAATGATTGGGAACAGTTGGATGATAAAAGCACAAAATAAATATTAGTACAAGTACAGCAAACTCACTTAGCGAAAGTTTTTTTATAAAAAGCGACTCTTGTTGGGACACAACAAAGTGCAATTCAGCTCGCATTAGCGCTCAATGCCTATCGCGATATTCACCTAAACATTTGCGCTCTCTTCTAACGCGTAACTCTATCACTGTCTGACGCGGAATGATGCGCAAGGGTTGTCGACATACATAATTTAAAAAAAATTAACCTTCCGTTATGTAGGTAGTCAGCATTGTAGCACAGATTAATATAATTATAAAGGCAATGCAAAAAATTATAATTCTTTGTTTGTTTTTTGACTCATGCATCCATATACAACACAATAATTATGCACGCGACGTCATTTTGCACGGGAAGCATGTTGCGCGAGCGCTCAGCCGTGTGTCCGAGAACCGACTGTCTAGTTGTAGGTTAATAACGCGCGACCTTGAGCGAGTGGTGATGCCCTGGTAAAAGTGTTTAATTTGGAACGAAATCAGTTCACAATCACGAGTTAGCAGTCACTGTTTGAATGAATTGTATGTTGTATGATTGCTAACAATATTCAATAATTTACGAATGCAGTATCAAGTCGCGGCAAAGCGTGAAAAAATAAAACTGCGTTGTGTAGTAATAAGATTGAGCAACAAAACGGAATTAACGTCGTGCGTATCGCATAGGTTGCAACTTGCATTATAAATTAATAAGTTTTTCATTGCTTTAGAACCAAGTTTTCGAAGTTTGAATAGATTGCTTAAATCGTTTGTTCTTATTTACGTTATAAATAAAACTTTTACGAATATGAAAAATATGATAGTATGTATCTACACAATCTACAGTAATGTTAAAATATAACAAGACAATAATTAAATATTCAGATTTCCACCTGATATCGTGGATTTGATAGAATTTGTTATAGAATTCTACTACTTTCCCTTTCATTTGATATCCATATTGAAGTAGGTTGTGAAAAGATCTTTGGTCCACTATTTTATGCAGGCGAACGTTTTAGACTCATATTAACCAAACATTACTAAAAACCACCGCATAGACACTGAATTTCAAATCAAAAAACCGCATCGAAATTGAACCATCCTTTTGAGAACTTTGGTGCACCAGACTGTCTGTTGCGTCTACAGACAGACATACTGACATCAGCGTCTACCTTACTATACCCCTTTTTTTAGAAGGCCGTAAAAAACTGATTAAGTAAAGATTTAGATAGTAAATCTATAAATATCATATCTATCTATGTATAGTATTTATGCCAGAAATACCGACTTGGGGCCCATAGCAAGTCTAGAACATTATTATTTTGCAGATATACCGATTTTAATGTTTACCCCCTAATTGCAAACAAGTACGTAAAAGTAAACACTTACGTAGGGTTCCCGGCGTCGTCCAAAGCCCAGTTTGGTTGTTAGGAATAGGGATCAAAGGGGAATATGGAAACCAAACCAGACAGATTCCAGACGATCTCCCGTCCCAGCACAAGCAACGGTCCGGCGTTGTAGAAGCGGCCAATCCAGCAGCCACTTCACAATTAATAGTCCAGCACTAATCCAGTAGTCACAATTAATGTTAATAACGTGTTCCCGCACAATATTAAAGCTTTTATCCCGAAAAACACCAGTTAGAAAAACTAACAAAAAAAACCAGTCATTGTCGTTCCCGCGACCAGAGACAACGTACAAGTGACAGCCGGCTGTCAAACGTAGATCCGCTATGATTTTGATGGCCGATATAATGTTGCCCGATTATACGGAACAATCTATCTATATCTAAATCATTATTTTGACTCAGTGTTCCAAATATCACAAATGGTCATGTCATCATTTTACAACTGATCGACTAATCCAGATGCAAATGTTTCAATCTCGCCAAAGATTCATTTTACCCACGTCTAGCGCGAACAAATGAACGTTTGACATCTCCGCCCGCTTAGTCGCTCAAGCCCGCCGCGCTAGGACGCCTGCACTGTGGACACAAAGGCGCGTTTCGTAGATCCGCGTCTCCATTCACGACCGGTCGTGAGTGGAGCCATTGTTGCATTCTACAACGATAACGATAAACAAAACTGATTTTATAAAAATAGTTCAACTGTTTCGTCACAGGACTTAAGTGATGGCGCGGACTTTATGTTTGAAATTTCCGCGCCCGCGCCCGCGCCCGCCTTAGGCCCGTACTGTGGTTGAGGCCTATGACGGGGGAGCCGGAATTAATCTGTAAAACGAGATTAACCCTTGGAGAAGCGAGCAGTAACCACCGACTAACTTAGGGGGACAGTTCGAGTTGATGCCTTCAGCCAGTGTCCTAGCGAAATAATATCGACCGGCCTGCTGGAATGATACGACCTGCGTATTGTTCATTCGGGGGCTGTCTAGGACTTTGAAGAAAGTATCAATCGAACCAGTGACTTAATCGATCCCCATTTAAGAGGCAAAATCGACCTTGGGGCGCCACAAGACCCAAGTAGTGTTGAATTTAAGAAAAGTAACACGAGACGCGTGTTTCAAAACCGTAACCATGTACGGTATAGTTACATCGTCCATCTCCCCACAAAACCCAATAAAAATCCCACAACATTATCTTTATTCTCAAATAAATTGAATTTGAATAACATTTCTACGACCGACACAACCGACTACGTTCAAAATCAGCTTGTAAATCGCACAAACATTATCCAAATCCAAAGTGAGACTGCTGAAACATTCCTTTGCATTAAAAAGAATTGCAATTCCTTTACTGCTAAAGTACGAATGATCAGTCCTAAAACTTGAAACTATTTCAATTTAATTTACAATTTACATGGACACAACGTAACTCACGAAAGAATAATTCACAACTAAAAAAAAATATTCCTGCTCGATTCCCTTTTATGCTTTTGAATTTCGCGCTAAACAGGCTCCGCCCATTCGTGATAACCTTGCTAAAGGCCTGTTTTCATTTTGATTACTGCGAGTGCGAGTGAGTAGTGCAGGTGTTGAGTTATTCGTTATTAACACGTGTGGACAACGATTGATTAATGCGAGTATGTAGTAACTTGCGTAGTGAAGTGATTAGAAGCGCGTTCTATTTTTTTGCGAGTAGCCTCCTCCCGCGCGTTTTTCCTTCCCCCTCACTCGCAGTTTGCCTGCCAGTAAACAGCAGCGTTGCCATGTATACAGATTTCTCCGTATTTATACAGATTTTTAATGTGCGATCCTGATTAGATTGAGTACAGATATGTTTATAGGCTTATTGGTAATCAGCCTGCATTCTTTTAAGGGGGTGTTAAGTACATTAAATACGTAATTATTTTTTTCTACAGTTTTAAAAAAATCGTAAATTAATTTTTTCCCATATTTGTATAAAAGAAAAGTGTATTTTTCCGATCTAAAAGCATCGAACTCTTCGTAACAAGAACACGCGCACTCTTTAGCGCTTTACGATAATTATTATCGTACAATGAAATGTTCAGTTTAATTATTTTTTTTGTGTTCTTGGGTGAATATGATTATGCAAATAAAGCAATTTGATTATAATATAAAGATATTTCATGTTACCTACCGTTATATAATATCTCAATGCGTCGTAAATAGCATCACATACTTCGGATATGAAGAGACAAGTTGTTGATCTTGGGATCCTGAATAGGTGTTGCAAGCTGCGTAAGCTAATTCCATTAGCCAACAAGTATAAAATGGCGTGCAATTTAACTTTTGCTGGCAAAGCCGGTCTCATATAGGTATCTGATTTCTGTGTGGTAGGCGCGACAAGATTCGGTAGTGTATTAAATTACTCTTCGGTTAACCTGAGGGCAAAATAATACTCTGCCGTATCTTCAAAAGCCAATTCCTTAAGAAGTTGGGAGCTTGCACCACGAATCGGTCTCCTACTTATCCATTCTCGTACCCATACTTTTCTTGGTCTTCCAAGTTCCGATTTCGAAATATCTTCGATTTCCAACGCCACTGCGTTTAATATTTCTTTCAGAATTTCTTCCAATCGCAAGCGCGCTTCTTGACGTTCATCCATACTTGGGGGCCGACGGCTGGCAACTCAATGAACGAAACACAGCTACTATACAGAATCGGACAGTACTCGCACTACACACCTGCACTAATCAATCGCGATTTCTTGCTCGCACACGCACTCGCAATCGCACTACTCAAAATGCAAACCGGCCTTAACTCTGCCAGGACGGTTATCTCGGTTAAGCTGACTACCAACATACAGATGCACCCCGACGATGGCGCCACTATCTAGATTAATATGATCAATTATTATAACTGTGAGGATATTTTAGTTTCAACTTTCAGCCACATTAAATTTTAAGTTTGTACTTTGAATCTCCATTCCCAAATGTCAAAGTCATTCGCGATTCGACTGCTGACGTGTGAAGACGAAACAAATAACCTATCTGCAACTATTATAATACATGCAAACAAAACAATCTTATTTTGTGTAATTCGTCAATTAAGTAGTATTTCTACCAATACCATATTAGTGTGAATGCGAGAAAACCTCTCCGAAAGTCCCAGATATTTGAGAACACACGGCTGGATTTCTGCGGATATACGGACCTGTGGTGTGATGTTGTTTTACATAATTTGGTGAGTTCCTATGTTGATAAACATTTATCTTGTAAATCTATTATAAGTTACACAACTGTTATAAGCGAAATGACCCAATGGATATCACAATATCAATATACCTATATTTTGCAAAACAAAGCGTGATTTCGTTTCACAAGTTCACCAATCTCTGCGTGAATCTTAAAATTTACAAATATATTTTCGTATTTCGTTCTCCCAAAGATATCCAAAGTGAATTTATTTGGTGTTAAACAAATACTACTGTCTGTTTTCAACTCCAAATAGAAATATCTCTAGATTTCTAATCCAGAAACATTATCAGTTACATGTTACATTGATACATAACAATGTCTGTTTCTCTAACTTCTTTTATTGACAAAAAGGCATCAACTAATAGCAGTACTTGTATTAAATGGTTTCCAAAGGCTAGACTTTGGCTATAGATGCATGTTGTATGTAAGTTGTAAATTGAATATCTCATTTTGTTACTCTTGTATCTTCCCCAGGTTACAACAACCATGATTACAAGCTGTATCATGAAGGATTCAAAGTTATGAATAACATTTACTCCGCTATTGGAATTCAAGAATGAACAATCTCACTCTTCCATAGAAATTCCCTTCGAAGGCCACACAGATATACCAATTAAGATGTAAAATGTAATTTCCCAAGGTATGTTCTTAATAGAAAAATGGTATTCTCTCTATGTATTATTATTCGACATGTCAGAGAGATTTTACAAATGCATTAAGTTCTGAAGGAACTAAATATTATCATAAAGTAGTAACGGTTAATGTTCTCCCTTGATAAAATTATTGATGATATATTCAAAGCATAAATTTCACTGCAATTCCAATAAATTTAACCAAATAATACATATTAACACCTGCAACAAACACATTTAAGTATTAGTAAACCATAAATAGTACAATTCATCTATTGTAACTCCCACCGATGCAAGATGTAATTCTCTAGAGTATGCTCTTCATGCATTCATACCAGATATAGCAATGAGAGTAAGCGGGTCCAGCTTTGAAGGAACAATTCATATTATCAAATAACAATAGTACATGTTTTCTCTTGATTAAATTACTGATGATATACTCAAAACAAAGATTATATTTTAATTCAATACATTTGAAGATGTAAACATAATAATACCTATAATAAATGCAATTAAGTATTATTAAATCATTCTTTACCAACAAATACATTGTATAATAGAAATATTTGAAGATTCGTTACGGGACAGCCCAGCTGAACTGTTACACATTGAACGATGAACGATCCGTCAGGTTTCTTTAACGTTCCCAGTTTGGTTTGAGAATTGTTTGATAGCAATTTTCTTAGCCTAGCAGTCTCACTCTCCGATTGAATTGAGCTGCTGTATTTGCGCCACATGTTTTTCTTACTTTTGATTATTTCTATTTTCAACATGTGTCGAGATTTTTTATATTCCTGCCAGTCCAGGTCTTGGTTGGTGTTTCTAGCTCTATTGAAACAGTGTCTTGCTTTTTTTCTCAGTTTGCCGAGTTCTTTGTTCCACCATCTATCTTTTTTGTTCAAAGTATTGGTGTTTTCGGTCCTTAGAGGACATGAAGATGTATAACTTTCCATTAAAGATTTGGTTAGAAAGTCTACCGTTTCTTCTATTTTGCTTGGTGTAAGCTCTTTTTCATCGGTTGCCTCGGTATTTTCAAGCATGATTTTTTCGAGTGCTTCTGAGAAAAGACATTTGTCAGTCTTTTTCGGATTTCTGTAAGTCCGTGGCTTACGTTTACTTATCTTCAGGCTGAACCTTATCCTTTGATGGTCTGAGCCGGAATACTCATCCGTCGCTACATGCCAATCGCTGATTAATTCGGCAATTCCACATGTTGCTGCCGTGATATCTATAATGGTTTTGGCCCACGATGTGACAAACGTCGGCTCCGCTCCTTTATTTAAAATGTTTAGGTTGTGTCTGAGAGCAAAGTCTAACACGTCTTTGCCTCTCTCGTTTGTGTCAGGGCAGCCCCACACAGTACAGTGAGCGTTTGCATCACAGCCGATGACACATTCTATTTTGTTGGTATCGCAGAACTGCATTAGTTCTTCTAGTTCAGTTGGTGGTGCAGTTAGTTCTCCATCGAAGTATGCTGAAGCCAGGAAGATGGACCCGAGTCCACCTTGTAGGCCCGTGTCTAGTCTTACTACCGTTAGGTCATCAGTACACAAGTGTGTTACTAACGACGCTTTTAGATGTTTGGGTACATATATAAAGGTACGCGATTTGTTTAGAATTGGAGCCGCAAATACGTTGCCCTTAAAGGCTGTAAACCCGCTCACCTTGCCGTGGTAAAGGTATGGTTCCTGGACCAGTGCTATCGTGTTAGGTTGTTCCTCCAGCGTTCTTCGCAGGGTGTTGGAGCCTGTGATGCTGTGTTGGACGTTAGTTTGTATAATATCTATTGAGACTGTGCTCTCATTTCCTAGCGATTCTGAATCCCTATTTGTGTTGTAGTTATGATTGTTGGTTTTATCTTTATTATTGTTTGCATTCTTTAGAGCCATTTTTAAAACAAAAAGTGTCTGCTCCTAAACTGTTCTAGTTGTCTAGGGAGTGGACTGAGTCGGCGCCCTCCCGCTCCGTGTCCATGAGTGACAGGGGCGAGAAGATTGTCAGGCCCATAATATCGCCAGTGATATCCTCGTCGCCCTCATCACTCACTTCCAGAAGACGGTCGACTTCCTCCCTAGTCCAGTCCTTATCTTCAGGGGGTACCGCATCCGCACTGGTTACAGCCGCAGAGGAAGTGCCTTCGCCGCTTTTTGCGGCGCTGGCGACCCTCCCAGCCTCTGCCTTTGGTCTCGCTGGTACCCCTATCTTATTGTCTTTGACTTTGACGTACACCGAACCAGTAGTGTAGTGCAGGCGGTTGTTCGTCTTTTTTAAGTTTTCCACCTCTACTGCCGGAATACCCATAACTAGAATGTGATTGAAGGTCTGGCCTTTCTGTCGTACTATATGTTTGAAGACCGGCCAGCCTTCTATGTTGTAGGATTTGTTCAACTCCGAAAGAAATTCTCTCAAGATAAACGGCCATCTCTCGAGGTCATCCCTTTCTTCGTTGAAATCCGGTACGTAAATGATCCCCGTGTGGTACCTGGGCAACTCACTTTCGGGTATCACTTGGAACCCCTCGGAACCCTCCCACAAAGGCGGCATCGTTTCGAGAGTCGAAACAAGCCACGCAAGTGAGAAGTCGTCACAGGGTGTGATTTTTAGGCATCCGTGGAGCAGCCTGGCCAGGCGCTGTCCAAACACCGGTAGCCTTCTCTTGTTCTTTGGCACCGCCCTATTCGCTTTGAAGAGGTCGTATTGCGCTTTGTCAATTGACTTCCGGAGCAGAGTAGCTTTAGGATTGTCCATCATGATGCCATTACGATCTTGTACCACCACACGGTACCGTTTGACGGCACTGGCATACGACACCTCCTGCTGCCCCTCCCCTCCGGTTAAAGTTCCGCCAGCTTCACCCAACCCCGCAACGTCATCAGCGGACCCGCTGGCCAGGCAAAGTTTTTTGTCCGCTGCGGCGAGGCTCGGTGACACCTGGTCAGAACTACGTTGACGTTTAGTTGCCCGTGCTACTTCCACGTCAGAACTATTTCTTTCCTTGGCCTCAAACATCACTTCGGTCCTAATCGGTGTGGTTGAGGTACCATCGCATCCTTTGCGCGCCCCGCCGACGACCCTGTCCAGATGGAAGGGTGTCTGCAGAGGCGCCCTTGGGAGCAGGACCCCGCCACTACCTTTTGCAACCTCTTGTGTTGTCGTCGGCCTATTATCCTGTATTTTCCTCATAACGAGGTCTTTTAAAATTTCGGCATTTGCCGTATTGTTCCCTAGCTGCACCTGCTGGCTTGGTTTGCGGTCCGTCACATCTATGGATCCAGCCACACAACCACCCGGCACACTATCCCTGACGGGAAGGACCGAATGGGAGGGCGTCACCGCTGTGCTCAGGCCCGCCACCCCGTCAACAACTGCACCTACTGGGTTTATTCGGTCCATGCATGCCACGACAGCCGGTGCAAGTTCCGTCAACCCAGACAACTTTGCGATACCTACCAAGCTGCGGTTGATGGCATCTGCCCTTTCAGCCTCCTCTTTTAGATAGGCCGATTGCTTTTTGCGGTGGTTTTTGCCACCGGATTTATGTGGCATGGTGTAGCTAGGCGTTGAAGCCCCGCTGCCACCTCGCCCAGTACCTGCCGCGCCCAACACAGCTTCAGAGCGCGCCTCCTCCTGCCGAAGTCGCAGCAACTTCCTTTTGGATTGTCCAGGGCGCTTCCTCTTCTGCACTGGCCCAGGTCCATGTTTTCGCGCAGCCGTCTCCTTTGCCGCAGGTGCGGCAAAGGAGTCAAAGTCAAAGTATGCAATTTACATGATAATTAGTATTGTATTGTATCCTAGCTATACCATAACTTTTTAAGAACTTGTTGTGTCTATAAGAAATACCGATAAGCCAACATTTTAATCTATTTTAGAACCTATCAAAACTTGGGTGCAATTTAACTGTTTCATAAGACATAATATGTCTTTCTAAAACTGAAGCTGAAGCTATATACATTATTTAGGCCAGCATTTTAATCCATTTTAGAAAATAGATTAAAATGCTGGATTTTTTATACTAGCAGCCCCATGACGTTAGTCAGGTTTCCTGGCTTTGCTGAATTAGTGAGAGAATGTGAAATGTCATCCAGCTTTTCAGCGTTGCGCATGTTGCAAGAATGTCTGTCTCATCAAGTGTTGTACGAGTACAAGTTATTTCTAACATCGTAGTTGGTGGCATGCGCGTTTTTTAACACGCTTTTATGAGCTTCACTTGTAACTGTATGTAAGAAAATCTTGGTATCTTAATTTGACCCACTTTCCGGTCTTCAATTAGGATGAAATTTTGCACACGCTCTGAGTTCTGATGACAATAGATGACTAGCTAAGAAACATCATAACAAATCCAATATGGCGGCCTCCCAAAAAATGAAAAGAAGAACTGAGAAGAAAGAGAGAAAAAAGAGAAGACTGGCTGTTTAAAATCCACCCCCATGATATCTATGGGTGTCAAATGAAAGGGTTTGCTGTCAGAAAATATGAAAAAAAGGTTACGTGACTTAAATCCAACATGGCGGACATCCGAGATGGCGTATTGGCTATTTTAAATGCACCCCCATGATATCTTATATCTTTAAACGAGCAATTATTGTATATATATATGATATAATCTGAATCTTGGAAACGGCTCGAACGATTTTCATGAAATTTTGTATGCCCCCTGCATACAAAATTTCAGTTTCGGGACCGATAAGTCGACCTGGGCTGTTCTGGAGTCCTTGCAACGGTGTCAAGTCGACTGGCGATACATCGAGGTGCTGATCTGTCTATATAACGCCGCAACGATGACAGTCCAAGTCCAAAACCAGCAGACGAACCATATCCATCTTCGTCGAGGAGTGAGACAAGGAGACGTGATTTCCCCCAAATTGTTCTCTAACGCTCTCGAAGATATGTTCAAGACGCTGGATTGGGCTGGGCGTGGCATATATATAAATGGCGAGTACATCTCTCACCTACGATTTGCTGACGATAGGTATTCAAAAATGATGTTGAGGTTTCTAAAATAATTTTCGTCTACACTGAACAATTTGCGCGAGAGACACTTCCAAAGTGGTAAAATGTGTGTCCACCCTCTAACTTCTAAAGTAAGAGAATGAAAAATCTAAAAAAATATATGATGTACATTACCATGTAAACTACCAACGAAAATTGGTTTGAACTCGATCTGATGAGTAGTTTTTAGGGTTCCGTAAAACGTAAAAACGGAACCCTTATAGATTCGTCATGTCTGTCTGTCTGTCTGTCTGTCTGTCTGTCTGTCCGTCCGTATGTCACAGCCACTTTTTGCCGAAACTATGAGAACTACACTGTTGAAACTTGGTAAGTAGATGTATTCTGTGAACCGCATTAAGGTTTGAACAAAAAAAATTTAAAAAAAGAAAAATTAGGGTTGCCCCCCATACTGAGAACTGAAACTCAAAAATTTTTTTTTCATCATACCTACACGTGTGTGGTGTCTATCGATAGGTCTTCAAAAATGATATTGAGGTTTCAAAAATAATTTTCGTCTACACTGAATGATTTGCGCGAGAGACACATCCAAAGTGGTAAAATGTGTGTCCCCCCCCCTCTAACTTCTAAAGTAAGAAAATTAAAAATCTGAAAAAAATACATGATGTACATTACCATGTAAACTACCAACGAAAATTAGTTTGAACTCGATCTGATGAGCAGTTTTTTTTTAGTACGTCATAAATACACTAATATTGAAATTTCGATCAAAGTTACAAGGAACTACAAGAACTATGTGTACTATGCATATTATGTTACTTGCTGCAACGGAACCCTTCATGGGCGAGTCCAACTCGCACTTGGCCACTTTATTTTTTAGTAGGTACGTCATAAATACACTATTATTGAAACTTCGATCAAAGTTACAACGAACTACAAGAACTATGTGTACTATGTATATAATGTTACTTGCTGCAACGAAACCCTTCATGGGCGAGTCCAACTCGCACTTGGCCACTTTATTTTTGTATTAACTACATAAGAATGTACTATATTAACATTAAATATAAACGTTTAAAGTTGAATAAGTATATGTCCACCGATATTCATTAAAAAAACTGTAAAACGAAACTACCGACTTCAATACAAACACTATTTTATTTTATGTTTTTTAATTTTTACAAAAACCACTACACCGGAGTCGATAAAATTTATACGAGATTCAGAAAGGCTACCCTTTAAAAAAAAACAATTTTACAAAAAAACACAATTTATGATAAAATAGAATAAAATAAATATATTTTACGGAATGGTCTTAGTTAATGTTAAATACCGCTATTTCTTCTAATACTTTCTTCCTCCCGTGCCTCCCCGTGTGCGCGACGCTTGTTACGACGAGTCGTAGATGTATTTTCTTATGTCGGTGACTCGAACCTGCCCTTGCTGGATCACTTTCAGAATGGCTAGGATCAACGACGCTATCTGCAAGTTCATTAAATCTGTATTATTCTCAGTACTATATGTAACGATTATTTTATTTTTCATAAAACGCGTAGTCTTTTTTAGCTATTGTAGTTTTACACTTGACTGCCATCTCGCCTCATATTAAGACCCTGTAGAACCCTAATCGAAATTGAGATATCGGCGCTTGATAGTGTTACACTCCGATACAAAGCGCCACTACACTACATGCGGTCAAGGTGGTCATGAGTTCAGTAAGATCATAGTTTTCACCGGTGAATAGATAGATGGCGCTATTATTAATAATTGAATTCAAATCTCGTATTTCATAACAATTCTCCATTTTTATTTTGTGTTTTTTCTCTTGTGTGTTAATTGTAAGTAAATATAGATTATTATGATTTTTAAGAACAAATATTTATCCAAAAGGAATATTAATTGACTTTGTAACAAAAAACTTAGGTTCATTTATTTGTCTTTGATATGAAAATCAATTTTTTTTGTCAGGCTACATCGCAAAAAAAAGAAATAATGAGTTAATAGGTACTTACTTACCCAAAATTTGATGCCAGCTTATTTATTTTTAAGGTTGTTTACCAATAATTGCTGGTTGGATACCTAGGTACTTACTTGTGGACGTATGGACGTAGGTACAAAAAAAGTCGGACGCTAAAACGAAAACTGTGTCTATAGAGTCGGCCAGTGCACTGTATATGTGTGGCATACAAATTTGCGCGCGTACTGGCCGACTGGTGTGTTTTTGTGTGCGTGTCAGCCTGTATGTGACAGCGCATTGGCCGACTCTATAGACACAGCTTTTGTCTTAGCCAGACTACCTCCGACTTTTTTATTCGTCCTTGGCCTAAACATTATCTTTTCAAATTAATTTATTATAAGATCTGATTAGGTCCGATCATCCACGATTGGTCACAACAAACTTACTGAGGTATTATTAGCAGAGTATGAAGAAAAATACTGTGGTAGGTTTTAGGCCAAAGACGCTACAACTCCATTCAAGATATAATAAATCCCATCAAAAACATAAATGTGAAATGACAGCCAAGTTCAATACCATGATATTTATATGTGGCTTGATTGTTGACTTCAACAACAAAAGGAGTGAGATGTAAATGACAGCCAAGTTCAATGATCAGTCCTGGGTAGCGATTCTGAAACCATTCGGTTGCATCCGACACGGAATTTCATCTCTCGGTCTTTGTCTTATCTGTTTAGCATGACAAAGACCGAGAGATGAGATTCCGTGTCGGATGCAATCGAATGGTTTCAGAATCGCTACCCAGCAATTGATTAAAGATAAAGCCCCATAGAATATTTTGTATGAAACTTGGTAAGTAGATGTATTCTGTAAACCGCATTAAGATTTTTACAAAAAAAGAAAAAAGAAAAAGAAAAAATAGGGTTGCCCTCCATACTGAGACCTGAAACTCAAAAATATTTTTTTCATCAAACCTACACGTGTGGGGTGTCTATCGATAGGTCTTCAAAAATGATGTTAAGGTTTCTAAGATAGTTTTTGTCTACACTGAATAATTTGCGCGAGAGACACTTCCAAAGTGGTAAAATGTGTGTCCCTCCCCCTCTAACTTCTAAAGTAAGAGAATGAAAAAACTAAAAAAGTATTATATGATGTACATTACCATGAAAACTACCAACAAAAATTGGTTTAAACTCGATCTGATGAGTAGTTTTTTTAGTACGTCATAAATACACTATTATTAAAACTTCGATCAAAGTTACAACGAACTACAAGTAAGAACTATGTGTACTATGTATATCATGTTACTTGCTGCAGCGGAACCCTTCATGGGCGAGTCCAACTCGCACTTGGCCACTTAATTTTCTTATTTTCTAAGCGGTGTAATAGTTATGCATTATTTACTACAACAAACTCCGATTACCAGTTCAAATGTTTCAATGTCGGATTTCAGTTAAACACAGTAAAATTATTCCGATTGTTTAAAAGAGATTGCTCCAGGAAGATAACATTTTTGAGCTTCTTTGCAGTGCGTAGAGAAATATTAGGAATAAGAAAAATATTACTAATTCCTAATCGGACATCAACGACAACTCATCAAGTTTTTGTGACGGAATTTATAAAAACGGTAAAAAATAAAGAAAAAACGGTCGCGACGGAAAAAACCGTTACGAGACCGTTACAAGAAGTCTGGAGCGTCACCACAGCTGAGCGTCGGGAGCCGACGTCGCCTACAGGGAGTGATCACAGTATTTTGAGTGAGTTCGTTCCAATCAAGGTATTTATAAACCCATCCTTTCCTTAGCCGAAAAGTCGTTATTTTTTTTCAAATCAATTTTTTTTGTGAGTACCTATCTTCCATTTCTTTCTTCGCTTTAATGCTTACAAAGTAATTATTTCATTTATTATCTAACGCGCGCAGTGCTATTAGTGAATTCTATGCAATTTTTATCCGCGCGCCGTAGGTAGGCCGAGCGGTCTTGACCTTGAGTTTGCAATCACCTGTTGCTAACCGTCGCCGCTGCGTAGCTTACCTGTCAACGCTTGCGCATTCTTTCCTTTTATATGCATTTAATCACTGCGTTGGCATTTTTTTATTGAATTTATTTATTTCTTTCGTAACGAAAATTCTTATTGCCTTATAAAATGGATGGAAAAAATCACCCTACACTTACGCTTTCGCCTCGCATAGTAGTAAACCAGCCTGCTTTGGAGCAGCCTAAAATGGATAGCCTTAGAGGTTTAATTAAAAAGCGAGGTTCCATTAAATCCAAAGTAACTATATTTGGCAATTATTTAAATTTGCTAAAAGATATTCCGCATATTTCACAACTTCAGCGCTTGGACATAGAGGAGCGTCTAAATAAATTCGAAATCATATATTCGGAATTTGACGCGTTACAGACTGACATCGAGATGCTTTTGGACGACGCCGGTGCCGCCTCCGCCTTTGCTGAGCGGGAGGACTTTGACCGGCAGTACTACAGTCTAGTGGCGCGCGCGCGCAGCCTGCTGGCAGCTTCGGCGGGTGCGGAGTCTGTGGCGGGCTCCGGATGTTCGAACTCAGGTGCACACGTTTCCAATCAGAATTTTGTTCGTTTGCCTAAGATTGATTTGCCTACTTTTAACGGTGACTATCAACACTGGCTCGAATTTAGAGACACTTTTACTTCTTTGATACACGAGAATGGTTGTATTGATAACATTAACAGGTTCCACTACCTTAGAGCGTCTCTTAAAGACAGCGCAGCCTTAATTATTAAAAATATCGATTTTAAAAGCGAGCATTACAAGATTGCGTGGGACTTATTGTGTGAACGGTACAACAACAATCGTTTAATAGTTAACAATCATCTACAATGTTTATTTGATGTTGAGCCGTTAGGACGAGAATCAAGTGTGTTGCTTCGAAATCTCGTAGATGTCACCAACAAAAACGTAAGAGCACTTACAACATTAAAACAGCCCACAAATTACTGGGATACATTATTAATTTTTATTATGGCTAAGAAATTAGATATAAGCACTAGTCGTAATTGGGAGGAATATCGCAATACCTTAACTGAGGATCCTACTTTGTTACAATTTTGCAATTTTTTAAGCAGGAAAGCTGATTTGTTGGAATCTGTCGAGTCTAATCTTAATTCAAATTTATATATTAATCAATCTATTGTAACGTTAAATAATCAGCATTCATGTAATTCTAATAATCTCACTCAAAATCATAAAAATACAAATTCTAATAATTCGAATAATAATTATAATAATAAAAGGACATTGAAATGTCCGCTTTGCTCCCAAGCACATTTTTTATATTCTTGCGAGTCTTTTAGAGGATTTTCTATCGAAACTAGAATGCAAAAGGCAAAGCATTTTAAAGTTTGCTTAAATTGCTTGCGCCCAGGACATCTTGCCAAATATTGCAAATTAACGGGTTGTAAATATTGCAAGTCTAAACATAATACCCTTTTGCACTTAGAATCTACTAATTCACAACCCATTCAGAATCCCTTGCCTACTGTTTCAGATGTCGCTTTATCTGTAAATCAGCTTGCTACTTCTGCGAATGTTTTACTGTCCACAGCTATGGTGTCCGTGACCAGCGCGCTGGGCCGGAGCTGCACTGTACGTCTGTTGCTGGACAACGGCAGCACAGCCAATTTTATAACGGAGAGCCTTACGGAGAAACTGGGTTTGTCACGACGCGGTGCGAGTACCAAGGTATCAGGTCTTAATAATAATGTATCTACAAGTACACAGTCTTGCAATCTCACAATTGAGTCTTTTTACTGTGCGTACAAGGTTGATATTGAGTGTCATATTTTGCCTGCCATTACAACGGTGCTGCCGTCTTCATTTGTAGACATCTCCCGTCTCCCTCTTCCCGCAGGTCTTAAGCTAGCAGATCCAAATTTCAATATCCCGAATGCCGTGGATATTCTTGTCGGAGCTGAAGTATTTTGGGACGTTCTATGTAGCAAGTCTATGAAGTTAGGTAAAAAATTGCCTTCATTGTATGAAACCAAATTTGGTTGGTTAGTTTCTGGCGCTATTGTGCAACAATCAAGTTCCTCACGCTCACACACTTGCAATCATGCAAATCTTCAGTCAACTCCCGACCTTAGGAATTTCTGGGAGCTTGACACTGTTTCTTCTAAACTCTCTTTATCCTTAGAAGAGAGAAATTGCGAACAGCTTTTTTCAGACACCACATAGATAGATAGATAGATAGATAAACTCTTTATTGCACTTATTTAGAAAACAAAACAACAAAATTAAACAAAAACTTAAAAACAAAGTAGCAATTGGCGACCTTATCGCTAAGAGCGATCTCTTCCAGGCAACCGCAGTATGGAAAAGGAGAAAAGAAGAATAAGAATACGGGGAAGTACAAATAATGAGTGAAAGATACTTATAATTATATAATTTGGAAAATTAACTATACTATTATAATACATAATTAAAATATAAAACCTACTCAATACTAACATACTGCATATACTTACATATTAATAATTGTACACTCTAATACATAAATATTAATATAACATACACTAATAGATATATAAATATCATGTTTTACAGATGGAGATTTACCTATGCAATATATTCAAATTATGTAAGATTAAAGAAAAGTAACGATTTCAAGTAAATGATCATGTAGACAAATATAATTGATTCACCAGTTGTTTGAAAGTGGCAAGCGATGGAGCTTGTCTGGTTGATACAGGCAAAGCGTTCCACAGTTCAGTAGCCCGAAAAGCAAAAGACTTGCCATAGAAATTTTCACTGCGTGCTGAAGGCATTTGGAGTACCAAATTGTTTTTAGATCGGAGAGGCAAAGAGTGTGCATCGCTCCAGAAAGTAAAAACATCTTTCAAATAACGCGGTGATGAGGGGTTAAATAATATATTATAGAGTAGAGACAAAGTATGAGCATTCCGACGAAGGCGAATGGGGAGCCACTTGAGCTGCATACGAAACTGAGACACGTGATCATATTTGCGCAAGCCAAATATAAATCTTATGCAATAATTTTGGAGACGCTCAAGTTTATTTAGCTGGTCTTCATTGAGGTCAAGATAGCAGATATCTGCGTAGTCCAAGATGGGAAGAAGAAGAGATTGTGCAAGCGCAACTTTAGTAGCAGTGGGTAGAAAATTTCGTAATCGTCTCAACGATCCACCAGAAGCAAATAATTTGCAACTGATTGCTTTCAGATGAGGTTCCCAGCTTAACGTACGATCGAAAATCACGCCCAGGTTTTTGACTGTTTCGCTGTATGGTATTACTATCCCGTTAAAAACAACTTTTGGAATGGAAACCCAGTCCACTCTAGAGATCATGTAAGGACTCCCAATTACTATAACTTGTGTTTTGGAGGGGTTAACATTCAAGCCAAAAGAGTTACTCCAGTGAACAATTTGTCGTAAGTCAGCGTTCACCCGCTCAATGGCAATATTGAGATCAGAAAGCCGTGCTTGAGAATAAATTTGAAGATCGTCTGCATAAAGGTGGTAGGAAGAATTAAGGTTTTGAGAAATTGAGTTTATGAAAATAGCAAAAAGAAGTGGGGATAGCACACCGCCTTGAGGGACACCAGCATTTGTACTACACCAAGACGATAGTACATCGTCGAGGTGAATACGTTGCCGGCGTCCATACAAGTAACTATGGAACCAATTGATTACTGATGGAGATATGTTAATAGAGCGCAGTGTCGCCAGCAAGATATCGAAATCGACGGCGTTAAAGGCATTACTGAAATCTAGCAGAGCTAGAACAGTAAGCCTGCCGTCGTCCATACCTTTGCGTATGTCGTCGGTGATCTTAACAAGGGCGGATACAGTGCTATGCCCTGGACGGAAACCAGATTGAAAAGGGTTTAGGAGGTCTTGCCTGTTTAGGAATTGGTTAAGTTGAGAGTGAACAAGACGCTCTAGGACTTTGGACAGAAAAGGAAGAATGGATATAGGGCGGTATTCGGAAAAGGAGGCAGGATTTGGTTTCTTTGGCAAAGGAATTAATTGGGCCTCTTTCCAGATTGCTGGAAAAGTGCCACTGGATATGGATTTGTTAAATATTGCACATAGGACGGGAAGGATGACGTCAAGAATGGGCAATAGCATGTTCCTACTGATACTATCACCGCCAACAGCGTTGGAGGAGATCGACACAATACTCTTCTTAACATCACTTTCAGTGAATCGAATGAATGTAAATGGAGAGTAGTCAGGAGATAGGGTGGCAGAGAGATGATTTATGGTAGAATTTTTTACCGCTTCCGATATAGAGGAAGCAGAGGAAAAATGTTGATTGAGAGCATCTAAGTCTAATTTATTAGGGGTAGAATTTGGACGTGATTTGCCAACTCCCATTGACTTAAGAAACTTCCAGACTTTACCTGGATTCTCATTATGAACTGATTTATGGACATGTCGGCGTATTGCATCTCTACACACCTTATTGCAGCGATTTCTGGCCTGAGTGTAACTATCTTTATTAACCTCTGTAGGACGTGACTTATAACGCGATTTCGCTGCCGCCTTTTTGTGCATGAGTAACTTGATTTCGTCAGTAAGCCAAGGGGCAGGAAGATGTTTGATTTTAATCCTACGTAGAGGTGCATGAATGTCGTATAGGTCTATAACGAGCTTATTAAAAATGGCAACTTGTTCATCCATCGAAACAGCGTCAATAACGGGGCCCCAATCAATGTTTTTGGCGTCTTTGAGAAGTGATTCATGATCCATACTACTAAAATTGCGATGCATGACGATTTTAGGTTTAGATTTAGGGGGACGGATTTTATATGAGAGAAAAATTAAATCATGGTATGAAAACTCATCAGCAGAGTGCTGACCATGTGAAGCAATATTATTAGGGGAAGACACTAACATCAAATCTAGTAAAGATGGGGTACTATTAGGGAAATGATGAGTAGAGTTGAGAGGAAGAATATGCAAGTTGTATGATTTAGCAATAGATTGTAGTGAAAAGGAGCGAAGATCGTTTTTAAGGAGGCAAGTATTGAAGTCACCCATTATAATGGTGTGATTGTACAAAGGTATAAGGTTAAGTAAGAGACTTTCAAATGAAGAGAAATAGTTGACGTTTTTGGAGGGGCTATAGTAGACTCCGAGAAGAACTTTAGTATGTGAAAGAAGAACTTCAATAAGTAAATGCTCACCGGCACATGCCGGTGGTGGTTGTGGCGATTTGCTCACCAGTGAAAAAGGAATGTTATCCTTAAGGAAAATCGCCACGCCCCCACCGATACGGCCGACGCGATCATTTCTTATAAGTGTGAATCCGGGGAGAGAATATGCGGTCGAAGGAAGACAAGATCGAAGCCAGGTTTCGGAGACTAAAATAGCATGAATATTATGTTGATCAAGAGACGCCAACATTTCGGGATATGAAGCCGGAATGCTCTGCGCGTTAATATGAACGATGTTGAAGTTTTTAGGGACACTTGAAAAGGTGTTTTCCAAAAAGACAGATATCGGTTCAACACCATTGCAACTTTGATTGCTAACTGTTGAACCGGATGATGCTGAAAAATATTCGTCATCGCTATTGCAGTCATCGTCACTGAATATATTTATCATGATACAATATATATAAATATATAATATGTATAATACAATATAAATAAATATCAATAAATAATAACAATAATTACAAAAAAGTTTAAATAAATCATACTATATACCTGTCGGGTTGAACGGGAACGAGATTGCAAAGTTTTTACAACACTTTTTGGTATATGAAAATTAATAGTACATAAAACTTGACGAAAAACTACAACAATATTGCCAATCATTTTAAATTATAGTTGATAGACGATAGTTGTGTCGGCCTTTACACTAATTAATTATGTACGCTAGACATTGGCAAAATTACGGTGATGTAACCAAGAAAATAAAAACGTAAAACATGACAGTTCTCGATGCCCGAATCAAAAGAAAAACAAGTTAGAAAAATACACAATACCTACAAACAATGAAATTAAATAATTATAAAAATAAGTCTACTATTTTGCAGTTAAACGAGTGTGCACGATCAAATAAAACAATTTTACATTATTTTGGAAGAAGTGAGCCGAAAAACTATGAAAAACTATACTACACAACACGGGCACAAACCCTACGAAACCAAGTAGACAAGTTAATAAACTAAGCACTATATCACCAAATTAAAAGGTCGCTACTTTTGTGGGACCCTTCGTGTGGCTTTTGGCGCCTTCTTCGGTACTTCTACCTCGGGTTTCCTTAGCAGGAGTGGAGCCGGCGCCTCAAGTTTATCCAGTTCCGATTGATTGCTGATTAGATGGCGCTTGCCATTCGATCCAAGTACGACGACGAAGCCGTCCCTCGTCCAACACTTTCCAATGCCGAAGCGCTTGCGTGCTGCCACAAATGTTTCATGGCGAGGCCTTGTTAAAAATTCAGAGAGTGTTACTCCCGAATCTTTGAAAGCTGTTTTTGTGTACCATATTCGTTGGCGCACGGCCATATCACAAACCTTAAGAAGAATGGGCCTTGTTTTGTCCGGGGCCGGAGACCGACCCATGCGATGGCACCTATTTACATCGGCAACAGTGAAATCGGTAATCTTCAGCCGGTCTGAAATCACTTTCACAACTGTGGCTGTCGTGTCCTCACCCTTGACTTCTGGAATCCCATGGAAGAGCAAAATTTTGCGCCTTGCACGCATCTCCTGCTTGTCTACTTCACACGCAAGAAGCGAAACCTGGTCTTGCAGGGACTTCAGTGCTTGCAAGATGAAGGACCGGAAAGATGAAAACTCTTCAGCTAAAGATGATGACTTGGAAGCTGAAGGTGAGGACTGCAGTTGTCCTTGGAAAGCGTCCATACGCTGCACGAACAAGGCCTGTAGTTTTTCCTGGGACTCTAATATAGCCTCCATTTTGTGGTAGTTACAAGTGTAGATGTGGCTTGTTTTGAGTGTTTTTTAAAAACTGTTGTGTATGTGCACTTGAAGGATATAAATACACCCCGACAGGTATTTAAACACTGTATATCAATTAAACATTAAGTACTGTTTGAATTAATATCAATTTCCAATTTTAAAATTAAATTTAAATAAGAGCAATTATTAATGATGTGTTATTGGAGCACATACCGAAAGGATGATGGTCGTTTCGTTGTCACGATGCCTCTTAAAGGCGATCCCAATACTTTAGGTCAGTCTTATAATACTGCCAAAAATCGTTTCTTGTCTATAGAACGTAAGTTTCAGCGCGATCCATTATTTAGAGATAAATACATGGAGTGCATGCGCGAGTATGAATCGTTAGGTCACATGACTTTGGACACTACAGACCCTACATTTTCATCTTCGGACGCTGTAGTCCACTTTATTCCACATCATGGTGTCATTCGTGAGGCTAGTACTACCACAAAACTGCGCGTAGTGTTTGACGCATCTTCCCCTACAAGTTCGGGAGTGTCGCTTAACGACATACAGATGGTCGGCCCCGTAGTCCAGGACGATCTATTATCGATTTTAATACGTTTTCGTCAGCATAGGTACGTAGTCTCAAGTGACGTGGAGAAAATGTATAGGGCCATAGAAATAAATCCTGTCCAACGACCTCTTCAGAAAATCATTTTTAGGTTCGATCCCAAGGAACCTCTTCAAACCTATACGTTGTCAAGATTGACGTTTGGGACCTCGAGCGCTCCCTACTTGGCAACGAAGTGTCTCGTAAGCTTAGCAGATAAGGTTCAAGACAGTCGTGTGAAGTCGGCAATACAACAAGATTTTTATGTCGACGACTTTCTGAGTGGGGCTAATACAGTTTCAGACACTATTGCGCTATCTGGGCAGGTTCTGTCCGTCTGTGCATCGGCTAAGTTTAACCTCAGGAAATGGCGTTCAAACCATCCTGAGATTTTGTCACACATTACAAATGCAGGTGAGTCGAACCCTTTACAATTTTCTGAGCAGAGTCCCTCTAAAACGCTAGGTCTTAACTGGGTGTGCGACTCTGATTCACTTGTATTTGCTATCAACATCAAACCCGCTGAGAGGGTCACTAAACGCCGTGTCCTCTCAGTGATTAGTCAGATTTTTGACCCACTGGGGTTGGTAGGTCCATGCATTGTCCAGGCAAAAATAATTATGCAACGTCTATGGATCGACAAGTATGACTGGGATGACGAAGTATCACATGAAGTTGCTAATCTGTGGTCTACATTTGAACAAGGTATTGCATGTCTTAATTATTTGAAGATTCCACGTTGGGTTTTGCGTGACGTTTCTGCCACACACGAAATACACGTCTTTTCCGACGCGTCTATAAAGGCATATGGAGCGTGTGTCTATATTCGGTCTTGTGGTAGTGACGGGTCAGCAGGCGTCCAACTTCTAGTATCTAGAAATCGCGTAGCGCCTATAAAACCAACTACGATTCCTAGGCTCGAACTTTGTGGAGCTTTGTTAGGTGCAAGACTGTGTACTAAGGTACAAGAATCACTCACTCTGCACATCGATAGATGTAGATTCTGGTGTGACTCAACGATCGTGTTAGGTTGGTTATCCACTCCGGTTAATCAGCTGCATGCATTCGTCAAACACAGAGTGAATGAAATACAAGAAAGTACATTAGGTCATACCTGGAACTACGTACCGTCTAAGGACAACCCGGCGGATCTTGTTTCGCGTGGCTTAGGGGCTGACGTCATTGCGGACACACCTCTCTGGTGGTTGGGTTCCTCTTTCCTATTACGGCCTGAGCATGAGTGGCCTAAAATGCCATACGAAATGAAACATAATTTGCCGGAAGTAGTGACTCATTTCATTAATAGTGATAATTCCAATCATTCATCTTCAGACATTCAGTCATCTTTCATACACCATTTAGTTATAAAATATTCTAGCCTAAGTAAGATTCAACGAATAGTTGCATATGTACAGAGGTTTATTTACAATTTGAAAAATAAATCTAATAAATTGTGTAGTAATCTCTCTTCAATGGAGTTGCATAATTCATTAAATCAAATTACACTTGTCTCACAATTAGATGCATTTCCAGATGAGTATAAACTTTTAAAATCTGATCAGTCATTGCCTCGGAAAAGTAGATTACTTTCACTCACTCCATTTATTGACAGTGAGAATCTCATTCGCGTGGGCGGCAGGCTTGACAATTCCCCCTACGACTATAACGTGAAGCACCCCGTAGTACTTTGTAGTAAACACCAAGTAACTAAACTGCTGTTTCAAATGCAACATTTAGATTTACTACATGCGGGTCCTCTCTTGCTCTTATCACATATTAGACAAACATATTGGCCCATAGGAGGCAGAAACCTCTCTAGCTAGATTCACTGTTAATAAGTGCCTTACATGTTTTAGACAGAGAGCTCAAAATGTGCAGCCATTGATGGGTCATCTGCCGGTCTCGAGGACACACCTTGAGTCTCCATTTCAAAATTCATATGTCGACTATCTCGGCCTTGTGTTGACCGCCGATAAGAAAGGCCGTGGTTGCAAACTTTCAAAGTCATACGTGTGCATCTTTGTTTGTTCCGCAGTGAAAGCTGTACATTTGGAGCTCGTCTCAGACCTCACCTCTGAGGCTTATAGGGCCGCTTTAGATCGTTTCGTGGCGCGTCGAGGCAAGCCTCGAAGCATCACGTCCGATAACGGCACTAACTTTGTTGGCGCGTCTAACGACATTCATAGATTTTTAAGTTCATCGAATATTGAGGGTGAAATGGCCCAAGAAGGTATTGAATTTATTTTTACGCCTGCCTATAGTCCACATTTTAACTCACTAGCAGAAGCTGCTGTGAAATCTTGTAAGCATAATTTAAAGCGCCTACTTAAACTGACCCATTTCACATTTGAGGAAATGTCAACTTGCCTCACCCAAATAGAGGCGGTCTTAAATTGCCGCCCTCTTACTCCTCTCTCTACAGACCCTAACGACCTTTCGGCACTCACTCCTTCACACTTTTTGATTGGGCGACCGCTCTTATCTGTGCCGCACCCTACGGTGACTGACGCTAACATCACTCGACTGACAAGATGGAAGAGAGTCCAACACATACGTCAGCATTTTTGGACGCGGTTTCACAGAGATTATGTTTCTCTCCTGCAGACCAGAACAAAATCGCGACATTCCACAGGGGAGCTGAAGCCAGGGACCTTGGTCCTGGTCAAGGAACGAGCGGCGCCGCCATTGCTGTGGCCTCTGGGTCGGGTCATCAAGACCTACCCCGGAGTGGACGGCATCTCGAGGGTTGCTGAGCTGCGGACGAAGAAGGGCACGATTCGTCGTGCCTTTAACAACATCTGCCCTCTTCCTGAAGGCTATTGAAGATACTTCAACCCGGGGAGGATGTCGGCGCACGAGCGCCGGACGAGGGGACGAGAGGAGCGGGGCGCGGGGCGGCGCCATCGGTCGTCAGCGGCGGCCGCCGTCTGCACCACTCGGCTCAGCGACGCGTCACGCAACGGGCGTTCTAGCTATATATTCCTTTGTAACATTCGGAGTAAACCCTATTGCAATACAGTCCACAACCTTTATGTATTAAAATAATTGGGAAACAAATGTGCACGGAAAACGAAGCACAAGCGGTAAGTTTTGTTTACTACCTATACATATCAACATCAGCAGCCTTAGACTCATAACGACGTGGGGATTTTTTATGTAATACCATTATTTTTTAAAGTGATTATTCTTAAATTATTTCTTTGCTTTTAGTATTATAGTATATGCCCAGCATCTGTGAACATCTTTACACATTTTATGTTTTAATTAATGTTTTACTTATATTACTGTAAAGTGTAATCTATATCCGTTCAGTAGTTTTTTCGTGAAAGAAAAGCAAACATAAATACGTCTAAACTTTTAAATTTAAACTCTAAACTAAATTATGTTAAGAGACCTATCAAACACGTACACGTTCAACAACAGCTCCGCAAAAAAAAATCAAAACGAGTGGATTTTTTTGAGCTGCGTGCATCTCAGTAGAATCAGTGTAACTAGTAACAGTCTAGCGACCCCGGAGCGGTGTTGACAGCCCCAAGGACCTCAGGAACAACGAGATATCTTCAAAAATATCGGAAAAACAACTGAAAACAAAGGTTAGTTCGGAAGTAACATCAGGAGACCGCATAACTAAGAATCGAACAAAAGTCACGTTCGACGACATACCTAATACCGATAGAGTTATCACCGATATAGAGATATCCGCCGCACGTTCGTTTCGCTGTACAGACCAATCTGAAGCACGTCATCGGTCATCGGCAGGCGCCTACGACACCTCCCCCCGCCAACTGTGACGTCACCCTCTGCACTCTACACCGATCTCAGAGGCGAACTTAGGAGACAACAACATAATCGTCGGCCCCTGCGGAAAAACTGACTGCTGTTTACTGGACTATTGGACAGCCCGAAGAACATCTACGTTGAGTGTGTACGTGAAAATATTGACAAATCCAAGCTTGGAATAGAAGAAGAAGAGGAATACCCGTGAGTAGGATAAGAAGCTAAAAGTTAAATCTACCCGCGTAAATTAAGCCTAATTAGTAATTGCAGGTTAGACCTAGTCAAGATAAGCTGTTAAATAATACCTAAATAAGTATTTTGTTCTTCTTAATATACTTAACATGTCCGATACAACCAAAAAATCCGCCCCCTCCACCTCTGCTTGCCTCACATCTGCCCCTGCCATGGCACTCACACGAACAAAGGTGCTTTCAGTAAGGTCAGTGGCATCGACCTTACATAAACGCATTTTGAAAAAAAAAATTAAGACCAGCAAGTCGGAGGTGGTGCAGCCGACGCAGCACCCGGGACAATGCCCTGGGGTGCCCACAGAGTTCCCTGAAGTGGGGTCCCGCTGCGCTCAGACACTCGGTCACGCCTCCTCGCCACCGCATTCAAAAACAGCTAGCGAAATCTCGGCTCCGGTGACCTCGGTGCCGGGGACGAGCCCAGAACGTGTGGCCGCGATGGACAGGATCGGGGACTGGGAACAGTGCGGGATCTCACCGCCAAAAGAGTTGAGGACGGATGACGATATGGATAGTGTGTCGGAGACATCTTTCCCGAACTCCGCCCGCTGCAAAAGAGCCAGTATGCTGATCGCACATAGCTCAAAGCGGACGGGGGTCGAGATGGACAGCGCCACTAAAGTGGCAAATGACGCACTACTCCGGGGGAAGGACGCTCTCGAAGAATCCCATAATTTGAGAAAGGATTTAAAGCAAACAGCTATCGAGAGTCTCCAGGCGCTCTACGAGATCGTCCTCTCCCTGGCAGTTTCCAGGCACCGTCACATAGTCTCACTACAACAAGAACGAACTCGACACGCAGTGGAGCTGCTCTCGGTGGAAAGGGCCCACTCAAAGTCCTTACAGACAATTGATCACGACCTAACAAAAGAGGTAGCTCTGGCGCGCGAAACACTTAGCGAACTCCAAATAGAAACTAACGCTATTAGAGACTGGCAGAGCTTCGAGTCGATAGAGCCCTACCAACAGATCAAAGCAACAGCGGAGGCGGTGAAGAGCATCAACAGTTACCTCAAATCACCAGCGCCGAGCCAAAACCCCGTCGATCTGACACCGCTGCGGAATGACTGTCACAGCCTTACAACTGGGATAGAAATTCTTCAAAGACAGGTAGACGAGATGCGGAGAGACTCAAACGTAGAAAGAGAGAAAACTGTTGAGGCCCTTCGCCAAAACGCTGAAATGCTAAAAGAGCTCGCCTAGATTCCTCCACCTTCAATCCCCTTAAATTATTTGGACAGGTTTTGCAAAATCGAAAAAATTTTGACTGAACAATCACTCCCTCCACCCCCCGCCCCAATTAAAATTAACATCGACGAGCACGTGCTACCAATCACCGAACGGCTCGAGGCTGTATCTTCGGAACTCCGGACTATGCGACAAGATAAATTAACTCTTCCTGCACCAGTTCTGAGCATCGAGGCCGAAATCTTCCAAGCGGAAACCGGCAAGCCACCGAAGCCCGCCTACGCCAAAATCGCGGCTAAGCCCATTGTGCCAAAACCTAATCATACACTGATCGTGACAACGGCAAATCCCACATCATCCACGACATCTGAAAATTTGATAGACAAGATAGCGTTAGCACTGGACACAAAGAAGACTGGAGCAAGAGTTGACCGAGTGCGCAAAGGTCGAAACAGGAAAGTCATCCTGAGTTGTAGCACAGAGGAAGACCTTAGCCTAGTCAGAAATCGTGTGCAGCAAGACAAGTCTCTAAAGGTTGAAACTGCGAAAGCAGGTAACCCACTGATCATCATTCGAGACGTCTTGTCGATTCATAAGGATAACGAAATAGTGGAAAATCTTCTGGCGCAGAATAAACATCTGCTACAGGGGGTTAATTTGCAAGAGAGTGCGATCAGGGTGCGATACAGGAAAAAGGCGCGAAATCCGCACGAGTGTCATCCGGTGATCGAGGTCTCCCCTCGCATTCACAGAGCTTTTTTGAACGCTGAAAAGGTCTACATAGGACTCCAGAGGAGACCTGTGGCAGACCATTCGCCCTTGGTGCAGTGCTCCAAGTGCCTAGGTTTCGGCCATACAAAAGCGATCTGCCGGGAAAGGGATGAGTCCTGCAGTCACTGCGGAAAAACCCACTCCTGGACACAATGCAAGGCAAGAAAAGAAGACCTGCCACCCAAATGCAAGAACTGTGCGATTGCTCATCCCAACAGCCCCAACAGAGAACTCGCTCACAACGCCTTTAGTAGCGAGTGCCCTGAAAGGATAAAATGGGATGGTATAGCGCGGTCTCGTATATCGTATTGCTAAGGGCACTCATGAGGAAAGTGGCTCAGTCTCCCAAAGAGTAGGCGAACCAGGTATGCGTTTCATCCAAGCAAACCTGCAGCGCTCCCAGAATGCAACAGCAGAACTCCTGAAGGTCGCGAGAGAAAGGGGAGTTTCAGTTGCCCTTGTTCAAGAACCCTATGTGGGAAACAAAGGCGTAATGAAACAGTATCCTGGAATTCGCGTTATTCAGTGCAGTTTAAATAGGCAAAAACCAGTTAAGGCAGCCATAATAGTCTTCGGTGACAGGCTGGAGTCATCCATGACCCCCAACTTGTTACCGAAACGGAAGCGGCGGTCCTGTTGGTCGGCACAGGCCTAAAACTGGGAGTGATTTCAGTCTACTTAGAAGGAGACCAAAAAGTCGACCCCTATCTCAGCAGGATTAAAGTATTCAGCGAAAAACTAGCGACTAAAGACCTTATTGTTGCTGGTGACGTGAATGCGTGGTCCCACTGGTGGGGAAGCACATCGCAAAATGAGAGAGGAGAAGCCGTAAACTCTTTCTTCAACGAAATGGACTTATTTATTCTCAACTCCGGCGATACACCAACCTTCGAGATCGTTAGGGAAGGCAAACTCTGCACAAGCATAGTAGATGTAACAACGTGCAGTGGGTATCTCCTGGGGAAAATCGAGGGATGGAAGGTTGACAAAAGTATTACAACATCAGACCACAACGCAATCACCTTCACTTTGCGTCTAACTAAAGGTCTCGAAAAACAGCGACCAATAACAACTCGTAAATACTACACCAAGAAGGCACAGTGGTCAAACTTTATGTCACAGTTCAAATCCTCCCTTGCAGAAGGAAACCTCTCGCCGGAGTCAGTGGAGAAATGTGAAAGTCCATTGGAACTTGAATCGATGATTACGGGCTACACAGCTAGTATACATGAAGCCTGCAAACAAACCATTCCACTTGTAAGCTCGCCGAAGGGAAATCCAACCCCCATGGTATACGAAAACGCTCGATAATCTAAAAAAAGAAGTTCTCAGAAGAAATGCCGCCCCCGACAGAGTGGAACTTGTAGTCGAACAGTACCAAATTGCTCGGCAAGACTACAAGGATAAAGTCAAAGAAGCTCAGACGATAAGCTGGAAAGAGTTCTGCACGAATCAGGAGAAAGAAAGCATGTGGGACAAGATCTACAGAGTGATGAAAAAAACTTCGACAAGACAGGAAGAAATACTCCTAAGAGACACCGAAGGTAACACTCTATCACCCCAGCTATCTGCAGAACTACTTGCTAAAACGTTCTATCCCGACGACTCTGAGAGCACAGACCAACCGTGTCATACAGAGCTACGGGAGCGAACGACAGGAACGCCTATGGAACTACCGGAAAATGACCCATTATTCACATCAGCGGAACTGGAATCAGTACTGAGAACTCTGAATCCGAAAAAAGCCCCCGGCGCAGACGGGCTATCCGCTGATATCTGTGCAGCAGCCATTCGATGCGAATGGGAGGTTTTCTTGGCGATAGCAAACAAATGCTTGTCGCTGAAATACTTCCCCAAGCAATGGAAAGAAGCGCACGTGGTCATATTACGCAAACCCGGTAAGACAGATTACACACATCCAAAATCTTACCGCCCCATAGGTCTTCTGTCCGTTCTAGGAAAAATCGTTGAAAAGCTTCTGGTAAACCGACTCCAATGGCATCTCCTCCCAACCATGAGTAGGAAACAGTACGGCTTCATGCCCCAAAGAGGCACCGAGGACGCCCTCTATGACCTGGTAGAGCACATCAAAAAAGGAGTAGACAGTAAAGACACCGTACTCCTAATCTCCCTGGACATAGAAGGTGCCTTCGACAATGCTTGGTGGCCCGCCCTCAAACATCAATTAGCGAAGAAGAGGTGCCCAACAAACCTCTACGACATGGTAAACTCCTACCTCAGCGATCGTAAAATCAAGGTCAACTATGCTAGAAGCCGAGGGAGTATACTGTCAAGCATTCGCGGACGACGTCGTTCTCGTGTTTACAGGCAGCCCGAACATCATCGAACAGCAAGCGAGCAGGGCGTTGAACATGACAGTGAAATGGGGTAAAACTAATAAACTCAACTTTGCAGCGCATAAAACTAACGCGATGCTTTTCACAAATAAGTTGAAGTACGAAACTCCAAACATAGTCATGTCCGGCGTCCAGCTCGATCTGGTCGAGGAAGTCAAACTGCTAGGCCTAATGATCGACCGCCGGCTCAACTTTAAAGCACATGTGAACGCCCAATGTAAAAAAGTGGCGAACATTTATAGACAGCTAGCATGTGCAGCGAAGGTGACCTGGGGATTAAATGGCGAAATCACGAGAACTATCTACGTCGCGGTAGTGGAACCCATCATCATGTACGCCTCCAGTGTATGGGCACAAGCAGTAGACTTCGAGGAAAACAAGTCTCACTTAAACGCGATCCAAAGAGGCTTTGCCCAGAAAATCTGCAAGTCGTACCGTACTGTTTCTCTGAAATCAGAACTTGCCCTTTCAGGTCTGCTCCCCCTGGATCTCAGGATACAGGAAGCAGCAAGTTTGTACAGAGTAAAAAAGAACCTCTCCCAAGATTACCTCCCACCAGAAGTGGAACTCGAGCGGAACGTAAACTACTTGGACAAACCCCATCCGTCCACGCAGACATCCGTAGAGTACGAACTTATAGAAGACACCTCCAATCTTCCAGAAGGACCTAAAATTTATACTGATGGCAGTAAGATTGAGGGTAAAGTTGGAGCTGCTCTAACATGGTGGGAGAATGGCAAAGAAGTCAAGAACTCGACATTCAAGCTCCACTCCGAATGCACAGTCTTTCAATCGGAACTCTATGCTCTTTGCCGGGCAACTCAAATGGTGTTAAAGAGCAAGGACCCAGAAGTCAATGTCCTGAGTGACTCCAGATCTTCACTCGAGCTGCTGAGTAATCCAAAAACGAGTCACCCCTTGGCAAAGTGCATAAAGGAAAACATTGGACAGATAAATGCTCAAGGGAGATCTCTTCGTCTTTTCTGGGTAAGAGCGCATGTGGGCACCATCGGCAACGAAAGAGCTGACGAACTGGCCAAATCGGCAGCACTCACGGAATCGGCCAGGGACTACGAGGGGATCCCCTTGTCCTACGTCAAACGCAAAATCCGCGAAGAATCGGTCAAGAAGTGGCAGGATCGATATGAGACCTCGGACACCGGAAGAGTCACTCAGACGTTCCTCCCCGATATAGCAAACGCATATCGGTTGATGAGGACTACGAAACTGACTCATTTCCAGGTACAAGCGTTGACGGGACACGGAGCAATAGCAGAATACCTGTACAGATTTAAGCTTAAGAGCAGTCCTGTATGCGAGTGTATAACTCTGAAAAATCCGAGAATGTCTGGCACGTGCTGGTAGATTGTCCCCGATTCATGGCTGCAAGACATGATCTCGAATCTATGATTGACAGGAAGCTGGTTGTTTCGGATCTCCACAACGTCTTGGCAGATCCAGATAGTAGACCACGGCTTCTGGCTTTCATGGAGAGTTCATTCCGCATAGCGGCCAAAAGAAGCTCCACACTTTCTAATACACACCCCCCTTCACCACCACACCCTACCCCACTGTCCGTGGATGCCACGCCGGGTGCAATCTCCGTCCAAGATAGCTCCTCAAAGAGCATCTCCGTCCAACAACTACTGGAGAACGCAGACCGAGGAGAGGCGGGGATCCGTATCCGCGGGGTGGCTCTCTTTATGGATAGCAACAAAGAGAGATTCGGAATAAGCTTTTGCTTCGCCTGGGAAAGGAAACCGTTTGTCGCCGGGATTGTCTTGTCTGCTCAATGGGAGTACCGCAAAAGTCACAATGAAGCGGAAAACCTTCGACGCTATGCCAGTGTGCGAGGTAGACGGCCACCAATTTCGGTTGGTGCGATCGAGAAACAAAACGATTGCACTAATAGAATACTCGGAAGGTCGGACGCCTTTCACACAGGCAAGTGCGCTGCTTGCACATCTTAGCAGAAATGGGGGTGAAACACCCCGGGTGATAAGCGTCGATGCGATGGCAATTGAATACTCAAGAGCGAAAGTCGCAGACCGGCTGGGTTGCATTGAAGCCTCTAATCATCATGAGGTTGTCGTATACGAAGATAGGGGAGAAAATCTGAGCTTCCTCAGAGCCCCTTCGCACGACCTAACAAATGCAACTGACAGCTGGGGACACCCCGTTCCTAGTTCGACCAACCAAACCGGTTCCGAAAGAGCACAGCAGAGGGCAGCCACGGAAAAAGCCGCAGCCAATCAAAGCGGCAGCCGAAGCACCAACACAGCCTTCGTAGCTGCCTTCAACACTGCAGCAGGGAGCGTACTCCGAATCTCATCCCATGCACCACCCCTTTTAATGTCAGGGACCCTCAAAACAGCTTCACAGCAACAAATGAGCCGAACGAGAGCCGACATGGGACAGGTTGAACCGCCTCGCTATGTCACGGCTTCGGAGCCGCGGAGCCATGCACGTAACGCCTTCATCGAATTCATAGCCATACTGAGAGCAACAAGACAAGTTAACCTCAAGATCTGCGAAAACATCATGCAGTTCTATAGGCTAGGAAGTGAAAGCCTCCTAAAGGTGAATCTCGAGGAGGCCGAAGCAGCCATTTACAATAATGTCACATCCCGGGTCATCAAGGGAACCATGACAGGACAGTATATGGCAGCTTACAGTGCAGAACTGGCAAATGGCTTCGTGACACTGAACGAGAGTGAGACAGAGCGCGCGGGAGGACCCGTTTATGCGACACCACTATACGACCCAATTGTAGTTACCGCCCGATGCACCAAGATTATGCTGGACGACAAGATCCTCAAGATGGCCAAGTCCATAGAAGGGAACTCAAACGTCAAAGCGTGTTGGGAAAACTGGGAGGTACCAAGAATACAGTGGGTCAACGGAGTTCTAGGATGTGGAAAGACAACGTGGGTGATTAGACACTTCGACGTGGACAAAGACGCTATCATCACCACAACAACTGAGGCAGCAAAAGATCTAAGGGAGAAGCTATCGCACCGTATCGGAAACCTGGTCAAAATCAGGGTGCGAACTATGGCTTCTGCTCTGGTAAATGGTTTCGGAAAAGAGAAATTCAGCCGCCTCCTGGTGGATGAGGCTCTCATGAACCATTTCGGGGCCATTGTGATGGTCTCACGGCTGTCTGGTGTTGGCGAAATTGTCCTCATCGGAGACGTCAATCAGTTGCCTTACATCGATAGGGAAAATCTCTTCGAAATGAGGTATCACCGCCCGAACCTGGTAGCAAAGATCAGCCAGGAGTTGCTCTGCACACATCGCAACCCGATGGATGTTGCATATGCGCTGAGGGAAATATACTCAGGTATGTAATCCTCAGTACCCCGTATAAAGTCCCTGGAGCAGAGAAGGTATAAAGGAGCGCAAATACCCGGCACCCAACCCAACACCCTCTTTTTAGTGCATACTCAAGAGTAGAGATGCGCCGAGTAACAGTTTTGCCGAGTAACGAGTACCGAGTATTACTCGGTTCAATTTTTTTTCAACCGAGTACTCGGCCGAGTTACTCGGTTCAATCAAATTCCCATTTCGCGCGCGTGAACAAGTACAAAAAGGTTACTATTACTACTCATTCAGTAGCATAATTTTGATTTTATTGATTGAGATTATCAAAGCTTTCCTAAATTAGTAAAAAATACTTTTTGATTAACTGTTGGCTTAATTATATCTACCTAAATGGGATACTGCCTTTTCGCCGAAAAGTGATTGGCCGATTATCTGTGGCCAACCAACGGTTCCTCTTTGTTTCACTTTGACAACTAACGATTGTCAACTTTTTGTTAATTTGGCTTTTGGCAGCGTTTCATCTGGCAGAATTTTTGTTAAACAGATTCTTAAATTTGTCATTTTTTTCTTCTTTATTTATTCAAGGCACTTATCATTTGTCAAATCTTTCACTACGCCAAACAACTTTTAGACAAATAACGTTTCGTCTGTGCATCAGTTCCCTTTTGTACATTTATATTACATTAGAAAATAAATTATTTTTACGTGTAATATTATAACCACAGAAATCTCGAACATATGTACACATTTGCAAAATTTCAAAGTTCGGAATGAAGTTAAGGTGAAATAGAAAGGAATCGATTTGGTTAGGTTAGAAGTTAGAACTGTGACCAACAAGGCACAAGCCAAGCGAACGAAGCGAGCATTCCGCGGCAGCGGCCGGCGAAGTGCCAGAACCAAATCGCTTTTGTTTCAGTACACAGAGCACAAACATGAGAAAAATAATTATGAAAAAAATACTCCAATAATACCATCAACCTGTACCTATAATATTTGTTCCAAATGCAAATGGCATCCCTGTAAATAAATTTCGGCGAAAAGGCAGAGAACCCTACCTAAATATATTGCTTTTCTTAAACCGAGTATACTCGGCATTCAAACCGAGTACCGAGGCCGAGTACGAGTATCAAAAAACCCGCCGAGTATGCCGAGTACCGAGTATCAACCGAGTACTCGGCCCATCTCTACTCAAGAGGAAAAGGAGACCCTGACAAACCAGGGTTACGGGTCAGGCACCGGGTCACGCATCCTTACCATTCATGAAGCGCAGGGATTGACATACGAGTCGGTAATCGTAATTAAAACTAAGTCAAACATGAAGCTGCACGAGAGCGTGCCCCATGCGGTTGTTGCAATCTCACGGCACACGGGGACCTTCACGTACTACGCTGACGACACCGACGACGCCATCGGTCGGTTCGTGCGGCGAGCGTTGGCTGCATCACCAAAGACCATTCAAGATTTCAACCTGCAGATGGCCATTAGAGACAGAAATGCGGCTGTAGTGGAGGCTCTGGGCCAGGAGGAGGCGGCTTAGGCAAAAAACGATGTCGAGTCGATTACTATCGGAATCCCAACCGGTAGTGATCGGCTCAACAGACGAAATCGGACTGACTAGCTTTAGAATTACGTTTAAAATGTTCACCACCCCCCTACTCCCCCCTTATTTTCCTCTTCTTCTCCTAATCCAAGAACTATGTAAATAAAAAAAGATTATTGTAATGACAAAAGTCACGGACCCCGGAGTCTGTGGAAAGTTTAAATTAAATAAAAAAAATAAAAAAATGTAATATTTATAATTTTTAACATTTTAACATCAAATTAAGAAAAAAAAACATTTCAGAAAATCAAGTAAAACCTAAGGACAATGACCATGCCCTTGAGATGAGCGCTAAACGAAGAAATTGTGTAGGGTGCTATGACCTAGCAAAAAAAGTTAAGAAAATTAAAAAATATTGCTGGAAACGCAACCAAAAATGTTAAGTAAATAAAAACAGTTTTCAATAACAGAGACATTCGACTTCGACTAAAGGCCGGTTTGCATTTTGATTATTGCGAGTGTGAGTGCGAGTGCGATTGCGAGTGTGAGTGACTGATTACTATGCACTCGCAAAAATCAATCGGTGTCCACACGTGTTTGCTACCAATCACTCAACACCTGCACTACTCACTCGCACGCGTACTAATCAAAATGAAAACAGGCCTTAACACGTACACGCTCAACATCAGCTCTGTAAATAAAAATCAATACAAGCGGATTTTTTGGAGCTACGAGCAGCCCAGTGATATCAGTGAACCAGCTACAGTTCAGCGAGCCCGGAGCCGTGTTGACACCCCCCAGGACGTCAGGGATAAAGAGGAATCACCAAAAATACCGTACGAACAGCCGAAAATAAAAGTTAGTTTAGTTTCAACATTACAAGATCGCAAATTTGTATTTGGACAAAAGTCACGTCCGTCCTCTTCGGTATAGAAAACCTCCGCCGACACGTTCTTATCGCTGCACGACCTACCGGCGCCGGCGACTCGACGCACGTCATCAGCGACACCTCCCCCCGCCAAGTAAAACATCATTGGGAGAACATCATCATCATCGCCAACCCCGGCGGAAGAACTGACTGCTGGTGACTGGACACCTACTGGACAGCCCGAACACCATCTAAAACGAGTGTGTACGCAAGAACACTGACAAACTTTAACTTGGAGAAGAAGAAGAAGACGAAGAAGAAAGGGATCATACGCGAGTAGTATAAGTTGTTATAATAGTAGTATAATTTAAATTTACCCAAGTCCGTTCAATCAAATTCTGTCTTACAAAACATAAATATATACAACCTAATTAAGAAATTCTGTAAAATGTCCGACACAACCAAAAAAGCCGCCCCCTCCACTTCTGCCTGCCCCACTTCAGCCACTGCCAATGCACCCAGACGACCAAGGGTGCTCTCGGTAAGGTCAGTAGCGTCTAACCTACATAAGCGCATCTTAAAAAAAAAATGTTAAGACCAGCGCGTCGGACGTGGTGCCGCCGACGCAACACCGGGAGGGGTACCCTGGTGTGCCCGTGGATGTCCCCGAGGTAGAGTCCTGCTACACTCGATCATCTAACAAAGCACCATCGCCACCGTGCTCACGAACAGTAAGTGAAACCTCTGTGCCGGTAACATCAGTGCCAGAGTCGAGCCCAGAGCAATTAGCAGCAATAGATAGAGTCCAGAACTGGAAACAGTGTGGAATATCACCTCCAAAAGAGTTGACGATGGATGAAGAAACGGACAGCGTGTCAGAATCGTCATTCCCGACCTCCGCCCGATGCAAAAAGACCAGTATGCTGATCGCACACTGCTCAAAGCGAACGGGGGTCGAGATGGACAGCGCCACGAAAGTGGCAAACGACGCGTTACTCCGGGGGAAGGACGCTCTCGAACAATCCACCAATCAAAGACGGGATCTTAAACAAACTGCGATCGAGAGCCTCCAGACGCTCTTCGAGATTGTCCTTTCCCTGGCAGAGTCCAGACATCGTCACATCGCCTCACTCGAACAGGAGCGGACTCGACACGCCGTGGAACTGCTCTCGGTGGAAAGGGCTCACACCAAATCAGTACAAAGAATGAATAACGACTTAACGAAGGAGGTAGCTCTGGCCAGGGAAACACTCAGCGAACTCCAAAAAGAAATCAAAGCCGTTAGAGACTGGCAGAGCTTTGAGTCGAGAGAGCCCCACCAACAAATAAAAGCAACGGCCGAAGCGGTGAGGGATATCAGTGGTTTTATTAAGTTACCTGCGCAAAGTCAAAACCCCTCCGTCGATTTGACTCCACTGCAGAACGATTATCTCGGTCTAAAAACCGGGATTGAAATTCTTCGGAGACAGGTCGACGAGTTTCGGAGAGACTCAAACGTAGAAAGGGCAGAAACCATCGATATCCTTCACCAAAACGCCAAAATTCTGAAAGAGCTCGCCTCGACTCCTCCACCTCCTACTCCCCCAAATTACTCGGACAGACTAAGTACGATTGAAAAAATTCTAAATAAACAAACGCCACCCCCATCCTCCGCCCCAATCAGAATAAACATCGATGAGCACGTGCAGCCTATTACAGAACGTCTAGAAGCTGTATCGTCGGAACTCCGGACGATGCGGCAGGAAAAATTAATTCTTCCCCCACCAGCCCTAAGCATTGAGGCCGAAATCTGCCAAGCGGAGACGGGCAAACCATCTAAGCCCAACTACGCGAAAATGGCAGCTAAGCCAATTGTGCCAAAACCAAACCACACTCTTATCGTGACAACAGCGAATCCCACATCTCCCACGACGGCCGAAAATCTAATAGACAGAATAGCGGTAGCACTGGACACGAAAAAGACCGGAGCAAGGGTTGACCGAGTGCGCAAAGGTCGAAACAGGAAAGTTATCCTGAGTTGCAGCACAGAGGAAGACCTTGGTCTGGTTAGAAATCGCGTGCAGCAGGACAAAACTCTAAAGGTGGAGACCGCGAAAGCGGGTAATCCACTAATCATCATCCGAGACGTCCTGGCTTACCACAAAGACCACGAGATAGTGGAAAACCTTTTGGCGCAGAATAAACATCTGCTACAAGGGGTTAATTTGCAAGAAAGCGTGATTAGAGTTCGGTACAGAAAAAGGGCGCGTAACCAGCATGAGTGCCATCCAGTGATCGAGGTCTCACCTCGCATTCACAGAGCGTTTTTGGACGCCGAAAAAGTCTACATTGGGCTCCAGCGGAGACCAGTGGCAGACCACTCGCCTTTGGTGCAGTGCACCAAATGCCTAGGTTTCGATCACACAAAGGCGATCTGCCGGGAAAGGGATGAATCCTGCAGTCATTGCGGAAAAGCCCATTCCTGGACCCAATGCAAGGCAAGAAAAAAAGACCTGCCACCCAAATGCAAAAACTGCGCGGTTGCTCATCCCAACAGCCCCAACAGAGAACTCGCTCACAACGCCTTTAGTAGCGAGTGCCCTGAAAGGGTAAAATGGGATGGCATAGCGCGGTCCCGAATATCTTATTGCTAAGGGCACTCATGAGGAACGAGGCTCAGTCTCCCAAAGAGTAGGCAAACCAGGTTTGCGCTTCATCCAAGCAAACCTGCAGCGCTCCCAGAATGCAACGACAGAACTCCTGAAGGTTGCGAGAGAAAGGGGAGTTTCAGTTGCCCTTGTTCAAGAACCCTATGTGGGAAATAAAGGCGCGATGAAACAATATCCTGGAACTCGCATTATTCAGTGCAGTTTAAATAGGCAAAAACCAGTTAAGGCAGCCATTATAGTCTTCGGCGATAGGCTGGAGGTAATCCATGACCCCCAAATTGTCACCGAAACGGAAGCGGCTGTCCTATTGGTCGGCACAGGCCTAAAACTGGGAGTGATTTCTGTCTACTTAGAAGGAGACCAAAAAGTCGACGCCTACCTCAGCAGGATCAAAGTATTCAGTGAAAAATTAGCGACAAAAGACCTTATTGTTGCTGGTGACGTGAATGCATGGTCCCACTGGTGGGGAAGCGCATATCAAAATGAGAGAGGAGAAGCCGTAAACTCTTTCTTCAACGAAATGGACTTGTACATTCTCAACTCCGGCGATACACCAACCTTCGAGATCGTCAGGGAAGGTAAACTCTGCACAAGCGTAGTAGATGTAACTACGTGCAGCGGGTCTCTCCTGGGAAAAATCGAGGGATGGGAGGTTGACAGAAGTATTACAACATCTGACCACAACGCAATCACCTTCACTTTGCGTCTAGTTAAAGCTCTCGAACAACAGAGGTCAATAACAACACGCAAATACAACACCAAGAAGGCAAAGTGGCCAAACTTTATGTCACAGCTAAAATCTTCCCTAAAAGAAAGAAACATCTCGCCGGAGTCAGTGGAGAAATGTGAAAGTTCACTAGAACTTGAGTTGATGATTACGAGCTACACAGCTGGTATACATGAAGCCTGCGAGCACACCATTCCATTGGTGAGCTCGTCGAAGGGAAATCCAACCCCTCCATGGTATTCAAAAACGCTCGAAAATCTGAAGAAAGAAGTTCTCAGAAGAAAGAGAAGGATCAGGAATGCCGCTCCTGACAGAGTTGTACTTGTAGTCGAACAGTACCAAATTGCTCGGCAAGACTACAAGGAAAAAGTCAAACAAGCTCAGACGGAAAGCTGGAAAGAGTTCTGCACCAATCAGGAGAAAGAAAGTATGTGGGACAAGATCTACAGAGTGATGAGAAACACTTCGACAAGACAGGAAGAAATACTCCTAAGAGACACCGAAGGTAACACTCTATCCCCGCAGCTATCTGCAGAACTACTTGCCAAAACTTTCTATCCCGACGACTCTGAGAGCACAGACCAACCGTGTCATACAGAGCTACGGGAGCGAACCACGGAAACACCTATGGACTTACCGGAAAATGATCCACCTTTCACATCAGCGGAACTGGAATCAGTATTGAGAACTATGAATCCAAAAAAAGCTCCTGGTACGGACGGGCTAACCGCTGATATATGCGCCGCAGCTATACGTTGCGAATGGGAGGTTTTCTTGGCGATAGCAAATAAATGCTTGTCGTTAAAACACTTCCCCAAGCAATGGAAAGAGGCGCACGTGGTCATATTACGCAAACCCGGTAAGACAGATTACACACACCCAAAATCTTACCGCCCCATAGGTCTTCTGTCCGTTCCCGGAAAAATCGTCGAAAAGCTTCTGGTAAACCGACTCCAATGGCATCTCCTCCCAACCATCAGTAGGAAACAGTACGGCTTCATGCCTCAAAGAGGCACCGAGGACGCCCTCTATGACCTGGTAGAGCACATCAAAAAAGGAGTTGACAGTAAAGACACCGTACTCCTAATCTCCCTGGATATAGAGGGTGCCTTCGACAATGCATGGTGGCCCGCCCTCAAAAATCAATTAGCGAAGAAGAGGTGCCCAACAAACCTCTACGACATCGTAAACTCTTACCTCAGCGACCGTCAAGCGAGCGACAAGGTCAACTATGCAAGAGCAGTCTATGAGAAGGACACAACCAAAGGATGCGTCCAAGGGTCCATCTGTGGACCAACCTTTTGGAATGTGATTCTAGACTCATTACTACGAATGCTGGAAGCGGAGGGAGTATACTGTCAAGCATTTGCGGACGACGTCGTTCTCGTGTTTACAGGCAGCCCGAACATCATCGAACAGCAAGCGGGCAGGGCGTTGAGCATGACAGTGGAATGGGGTAAAATAAACAAACTCAACTTTGCAGCGCATAAAACCAACGCAATGCTTTTTACAAAAAAGTTGAAGTACGAACCTCCAAACATAGTCATGTCCGGTGTCCGGCTTGATCTGGTCGAGGAAGTCAAACTGCTAGGCCTACTAATCGACCGACGGCTCAACTTTAAAGCACATGTGACCGCCCAATGTAAAAAAGTGGCGAACATTTATAAACAGCTAGCATGTGCAGCGAAGGTGACCTGGGGATTGAATGGCGAAATCACGAGAACTATATACGTCGCTGTGGCGGAACCTTTAATCATGTATGCCTCAAGTGTATGGGCACAAGCGGCAGACCTCGAGGAAAACAAGTCTCACTTGAACGCAATCCAAAGAGGTTTTGCCCAGAAAATCTGTAAGTCATACCGTACTGTCTCCCTGAAATCAGCACTTGCACTCTCCGGTTTGCTCCCCCTGGATCTGAGGATACAGGAAGCAGCTAATTTGTACAGAGTAAAAAAGAACCTGTCCCAAGACTACCTCCCACCAGAAGTGGAACTCGAACGGAACGTTAACTACTTGGACCAATCCCATCCGTCCACGCTGGTACCCGTAGAATACGAGCTCCTAGAAGACACCTCCAATCTTCCAGAAGGACCTCAAATTTATACTGATGGCAGTAAGGTTGAAGGTAAAGTTGGAGCTGCTCTAACATGGTGGGAGAACGGCAAAGAGGTCAAGAACTCGACCTTCAAGCTCCACTCCGAATGCACAGTCTTTCAATCGGAACTCTATGCTCTTTGCCGGGCAACTCAAATGGCGTTAGAAAGCAAGGACCCAGAAGTCAATGTCCTGAGTGACTCCAGATCTTCACTCGAACTGCTAAGTAACCCGAAAACGAGTCACCCCCTGGCAAAGTGCATAAAGGAAAACATTGGACAGATAAATGCTGAAGGGAGATCTCTTCGTCTTTTCTGGGTGAGAGCGCATGTGGGCACCGTTGGCAATGAAAGAGCTGACGAACTAGCCAAATTGGCAGCTCTCACGGAATCACCCAGGGATTACGAGGGGATCCCTTTGTCCTACGTCAAACGCAAAATCCGCGAAGAATCGGTCAAGAAATGGCAAGATCGATATGAGACCTCGGACACTGGAAAAGTCACCCAGACGTTCCTCCCCGATATAGCAAACGCATATCTTTTTTTTTTTTTTTTTTTTTTTTTTTTATTTAATTTAAACACTCCACAGACTCCGGGGTCCGTGACTTTTGTCATTACATTAATCTTTTTTTATTTACATAGTTCTTGGATTAGGATAAGAAGAGGAAAATAAGGGGGGGAGTAGGGGGGTGGTGAACATTTTAAGCGTAATTCTAAAGCTAGTCAGTCCGATTTCGTCTGTTGAGCCGATCACTACCGGTTGGGATTCCGATAGTAATCGACTCGACATCGTCTTTTGCCTAAGCCGCCTCCTCCTGGCCCAGAGCCTCCACTACAGCCGCATTTCTGTCTCTAATGGCCATCTGCAGGTTGAAATCTTGAATGGTCTTTGGTGATGCAGCCAACGCTCGCCGCACGAACCGACCGATGGCGTCGTCGGTGTCGTCAGCGTAGTATGTGAAGGTCCCCGTGTGCCGTGAGATTGCAACAACCGCATGGGACACGCTCTCGTGCAGCTTCATGTTTGCCTTAGTTTTAATTACGATTACCGACTCGTATGTCAATCCCTGCGCTTCATGAATGGTAAGGATGCGTGACCCGGTGCCTGACCCGTAACCCTGGTTTGTCAGGGTCTCCTTTTCCTCTTGAGTATGCACTAAAAAGAGGGTGTTGGGTTGGGTGCCGGGTATTTGCGCTCCTTTATACCTTCTCTGCTCCAGGGACTTTATACGGGGTACTGAGGAGTACATACCTGAGTATATTTCCCTCAGCGCATATGCAACATCCATCGGGTTGCGATGTGTGCAGAGCAACTCCTGGCTGATCTTTGCTACCAGGTTCGGGCGGTGATACCTCATTTCGAAGAGATTTTCCCTGTCGATGTAAGGCAACTGATTGACGTCTCCGATGAGGACAATTTCGCCAACACCAGACAGCCGTGAGACCATCACAATGGCCCCGAAATGGTTCATGAGAGCCTCATCCACCAGGAGGCGGCTGAATGTCTCTTTTCCGAAACCATTTACCAGAGCAGAAGCCATAGTTCGCACCCTGGTTTTGACCAGGTTTCCGATACGGTGCGATAGCTTCTCCCTTAGATCTTTTGCTGCCTCAGTTGTTGTGGTGATGATAGCGTCTTTGTCCACGTCGAAGTGTCTAATCACCCACGTTGTCTTTCCACATCCTGGAACTCCGTTGACCCACTGTATGCTTGGTACCTCCCAGTTTTCCCAACACGCTTTGACGTTTGAGGTCCCTTCAATGGACTTGGCCATCTCGAGGATCCTGTCGTCCAGCATAATCTTGGTGCATCGGGCGGTAACTACAATTGGGTCGTTTAGTGGTGTCGCATAAACGGGTCTTCCCGCGCGCTCTGTCTCACTCTCGTTCAGTGTCACGAAGCCATTTTCTGCACTGTAAGCTGCCATATACTGTCCTGTCATGGTTCCCTTGATGACCCGGGATGTGACATTATTATAAATGGCTGCTTCGGCCTCCTCGAGATTCACCTTTAGAAGGCTTTCACTACCTAGCCTATAGAACTGCATGATGTTTTCGCAGGTCTTGAGGTTAACTAGTCTTGTTGCTCTCAGTATGGCTATGAATTCGATGAAGGCGTTACGTGCATGGCTCCGCGGCTCCGAAGCCGTGACATAGCGGGGCGGTTCAACCTGTCCCATGTCGGCTCTCGTTCGGCTCATTTGTTGCTGTGAAGCTGTTTTGAGGGTCCCTGACGTTAAAAGGGGTGGTGCATGGGATGAGATTCGGAGTACGCTCCCTGCTGCAGTGTTGAAGGCAGCCACGAAGGCCGTGTTGGTGCTTCGGCTGCCGCTTTGATTGGCTGCGGCTTTTTCCGCGGCTGCCCTCTGCTGTGCTCTTTCGGAACCGGTTTGGTTGGTCGAACTAGGAACGGGGTGTCCCCAGCTGTCAGTTGCATTTGTTAGGTCGTGCGAAGGGGCTCTGAGGAAGCTCAGATTTTCTCCCCTATCTTCGTATACGACAACCTCATGATGTTTAGAAGCTTCAATGCAACCCAGCCGGTCTGCGACTTTCGCTCTTGAGTATTCGATTGCCATCGCATCCACGCTTATCACCCGGGGTGTTTCACCCGCATTTCTGCTAAGATGTGCAAGCAGCGCACTTGCCTGTGTGAAAGGTGTCCGACCTTCCGAGTATTCTATTAGTGCAATCGTTTTGTTTCTCGATCGCACCAACCGAAATCGGTGGCCGTCTACCTCGCACACTGGCATAGCGTCGAAGGTTTTCCGCTTCATTGTGACTTTTGCGGTACTCCCATTGAGCAGACAAGACAATCCCGGCGACAAACGGGCGCGTTTCCTTTCCCAGGCGAAGCAAAAGCTTATTCCGAATCTCTCTTTGTTGCTATCCATGAAGAGAGCCACCCCGCGGACACGGATCCCCGCCTCTCCTCGGTCTGCGTTCTCCAGTAGTTGTTGGACGGAGATGCTCTTTGAGGAGCTATCTTGGACGGAGATTGCACCCGGCGTGGCGTCCACGGACAGTGGGGTAGGGTGTGGTGGTGAAGGGGGGTGTGTATTAGACTTAAGTGTGGAGTTTCTTTTGGCCGCTATTCGGAATGAACTCTCCATGAAAGCCAGAAGCCGTGGTCTACTATCTGGATCTGCCAAGACGTTGTGGAGATCCGAAACAACCAGCTTCCTGTCAATCATAGATTCGAGATCATGTCTTGCAGCCATGAATCGGGGACAATCTACCAGCACGTGCCAGACATTCTCGGATTTTTCAGAGTCACACTCGCATACAGGACTGCTCTTAAGCTTAAATCTGTACAGGTATTCTGCTATTCCTCCGTGTCCCGTCAACGCTTGTACCTGGAAATGAGTCAGTTTCGTAGTCCTTATCAACCGATATGCGTTTGCTATATCGGGGAGGAACGTCTGAGTGACTCTTCCGGTGTCCGAGGTCTCATATCGATCCTGCCACTTCTTGACCGATTCTTCGCGGATTTTGCGTTTGACGTAGGACAAGGGGATCCCCTCGTAGTCCCTGGGCGATTCCGTGAGTGCTGCCGATTTGGCCAGTTCGTCAGCTCTTTCGTTGCCGACGGTGCCCACATGCGCTCTTACCCAGAAAAGACGAAGAGATCTCCCTTCAGCATTTATCTGTCCAATGTTTTCCTTTATGCACTTTGCCAAGGGGTGACTCGTTTTTGGATTACTCAGCAGCTCGAGTGAAGATCTGGAGTCACTCAGGACATTGACTTCTGGGTCCTTGCTCTTTAACACCATTTGAGTTGCCCGGCAAAGAGCATAGAGTTCCGATTGAAAGACTGTGCATTCGGAGTGGAGCTTGAATGTCGAGTTCTTGACCTCTTTGCCATTCTCCCACCATGTTAGAGCAGCTCCAACCTTACCCTCAATCTTACTGCCATCAGTATAAATTTGAGGTCCTTCTGGAAGATTGGAGGTGTCTTCTATAAGTTCGTACTCTACGGATGTCTGCGTGGACGGATGGGGTTTGTCCAAGTGGTTTACGTTCCGCTCGAGTTCCACTTCTGGTGGGAGGTAATCTTGGGAGAGGTTCTTTTTTACTCTGTACAAACTTGCTGCTTCCTGTATCCTGAGATCCAGGGGGAGCAGACCTGAAAGGGCAAGTGCTGATTTCAGAGAAACAGTACGGTACGACTTGCAGATTTTCTGGGCAAAGCCTCTTTGGATCGCGTTTAAGTGAGACTTGTTTTCCTCGAAGTCTACTGCTTGTGCCCATACACTTGAGGCGTACATGATGATGGGTTCCACTACCGCGACGTAGATAGTTCTCGTGATTTCGCCATTTAATCCCCAGGTCACCTTCGCTGCACATGCGAGCTGTCTATAAATGTTCGCCACTTTTTTACATTGGGCGTTCACATGTGCTTTAAAGTTGAGCCGGCGGTCGATCATTAGGCCTAGCAGTTTGACTTCCTCGACCAGATCGAGCCGGACGCCGGACATGACTATGTTTGGAGTTTCGTACTTCAACTTATTTGTGAAAAGCATCGCGTTTAACGCATATCGAATGTTGAGAACCATAAAATTGACTCCCTTCCAAGTACAAGCGTTGACGGGACACGGAGGAATAGCAGAATACCTGTACAGATTTAAGCTCAAGAGCGGTCCTGCATGCGAGTGTGACCCTTTTTTTTTTTTTTTTTTTTTTTTTTTTTGTGGGGGAAATGCATTGACGCACCGTCCACCGTGTAGGGACACGGCAGGTGTGCCGGGCTCGGCACCACTAAAAGTGGTGCCCCTACCGACTAAAACCCCCACAGGTTTCTCCGGCATAGCAGTGGGTCAAAGTCGCGGGGTCACTCTTCGCACTCCCTCTACAACTTTGATCCAACGCCGCACCCTTGCGGGCCCGCCTCGCGGGGGGACGAGGCCCCCGCATTTGGCTCCAGTGACGCACCAGAAACCAGTGGCGCGTCACCGCCTCGGGAGGACCTATCCCTAGGTGGGGTGCCGGGCGGCCCTAAACGCTCGACGCCCCAGGCCCTCCAAGTGGAGACGGGGTGCGAGCCCGAGTGGCTCGCCCCCGTGTCCGCTTCCTCCTCCGCGGAGGAGCGAGAGGATCCATCTCTCTCTCTCGCTCCTCGGTCTCCCTCCGCGTCATGACTGTCTCGCAGAAGGAGACCATCGCCTCCCACGACCTCTCGCTGTCAAGCATCTTAGCTAAGATGATCGGCAGCGAAAGGTCCGCCCCCACGACCGCGGCTAGGGATAGCCGCGGTTCCTCCTCCCCCGGACATGCCTCCAGCACATGTTGCGCGGTGTCTTCCACACAACCGCACCGGTGGCACACTGGGGTTTCTTCCCTTCTGGCGACTCTACACAGGTACCTCCCGAAACAACCATGTCCCGAGAGCACCTGTGTAGTTCGGAATGTGAGGACTCCGTGTCCTCTCTGAGCCCATTCAGGAAGAATAGGTCGGATCGCTTCGAGAAGCCGTCGAGCGCCGGCTCCCCTCTGAGTGGGTCCCGAGAGAACCTGCTCCTTCCACCTCACCAGGGCTCTGGCCCTGGCCTCTCCATGCCACCGCACCACCTCCTGTGGTGCGAAGCGGAGTTCTTGCCTTCTCGCACGCACCCGACACTGATAGACCGAGGACAGAACCTCGGCCTCCAGGCACCATGGCAGCGATCCAGCGAGAGCGCAAGCCACCTCGTGTGAGAGTGTGCGGTATCCCCGACACACTCTCACGGCCATGACTCTTTGGGCCGCGTGGAGAAGAGCCTCCTCTGCACGGTTCAACCGACCCGCCCATACAGGAGCACCGTACAGGGCCATGGAGCGCACCACCGCCATATAAAGGTGTTGGCAGCGCCCTCCAGCCCCTCCCAAATTAGGCAGGAGACGACCTAGTGCCGAAGCTGCCTGCGTCAACTTGGGGGTAAGTTGACGCAGATGCGCCCCCCAACTCCATTTGCTGTCAAGCACGACACCGAGATACTTCAGTGTCGGCTTGACAGGGATAGTCACTTCGCCCACCACTATGTTGACGCCTGCCGGCGGCGCTCGTCGAGGACCATGAAAACAAATGGCCTCCGATTTGTGGAGCGCCACTTCCAGACCCAAACTCTTGATCCTGGTCACCACGGCTGCCACGCCCGCTGTGGCCAGGATCGCCGCATCGTGGAAAGTCTGCCCTCTCGCGGTTACCAACGTGTCGTCAGCGTAACCTCAGCACCCAGTCGTAGCCAAAGTTCCACAGGGATGGCCCAAGAGCAGACCCCTGTGGAACCCCGCGTGACATGGGGCTGACCGTCATACCGTCCTTTGTTGGGTAGACTACCTCTCTATCGGAGAGGTAGTTCCCAACAAGGCGCCGCAGATACAGGGGCACACGATGATATATCAGCGACTCCGTGATGGTTGTCCAGGGTAGGGTGTTGAAAGCATTCGCGATGTCTAGTGAGACCGCCAACAACACCCCGCCGCTAGAGACCTCACTGTCGGAGAGCTTGCGTACGTGGTTAACGGCGTCAATCGTTGAGCAACCTTTCCGAAACCCGAACTGTGACTCCGACCAGTTTGGGCCCACCCTATCAAGGTGCTTGACGAGGCGGGCGGCAATAATGCGCTCTAGAAGCTTGCCCGCCTCGTCAAGCAGCACGATCGGACGATACCCTGAGGGTTCGTCTACAGGCCGTCCCTCTTTCCGGAGGAGCACAAGCCTCCCCCTCTTCCATCGCCTTGGGAATCTCCCTTCTCGCATACAGCGACTCAGGAGATCCCGGAGGCGAGGGCCCAGGGCGTCCTGAGCGAGGGCCCATGCACGTCCGGGTATGCCGTCAGGCCCCGGCGCCGTGTCTTTAGCTCTCATCTTCAGGACGGCCGCTCCCATCTCTCCCTCAGAGACGGAGGGAGGCTCGTCGTCCTCCTCCTCTGCGGAGTCTTCTCTCGTCGCTGCCACCACGGTGGGAGGGACAAAGTTGGTCCCCGGGCTAGCCGGGAACAGTCCCTCGATCACCCGCCGCATGACTTGCGGCTGCAGCGTGCTGGTAACAGGGGGCGCCCAGGGGCGTAGCTTTTGCCTCGCTAGTAAGTAGGGGCGCCCCCACGGATCCCGATCCAGTGTCTCCAGCAGCTGCTTCCACGAGGCCGACTTGGCTTCGTAGATGGCAGCGCGGAGAGCCCTGGACGCCTCTCTATAGGCGGTATAGAGACCGTCTAACACTGCCGGCTCCGGGAGCCTTCTACGCCGGTAGTGCTGATAGCGGTGACGCCTCGCTACACAACACTGACGGAGCTCCGCGATCTCCTCCGTCCACCAGTAGACCTGTCGTCGTTGAGGGAGGGCCTTGACGCGGGGCATGGCGGCATCGCAGACGTGCGACATCGCCACGCACAGTGCGTCTGCCTCCAAGTCAATGTCCACTGATGGTGGTGGAGGGGGGTTCCACGCCTGGACGATCGCTGCCTCCTGCAGCTTATTGATGTCCAGGCGCTTCAGCCCCCATCTCGGGCCCACCTCTGGCAGGGCCCTCTGTCGCTCCTCCGCCGACGACGGGGAGACGCTGAACGAGATGTGGCGGTGGTCGGATAGCGTCTCCACGTCAACCAACACTTGCCACTCACGAATACGGCGTGCAAGCTCCGGGGTTGCGAAGGTCACGTCAACCACTGACCCTCCCCATCGCCGCACGCACGTGTGCTCCGTGCCTCGATTGAGGACATAGAGCCCTACCTCCGCGAGCCACTCCATCAGCTCTCTCCCTCTGGCATCGGTCGTCGATGATCCCCACGCCACGGATTTGGCGTTGAGATCACCGAGGACGATAACTGGGCGGGGGCGATTTTGTCCCACCAAGGTCCCTAATTCGCCGAGAAATGTTTCGAACTCAGCGAGGACCCTGTTAGGAGAGAAATAGACCCCCACCACCACCATTCCACCTACCTCAGCCGCAACAAATCCCCTCCCTCTCGTGACTCTGCCAAGAGTGAGAGAGGACGTCGGTGACTGCGTGGTGACCGCCACTAGACCATCCAGGTCCCCAACCCAGTCTGTTCTGGGTGGGACTCGGTATGGTTCGGCCACCACACACACCTTGATCAATCGCTCTGCCATGCACTGGAGCAGCAGGTCCTGTGCACGAGCGGAGTGATTGATGTTCGTTTGGAGGAAACTTAGCATTCTAGCCATACTAAGTTTCCTCCATGCGAACCGCCTGTGCCGCTTTGGGGTGAGTCGGCTGCAACCTAGAATTGGTCGCAGCGGGCTTTTTTCTCGCTCCCGTTTTTGTCGGGGGCTTGGCACATGCTTTACCCCCGCTTAGGTGTTCCGCCGGCCTTTCCGCACTTGCACATAGCGTGCAATGCGGCGCGGCAGAGCACTCTCTGGCCTTGTGGCCAGGTTGACCGCAGCGATAGCACTGATCGCTGCGGTCGACTTCCGATTTGCATTGGGCCCTGACGTGGCCAAGCGCAAGGCACTTGAAGCACCGGCGCGGTCTAGCTTCAAGAAGCTTGACCGTCGCCGCCACCCAACCAACTAACAGGCGCCCGCCATTCGTCAATAGCTTCTTGGCGGCTCCGACCGGGCACCTGACGAAGGCGGTGCCCATACCAGCTGGGCCCCGCCTTATTTGCCCCACTTTTAGATCCGGCACTGGGCATTTACTCGCCTGTGCCAGAACCGCCAACAGCTCGTCGGAGCCGACGGAGTCGTCCATACCACTTATGCGCAGATCTGCGGTAGTGGTCGGTCTCGACACCGTCAGGCCCTCGGTGGTTCCAAAAACCTCCCTCAGCTTCGTGGCTATAGAGTCAGCCATGGCCTCCTTTTGAGCTCCGGGCACCTCAAGGATGCGTGCTCCGGTAGCTGCGGTACGCATCTTCAGAGGTGGTACCCCCATTGCCACGAGGTCTATTCGGCTCCTGGCCTCTTCCAGCACTCGGGCGTACGTGAGACCCCTCTCCACCGCGCTCGGTTGCAGCGTGATTGTCACGGCTGCGGTCCGAGGGGGGCGGAGTTTCGGGGCTTTCGCCTTCGCCTTGGGTGGCCTCGGGGACAGGGCCCGGTCAGGGGCAGCTGATCGCGGTCCCCTTGCTGCCCTCTTTTCGGAGCGCCGTCCGGTGACTTTTGTCCAGCTCTCCGATTGGGGAGCTGCCGGCGGGGTCAGATTCACGGGCTCCATGACGACGCTCGCAGTCGGGGGGTGAGTTCTGCCAGCCTTTGGTGGGCGGCGGCTCTGCGGTGGCATTTTCTCGGCCCTGGCTGGTTGGCTGCCAGGGCCGGGCACTACCCTTGAGGTGCTGGCCGTGGGTGGCTCCTCTCTTCGCCTGTCAGCCGCCAGAAGTGGCCTTTGGCGCTGTTGAGGGAGCAGCCTCTCCTCTAGACCCTCCAAGCGGGCATTCATCATGGTGCCAACCTGCACCATGATGGTCCGCATCAGCTCCTCCATAGAAGGTGCGACTTCACTGCGAGTTGTAGCAAGGGGCGGTGACAGCCTTGCCTGTGTAGCTTTCAGCTCTTCAAGCTCACGGCGGACATTTGCAAGTTCCGCTGTGAGCTTTTTGTTCGCCTCTAACATTAGCCGCACCTCTTCCGACACAGTGCGGTCGCGCATCTCCCCAAAAATATCCTGTACCAAGGACGCCGCATCTTTGAGGTATTTTACGTAAGTACCTTTTAAATTTCTGGACGTTTTAGCCACCTTATTTATGGTGTCCACAGAGTCCTCCATAACTTTTTGTATTAGGGCGGCGTCACGGGGCACTTCTATTTGCGAGGTGGTTTCTCGCAGAGAGCGCGCCCGCTCCTCTTTCTCCTGCATCTCCACCAGCAGCTGGTGTTCCGCCTCGAGCTGCAGCCCCTCCCGTTTGGCCCGGTTGTATTCCGTCTGTGCCTTCGCGAGGCCGGTTGTCAGCAGTCTGCCTCTTCCCCTCCGGGTCGTGGCGATTTTAGTGGCTGGACCATACAAATTCTCCTCGGAGCCGGAGCGGGACCAGCAGTCACTCAAATCCAGCGTCGCGAACCCCCTCTTTCTAAGGACCCTCTCGGACTTCGTCGATTTCATAGATGAATCGGACACTGTCGCCAACGATGCGTTGGAAGTGTCCGACTCATCTCCCTCCACTTGACCAGTAGGCACCTCCCGTGCCTTCCGTCTCACTGCATTCGCTCCATCCTTCATATGTCCAGACCGTTGAGCCAAATCGTTTGCCAGTGTCGTGCTTAAGTCGTCGGTGTTTGTCGTAGAGTGAGTATGTGCCCCCCCAGAATACGACGGGCTGCACACTTCCTGAGAAGTGTGGAGGGATTCCCCCTTTCGGGGACCCTCCTGGGTAGTTTTTTCATATTCACTGTTCATTTTCTTTTTGTTTGTTGCTAAATTAAAGAGGTATAGCTCCCCTGGGGTGGGGGTCTAGCGGCCAGCTTCCCGTTGACCATGCCTGAATCGCGAGCCCGAGACTACGCCCTGTAAGCAGCGCAGTCTCCGACTCGCGTGCCAGACACTCCCCTCGGCGACCCCCAAACCTTGAGACTTGGTGTCTCCGTGTCGCGACATCCCACGGGAAACATGAAGTGCCGCGGCACGCAGAGTCTCCGATACCTCTGGATCCCTCCTCACCGCACCTTGGCGCCCTCGTCCTTCACGCTGAGCACTCTGCTAGCCAGAGTGCTCGCGGAGGACCCTCATCTGGAAGACAAAGAAGTTCTACTTGGCCGATAAGAGCTCAGCCGAGTAGCCCTCCAAAGTCTTCCACTCCCTATCCCCGACTTCCGCTCGCACTGCTGTCACGGGGAGAGGAGCACAAGCGGAAGCTCCCTCCCCAGCCAGGATTCGCCATCACACAACAAGATGCCGGCGAGGCACGTTGTTGTGTGATGCCCAGGGTGCACCACGTGGAGGTTCCTGAGCCACGCACCCCATGCGAGTGTGACCCCGACCAACCCGAAACGGTCTGGCTTATATCGACAGGGAAAATCTCTTCGAAATGAGGTATCACCGCCCAAACCTGGTAACAAAGATCAGCCAGGAGTTGCTCTGCACACATCGCAATCCGTTGGATGTCGCATATGCGCTGAGGGAAATATACTCAGGTATGTACTCCTCAGCATCCCGTATAAAGTCCCTAGAGCAGAAAAGGTACAAGGGAGCGCATATACCCAACACCCTACCAAACACCCTCTTCTTAGTTTACACTCAAGAGGAGAAAGAGACCCTGACAAACCAGGGTTATGGGTCAGGCACAGGGTCACGTATCCTCACCATCCATGAAGCTCAGGGACTGACATATGAGTCGGTAATCGCAATAAAAACAAAGGCAAACATGAAGCTGCACGAGAGCGTGCCCCATGCGGTTGTTGCAATCTCACGGCACACGGGGACCTTCACGTACTACGCTGACGACACCGACGACGCCATCGGTCGGTTCGTGCGGCGAGCGTTGGCTGCATCACCGAAGACCATCCGAGAGTTCAACCTACAGATGGCCATCAGGGACAGAAATGCAGCCGTAGTGGAGGCTCTCGGCCGGGAGGAGGCGGCTTAGGCAAATGGCAATAAGGCAAAGAATCGATGTCGAGTCGATTACTAGCGGAATCCCAACCGGTAGTGATCGGCTCAACAGACGAGCACTAACTAGTATTAGGTTTAAAATGTTCCCAACTCCCCCCTTATTTTCCTCTTCTTCTGATTATCCAAGAAACATGTGAGTCTGTGGAGTAGCAATTTTAAATAAAAAAAAAAAAAAAAAAAAAAAAAAACAGTTTTCAATTATTTTACGATAATTCTGTTTTATTTTCGATATCCGCTTATTTTTCTCTGTCCCATCACTACTAAAAATACTTTCTAGTGCGGTTCAGGTCGATATCGGCCTCCCGTTTTTCCTGCTTTATTTCTCATTTACTGCTTGGCAGATCCCGAGGCGAATCAAACCTAAGGAAGTTGGGTTCAAGGTCATTCTAACGATATAAAAAAAAATGTATACATTATGTTTTCACAAATTTATAGCAATTTATAATCTATCCTAGTGCTGGTGGGTCTCGAAAGACCTGCCACGCACTGGCGGAAATATCATGGGAGGCGCATTTTGGCCCACCGCCGCACCAGATGTAAAATTATGATTTTACTTGCGCAGTAAACGTGTTAGTACGTATGGTAATCAGTTGGTAGTGAACAGTACTATTATTCCTATTTATTCTGATAAGAAATATGTTTTGAAATATAATACCATAGTTCTTTCTTTTCTTTTCTGTTCTTATCCGAAAGAAAACATAATTATAATGTATTTTGACAGTAAACATAACCTTACTTTTGCTTTAACTGTAACTCATTTTTGGTATTTGGAAAATGAAAAACACCAACAGCAGACGTTTTTAGAAGCATGAACAATCCTAATTAGACACTATTCATCTCTACGCACTTTCAGTATCAAAAAAAGTTTGACAGGTTTTTCAATGTATGGATCGTGGGCATTGTCCTTTCTTTTGGCGCACCGCCCACAGATTTTCCCTAACGTGGTAAATAAAGCTGACGCTGTTAGGTGAAAGGGGCGATCGAGTGATCGTGGGACCGCCGAGGGTACCCGAGCGAGAAAGGTACAATCAGCTGATCTTCACTGCTGTGTCACTATGTTTCCTATTTTGATTTGTATGTTATGAAAAAAAACATTTAGGTATAACTTGTTTCTCACATTCGGTCTTAAGCACTCACTTTTTTCCCACGGATATTGATATTGGCAATAGAACAATCAAACCTCAAAAATAAAGCACAGGGCGAAATTTGATTGCTATGGTATCCCTACATATTAGCTGTCAAATAACTCTGCTTTTGGAAAACGGTACTTTTGGCCCATTATTGTCTCGTCATTCTTCACAACCACGATTGATTTTCAAGAACCAGCCACGGTCAGCACTTTTAATCACTTTCCGCATAATTAGAGCAATGAATTACTTTAGAAATGAATAAAAACACCAAATATGAACAAACTCTTGTCACCGGACGTAAACAAGGAGATGACGGCGCGTCAATTAGTTCCAAATTTTGCTACGCGCAGAATTAAATTGCGCGCACTCTATATGTGCCTCCACCATATATTTTTTTTGGATCTTTTACCTCCTTTTTACCGACTGCGCGACGCAAAGAAGTGGTAATGTGTTTAACGATCTATGTATGTATGTTCCTTTGAAACACTATAGAGACCAAACACCTGAGCCGATTTTTATGATTCAAACTTCAATCGATTCCACTTGGTCTGGCGAGTGACACTAAAGACATGACATTAATGTAAATCCAATATGGCAGCTACCGGACGCCATATTATCCAAATAAAAAAAAAATCACCAAACTATGTCAAGAGGGGCATCGTTGAATAGGTATTTAAAAATAGTTTTTAGCTTTCTCTCAATGTTTTTCGATTTGACTGACCGTTTATGATGTATATCAATTTAAAGTTAGGTAACAACCATTCTCACATTTATAGGTTTTTAGGTAGCAGAAAACTTCGTATAACTAACTGTACGTGTGAATGTGGATGGACATTATAATACTAAAGTATCTAGTAGGTATATTGGACTACCTATTTTTCGTACGTGCAGGAAATGTGTTTACGCATATTTTACCGCCCCGCCCGGGAGACACATAATTATGTATTATCTATTCTATGCCGTTATGTTGCGCTCTATACCATGTATGGATACGGTGTCCCTATCTACTAATAAACCTCCATGGGGTTTCAACTCTGCCGCTGATGTTGGTAACACGGAACCGCTCTCGGATTGCTCCGCCTCGGTCGCCCATCTCAAACTTCAAACGATTTAGTACTCAACGTCAGTCTAAGACCTATCATTATACAGGGTTACTGGTAATCAGCCTGCATCCGTTTAAGGGCATGTTCTGTATATTTAAACAAACAACTTTTGTTCTACAACTTTCGTTAAAACTCAATAGAAAACCCAAAAAAAAATAGTGTTTGTTGCCCTTTTTTGTACTGTTTAGTGACTTTTTAGTGTTTATTCACTTCGGCACATATTTTTTGCGCGTTAAAGGGCGTACGCACTCTTGTTACGAATTGTTACGGAGAGTTCGATGCTTTTAGACCGTGCAAATACATTTTTTATTTATTTTGTAAAATAAAAAAAAACATACATTTTTAAAAATTGTAGAACAAAAGTTGACGTATGGAATGTACCTAACATCCCCTTAAAAGGATGCAGGCTGTTTACCAGTAACCCTGTATAAGTAGAAACTGTTGCAAATAAAACGATGTGTTGGCCAAGACTGACTTTATTTCGAGCATACCCTCGTATCTCAACTTATTAACTACACGACATCTTCCCCTTTAAACATTTTAAAACTTAATATAGTAGGCAAAATAAGAACATGTGTACGTAACATACATAACAATAGGTACATAAGTGTTTATAGTCAAATATCTTTTACATCACCATTTTATGCCTTGAAATTTTATTGGTATTGACACAAATGAGTAGTAAGTACCTAAACATTTTTATAATTATGTAGTTTTAGTTACATTTAGATGCAAATCTTTTTATACACTAGTTATTTCTATTTATATTAAATAGGAACAGGAACAATGTTTTAAATTTTTGCAAATGTTATTTCCTCTGTAATATGTATTTTATAATGAATGAGCATTGAGCATAATGCTTTAAAATAATATTATTAGGTGAAAAATAAGGTGTCACTGAGATAGTACAAACATTTAAAATAAGTACATACTATAGAATTGACCTAGAACCTTTACAATTTTCGAAGTTAATTAATTCAATAACAGTTTGTAAATGAACTATTTATAACATATTATCTAAGTTCATTTCTGTTTAGAATATGCTTGATTTATTTTATGTCGTGCCATGCTAGCCGCCGGTCTGCGCCCGGTTGTAACGTGGGGAGTGTGGGGTGCGTGAGGCTCAGACGGTGCGGGTTCCGAACCCGGAGTCTCATGGTTGACGTCATCGTCGATATCCACACCGTTGGATTTCACATCGATGTTAGGGCTCGCCCACAGTTCATCGTCGTCGGTGCCATTTCCCGGCGTGCCAGGTTCCTCCGGGGTAACGTCTTCGAGCTTAATGAGGTGGCGTCTGTTTCGCCGGTAGCGGCGGCCCGAGTCATCGGTCACGAAGTAGGAGCGCGGCTGCGGGGCGCGGTGCAGCACCCGCGCGCGCCGCCGGCGGCCCTCGTCCGCCATCAGCACGGGCTGCCCCGGCGCCAGCTCTGGCAGCGCCCGCGCCCGCGTGTCGTAGTGCGCCTTGGTCGCCGCCCGGGCTCGCATTATGTTAGCGTAGTCTTCATCGTTATTCCGACTCGGTTTCAATTTGTCCGAGTGAATGGGAAGCAGAGTGTTGAGTCTTCGACTCATCAGCAGCTCGGCGGGCGAGCCGACACCTTCTCGCGGAGTCGTTCGGTGGTTCAGTAGGCCGAGATAAAAATCGCCCCCCGAGGCTATCGACTTTATTAATATATTTTTTACCGTCTGGACGCTTCTCTCGCTGAGACCGTTCGACTGGCAAAAATTTGGGGAAGTAGTGGTATGCCGGAATCCCCACTGTCTACTAAATTCTGCAAAAATCTTGGATGAGTACGCCGGTCCGTTGTCCGTGACTAACTCCTGCGGGATACCGTGTCTCGCGAACTGGTCTTTCATAGCGGTTATCACCGCCTTAGATCCGATATTCGTCAGCGGATTTACTTCTATGAAGTTTGAAAAATAGTCTACCAAAATAACAAAGTACTTGCCGGCGTGCTGAAAAATGTCGGAGCCTAGTTTCTGCCAGGGCAGGCGCGGCACCGCGTGCGGCAGCAGCGGCTCGCGCGCGGGCCGCGGCGCGCGCTCGGCGCACGCGGCGCAGCGCCGCACGAGCGCCTCGATGTCGCGCGACATGCCCGGCCAGAACATGACCTCCCGCGCGTGCCGCTTGCAGCGGTCCATCCCCATGTGACCTTCGTGCACCCGCCGCAACATCTCTCGGCGCACCGCCGCCGGCACGTACACCAAATTATCCTTAAAAATTATACCATCCACATATTCAAAACTATCTTTGTACGGCCACAATCCTCTCGCGCGGTCGTCCACTTCATACTTGCTCATCGGCCAGCCCTCTTTTACGTATCTTATGATCAGCTGGCATTCCTCGTCTTCGCCCAGAGCATTTTTTATCACCTTCAATCTGTCCCCACTGAATCTGACGTTCTCGATCAGAAAACAGGACTGCTCGTCGAGCTCCCGCTCGATCTCCCCCGGCATGGTGTCGGGTAACGCCGCCCTCGAAAGCGCGTCGGCCACGAAGAGATATTTCCCGGGCTTGTAGACCACGTTAAAATCGTAACGTTGAATGCGCAGCATCATGCGCTGGAGCCGCGCCGGGATCGAATCTAGCGACTTCTTAAAGAGTGCCTCGAGCGGCTTGTGATCCGTTTCGACCGTGACATCTCTTCGACCGTAAACGTACTGGTGGAATCGTTCCAGGGCAAAAACGATAGCGAGAAGCTCTTTCTCAATCTGTGCATACCTCCCCTGCGTGTCGGTCAGAGTGGCGGAGGCGAACTCGACCGGGCGGCCGGCTTGCAGCAGCGCGGCGCCGAGCGCGCGCGAGCTGGCGTCCACGGTGAGCAGGCAGGGCGCGCGCGGCGAGTACAGCGCCAGCACGGGCGCCGCGCACACCGCGCCTCACAGCGCACGCGCCGCCGCCCGCTGGGGCTCGTCCCACACCCACTCGCTTTCTTTCTTCAACAGTGAACGCAGGGGTGCCGCCGTGTCTGAGTAATTGGGAATAAATTTCGATAAATAGTTGACCATGCCCAAAAACCGTTCCAACGACGGCCTATCTTCGGGGTCTGGCATTTCCTCGATAGCTTTTATTTTGTTTCTGTCGATCGCCATTCCTCGCTCGCTGAAGGTGTGGCCCAAGTAGACTACCTGACTAACCTGAAATTCACATTTCTCTCTATTGAATTTGATGCCGACCTCGCGCGCCCTGTCCATCAACTTAGCTAGGCGCTCATCGTGCTGAGCCCTGCTGGAGCCCCATACGATGACGTCATCGTCGCGGGTCGAGGCACACGCGGAGGCTGCCGTCTTTCTTCGGCGCCACCACGATGGCGTTCACCCACGGGGTCGGATGCGACACCTTCCTCACGACACCCATTCGCTCCATGCGATTCAACTCTTGCAACAAATTGTCGCGCACTCCCATCGGAATTTTTCTAACGGGGCAAACTGACGGCTGGACATGTTTATCGATTACAATATTGTATTTACCGGGTAATTTGCCTAAACCTTGAAATAAATCTTTATATACATCTATATTAACAGACAGCACGCGTCTTATCATTCCCATCTCTTCGCATGCAAATCTACCTAAAACATTTTGACAATCGAGATCCGCTACTACAAAGTGCAACATATACGTTTTATTTTTATAAACCCATTCTATATCTGTAGATCCCGCAATAGGTATGTAACTTCCACAAAATGATTGCGCCTTTGTAGCGTCGGATCTCAATATACGTTGAGAAAATCCTAGATTAATGAATGTTTTTAATGAGATAACATTTAAATCCGAACCAGAGTCTAACTTAAATACTACACTTTTGCCGTTCAATGATAAAAACAAAGTTTCATACCATTTAGATTGGTTACGCTTACGTTCTTCCGATATTGTGGAGATGTAATATAACTCGTCCTCTGGAGCCTCGCGGTCCTTATCGCAGCCATCGTCTGCGTCGATCTGGTATACGCGTCGTCGTAATTTCGGACACATGTTTTTAAAATGACCGCGCGCATTACACCAAAAACACATAGCCGTCGCGGCTGGACACTTCCTACCATCACAATTATAGCTAGCACACGCGGAACACGGCTTTTTGTAGGCCATCGACTGACCAGCTGATCCGGCACGTTGCGCAGGAGCGCGCCGCGACAGCTGAGCGCCGGCGCCGGGCCGGCCGCGCGCCCGCGCACCGGTCGCGCCCGCGCCCCGGCCCGCCGCGCCGCCGCTGCCGCGCCAGCCGCGCTCGTACATCGCATCCACCATTGCCGACGTTCCAGCGCCGTCTCTTCCGGTCTTGGTTTCCTCTATCTCTCGTTGCTCTTCCGACGACATCTCATTGGCCTGACATATTTGAACTGCTCGAGATAAACTTAGGTCGTCGGCTCGCAGAAGACGATCCCGTAGCTTCCCGTCGCTCACTCCACACACGATCCTATCCCGCACGAGACTTTCTTCCAAATGCTCAAATTCGCAATATTGCGTTAGAAGTTTAAGAGCGGTCACGTACTCGTCTATAGATTCGCCTCTTTCTTGATTGCGAGTGAAAAATTTGAAACGCGACATCGTAGTATTTTGCTTCGTTCCAAAATGTTCATTGAATTTTTTCACAACCGTATCTAAGGAATCCTTTTTTTCATCGGCAGTGAACTTAAATGTTGTATATACGTCGTATCCCTCGGGACCAATCAGATTAATGAGTAAACTGGCTTGTACGTCTTGAGGTTCCTTGTAGACGCCAGATGCCTTCAGAAACACACAAAATTGTGTATGCCATTTCCGCCATGACTCCGCTCGACTGGCCGGTCCGCCTTCTAAACACAATTCTGTCGGCGGTCGCGCGTGTTCCATTATCACAAATGGTCAACAGTTACTTGGATCGTAAATTCTAGCAAAAACAATGCCTCTAACACACCACTAACACGTTTATTTTAATTATTTTCTAACACCGCTGTCACCATGTTGCAAATAAAACGATGTGTTGGCCAAGACTGACTTTATTTCGAGCATACCCTCGTATCTCAACTTATTAACTACACGACAGAAACGAAGACATTTGGTCAAAAACCAAAAGATGCATATTATGTAGAGCATATTAACATTCACAACATTGTTCATTACTAAAAAGTGTTAAATAATAAAAAAAAATTAAAAACTCAAAAACCCGACTGCGTAAAAAGTGAACCAAACTACGTACTTGCATACTAAAAAAACTGAAAAGAATAAAACAAGCACTTAGATTTCTGGTGGTCTAGAATTCTATAATATGTGATTGAATTAATTCTATTGAAATATATAAAATATCTTCTATAATATACTCGTAAAAATGAATCGCAAAATGTGTTGGTAAGCGCATCACTCAACAACGCATGGACCAATTTGGACAATTCATTTTTTAAAATGTTCGTTGAAGTCCAAGGATGGTCTTTACGGCGAGAAAAAAACTAATAATTGCCGGGAAAACCCTAAAAACAGCCCTTTTCTTTATCCCATACAAATATTTCCTAAATAAAATGTTAAGGCAATTTGAGCTTTATTGCTATGTAATAAAGTTCATGTTAAATAAAGCGCTTTCCCATACAAACGTTTTCTAACTAAAATGTTAAGGCAATTTGAGCTTTATTGCTGAAATAAATAAATTTCATATTAAATAACAAGCAATCACTTATGTCTAAGCAATATATGTGTGTTCCTAACGTCAAGGAGTCAATACACCTTTATTCGCACTATATACATCTTTATTTTAGCTGCGCAAAGTTCAAATTCCATCATATCTATCAAAACAGTGTGCGTGTGTGCGTTGCAGAATAGGAAGATCAGATGAAAACATTTTTTTGCTACATTTGACGTCTTTGGGAGGATCTGATGTCACCGTTCCGAAACTCACTTAGAAGAAACTCAACAAAAGAGTTGATATCGCGAACCAGATCAAATTGAATAGTCACTAAACGTAAGACTTTCGTAATGATTTTCAATTTGGTCGACTTCACGACATTATTTATGTTGATTTAGTTTCGGAACGCGATGTAAAAAATGCGTCAGTTTTCACGTCATTATATCAATCAAGTGTCAGTCACGTGTCAGTCAAACACAAACCGCGTTACCAAAACTGTTTTATTATTTTGAATTATTAATTGAATATCCCTATCTGTACAAAATTGTTTAAATACACATGGGCTGTGGAGCGCAGTATTTTTGGAGTAAAACTAACGGACAGAATACGAAACACCGTACTGCTTTCTAAAACCGGAATAGCCGATGTGACTCAAAAAGCAGCCAATTTGAAGTTGGATCGGGCAGGACATGTTTGCCGCATGTCGGATGATCATTGGGCCAAAATTACCACGCGGAGGAAGATTATATACCTATAGGAGGAAGATTATATATTATATACCAGATTACAAACGTCGACGCCGCAGACCAAAGAAACGATGACAAGACAACTTCCACAAATATCGGAAAGACTGGACTTTATTAGCCATAGAAAGGAAAAAGTGGAAGGAGGGTATGGAAGCCGTTGCCCAACATTGGAACAAGACAGCCACATGATAAATAAATATTAATATTACGTAAATGTGATAGATGCAAATGAAATAAATGTCAAAATTCAAGAACAAATCACAGGGGAACTGAGGATTTATAAATCAGTTGATTCGGTGACTTATCAAGATGATGTCGTCAACAACTATCCACTGGAATTTTTGAACTCGCTGGATTTTCCAGGATTGCCACCTCACATCTTCAATTAAAAGTTGGATCGGTAGTTAAAATGTTGCGAAATATCATTTTTTTTAACTGATGTACCATTTGAGTTTAAACGACTACAGTTTCCAGTGCGGCTTGCTTCTGCTATGACCATAAACAAGTCCCAGGGCCAACCTTAACACGCTCAGCGCCAAGCCCTATATGCAAATATTCTACCAAATTTTCACAACTTTTTTTGGGTTGTGAGGTGTTAAAATAGTATAAAAAATAATCACGCCGTCATCCCTTTCTTTTTAACCGGTGTGTATATTTTTTACACGTGGCCTGGGAATACTCTATATAGATAAACCATTCCCCAGGTCATGTGTATCAATAAAGATACACATTTTGTAATATTATTTCTCTTTGTTGCTCTCTTGAATGCACATTTATTATTCAACCAAATATATATAAAAAAAAAGACGTGTCAACGCAAGTTGGCAAATTTTCGGCAAATATTTTCTTTCGGAAAATATTTTCTTTCAGCTATTCTTCGTTTTTGAGCTGGTTTCTTTATACCAGCCGCAAGTATACTTATGGATTTTTGCAAGGTATTGTTTGTAGAGCTGGGGATAGACCAGATATTAGTTTTTCATAGCGCTTATAATTTCCATATATTTTGACAGATTGCCACTTAGTTGTGTTTTTCTGTTTCCATGACGACGCCATCCGGCGAGCCTGCGCGCTCAGGCAACGTCATCGCCTGACGTCTCGCTGTCTTGCGGCCGTCTCTTAGGGACACTAAGATAATTTTATTTATTTTTAGTTTTAGTTATAGTATGGCATCTTGCACCCCGGTTGGACGCAATGCGTTGACTAATCTGGTGTCTCTGGAATCCAAGATACAGTGCGAAGAATGCTTCCGATATTTCAGAGGCCAAAAAGGGGTCAAAATTCATCGGGCTAAATCCCACAAAAAATACAAATTCCGCTTTCGGCTCCGATTACGGGTCAGCCGACCACGAGTGGCAGTTCCGTGAGCGCTGCTACGCCTTCCCAACCTTTTTGGGAAGTGTTGAGCTCACTCAAAAATTCATTTCCGGTCCTAAAGCGCATCCCGCGTGGTGCTCGTGTTTTGGTGGCTCAAAGTTTATCATTTGTTATCAAAAGTGTTCTTTCGCAAAATTCGAAAGATGCCTGGGAACATTTACTGACTTTCCCATACAGTGTGCTTTATATACCTTTAGAGCCGTCAAACAAAATGTCCCTTACCCCTAGGGTAAAGGAGAACTGCGTAAAGTACACTGCATCCGTGGAAAACCCTTTAGATTTGAGTAGTTTTATTCCGCCTAAGCAGCGGAATAACCAAAATTCTAAAAGTAGTGATGATTCGGCTATAATTAAGATTGTAGAGAACAAAATTAGCGATGGCGACATCAAAGGCGCTGCACGTATTTTGTTTTCCAGTGACACCATTGCGCCAAACACACCACACACCATTCAGTCACTTCATGACAAACATCCACCCGCAACAGCTAATCTCCACCTCCCTGTTCCACCACAATCAGATGACGTCACTATTGAGACCACATCGCAAGAGGTTTTGGCTGCGATTACATCTTTCTTGAGTGGCTCAGCTGGAGGCCTAGATGGCCTGACACCTCAACATCTAAAAGATCTTCTATCTTTTAGCTCTGGTGAGGTAGCAGAATCCCTCTTGAGAGATCTAACCTCTTTAGTTAACCTCATGTTATCTGGTCGAGTCAGTAGTGACATTGTCGAAGTTTTGTACGGCGCCAATTTGTGCGCACTTTCCAAAAAAGATGGTGGGATCAGGCCAATTGCTGTCGGCACCACATATCGTCGCCTTGCTGCCAAGATGGGTTGTAGGAAAAAGGTTGCTCTTTTGAGCTCCCTTTTTCAACCAATACAACTCGGTTTTGGTTCGCGAGTTTGGATGTGAGGCTGCCGTTCATTCTGTCCGGACCTTCCTGTACCAAAATTGGGGAGAGGTGCTGTTAAAGGTGGACGTCAAAAACGCCTTTAATTCGGTTGATCGAGGAGCCCTGTTGGCCCAAGTGAAGGATAAAATTCCTGACCTGTACAATTTTCTTTGGCAATGTTATGGCGAGCCCACAAAATTGACTTATCAAAACAATCATATTTATGTTATCCTCCGTCGGCTCTCAACAGGGTGATCCTTTCGGCTCTGCGACCTTCGCCTTGGCCATTCACCCTATCATTCAACGTCTCCAGTCAAGACTAAAAGTTTGGTACTTGGACGACGGAACTTTGGGGGGCGATGTGAATACTGTTCTAACTGATTTACAAAAACTCATAGACGGTTTTCGTCTAATTGGTTTAGAACTAAATTTTTCGAAATGCGAACTTTTCGTTTGCAACACATGTCCAGATAAAGATTCGATAATACAAAAATTTAATGATCTAGCCCCCAACATCAAATCAGTTGACACATGTTCCCTGCGCCTCCTGGGTTCACCGATTTTAGATGAGTCGTTACCACCTTTTGTCGAGGAAAAAATTCAAAATTTCACGAGAGCCTCCGATAGGCTACTCAAAGTAAACGCCCATATGGCGTTTACAATTATTCGGCAATGTCTCTTTGTTCCAAAATTTATGTACGCTTTACGGTGTAGTCCACTGTGGAAAAATGGTGAGCTCCTTGGGAGCTTAGACAATGTCGTAAAGGAATCTCTAATATCGGTGTTGAATGTGGATCTGAGTGGGAGGGCCTGGTCACAAGCTTCACTACCCATACGGTTGGGAGGACTAGGGGTCCGCCAAATTTCCAGTGTAGCTTTACCGGCATTCTTGTCCTCAGTTCATAGTACTCAAAATCTAATAGACAAAATTCTCGCACCCTCTTTAGGCCATTCGGAATATTCTGATCTAGTAGTAGCTAATTTGTGCGAGACTAAGAATGCTTGGAGGCTGGCTTGTCCAAACAACGATTTCCCCAGATGTCTGTCATCTCAGAGACAGTGGGATCGACCGATCTGCGATCTAGCACGGAACTCTCTTCTCGAAACGTGCGATACGTCCTAGTATCTCGGATCGTGCTCGTATCCTTGCTGTGTCTGTGTGGGAATCGGGCCTTTGGTTACAAGCTTTGCCATCTTTCAATACCGGTAGCCTATTAGATCCAACTGCATTTCGTCTAGCTGTTAGCTTGCGCTTGGGTGCGAGGTGCTATGAAGCCCATCGCTGCCATTGTAGTACTGCCGTCGACCAACTCGGTCACCACAGTCTCTCTTGTTCGAAAAGCACGGGTCGTATTGGCTGCCACGCCAGCCTGAACGACATCATATGCCGGGCTTTTTCCACCGCCAATGTCCCAGCAATACTCGAACCGAGTGGGCTTGCGCGTGACGATGGCAAAAGACCTGACGGCATGACTGTTGTGCCTTGGAAGTTGGGTCGGCCCCTTGTGTGGGACGCAACTTGCGTTGATACTCTGGCACCATCACATCTTCCAGAGACACATTGTAGGGCTGGTGCAGCGGCTAATTCAGCTGAGCGACTCAAACGGCGCAAATATGCAACCCTCGGAAGAGGTTACATATTTGAGCCCTTTGGGGTTGAGACATTGGGTCCGTGGGGGCCGGGAGCTCACCTCATTTTCAAAAGCCTTTCCGAGCGCTTGGTCGACGCGACGCGTGACCAAAATGCTGGCGTTTATTTGGCCCAACGCATAAGCATTGCCATTCAGCGTGGTAATGCCGCCAGCATGCTGGGTACGCTTCCGATTGGTAGTGGGCTTGAACATCTTGATTATCTGTAGACCTTCATTGGTCTATGGATAATTCAGGTGTGCTTAGTGTAAGTAGTTGTTAGGTATGTAGCGTAGTGTAGTTCTCATTGTATTTTAGTTTTGTTAATAAAGGCTCTGTCCACAGTAAAAACTACCTATGTAAAAAAAAAACAAATATTATCTCAAGAAACTTACTATCACTCAATTCAGGGAACAAATTATTGTAGTTTTACTAAAACGATCTGCTCAGTTAGCCGGATATGAAGTGCCACAGCCTCTATTATGACAAGAAGATCGTTTAATAGAAAACATTATATTCTCATAAGTAACAAAGATGGAGAGAAAATTGTACGCTGAAAATATGCGGAGGTGCTATAAAAAGTATGACAGGAAAGTTAGATAGATAGATAGAAACACTTTATTGCAACACAAAGAAATCAAAATATTACACAGAAATAACTTATTAACTAGTGCTACAAAGTTATTGGTGGCAAGACTTTCAGAGCAGTTCAAACAACTATAAAATGCTCTGTATGTGAAAATTTTCTGTATCAATAATATTCACTGATTTATTTTGATCTTAGTAAATTGATTATTTAGTTTCTAAGTAACTTTCTTTTTTTAGTAAAATTATTTCAAGGTGATTATTATTTTTCTCTTAACTGATTGTCCGATTCCCAACCCAAACCCACTGAGAAAATATTCGGATACACACTGCTTTAACTGAAATGAGTAGTGTGTTCATAAACTATACACACTCCTTACGACAGTGTGTATCCTAAACGATACATATGGCCCCGAGCGTATTAAAATGTTTGTGGTATTAATTTAGAAAACCCATGTTTCTCACATGGTCGATTGTATGTTGCATATTCCGCCCCGTGTTCGAAAACCATCAAATTTGTGCCATGTAATCTGCCAGGTAATCAAACAAAAATCATCGTATATCACAAAGCACTACAATAAAAATAAAACTGATTTTTGGTAATAACTTGATTAACAATAAAGGTATTTATCGTCATCATCAGCCTATTTAATATTCGTTCACTGCTGGACTTAGGTCTCTCCTAATGAATGCCACAAGGTGCGGTCTTCTGCATTCTGCATAAAAAGATACTAGCTTTTAAATGTTTATATACCTACGTTGAAATAAATATGTTATTAATAAAATACTTACTTAATGCGGTTCACAGAATACATTTCTTACCAAGTTTCAACAGTATAGTTCTTATATTTTCGATAAAAGTTGTTATGACATATGGATGGACAGACAGACAGACACGACGAACACATAAGGGTTCAGTTAGTACGTTTTACGGAACAAAATGGAAACATGGAAACAACAAAATGGGAACAAAACGGAAAAAATGGATCTTCGAAATGTATGTAAGCTCATAACTTTTGAATGACTGCACCAAATATGATTATTATTTCTCTATGTATTTATTATTGTCGGGACAAGATTTGTACAGCAAAAAGTTTAGAAAATGTAGACGAAAAAATACATGGTGATACGAAGTTCACCGGGTCAGCTAGTATTCTAATAAAAGAATAATACAACTGAACAGTCGGGATCCATTGAATAATTAGATTGTATGTCGAATAATAATTCTGTACTGTAGTTATAATAAATAAAATAATAATAATAGTGTACTGTAGTTGATCAGAAAAAAACGAAGACGAAGAAGTAAGAGAAAACTAGAGTTTTAAACTAACAACAATTGCATACTAATTAAATAATATACTTATTGTACTAAAACAAACAAACAAGCAAAAATCAAACAACAATTATTATAATGTTGTTATTTACTAATTAAAATATCACATAACACAAACATAAAATTTCGTAACAAAAAGTACTAAGCAAATTTAAATCATAAAATACTTAATAAGTTAATTTTCTCTACAGCAAAGGCGAAAGTTGATGAACGTAGTGATCGTAATATTATTCCGAGGGCTGCTAGCAAAATTTAGGTAGGTATTTGAGGTAAGCTGAAAACATTTATTGAAGTGAAAACTTCTTTTGGCGCGCCACAGGCAAATTTTTTGTGGGCTGTGAATTGAATTCTAGCGTCACGCTCGGGAACGATAAGAAATCTTCGGGTATTCTCGGGACCATGGCCATTGGCCATCAAGAAATGCGTTAGCATTTCTCATTGGCCATTTAGGTGACTATGCTCATGGCCACGCCCTCCGGTTTTACCCACGTAGGTAGGTAGTTTCCAAAGTAAGCTATCAAATTCTGAGTTATAAGTTTTCACTTATATCGGCGGTCCCTGTGAATGTCATGTTTCTTTTAGTATTATTTATAACCAAAAAAAATAGCGATTCTCAAAAAGAGATATCTTTTTGGAAAGACTATCTATCAAATGTCAACCTCTCCTGCGCGCGGTACACCCTGCTGCCGACTAACGAGGCTCTGACGACCGAACCAATGGCGGGATATCCATTTAAAAGCCAGTCCTAAATTGACCTGGCCGGTGACGGGCAGCGGCGTCATCGGTGCAAAGGACTGGCTCCGCGGTCACCAACCCGCCTGCCAAGCGTGGTGACTATGGCAAACACCCCCCCCATATGATGGTCACAACAAAGAAACGGCCCCTAGTCCCCGGCGGCTCCGTTATTCCAGGCGCTGGTGGCAGCCTTGGTTCCGGCAGAGCATGGGGTGCTAAGAATCCCCGGCAGACGCCCCGCCACCAAACCCAACGACTCGACCTGGCAACGTACAACGCACGGACGCTGAGGGCTGACGAAAAGATTGTGGAGCTGGAAGAAGAAATGGACAAGTTGCGCTGGGATATCATAGGGTTATCCGAAGTCCGTAGACAGGGCGAGGACAGAATAACCCTCGAATCCGGCAACTTGTTCTACTACCGGGAGGGAGATCGACAATCCCAAGGGGGTGTCGGGTTTATCATCCGCAAGTCTCTCGTCAACAACGTGTTAATGATCGAGAGTGTGTCGAGCAGGGTTGTATACCTTGTACTTAAAATAACTGACCGGTATTCATTGAAGGTCATACAGGTATACGCACCGACCTCGACACATCCCGACGAAGAGGTTGAGACCATGTATGAGGACATCTCCAAAGCCATACATGTCTCGCCAACACATTTCACAGTTGTGATGGGAGACTTCAACGCGAAACTAGGCAAACGTGGCGGTGATGAGTTGAGAGTGGGACAATTCGGATATGGGCAGCGGAACCCAAGAGGGCAACGTCTAGCTGATTTCTTGGAAAGGGAGAGCCTCTTTATGATGAACTCCTTTTTCAAGAAACAGGCACAACGAAAATGGACCTGGATTAGCCCAGATGGTTCCACAAAAAATGAGATCGACTTCATTATGACGACTAAACGGCAAATATTCAGCGATGTCTCTGTGATCAGTAGGGTTAAAACCGGCAGCGATCACCGTATTGTAAGAGGCACGCTGAATCTAAACATTAAGTTCGAAAGATCACGTCTAATGAAGTCCACGCTCCGACCAAATTATGCTCAAATCGAAGATCCCGACAACTTTCAACTCGAACTTCAAAATCGCTTCGAAGCCTTAGATGAATGCGTAACGGCGGATGAAATAAACGACAGGCTGGTGGAAACTGTTCAAGCAGTTGGCAGGGAATTTTATAAGAGCCGACGCCAGAATAGAACCCAAAAGCTCTCCGATCATACTCTGAATCTCATGGCGGTTAGGCGAGATATGCGATTGCAGTCTTCGGTCGACATGACGGTATACAGACGGCTCAATAGACAGATTTCTACTTGTGTGCGACGCGACATACGCTGCTTCAATACTTCGTGTATTGAAGAAGCGATCAAGCGGAATAAAGGCTCGAAAGTGTTCGCAAGAAATCTGTCTTTTGGGCAAAGTCAATTGACCAAATTGAAGACCGACAGTGGTAACGTCGTCTCGTCGAGGGCCGAGATTTTGGAGGAGATTGAGAGGTTCTATGAACAGTTATACACCTCTACGCAAACACGACCTGTCGTTAGCATGGCAAAAGACCCAAGAGCCAAGCTGACCCGACACTTTACCGAAGACATCCCGGAAGTCAGCCTGTATGAGATTAGGATGGCCCTCAAACAACTTAAGAACAACAAGGCACCTGGCGACGACGGAATTACGACTGAGCTTCTGAGAGCGGGTGGAAAACCGGTACTTAAAGTCCTCCAGAAGCTGTTCGACTCCGTCATACTTGACGGTAATACGCCAGAAGCGTGGAGCAGAAGTGTGGTGGTGCTCTTCTTCAAAAAAGGTGACAACACCTTGTTGAAGAACTACAGACCCATCTCACTTCTGAGCCACGTTTATAAGTTGTTTTCGAGGGTAATCACGAATCGTCTCGCACGCAGGTTTGACGACTTCCAGCCACCCGAACAAGCCGGTTTCCGAAAAGGCTATAGTACCGTAGACCACATCCATACGCTTCGGCAGATTATACAGAAAACCGAGGAGTATAATCGGCCACTATGTATAGCGTATGTGGACTATGAGAAAGCCTTCGATTCCATCGAGACCTGGGCAGTGCTTCAGTCTCTCCAGCGATGCCGCATGGACTATCGCTATATCGAAGTGTTGAGGTGCATTTACAGCAAAGCCACAATGTCTGTCCGATTACAGGACCAGTGCACAAAACATATCCGGCTACAGAAAGGCGTGAGACAGGGAGATGTCATATCTCCGAAACTGTTCACTGCCGCGCTGGAAGATGTTTTCAAGCTACTGGACTGGAACGGACATGGCATCAATATCAACGGCGAATGCATCACTCACCTTCGGTTTGCCGACGATATAGTCATTGTGGCGGAGTCGATGGAGGACCTCGGTGCTATGCTCAGGGACCTCAGTAGAGTATCCCAACAGGTAGGTTTGAGGATGAATATGGACAAGACGAAGGTCATGTCAAATGTTCATGTCTCACCTGTACCGGTTATTGTTGGGAATACCACACTCGAAGTTGTTGACGAATACGTCTACCTGGGTCAAAAGATCCGATTGGGTAGATCCAACTTCGACAAAGAGGTCCAGCGAAGGATCCAACTCGGATGGGCAGCGTTCGGGAAACTACGGCACATCTTGGAGTCCAAAATACCCCAATGCTTGAAGACGAAAGTCTTCAATCAGTGCGTGTTGCCAGTGATGATTTATGGAACTGAGACGTGGTCCTTAACTGTGGGCCTCATAACAAAGCTCAAAGTCACACAGCGAGCTATGGAGCGAGCTATGCTCGGAGTCTCTTTGCGCGACAGAATCCGTAATGAGGATATTCGCAAAAGAACTAAAGTAGCCGACGTAGCTCGAAGAGTAGCTAAGCTGAAGTGGCAATGGGCAGGCCACATCGCTCGCAGAACTGACAACCGATGGGGAAGAAAGGTTCTCGAGTGGCGACCACGAACCGGAAGACGCAGTGTTGGACGGCCTCCCACTAGATGGACAGATGACCTCACGAAGGTCGCTGGAAACCGCTGGTTGCAGGTTGCGCAGGACCGTTCGTTGTGGAAATCTAGGGGGGAGGCCTATGTCCAGCAGTGGACGTCTTACGGCTGATGATGATGATGATGATCTACCTGGCAGGTGATCTAAATTGAGGGATTCATTTTGCCCCGCTACTCACCAGCCAGGTCGGCACCTCCGTGTAGGGATACGATGTTGAACTGCGTGACAAGTTTTCAGCTTGCCTCAAATAGCTTCCCAAATTTTGACACCAACTCTCGGAATATATATATATAGTTACTTCACTTCACGAATTGCCTTTCAAACCAGAAAACACATGTAGTAATACATCTGACAAACATGTTCCATTGACGGCACTCAACCGCCCGGGGTCTTGCCTCCGACTTGTTCAATCGGCTTCTGTAAAAGATGTAAATCTGAGTTTTCGCGATTTAATCATATTCACACTATGAAAACATATTCAATAGAAAATATCACTGATAACACAAATAGGTAACAACACAACTGATGGAAGAAACAAATGAATGAGAATCACAATCAGCAGAATTAAGTACAAGTATGTTTTGTGCTATTGACCGGTGTTGCTTGCGGGAGTGGGACTGCTCGTTTACCTAATGTTATCTCCAAAATATGAAGAAGCTTTCATATTAGAAATGTAAATTCAGAAGAAAAAAACACTTTTCTAACTGTGGTAGGCAAAAACTTAATTAACTAATAAAAAGACGCATACATTGCGTCCAAAGTCAAAGTATGCAATTTACATGATAATTAGTAGTGTATTGTATCCTAGCTATACCATAACTTTTTAAGAACTTGTTGTGTCTATAAGAAATACCGATAAGCCAACATTTTAATCTATTTTAGAACCTATCAAAACTTGGGTGCAATTTAACTGTTTCATAAGACATAATATGTCTTTCTAAAACTGAAGCTGAAGCTATATACATTATTTAGGCCAGCATTTTAATCCATTTTAGAAAATAGATTAAAATGCTGGATTTTTTATACTAGCAGCCCCATGACGTTAGTCAGGTTTCCTGGCTTTGCTGAATTAGTGAGAGAATGTGAAATGTCATCCAGCTTTTCAGCGTTGCGCATGTTGCAAGAATGTCTGTCTCATCAAGTGTTGTACGAGTACAAGTCATTTCTAACATCGTAGTTGGTGGCATGCGCGTTTTTTAACACGCTTTTATGAGCTTCACTTGTAACTGTATGTAAGAAAATCTTGGTATCTTAATTTGACCCACTTTCCGGTCTTCAATTAGGATGAAATTTTGCACACGCTCTGAGTTCTGATGACAATAGATGACTAGCTAAGAAACATCATTACAAATCCAATATAGCGGCCTCCCAAAAAATGAAAAGAAGAACTGAGAAGAAAGAGAGAAAAAAGAGAAGACTGGCTGTTTAAAATCCACCCCCATGATATCTATGGGTGTCAAATGAAAGGGTTTGCTGTCAGAAAATATGAAAAAAAGGTTACGTGACTTAAATCCAACATGGCGGACATCCGAGATGGCGTATTGGCTATTTTAAATGCACCCCCATGATATCTTATATCTTTAAACGAGCAATTATTGTATATATATATGATATAATCTGAATCTCGGAAACGGCTCGAACGATTTTCATGAAATTTTGTATGCCCCCTGCATACAAAATTTCAGTTTCGGGACCGATAAGTCGACCTGGGCTGTTCTGGAGTCCTTGCAACGGTGTCAAGTCGACTGGCGATACATCGAGGTGCTGATATGTCTATATAACGCCGCAACGATGACAGTCCAAGTCCAAAACCAGCAGACGAACCATATCCATCTTCGTCGAGGAGTGAGACAAGGAGACGTGATTTCCCCCAAATTGTTCTCTAACGCTCTCGAAGATATGTTCAAGACGCTGGATTGGGCTGGGCGTGGCATATATATAAATGGCGAGTACATCTCTCACCTACGATTTGCTGACGACATCGTCATAATGGCTGAATCGTTGGAGGACTTACAGTCGATGCTGAATGGCTTAATTGATGCTTCTCAACGCATAGGTCTCCGGATGAACGTGGATAAAACCATTATCATGGTTGATCATGGTCATGTTAACGAACTAGTCATAATTCCGGGGCCGGTTGCTGTAAATGGCGTCCCTTTAGAAATTGTTCAGAAATATGTGTACCTAGGGCTGACGCTCTAACTAGGCAAGCACAATTTCGAGAGTGAGGCCAGGAGAAGGGTTCAGCTGGGCTGGGCAGCATTTGGCAAACTACGTCGTGTATTCTTGTCGTCTATACCACAATGCCTAAAGACAAAAGTCTTTTATGAGTGTGTCCTACTTGTCATGAGCTACGGTGCCGAAACTTGGACACTGACAGTTAAAAGCGGTCCACAAATTTAATGTCGCGCAGCGAGTTTTGGAGTTATGCTTGGAGTTTCTCTGAGGGATCGTATTCGGAACGAAGTGATCCGTCAGAGAACCAAGGTAACCGACATAGCTCAACGCATTAGCAACCTGAAGTGGCAATGGGCCGGTCATACCTGTCGCAAAACCGATAACCGTTGGAGTATACGTGTTATTGAGTGGAGACCACGTATCGGTAAACATAGCGTAGGACACCCTGAGACTAGATGGAGTGACGATATACGGAAGACAGCAGGCAGTGGATGGAGACGTATAGCCGAGGATAGGGCTGAGTGGCGAGCCATGGGCGAGGCCTATGTCCAGCAGTGGACTAAGATAGGCTGATGATGATGATGAAGTCGATCTAGCTAGGTTTCATTTGAAAGAAATGTATTTTATGCGCGTTTTTAGACAATGAAAAACTGTAACATTAGAATGCGACGCAAAATTTCGCATTCACGCGCGTCAGTATAATAGCTCGATTTTCCTACTCCCGTTCAGCTTCGCTTCGTCCGATACAACATTGTTCAACAAAACGACAGATCGAAGTAGAATTGGAGTTGGAAAGTCGCTCGCGAAAAGTTAGAGTTTATTTCGAAATTATACAATTACGTTTTCGTAGAAAGAGAGTAGACGTCCTGGAGTGGATCACGAACGATCATCATGGAGCGGAGCATTTTATTTCGCAGTCAAATACTAAGTTTATATATGAGGAAACCTTACATCTAGTTCTAATGTTCTAATGTCCATATGTAGAACATGTGCCACGAGCAATTCAACACCTTCAAGGAACCCTGGTTCACCAGTAAGGTTCAACTGTTAGTCTTCGCTCTCCTCGGCTATATTTGGGGCAGAGAGCGCTTCGACTCGTTTAAAATACATAACTATTTATTTTAAATGTTAGTGGGGTTATTTGTATATTTGCCATTACCATAATTAGTTATATTTATGTGACGTCACCATTGCTTCCTCCACCGCGTGTCTCGTCGCTTATCAAGACGAGTTCTGGATCTAGTTCTTATCGGGGACCTTAACCTCCCCACTCTCGACCCTTTCTAGAATGGCCAGGACCAGTTCTGTTATCTGTAAGTTCACTATATTACATTAAACACAATTTAAACGTACCTTATTCATTATTATTGAAGTGAAAACTTCTTTTGGTGCACCACATAGATAGATTTTTCGTGGGCTGTGAATTGAGCTCAAGCGTCACGCTCGTAAATAAATAAATATTGGTGGACAATTCACACACATCACCACCTGACCCCAAGCTAAGCAAAACCTATAATATAGCGGCCAAATGGCTGATATAATACTTATAGTGCGTTCCAGAAAGGCGTGTAGAAAACCAAAACAAACCAAAAAAAGGTGATACCATAACATAAACATCGTTTAATCTTAGTATTTTTATGAAATTGCCTTAAAATATTTTTCACAAATAGGATTCGACTTTATTGCGATCTTAAATACCATATACTTAGATTTGTATTGATCAAATAATTCTAAACTATCTTATTTTAAAACTTATAGAAAGCAATGGTAGGATGATAGAAATATGATTTTAAGTACTAGCAATTTGATCTGTGTTTCTCAAACTCTCAATGTTCCATTCAAGACATTTATACTTCTTTTCATCAAATTATTCTTATTAAGGACGCGCCTATTTGTCTAACATACCCCTCTCATGCCCATATTGTGAAAATGCCCATTTCCATTATGTTCAAGTATGGGTTAATTTTACTCTTTTTATTTCTATCATTAATTTGGAATTTTCAATTGTAATGTAATTTGATTTTTATGTAATGTATTATTTGATTTTTATTGTAATGGGATTTTAAGTTGACGTCTATTTTTTTTTAATTATTGACTTGTACTGGTAATATTTGAATATCTTGAATATGACATGTAACTACTCGTTATCAATAAAAGAGTATGAGTATGACTAAAGAACTCCGAGAAAAAGGTTTCTTGTGTCGTAACGAGTTGAGAGAAAATCGCAAACCTCTAAATACGTGTTCCAAATTACGCTGTTTACTATCAAAAGCATGTATAGTTTTCACTCTAAAAGGCCATAAATTTTGTGTTATTTTGATCGAAACTTATGTATGTGTTTCCAGAATATTACATCATAATGTTATGATCAGTTTTGGGTAGTACGAGGACAATTCGAACGATATTTAATTATTGTTAAAAATAAAAGGAACGTTTTCATATAAGAAAACATCTAAATTACTTTTCTAAGTCACTGGTTCTAGTGTTACATTCTTCTCCGAACTCAAATGCTTTGCCTTTCCTTTTTTTACGTGGGGGAGATAAATGTACGTATCGTATGCCCGCCATACTCTCATTATGAAATGAGAGGAGATCTCCGTCTACCCTCATTTGGGCTTCAAAAATCGCAGGGTGACTAACACTACACACAACACTAACCATATCACCAGGTTTCTCCAAACTCAATGCGCTATGCACACATTTATTTATTAGAGGATTCCGCGACGCCGACTACCGTAAACTGGGTAGTTTTCGGTTATTGGTATCGTGGTCATCGCGTCGTAGTTGAAATATATACCTATGTTTTTTATTTTCCAATGCTTCCCGAACCATTCTTGCGTAGTAATGACATTCGGTAGATAGAACCTTCGGGTGGTGGATCTCGATCCAATGATCAGTTTTAGCATCAATCAAATGTTCAGCAATTGCAGACTCTTGTGCCTGACGATTTTTTACAGCGGCAATGTGTTGATTGTTCCAAGTCCCAGCAGTGGGAACATTTATTTGGGTGTTTATGATATGCATACATATATACTTAGCCTTGTTATGCGACGAAAATTTAAAAGGGCAAGCAATGAAAGGTACTACAAACTATCTTGTAAAACAATGGTTGAGAAATTCTGGTCTGTCATATTGAGAGTGACATTGATTTGTTTACCTTTTATTCACGTAGATTTGGAATGAGGTATAGTTGTAAATACATACAAACACCCAGACACAGTGCAAACATTTGAGTTCATCACACAAATATTTGCACTGGGTAGAATGAAAGAAATCTTCGGGTGAACTTGGGACCTTGGCCATCTAGTCCTATACTCTGAGCGCTGTAGCATGAGTCCTATAACAGTTCCGACTAGTTTCGTAACACGAAACGTTTTATGAAAATTGCCGTGATTTACAATATTATTACTTGTAATATTTGTATTATTACACATTTGTAATATTTTGAATCATTAATAGCTATTATCAATAAATCAAATGAGACCCAACCAGAATGTTCTAGCCCACAAATAAAATAAAATTGAAATTAAAATAAACAAAATTTTATGCGTACAACGTAACACAAAAAAATTATTTAGTGATGGGATGGATGGGACTTCAAACATGCATAGTCGAAATAGGCTGAAACCTAGGGCGGCAGTATTTAGGGGGCGGCAAATTTAGTAAAAAAAAATAAATGATTTTATTACTTTTTAGAGATCGAATTTTTTTCCATAATCATTGATCGATTTAGGAATTAAAGATTTGGACTTGGATCAGAATCCTTGATTAGTTACTTTTCAAATACCATTTACGATGTGTTTTCTCTTTTGGTAAGCTTATTAAGTCAAAAAACAGTTTGGAGATGAGAATTGAGCACCCTGATTAAAAATGCACCATCATTTTAGACCAAATTGTACCTTAACATCAGGCGAGATAGCAGGCATGTGTGTAAAAATATAAAAGTTAAAATAAGATGTGGCGTCATGGGAAAACAGCTAGAAACGAAGTTATTTCAATTAAATTTAATACAGAACCCAATTGGCAAAAAAATCAAACACAATTGGTTTTGTTCGTATGCTTAGGCATGTTATTAGCCACAAATAAATCAACACACAATAAACTTTTACAATTTAGCGAAAATGGAAACAAACAAAGAAGTGGAAAAACGTGCCTGATACAAGGCGCTAGCTCTCGTACTGACAGAATAATATAGCAACCTTTTTGGCAAAAAAAATCGTCTCCTTAGGTTACTCTTATACGAGTAGGCTGTGCTTCGAATGCGTGTTTATACTATTTGAAATAATCGATCCAGTAATAAATTACAATACTCAAAAAATGGTATTATTTATATTTCATTACATTTACATTCGACTCAATTTTGACCACGAATTAATTAAATGATAAACGACCTCAAACTTTTTGCACCGAAACGCCAAGACTTCTTGAAGTTACTAAAAACCACATACATTTTTAATAACGCGATCAAGATGGTTTTCGGTGTCGAGAAGTGTGCGGTCATGCATGTATAGCGAGGGAAAGTAGTAAATTCGGAGAATTTACAACTTTCCGAGACCGTTCCACTGGGGATATAGTAGCGCACGTTACTCACATCTGGAGTGAATCTATCGAGAAACATGGAGAAGCATTTGCATTTTCCCTAGGCATCTCGAAGTAGAAGGCCTACAGGGTTCGGTATGATGGCTTTAACATAAGTATTCTTTAATTTAATCTTATGAATTGTCTCTAAGTTTTTTATCGTGGATATCGGATTTTTTTCGGGATCAATGCAAGTCATCATTGATGGCTCGTCGGATAAATAACTCTCAATACCGAGATTCCTTCAGTGCCAATATTTTCTGCCATGCTCCTATACCTCATCGCTGCTATATTTCAACGATCTGTTGAAGCCCGATATCTTTGGGAGCGCAGATGATAGCTCCGTTGTAGAAAGTTACATATATAGCGCACGAAAGTCAGTAGGCAGTAAACTAAAGTACTGAGACAGCATGAGCGAGCAATAACCTGACACCCGTTTTCCCGCCAAAATTGTAAAATCGATTCGCCAAAAGTGTAGCAAGCAGATAATAGGATTTAACACACAATGCTAATAAAAATCTAAAATTATGTATTGATGTATCTTTGAAAGATTTACACAAAACAATGTGAGTCATTTCTAAAAAAGCAAAAAGAAATAATATCTCAATCTCAAAATTCATGTTTTTAATATATTCTTCGAATGTCTCAAACGCTTTACGACGTCAGTGGCTCATGTAAACGAAAAACTTGGTTATTGTTTTATTTTGATATTTTAATTTTTTTCAGTTATTATTATTACACAATTTTCGATACTCTGTAACAGCAATAGAGAGTAAAGTTTCATTATGGAAGACGGCTAAAATATAAAATAGCTAGCTGACCCGACAAACTTTTGCCGCTATATTATTTTCCTAATTCAAAGACTTATGTTCTATGATAAAATTAAATTAATACATAAAAGATAACATCTATTTTTAATAGGGCTATATATTAAAATAAAGTTTTAAAAAAATTATACGACTGTTTATAATATACTTATCAGATCAATTTGTTTATTGATAAACAAACAATTATATCAATGAAATTTTAGGAATTATGTTACACACCTATTTACCCAATAATGTTTCCTGCTCTGGGCTCGTATACCTTCAGTCCTACAGTAAAAGCTGCTTATTGGAGCTTCCTTCATTGAAGTTTACACTATTCGCGGATTTTGCTATCCAATTCCTTGACTGCGGCTACAAATTTATTTAATAGCGTGTCAGTATATTTGTAAAATGGACTACTAAAAAAGAGAAATTGACCTTGTTACAATTACGCGTATCTAAATAAGTTGTTAGGTGATATCGCCGCTGCATTGGTACAGTTTTTCCTTTACTTTTTGGCGCCTTCACCGCGGTAAATATTTTTGAGAATGTAAACAGGACGTTTAAGTAAAGTTACCTAAATACTCAATGCATAAAGTAGGTATATTGTTAATTGCTGCTACATATTAGATGTTCCGACTTTTGGTAAGATCAAATTTGTGTGTTTTATATTTGCATTCGTTTATTAAAATTCGTTCTCAATTCGTTCATATTATTATCTTTACAGAAATAGTATTCAGGCTGACATAGTAGACAATAATTTATGATCTATTTTTGATAATTTCAACCATGAAATTCTCATTTATATACTAGTTGGCACATGAAGCCATAATGTTCGCGGGGTTTTAACACTTGTATTCTTACAGTCCATCACAAAACCAATGATATGAACTGAAACTAACTCATTAAATATATATTTATTCCTTTTGAGAAGCGTATTATTGTTTAAACCACCAGTGACGTCACAAACATGGCGAAATATTCGCCGGTGTTTTTCCTCGAAATTCAAAATTGAACATTTGAAGAAAACGTTTGAAAAATATTTGGTTAAAAAAATGTTTATTAATTTTTTATGTCCTCTTATCAACTAAAGATTAAATTAAAATACTTTTAGATAGATGGTGTATTATCCTATTACGGGAAAAAATGTTTCAGAGCTACGTTGGCTACACTTACTGGATATGGTACATATCATATACCTGTAGCATAACGACACGCTTCAGCTGGAATGAATTTCTCCTAAAATTTTGAATATTTTGGGAAAATCAGGTGACCTTAGTGCCCATTTTGGCCACGAGCCATTAGATTTTTATACGCCTTTACGTGATACTGACAGTTTCACGTCATACTTGCACATATTATTACTTAATCTGTGTTACACTGCCTCGTCTGTCTCGCAAATCATGCTCACGTAGTGATCGTCATGTATCTAAATGCGTTAGCATTTCTAGATGGCTATGGTTAGAAGCATGCCCATCTATTCTAGAAACCATGCTTAGAAGATTTATTTAGACGGCAATGCTTTGAAGATTTATTCCAGACTAGCAGTGCCCTCCGGTTTCACCCGCGTTACTTTATACCCTTCTATCATCCTACATAGGTCTCCTGGTGGTTCATTTGACCCGTATATTTTGTTCACGGGCCTGTAGTCTACGAACAACGCAACGTTTAAATCGAGTTGAGCCGATTACATGACGTGAGAGCGTGACCCATTACTTATTTTAAAAAACATTTTAAATGTTTTCATGGATTAATTAAATCCTAAAAACAGGAAATATCTAATCAGTAACGGATGTGGTATTTCGATTCAAAGGATTTGCATGCGAGCGTGTGCGTGAGTGGTGTGTAGGTATGTGTGTGTCCTTCATGTATACAGATATAGACATTTATTGTTACAGTCCGACCAACTTGTATGTTTTTCTTTATATCATAGAGTGACGAGACGAGCAGGACATTAGCACTGTACTGCGCTCGTCGCCCAGAGATCTTAGATATTATATTTCTAAGCCCTGTTATTTCACTGGCAACAATGCCCTTCAAACCGGAACACAGTAATGTTTGCACATTACTGCTTGGCGGTAGAATAACTGGCAAAGGTGTGGTACTTCACCAGGCGGACTCTGCCAAGAGTCCTACCACTACAAAATATAATGTAGATAGTATATAGAAGTATGTAGAATAGTCCAGGCAAATTAGGATTTCACTTCGGAATTAAAGGGTCCTAAGGGTCCCGTATTTTCCCGTAGACTCGTCATGTCTGTCTGTCTGTCAGTCCGTATGTCACAGCTACTTCTCCGAAACTATAAGAACTATACTGTTGAAACTTGGTAAATTGATGTATTCTGTGAACCGCATAAAGATTATTACACAAAATAGAAAATTCCATGGGGCGCCCCATGGCACCCCTAAAATTTATTGCTACTTAGAACTGAAACTCAATTTTTTTCATCAATACCTTACGTGTATTTTGTCTATGGATATGCTTTCAAAATTATATTGAGGTTTGTCATATAATTTTTTTGTAAACAGAATTGTTTGCGCAAGAGACTCTTCCAAAGTGGCAAAATGTGTCCGCCACCCCCCCTGTAACTTTCAAAAATAAGAGAATGACGAAACAAAAAAATATGTATGATGTACATTACCATGCAAACTTCCACCGAAAATTGGTTTGAACAAAGTCTAGTAAGCAGTTTTTTTGTAATAGTCATAAATAGAGTATTAAGGAAACATCAGTCAAAGTTACAACGAACAACCAGAATTTTTATATTATGCGACTAGCTGTTAAGGAACCCTTCATAGGCGAGTCCAAGTCACACTTGGCCACTTGCAGAGCGCGCAGTGTTTACTATAAATATTTAGATTAATAAAATAATGTAGAAAGGTATACCTAATTAATAAATGATGTAGTGTTTATAAATTTAAAAAACATTTAAGCACCTAGTCGTGTAATTATTAAGTCACTCAGGGAAATACTGAATAAGTAGAAAAAAATTAAGTACGTCTTCATTGAAATCTATAAACTTATACATTATACATTATTTTACAAAAAATATGTTTTTTTACAGAATATAATCCTCAACAATTCAAATTTTATTATCCTCGATCAATAATAAAAATTATAAATAGCATAAAAAAGCGAGATCTTTGCGATAAATGTGTAAAAAAATGAGTTTTTTTACCTTTGAGTTTGGGATATATGAAAGCGTGGACACCCTACCATCTACCATTGGTAGGTTTTGAAAGTTGTAGGGTACCAAAATAAAGATTTTCCTATGGGCGACTATCTCTTATTTCGAGATTCTTGCCTTTATTTGACTAAAGTTCCTGGAGTAGAATCACAGCCTATTCACTATATTGTGGTAGAATGCAGCGACATTTGTGTTGCCACCTATTACAAAATTAGGTGACTTCTATGTTCTCTCGTATATCAGTGGTTCCGCTCCTGGTCGTTCTACAGATAAGTTGATGGCACTGTACTGCAATTATACGTCAAATGTTCATCATCAGCCTATTTGATATTCGTCCACTGCTGGACGTAGGCCTCTCCTAATGAACGCCACAAGGTGCGGTCTTCTGCATTGCGCATCCACTTTCGACCGCCGACCTTTCGCAGATCGTCGCTCCACCTGGCTGCAGGGTGTCCCACTCTACGTTTGCCGGTTCGAGGTCTCCACTCCAGTACTTTCCTACCCCAGCGATGGTCATCTCTTCTACAGATATGGCCAGCCCATTGCCACTTCAACTTACTAATTCTGCCGGCTATGTCAGTCACTTTAGTTCTTTGTCGGATTAACTCATTTCTGATTTTGTCCTTCAAAGAGACACCGAGCATAGCCCGCTCCATAGCCCGTTGAGTGACCTTAAATCGATGGACCAGCCTTACCGTGAGTGGCCACGTCTCGGCTCCGTAAGTCAGCACAGGTAAGACACACTGATCGAAGACTTTCGTCTTCAGGCATTGGGGAATGGACGACGAGAAGATGTGGCGAAGCCTTCCAAACGCTGCCCAGCCCAGTCGAATTCTCCTGTCGATCTCTTTCTCAAAGTTTGCGCCACCTGATTGGAGAATCTGACCAAGATAGGCATACTCTTGAACGACCTCCAGAAGTGTCCCGTCGACCTGGATATGTCTCGGAGTAACATGTACATTATGTATGATCTTAGTTTTATCTAGATTCATCCGGAGACCTATCCTGTGGGAAGCATCGGCCAAGCTGATCAACATTTCCTGCAGCTCTTGCAGCGATTCTGACAGGACCACAATGTCATCAGCAAAGCGTAGGTGTGACAGGTATTCGCCGTTGACACATATGCCTTTCGATTTCCAGTCCAGCGTCTTAAACATATCTTCTAGAGCATTAGTGAACAGTTTCGGGGATATAACATCCCCCTGTCTCACTCCTCTTTTTAATGGGATATGGTTAGTCTGCCGGTCCTGTACTCGAACGGTCATTGTGGCGTCTTCATAAAGGCCTTTCAACACCTCAATGTATCGCCAGTCCACTTGGCAGCGCTGCAAAGACTGCAAGACGGCCCAGATTTCAACAGAGTCGAACGCTTTTTCGTAGTCCACAAATGCTAGACACAGTGGCCGGTTATACTCATCAGTCTTCTGCATAACCTGCCTAACTGTGTGAATATGGTCCACGGTACCATACCCTGCTCTAAATCCGGCCTGTTCCGGAGGCTGAAATTCGTCCAATCTTCTTGCGAGCCGATTTGAGATCACCCTCGAAAACAGTTTGTAAACATGGCTCAAGAGCGAGATGGGACGGTAGTTTTTGATCAGAGTTTTATCTCCTTTTTTTATAAAATAGAACTACTACACTCTTGTGCCATGCCTGTGGAGTTCTACCTGTATCTATGGCCATGTTAAATACTCTCTGAAGCTCACGAATCACAGGATGACCCCCTGCCCTCAAGAGCTCCGAAGTAATACCGTCTTCTCCAGGCGCTTTTCCATTTTTCAACTGTTTGAGAGCGATTTCGATCTCGTTTAAGCTAATTTCTGGCAAATCGTCAGTAAAGTGGCGCGTGAGTGTAGCTCGGGAATCTGTGGCGCAAGAATGAGGTGGTAAAGCTCTAGTTTTGTACAGACGGCCGTAGAAATCCTCGATCTCCGCGAGTATGTCAGGTTTAGAGATAGCGGTACTGCCAGTTGCTGTCGTCAGTTTCGTCAGATGGCTATTTCTCAACGTTTGTGAGAATACTTTCAAACCTCTGTTTTGTTCTATGGTTTGTTTTATGCATTGTGTATTGAAGCATCTGAGGTCACGTCGCACTAGCTTTTCAATTTTTCGGTTAAAATTTCGCTGCTCTGACGGAGACGCGTTATAGTGTTCCCGCCTTTCCTCCATTAACCGTAAAGTCTCAGCGGAGAGTTTAGACTTCTTACCCGTCCTTTGCATTTGACAAAACTTCTTTCCTTCTTCCTGTAAGATCCCTACAAAGTTATCTGTTTCCCTGTTTACATCTTTCGTGGTTTTCCTTGCAGCGAAACAATTTTCCAGCTGTTATTGGAAATGTTCCGATCCAATGGCGGTTTGGAGCGTGTTCGGTCGGAGCGTGGACTTCATCAAACGATAACGCTCAAGCTTAAAATTGATATTTAGAGAGCCTCTAACAAGTCGGTGATCACTACCGGTTTTGAACCTGTTTATCACGGAGACATCTCTAAATATATGCTTTGCGTCCGTTGTAATGAAGTCAATCTCATTTTTAGTTTTCCCGTCCGGGCTTTTCCATGTCCACTTTCGTTGGGGTTTCTTTTTGAAGAATGAATTCAACAAAAATAGCCCCTCTTGTTCTAAAAAGTTAACAAACATTTGCCCTCTTTCGTTCCTGTTCCCGTAGCCAAAAGGACCGATGTGTGTTTCTCCGCAGGCCTGTACTCCCACCTTGGCATTTAGGTCCCCCATAACAACGTTATAGTGCGCCCGTTTGGTGTTGTGGAGAGCTTTGCTAATGTCCTCGTATGTCTCTTCTACTTCGGCATTTGAGTGCGATGCTGTTGGAGCATATACCTGAATTACTTTCAAAGTGTATCGATTAGTAAGTTTCAGTATTAAATACGCTACCCGATTCGACACACTGGATATCTCTACAACGTTGTTAACGAGCACCTTATTAACAAGGAATCCCACGCCCCCTTGTGACAGTTGGTGTCCTTCACGATGGTACATGAGATGGCCTGACTCTAGGGTTATGGTGTCCTCGCCCTCTCTTCGGACTTCACATAGCCCCAGAACGTGCCATCTCACCTTTTCCAATTCAGTTTCAATCTGTGCCAAGTGTGAATCCAGCCTTATCGTAAGTCCATTATAGGTTGCCAAGGTCAGTTTAGTTTGGTGGTGGCCTGCCGTAGCCCGGGGATTCTTAGCACCCCCTACCCAGCCGTTACCATGGCCGCCACCGTGGCCAGGAATAGCCGGGCGGCCGGGAACTGGGGGCCCTTTTGTGGTTGTCTTCTTCATTTGGAGGAGTTGCCCATAATTGCCACGCTGGGCAGGCGGGTTGGCAATCGCAGAAAAACATAACGCATCGCTCCAGTGTCACTGCTGCCTGACACCAGTCTGAGTTATTTAGGCTACATTTGTTCGGATGGGTATACCGCCATCTGCCGGTCTGCCAGAGCCTCGTTTGTTGTTTAGCAGGATGACCACGTGCAGGTGAGGTTGACTTGGAGCATATAGATGTAAGTTTGCTCCCACACATCCCACACACCCACACACACGTCACACACGCTCCCACACACGTCAAATGTTGATATTAGTTAACTATACTACAAGTAGGTAACTTGCCCCGCGGTGTTACTCGCGGCTAACGGTACCTAATTTATTTTCGCTAAATACTACGATTCAGAGATTGTTACGTTTTTACTAACTCTGGAAACTATATTGGCGGCGTGCGAACCATAACTTACTGTCAAAAAACATTTATATGTACCTCCATATATTTCCTATTTTCGTATCTGTTTTTCCATCCTACGGTTGCCTTGAAAGAGATCGCTTTTAGCGATAAGGTCGCCCATTGCTACTTTAATTTTAGTCTTTAAGTTTTTATGTCTTTTATTTTAAATTTAGTGCAATAAACAGTTAATCCATCTATCTATCTATATAGAATATCCATATACAAATAAAATTACGCAATAGTTGGCTATTTTCTTGTACTTGTAATTTCTTTCGAAATTTTGTCTTTTGTCTTAGTTTGTCTGTGTCTCGAAGTACTCTGATTGCTTGATACTCCAAATTTCTCAAAATGCGCTGTGCTAAATCGTGTCTTCCATATTATGTATGTTTCTAGGGTGTTTTTTGTAGAAGTGTGTTTTTGGCAATGTGTATAAAAGTTTGTGTATCTGTATATAGGCAGACAGACAGACAGACAGACAGAAACACTTTATTATGCACACCAGAAAAACATACAATAAAAAACAATAGAAAATAAAATAACTTATAACTAGTGCCATAAATGGCGGCCTTATCGCTTATAGCGATTTCTTCCAGGCAACCATTAATAGCCAAAATAAGATAAAGTGAAAAACAAACTGAGGATATGGTGTGAAAGTAACAGCACGAAGAAAACAATACTAATGTCGTCATTAAACTTATGCTAGCTAAATCTTATATATAAAATTCTCGTGTCACAGTGTTTGTTTCCTTACTCCTCCGAAACGGCTTTACTGATTTTAACCAAATTTTATATGCATATTCAGTAGGTCTGAGAATCGGCTACTAGCTATTTTTCATACCCCTAAGTATTAGGGGTTGTTCACTCCAAACATTTTTTTTTTAATTTTTGGTAAAATTTTTTTGTTTTTATTTTTTTATAATGTGGCGTTAAAAAATACATACAACCCTAAATTTTTATCTTTTTATCACCAACTCCTAAACGACGGGACCGATTTGAATGTTTTTATTGGTGTGTGTATTCGAAGATGGTTTAAATTCACAAATAAGCCCGGCAGATGGCGCTGCAGACAGTGTCTAGGTTATGTCCGAGCGAAGCCGGAACGGGCCGCTAGTAAGTAAATAAATAAAAATACTACTTTATAATATCATACATAATATTATATACCTATAATATAAATATTCTTCATAAATAAACAAATACATACGAGTACATATACAATACAGAGACCAATACAGAGAGATAGTGTTTCTTGACCTGAGCCTTGAAGGACACCACGCTCTGTGTCCGCCGGATACCCACCGGAAGTGCATTCCAGAGAGCAACGGCCGTCACGCAGAACGAGGATCCATAGAAGGAGCTGGAGTGAGACGGAGTGGACAAAAGAAGATTATTAGACGACCTAAGGTTACTAGAATGAGTATCACATAGAAAAATGAAACGGGAGCTAAGATAAGGGGGGTAAATAGGATTGAATAGTATATTATACAAAAGAGAGAGAGTATATGTGTATCCCGGCGAAGTTTGATTGGGAGCCACTCGAGCTGTTTACGAAATTGAGAGATGTGATCGTACTTTCGAAGACCAAAAATAAATCGAATACAAACATTTTGAAGACGCTCGAGTCTTTGAAATTGCTCCTGGGTTAAGTTAAGATAACAAGCATCAGCATAATCTAGAATAGGTAATAGGAGAGACTGCGCCAGCGCAACTTTAGTGGCCGTAGGTAAAACGTTTCTTATTCGCCTTAACGACGCAGCAGAGGCAAACAACTTACGCTTGACTGATTGCAATTGAGGATCCCAAGACAGACAATTGTCAAAGATCACTCCAAGATTTTTGACTTGCTCACTGTATGGGATTGCAACACCTCCAAACATAAGCTGAGGCAGAGTAACCCAGTCTATCTTCGAAATCAACCTACTACTTCCAACAATGATGGCTTGGGTCTTAGAGGGGTTGACAGTAAGGCCAAAAGATCGAGTCCAGGTTTCGATACGACGCAAATCATCCTAGTCACAGTCTGTTAAGTCATACAGTCGTTCGACGAAGCCGTCTAGAGGGGGCAATCGTGCGGGGCGTGCGGGGTGAGACGCTGGAAGTGTGCTCCTGCATTGCCTAGATTACAATGTTGGTATTGCAGAAGCGCGCCTCAGCGCTGACGTCTTCCGTATGTTTTAATTTTATATTGGTAGTTGTATTTGGTGTTTGCGACAACCCTAGCCGTGTCTACACATTACTGGCCTTTCTCCCAAGATCAAAGGTGATGAACTACTGGTAGTATTTTTTTATACTGTGATGTAGGTCTGGTGTGTGTTGTGTGTGTACGCATGGAAGACTGGTTAACCTTGTTATTGGCGGCAAACTCGATCAGGTCGCAGACGTTCTGGCTGGTGAGGGCGCCCACCAGGGTGTGCAGGCATTGCAACTCTAGCTCCGGCATCTCGTAGTGCACCGCCAGCATCAGCAACTGCTCCAGGCCAGACTTCGGAAGCTTGTGCAGATACACGTAATCCTGAAGAATACAAACATATTTATTGGGTAAACGGGTAACTTGCGCGCGTACACTCTCCTGGAAAAGGGCCGCCGCATGCGGCCGAAACTCGAGTCGAATTGACCGACCATATTACACGTGAGTTACCCGTTTACCGAAATAGAAAGTTCGGCGGCTATCTCTCTCAAAGTTGAATAAGGATTTTCAGTCACTATTGCCTTCACTTTTGCGATGTTAACTTCAGTTTCAGACGTTGATGGCCTACCGGAGCGAGGCAAATCTTTCATCACTTCTCAACCCATCCGCGGTCCAAATGGGGAGGGGGGGGGGGGTCACAGGGGACATGAGCCCCCCACAAAAATCGTATAACTTACATAAGTTAAAAATCTACAAAAAATTCCCTAAAAATTCAAAATATCTAATAGTATATAGACCACAGATTTCATTTTTTTTTGCTACGCAAAAAGATCAACAAAGCGAGGGAGGGGAGCGAGAAAACATCCCGAAGTTGAAATTTCCCGAGAGAAAAAGAGAAAGTGAATGAAGTAACGTCATTACAATGTTTTCTGGAGTAAGAGATATGGAACGCTATGGCGTTCCAATCTGTTTTCGTCGTGGGGAAAATTGTGTATTTTTATACTAATCCTTCGATTGCAGCTGATTACATACAATTCTTAAATTACGGTAGCATGTTTTGTGCGTGAATGTGATGTTACGAGACGAAATAATCCGAATCAATACACTTTTCACGGGTACATAAGGTTTTGTGATTGTGATTTATCGAACCAATTTTTGTCAAATTTCTGCTCGTTATCGGCTCAGAAAACATTTTTTACAATTGTATATTGATTTCTATTGTTGTATTTACGTATAATTCTTGATTAAATAGAGGATTTGTGATAAAAATGTGTAAAATATTAAATTGTTTGTTTACGCTAGTGCTTGATAAAGCGGTGACGTCACGAGTATTGATAAAACAATCGTTTATAGTGACATCATGACATGAATAAAAGGTATTTAGCCAAGTTAAGTTGAAATCGAATTGCCACTATCCACATTTACATCAGTAATAAATTATTTACCTCTAAGAATTCGGAATCGGTAATGAAGAAACTGATGTTTTTTTTAATTTCCAAGCAATGCAGCATTATATTAAAAATTGATGTGGACTATAAACAAACCAAATTGGATTCATCTCAGGATGAACTCTACTAACATTTTGACGACAGAGGGAACACTGCCGTCCGCCGTGTACTAATGCAGAATTCTGAGGCAACGCAACGTTGTGCGGTTTCTTTACAATCCTACTATCTATATAATATTATAAATGTCAATGTATGGATGTTTGGATATTTGGATGTTTGGATGTTTGTTGCTCAATCACGTCCTAACGTATTAACGGATCGGGCTGAAATTTGGAACACAGATAGATTATAGTCTGGAAGAACACATAGGCTTTTACTTTTTATCCCGGAAAACAACTGGAACAACGGGAACGGGAACTTCGCGGGTAACAACGCGGGGCGCTGCTAGTGTACAATATATTTTGGATAAAATATGATGCATTAGAGAAATTTGTATTAAAGTTATTAAAAATATGGATTTAAAAAGCCTCTTTGTCCGAATAATAAAACAGATGCTTTTTTGCTAAATAGATAAGTTGTGTTTCGTGGTAAGAAATGTCCACAAGTTTGGCTGATATCGTTTATCGGACTTCGTAGTAGACCTGCTGTATTCAATTTCATCATCATCATCATCATTCATCTTCTCTCGTATCTATGCTTCTGTTTCACACTAACACGTTCCATTTACAAGCTATTTTTTCCACTTTTCTTTATAGATACTGTGTTAATACGAGATTATACAAAATTCAGATATATAAGTTTTCACATCTACCATGCGATCTTAAGCATTATTGTACCTATTACGTAAACTTATGGATATCAAATACATTTGACTTTTAAATTTGCGCGATTTATATTGATCTAAGTCCTTGAGGATATGTATATGTACGTGATTTATTTCTGTTGGCGGCACTAGTGCACGTGACGTACCTACCACCGTTTGCTCACAAGATGTGATTGCTCCCTGTACAAAAAGGCCTGCCAACTGAAACAATCGACAATGTCAAACCGCATTGTGGACAACACTAGTCACCAACACATGTATTTATGTTTTTTTATCAGGTCTCCGAGCTGCCTTTGTGCGTCTTTTACATATGACGTCTTTGATATAGACTATCTTTTAACGCAGGAAAACAACTGGAACGGCAACTACGAGTGTAAAATCGTGCGGTGCTAATAGTGAAGTATTTTTTACTCGATTTATCGTATTTCTAGTCGTGACCCCCCCAAAATCTGAGGCTATGTACTGGTGACCCCCTCCAAAATTCGAGGCTAGGACCGCGTCTGTCTCGACCGTTTTTGACGTTTTTGTGTCAATTGATCGGGTTGAAATATGGAACACTGTTAAAATGTAGTGTGGAATTGCACATAGGCGACCTTTTATCACAGGAAATTAACAGGAACGATAATTGCGGTGGTAAAACCGCGGGGTGTTGCAAGTTATTGAAATCTTGAACGAAGATTCTGATTGCAAATGACTGATTGGTGGCAATCAGAAGACCGATATAGAGATAATAAAATTATTAGTGGTTCTGATGATGAGGGTGTGGATTGTGATGTTCGAAAGATTGTAAATTTGTTACAAAGTGCTTTAATTATTCACAACGTATTCGCGAAGTTTATAATAGCACCAAAGCGCCACGTAATAACTATAAAAACTGAACTGAGTTTGGTAATTGAATTTATGAGTCCTAAGTTTAGAAGTGACTCTAATACATATTGGTTTTTGTGAAATATTAGTAAGATACTATTAAATGTTATTTTTTTTAAATTTAATTCATTAAAGTTTCAGTATGATATTATAATTTTAGTTCATTGCTTTCCAAAAATAAATTTTCATTGTTTTTCTGTAACATAAAAGAAAAATACCAAAAAGATATTTCTATTTTGAGATCTTTTGTAGTTTTTTTTTTTTTTTACCTATGATAGGTTCGCACTTGACCACCATCTCGCCTGATGTTAAGCGACAATGCGATCTATGATGGAACGTGCTTACCTAGAAGAAACCGATTCACTCTCGATTTGAAGACACCCAGATTGTAACCATCGGGAAAAACCCACTCAGGCAACGCATTCCACAACCTAGACGTTCTTATCACAAACGTGGAGTCAAATCTCTTCGTTCGTGTTTTTGGAACATCAACCATGAAACGATGTCGCTTTTTTGAGATACGCGAATTCCGATAGAAGAAAGGGCAAGGTGGTATTAAATCATATAGATCAGTTGCACACTCTCCGAAGTGTATCCGATAAAAAACCGATAAGCTAGCAATCTTGCGGCGATGATCGAGACTTTGAAGTCTTTTACGCACAAGAGTGTCATTGCCTATGAGCCTTTTGGCACGTCTCTCAATTGATTCCAGAGTCTCCAGCTGATACTTAGCCGATCCATCCCAAAGGTGCGAACAGTACTCCATACAGGATCTAATCTGTGCTTTGTACAACGTGAGCAACTGCTCAGAGTTGAAGTATCTTCGCACCTTTGAGAGGACACCTGGGTGTCCTCCAACTGGACACCAAAAAACTGTTTTTGGCGGCTAATTTAGCCTTAGACTCAATACGTGCTCAATACGTGCCAAAGTTGAGCGTCGATGACAAAGAAACGCCCAAAAGCTCGAGATGGTCAGTAACCGGCACGGATACGCCTCGAAAAGTAGGAGCCAGTTCGAATGGACTCCTTTTAGCGGAGAATAAACATGCCTGTGTTTTTCCTTCGTTAAACTTGGCCAAATTGGCATCGCCCCATGTAGAGACTGCCTCAAGAGTTCAAACGCTCGACCATACCTTCTCTCAGTAGCTGAGTTTGTTGTCCACTAACTCTTGCGCTGGATATATAACTCTCTACTACGGTGCTATCGTCTGCGTACCCAATGATACCGGGCTTCAACAGATCATTGATATGTAGTAGGAAGAGCGTCGCAGAGAGTACCGGCCCCTGAGGAACTCCGGCATTGATAGTCATTTGATCCGACGAGCAACCATCAATGACGACTCGTATGGATCGATCCCTCAAGAAGTCCGATATCCACGCAATAAACCCAGGTGACAAACCATAGCCCGAAAGCTTGCTTATAAGGCCATCATGCCAAACCCTGTCGAAAGCCTTCGAGATATCCAGGGAGACTGCAAGTGCTTCCCCGTGTTTCTCGATAGCTTCACTCCAGATGTGGATGACATACGCTAGAATGTCCCCGGTGGACCGGTTCCGGCGAAACCCGTATTGCCGGTCACTGAGGAGGTCGTTCGATTCTAGGTATGCCAGGAGCCTGTGGTTTAAGACACGTTCCATAGTCTTACAGAGTATGGACGTGACTGAGATGGGCCTGTAGTTGACAGGGTCAGTACGACTGCCTTTTTTGGGCACAGGTTGCACGTTAGCAAGCTTCCACGACTTCGGCACTTGCCCAGTTTGGAGAGAAAGTCTAAGCAGGCGTGTTAGTACTGGAGACAACTCGGGTGCACAAACCCTCAGTACTATGGCTGGAATTCCATCCGGGCCACTGGCTTTATTCACATCTAGATTGCGTAGCACTTTACGAACCTCCTTCTGGCGAATATGTATTTCAGACATTACAGTCGGACTGCCAGGTGGAGTTGGGGGTATCGCACTACCAGCATCTAGATGTGAAGATTCCGCAAACTGAGACGCAAACAAGTTTGCCTTCTCTATAGCGGTGTGAGCCAGCGTCCCATCAGGTTTAAGCATTGGAGGTAGTGAGGGGCGGCAGAAGTTCGATTCGACTGATTTAGCTAGGGACCAAAACGCTTTGCTGCCCGTAGGGTATGAAGCTAGTTTGTTCCCTATTCGACTAATATGGTCAAATCGAGCCCTCTGTAGAACCTTTTTGCATGCCTTAGCAGCCTTGTTAAACGCTTTCTTCTTCTGGTGTGTGTCCTTTGCCTTACGTTGTCGAGCATCAACCCAAGCTAGGTAAGCCTCATGCTTAAATGCTTCAGCATTTTTACACTGAGGACCAAACCAAGGGCGAGCTTTGCTGGATACTGGAACGTCAGAGTATGGTATAAAATATTCCATAGCCGTTTGGATCACTTCAGTCACAGCATCCGCGCAAGTTGAAGGATCACCAGAAGAAAAGCACAATGACTGCCATGGGTAAGACGCAAAAAAAGAACGCATCTCATCCCAATCTGCTAACTTGTATCGCCACAACCGCCGGTTGCCTCTAGGGCTTGGATCGGGCGGATGGTACATTGATACTGACTTCACCAGACAGTGGTCGGAGCTGCCTAACGGCGAAGATACCGCCACGGAATATCGGTCTGGATCAGTTGTCAGCAGAAGGTCTAAACAATAAGGAGTATGCGACTCAACGTCAGGTACCCGAGTGGCCCCTTGGACCAGCTGGGTCAGGTCTAACGACAAAGCTAGCTTTCTCGTTTCCTGTCCAGCGTGGTCAGTGTCAGTGGTATGGGTACAGCCAATCTTTGTGATGGCCGTTAAAATCCCCCAGCAACACTAGTTGGGCTGATGGGTACTTTTGCTGAGCCGTATCCGCCGCCTCACTCAAATATTCCATGAGCCTAGTTGTCTCCAGATCCCCACTGTGCGACCGATAGACACAGGCATACACAATTTTGTCTATGCCTGTGTCTATCAGCGCCCAAAGAACAGAGAATCTGGTGTTCTCAAGGTTACGGAGACGCCGACAGCAAATATCGTCACGGGCGTACAGGCACACTCCAGCACGTGGCTTAAAGTTGTGCTCCAGCGTGTACCCAGGATATGTTAGGTACGCCACGTCCGACGGACGCCCTATCTGCGTCTCCGTAAGAAAAAACAGTGATGGCTGTTCAGTCTCCAGATGGTGGTGGACTGCTGTGATATTTGAGTGCAGGCCTCGGATGTTCTCGAGGTGCACTTTAAGAATCAAGGAGTGCAGCCGCATATGAACTCTATTTCTGTTTTTAACTTTTTCCATTGTTGTTTGAGGGTGAATTACGGTGGGAAAACGGAAATAGAACGAGGCTACATACTGCTGACCAACGGCCACAACACACAACACGAATACATCTATGGGAAACTAGCCTGGAGACTGCGGGGACGCCCGAGCCCCCCCGAGGATGTCTATCTGGCCTTGATATCCGGTCGCCAACCGGCAGGATAGCGCATCCCGGGATTTTTCGCTAGATGGCGGGGCAGCCTTTCATGAGGGGCTAGCTCACTACTTGGGCCCCCTACTGTCTGCGGTCGGTCGCGGTAACCGTGCCTCGGATCCCGCTACCCTCCACGACTAGCTTTCCGACGCAAAGTATTGTTGTGTGGCATCCGGTCTTGCAGTTATGCAGCAACTGTTCTGACCCGTCTTCCCAAAGTAGTGTTTAAGTAAGAAGATTTATGTAATTGAAAACAAATTAATTATATTAAACAAGCCTATTTTTAATAATGTATGACCATTTATTCAATTACAGAGTTCGAACTTGCCTGCTATTAGCGAATATACAACGGGGGCTGAGCGGCTCCCACGATACCAGTTACGTGTGTACAATTTACGATACCAGTTAAGGGTTAAGTACCACTTTGTTCTACCGTGTACTACATATAATACTTTTTTATTCTACCTCTAGATGTAATGACTATTTAATAAACTTTGGTTTATATAAGATCTTCTATTTGGTCGTACAAGAAACAGAGCTCCAAACAGGTCCAATATTATAAATCAGTCGTTTAACTTAAAACTTTAGTTGTCAGTTCTACAGTTGAAGCTCTCTCCCCGGCTGGGATTCGCCATTATACAACAAGATGCCTTCAGTTCAAGTGCAAGTGTGACGCCCAGGATGCAACACGTTTAGAGGTTCCCTAGCCACGCTCCCCACACTCTGTAGTCCTAACCACCTGTAGCTTGGGCCCTGTCCCGCTGCCAGCGGCGATCTCGGTTTAGGTTCTTAAAATGTTTTTTTTTGATTATTATAAAAACTTAGACTAAAAAAATGAATTATTATGATTATTAAAAAATACATTTTTCCACTCTTAAACTCGCTTAGCTTAACAAGTTTACTGTTTGCATTTTTAACCTTGAAGCTGACCAGCGTGTCTGTCGACGTGCCTGGAACATCGATGTGTCCCACCGTAGCCTCTTTCCACGAGCCGCAGAGCATGCTTCGGAATACCGGACTCGCCAGCGCTAACACCGCCCTGCGCGCAACAAAAACATCAGTATCATACATAGGTGCCAATTCGTCATTATTACATTCATATTTTAGCCGTTTAGCGCCGGCAGTGTAAAATACCGATTCCCTCTAGCAACAGATGTACCTACGAGTAAGAGGCGACTATGGCACTTGATATAAGTTGCCCTATTATATTGTTTGTGTTGTGGTAGTTAGGGCTGTTTTATGAAATCAAGGGATATAGCCAAGATATAAGACTGCCGGATTGGTAGATGTTTTGTATCATCATACTTACATCGTGTAGGTAGCATATTTAAAATATTTTTCGTATGCAACTTTATGAAGAGATCTTTGTGGTCTTTTAACTTTAATGAGCCGAGTTTCTGCAGCAGATCTTCAGCAGAGAATGCAGTAATTTATAATCGATTGTAATAGAGCTGCGAATACAATTTACAAAGTTTTTGCGTATGTAACGATACTTAATCGCCTGAAAATGGATATCATTTTACGGAGTCTGCCACGCAAATCACAAGTGATTGATGAATATGATTTTCAAATGTAAGTTTTAGGTCGATAGTGACACCTAGATATTGGATGTTGTCCTCAACTCCGTACATTCACACTCTGTGTTATTAGACACAGTTGTGGATCCTAATTGAGAGCTTTGTGTTTGGTTGAATTCTTTCAGGGACACGAAATACCATGTATTTGGTTTTGCTTGAGTTCAGTGAGAGGAGATTATTTTGGAGCCAATTCGCCACCAACGTCAAACCTTCCCGAGTTACCCCAACGTCATCGTCCCACGTGTCCCCATGAAATACGAGCATAGTATCGTCAACTAAAGTGTACATATCTGGCTTCTTGATCTTTAACTGACACAGATCATTACATACGTCAGAAACAGAGTCGGTCTTAGCACACTTCCGCGGAATTCCGATGGTTGTAGCTGTGAAATCACTATTCGGCGCAGTGCTGCAGATTTGGATGCGCTGTTTTCTGTTGCTCAAATATGAATTAAACCAATCCAGAGAGACCCCGCGAACTCCAAAAAGCTCTAGTTATCTTAACAAAATTTTCCAGCTCACGGTATCAAAGGCTTTCGCTAAATCGAGTAACACACCTACACATTTCTTCTTGGAGTCTAAGGTGGTTGTTACGTGATTCACAAGAACCACGACAGCGTCTTCGGTAGATTTATTGCTTCTGAAGCCAAATTGGTTCCGAGACAGGATGTTATTCAAGAATCTTTAACTACTATGGCACCAAGGAGATAGGTCCATAATTTGAGATCTTACGTGTACAGCCTGATTTATGTATCGGACAGATGTCCGCAGTCTTGAAGCATTCAGGCACAATACCCTGCACAAGTGAGATTGCGCAAGTGAGCTATCGGTGTTGCTAAAATAATACTTGTTCGTTCATATTATCAAAACCTGGAACCGAAGGCAGTTTTAGTTTTAATCCAGAGATATTTTTTCTGATTTCAAATTTGTCAGTTGGTGACAAAAATAGTGATTTGTGAGGTGAATGATCGAGAGCAACAGCGTTTGCTAACTGTTGTTCTGTTTTACCTAATCTAGTTAACGTGATTTAAGGATTCGGTACTACAACTTTTTAACGGTCAAAAGATCATCTTCACTTGTTTTGATCATGTTGATACTGCAGATATTTTTTACTGAGTTACATAGTTTTTTAGAGTTGTACTTGTGAATGGTTGATTGATTAATTTCGTATTTGTTTTTTTAATTACGCACTAGTTTGCTGTAAATATTTCGATATTTTTTTATAATTTGATCGGTGACCTGGATGATACATTACAATACAATACAATACAAAACACTTTATTGGCACCACAAAATTGACAACAAGTAACACATAAAATAACAAAACAAAATGGGCACAAAAGGCGATCTTATCGCTAAAAGCGATCTCTTCCAGATAACCCTTTGGATCACGAAGAAACTAAATTTGTACATAATATTTTGGGCAGTGGTGCAACTAATGAAATAAATAAATACACATACTAATTTTATGCTATATGAATGATTTAGACTACATAATGAATATACAATATAAATAAGTATAAATTTATATGTATAATATATACATAACAATGTATATAATACGAAACACAAAATGCAGAGAAGATAGATCAGTGCACAATTTTTGTCAGAAAATGCTGTCGAATCTGAGTCCTGAACGAAACGACGGTCTGCGCACGTCTAATGACCGCAGGAAGAGCATTCCACAAGGCCACAGCCTGCACGCAGAACGACGAACCGTAAAAGGAGCTCGAATGAGCTGGAGTAGATAGTAGGAGATTTGTAGACGACCAAAGATTAACAGAATGAGTGTCGCAAAGAAACGTAAAACGGGAGCTTAAATACGGAGGGGAAGAAGGAGTGAAAATTGTGGTATATAAAAGTGATAGTATGTGAGTATCCCGACGTAGACGGATAGGGAGCCACTCGAGTTTAGACCGGAAAAGAGAAACATGGTCATATTTTCGGAGGCCGAAAATAAACCTAATACAGAAGTTTTGAAGACGCTCGAGCATTTCGAATTGGTCCCGTCTAAAGTCAAGATAGCAGACGTCAGCGTAGTCGAGAATGGGAAGAATGAGGGATTGTACTAGCGCAACTTTGGTGGCCGTAAGCAAGAAGTTTCGAATTCTACGAAGTGATGCTGCTGAGGCAAATATTTTGCGAATTTGTGGATCCCAAGTAAAACAACGATCGAAAATAATGCCAAGATTTTTTACTTCTGCACTAAATGGTACCGTCACGCCACCGAATACAACTTTAGTAGTAGTGCCATAGTCGATTCTCTGTACAAGCCGCGAGCTTCCAATAATTATGGCCTGAGTTTTCGAGGGACTGACAGTAAGACCGAAAGACCTACTCCATTTTTCAATGCGGTGCAAATCTTCGTTGACCAACTTAATGGCATCATCCAAGTTGTCAAGTGAGGCTTGAGCATAAATCTGGAGATCGTCAGCATAGAGGGGGTAGGAAGAAGAAATGAGAGATGTGACTGAATTTATGTATAAAGCAAAAAGTATAGGAGATAGAACGCCACCCTGAGGGACACCCGAACGCGTTTCACACCAAGAAGAGAAAGTATCTTCTATCTGTACACGCTGACGGCGACCCTGCAGGTAACTATGAAACCAATCAATTGCCGTTGGAGATATGTTAATCGAACGGAGCAATGCCAGGAGGATATCAAAATCAACAGTGTTAAAAGCATTGCTGAAATCGAGCAGGGTGAGGACAGTTAGCTTTCTGTTATCCATTCCCAGCCTAATATCGTCAGATATCTTGACAACTATAGCCGGGACAGAAACCAGATTGCAAGGGATTTAGGAGGTTATTACAGTTTAGAAAAAAGCTGAGTTGGGAGTGGATCAAACGTTCGAGGACTTTAGAAAGGAAAGGGAGAATGGAAATTGGACGAAATTCAGATGGAGAGATGGGATTAGTTTTTTTGGGAATAAGTACAATTTGAGCTTCTTTCCAGAAAGACGGTACAGATGTCAGTGACACAGAAACATTAAGGAGGTGACTTAAAATGGATAGGATGATCTGGGTGCTTTCGAGCCAACTGAGAGATGCAGAGCATCTTTTAGTCTTGCACATTTTAGTAGGTAAAAAGTCATCCAGGGCTGTTGTAAGAATACGTCAGAGTTGAGAATCCTTTGTCGAGATGTGTTTTTCTGAATAGCTTCATCTATCATCATCGAGATATCCAATTTTATTGACCAAAAATTTTGCAGCTACATTTATTATATCTTTATTATTTTAGAAACTATTCCAATCTACGGAGCTTAAATCAGTGATTACAATATTGTAAGTAGTTGATTGTTGTCCGTAACTTGGGTCTTGTTGGTTTTTTTAATCAAATGTTGTGTTTATGCCGGTTATGACTGTTGCATGGTCGGTAATATGCGAGTCGCAGAACAAAAGCCGTTTTGTTTGTCTTGATCAAGGAATGATACAGAAAATTAAATTCACGTGTAGGCATGACATGGCCTGCTATGAAGCCATAATGTTTAATTAGATCTAGATAGTCTAAAGCTTTTCTATCAGCTGATGAAGATTTCAGGTTATAATATGTCTATATTTATATTGTCGGTGATTATTATTGACTTAGTTGATAAAGAGTCTATCGCTTTATCTATATATAAATATCATAAAACCAAAAAATAACATGTAACCGATGTTTTCATACCTTGCATGTTTCCAGAGGAATTACAGGGCTTAGAGATATAATATCTTAGATCTCTGAGTGACGAGCACAGTGCAGTGCTAGGTAATAATTTGGACTTTCATGTTTCAAAAAAATAACTGGATTGAGAACAGCCTCCTTTTTGAAGTCGGTTATAACCGAGTGATGTTTGTTTTTCTATACAAAAATATATTTTTGATACATATTTTTTCATTCAAGACGACGCGACGCCGACGTGACGCGACGCGATCACATTGGCACGTTCTATGTATTCTGTGTATCGTCTGTGACACACAGTATACTTAGAAGTATGGTATGTACCGAACACGCTGCGCGTGTCGTTATTATTTAATTTCTGTCTAATTTCCGAACCACCGGACTGATAATAATGTTCAAATTTTGACGCGATTTATATTAAAAATGTGTTCTTTCTGTAGCTATAAAATTGTATGTAAAATTAGTTGATATTTTATCATAATATAAATGTAGGTTAAGCGAACTGATACACAAACAAAGTGTTATTCGTCTAAAAGTATTTTAAGTAAAGTTGTTTGGCGTAATGAAAGATTTGACGAATGATAAGTGCCCTGTTGATAGTAAAAATAATTATAGGTGTTGTGTCATTATACGTAATAATCTGCTAAACAATAATTCTGCCAAAAGAAAGGTTATCGTACAAAATGTTGACAATCGTTAGTTGTCAAAGTGAAACATCGGCGAACCATTGGTTGGCAAGTGGGAATCGGCCAATCAATTATGGCAGGCGAAATGGCAGGATCCCCATCTTGAGTGCAGCAAGTTATCGGTGTGGGCGTTGAATGGGGTTCATATTTTTATGCATTATGCAGGACTGCAAGCATAGTAACCGCTCGCGCACTTTAGAAGTTGTAAAAATTGGCGTTTACTTGCATGTATTTTGTAACAAAGCGGAACGAGTTAAAGATATCAGACGTGGGGGACCGTGGGGGTGAAGCGTGCGTTGTACTTGTACTCGGTGAATATTTTTGTTTGCAGTCGTAGGGAACTACAAAACCGCATCCAGTTTGTAGTGATTGTAATTTTGAATGTTGTGGTTGTTTTGGCAGTACAGTGTCTATCAAGATATGACTTGTGGCGCGTGACCTTTATAGATTCAAGGTAGGAATGGCTATGGATATTCGGAATGTTCAGAGTTAGTTTTTTATATTTTTGTTAATCTTAATGTGGTCCACAAAATACTTCTGCTTACCAAGTTTTAAAAGCTCTCTTAATTTCGGCAAAAAGTGGCTGTGACATACGGACGGACAGACAGACAGACATGACGAATCTATAAGGGTTCCGTTTTTACGCTTTACGGAACCCTAAAAAAGTGTTTCAATTGTTCGAGTTGGATTTCAAACCTGTGTATACGGACGGCGCCATCATTGCACTGCAGCTCAAAGTCAGTGAGCTCTTCGTCGGTATGTAGCGGCGCGAAGGAGTTGGAGGTAGGGTGGACGGACATTTCAATCGTGACGCGGAACGTAAACTGCTGCTTTGTGTTCTCGTGGATCAGGTGCCAGCTGCCGTTGTCGTTCACGAATAGCTTGCTATTGATCTCAAACTCTGGGCAACTGAACTTGATGGCATAATTAATGAGGTCGTCCTTGGCTGGTGTCCGTTTGAAGAATCTGTAACATGAGTCTGTCAGCTAATACCTACATTTTAAATGAAAATATGGTTCTGTCGATGAGAAACCACAGATGTTTAAAAAGGTGATGTTTTGGTATACACCAAACAACCCATTTTATGTTCCTGAGATTCGGAGCCTTCTCTCACTAAGAGAGAGAGTCACAAGTGCGAGTAGTTAGGTGATACGTCTTCAAAATTTTGTGTTCATTTTAATATATCAATTTTCCCACGATGTTTTCCTTCACTTTTAAAGTCAATGGTGATGTCAAACTTGTACATTTGCATTTATAAAAATACACAGAGGTGTTTGTTTGTTTGTTGGTAGCATAAATTTTTTTTGTACTAATTTAAGTTGGCATAACGTGTTTCGGACTAATGACAATTTACCATAACAACTAAACGCATAACTGTTTTCGCATAATTTTTACTACTATAACCACACGTAGCATAAAAGATAACTTACCATAATGTTTAAGGGTACACATTGAGAAAAGCAGCACACCTAAAAGTATGGTGCACTTTTTGACTCCGGGTGGGCTCCCGCCAGAAGCTCAAGGGAGGTCGTGAGTGGAGAGAGTCACTACTACACCCATATACTGCGCACCACTATTGAGCTTCTGACTCCCGCATTTTTTATATACCTACACTCTAGGGGTAGAGCAACAAGACTTCGTGGAATCGGGGTGCTCCGAGTCGGATTTGGGTCTTATGTAACCTGGGTCTATATTTAGTAAAGCAATAAATAAAAAAAATGCCTAAAGACTATTATGCGTCTCCGCATAGTCGTATTGAATATGGTACATTAGATTGTTATGCTTAATGCCCATTATGCCAAAAACTATTATGCAAAAGTTACATTATGACACTATAGAATATTACGCTATTTCATTATGACAAAGTAAATTAGAGAAAAAAATTTGATTATGATTCGATCACTCATCATCTCAAAAATATTTGCTGCAGTGCTCTGACGGTGAGCCTACTGGTGCTAATGCCTAATAGTACTATTTACTCAATCACTGCTGCTGTTAGCTTTAGACCAAAGGCCTGTGAACAAAATTTACGTAGTAAATGAACCACCAGGAGACCTATGCAGGATGATAGAAGGTTGTAAAGTATTAAGATTCAGCACTATGCCATCACTTGTAAGCTGTCCAACTGAGTGTAATTGAAGAGGGGGGGTTGCAACCCTCTATCATTTCTCCTTGTCGCATAATTTTTGTACGGCATTGTGAAATAATGGATTAGAAGAGGTATTGAAACTGTATGGAACCAATGCCGTACCTAATCAAATGACCAAATTTACTCTATAAATTACTCGTACTCTTTAAATTTTTCCGACAAACTAATTATTAAAAAGTTAAAATTTATAATTTTTATAGTTTCAATACCTCTTCTAATTCATTATTTCGCAATGCCGTACAAAATTCATCCGATTAGGAGAAATGATCGAAGATTGCAACCCCCACCTCTTCAATTGCACTCAGTTGGACAGCTTACAAGTGACGGCATAGTGCTGAATCTTATTACTTTATACCCTTCTATCATCCTACATAGGTCTCCTGGTGGTTCATTTGACCCGTACATTTTGTTCACAGGCCTGTGGTCTACTTGTATTTGCAGTTAAATTACTAAAAAAAAATTGCAAATTCTGAGCAGCACCTAAGTCAATTTCAATGTTAAAACGCCCGAAAAAGTGGGTTTAGTAAACCGAAAAATCCTACGATAAGAAACAGAAAAATGCAGAATACTGCAATAACTTCTACGATAGGAAGGGTGGTATAGAGAGGGGATGAGGATGATAGAGAGGGATAGAGACTAGCGTCGCCGGGGCCGTAGGCGAGTGCAAGTATTCCCACAGCTCTGACATAAATATTAGCGCTTGGATGTAACGCTCCAGTGTTTTTAGTGGGTAGGCCATTAGCGGTGGGCGTTCCACATACGAGAGGGTGGAATTCATAAAGATTTTTTAATGCGAGTTTTAAGTGTCGGTGTGTATGATATACCTGATGTAGATGAAGTTGACGTCGATATGTTTGTATGCATGGTACCATTTACAGGCAACTTGGCGCACCTGGAAGATGGCGGTGCCGTGAATTATAATCTCGCTCGATTCCTTAGTGGTGTAATTTATTAGATTGTCGTTCGTCACTTGGAATGACATCGTGGTGCACCAACCGCGCTGCACCAGGTCCTTGTGTTCCATCCTGGAACAAGCCAATAAATTACAGAATAGATAATCTGACTAATTTATTTATTATTTCTTTTTTTATTTAAGAAATAATGTATTTATTGAATAAAGCGATTATATATCAATAAATAAAGTCACAATTTAAAATGTCAACAAAAATAGACGTCCACAAAGTCTTATCAACTAGAATAACCCGCCTCGAACCGTTCCTGGTGCAAATGTGCCCAAAATGCTGGTCGCATTGCCTCGCTGAATAGCAATAGCAATCCTATGCTTTACAGCCAAACCACACTAGCTACTTTAAGCAGCGGCGACAGGCATCTTGACGCTGCGTCGCTTCAAAAAGTAGCTGCGCTTGGCGTCTAGTCGCTGCATCCCGCTTCAAAAAGTAGCATGTGTGGTCAGGGCCTTAGAAACGATCCGGAGCGGGAGTCACCACCTTGGTTACGTAGACGATGTCCAATTTCGGACTAAACTAAAGCCTTCGCATCGCCTCCCCAACTGCCCATAGTGTCCGCAACCACTGGAACAAAAAAGTACTGCGGCTCCATTGCCACGTAATTCTGCCATTTTTACTAGCAGCCTCCTCCACCGCTGCTGCCGGAGTATGAACGGTGTGACCCAGGTGCGCAGCTGCGACAGTGCTGACACACGTAGCATCCCACACCAAGCACTTGCCGTGCCTCCATAGTATCAAGGTCATGCCATCTAGACGCTTACCATCGGTTCTACTAAGACCCGGTGGCTCAAGAACACAAGGAATGTTTGCCGAAATAAACGCTCTTCGAAGGATATCATTTAGGGCATGGTGACGCGGAAACCTACCTAGGCAGCGACGACAACTTAGCGCGTGGTGACCATCGGCTTCAGTCATGGTACCGCAAGTGCATCTATGGGATTCACACACTTTGCAGCCCAGGCGGAGAGCCGTGGCTACCCGCAAGGAATCATCGTCTAACAGAGTGCCCAGGTGAGGTGAAGGCAGCGCGTGTATCCATGCCCCGGATTCTGACTGTGATACAGCTCTAAGCTTTGTCAAATCGGCACCAGTGGCATTCGTGGCTACAGTGGGCAGGGAGAGTGGCGCACCGTTGTACCGGTATTCCTCTTCAGATACAACAAAATACGTGCACCCGGCGCAATCGAATATGCGATAGTAATAATACGCGCGCCCGGCGCTGTCGAATTCCGAAACGACAAACACAATGGACTCTGCCGTATGGAGCCGTCCCAACAAGGTACTGAATTTAAAACGGAATGCGGGTATTTTCCAAATATTGGCCGACCTCGGCTTTCAAATTATCATTACCCTTTTCTACAAGTTTATTAAAATATATTGTTACGTCATTCTATACCGAACAACCCCCCGCTCTGAAGTGAATCCGTCACTTCACTAGTTCAATGCACCGGCAATCGAGACAAGGTGGCAATGGCCCGTTTTAGTCGAGATCCGTCGACTAAAACCTCAGCGATGCGCGGGGTTCCGTCCGCGCCTGTAATCAACTTCAAAATGCGGCCCAGCCGCCAATATAACGGAGGCAGATTGCCCTCCTTTAACAAAACCAAATCGCCTTCCCGTGGCGGATCTATCCGGTCTGTCCATTTGATTCTTTGTTGCAACAGATGCAGGTACTCGACCGACCACCGGCGCCAAAAGTCCTGACTCATCTGCTGCAGCAACTGGAAGCGCGATAACCGGTGAGTACGCTCATCCTTCCAAGGATATTCGGGCAGAGCTGTAAGCGGTTGCCCGACCAAAAAATGACCAGGAGTCAAGACCTCCAGGTCGTTAGGGTCCAAAGACACTGAACAGAGCGGACGAGAGTTGAGGACCGCCTCTACTCGACAAAAGACCGTGGCCAGCTCCTCAAAGGTCAACACGGTCTCCCCAACGACGCGTCGAAGGTGGGTCTTGGCCGACTTCACTGCGAAGATCCCACCTCAATGAGGGCAAGCAGGCACCCCAAAGCGCCACTCTATCCCTCGCTGCGCGAATATATAGCCCAACAGACCGGTTTGGGCAGATAAGAAGTTCCCGACCTCTTTAAGATACCTATCCGTACCCTTGGTACCATTATCGGACCGTATTAGTGACGGGACCCCCGACGGGCCACAAACCGATCCAAGGCCGCCACGAACGCCTCCGTCGTCAGTAGGGATACCACCTCCAGGTGGACGGCTTTTGTGGCCGTGACAAACACACAAAGGTACGCCTTTGTGACCTTTGCACTCCTTAGCGTGGAGGATTTGACAGAGAAGGGGCCGGCAAAATCCGTGCCGACTCCGGCAAAGGGCCTAGATGGCTGAATCCGGTCAGCCGGCAGATCTCCCATTTGGGGTTGCATAGTGGGGGCCCGCAACCTATAGCAGGGCACACACTTAAACAAGACGTGACGCACCACGCGTCGCGCCGATAAAATCCAGAAATCCCGCTGGAGTAAGGCGAGCCTCGCCGTATAATCCGCATAGGAATTGATCTTGTGCCTGTGAGTCACCACTAGCTCCACCAAGGGACCTCCCTTAGGTAGGAGGAGTGGATGGCGACGCCCGTAGGGCAGGTCAGCATTCCTGAGCTGACCTCCTACGCGGATGAGACCACCCAGGTTTATGAATGGATTCAGGCGCGAAACAGCACCCTTGAGCTTAGCGCCGTCCCAGAGCTTCCGAAGCTCTGGCGCGAAGCGCTCCTCCTGTAACCTGTCAATCAGGTACAGCATTACGTCCCGACGCTCGCCAGCAGTGACCACTAAGGAGAATACCTTCTCCCGTGGGTGCCGACAATTATGTATGAAGCGTCTGACCCAGCTCGTGACGCCCAGCAGTTTATCCAGACTGCTGTATTTGGTTACCAGCCAATCTATGGTAACTGACGGTTCCTCCGTCACAACGTAGACTCTGAGTCCAGGCAGCTCCTGCATGGAGGTGCTCGGTGGGTTGCTAGGCCAGGACTGCTCCGGTCCGGCCAGCCACTCCGGTCCCCACCAGAGAGAGTGGTGTATCAGCTCCGATGCTGTACATCCCCTGGACGCGCAATCCGCGGGATTCATCACCCCTGGTACATGACGCCACATGATCGGCGTCCCGATTTCCTGAATTTGGGAAACCCTGTTTCCCACAAAAGTTTCTAGCTTGTGCGGTGCCGCGCGTAGCCAAGCTAGGACAACCTGACTGTCAGTCCAGGCATGGACACTCCTGATGTCCACATTGGGCCCCAATTCGGTGGACACGTGACTGATCAGTCGGGATAACAAATGAGCTCCACATAGCTCAAGCTTCGGAATCGTGAGCCTCGTCCGAATGGGAGCAACCTTGCTCTTGGCCAGCAGCAGTGTGACTCAAGGCCGTCCTCTAGAGTCCACTGTCCGCAGGTAAACCGACGCAGCGTATCCTCGCTCTGACACGTCGCAGAAACCGTGCAGGCTGGCCTGGTACTTGCCGGCGGTAGTATTTTTCTTAGCAGGGCCACCTGGTTCAGATCCCCCATGGTGGATATCAGCCGCAGCCACTCGTCCAAGAGTTCTCCTACAAGGGGCTCGTCCCACGAGACACCCAACGTCCAAAGTCTCTGAAGGAGACGGGGCAGATCCAACCATTGGGATCGAACATCCGTGCCAGAGTGGAGAGGACCGTTCACTTGGTCCACGCCTTAGGGGCCTCCAAGTCCACTCGGAACGTAAATACATCCGTTGCGGGCTGGTATCGCATACCCAATACCGCTACCATGTTGGGATCCTCAGCATCTTCAAACAGCTGAGGGTTCTGCTGGTGGTCTTCTGGAATCCCTGCCAGAAGCCTGGGTTCGTTGGACAGCCACTTGCGCAACTCATAGCCGCCCGCGGCGAGTATGCCAATGAGCTCGTCTCTCAAGCGAACCGCTTCCCCAATGGACGCTGCTCCTGTGCAGATGTCGTCAACATACAGGTCCCGTGTGAGCACGGCCGCCGCGCGCGGGAACCTGTGTCGCTCACGCTGCGCCAATTCCAATAGCGTGCGGATTGCTATGTAGGGGCTAGACTTCAGCCCGTACGTATTGCTATTCAGCTCGTACACCCTCATTGTTTAAGGTAAATCCGGGGGTGGTAAGGGTGAGAACTCAACCGGTTAAAGTTGAATCCTCAAACCTTCCCGGAAAAAAGTTAAGTTACAGTAAAAATAAATAAAGTGGCCAAGTGCGAGTTGGACTCGCCCATGAAGGGTTCCGTTTCATCAAGTAACATAATATACATAGTACACATAATTCTTGTATTTCGTTGTAACTTTGATCGAAGTTTCAATAATAGTGTATTTATGACGTACTAAAAAAAAAGTACTCATCAGATCGAGTTCAAACTAATTTTCGTTGGTAGTTTACATGGTAATGTACATCATATATTTTTTTTAGATTTTTCATTCTCTTACTTTAGAAGTTAGAGGGGGGGGACACACATTTTACCACTTTGGAAGTGTCTCTCGCGCAAATTATTCAGTGTAGACAAAAATGATTATAAAAACCTTAACATCATTTTCGAAGACCTATCGATAAACACCCCACACGTGTAGGTTTGATGAAAAAAAAATCTTTGAGTTTCAGTTCTCAGTATGGGGGGCAACCCTAATTTTTTTTTTTAATTTTTTTGTTCAAATCTTAATGCGGTTCACAGAATACATCTACTTACCAAATTTCAATAGTGTAGTTCTCATAGTTTCGCCAAAAAGTGGCTGTGACATACGGACGGACAGACAGACAGACAGACAGACAGACATGACGAATCTATAAGGGTTCCGTTTTTACGTTTTACGGAACCCTAAAAAATGATGACATTTTCAAGCGTTTATTTGTATAAACAAATTTAGATAACAATAATAAAGAGGGTAAAAGGGTCAGGGGTTGATCGTTGTGTCGCTGTTACCCTAAAGCTAAAGGAGGAATTAAAACATTCCTCAACCTCCTTGAGTTTAAACAAAATTAAGAATCCGCCGTACAGCGTCCTTGAGTAAGGTTCGGTAGATTAAAATATAACCAGGGGTAATAATGGGTTAAGCCCAGGCAAAACTCACCCGGTTAGGTTTATGAGTTAATTTGAGAAATCACCGCATCTCCAAAACTCTCGGATCCTGTAGGGTTACTAGTGAAAAGCTTTAATTAACAATACTAAAGGCCAATATGCCGTCAACCATATGGTAAAAGACCACTGAATTTACAATACAATAATTCTAGAAAAGAACTAGAATAGTTTAACAAATTTAACTCCACAGGCTCAACGTGAAACGCTAAGGTTTCCAAAACAAAGTTAACAAGATATCACAAGATAGGACCTATAACTTCACTATATAAAATTGTTAATATTATCACAATGATAATATATAAACGGACAAGTACATGTTCAGTTACAAGTTACAACGCACTAAGAGTGGAAAAGGTAGTTGAATTAGATAAACACAGGTTAGGGTGACTCCGTGGCTGACATCTCAACTGCCCCTGAAAATGTTAATAAAACCTCAGTCCCTACAAACTCATATGTAAGGCTAAACTAGAAAAACATCAGTCCGACAAGCTCATAAGCTAAGTTCTTATATGACACAGTCAGAGAGCAACTCTGTCTGTCTCAATAAGTATGTATTTTAACATAGTACACACCCTTATCATATCTTTACATCCACAACGTTATAATTTAAGTATTACATTAGACAAACATTGTCAATACAATTACCTACATATTTAGGTAAATCACCATCTGACCACTGGCAACGCACCCAATGTTGACAGTGTTCAGTAAGCTAAACTATTAAGTTATTCAACTTACTTTCAGGTTACATTCCTATGCACCAAATGTAGGGTATGTAATTAAACTGCAGTGCCGACAAACTCACAAGTAAGGTTAAAAAATGACACAGTCAGAGAACAACCCAATCTCTGTCTGCTTCATTAAGTAGTTCTAGAAGATAGATGGCGTTTTAATTTTTTTTATTTTAATTTTTAATCAAAGCTCGGTGACCCAGGTACTTCCTTATTATGTTCGCATATCGGGTATAGATATCTATCGGGTATAAATTTCGTCATGCGTTGGTCTAAATACTTTACTTTACATACATAGTATGTTGCAATTGAAATTTCGATTATCATTTTTTTTCTTTGACATGCTCATACCAGGTAGTTTTTATATGGGCACGCAATGCCCCCAAAATTGCACCGGAGGCACACCGAGTTTTCCAATGAATTACAAACTACCAACTTTCGTTGCGTGTGCCCAAGAAAGAATTGATAAAGAAAGGCCTGTATCTATATTGGTTTTTTGCTCAAGCTGATGAAAATTTAAACTAATAAATACTTTATTAAAAAAAAAAACAATTCACTAAACCTAATATCTTCGTTTTTCTTCAAAAAAGAAGTACACAGTTCTTCAAACTTCGCATAATTTAACGTACTCTACGTATTTTTAAACGTGCCTACGCTTTTAAAAAAATCCAAATCAGTAACACTGAACGGAACAATAATTGCTCGTCGATCGCGACAGACGTAAACAGATGCTGCATCGCGATGCAGCGTCTAAAAGTTGCTAAATCGCGCGATTTCGCTGCAAAAAGAAGCGTGTCTGGCCGCGGCCTCACGTTTCCAACTCCCACCAGCTGCCGTTATTGGTTCTGCGACAGACTTGACGGTAATACGTGATGCTCTTCTTCAAAAAAGGTGACAGTGTTGTCAACAAGGTGTCTTGTTGATGAACTACAGACCCATCTCACTTCTGGGCCTCGTTTATAAGTTGTTGTCAAGGGTCGTCATCAATCACAAATCGTCTCGCACGCAGGTTTAACGACTTTCAGCCGAACAAGCCGGTTTCCGAAATACAGCTATAGTTTCTATACTCGTGATATTAGTACAGATTTCATAGCATAGTAAAATACATTTGGCTAAGTATTTGTAGTATTTAGACTAAAATATCGATTGACACTGCAAAAGACGGACGTGGAGTATTTTTGGGGGACAGTCACAACTTCAACCATTGAAATATTACTAAACATGTGTGTATCTAAGTTACTTTTTTCGGTAATAGTTTTATTAGTTGGTTTAAAATGTATTGTAAAATGTATATTTATTATTAAATTAGATTAAAATACAAAGTTATACCCAGATCAAAATATTTGGGGTTCTGGAATAAAGTGTTCCACCAGTCATTAGGGGATGCCCCATGGGACATGTAGGTATTATTTTTATGGTGTGAACGACATGGAATTTTTCATTAATTAATTAATTATCTGCAAAATATCTACTGTTTTAAGGGATAACTTTTCGCGTCGGTAGTTTCCGTGCCTGTAATTGTCCTGTGATAAAAAGTAGGCTATGTTTTTACTATTCCCGATAAACTAAAAATGTTCCGAATTTCGATCCTGTCTATTCAGCCATTCCGACGTGATTGAGCAACAACCATCCAAATATTAAAACCTTTAGTGAGATTCCTAATTCTATTTCAATCTGTGACGCATAAGGAAAAATTGCAGTCACAATGATATCACACAGTCTATTAATAATAATTTTGTACTTACCGTAAATTTATCGATATAAAATATGTGTGCAAATCATATTGCTCTTATAATTTTTAAACTCTCGGGTCAAACTTATTGATACATAGATTTTTTTATGCGGGGGAAACACATTTACGCATGACCTCCAAACAGGGATATGGTAGGATAAGCCGGGCTCGACTTCACGGATAAACGTGGTGACCGACCAAAACCCCCACCGATTTCTCGGGTATGGCCTAGGGTCAGAGTCGCGGAGTTACACTTCTCGTACTCTCCACTAACTCTACCAACGACCCTGACCCACTCGCCACTGCCCTTGCGGGCGCCTGGCTCGCTGGGTGCTTTCGAACCCCTCCATTTGGCTCCAGAGACACGCCGAAAACCAGGCGAAAAACAAGGCGCGTCACCTCCTCGAGAAGGTCTATCCCTAGGTCGGCTGCCAGACTGCCAGACGACCATAAACGACGCCTTAGGCCCTCTATAGAAGATGGGATGCTAGCCAGAAAGTCCCTCCAGGTTTGGCCCCGTGTCCATTCAAACCTCAGTGAATGGATGAAACGCGTTCACTCTCGCTCTTCCACCTCACACGACCTCTCTGACTGTTCTAACGAACATCTTGGGTTCGATGGTCGACAACGAAAGGTTTACTCTCACGACAGCAAGTAGGCATAACTGCGGTTCCACCTCTGTGACTACGTCGCGGCCCTTGTCCTTCCACTCTGCTAATCAGAGTGTTTGTGGAGAACCCTTATCTGGAAGGAATTTTACTTGGCCGATAAGAGTATTAGCCGAGTAACCCTTCCAAGGCTTCCAGACCCATTCCCCAACTTTTACACGCATTGCTCAATACGGAGACGAGTGTTATCCCGGCATTATAGTGGCATCCCGGCAAGTTGTTATGTAATACCCAGGGTGCACCACGTAGAGGATCGGTAGCTTAGAATCTCATCGAAGTTTAGATTTGTTTGCACGTTGAAAAATTGCATTTACGCATATCATGTGGCAGGCATGTTGCTTACCATCAGGCACATGTCATGCTCGTCTCGTCACTCTTTATTTAAAAAAAAATCTTTTCGCCTTACGTCATTTTCAGAAAGCTGAATTCCGAAGGCCGTATCCGAGTCCTCCTATAAGTCACAGCCCCGTCACTGACGCACCTGAACTCGGAATACACCGCGACCACATCGAAAACCAACCAGTAAATGGGTACCAGAAGCATCCGCCTTTTTCAGCTGCAGGAGTAGCGACGAGCGGATCAACGCAACACGCTCTCCTTATCCCCTGCAACACCACTGCGTTCACCATCTAATGGTGGCGACTCCTTCAAGGATGTGGCGGACAAGGAGAGCAGCGCATCGTAATACCACAGTCTATTTAATCATACAGTCGTTCGACAAAGCCGTCTAGACGGGGCGATCGTGCGGGGCGTGCGGAGTGAGACGCAGAAAGCGTGCTCCTGCATTGCCTAAATTACAATGTTAGTATTGCAGGAGCGCAGCTCAGGGCTGACACCTTCCATATGTTTTAATTTTATTTTGGTGCTAAGTTTTTAAAATTGCGACAACCCGAGCCGTGTCCTTGACATTATCGGCGTTTTTCCTAAGATCAAAGGCGATGAATTACTGGTAATATTTCTTTATGCTGTGGTAATACCGAATCTTGGTTTGTTGGTTTGTTTTGTTTGTTGATCTTGGTGGTTTTATCTTCAACAATTATGAACTTCCATATAAACTGGCATCCCCCATTTCAACCCCTATTTCATCCCCGTACAGTTCGAAATTACAAAATTGCTAGAACAACCATCTATTTATTGGCTTCAAGTCAAGGTCAAGTGTTATAAGTATTACTAAAACAATTACGACAATTACGAAATCCCATACAAACTCTCATCCCCCATTTCAACGCCTTTAACCCCTTTTCCGTTATAAAGAGTAATCAGAGTCTTTTTTTTAGGATTTAGTATATCTGTGTACCAAATTTCATCAAAATCGGTTCTGTGGATTTCATGCTTATAACTTCGAAAATTACGGAATCTTCATACAACCGTCCATCCCTTGTTTCACCCTCTTAGGGGTTGAATTTCGCAAAACCCCGTCTTAGCGAGCGCCTACGTGTTAAAAGGAACCTCCATACAAAATTTCAGATTCCTAGCGTTTGTAGTTTCTGAGATTCCGTGATGAGTGAGTCCTTTCGCTTTTATATATATAGATTATATCAGCTATCTGGCCGCCATAGTGTTCTGTGTGAATTCGTCCACCAATAGGTATTTATTTTATTAATTTATTTGTTTGTTCAGCGTGTCGCTGATAAATAGGCGGTTTAAAAAAGTTAAATTGTTTGTTTGGTAATTAATACTCACACGCAAATTTAATTTAATACTAAAAATAAATTGGATGTAAATATAAACTTACCTTAAGCAATTATTCTGATCTCCGTTTTAGCTTTCGGAAAAGTGATACGTAACTATTATTATTTTTCACAGCTCGCACAATTTATGTAAATGCTAACTTTATTGTTTTAATGTGTCCAACGCAACTGAACAACGAGGCGTTTTCGACACAGACTAAAGCATAGGTATAGATAACGAGTTAATATCAGACGGACATGTTCAGAACATTGTTCTGTGGACCAGGGCCGGATTTAGACGTGTGGAGGCCCTGGGGCGGAGCTTCGTCGGGAACGTTGAAATACCCTCCCCTCCTCTAGGTTAAGATTTCTCAAGCAAAAAGTGTATGTTGTGGAGGCCCCTCATTTGCCCCGTTTGCCCTCCCCTAAATTCGGCCCTGCTGTGGACATGTAAGTCTCGCCAGAAGCAAAACGATACAAGACATTGTTTTTTTATTACACCGACTGGCACTGATACGGATTTTGCCAACACGTGTAGGATTCATATTATATTTTAACTAGCTGTGACCCGCGGTTTCACCCGCGGCTATTTGAGGAAAATCTCTATTAAAATATCCATTGCTATAAAAAGCTATGATCAGTAAGGGAACTTTACCAAAAGAATAAAGAAACGCTACGTAAAAGTACTGGGTTTTAGTAAAATGTGTTTTATAGTACCTACAGGTATTTTAAAGTACTTCTGTATTTACGATATTTTGAGATTTTTAATTCTTGTGGTAGAAGAACAAATTAGTTATCTCTGTAACCTGATGATCTTGATAACGCTTCAGATACCTAAGTAGTTGTCCGTATGAAAAACACTTGGCGCGAAGAATCGATTTCTAGGTGCTTAAATGTTTGCCCCTGTGCTTTAATAATAGTTTCAGCATACGACTACTTAACGGGAAACTGTATTATTTTGAAATTAAAAGGCAAATGGTACCATTTTATGTGGAGGTAATGAATTAACATACCATTGCGCTTGAAGGGAATAGTCGATTTGTGTCGGATTCGACACCATGCCCTACCGGCCCTACCCTACCGGCTAAAACCTCGGCAGTATTCATTCATCTTTGCCACAAACCGCCTAAACACCGGGATGTTCTCGCACTCTTCTGTGAACCCGCCGCGGGACAATGCACACCGTGGTCACCAGAGTGGGTACCAGACATCTTCACGTCTAGACACCCTTTGTCTCTCACGGCGGGCCAAATGGTCGGCCTCGTCACCTAACACCATCCCACTGAAGAGGACGGGGACAGCAGCTCACCGATATATCGGCACTCTTCTTCCTCTACACTCCCACCGCGTTCGCCATCATACGTTGGCGACCACGCAAGGCCACAGTTGGCAGGGAGAGTGGTGCACCGTTATACCGGTATTCCTCTTCTGCCTCTCATCTCATTCATCCTCTTCTCTACGGTCACGGTGCATACCACCAAACATCGCGGCACGTCTCATTCGCGCTGACACCGTCTACGCCGCGCAACTCCCTCCTGACCGCATTGCTAGGAACGCAAGGCTTGGAGCCCATAGCCCTGGTTAGCAGTCCCACTGCGGGTTTCTCTTAGCTTCACTGTGGATGATCAGGCCACGGCTACTGAACCCCTCGCCTTGTCTATGCGGCATCCCCTCGGGAAGGAAGCAAATGGTATCTCGTAGAGCAATCGGCAGCTGTCCGCTGTCTTCTTTCTATTCGCCGCGGTCGTTTAATATAGTTTTATTAAACGACCGCTTTAAACGATTAGAAAATTATGTGCCTTTTTTTACGTGGGAGAATACATTTACGCATGGTCACGCATTAGCTTAGTGATGGCCGCGGTTCCGCCTCTGTTGCTACATCGCCTCGAGGATCTGGAAGACAACGCTAAGAAACATCACTGCACCACGTGCTCACAATAAAGTGGTCTATTATTTTGTTACAGAGTTATTAGAATATATATATATAAAACAAAGATATTTCCTCAAATATTCATTAAAATCAGATAGTACCAATGTCACAATGTCACACGATGGACCCGGCACCCGCACGGTGAATCCATGGAATGCTAAGAAGTACGTCTCTTGCTCAAAATTATATATTTGTGATAAATAATGTACTCGGATAAATGTTTATCCGAACATCGTCTTTATAAAAATACCTCCGCAAATAATGCCTTTTTACTTCTTCTTTTTTCTTATGGCTACCAGTCGGTAATGGGTACCACCGCAATTTCGCCAACGTCCAGCATTTAAACATTGAGAGCGTCGTTAATCCATGTTCTGTATGTTTTTCATTGGAGTATGATGCTTCATTCAGGTGATCAGTCTTCTTCAGATAATCTTGAGCTTGATTGTCAAAAACCTTTTTAGTGTGAAATCGAAGCAGCAGGGTTCTTCCTTCAAGTACTTCCAATATACGATTGTATGTGAATAGTATGGTAAAATAGTAATGTTAAGTGTAGAGGTATAAAAATCAACGGACAAATTTTATGTAAACAACATTACAATATAAGATTAGAGAGATTTTTAATTTGATAATACTTGAATGTAAACATCACAGATTACAGAAATAAAACCAGATGGAGCGCGCAGAACAGAGCTACTGAAGCAGACAAAGGAAATACAAACGCCGAAGCAAATACAAACTCCAGTCAGTATGAAACGGACTTCCGTGTTGTACGGAAGTCCCGTGTGATTTTAAGTTTTGTTTTAAAATATGCCGTCTTGTGTCTTCAGACATTCCAAACAATGTTCCCAAAAACAAAAAAAGGAAAGAGGAATATAATTTCATAGGAAAATTAGAATACTTTTACTGTTATTTATATAATTTAGGCGATTTCATTTTGGTGATGAATGGAACACAACACCTCAACGAAAATAGGTTAGTGTGGCGATACTAAATGGAAATTATTTTCCCTGAATTTAGGGTAAAATATAGATTTTATATTTTTTTAGATACTCGTAGACCAAATTTTTGATGGGTATTGTATTATTCAATTTAATATAAATTAAAATTTAATTTTGGTAAATGTTAAATTTGTAAATTGAGTAATTTATGACATAAAAATGTACAAAAAACAAAATCATTAATACATCATAAAATTTGTTTGTGTATTTATTTATTTCGTTAGTGGCACCACTGCCCAAAATAATACAAATTTTGTTTCCACATGAATCAAAAGGTTAAATGGAAGAGATCGCTTTTAGCGACAAGATCGCCTTTTGTGCCCATTTTGTTTTGTTATTGTATGTGTTACTTCTAATCTTGTCAACTTTGTTTATGGTGCCAATAAAGTATTTTGTATTGTATTGTAATGTTATTCGATATATTTATTATCTAAGTGAAACGGTGGCAATATAATTGGTTATAAAATGATGGTTTATAAAATAAAACATTTGTTGAAGGAAGATATTTTTGAAGTTAATATTATGCATAACGTTGTTTGTAAAATGAAATATTTTTAAATTGTTAAGTTTTTAATATTATACGGTTACTTGATTTTAAAGTCTTGTTTAGTCAAAAAAAGGTGAATAATAAGTGAACTGTTAAAATGATTATTTAGTTTTTATTTGTTGTTTGGACCTATAACATACAGGTAGCCTATATGCATTTTATCAAAAATAGTTTGGTGGTAAAGATGGTTGTTTTAATTTTTGTTTAACCTATCTAAGCGAGTAAATTACACTAATTTTATTATTTGCGATTCAAGTTATGTTCTAGTTGCATGCAAAATCAAAATCATTTTCTTCATATAATGGAAATAGTAGTAACAAGAAATCCTTGCATAACCGGTGTAATAATATTAATATTTTAAAATATCAATTGATGTGTTTATTATACGTGAAGATTTCCCAAGCTAAGACAACAATAGTGGGACTTTTTTCTTAAGACTGACAACATTATACACGTAATTTGGAACGTTGATTTGACAATTTTAAGTCAACATGACTAATTACGGGCTTCACAGTGTTGTTCACGAAGGTTCCATCTGTGTTTTATTTCTGTAATCTGTGGTAAACATGTAAACAATGCATTATTGAAAATTTGATTACCTACCTAAAATGACGTAACCTTCAAATATAGACCGACATGTCCTGACGTCTGTCTTCAGACTTCAGCGCATACCAAGGAGAATGGCACACGCAGCTAAAGCTCTCGAAGAGAAATATTTTTCCCCGTTTTTGTTACATTCTTCAACCCCCAACCCTTTTTCTGCAATAAAAAGTAGCCTATATCCTTTCTCGGGGTCTAGTCTATCTGTGTACCAAATTTCATTTAAATCAGTTCACTGGTTTAGATGGTAAATCATAACAGACAGACAGACAGACAGACAGACAGAGCTACTTTCGCATTTATAATATAATTATATATATATATATAAATATATAATATATAATATATATATATATATATATATAAATATATAATATATAATATATATATATATATATTTACATCACGCGCCCTATCTTACGTCCTTTCATTTCGCATTATTGTAACGTCCACTACTTCTAGTTTATTTTTATAAACTATGAAAGCGAATATTGGTCTATTTAATATTTTCAAAAAGCATGTACAACTTATTTTCTTAAATATTTACGATATGTTGATATACAAATATTCGTATATTGCCAGACGGATGGTAACCAAACTGAACTCCCATCCATGTTACCACTTATCAGAAATCCTATGATATACATGATTTTTAATTCATTCTACTGCATATTGTAATTCCTTTGTAGAATGCGACGTTGCCATTCTTATCTCCTATTATATTACATCACGTAGTTGTGGAAATAATCCCTAAAACTGCACATTTTGCGATTCGAAAGGCACCAGGGCATAGATTGGCTAGACGTCCTATACTATAGATATATCTACATATATAAAATCGAAAGGTCACTCATCACGAAATCTCAGAAACTATAAACGCTAGGAGTCTGAATTTTTTCATGGAGGTGTATTTTAGCACGTAGGTGCTTGCTAAGACGGGGTTTTGCGAAATTCAACCCCTAAGAGGGTGAAACAAGGGGTGGACGATTGTATGAAAAAACCGTCACTTTCAAAGTTATAAGCATGAAATCCACTAAACCGATATTAGTTAAATTTTGTTACACATTATAGACTAGATGGCAACAAAGTACATAGGCCACTTTTTATTACGGAAAAAAGGGTTGAGGGGTTTGAAATGGGGAATGAAAGTTTATTTAGAATTCTAGCAATTTTGTAATTTCGAATTGCACGGAGATGAAACTGGGGTTGAGAGGGGGGATGCAAGCTTATATGGAAGTTCGTTAATGTAGAAGATAAAACCGTATAATTTTGCAACTAGACACTTCAAATCCATACTATCCTACTAAGATTATGAATGGCAATGTATGGATGTTTGAATATTTGGATGTTTGTTGCTCAATCACGTCGTAAAGTATGAACGGATCGGGCTGAAATTTGGAATACAATTAGTTGTAGTCTGGAAGAACACGTGTGCTTTTTATCCCGGGAAAATAACGGGAACGGGAATTCCGCGGAAGAAACCGCGGGACGCTGCAAGCTGTATTATAAATGTGAAAGTAACTCTGTCTGTCTGTTACGCATTGACGCCTAAAACTCTGTACCAATTTTGATGAATCTGTATAAAAATAATTTAATATAAGCTACTTTTAGTAAAAGTAAATTTGTATGGGTGTACAAATACTGCAGTTACGTTAATAAATACCTATTTCGCGCGAACAATGTCGCGGGTAAAAGCTTGTACTACATATAAGCAGTATTAAAAAATATTGATGTAAAAAAAACAAATTTTGAATCAAATTAAACGTACCTACATCTTTTATTAATTCTTCATTCAGTGAGGTACACATTTATAAATATGTAATAAAAATTAAAGATTTACATAATTAAAGCAATTTGGAATTTAAAATGATAAGTAGTAAATTAAAAAAAGCATAATCTAACTTCCTTACTAAGAAACCAGGTGTCTCTCTGTTTTTCATAATACGGACGCCAGAGTACCCAAAAATATTCACACTAACTATTATTTGACGTCCTTACCTTCGATATCAAAAAGGCGTCGGTTATAAAGACGTCAAATAGTACTAATTATTAATATTTTGGGATAATTTTGCATCCGTATATCTTAAATGTCCAAAAGGTGTAAGAATATATCCATTCCAAATCCTTGTCATATACATTAAATATTATCAGTTTTACTTAGTCATAACATTTAAATAAAAAAAAGTTAAATAGAATCAAAAAGAAACGTAAAAAGTTCTTCATATACGGACGCCAAATAACGCTCGTCATACATAGTTTTTGTAATAATCTTCTTAATATATATAAATCTCCTGTCACGATGTTTGTCCGCGATGGATTCCTTAACTACTTAACCGATTTTAAATTAAATTGGCACACCGTGAGCAGTATGGTCCAACTTGAGAGATAGGATAGTTTTTTTTTCGATTAATAGTCCTTATATGACGAAATCCGAGCGAAGCCGGAACGGGCCGCTAGTATAGCTATATATTTAAATCAAAAACAATAATTATATTTGTAAAAAGTTCAGAACAAATGAACTTTACAAAATTTTACAAAAATAGCCTCTTAGGAAATAACTTAAGTCAGTAGACAGTAGATAGTGTTGAACTGTAATAAAGATTTAAAGAAACATAATTAACACAGTTTGTTATTTCAAATGACAGATAGTAACAAACAAAAATAGCTTTAGAATAATGTATTTTAAATTTATGAGTGACGTGACGTGCAGGACATGTGCCGGATGGTAAGCAACATGCCTGCCACATAAAAGTACAGTGACACGCAGCTATTGGAACATGAAGAGTCCAAATCATTACCTAGCACCGCACTGCGCTCGTCACCCAGAGATCTAACTTGTTATATCTCTGAGCCCTGTAATTTTTCTGGAAACATTACCCTTCAAACCGGAACACAGTAATGTTTGCACATTACTGCTTGGCGGTAGAATAACTGGCAAAGGTGTAGTACTTCCCCAGGCGACCTCTGCTACGAGTCCTACCACTACATAATATAGTATTATGAAACCAAGTGTCTCTGTGTTTTTCAAAATATGGACGCCAGATTACCCAGGAATATTCATATTTAACTATTATTTGACGTCCATATCTTTGATATCAGATAGGTGTCAAACATATGGACGTCAAGTAATACTAAGTGTTAATATTTTAGGATAATCTGGCATCTGTATATCGCAAATGTCCAATAAATGTTAAAATACCTCCTTCCTAAATGCTTGTCATGAACATTAATAAACTTTAAGAGTTATATTTAGTTATAAAATTTAACTAAAAATTATTTAAATACAATCAAAAAGAAGCGTAAAAAGTTTTTCATATACGGACTCCAAATAACGCACATCGTACATATTTTTAGTGATACAGCGTCCATATTTATTTATATAATTATATTTACACAAAGGTCAAAACAATTAAAACTTTACAAAATTTTGCAAAGATAGTCTCACACGAAATAACTTAAGTCAGTAGACAGTAGATAATGTTGAACTGAAATTAATATTTTAAGAAAAGTAATTAACACATTATCTTATTTCAAATGACAGTTAGTAATAAAAAAAATAGCGTACGTATTATGAACTGTATTTTCATAATACAGATACCAGATTACCGTAAAATATCCTTAACTATTATTTGACGACCATGTTAATGTATATTTTCGATATCAGGTAGGTATCGCAGATATGGGCGTTAAATAATAATACGTGATTATATTTATTGATAATTTCGCATCCGTATTACGAAACCAGATGTATCCATGTTTTTGATAATACGGACGCCAGATTGCTTAAAAAATTTCACACTAACTATTATTTGACGTCCATATCTTCGATACCAGATAGATGTCGAACATATGGACGTCAAATAATACTAAGACTTAATATTTTAGGATAATCTGGCTTCTGTATATCGCAAATATCCAACAAACGTAAAATACCTCCATTCTAAATGCTTAGCTACAAAAGTTTTACTTAGCTATAAAATTAACTAAAAAAAGTTAAATACAATTAAAAAGAAGCGTAAAAAAATTTTAAATACGGACGGCGAATAACGCATAGCGTCCATATTTTTTAGTAATACAGCGTCCATATTTAAATTAAAAACCATGATAATATTTCTACAAAGTTTAAAACAGATTTTTACAAAACACAGAGAAACAGAAACTAAAAAATAGCCTATCACGAAATAATTTAAGTCAGTAGTTAGTAGATAATGTTGAACATATTAGTTACAATAGTAGCACTCATCTTCAGGATAGTGATCATAAATACTATACTCGCAGTTAGAGCACCAAAACTCAGCACAATCAAGTAAAAAATATATATTTTCAGGGTTACTCATGTCAGTAACAATATGCCATGGTCTATTGTAGAAATCAACAGCGCATTGGCAATTCACGCAGTAAAATCTTATATTGAAATGAGTTTCTAACCAAGGCCATGTTAGGTTGTTGGTTAGAATACAATAAAATAAACTTCTATTTAAAAATCTGTCAATGTTAACAATTGACTCCATCTTATTACACTTAATTTGAATGTAATGTATGCACAAACAGTATTATTATTATGGATTGCTCACAAAATTAACAGTTAATGCTGATTTGAGCAGTTATAGAGTATCAAGTGTTACAATATCGTGTAACGTGATTGAAATGGATAATCTCACTTCCACATATACACGACTAAAATGTAACCAAAGTCAAACATTATTAATTATTCTGAATAATATTTTACGTTATTTGGACGTCTACATTACATGATAAAAAATACTAAAATAAACAAAACACGATAATAATTGTTAACAATTAGGTAGGTATAATATGACAATATCACAACAATCTGCCGTCCGTATAATAAAAACAGGTATCTTTGTCTTCATTATACGGACGCAATATTACCCAGAAATGTTAATACTAAGTATTATTTGACGTCCATATTTTGTCATAAAAACATCAAGACACACAAATCAAGAAAGTACAACCCAAAGACAAGAGTGATCTGAAGGTGGCGTTGTTATGTTATGTTGTTGACTATACCTGATATGAATAATTTGCTGACGATACCGTCCTCCTGGCAACATCTATGGAAGAAAAGATCGGGAGCTGTTCCAGACTTAAAACTGAAAGTGGCAACATTGGTCTCGTGGTGAACAAAACAAATACTTTTTTTAACTGTAATAGGTTCGCACTTAACCACCATCTCGCCTGATGTTAAGCGACGATGCGATCTACGATGGAACGTTCTTACCTAGAAGAAACCGATTCACTCTCGATTTGAAGACACCAAGATTGTAACCATCGGGAAAAACCCACTCAGGCAACGCATTCTACAACCTAGACGTTCTTATCACAAACGTGAAGTCAAATCTCTTCGTTCGTGTTTTTGGAACATCAACCATGAAACGATGTCGGTATTTTGAGATACGAGAATTCCGATAGAAGAAAGGGCAAGGTGGTATTAAATCATGCAGATCAGTTGCACACTCTCCGAAGTGTATCCGATAAAACCCGATAATCTAGCAATCTTGCGGCAATGATCAAGACTTTGAAGTCTTTTACGCACAAGAGTGTCATTGCCTATGAGCCTTTTGGCACGTCTCTCAATCGATTCCAGAGTATCCAGCTGATACTTAGCCGATCCATCCCAAAGGTGCGAACAGTACTCCATACAGGAGCGAAACTGTGCTTTGTATAACGTGAGCAACTGCTCAGAATTGAAGTATCTTCGCACCTTTGAGAGGACACCCAGTATTTTGACGGCTAATTTAGCTTTAGCCTTAGACTCAATATACGTGCCAAAGGTTGAGCGTCGATGACAAAGAAACGCTCAAAAGCTCGAGATGGTCAGTAACCGGCACGGATACGCATCGAAAAGTAGGAGTCAGTTCAAATGGACTCCTTTTAACGGAGAATAAACACGCCTGTGTTTTTCCTTCGTTATACTTGGCCATCGCCCCATTTAGCGACTACCTCAAGGGCCAAGTTCAAAAGCTCGATCATACTTTTTCTCAGCAGCTGAGTTTGTTGTCCACTGGCTCTTGCGCTAGATATATACGACGACTACGACGGTGCTATTTTCGTACACAAAGATACCTGGCTTTAACAGATCATTGATATGTAGCTGGAAGAGCGTCGCAGGGAGTACCGACCCCTGAGGAACTCCGGCATTGAGAGCCATTTGATACGTCGAGCAACCATCAATGACGACTCGTATGGATCGATCCCTCAAGAAGTCTGATATCCACGCAATAAACCCAGGTAACAAACCATAGCCGAAAAGCCTGCTTATAAGGCCATTATGCCAAACCCTGTCGAAAGCCTTTGAAATATCCAGGCAGACTGCAAGTGCTTCCCCGTGTTTCTCGATAGCTTCACTCCAGATATGGGTGACATACGCTAGAATGTCCCCGGTGGACTGGTTTCGGCGATACCCGGTCACTGAGGAGGTCGTTTGATTCTAGGTATGCCAGGAGCCTGTGGTTTAATACACGTTCTATAGTCTTACAGAGTATGGACGCGACTGAGATGGACCTGTAGTTAACAGCGTCAGTGTACGACTGCTTTTTAGGGCACAGGTTGCACGTTAGCAACCTTCCACGACTTCGGCACTTGCCCAGTTTGGAGAGAAAGTCTGAACAGGCGCGTTAGAACTGGAGACAACTCGGGTGCACAAATCCTCAGTACTATGGTAGGAATTCCGTCCGAGCCACTGGCTTTATTCACGTATAGATTGCGTGGCACTTTACGAACCTCCTACTGGCGAATATGTATTTCAGACATTACAGTCGGACTGCCAGGTGGAGTTGGGGGTATCGCACTACCAGCATCTAGAAAGTTTGCTTTCTCTATAGCGCTGTGAGCCAGCGTCCCATCTGGTTTTAGCGTTGGAGGTAGTGAGGGGCGGCAGAAGTTCGATTCGAATGACTTAGCTACTAGGGATCAAAGCGCTTTGCTGGCCGTAGGGTAAGAAACTAGTTTGTTCCATATTCGACTAATATGGTCAAATCGAACCCTCTGTAGAACCTTTTTGCATCTCTTAGCAGCCTTGTTAACCGCTTTCTTCTTCTGGTGTGTTGCCTTTGCCTTACGTTGTCGAGCATCAACCCAAGCTAGGTAAGCCTCATGCTTAAATGCTTCAGCATTTTTACACTGAGGACCAAACCAAGGCCGAGCTTTGCTGGATACTGGAACGTCAGAGTATGGTATAAAATATTCCATAGCCGTTTGGATCACTTCAGTTACAACATCCGCGCATCCGTTGAAGGATCACCAGAAGAAAAGCACAATGACTGCTATGGGTAAGACAAAAAAGAACGCATCTCATCCCAATCTGCTAACTTGTATCGCCACAACCGCCGGTTGCCTCTAGGGCTTGGATCGGGCAGATGCTACATTGATACTGACTTCACCAGACAGTGGTCGGAGCTGCGTAACTGCGAAGATACCATCACGGAATATCGGTCTGGATCACGAAAAATGCTGTTCCGGTAGCAACAAAAAAACTTGCCCGCAACCTTATCAGATTGAGCAGGGATAAGATCCGTAAAGTCGTAGGTACTATGACTGGCCACTGTCCCCTTAAAACACTTATTCAATTTAGGTGTGACAGATAGCCCTCTGTGTAGAGGATGCATGGAGGAGAAAGAAACGCCACAGCATGTGATTGTGGAATGCAGGAGCGTGGCGGATCCCGTTAGCCGTTAGCAAGTTATTTTCCCGTTTTCAGCAACGTAGCCAAATCCGCTAGATATGACGGGAAATCATTTGATGTTTTGGAAATGATTTGATTTAGCTAAAAATTAAACGATACGCATGGAAACGGGATGGCAACGTCGCATCTCCAAAGATTGTACGGAAGTCAAACACGGCTATCAATGAAAGTAGTCACTAATTGACAACAGCGCCGTTTTGCTACGAAAATATACAGTTTAGCAAGATTGGAAGAAAAGTTTTTTTTTAAAATAATGAGTGACGAGACGGGCTGGACATGTGCCTGATGGTAAGCAACATGCCTGCCACATAACAGCACAGTGACACGCAGCTATTGGAACATGAAGAGTCCAAATCATTACCTAGCACTACACTGCGCTCGTCACCCAGATATCTAAGAAGTTTTATCTCTAAGCCCAGTAATTTCTCTGAAAACATTGCCCTTCAAACCGGAACATAATAATCTTTGCCCATTACTTCTTGGCGGTAGAATAACTGGCAAAGATGTGTGTGGTATTCCCCAGGCGGACTCTGCCAAGAGTCCTACCACAACATTGACGTCAAATTTATTTTTCATCCTTCTTATATTATAAATGTCAATGTATGGATGTTTGTTGCTCAATCACGTCCTATCGTATGAACGGATCGGGCTGAAATTTGGAACACAGATTGATTATAGTCTGGAAGAACACATAGGAAACTTTTTATCCCGGAAAAACAACGGTAACGGGAACTACGCGCGTAACACCGCGGGGCACTGCTAGTATTTCGATATTTCTAGTATCAGTGCGTCATTTCGTGAACATTGTGCCTACTCTCCTATTTGACGTCCATATATGTACGGCGTAAGCAGGTGGACGCCAGATTAGATGCATAAATGACCATAGTGGACGTACTATAGGTTACAAAATGTATATAAAACAAATTTTGAATCAAATTAAACGTTTCCTAACAGTACCAACATCTTTTATTAATTCTTCATTAAGTGAGGTAGATATTTATAATTATGTAATAAAAATTAAAGATGAACATAATTAAAGCGGTTTGGTATTTAAAATGATAAGTAGCAAATTAAAACAAGCATTATCTGGCTTCCTTACTAAGAGACCAGGTGTTTCTGTGTTTTTCATAATACGGACGCCAGAGTACCCAGAAATATTCACACTAACTATTATTTGACGTCCATACTTTTGATATCAAAAAGGAGTCGGTTATATGGAGGTCAAATAGTACTAATTATTAATATTTTGATATAATTTTGCATCCGTATATCGTAAATGCCCAACAGGTGTAAGAATATATCCATTCCAAATCCTTGTCGTCTACATTAAATATTAACAGTTTTACTTAGCTATAACATTTAACTAAAAAAAAGTTAAATAGAATCAAAAAGAAGCGTAAAAAGTTCTACATATACGGACGCCAAATAACGCTCATCATACATAGATTTTGTAATATAGCGTCCATATTTAAATAAAAAACAATAATTATATTTGTAAAAAGTTTGGAACAAATGAAACTTTACAAAAATAGCCTCTCAGGAAATAACTTAAGTCAGTAGACAGTAGATAATGTGAACTGTACTAAAGATTTTAAGAAAAATAATTAAGACAGTTTCTTATTTCAAATGACAGATAGAAATAAACAAAAATAGCGTACGTATTATTTTTTTGGTGTAAGAATATTTATTAATCTCAATTGAATTACAATAAATTCTCTTACTACGATTACAAACTAAGCGTAATATAACATGCAGTAAAAATTTAATTGTGCTGCAGAGCACAGCAAACAGTAAATTCTAGTACGAACATCTGTCGTTAGTATCGCAAAACAATAACGTTACAACCATTTCATATAACTTTAAATCTTTTTTTTTTTAACTTTTATAGGTTCACACTTGACCGCCATCTCGCCTGATGTTAAACGACGATGCGGTCTACGATGGAGCGTGTTTACCTAGAAAAAAACCGATATACTCTCGATTTGAAGACACAAAGATTGTAACTATCGGGGAAAACCCACTCAGGCAACGTATTCCACAGCCTAGACGTTCTTATCACAAAAGTTGAGTCAAATCTCTTTGTTCGTGTCTTTGGAACATCAACCATGAAACGGTGTCGCTTTTTCGAGCTACGAGCATTCCGATAGAAAAAAGGACAAGGTGGTATCAAATCATGCAGATCAGTCGCACACTTTCCGATGTGTATCCGATAAAAAACCGAGAGGCTAGTAATTTTTCGGCGACGTTCAAGACTTTAGAGTCTTTTTCGCACAAGAGTGTCGTTGCCTATAAGGCTTTTGGCACGTCTCTCGATCGATTCCAGAGCTTCCAGCTGATACTTAGCCGATCCATCCCAAAGGTGCGAACAGTACTCCATACAGGAGCGAATCTGTGATTGATATAATGTAAGCAACTGTTCAGACTTGAAGTACCTTCGCACCTTTGAGAGGACACCTAGTTTTTTTGGCAGCTAGTTTAGCCTTGGACTCGATATACGAGCCAAAGTTGAGCGTAAAGGTCAAAGTAACGCCCAAAAGCTCAAGACGGTCAGAAACCGGCACGGATACACCTCTAAAAGTTGGAGTCAGTTCGAAAGGACTCCTTTTAGCGGAAAACAGACACGCCTGCGTCTTACCCTCGTTGAACTTGACCAGATTGGCATCGCCCCATTTAGACACCGCCTCAAGTGTCAAGCCCAAACGCTCGATCAAACTCTCTCTCAGTACCTGAATTTGCTGCCCGCTGGCTCTCGCGCTAGATATGTAACTCTCTACAACGGTGCTGTCATCTGCGTACCCAAAGATACCGTGCTTCAACAGATCGTTGATATGTAGCAGGAAGAGCGTCGCAGAGAGTACCGACCCTTGAGGGACTCCGGCATTGATAGCCATTTGATCCGACGAGCAGCCATCAATGACGACTCGTATGGATCGATCCCTCAAGAAGTCCAATATCCACGCAACGAACCCAGGAGACAAACCATAACTAGAAAGCTTGCTTACAAGGCCGTCATGCCAAACCCTGTCGAAAGCCTTCGAGATATCCAGGGAGACTGCAAGTGCTTCCCCGTGCTTCTCGATAGCTTCACTCCAGGTGTGAGTGACGTACGCTAGAATATCCCCGGTGGACCGGTTTCGGCGAAACCCGTATTGCTGGTCTCTGAGGAGGTCGTTCGATTCTAGGTACGTCAGGAGCCTGTGGTTTAAGACACGTTCCATAGTCTTGCATAGTCTTGCAGAGTATGCACGTGACCGAGATGGGCCTGTAGTTAGCAGGGTCAGCACGACTACCCTTTTTGGGCACTGGTTGCACATTTGCAAGCTTCCAAGACTTCGGTACTAGCCCAGTTTGGAGAGAGAGTCTAAATAGGCGCGTCAGTATCGGTGACAACTCCGGCGCACAAGCCTTCAATACCAGAGCAGGAATACCATCTGGGCTACTGGCTTTATTCACGTCCAGATTGCGTAGCACTTTGCGAACCTCCATTTGGCGAATACGTATCTCTGACATAAAAGTCGAACAGCCAGGTGGAGTGGGAGGTGTCGCGCTACCAACATCTAGACGCGAAGATTCCGCAAACTGAGCTGCAAACAAGTTTGCTTTCTCCGCTGCAGAATGAGCCAGTGTCCCATCAGGTTTTAGCATTGGAGGCAGTGAGGGGCGGCAGAAGTTCGATTCGACCGATTTAACTAGAGACCAAAACGCTTTGCTGCCCGCAGGGTACGAAGCTAGTTTGTTCCCTAATCGACTAATGTGGTCAAAACGAGCCCTCTGAGAACCTTTTTGCTTGCCTTAGCAGCCTTGTTGAACGCTTTCTTCTTCTGGTGTATGTCCCTTGCCTTACGCTGTCGAGCATCAACCCAGGCTAGGAATGTCTCGTGTTTAAATGCTTCAGCACTTTTGCATTGAGATCCAGCTTTGCTGGATAATGGGACGTCGGAATATGGAATAAAATACTCCATAGCCGTTCGTTTTACATTAGTCACAGCATCTGCGCAGACTGAGGGATCACCAGAAGCGAAGCACAATGACTGCCATGGGTAAGACGACAAGAAAGAGCGTATCTCGTCCCAATCTGCTGACTTGTATCGCCACATCCGCCGGTTGCCTCTAGAAGAAACTCTACTTTATAAACAGTAGATGTACTATATTACTAATTTTCCAAACTTTTACGTCAAGTTATTGAAATCCATGCAAAATCTATTCTCAACTAGCGGTCCGTTTCGGCTTCGCCGTGGTAATATACATATAGTCCATAGCACTCCGGATCGCGTAAATATAAAACGGTGAAATATTGTTTGGTTGGTCCTGTAGTTCCTGAAAATAGCGCGTTCAAACAAAACACCTCTTCAGCTTTATAATATTAGCATGGATTTGACCACAGACTTCAATGATAAACAAATTAGTATTTATGCGTGTTTTCTAAATACATGGTGGTATGTTGTAAAAAAAATTTATGCACTGCTCTCCTTCTCTATAGAAACTACAAGTAGCGCTCCGCGGTTTCACCCACGTAATATTCTATACCTGTCAGAAGGCGTGTCGCTTGTTTGTCAACTGTTGTTTTCTATAACAGGTTCAGAATAGTAGCTCGATCACAGAAAAATGAAATGACACGGAACAGAAGATATATTTGAAAAACGTAACAAAAGTTGAACCGTCCCGGCTTCGTTACCAGTGCGCAGTGAACAATACGTGAGAATAAAGTTGGTGGCACACTGGTAGCTCGTAGGTCATGAATGTGATTTTTTTTGTTGAATTTTATTTGTCACTGAGTTTTAAGCATTGACAAAATGCATACAATATTATAATCAATTATGTTCTATGTGCAGTTTATTTCAGCAAATGTGTTGATTATATTATAATGTATTATAATACCTATTTTTAAGGATGTTTGAATAATATGTTGTATGAATTTTTGTATTTATGCTAATCGATTTTTAAATATATGTAATTTTAATAATTTTTTGAATGTAAATAATGACTTCGCGTCTTTTATTTCCTTAGGTAACTTGTTGTATAGGTAGGCACCTTCAAACATAATATTTTGAGTTCCGTAATTAGTTCTAGATTTATTTAATAAGATTATATTGGTTGCTTGCCGAGTAATAATTCTTTGTACGCTAATTCTTTTTGAAAATGATATTTGTGTATGTACATCTTTTGTTAGAATTTTTCATATTAGTATACATGTGTTATATCTGTACATGTCAGAAATATTAATAAGTTTAGTGTCTTTATATATTTTGGTGGTAGGCGTTAGATAGTTGTTGCAAATTAAACGATGAGTTGGCTAAGACTGACTTTATTTCGAGCATACCCTCGTATCTCAACTTATTAACTACACGACATCTTCCCCTTTAAACATTTTAAAACTTAATATACTAGGCAAAATAAGAACATGAGTACGTAACATATACATAACAATAGGTACCTAAGAGTTTGTAGTCGAATACCTTTTACATCACCATTTTATGCCTTGAAATTTTTGGTATTGACACAAATGTTTTATAATTATGTAGTTTTAGTAACATTTAGATGCACAATCTTTTTATACACTAGTTATTTATATTTATATAAAATAGGAACAGGAACAATGTTTTAAATTTTTGCAAATCTTATTTCCTCAGTAATATGTATTTTTTAATGAATGAGCATTGAGCATATTGCTTTAAAATAACATTATTAGGTGAAAAAGAAGGTGTCACTGAGATAGTACAAACATTTAAAATAAGTAGTTTATTTAAGTTAATTTAATAACAGGTTGTAAATGAACTATTTATAACATAGTATCTAAGTTCATTTCTGCTTAGAATATGCTTGATTTATTTTATGTCGTGCCATGCTAGCCGCCGGTCTGCGCCCGGTTGTAACGTGGGGAGTGTGGGGTGCGTGAGGCTCGGACGGTGCGGGTTCCGAACCCGGGGTCCCAGTCTCATGGTTGACGTCATCGTCGATATCCACACCGTTGGATTTCACATCGATGTTAGGGCTCGCCCACAGTTCGTCGTCGTCGGTGCCATTTCCGGGCGTGCCAGGTTCCTCCGGGGTAACGTCTTCGAGCTTAATAAGGTGGCGTCTGTTTCGCCGGTAGCGGCGACCCGAGTCATCGGTCACGAAGTAGGAGCGCGGCTGCGGGGCGCGGTGCAGCACCCGCGCGCGTCGCCGGCGGCCCTCGTCCGCCATCAGCACGGGCTGCCCCGGCGCCAGCTCCGGCAGCGCCCGCGCCCGCGTGTCGTAGTGCGCCTTGGTCGCCGCCCGGGCTCGCATTATGTTAGCGTAGTCTTCATCGTTATTCCGACTCGGTTTCAATTTCTCCGAGTGAACGGGAAGCAGAGTGTTGAGTCTTCGACTCATCAGCAGCTCGGCGGGCGAGCCGACACCTTCTCGCGGAGTCGTTCGGTGGTTCAGTAGGCCGAGATAAAAGTCACCCCCCGAGGCTATCGACTTTATAAATATATTTTTTACCGTCTGGACGCTTCTTTCGCTGAGACCGTTCGACTGGCAAAAATTTGGGGAAGTAGTGGTATGCCGGAATCCCCACTGTCTACTAAATTCTGCAAAAATCTTGGATGAGTACGCCGGCCCGTTGTCCGTGACTAACTCCTGCGGGATACCGTGTCTCGCGAACTGGTCTTTCATAGCGGTTATCACCGCCTTAGATCCGATATTCGTCAGCGGATTTACTTCTATGAAGTTTGAAAAATAGTCTACCAAAATAACAAAGTACTTGCCGGCGTGCTGAAAAATGTCGGAGCCTAGTTTCTGCCAGGGCAGGCGCGGCACCGCGTGCGGCAGCAGCGGCTCGCGCGCGGGCCGCGGCGCCGCACGAGCGCCTCGATGTCGCGCGACATGCCCGGCCAGAACATGACCTCCCGCGCGTGCCGCTTGCAGCGGTCCATCCCCATGTGACCTTCGTGCACCCGCCGCAACATATCTCGGCGCACCGCCGCCGGCACGTACACCAAATTATCCTTAAAAATTATACCATCCACATATTCAAAACTATCTTTGTACGGCCACAATCCTCTCGCGCGGTCGTCCACTTCATACTTGTTCATCGGCCAGCCCTCTTTTACGTATCGTATGAGCAGCTGGCATTCCTCGTCTTCGCCCAGAGCATCTTTTATCACATTCAATCTGTCCCCACTGAATCTGACGTTCTCGATCAGAAAACAGGACTGCTCGTCGAGCTCCCGCTCGATCTCCCCCGGCATGGTGTCGGGTAACGCCGCCCTCGAAAGCGCGTCGGCCACGAAGAGATATTTCCCAGGCTTGTAGACCACGTTAAAATCGTAACGTTGAATGCGCAGCATCATGCGCTGGAGCCGCGCCGGGATCGAATCTAGCGACTTCTTAAAGAGTGCCTCGAGCGGCTTGTGATCCGTTTCGACCGTGACATCTCTTCGGCCGTAAACGTACTGGTGGAATCGTTCCAGGGCAAAAACGATAGCGAGAAGCTCTTTCTCAATCTGTGCATACCTCCCCTGCGTGTCGGTCAACGTGGCGGAGGCGAACTCGACCGGGCGGCCGGCCTGCAGCAGCGCGGCGCCGAGCGCGCGCGAGCTGGCGTCCACGGTGAGCAGGCAGGGCGCGCGCGGCGAGTACAGCGCCAGCACGGGCGCCGCGCACACCGCGCCTCTCAGCGCGCGCGCCGCCGCCCTCTGAGGCTCGTCCCACACCCACTCGCTTTCTTTCTTCAACAGTGAACGCAGGGGTGCCGCCGTGTCTGAGTAATTGGGAATAAATTTCGATAAATAGTTGATCATGCCCAATAACCGTTCCAACGACGGCCTATCTTCGGGGTCTGGCATTTCCTCGATAGCTTTTATTTTGTTTCTGTCGATCGCCATTCCTCGCTCGCTGAAGGTGTGGCCCAAGTAGACTACCTGACTGACCTGAAATTCACATTTCTCTCTATTGAATTTGATGCCGACCTCGCGCGCCCTGTCCATCAACTTAGCTAGGCGCTCATCATGTTGAGCTCTGCTGGAGCCCCACACGATGACGTCATCGACAAAGGAATCCACCCCCTCCAGATCCTCTAACAGCTGGCGAATTTTCGAGTGAAAAACTTCCGATGCACAATTAATACCGTACGGCAGGCGGAGGAACTGGTACCTACCGAACGGCGTTCCGAAGGTACAGAGGTCGGCGCTGGCGTCGTCCAGCTGCACCATCCAGAACCCGGAGCGGGCGTCCAGCTTGCTGAACACGGTGGCGCCCTCGAGCCGCGCGGCGATCTCTGCCAGCGTCGGCAGCGGGTCATGCGCGCGCCGCACGGCGCGGGTCAGCGGCCGCGGGTCGAGGCACACGCGGAGGCTGCCGTCTTTCTTCGGCGCCACCACGATGGCGTTCACCCACGGGGTCGGATGCGACACCTTCCTCACGACACCCATTCGCTCCATGCGATTCAACTCTTGCAACAAATTTTCGCGCACTCCCATCGGAATTGTTCTAACGGGGCAAACTGACGGCTGGACATGTTTATCGATTACAATATTGTATTTACCGGGTAATTTGCCTAAACCTTGAAATAAATCTTTATATACATCTATATTAACAGACAGCACGCGTCGTATCATTCCCATCTCTTCGCATGCAAATCTACCTAAAACATTTTGACAATCGAGATCCGCTACTACAAAGTGCAACATATACGTTTTATTTTTATAAACCCATTCTATATCTGTAGATCCCGCAATAGGTATGTAACTTCCACAAAATGATTGCGCCTTTGTAGCGTCGGATCTCAATATATGTTGAGAAAATCCTAGAATAATTAATGTTTTTAATGAAATAACATTTAAATCCGAACCAGAGTCTAACTTAAATACTACACTTTTGCCGTTCAATGATAAAAACAAAGTTTCATACCACTTAGATTGGTTACGCTTACGTTCTTCCGATATTGTGGAGATGTAATATAACTCGTCCTCTGGAGCCTCGCGGTCCTTATCGCAGCCATCGTCTGCGTCGATCTGGTATACGCGTCGTCGTAATTTCGGACACATGTTTTTAAAATGACCGCGCGCATTACACCAAAAACACATAGCCGTCGCGGCTGAACACTTCCTACCATCACAATTATAGCTAGCACACGCGGAACACGGCTTTTGGTAGGCCATCGACTGACCAGCTGATCCGGCACGCTGCGCGGGAGCGCGCCGCGACAGCTGAGCGCCGGCGCCGGGCCGGCCGCGCGCCCGCGCACCGGTCGCGCCCGCGCCCCGGCCCGCCGCGCCGCCGCTGCCGCGCCAGCCGCGCTCGTACATTGCACCCACCATTGCCGACGTTCTAGCGCCGTCTCTTCCGGTCTTGGTTTCCTCTATCTCTCGTTGCTCTTCCGACGACATCTCATTGGCCTGACATATTTGAACTGCTCGAGACAAACTTAGGTCGTCGGCTCGCAGAAGACGATCCCGTAGCTTCCCAACGCTCACTCCACACACGATCCTATCCCGCACGAGACTTTCTTCCAAATGCTCAAATTCGCAATATTGCGTTAGAAGTTTAAGAGCGGTCACGTACTCGTCTATAGATTCGCCTCTTTCTTGATTACGAGTGAAAAATTTGAAACGCGACATCGTAGTATTTTGCTTCGTTCCAAAATGTTCATTGAATTTTTTCACAACCGTATCTAAAGAATCCTTTTTTTCATCGGCAGTGAATTTAAATGTTGTATATACGTCATATCCCTCGGGACCAATCAGATTTATGAGTAAAAAGAGCTTTAACAGCTCTGTTTTGGCAAATTTGTAAAGTGTTAAGATTTGATGTGCACGCTGTTCCCCATACTTCAACTAAATAAGTTTGGATGAGTTTCTTAGTTTGTAATGTTAATTTTTTATCAGAATGTAAATCGAATTAGATCGAAAACAGAAGATGTTTTTCTCAATATAATTAATAGCGACTACGACATTATTTGTTTAGCCGAGACAAACTTTAATGATGGCGTTTTTGATACCGAGGTGTTCGACAATCGTTACAATGTTGTTAGACGTGACCGACAAATGACACGAATTCACAAAAAAGATGGTGGTGGAGTTGCAATAGCCATCAAAAAGCACATCAACTTTGTTCGTCGAACATCTTGGGAAACCGGTTTCGAAGATATTTGGATCAGCATTATCCCAGAAGATAAAAATGTGAAAAATACAAACATCTGTTTATGCTATCTTCCTCCTTACTTATCAACTGAGAATATGCAGGAATTTTATAATAACTGTCAAAATAACATACTAAATACTCAGAATCTGGAAGAGTTTCTTATAATTGGCGACTTTAACACTCCTCGCGTCTGTTGGTCTAAATCTGCTTCTTCTTCAATTATGACACCAAGTAACCCTAGTGGTGATAGGGCTGACCTCTTGTTGGAGAGTATGTCCCTTTGTAACTTAAATCAATTTAATGGTGTACCCAATATGTATGGTAAATTCTTAGACCTTGTTCTATCCACATCACTATTACAAGTATATGAGTCTGACGCTATTAGTAAACTAGACAGATATCACCCCTCTATCGTGATCAACTTGGAATCTGTAGAAAATACTAAATGTTTTAGGCCAAAACCGGGCAAGCGGTTAGATTTTAACAAGAGCGATTATACGAAAATTAAACTGGATCTTGAGTCTACTGACTGGGACGATGTTTTTCAGGCTCCAGGCACTGATGAATCTGTAACTAAATTTTATGCGAAACTTAATGAAATACTTGGAAAGCACACACCATTAGTTAAGAAAAACTCAAATTCTAATCCTATCTGGTTCTCTCCTGCTTTAATAAGAACTCTAAAAGAAAAATCGAAACATCATCGTAATTACAAAAAATTTGGTAACCCACGCGACTATGACGTGTTTTCCATGCTTCGTCTAAGGTCTAAAAAACTTATAGAACGAGATTACAACAATTTCATTAACTCGGTAGAAACATCCATAGATAACAACAATATCAAACATTTTTGGCAATATGTAAAGAGTAAAAAAAGTACAGATGCAATACCTCTTAAGATGAAGCACGATGGACAGATAACGTCACAACAAGAACAGATATGCGAACTGTTTTCTAATTATTTTAGTTCTGTTTTCGAAAAACACGATTCACACATCCGATATCACGAAGGAACCGATGGTCAAGAGTTATGTGGCATATTGATTGTATACTTAGTGGCATATTGATCAATCAGGAAGACATTCTTAGTAAAATTGCTAAGATTGATCCTAATAAGGGGGCAGGTCCCGACGGAATTCCCCCTCTTGTGGTCAGAAAGTGCGGCAAGGAATTATGCTCTCCTCTTTCTGTATTGTTTAATATGTCCCTTCATACAGGTATATTTCCGTCACTTTGGAAAACTGCCTACATAATTCCCATATTCAAAACTGGTGACAGATTGAGCTGTGATAATTACCGTCCCATAAGCATACTTTCTTGTTTGGGTAAATTCTTTGAAGCAGTTGTATATGATGTTATGTATCATCATATTAGTTCACAACTGTCGCCCAAACAGCACGGATTTGTACGTAATCGATCTACTACTTCGAATTTGCTAGAATTGAAAAACTACATATGCCAGTCTTTTTCGAAAAAGGCACAAGTTGATTGCGTATATACTGACTTTTCTAAAGCTTTCGACAAGGTCAGCCATAAAATGTTAGTTCGCAAATTATCGTCTCAGTTCGGAATTCATGGTAGTTTGTTGAGGTGGATAGAGTCATATCTTACTAGACGTAGTCAGCTGGTTGCAATCAGGGGCTTCTTGTCTACACCTGTATTAATAACATCTGGAGTACCCCAAGGTTCTCATCTTGGGCCTTTAGTCCCTGGGTGGTGCTAAGCAGCTGACAAAAATACCTCCGGCCTCTACTCTACTCTAATAACAGGCTTCGGCCGTGGTTGGTGACCACTCATCAGACTTAAGTCATGCCGCCAAGCGGCATACTTGACCATATTAGTTTGTTTCTTAACTAGCTTCACACAGCACGGTCAGAAAAGCGTCTTGGTCCCTAGCTAAGTCAGTCGAATCAAACTTCTGCCGCCCCTCACTACCTCCAATACTAAAACCTGACGGGACGCTGGCTCGCAGCGCTATAGAGAAGGCAAACTTGTTTGCGTCTCAGTTTGCGGAATCTTCACGTCTAGAATCTAGATGCTGGTAGTGCGATACCCCCAACTCCACCTGGCTGTAATGTCTGAAATACATATTCGCCAAAAAGAGGTTGGTAAAGTGCTACGCAATCTAGATGTGAATAAAGCCAATCGCCCGGACGGCATTCCTGCCATGGTACTGAGGGTTTGTGCATCCGAGTTGTCTCCAGTACTAACGCGCCTGTTAAGACTTTCTCTCCAAACTGGGCAAGTGCTGAAGTCGTGGAAGCTTGCTAACGTGCAACCTGTGCCCAAAAATGACAGTCGTACTGACCCTGTCAACTACAGGCCCATCTTAGTCACGTCCATACTCTATAAGACTATGGAACGTGTCTTAAACCACAGGCTCCTGGCATACCTAGAATCAAACAACCTCCTCAGTGACCGGCAAAAAGGGTTTCGCCGGAACCGGTCCACCGGGGACATTCTAGCGTATGTCACCCACATCTGGAGTAAAGTTATCGAGAAACACGGGGAACCACTTGCAGTCTCCCTGGATATCTCGAAGGCTTTCGACAGGATTTGGCATGATGGCCTTATAAGCAAGCTTTCTAGTTATGGTTTGTCACCTTGGTTTATTGCGGAGACATCGGACTTTTTGAGGGATCGATCCAAACGAGTCGTCATTGATTACTGCTTTTCGGATGAAATGGCTATTAATGCCGGAGTTCCTCAGGGGTCGTTACTCTCTGCGACGCTCTTCCTGCTACATATCAATGATCTGTTGAAACCCGGTATCTTTGGGTACGCAGATGATAGCACCGTCGTAGAGAGTTATATATCTAGCGCAAGAGCCAGTGGACAACAAACTCAGCTACTGAGAGAAAGTATGATCGAGCGTTCTAACTTGGCTCTTGAGGCAGTCTCGAAATGGAGCGATGTCAATTTGGCCAAGTTTAATGAAGGAAAAACAGAATCTGGAATAGATTGAGAGACACGCCAAAAGGCTCATAAGCAATGACACTCTTGTGCGTAAAAGTCTAGACTTCAAAATTCAAGACTTCAAAGTCTTCATCATCGACGCAAGATTGCTAGCTTATCGGTTTTTTATCGGATACACTTCGGAGAGTGTGCAACTGATCTGCATGATCTAATACCACCTTGCCCTTTCTTCTTTCGGAATTCTAGTATCTCAAAAAAGCGACATCGGTTCATGGTTGATGTTCCAAAAACACGAACGAAGAGATTTGACTCCACGTTTGTGATAAGAACGTCTAGATTGTAGAATGCGTTGCCTGACTGGGTTTTTCCCGATGGTTACAATCTTGGTGTCTTCATATCGAGAGTGAATTGGTTTCTTCTAGGTAAGCACTAGGGTGGAGCGCAAAAACTTTTTTCGTTTAAATGTAATGTAATAGTAAAAATTTGGTGCCATTTGGGCTTAAATTAAGTATTACAAAATATAAATCAATTCCGTTTAGAGTAACTGCCCCCGCATCGGCACTGATTTTATAAAAATAATTGGGTTTAGACCTTACACAGACGCCATATATCAGTACTATATTTTCATAACCAGACAGTTTTTTTTATTACAAATCGTTATCTGGGACCCTATATTTTCGATGTAGAATACACAAAGAAACCAAACTATGTGTTTATAAGTTTAATATGGGGAATGTGGGAGCGCAGGAGGAGACGCTAGCGGCGCTTGTCACGATACTCGTCGTTTACAGTGCTCTGTTCTTTTCAGTTTCTATTTTTAAAACTATGTAAAGAACTCGAAGTGTGTTTAAATGTCCTTATTTGGGGGATGTTAGTGACATAAAAGAGAAAGTGTTAACTACTTACGAATATGTAATGAAGTACTACGAATTGACATGAATGAGACATCAACTAAAATTACAATTAAAAAAGGGCAAAAGTTCCAACTTTTTCAGAGATAGCAGACATCGTAACATCTCGGGTTGGAAATATACAACAAACTGTATTTATTCTTATAGTAACACAAATGAGGATAATTCAAAGGTTTAAAACATATAATTTAAAAAGCAAAAATCTACTCAAATCTATCAAGAGGAGTCAGAAAGTTTTCAGCAAAGCAGTAAGATACTTTTTGGTATTTCAGCATGTAAATACAATAAATTAGCTCAGTGCATCTGTTCTAAGGATAAAAAGGTTCCTAAATAAAAACAGGCTTCTATAATTTATCAAAGAACGTCTCATGAGATGATTATCCGCAGAATCGATGATACTGGTATACTATAAAAAGGTAAAGGTTGTACCTGAGGTCATCTAGAGGAATACAAACTACGACAACAGAATAGATAGTTCGTGAAGAAATTTCCCAAGCCTGCAAGCCAGTATTTTGGCGAGTATTATCTATTATGGCCATTGGCTATGACAGAACGAATGTTAACACAGGAAGTATGATGGATTTATAAAACTAGTTCAGAAAAAGCTACAAAAACTATTTCAGTGAAAAATCTGTTTGCTCCGCATTGATGAACTGCTCTAAGACATTTATTTCTTCATCTGGACGACTGTACTTCGGGACACATATCTTACGTAGGTCCATTAGGAAAATCTCTAGAAAGATGTGAAAAGCTGACTGTAAAGAAATTTAAGCACATTGCAGGACCAATATTACTCGCAATTGCCAATTATTAAAATAAGATCTCGAAAATAAATCTCTAGGTAAACTTTAACATGCCCGTTGGATCACACGTGCCAACCAAATACTACGTTTGTATGTGGCAACTGAAAATACGACGGACAATTTAAAGATTCTAGCAAAATCTTGTATATAAAGTTGGACCGTCTTGGTTTTCAATTAGGATCCAACCATCCTACAAATATGTCACTCGTCATCTGTTTAACATTGTTATGGACACCAGAAACCTGCCCATAACCTTTAAGAAACGCGTATTTTGCGCCTCCCGCCTTCTTCTTAAAGCCTTCTTCTTGCGATGATCACAGATGAGAGGAAACGTAATATTATAGAGCTGGCTGCTTGTCGCATACTAAAGGCGCGTGCCTGAGCCTTGCTTCAACACCTAGACTCTTTCTTTTCAAGTGACATTGATGAATTTTAATGCTACTTCTAGTTTATATTGATTAATTAATGTACTGGTAGGAAAACTTAACCGAAACGCCGCTTTAAAAAAATACCTGACTAAAGAATTCAGGACATTGTTGAGTCTGGTGGCGAGAGCAAACCATTGTTTTTAAAGGTTACCTGCCTTACTGAAGCTGTTGAGAGAGCTGTGAAGATTACGACCGCAGCTTTTATAGCTCAGTGCACACAAAAGTCACGATTAGGTGCAATAAAACCCACGTTAGAATCGTGGAACGTGATGCCTAAATATAAAACAAATTTTCTAGCATAGTAATTAATGTAATTTTTTAACTACTTCTTAGTATTTTCATGTTCATTGTCACAGTATTACCCTAATAGATGTTTAAAATATACATTATCTGTAGTAAAGTACCTTTTAATTTAAAAATAGGGACACCATTTCACATTATGCGACTTTCAACATTAGGTAAAATAGAAATTTTTTTGAAGTCAATGCGGAGGCAGAAGATACTCATTAAATGGAATGAAAAATTACACTTCTTTTAACTACATTATGACGCACAAATCCCCCCCTATTAGAACTTCGAACCTAAAAAAAATAAATTGTCCATACATTCGTGCTCCACCCTAGTAAGCACGTTCCATCGTAGATCGCATCGTCGCTTAACATCAGGCGAAATGGTGGTCAAGTGAAAACCTATTACAGTTAAAAAAAAGTGTCAAACATAATATATGGACGTCAAATAATATTAAGTGTTAATATTTTAAGATAATCTGGCATCTGTATATCGCAAATGTCCAACAAATGTTAAAATACCTCCCTTTTAAATGCTTGTCATGAACATTAATCAACTTTAAGATTTATATTTAGTCATAAAATTTAACTAAAAAATATTTAAATACAATCAAAAAGAACCGTAAAAAGTTTTTCATATATGGACTCCAAATAACGTACATCGTACATATTTTTTAGTTATACAGCGTCCATATTTAAATCAAGAACAATAATAATATTTACACAAAGGTCGAAACAAATATAACTTTACAAAATTTTACAAAAATAAACTCTGACGAAATAATTTAAGTCAGTAGATAATGTTGAACTGTGATAAAGATTTTAAGAAAAGTAATTAACTCAGTTTCTTATTTCAAATGACAGTTAGTAATAAACAAAAATTGCGTATGTATTATGAAACCAAGTGTCACTGTATTTTCATAATACAGATACCAGATTACCAAAAAATATCCCTAACTATTATTTGACGACCATGTTAATGTATATTTTCGATATCAGGTAGACATCGCAGATATGGACGTTAAATAATAGTACGTGATTATATTTCATGATAAATTGGGATCCGTAATAATATGAAATCAGATGTATCCCTGTTTTTCATAATATGGACGCCAGATTACTTAAAATATTCACACTAACTATTATTTGACGTCCATATCTTCGATATCAGATAGATGTCGAACATATGGACGTCAAATAATACTAAGAGTTAATATTTTAGGATCATTTGGCTTCTGTATATCGTATATGTCCAACAGACGTAAAAATACCTCCATTCTAAATGCTTAGCTACAAAAGTTTTACTTAGCTTTAAAGTTAACTAAAAAAAGTTAAAAACAATTAAAAAGTCAGGTAGACGTATTCGTCAACTACTTCTAGTGTGGTATTCCCAACAATAACCGGTACAGGTGCGACATGAACACTTGTCATGACCTTTATCTTGTTCATATTCATCCTCAGACTTTACTGTTGGGATATTCTTATCTACTGAGGTACTGGAGGACCTCGGTACTATGCTCAGGCAGCATATTGGAATCAAAGGCTTTTTATTGTGTATATACGCTATATATAGTGGCCGATTATACTCCTCGGATATATGTATAATCTGCCAAAGCGTATCAATGTGGTCTTAAGTCATAGTTAAAGTTATTTTTTGGTAAATATGCATGTACAAGTCTATGGTTCTAAATACATTTCAAAAACCGGCTTGCTCGGGTGGCTGGAAGTTGTCAAACCTGTGTGCGAAAGGATTCTTGATTACCTTCGAAAACAACTTATCAACGTGACTCAGAAGTGAGATTGGTCTGTAGTTCTTCAACAACGGTGACAGTAGGTGACAGCACGTCACCTTTTTTTTAAGAAGAGCATATCCAGACTTCTGCTTCACGCTTCTGGCCTAGTTCCGTCAAGTATGACGGTTTGTTCAGTTGATTTTGCCCCAAAAAACAGATTCCTTTCGAAAACTTTCGAGTCTTTGTTCTGCTTGATCGCTTCTTTAATCATCATCATCATCAGCCGCAAGACGTTCATTGTTAAACGGAGGCCTCCCTCCTAAATTCCCCACAATCATTCGTTGTGAATCAACAAAGCGCAACCACGAACCAGCGGCTTACAGCGACCTTTGTGAGGTCTAATTAATGAACGGAAAATATGGGATAATTCATATTTGTAATTTCGATTTTGGAATTCGGTTGTTGCGATAGGGGGAGATGAATATCGATAGCGTTGTGCGATAAAATTCTGTTATTGTCGATTGATTCAGGTACATTGTTTCTAAACTAATGTATGATTTCTTTGTTTTTTGGAATGTTATAAAAGTAAAAATTTTGAACGTGAAGAATTCAAGCCACTGGTGGCGGAGCGTCTACCGGGGATCTTTAGCACCCCATGCTCCGCCGCAACCAAGGCTCACATATCTCATCAAATAAATTCATACGAAACCGAGCACACTCATAACCTGGCGCCCGTATAATAGCGTTATTCGTGAAATGGTTTGATTTAGTTAAAACATAAACAACACGCACGGAATGGCAACGTCGCATCTCCAAAGATTGTGCGGAAGTCAAATACAGCTATCAATAAAAGTAGTCACGAATTGACAACAGCGCCATGCGTTTTGCTACGAAAATGCACGGAACCACGTTAATATACAGTTCAGCAAGATTGGAAGAAAAGTGACGTCAAACTTATTTTTCATATTTTGATATTTCTGGTATCAGTGCGTCATTTCGCAAACATTGCGCGCACTCTCCCATTTTACGTCCATATATGGACGTCGTAAGCAGGTGGACGCCAGATTAGATGCAAAAATTACCATAGTGGACGCACAATAGGTTACAGGATGTATATATATATATAATATATTTATATATATATATATATATATATATATAAAATATATAATATATATATATATATATATATATATATATATATAAAATATATAATATATATATATATATATATATAGTAAGGATACTTAGTTTCCACCATTTAACCATATTTATGGTACACAAAAGAAAATAAAAATGTAACCATGTGCTAAAGACCGCACGGCAGTAGTGACATTGCCAATCGTAATTTATGAATAATCGAATACGCAGTGAGTGACGACAAGAGCGGGACAAGTGCCTGATGGTAAGCAACATGCCTTGCTTATAACAGCACAGTGACGAGCAGCTATTGGAATATTGTTTTTTTTTATAAAGAGTGACGAGACGAGCAGGACATGTGCTTGATGGTAAGCAACATGCCAGCCACATAACAGTACAGTGACACGCAGCTATTGGAACATGAAGAGTCCAAATCATTACCTAGCACTGCTGCACTGCGCTGCCCTGTTTTTTCACTGGAAACATTGCCCTTCAAACCGGAACACAGTAATGTTTGCACATTACTGCTTGGCGGTAGAGTAACTGGCAAAGGTATGGTACTTCCCCAGGCGGACTCTGCCAAGAGTCCTACCACTACTCCACCACTATATGAAGAGCAAATCATTACCTAGCACTGCACTATGGTCGACGCCCAGAGTTAGAAGATGTTTATCTCTATAACCTGTAAGTGTGTATAATTCTCAAGAGCTTGAAATAGGGGATGAAAAACTGTTTGATTTTTTATTCCTTGGACACTTTTGCTCGAAATTTTGTAGGAATCGAGTACGGTCAAAATCATGTTTTCTTTTTATCGCGTATTGACGTTTGACCACCAAGTCGCCTGATGGTAAGCGACGGTGTGGTCGAAGATGAATGAAGTATTACAGTTTTGTTTCACGTTATTATTACACATTCAAAAAAAATACACGGGTAACTCACGTTTGTTGCGTTGCAGTGCTAGACGAGGTCCGAACGTGCGCGTAGGCACTCTCCTTGAAAAAGATCGCTGAAAGCGACCGAAACTTGGGTCGGGCTGGACTGACTATATCAAACGTGAGTTACCCGTGTATTCACTTAAAAAGAAGTACCACTTACAGTGTTTTTCAAAATTCAATCCCCAAGGGCGTTCAATATGATTTTTTTTTCATTGAACATATTATTTGTATGAATTTAGTACAGCCAAAATAATAAGTTTCGTATTACAGCGTTTTACAAAATTCGGTACAATAGGAGAATATTCATTATTTAAATCTATACTTATAATAAAACTGTAGCAGGTCGAATTCTATACATTGAAGTGTTAGCAATATTAGTAATGTATGTAAGTTCTTATTGAAAGAATAGTAAGAATATCGAAATGCACTCTATGGCAACCCTACAATTTCGGGTAGGGTTGGTATATAGTCTGTGGTTTGATCGTTTTGGCGGGAAACAATCAAGCTCTTGTTTTTGGCTCGTAAAACAGGTTAATAAGAAAATATTATGCAGCAGCAAGTCCAAGCGAAAGGTTTAAATTAAAAGTACTAGTAAACCGATAAACATCTAAATAAAAGTGATAATTGTACATCTGTTACTGAATTTAAGGTACTGTAAAGCGTTTTCTTCAATTTTGTAATATTTTACAAAATTTACTACTTCAGCTGCACAAGGCAGCTGTGAATAAGTTGGTATGATGAAGGATTGCTTTCGAAATATAATGCTGTATACTGATCATAGCTGTTTTATTTATGGACTAATTGTCTTCTTAATGTAGAATAAATTAGGTACTTAACAATTCAGAAGTGGGATCGGCGGACAAGAAGACTATAATATAATCAATAATAGAAAATTATATAATTGTCCGTTGATCCCGCCCATGATATAATTTTTTTTTCTTTTCAATGTTTTTTTTCTCTCCACACTTATCATGTGCTTGTTAATGTCACTCAATACGAAAAATCTATGATCAGTATTTAATTTGTTATAAAATGTACGGTTTAATGAAACGATCTAATTTGGTTTACTGAGTTGCAGAGTGAACCATCGATATAAACCAACAGATGTACCCTGAGCACCTTGAAATTGGTAATAAACTGCGTCTCTATGTGTTTCGTAAGTAGTTTACACACAACCAATCTACTTGACCCTAGAATCGCTAGCGGCGCGATATGCTGTGGTTCTACTTATTGTGGTTGTTGACAACGAATAGTGACAAACGACTAGAACGGAAGGAGTGAGCTCACTCTTCCCAACGAAGACATGATTCCGTGCGCCCTGAAGTTTGGGAGGGCACATTTGTGTATTGAGATCGTTGGAGTGAACAATATCACTTAAGTGGATTTTGTCCGTATAGGTACTTACCATTTTTGAATTTTTCACGCAATGCGGTCCTCACTATCTCTATTACTAGAATAAGTCAAGTAGACTGCAACCTATACCGCATTATCGAGATGTTCAAAATACAAACATAGTCTGGCTATAATTGTGCAAACAGCCAAGCCAGTTATTTGTTATTATTTTCATATACAAAACAAAATATATCCGTCTAATTGTGCACACAATATTACACATAATAATTAATGTGTAAATGACGGCTATTCATATTTTCTATGCAATTTAAAAAGGGTATGCCATTTTACAAAGATTCTCTTTCATAATTACAGTTTTCGAAAGTCATATAAATATGTATGTAACACCAATAACCGCAATGTCAGTAATTCTGGACAAACCATTAACGTTACTTTGAGGTTTATTAAAGCGTTATTTTTGAAACTCTGGTCGCCTAGTTGTGAGAATGTTCGATTTACACGAGGTTCGAATTCCGACCGCATGTTTGAGTATTTTTCCATGTTCTGTTAGCGAAACTTTGTCATGACCACTAAAGTCATAATTATTATGATGATGCCTGATGACACATGTCCTGTAAGTTACAAGGGACCGGTATGGACCTAGAACGATATCTTTCAGGGAATCGTTATCCGTCCAGCGGCACTTTGCTAGAGTGATGGATAATGACGTTTGTCTTCTTTTATGAGAAGTACCTTTTTAGTCCCAGCCGTGGGAATAAAAATAGTGACTCAATAGACATGCATGTCAGATCATGGGTCAGACGTTGCAGCTGTATGTACAAACCGTATCACACATCATAATAAAATATCCTCAGATTACTATGAAATATAATATGTCATTCGCTTTTGCCTTCTTGGTACTATGTTTACAACTTACATGGAGATCCGGACAGAGTAAAGATTGTCTTTGTCTAGTCGTTTTAGCGATTAATTCAATTTGAGAGATAATCTTTTGTACGTAGAATATTTTAAAGAAACTGTATTTAACTGCTGAGTCAGATAACCATGGGCATGTGACGTATATTAAATTAAACTCCACTTTTCTACCAATAGCTATGAACTAAATTGACATTGCCCGTAATTTGATCTTAAGTCACAGCATGTACCATTCTTTGAGAATGGGGTTGAGCTGTGAACTACGACTGAGGTGGCTATTGTTCAGCCAAGATGTAACTCAATGTGTGTATGTACAAAATGTAAAGAGTTAAACTTTTATAGATTGTACATTTGTTGTTGATTGTACAAACGGGTTGAAACTAGAGTCACACGTGCCTAGTATATAGCCTAGTATTATTATCAAGGTAGAAAGTAGGTACCAGAGCTTCTCATTGCAGTTTAGCAGTGTTCTAAACTAAAGTGATCTGATGAAAGTACTTGCTCATATATGAGAAAGATGGAGTTAAAAGTAGGTTGAGCAATTATTAATGACTTTATTGGAAGTTCCAGATTATGGTTAGACTGTACCAAGGCCGCAAAGATTAGAAGAAAGTTGCGACATGGAAAGTGAACCTGAAGTCGAGCGCTGCAAAGGGCGCGCTCAGATAACGAGTATTCCACCGATTGACAAGGACAAGACCTTGTTCCGGACAAGGGAGTCTGAATGACAGGCAAATCCACAAGCGTTCTAATTTAAATTTGTTCAGTAATGGTGTAAATTGATACTGAAATCCGCAGCCAGGAAGTGGAAGGGAGTCTGGATAACAGGCAAGTCCACAAGCGCTCTAATTTGAATTTGTTTAAGTAATGGTGTAAATTGACACGGTTTAGAACCAAGGCGAGGATGTGAAAGGTAGTCTGGATTTTAACAGGCAAGTCCACAGCCGCACATAAATATATAGATTCGATTTATGGTGTAAATTTGACGTGGTTTAACGAAGAGTTATTTAGCGACGCATTAAGTTATTTAAAAAAAAGTTTGTATTACTCTTTGCAATATCACTTCTATTCATCGCATTTTGAACCAAAATGATTTGAGTTACAAAGTAATGTGTCAAAATTTACGAATGGGACGAAAAGGAAATAGTCCACTTTGCTTTACACAATAACCAGGCATTGCAAAATCTCAGAAACGTTACTCTGATAGCTGGGCCGAATGGATAACAAAGCTTAGCTAGCCATTCTCCCGCGGCCGCTGAGACAACCATGCCGGATTACTATTATTATTAGGCTTTAAAGCTTGCGAAACTTGAAAGACATGGTCTCATGAAGGCAATATTGTTACTTAAAAGCATACACAAGAAGAATATCGCAGATGTAGAGAGAGATACGGAAGGTAGCAGACTGTTAATTACACAAAATTGACGATCGATTAAGAGCATCAAATTGCAAACCATTAGACCCATTGCTCAAAGTGAACGTAGACATAAAAGCTTGTATCAGAAAATGTCGACATATATATTGTCGAGGATCAGTTTTGAATGGATTAGTTGATCACGGTTTAACTGAACAAAAACTAGAACTCGCTATTCCTAATAATGTTAATGTTACTTTGTGTTTTATAAAATAGCTTATAATATAATACTCTGGTATTATCGAATGATGGTGTAAAATTGGCATGTACTAGTTGTATTAAGAATTTAATATGGGAATAACAAATACACCAGATGACCTCTTTTCGAAAATACTTAGGTCTGAACCAAGAGTTCTTCTTAAGTTGAATAATGAAGTTGTTATTGGTCCGGATCGAGCAATACAATCACATACTGTTCCAATAAAATCACAAGTATAAAGAGGCAATCTAAACAAACCGTTCAATTCATAAATGTAGCTCTAAAATAAATCTTGACATACACAAATTACGTGTTACGTTGTTTGTCCGCGACGGACTCCGCGATTGTAGTCTGGTTTGTGCATCGTGTAAGGCTTGATCCAATTTGAAAGTTTGGCTTTGTATGGAGGTTTCCGAGCGAAGTTGAAGCGGGCCCCTAGTATCTATATCATTATATTACTGCATTGATGCCTTCCTAATTCACACTTGATGATGGTCAGGGAAATGTTATCCGAAATCTCGTTGAAGCGAAGATTCGGTTTAGAACAGTACTTTAGTAAATCGAGTTATACCTACAAGTTATAATGAGTGATATCTTTAGTAAATCGAGTTATACCTACAAGTTATATTTAGTCCCGTGGCATTTGATAATAAATGGCACTTCTTCAATTGTGACTAGCAGCCAAAATTAAAAAAAAAAAAAAAAAACATCGTAACTACATAATTTGCTCGTTGAATAAAGCGATTGCTTCTTGTCGGAAAAATAAAAAGATTTAGGAGTTTGCCACAATTGATGACATGAAGGATATGAAGCCAGCAATATACGAGTACAAGACGTATCGTATGTCTCATGACAAAAAAAACGGGTAAAGCCGAAGTAAAGTATCGAAGTGGCATTTCTTTCACGCTACAACTTAACAGACTCCCTGGGGTTTGGCGTCAGTATTACCGGTTTAAAGCCTGGACTTGAAGGCGGTTTCGAAGTAGGTACTCTAAGTACATCGAAGAACCAACTGGGCTTAAACAGCTTTCCATGATTGCGGGCCGTTTGGCCGGTCCACACAGATTCAACTAAGTACGGCGTGGCAAGTATTCTTGGGTCCTTAGGACAGTCTCTTTTAACAGTAAAAAGACAAAGAGGAGCAAAAGCTCCAATCGTTCGAACCCGAAACCCTCTCATTATCATCCTCTTTTGGTAAATTTAGAGTTAACCTTCAGAGTATGCAACTTAAAATATTGTCAGACCGCAATGCGCCGAGAACCACACTCACTAACAGAGATCTAGTACCGTGTATTGCTCGTTGAAGGGTGTAGTTCCAAGAATTCAATTGCGACATCGAATATCGAGCTGTCAACCCACGATTGGATGCTTTAGAATAGGAGTCCCAAGGAGAAGTTATGGATTCATATCCTAGACTTTATTAGAGTATTCTTAAGATTGTATAGAAAACAATACAATGTAATACAAAATACTTTATTGTATCACGAAACAATACAAAAAAGTGAGTAAACTTGTGATTAAAATGTCGTACACAAAAGTCTATCCTATCGCTAATAGAGATCTCTTCTAGATGACCTTTTGGTTGCTAGGATAAGGTAACAAGTAAAGGTATGGGTGTGGTATCCATGATATAGGTACTTACGTACATAAATAATTACACAAATAGAATATATATCATTTAAAAGTAAATGCGTTAAATAGATATGGTACATATATATTGCTATACCTACTTTATACTAATATTATAAAGATATAGATTTTGTTTGTTGAACGCACTAATCTCTGGAACCACCAGGCTGATTTTAGTTATTACACCGTTGGATATGTGCGTGGCCTTCGAGGGATTTAGGCTTTAAATATACCTACCGCAAGCGAAGCTCGGGGGGGGGGGCTAATAGATAATATAATGCATGAACATAATATATTAAAATATACTTACATATAAGCACACTTCATAACATAGAATACCTACGCGTAAAGGACAATACGCACATGTTTATGAAACGAGGCTGAAAAGATATCTACTGTTCGAAAATAATCCGAAAGTAGTAATAATTGAATGTTGTTTAAATAATAAATATAGTATAAGAAGTATATATCGTCGAAATTAAGATATCATCTATAGAGTAATGAATGACAATGATCAGATCCGAAACATACGTGCATACTTCATCAATAAGGTTCAACGACTAGGGTTTAGTGAGAATGTAAGGCGCGGAACGCCAAGTGATAATACAATTAGCTATTAAATTTCAAGGCCTGTAAATAAACTTTGACAAATATTAAAAATCTGATTGATGACATGCCTTTAATAGCCGCGGTTGATATGAAGACGTGATAGCCGCAGATAAACTCAAGTCATCGATGATGTTGATGATTCAATAGAGATTATCAGATTGTTGATCACGAAACAATCAAGAATCCCGTATAAGGACCTATAAGTAAAAATTATTTAATCGCCCATATGAAACAGGTTATAATGCTAAATGATTAGATACGCTAAAATAATTACATTGCCTAGTAGAGAAATCATTGACGTGATTCATCATCATTAATTTGTGAGTAAATTATTACTTTGGTTTATGTTCAACGACTAAAACTTTTAGTAAAGTTATTACAACTAAGACCAAAAACTGTTGTAAACAATTGTTACGTTACTTAATTGAAATGAAATGAAATTTGAAATGAAATGAAATTTGAAATGAAATGAAATTTGAAATGAAATGAAATTTGAAATGAAATGAAATTTGAAATGAAATGAAATTTGAAATGAAATGAAATTTGAAATGAAATGAAATTTGAAATGAAATGAAATTTGAAATGAAATGAAATTTGAAATGAAATGAAATTTGAAATGAAATGAAATTTGAAATGAAATGAAATTTGAAATGAAATGAAATTTGAAATGAAATGAAATTTGAAATGAAATGAAATTTGAAATGAAATGAAATGAAATGAAATGAAATTTGAAATGAAATGAAATTTGAAATGAAATGAAATTTGAAATGAAATGAAATTTGAAATGAAATGAAATTTGAAATGAAATGAAATTTGAAATGAAATGAAATTTGAAATGAAATGAAATGAAATTTGAAATGAAATGAAATGAAATTTGAAATGAAATGAAATTTGAAATGAAATGAAATTTGAAATGAAATGAAATTTGAAATGAAATTAAATTTATTACGCATTAACAAACATTTGAAGTTCACAAATTAGTACAGATTATCTATCCTCGATTGGTAATGCAGATTGAGAAGCATTGTTACCCAAGCTAGGGTTAAACTTGTGTTATGGCGTAACAATATTATATATTAGGTATAAAATATGAATAACTCGGTTATAATTGTTTAGTTTCTTATGAAATGCAGGTTATTTTTTGACTGCAAAGTATGGATAAATAAATAAATATTGGTGGACAATTCACACACAACACTATATGTTAAATAAATAAAGTAGATATGTTATCGTATATGACTGAAATTAGAGATATGTATATTTCTAATTATAATTTTAATGTGATAATTGTCAGAAATTAAAACATAATAATATATCAAGGTTGTTCCTACCGTTGATTCGCTGATTCGGTATTTTGAATGGAATACTATTGTTAAATAAAGCTAGCCCATATTTTTGTAGTACAATTATTTCACAAAAAGGACACATGGTAAACAGGTGACTAGATAAAGGCTTAGGCCTAGTTTGAGATTTATTGACAGAAGCTTAATTTATTATGCAACAATAATACCTACTATGTTCTTGTCGTACAATCTTATTATTGCGAACTGTAAATATAAATATAATAAACATGGTTAAACTGTGTGTGTCAATAAAGCATAATTTGATTTGATAATGTAACCACAAAAATATTTTCCTTGTTAAGTATAGTGACACATTTAAAGAAACTTATAGTGACTGATGATGCCATGTGCTCAATTTTATTTGTTTTCTTTCGAACATTACTAATAAATTATGTTCCTTAATTTGAAACACAAATTGTAACTACTTGTAACGTACATATTATTTAAAATATAGATAGAAACTAAATGATAATGGATACGGGCTATAAGGTACTTATTACATTATGGCTGTCAAACCTGAGCGACCAACAATACCCACATAAGAAAATTAAAAACATCTCAAAATGCCATGGAAAAGTGTATGATGGGAAAAAGGCTATCTGATAAAATAAGAACAACAACTTTAAGAGCAAAATCAAAAAGAAAAGATGTTACAATAACTGTTAGAAAGCTTAAATGGAAATGAATACATAATAATTAGATGAAAAGAAATCGTGGCAGACCACTCAGAAGATGGGTCGATGACATAGAAGCGATAGCAGGTGCTACATGGACCACAAATGCTTACGTTTGGGATGAAGTTGGAAGAAGTTTGATGGCAAGTTGGAGGAGGCCTTTGTCGATAGGTAAACAGACGGTGCGATGACAATCTAAATTTAAGAATTTTAAATTGTATTAACAATGAAAAATTGTAAGCATTACCTGAATAGAGGCTATTATTATTATTATTACTATAGAAATAGAACAGAAGTACTCGTATAATTTAGTCAAGATATGTGAAATAAACTTAAAATCCTTCAACATGTATACTTAACAATATATTATTAAAGCGCGAGGATTCGCTTCTGCAGGATGGCCGAGCTGTTAGCAATATTAGTAATGTATGTAAGTTCTTATTGAAAGAATAGTAAGAATATCGAAATGCACTCTATGGCAACCCTACAATTCCGGGTAGGGTTGGTATATAGTCTGTGGTTTGATCGTTTTGGCGGGAAACAATCAAGCTCTTGTTTTTGGCTCGTAAAACAGGTTAATAAGAAAATATTATGCAGCAGCAAGTCCAAGCGAAAGGTTTAAATTAAAAGTACTAGTAAACCGATAAACATCTAAATAAAAGTGATAATTGTACATCTGTTACTGAATTTAATGTACTGTAAAGCGTTTTCTTCAATTTTGTAATATTTTACAAAATTTACTACTTCAGCTGCACAAGGCAGCTGTGAATAAGTTGGTATGATGAAGGATTGCTTTCGAAATATAATGCTGTATACTGATCATAGCTGTTTTATTTATGGACTAATTGTCTTCTTAATGTAGAATAAATTAGGTACTTAACAGAAGATATATTGAAAAAAAAATTTTGGGGGCACTCCATAGTCTATACTGATGGTGAAACTGCATTTTTTTTCGTTCATGTCTGTCTGTCTTTCTGTATAGGGAACTCTCGTCACGCCGAAACTACTGATTCAATTCAAATGAAACTTGACATGATTTAAGATCATACTAAGTAGATGGTAGCTGTCTACTTTTAATCCCCAAATTCTGCACTGTTTTCTTGCAGGAAGGGGTGAAAGTCAGAATGTGTATTTGGTTATAACTCATGTTTGCGTTGTTCAATTTCGTTAATTCTTATTTTGTTAGAAAGAACACATTTTTTAATATAGTCTCATCAAATTTTTAACAATATTGGTCGTGTGGTTCGGAAGTTACAAAGAAATTAAATAATAACGGTAATAATAAGTTCGGTACATACAAACTTCTCAGTATTCTGTGGCATTGTAAACACTAGGGATGTAACGGAGGTCATTTTATCGGAACGGAAGGCGCGGTCGGAGTTTTTAAATTTGATTTATCGGAGTCCGAACCGAAGTCGGAGACATAAGCAGGATCAGAAGTGGTGGCAGGAGAAACATTTTTATAGGGTATTTTTTTTTTGCCAAACACGTGGACACGGTAAACATTGACGAGCAATTGATTTAGGAAGTTGGGATTTTGTATTTTCATTTACTATAAGGGATTATCTGCCATATTTATACACCTTACCTCCGATTGTAACCTCCGTTTTAAAAATTTCGGAGCCAAAATCGGAACCGAAGGTGTAATAGTAATCGGAAATTCCGACTTATCGGAGTCGAGTCGAAGCTCATCCCTGGTACACACAATTCGCCATCCGTCATCTATCGACAGGTGACATCGGTGACATATATCGTCAGGTCACATGACAATACCATTGGTGTTTGTGGATGCAATCCTTGCTTCTGAATTTAGTATGTTAGGTTACTGAATGCTATTATACTTTACCTACTGAATTTTGTAGCGAATTAAATCACGTTGGTAAGTAATCTAGGTACAAGGCATTAATTCTAAATCAGGTATTTAATAAAGTGGCCAAGTGCGAGTTGGACTCGCCCATGAAGGGTTCCGTTGCAGCAAGTAACATTATATACATAGTACACATAGTTCTTGTAGTTCGTTGTAACTTTGGTTGAAGTTTCAATAATAGTGTATTTATGACGTACTAAAAAAAACTACTCATCAGATCGAGTTCAAACTAATTTTCGTCGGTAGTTTACATGGTAACGTACATCATATAATTTTTTTAGATTTTTCATTCTCTTACTTTAGAAGTTAGAGGGAGGGGGGACACATTTTACCACTTTGGAAGTGTCTCTTGCGCAAATTATTCAGTGTAGACATGAGACATGACGAATCTATAAGGGTTCCGTTTTTACGTTTTACGGAACCCTAAAAACCGGCCAAGTGCGAGTGGGACTCGCGCACGAAGGATTCCGTACCATTACCAAATAAACGGCGAAAACTTCTTTTATGGTATGGGAGCCTCTTTATTCATTAATTTTAATTAATTATTTAGAGAGCAGAAAAAGAGAACAGAAAACGAAATATTGTGTGAACAGTCAAAGCGTCTACCTGTCACCATTATTAGCATCGAGCAAGAAACGGTAAAAAAATCAAATTTGTTTTATGGCAGCCCCCCTCAAATATTCATTTTTTTGTTGTTTTTAGTATTTGTTGTTGTAGCGGCAATATAAATACATCATCTGTGTAAATAACAACTGTGTAGCTATCACCGTTCTTGAGATACAGTCTGGTGACAGACGGACGGACGGACGGACAGCGAAGTCCAGTAATATGGTCCCGTTTTTACCATGTACATACATTATATGGAAAACAGGGAGGCGGTTTCTTGAATATTAACGAAAACTGGATGACAAGATTACGTTTAAGCCCACTACCAGTCGAAGCGTGCCCAGCATGCTGGTGGCAGTACCACGCTGAATGGCAATGTTTTTGCGTTGGGCCAAATAAACGCCAGCATTTTGGTCACGCGTTGCGTCAGCCAAGCGCTTGGAAAGGCTTTTGAAGATGTGGTGAGCTCCCGGCCCCCACAAGCACGATGTCTCAACCCCAAATGGCTTACCGCGAACGAAGTAGCGGGTTCAGCTAGTGGATTAATAAAAGTACAAATGTTGTTTAAATTTTTAATTCCTTGGACATAAATGTCGCAGCTGGTCAGAATAATCGGTAAGGTAATTAAATGCTTTCGGAGTAAGATTTACGACACAAAAACTGTCAAATATATGTCGGTCGGAATTCGGAATGAACGAAACACCTGATCCGATCAACCAACTGATTGTTTCGTGGTAAGCAATGTCCATAAGTTCGGCCGATATATCGTTTATCGGACTTCGTAGTAGACATGCTGATCCACTGCCTTCGTCTATGGGAGTACCGCAGGGTTCGTCGGTGTCAAATATAATGTTCTCTCTCCTACTAAACGATCTCCCTGATGCCGTAAAGGGTGCAGGCATATTCATGTATGTAGATGATGTGGCTGCCGTAGTAACAGCTCTTTCAATAGAGGAATTGGAAGAGAAATTAAATTTTGTAATTTTAACGGCTTAAATTCATGGTTTAGAGCTAATGGTTTCATGTTAGATTCAAAAAAGACTCACTTCGTTCACTTTTGTCTCTCAGGCCATCGTACAAAACCACTTAAAGTTTCGCTAAACGGTGTCAGGATTGAGCAAGTACAGAACACCACATTTTTGGGATTCGAGATTGATCGCAGCATGACGTGGGAACACCACATCAACAAGATGTGTGCTAAAGTCAGCAGTGCGTGCTTTGCGCTAAGACGAGTATCCCGAGTGGTGTCTGCGGATGTGTCGCAGGCGTGTTACTTTGCATTCACATACAGTGCATTCTCGGTTACAATACGGTGCTGAGCTATACGCGCGCGCTGCCGATTGGGAGCGTGCGTTTCGCGCCCAAAACGTGCCGTACGTGCTATCGTTGGCGTATCGCAATGCACATCCGTCAGACCATATTTCAAAGAGCTTGGCATACTTACGTTACCTGCTATATTGATCAACCAGGTGGCTGTTTATGTCAGAAATAATCTAGAATCATACAATACGCGACGAGAGAGACATTCTCGTAACATGCGCAACGCGGACAAGCTGGATGTTATTCCACACTCTCTCACGAGGTCACAAAAGTTAACTCACATTATGGGACCGGAAGTTTATAACACTCTTCCCAAAATAGTTATATCGGCCCCAAGTGTCAGCACCTTCAAAAACAGATTAAAGTGCTGACTTATCGATCAAACTTTTTATAGTTACACCAAATTTTTAGAGAGTGATGGCAAAGTCTTATAAAAATGTATAGGTACAAACATTTGACATGGAACATATTATACTCGTACAATGCTTGACAGTTTTCTGTACAATAATTATTAAAATACAGTAAAGTAGTCATTTTAAACTTTGAAAATGTGTACCATTTGTATGCTCTTTTTTTTTTGTTTTTATGTTTTTATTAATTGACGTGTAAATTGTACATTTATGAATAAAGTACTTTGACTTTGACTTTGAAGCAACATTATAACACTTTGGTAATTTTCTCGAAAAATGCGTACGTGCCGTTACATGGTGAATTATAAACTCCTAACTCTAAAATAATCGCGGAAGAAATAGGTGCGCCTCGTTACACAGTGATTTTCCGACTGCCTCTCCCGTCGTCTTCCTGGATCCTTTTGTAAAGCGCCTTGAGCTTGAACAGGCCACACCCCAAAGCCACTACCACAGATCCATTTTAATCAAAGAGGTGGGTTGATGCGCCCATGCCGCCCCTTGAGACTCCATATTGCGAGGTTACTGAAAATAGTTTTTAAAAGTGTACATAAAAAATCCTTGAATGCTCCGTTAGGGTGCAGGTCCAACTTTTGCCATGTCTTTGTTTGCCATATGGCTGGCCTAATAGCTTAGTAGGTAGCAAGTCTACCTGCGAAGCAGTGGGTCGTGGGTTCGATTCCCACAGTGATATTCATGTGATGAATATTTTAATGATGTTGGTACCACGTCTGGGTGCTTTCTATATATAATGAGTATGCATTTAAAAATTTATAAGCATTATATCAGCCATCTGGGTTCCATAGTAAGGCTTTGCTTGGTTTGGGGTCAGTTTGCTTAGTTTAGTGCTGTGTGTGAAATGACCACCAATATTTACATATGTATTTATATTATAGACCCTTTAAGTCTGGCAAAAATATAATTGTTATCGCTGATATGTCTGTTGAAAATGTTGTCTACACTCAATTCATTAGTTTATGTTATAGATTTCATAAACATTAATCATTCTATCCGCCGTGACGATTTTGCTCATGTAACAAAATGTAAACAAAATAATAAGTCTTAATAAACTTAATTTTTCTAAATAATATCTTGTCACATTTCATTTCATTTCATTTCATTTCATTTCATTTCATTTCATTTCATACAATATTTAAATGTATGTATATATAGCAAAAATCATTCAATGCATTCCGTTCCCACGGAAACCGACGGCGTCAGGTCAAGTGACAAAAAAAACCTTATCTATTAAGAAACGGCAAACATAAAACCCACTTCGTTTATCCAAAGCTCAAAACAACATCACTTGACATGTTTATTGCCCATCCCCCTATAGTGTCTTTGTTCTACAAAACCAATTAAGTATAAAACAGCCCTTGCGCTAAGTTCAAATGTGCAAGTCGTTAATCCTTAGAATATTCTTAAGTGTTAACCCAAAAGGATGTTCCTTGTTCAATTTATAATAGATCCGTGTGAAATTTGCTAAAATAAAATGACCTTTTCACTTAGAATAATATTATAAAAAAAGGAGCAAATGATCACATGTAGACGATTTTAGGTTCTGCAACTGGGACAGGAGAAAAAGAATTATGAATTTGTGTTATTACACCATGGACAGCTATATGTTGGCTTATCTAGGGTTGGAGCTCCTGATAGACATATATTTTCATAAATAATATATTTTGATATCAAATAATAATATTACGTCTTATATTGTATACAGAAGTTTTGAACAGTTAATACACAATTTATTCAATCATAATGATTGTAAATTATTTGAACCCCAGTATAATAGCCAATTTGGCATGCAAATATAAGTTAGGCACACATATAATACTCCTTTTGACAGTCAGGAAATTAATTATAGCACTCAGTACCATAGATTTCGATTTTTTTGCTACGCAGTACTAACCGAACCACACTCATAATTTCATAACAAATGAAAATGTTAACTACCCTACGAAGTGGGCACGGATCAGCTAGTAGATAATAACTCTTTTCTGTACAGATAAACTTTAAATTGTATTTTCAGTATCGTTTTAAACCTAAGTATCTAAAAAATATATTCTCAGTAACGTCAAAAACCTAAGTATTTTAGGCTTGGATAAGCATCTTTGTATTCCATGTTTTGGCCAATACCTACTTTTTTTTGTGTTTACTACATAATAAAATATACCTACATATTGCATGAACATTTCCGGGATTATTTAGAATTTACTAAGTATATTAACATTAAATATTAACGTTTAAAGTTGAATAAGTATATGTCCACCGATATTAATTAAAAAACTCTGTTAAACGAAACTACTGACTTCAATACAAACACAATTTTTTTTGTTTTTTAATTTTTACAAAAACCACTACACCGGATTCGATAAAATTTATACGAGATTCAGAAAGGCTACCCAATAAAAATTCAATTTTACAAAAAAAACACAATTTATGATAAAATAGAATAAAATAAATATATTTTACGGAATGGTCTTAGATAATGTTAAATACCGCTATTTCTACTAATACTTTCTTCCTCCCGTGCCTCCCCGTGTGCGCGACGCTTGTTACGACGAGTTATAGATGTATTTTCTTATGTCGGTGACTCGAACCTGCCCTTGCTGGATCGCTTTCAGAATGGCTAGCATCAACGACGCCATCTGCAAGTTCATTAAATCTGTATTATTCTCAGTACATGTAACGATTATTTTATTTTTCATAAAACGCGTAGTTTTTTTAGCTATTGTAGGTTTACACTTGACTGCCATCTCGCCTCATATTAAGACCCTGTAGAACCCTAATCGAAATTGAGATATCGGCGCTTGATAGTGTTACACTCCGATACAAAGCGCCACTACACTACATGCGGTCAAGGTGGTCATGAGTTCAGTAAGATCATAGTTTTCACCGGTGAATAGATAGATGGTGCTATTAATAATAATTGAATTCAAATCTCGTATTTCATAACAATTCTCCATTTTTATTTTGTGTTTTTCTCTTGTGTGTTAATTGTAAGTAAATATGGATTATTATAATAAATAATAATATAATAAATATAATAATAAATGTATAATAATAAATATTGGTGGACAATTCACACACAGCACCATCTGACCCCAAACTAAGCAAAGCTTGTGTGATGGCGGCCAGATAGCTGATACAATACTCATATAGTTTTAAATACCACAGATTACAGAAATAAAACACAGATGGAACCTTCGTGAACAACACTGTGAAGCTCGTAATAGGGTTGTTTCCACTAAGAATGAATCGGAAGGATTAGATGTTCTTACTATTTATTATGATATACAGATTTTTAAAAATAAATCAGTCTATAAAAATAAGTAAAGATTATTAATATTTTTGTAAAAGAAAATCTTAAAAAATAGGCATTGAGTCACGTGACAGTAAATGTGACGTCACGCCGTGCTAAAAATCACTTGACATTACTAATGCTGTTGACATTTTCATATAACTAATATTAGTTTATTTTTTATTTAGCTTATTCTTGGTCATGGATACTGGTTCTTCAGCCGCTTTACTCAACTAGTTTGTTATTGTTTTACCACTATTCTTGAGGAAAATTATCAGTTTTTTTTTACATTTACATTACCAAGATTATACTGTGTCAAATACTTACACTAAAATTATCTTCACATAAATACATTCTTGGTTTAGTGGGCATCATTCCTCCGCGCAAGCGTTAGCCACTTTTTTCGTATTTGTGGATCGTTTAGAACATAGATGAGTAATTTGTTTGGTGTATTTATACTTGTGCTTGTACACTGGGGTACTATGCAGTTATTGTAATACGAGGGATTTATTTTAAATTAAAAACATTGACAACGTCCTTACACAAACACATAAGTTTGCCACGGCGTGACGTCATTCAAGACGCCAGTACAGTCTGGACCGTTTTTGTGCAGAAATTTGTTTGATTCTTTGAAATGCAAAATACATATTGTAAATGTAAGTTTTTTTCAAAAATATAGATGTTTCGGAATAATATAAACATAAAGCTACATTATTAACCAATTTTTAAAATTTAGTAAACTAGCCTATTAGTCATGTTGACTTAAAATTGTCAAATCAACGTTCCAAATTACTTGTATAATGTTGTCAGTCTTAAGAAAAAAGTCCCACTATTGTTGTCTTAGCTTGGGAAGTCTTCACGTGTAATAAACACATCAATTGATATTTTAAAATATTAATACTATTACACCGATTATGCAAGGATTTCTTGTTACTACTATTTCCATTCTATGAAGAAAAGAATTTTGATTTTGCATGCAACTAGAACATAACTTGAATCGCAAATAATAAAATTAGTGTAATTTACTCGCTTAGATAGGTTAAACAAAAATTAAAACAACCATCTTTACCACCAAACTATTTTTGATAAAATGCATATAGGCTACCTGTATGTTATAGGTCCAAACAACAAATAAAAACTAAATAATCATTTTAACAGTTCACTTATTATTCACCTTTTTTTGACAAAACAAGACATTAAAATCAAGTAACCGTATAATATTAAAAAACTTAACAATTTAAAAATATTTCATTTTACAAACAACATTATGCATAATATTAACTTCAAAAATATCTTCCTTCTACAAATGTTTTATTTTATAAACCATCATTTTATAACCAATTATATTGCCACCGTTTCACTTAGATAATATATCGAATGATATTACAATACAATACAAAATACTTTATTGGCACCATAAACAAAGTTGACAAGAAGTAACACACATAATAACAAAACAAAATGGGCACAAAAGGCGATCTTGTCGCTAAAAGCGATCTCTTCCATATAACCTTTTGATTCATGAGGAAACAAAATTTGTATTATTTTGGGCAGTGGTGACACTAACGAAATAAATAAATACACAAACAAATTTTATGATGTATTAATGATTTTGTTTTTTGTACATTTTTATGTCATAAATTACTCATTTTACAAATTTAACATTTACCAAAATTTAATTTGAAATTATATTAAATTGAATAATACAATGCCCATCAATAATTTGGTCTACGAGTATCTATATAAAATCTATATTTTACCCTAAATTCAGGGAAAATAATTTCCATTTAGTATCACCACACTAACCTGTTTTCGTTGAGGTGTTGTGTTCCATTCATCACCAAAATAAAATCGCCTAAATTATATAAATAACAGTAAAAATATTCAAATTTTCCTATGAAATTATATTCCTCTTTCCTTTTTTTGTTTTTGGGAACATTGTTTGAAGACACAAAACGGCATATTTTAAAACAAAACTTAAAATCACACGGGACTCCCGTACAACACGGAAGTCCGTTTCATACTGACTGGAGTTTGTATTTGCTTCGGCGTTTGTATTTCCTTTGTCTGCTTCAGTAGCTCTGTTCTGCGCGCTCCATCTGGTTTTATTTCTGTAATCTGTGTTAAATACATACTTGTTATACATAGAAACACCCAGACACAGTGCAAACATTTGAATTCATCACACAAATATTTGCACTGGGTGGGAATCGAACCCACGACACTTATGATTTTTAAGAACAAATATTTATCCAAAACGAATATTAATTGACTTTGTAACAAAAAACTTAGATTCATTTATTTGTCTTTGATATGAAAATCAATATTTATTGTCAGGCTACATCGCAAAAAAAAAATTATGAGTAAATAGGTACTTACTTACCTAACATTTGATGCCAGCTTATTTATTTTCTAGGTTGTGTACTAATTGCTGGTTGGATACCTAGGTAACTACTTACTTGTGGACGTATGGACGTAGGTACAAAAAAAGTCGGACGTAGCCTCGCTAAAACGATCGGCCTATAAACAGCCAGTGCGCTGTATATGTGTGGCACACAAAGGACATTGTTCAAAATGGGCTATCCGTGGACAAAATGTTCTTGATAATTTGATTTTGTCAAAAAATCGATTTATTCATTAATGAATTATGATATATTATTTTAGTACCCAGATTAATAGACAAAAAGTTCATTATATAAGTAATTTAATCTTTATTTCCGACTTCTCAATCAATTATATTGCCAGTCTATAAGCTTTGAATGATGTCGATTTTTTTCTCGAATAAAATCGATTTCTGTAAATCGATAGAAAAAGTCGTCTTAATAATTATGCGTGAAATAAACAATTGATATCGTATTTAAGTTGTTTTCAAGCGACATTGTAGCTAGCTTTTTTGTGCAATGGTTTTTCGTCGCACCCGCTTTTACTTTACAACGCCACGAAAAACAAAATCATCTACTTAGGCAGTTTCCCACCGCCAGCGAGAAAACGAGTAACTATCGACTATTTTCTCGCTCGAGAAACGTACAATAGATCCGTGTACCTAAATAAAAGAGATGCATATACAAACAGTTGATCGCTGACTGTTCACACTCCCGGCGAGCACTCGCTTCACTAGTTAGTCGCTGAGCGACAAGAGCTATGAAGGATAACACTCGCTCAGCGATACTCGCTAAGCGATTAGAATTAGAACACGCCGAGAGAGCAACCAGCGGTTCATTTCTGTCTATTCAGTGTGGATCTGAACGTCATTTTACGCCGCGAGCGAGTGAGGCGAGCGATTACTCGCATCACTCACACTCACACACACACTCACATAGAGCCGAGGTACACAACTATGGGAACTACGCACTCGCTCCCCGCGGCTCGCCAATTCGTTTCTAATTCTAGCTTTACTCGTTCATCGTTGCCAGTTAGACGACTGCCTAATGCTGAATAAACAGTAAACAATAATACCGTAGAGCAGTATTAATAATCATCTACTCATTTTAACCACTAACTTGTGAATATTTTAGTTATTATTTTAATCAGCAGCCACCATAATAGAATTGCATCGATTTTATCTATACGATCACTATCGATTTTTTTAGATCGATATAAATATATTTTTTACAATGGCAGCACTGAATACGTTGATGCAAAATGTCGGCTCATGGACAAGCATCCAAGCCATGTATATAATAAATTAAAAAAAAAAAAAAAAAAATGATGCAAAATAGTCAAGTTTTACATTAAATAAAACTTGTATTATTGAGCAGAGACGATGCACAGCATCTATAGTGAGATTGCGCTGTTCTTCTTTCTGGCAACACACAGGAAATACGTCACACTTCTGGTAACTTTAGTCTATGAAAATGGCATGATGCTACCTGTTTTCCGGTTCTGGTCACCTGAGCTCGAGCTAAGGCGATGTACCCTCATAGAAGTCTCTCACTCAACAGGAGGCCTGAAAGGGATGCTGTGCATCGTCTCTGCTCAATAATACAAGTTTTATTTAATGTAAAACTTGACTATTATATCGGCATGTGACGATGCACAGCATCTATAGTGAGAGATGTGTTTATTAGCTCCTGGTGACCACGACGACGCTATGTGTAGAAAAGAGTAAAAAATAAGTTAGGTTAGGTTATAATTCATTTTACAAACATAATAAAATATTAACTTTGCATTAATAATTATTAATAATCGAAAATCATGTATTAGAAACCAGGAATTTCTCGAATCAAATGATTCGGTATTCACTCAGATGAAATAGTTAGGAGGCGCTACCGTTGAACTAAAACTTCCACGAGAAGCTTTCATATTGGCATCTGAATAAATTATCATTACCCAGTTACCGGAAAATTGACACGAAAAGGGAATTATTACCATCAGCTGTGTGTCTATCTTTCTCAATTCAAATTTTCTTATTTCACACAGGACAGACGTCTATGACAGAATTGGGATGTTCCAAAAGTTTCCCAACCTGATTGAATATACCTGTATCGGTGTCAGTCTTTGAACCAAAAAACTGGCCATGATGTTACGGCCTTACCCATCCCCATCCCAACATACAAGTCTTGGGTCTATTCGAGATTTCTCTCTCCGCCACACGACGGACCCGGCACCCGCACGGCGAATCCACGGAATGCTGAGAAGTTCGTCTCGTCTCTCTGTTTTGAAGATATTCTAAAAAGAGTAAGGTCATGCATTAAACAAATAGAGTCACATACGTGTGTTTGACCCGGTGCCTGATGCTGAAAGATTATACAACTATGCATGCGATACTTCAAACAGAGTAATGATACACTATAGATCATTGTATCACATGTGAACATGTTATATGGGTTCCAACTTAAGTTGTGTCGCAAAAGGCTTTTGTCAAGCTATCTAAGAGTTTTTCCTTCTATCTATTAAGAAAATAAATTTCAAAACTTTTCCTCATAAAACATGTTTGTTTAGCAAATGAGCACCCAGATCAGTGTTGTGACTGGCTAAGCAATTGTGCTAGGTACCTTCCCAACGAGTTTAGATCCGCGAGTTTATAATTATAGTTGAAATTAATAGCTGCTCACTACTCTATGCATAGGTTATAAGCTGGTACATAAGTTTTAAGAGTTGAATTTCGCAATCTCGCTCTTAAGTAGGTTTCATTCTACGTCGGACCTAGACTCTAGTAAGTTAGTTCATCGCCAACATTCTGTAATTCTATAAGTAAATGTGGAAGGGTCCACTTCTACAATCCACGTCTACTAGGACTTAAAATAGGCGGGGCAGACCAATAATAAGGGTTCGGCCAGATTGTACTGTGAGAACTCGGCGGCGGTGTGTGCTGGCACGGTCCGAGGACATGACCCCCCCTAAAAACGTTTAACTTAACTTGAACGGCAAACTTACAGGCAAAATCGTGTGGTGCCACCAATAATATCTTTTGTACTCCACATCTTGTCCTATTTTTTGGTGCCCCTGAATTATAAGGCTGCACCTGCGCTTAGCGCGTATTTTTCGCAGACTTCAAGTGATGTTCTCTGACGTGGAGAGTCCGATACGGTGGAGGAAATACACGCGCAATATGAAACACTGCTGTTTTGTCCGAGTGATTTTTGGTGACATAATCTCTCACAATTTTGGTTGATGTACATTGAACTTCAGAGACGCTGAAACTAGAGCTGGCCATAGTAACTGCCATTCTGATATATATATTTCCCTCGGGACAACCCGTCGGCAACTAAGTTTAGTCTGCCTGGTAGGTTACTCTCCAGGTGGCTAAGAGAGTTACACTCAATCTCTCTAGAAGGTGCATCAGTTGGTAGGTTAGGTCTTGTAGAGCAACGGGCTTCCTCCCATCCCTACGCCGCAATCGTTTGCTTGTCTGTCTATAGAATTACATGACATTCTTACCTTACCTTACATTCAATTTGTGTATGAAGTGCGATAATATGCAACACCAATGGAGTTGAGACTGGTCTCACCTGCCGTATATCAGAGAGCTTTTAACCGTTGTCTGCTGCATCGGCGGCCAAGATTGATACAAAATCTGTTGTAAGCAATTGTTCGACTACATTCATTCACCATTATAGATCCGTTCTTACTGCTGGTGGAATCTGCATCTGCTGCAGGGCAGATTTGTGCTTAGGATCTAAGCGCCTCCTCCCCAGTTGTTGCATGTGAAGACAGTGCAGCCGGGGTGTTTCGAAAGTTGTGAAGTTTCAAAAGCTCTGCAGAATCTGGCTTTCTTTCAGAGACGATTTGTCCCTTTGCAGCACATAATTTCACCTTTGTACGATAGTCCGTACAGGGACCGGTTTGGTATTTTGACACGTGTCCTATACCAGATCGAGGTATTCGGATTTCAGGAATCGAGATGGTCGCAGGACCGATTTCTCATAGTTTATAGACCCACTACACACACAGTACCCACATACCTCTGTTCCGAAGAAACGGCGCCGTCCGATTTGAGAGAGCGGCGAAGTGCTTTTGGCGCACATGACAGTTCGAATGGAAAGCTGGTCATTTGCAGAACCTCGTGCTTGTGTATCAGCCGAAGAAACTTCCGGTGGGCCTCTGCCATGAGTGATCCAGTGACATAATTAGTTGAACAAGCACAGGCTTGGAGATAATAGCATTTAACGCTTGCCGAGGGGCCTACGGAGCCCGGAGCCACTGCCTCTGATAAGATCGAGAGGACAGCTTCCTTGAAAATTGTGTGTGGGGTTATACAAGCACAGGCTTGGAGATAATAGCGTTTCACGTTTGCTGAGGGGCCTACGGAGCCCGGAGCCACTGACTCTGATAAGATCGAGAGGACAGCCTCCTTGAAAATTGTGTGTGGCGTTATATAAGCACAGGCTTGGAGGTAAATGGTAGACGCCTGCAGTAGGGCCTACGGAGCCCGAGGCGTCTGCCACTGTCTCCGATACGCTCAGAGACAGCCTCCTTCAAAATTCCGTGTGAGGATGTAATATTCATCAGCGGTCATACCCTTTCTTTCCTGACGGACTTTTCGTCCTTTGCAGCGTTCTTGACAAGGAAGTTATAAGTCAAGCTTAACGGCGCGCCGTGTCAGGGTTTTGAAGTGAAGAACTGTTTTTGTCAAGAAAAGCAGTAAATTTAGTTCTTGGGCCTTGACCGGAACTTCTTAGGTCCTTGTTTTCGGCTAAACCTCAGCCAAATCCGCTCATCTACTCTACCTGTGTTTTTCAAGTAAGTCTGTCATTGACGAGATGCTTAGTACTCGGGGGAATTTTACGCAGATTTCCTCAAAGGGTTTTGTTGGTAATTTCTATCATGATATGCTTCCGACAGTTTTCCGCAAATAGTCTGTACGACTTCCTCACACATGTTGAAGTACTTTGATGTAAAGCTTAACAGTTGTGAACACAATCTAAATACACATACATCATGTGACGCTGTTGTAAAATATTGCAAAAATTCTAAAATGAAAGGATGCCGAGTTTTTATGCAAACCTTCCTGAAGAGTTTTGATGGTGATTTCCAGGATTCGCTCTTGACGAATTTCATTGCAATCGGCTCGTTTTCCGCAAACGACAAGTACAACTTCCTCGCTAGTTTTGTGAAGCTTTGAAGTAAGGATTAATCGGTAAACAGTGTTGAAAATATTATTACGTGTTAGAGAGGCATTATACAATCTTACTAAATACTAACGCCTTTTTCTTAGTATCCAGGCAATCTCTAGCCTTTAAAAGTTGACAAAGTCGGTCGTTAAATTCGATGTTAATAAAACTGGGGGTAGCAAAAGTTGACTTTGGTCATAGGTGTACCCGACATCTTTCTCAGATGATTCTCTCAAATTATTTCAGTTTTTGTAGGCGGTTCAGTCCAGTAAAACCTACATCGAGTTTCGAAAGAATGTCTCGATTGTTGTCTGGTCTGTTCCATAGCACTAACGATCTCGGACTTTGTGGTAGAAAAAGTTACTGTTCAGAAAAGATAGCAGGCACCATCCATTCACTAATCCACAAAAACTCCGGAATCGCTCGTACTTCATCAAGAAATTTACAAAAAACCGCTGTGCATCTCACTTACCTGCTTCTCTTCTTTACCTCTGCTCTTTCATAATAGTTTGATGAAGCCAGCCGCTTGTGACCACGCGGTGGTGGTTCATCGAACGATAAACCCTGCCGCTTACTCCTGCCCAGACTTGTCCTCGGACGAAGCCTGCCGTTAGGGAGTGTGCGACACTCGCTCATCCTCGAGACCCACTTTTGAGGCGGGAGAGGACAATCTATTTCTTACCGGTACCACTAGGTACCCGTTTCAATCACTACAATTGGAATCACTAATTGCACTTAACGCTTGATCAGTTATTTTCACTTTAGTATAGCACTCGCGCGACACACTAGACAAATAAATGACCATAATCAGATTAAACTATTCGAATTACCGAAATTTTCTCAAAATTGGTGAGATTTTTCGGCTTGAGTTGTTGCTTCAACGAAAGAATACGACGCTATGAGGGTACATCGCCTTAGCTCGAGCTCAGGTGACCAGAACCGGAAAACAGGTAGCATCATGCCATTTTCATAGACTAAAGTTACCAGAAGTGTGACGTATTTCCTGTGTGTTGCCAGAAAGAAGAACAGCGCAATCTCACTATAGATGCTGTGCATCGTCACATGCCGATATAATGCGTAGTTATCAGCTGTTTGTTTATGTTTATCGTGTCATGTGTTTCGTATTTGGAAATTGTGTTATGATGTGTTTTTGGTTGATGAAAAATTTTTTTTTTTTTTTTTTAACATTTATAGGTTTACACTTGACCACCATCTCGCCTGATGTTAAGCGACGATGCGGTCTAAGATGGAGCGTGCTTACCTAGAAGAAACCGATTCACTCTCGATTTGAAGACACCAAGATTATAACCATCGGGAAAAACCCACTCAGGTAACTCATTCCACAGTCGAGACGTTCTTATCACAAAAGTAGAGTCAAACCTCTTTGTTCGTGTCTTTGGAACATCAACCATGAAACGATGCCGCTTCTTCGAGTTACGAGAAGTCCGATAGAAAAAAGGGCTAGGTGGTATTAGATCATGCAGATCAGATGCACACTCTCCGAAGTGTATGTCCGAAAATGCATTCTTGGGACCCTAGCTGACCCTCGGAAATCGATGACATCGTCCAATAACGACTCTGGCCCTCCGATGGTACAAAATGTTGTAGTTTTGTTTAAAAATAACCTCGTCAACGTTCGCATTACTTATGGGAAATATGCGTAAGTAATTTTTCTGCTACTACCGAAAGATAATATTCTGATATCAACTGCTAGAAGCCATAAAGTTTAATATATGATATCAGTGACAGTCAATGGCCACGTTTAGCCCAAAGTCCCTTATAAATTAACAATGTCCTTTGCGCGCGTAATGGCCGACTGGTGTGTTTTTGTGTGCATGTTAGCCTGTATGTGACAGCGCACTGGCCGACTCTATAGACACAGCTTTTGTCTTAGCCAGACTACCTCCGACTTTTTTATTCGTCCTTGGCCTAAACATTATCTTTTCAAATTAATTTATTATAAGATCTGATTAGGTCCGATCATCCACGATTGGTCACAACAAACTTACTGAGGTATTATTAGCAGAGTATGAAGAAAACATACTGTGGTAGGTTTTAGGCCAAAGACGCTACAACTCCATTCAAGGTATAATAAATCCCATCAAAAACATAAATGTGAAATGACAGCCAAGTTCAATACTATGATATATGTGGCTTGATTGTTGACTTCAACAACAAAAGGAGTGAGATGTAAATGGGTGCAAAGTTCAATGATCAGTCCTGCAATTGATTAAAGCCCCATAGAATATTTTGTAAGAACTTAACATTAGTTACGGCTGGTCTAGTAAGTTACGGCTGGTCTAGTAAGTTACGGCTGGTCTAGTCGGGAGAACGGCGCCTACCGATCCGGAGACCCCGGGTTCAAACCCCACACGCACCACTATCTTTTCGAAGTCATGTGCGTAATGCCGCTAACTTAAAACGGTGAAGCAAAACATCGTGAGGAAACCGACATGTACCTAGAATCTTTCGAAGTCATGTGTCATCCACCAACCCGCACTGGGCCAGCGTGGTGGATTATGGCCTTAACTCTCTCCTTGCGAGAGAAGACCCCGAGTCCCAGCAGTGGGAACATTTATTTGGCTGCTGATGATAACATTTGTTGTTTTCTTATAACTTTACATAACGTAGGTATTAAAGCTTCAGATCTTACTTGGTTAGTTTTCACATACGAGTTATTTGCAGTGTTTATTTTCTAAAGCTGTTATTTTATAGCCATTTTATAAGCCAAATAGAATATATTGTAAGAGCTTATACTTTTGTAAGTGTTTATAACATATGTTAAGTTACTTAACATAACATACTAAATCCTCAGTCAGATTTTACTTGGCTAGTTCTCATATGCTTTTTTTTCTTAAATACGTACTAAAATAGTAATTTAAGAGCCTTATTTTCGATGGTACCTACTATCTATTAGCAAACTAAATTAACGAAAAATCAAATAACTGCTTTAGAATGTACGAAAACTGCTAATATCTCGTATGCGAAATGTAGCCAAGTAAGATCTAAAGCTTTAATACGTTATGTTAAGTTATAAGAAAACAACAAACGTTAAGATCTTACAAAATATTTTATGGGGCTAAAATATCAATTGCAGGGCTGATCAATGAACTTGGCACCAATTTACATCTCATTTATTTTGTTGTTGAAGTCAACAATCAAGCCATATATATATATATATATGTACTGGCTGTGCCCCGCGGTTTCACCCGCGTCTATTTGAGGAAAACCCCTACTAAAATATCCATTGCTTTAAAAAGGTATGATCCGTAAGAGAACTGTAGAAAAACAATAAAGGAACGCTAGGTAAAAGTACTGGGATCTACTAAAATGTGTAAAGTACCTTAAGGTACTTAACATTTTATGTAGAGGTAATGCATTAACATACCCTTCCGCTTAAAGGGAATGTGTGATTTGTGTCGGATTCGACATCATGACCCTACCGATTTAAACCTCCGCAGTATTTCACCTTTGCCACACACGCGCGAAGACGTCTATGCTCTCGCACTCTTTTGCGAACCTGCTGCGGGACAATGCACGCCGTGATCACCTCGGTGATCAACCATGGGAGCCAGACGTCCTCACGTCTGGACACCCTTGGTCTCCCGCGGTGGGCCAAATGCTCGGCCTCATCACCTATCACCATACAGCTGAAGAAGACGGAGACAGCACCTCACCGATATACCGATTTTGATGAACTTGTATAAAAATGTTTTAGTAACAGCTGTTTTTTGTAAACATAATTTGATATTGTGTACAGATACTGAATGAGTTACCTTAATATGTATTTTGCGCGGACGAAGTCGCGGGTAAAAGCTAGTATATACAAGGTAACTCAGAAAGTTTTGCGAAAAAAAGTTTTAAAGTAGGTATAAGACTTCAACTTCAACTTTTTGTTATGGCTTCCATTCGGCAATGCTACCGTAACTTCGCCAGTGTCTAGTGGTATAATCCTTTAAAGTTTATTTAGTAGAGCAGGTCTTGCTACAGATGATCGGTTGTAGGTATAAGACACTGGCCACATGTTATTAATTTGAAAACTTCGATTATTTAAAAGTAAAAATACATTTGTTCGATTTTAAAATTTCCCTCCGCATTTTTTTGAGAGCCAATTCAATTTTTTTTGTTTCATTAAAAATGGATCTGCATCGAGAACATTTTCGTGCTATGATTTTTTACGATTTCAAATGCACAGATTACAGAAATAAAACACAGATGGAACCTTCGTGAACAACACTGTGAAGCCCGTAATTAGTCATGTTGATTTAAAATTGTCAAATCAACGTTCCAAATTACGTGTATAATGTTGTCAGTCTTAAGAAAAAAGTCCCACTATTGTTGTCTTAGCTTGGGAAATCTTCACGTATAATAAACACATCAATTGATATTTTAAAATATTAATATTATTACACCGGTTATGCAAGGATTTCTTGTTACTACTATTTCCATTATATGAAGAAAATGATTTTGATTTTGCATGCAACTAGAAATTAACTTGAATCGCAAATAATAAAATTAGTATAATTTACTCGGTTAAACAAAAATTAAAACAACCATCTTTACCACCAAACTATTTTTGATAAAATGCATATAGGCTACCTGTATGTTATAGGTCCAAACAACAAATAAAAAAAACGAACTAAATAATCATTTTAACAGTTCACTTATTATTCACCATTTTTTTGACTAAACAAGACTTTAAAATCAAGTAACCGTATAATATTAAAAACTTAACAATTTAAAAATATTTCATTTTACAAACAACGTTATGCATAATATTAACTTCAAAAATATCTTCCTTCAACAAATGTTTTATTTTATAAACCATCATTTTATAACCAATTATATTGCCACCGTTTCACTTAGATAATAAATATATCGAATAACATTACAATACAATACAAAATACTTTATTGGCACCATAAACAAAGTTGACAAGATTAGAAGTAACACATACAATAACAAAACAAAATGGGCACAAAAGGCGATCTTGTCGCTAAAAGCGATCTCTTCCATTTAACCTTTTGATTCATGTGGAAACAAAATTTGTATTATTTTGGGCAGTGGTGCCACTAACGAAATAAATAAATACACAAACAAATTTTATGATGTATTAATGATTTTGTTTTTTGTACATTTTTATGTCATAAATTACTCAATTTACAAATTTAACATTTACCAAAATTAAATTTAAATTTATATTAAATTGAATAATACAATACCCATCAAAAATTTGGTCTACGAGTATCTAAAAAAATATAAAATCTATATTTTACCCTAAATTCAGGGAAAATAATTTCCATTTAGTATCGCCACACTAACCTATTTTCGTTGAGGTGTTGTGTTCCATTCATCACCAAAATGAAATCGCCTAAATTATATAAATAACAGTAAAAGTATTCTAATTTTCCTATGAAATTATATTCCTCTTTCCTTTTTTTGTTTTTGGGAACATTGTTTGGAATGTCTGAAGACACAAGACGGCATATTTTAAAACAAAACTTAAAATCACACGGGACTTCCGTACAACACGGAAGTCCGTTTCATACTGACTGGAGTTTGTATTTGCTTCGGCGTTTGTATTTCCTTTGTCTGCTTCAGTAGCTCTGTTCTGCGCGCTCCATCTGGTTTTATTTCTGTAATCTGTGTTCAAATGTGGCTTAAAACCTGACGAGTCATTTGATGGATTTCTACCACTACACAGAACCATCTACCGCTGGTATAGCGAGTTCAAACGTGATCGTCCTACGACGGCTGTCACCGAAGAAAGTGTGCTGGCAGTAAAAAACTTAATTCAAGAAAACAGACGCATTACATACGGAGAGATTCAACATACTCTGCAGATTGGTTCAGGAAGTATTCACAAGATTTTGCACGAGCACTTTCGCGTCAGGAGAATAGTTTCCCGCTGGGTGCCTCCCTCACCGAAGCTCAGAAGCAGGCCCGTGTGGTTTGGTGCCGTGATATGATACAAAAATTGGATGCAGGTTCGTCACGGCGCATTCACGACATTATGACAGGTGACGAATCCTGGATTTATCAATACGATCCAGAAACAAAGCATTTGTCGACAGTTTGGCTGTTTCAAAATGAACCAACACCTACGAGAGTGAAGCAATCGAGGAGCGCAAGAAAAATTTTGATCACTAGTGTCTTCACTTTGACGGGGTACCTAATTTCAATTCCGCTTCGAGACCAAAGCAGTATCAACGCCGAATGGTACAGCATAAAATGCTTGCCAGAAGTTTTTTCTGCAATGAGAAACAAACGAACATCAGGCTCCGCGGGGTCTTTCTTCACCACGACAACGCGCCCGCGCACTCTGCGATCAAAACGAGGGACTTTCTGGACTCCACACCGGTCAGAGTCTTTTGGCACCTTCTTTACAGTCCTGATTTGGCTCCGTGTGACTTCTTTTTATTCCCTAAAATTAAAAATCAGCTCAAAGGGATACAGTTTTCATCGCCGGAACACGCGGTAGCAGCGTTTGAGAACGCCGTGAAAGAAGCGTCTGCGGAGAACTGGAAAAAATGTTTTGAAAATTGGTTCAGACGCATGAAACTTTGTAAAGAGGCTGGTGGAGAGTTCTTTGAAAAGATTTAGTAAGAATATTTTTTCATACAAGTTAGTTTTTTAGTTTCTCAAAACTTTCTCGCAGATCGCAGAGTGCGCGAGCGCGTTTACGTGGTGAAAAAGGACCCCGCGGAGCCTGGTGTTCGGTCGCCTTGTTGTTCACTGCAGAAAAAACTTCTGGCAAGCAGTTTATGCTGTATCATTCGGCGTTGATGCTGCTTTGGTCTCGAGGTGGAATTGAAATTAGGTACCCTGTCTGAGAGTCGATCGCTTAACTTTCGTAGGCATTGGTTCATTTTGAAACAGCCAAACTGTCGACAGACTCTTTGTTTCTGGATCGTATTAATACATCCAGGTTTCGTCACCTGTCGCAAAGTCGTGAACGCGCCATGACGAGCCTGCATCAAATTTTTGTTTCATATCACGGCACCAATCCATACGGGCCTTCTTCTGAGCTTCGATGAGGTTGCGGGAAACTATCCTCCTAACGCGAAGGTGCTCGTGCAAAATCTTGTAAACACTTCCTGATCCAATCTTCAGAGTATGCTGAATCTTTTCATACGTAATGCGTCTGTTTTCTTGAATTATTTTTTTACTGCCAACGCACTTTCTTCGGTGACAGCCATCGTAGGACGACCACTCCTTTGCTCATCCCCCAAAGTAAAACAACCGCGTTTGAACTCGCTATACTAGCGGTAGATGGTTATTTTTGAAGGGGTTTGAAAAATAGGGGTTGAAACGGGGGAAGCAAGCTTGGGGATGGAAGTTCGTCAATGTTCGATATAAAACCGTAAAATTTTGCAACTAGACACTTGAAATCCATACTATCCTACTAATATCTGGGCTGGCCTCGTGGCTTAGTTGGTAGTAGCTCTGCCTACGAAGCCGAGGGTCGTGGGTTCGATTCCCACCCAGTGCAAATATTTGTATGCTGAATTCAAACGTTTGCACTGTGTCTGGGTGTTTCTATGTATAATAAGTATGTATTTAAAACTATATAAGTATTATATCAGCTATCTGGCCGACATCACACAAGCTTTGCTTAGCTTGGGGTCAGATGGTAGTGTGTGTGAATTGTCCACCAATATATTACCAATATTAATATTATGAATGTCAATGTATGAATATTTGGATGTTTGTTGCTCAATCACGTCATAACGTATGAATGGATTGGGCTGAAATTTGGCATACAATAAGATTGTAGTCTGGAAGAACACATATACTTTTTATCCCGGGAAAATAACAGGAACGGGAATTACGCAGGAAAAGCCGCGGGCCGCTGCTAGCTGTATTATAAATGTAAAAGTAACAATGTCTGTCTGTTACGCTTTTACGCCTAAAACACTGAATGATTTTAAAAATATGATTTTGTATAAACTGATGATGTTTTAATATAAACTGATTTTAGTAAATGTAATGATTTTACATGGGTGTACAAACACTGCCCCAGTTACATAAATATATACCTATTTCGCGCGGATGAAGTCGCGGGCAAAAGCAAGTTAGTGGTAAAAATGAAGATTTTAGAACGTTAATATCTAAATAACCGTTTGAGTTAATTATGAAACTTGGAGCACATATCGACGGTTAAAAGGAAATACGGTATAAGCGCCAAAAAGTGAAATGTTCAGGAGAGCCGTTCAAAGTTTTGAATTTTAGAAAAACTGTCGTATCTCTGTTATTTATTAGCATTTCGTGAAAATTGAAACAGTTATGAAATGAAAAAAAAATGGGGCAGTTACCGGTATTGTCAGTTTCAATGATTTATTGCTATTTTACGTTGTTTATGTCGCTTATAGCAATGGCTTTTAATTTTCCAATGAGGTAATATGGCGTAAGCGACAAATGACAAAATAAAATATTAATGGATAAGAAGCCTAAACAACATACCGATATCTCACGTCGCGAGGGAAAAGGGGTATAAGAGACTAGACAGTTCAATAAGTATTATGGGAAAAGAAGGATAAGGTACTTTTCACAGTGGTTGTATAACAGATAAAAGAACACAAGTAACAGTCGACTTTCACAAAAAAACAGAATCATAAGACATTAGTGACACACAATGTAGCTTGAAAGTAAAGGAAAAGAAGGATAACTAACATCTGGCATTGCGTGAGTCTAAGGAAGTATAGATGAAAAGACATTTCCTAAATAATGAAGTAACACAACCAACACGATCTCGTTTAAGTAATTCTAATTTACGCTAAATTATGGTACATTTAAAAGGTGATTGCTCATTTTTTTGCATTATTTTTATATCACCTTTTCACTAACAATCAGATAGTACGATGTTTTAAATAAAAACAAAACAACATTTCTGTTATTATTTTTAATCACGAAAAATCAAGGCTAGAGTTGGTAGGTATCAACCTACTATTTTTTGGAAAAATAATACTTAAGCTAGTAGGTAGGCACATAACTAAGGAATAAATTTTGGAGGCTTGGCATTTGTAATGTTAAACGTTTAAAAAAATAACAAACAGTATAGAAAATACTCTCAAAAATTTGCCGGGGCGTACGATAACAGTCCGGTAAATCAAGATATTTCGTTTTTGATACGACTTCAATACGATGCTCGGGTGCCTCCGAGTCCATCGAGTATTTGACAGTTGATGATGTGCAGTTCCTTTTAAAAGTAGCTACTTGTATTTTACTAATCTAACCAACATGATTACCCACGATGAATTTGTCAGCGAAAAGGTCCCATATCTAAAAGTCTGTGTGATTAACTTCTCCAAATCAAAAGGCTTTGGGTGTTGCCGTGTGAAACATTGTATATTATTGCGATGGAGCCTAGATAGTGGTCACGAAATCACGAAGGCCGTCTGCCGTTTCGGCTGTCGCTTTGATTGGCTGCGGTTTTTTCCTCTGCTGTGCTCTTTCGGAACCGGTTTGGTTGGTCGAACTAGCTGTCTGTTGCATCTATCCCCAGCTGTCTGTTGCATTTGTCAGGTCGTGCGAAGGGGCTCTGAGGAAGCTCAGATTTTCTCCCCTATTTTCGTACACGACAACCGCATGATGTTTAGAGGCCTCAATGCAATCCAGCCGGTCTGTGACTTTCGCTCTTGAGTATTCGATTGTCATCGCATCCACGTTTACTACCCGGGGTGTTTCACTCGCATTTCTGCTAAGATGTACAAGCAGCGGACTTGCCTTTATGAAAGGCGTCCAACTTTCTCAGTACTCTATTATTGCAATCGTTTTGTTTCTCGATCGCACCAACCGAAATCGGTGGCCGTCTACCTTAAGGGTTGGATTTCCATCCGGCGAGCTTACCATTGGAATGGTCTGTACGCAGGCTTCATGTAAACTAGCTGTGTAGTTCGGAACCATCGACTCCAGTTCCAATGGAAATTCACATTTCTCCACTAAATCCGGCGAGAGCTTTCCTTCTTGCAGGGAGGATTTTAACTGTGTTTTAACTGATTTTAACATAAAGTTTGACCACTGTGCCTTCTTGGTTTAGTATTTGCATGTTGTTATTATTGGTACCTATCTGTTGTTTGAAAGGTTTAACTAGGCGCAAAACGAAAGTGATTGCGTTGTGGTCTGATGTCGTTATACTTTTGTCAACCTTGTTGACCTTGTTGACCCAATTGTTGTCCAAATGATTTTCCCAAGAGACACCCGCTGCACATTGTTACATCTACTATGCTTGTGCAGAGTTTGCCTTCCCTAACGATCTCGAAGATTGGTGTATCGCCGTAGTTATAAATAAGTGCATTTCGTTCAATAATGAGTTTACGGCTTCTTCTCTCTCATTTTGGGATGTGCTTCCTCACCAGTGGGACAACGCATTCACGTCACCACCAACAATAAGGTCATTTGTCGCTAGTTTTTTGCTGAATACCATAATCCTGCTGAGGATAGGTTCGACTTTTTGGTTCCTTCTAAGTAGAGAGAAATTACTCTCAGTTTTAGGCCTGTGCCGACCAACAGAACATTCACTCCCGTTTCGGTAACAAATTAGGGGGCATGGATTACCACCAGCCTGACACCGAAGACTATTATGGCTGCCTTAATTGGTTTTGTCTGTTTTAACTGCACTGGATAACGTGAGTTCCAGGATATTGTTTCATTACGCCTTTATTTCCCACATAGGGATCTTGAACAAGGGCAACTGAAACTCCCCTTTCTATCGCTACCTTCAGGAGTTCTGCCGTTGCGAGCACTGCAGGTTGGCTTGCATGAACCGTATACTGGAGACAGACATACTTTCCTCATGAGTGCCCTTAGCAATAAGATATTCTAGAACGCGCTATACCATCCCATTTTATCCTTTCAGGGCAATCGCTACTAAAGGCGTTGTGAGCGAGTTCTCTGTTGGGGCTGTTGGGATGAGCAATCGTGCAGTTCTTACATTTGGGTGGCAGGTCTTCTTTTCTTGCCTTGCATTGTGTCCAAGAGTGGGTTTTTTTCCACTGCGTCTGCAGGACTCATCCCTTTCCCGGCAGATCGCCTTTGTATGGCCGAAACATAGGTACTTGGAGCACTACACCAAGGGCGAATGGTCTGCCACTGGTCTGGAGTCTGGAGTCCTATGTAGACCTTTTCGGCGTCCAAAAACGCTCTGTGAATGCGAGGTGAAACCTCGATCAGTGGATGACACCCATGTGAATTATGCCTTTTTTTCCTGTGTAGCACTCTGATCGAGCTCTCTTGCAAATCAACCCTCTGTAGCAGATCTTTATTCTGCTCCAGAAGGTTTTCCACTACATTTCGTTATCTTTGTGATAAGACAAGGCGTCTCGAATGATGATCTGTGGATTACCCGCTTTCACGGTTTTCACCTTTAGAAACTTGTGTTGCTGCACACGATTTTTGACCAGGACAAAGTCTTCCTCTGTGCTACAATTCAGAATGACTTTCCTGTTTCGACCTTTTCGTACTTTGTCAACTCTTGCTCCAGTCTTCTTCGTGTGTACTTTAGTGATATCAAATGTCATAAGCACGGATTTGGAATGAAATCCTCATTGTGTATCACAGTATAAATGACGTATTAATTTGATCGTTGATCGTGGAAGTAGGTTGTAATCGACACCATGGTATGTCGTTCGTTATAAGTAATAAAGGATTAGCAACAAAAACGTGTGTATATTCTTAACGGAAGTGAGGAATAACCAACAGCGTGATATTAACATTAAATTAGGTAATAGGGTATAACCGACAGAGTGAAATAGAAATTAATTTTGGAAAAAGGGTACAAGGGTAAAAGCTATGTTCAATTACTAAATGGAAATAGGCCATAAACAACGTTTGTATTTTTTGAGGAAATAGCTTAGAAGGCATAAACAACTGAAAACTGGAGACCCCTATGAAGTAAAAAAAGCATTACCGACAACAAATCGAGATTAGATATTTTTTGCAGGGGTACAAGCACCTTTATAGACAAAATGACCTGAATTTACGTCGGTTACGAATAGTATAACTGGGGAAATGTTGTTTTTTGCTCGGGCATAAGCGCCAAAAAAGTCATCGTAGAGCTATGGGTGTCAGCTCATTCGAAAGAGCGGAAAATTTTAAGTAAAATGGCATTTAAAACTGATTTTTGACCAAAATGTCGCTTATGCCCAACTTCCTTTTAACCGTCGATATTGATATCCTACAAGTCTCAATGTGTGAGCAATTTCACAAGTTAATGTGGAATAGTTTTTAAGTTATGAGGAGGACAAAAGTAGCTCCAAATGGTTCGTGTAATATTACACATGGTGCGGCTCGCCAGTTTACTTGAATGAACTTGGCTGGCCACACCGCCGTATGTCTCATCATCATCATCATCATCAGCCGCAAGACGTTCACTGCTGAACATAGGTCTCCCCCCTAGATTTCCACAACGAACGGTCCCGCGCAACCTGCAACCAGCGGTTTCCAGCGACCTTTGTTAGGTCATCTGTCCATCTAGTGGGAGGCCGTCCAACACTGCGTCTTCCGGTTCGTGGTCGCCACTCGAGAACCTTTCTTCCCCATCGGTTGTCAGTTCTGCGAGCGATGTGGTCTGCCCATTGCCACTTCAGCTTGCTTACTCTTTGAGCTATGTCGGCCACTTTCGTTCTTTTGCGAATATCCTCATTACGGATTCTGTCGCGCAAAGAGACTCCGAGCATAGCTCTCTCCATAGCTCGCTGTGTGACTTTGAGCTTTGTTATGAGGCCCACAGTTAAGGACCACGTCTCAGTTCCATAAGCCATCACTGGCAACACGCATTGGTTAAAGACTTTTGTCTTTAGGCATTGGGGTATATTGGACTCAAAGATGTGCCGAAGTTTCCCGAACGCTGCCCATCCGAGTTGGATTCTTCGCTGGACCTCTTTGTCGAAGTTGGATCTACCTAATCGGATTTTTTGACCCAGGTAGACGTATTCGTCAACAACTTCGAGTGTGGCATTCCCAACATTAACCGGTACAGGTGAGACATGAACATTTGACATGACCTTCGTCTTGTCCATATTCATCCTCAAACCTACCTGCTGGGATACTCTACTGAGGTCCCTGAGCATAGCACCGAGGTCCTCCAGCGACTCCGCCACAATGACTATGTCGTCGGCAAATCGAAGGTGAGTGATGCATTCGCCGTTGATATTGATGCCGTATCCGTTCCAGTCCAGTAGCTTGAAAACATCTTCCAGCGCGGCAGTGAAAAGTTTCGGAGATATAACATCTCCCTGTCTCACGCCTTTCTGTAGCTGGATATGTTTTGTGCACTGGTCCTGTAATCGGACAGACATTGTGGCTTTGCTGTAGATACACTTCAACACTTCGATATAGCGATAGTCGATGCGGCATCGCTGAAGAGACTGAACCACTGCCCAGGTCTCGATGGAATCGAAGGCTTTCTCATAGTCCACATACGCTATACATAGTGGCCGATTATACTCCTCGGTTTTCTGTATAATCTGCCGAAGCGTATGGATGTGGTCTATGGTACTATAGCCTTTTGCGGAAACCGGCTTGTTCGGGTGGCTGGAAGTCGTCAAACCTGCGTGCGAGACGATTCGTGATTACCCTCGAAAACAACTTATAAACGTGGCTCAGAAGTGAGATGGGTCTGTAGTTCTTCAACAAGGTGTTGTCACCTTTTTTGAAGAAGAGCACCACCACACTTCTGCTCCACGCTTCTGGCGTATTACCGTCAAGTATGACGGAGTCGAACAGCTTCTGGAGGACTTTAAGTACCGGTTTTCCACCCGCTCTCAGAAGCTCAGTCGTAATTCCGTCATCGCCAGGTGCCTTGTTGTTCTTAAGTTGTTTGAGGGCCATCCTAATCTCATACAGGCTGACTTCCGGGATATTTTCGGTAAAGTGTCGGGTTAGCTTGGCTCTGGGGTCTTTTGCCATGCTAACGACAGGTTGTGCTTGTGTAGAGGTGTATAACTGTTCATAGAACCTCTCAATCTCCTCCAAGATCTCGGGCTTCGACGAGACGACGTTACCACTATCGGTCTTCAGTTTGGTCAATTGACTTTGCCCAAGAGACAGATTTCTTGCGAACACTTTCGAGCCTTTGTTCCGCTTAATCGCTTCTTCAATACACGAAGTATTGAAGCAGCGTATGTCGCGTCGCACACAAGTAGATATCTGTCTATTGAGCTGTCTGTATGCCGTCATGTCGACCAAAGACTGCAATCGCATATCTCGCCTAACCGCCATGAGATTCAGAGTATGATCGGAGAGCTTTTGGGTTCTATTCTGGCGTCGGCTCTTATAAAATTTCCTGCCAACTGCTTGAACAGTTTCCACCAGCCTGTCGTTTATTTCGTCCGCCGTTACGCATTCATCTAAGGCTTCGAAGCGATTTTGAAGTTCGAGTTGAAAGTTATCGGGATCTTCGATTTGAGCATAATTTGGTCGGAGCGTGGACTTCATTAGACGTGATCTTTCGAACTTAATGTTTAGATTCAGCGTGCCTCTTACAATACGGTGATCGCTGCCGGTCTTAACCCTACTGATCACAGAGACATCGCTGAATATTTGCCGTTTAGTCGTCATAATGAAGTCGATCTCATTTTTTGTGGAACCATCTGGGCTAATACAGGTCCATTTTCGTTGTGGCTGTTTCTTGAAAAAGGAGTTCATCATAAAGAGGCTCTCCCTTTCCAAGAAATCAGCTAGACGTTGCCCTCTTGGGTTCCGCTGCCCATATTCGAATTGTCCCACTCTCAACTCATCACCGCTACGTTTGCCTAGTTTCGCGTTGAAGTCTCCCATCACAACTGTGAAATGTGTTGGCGAGACATGTATGGCTTTGGAGATGTCCTCATACATGGTCTCAACCTCTTCGTCGGGATGTGTCGAGGTCGGTGCGTATACCTGTATGACCTTCAATGAATACCGGTCGGTTATTTTAAGTACAAGGTATACAACCCTGCTCGACACACTCTCGATCATTAACACGTTGTTGACGAGAGACTTGCGGACGATAAACCCGACACCCCCTTGGGATTGTTGATCTCCCTCCCGGTAGTAAAACAAGTTGCCGGATTCGAGGGTTATTCTGTCCTCGCCCTGTCTACGGACTTCGGATAACCCTATGATATCCCAGCGCAACTTGTCCACTTCTTCTTCCAGCTCCACAATCTTCTCGTCAGCCCTCAGAGTCCGTGCGTTGTACGTTGCCAGGTCGAGTCGTTGGGTTTGGTGGCGGGGTGTCTGCCGGGGATTCTTAGCACCCCATGCTCCGCCGGAACCAAGGCTGCCACCAACGCCTGGAATAACGGAGCCGCCGGGGACTAGGGGCCGTTTCTTTTTTGTGACCATCATAAATATGGGGGGGTGTTTGCCATAGTCACCACGCTTGGCAGGCGGGTTGGTGACCGCGGAGCCAGTCCTTTGCACCGATGACGCCGCTGCCCGTCACCGGCCAGGTCAATTTAGGACTGGCTTTTAAATGGATATACCGCCATTGGTTCGGTCGTCAGAGCCTCGTTAGTTGGCAGCAGGGTGTACCGCGCGCAGGAGAGGTTGACATTTGGGGAAATTAGATGTTTAGCGCTTCCCCCTTACACCCCGTGTGTCTAGATACGATTATTTACGGCAATTTAATTAGAATAAATGATATAAGTATTTATAAATGATAACAAGATATTCAAATTACTATTGTAAATTAAAAAACTAATCTCCGAATAACCCACCTCTAACTGCTCCCGGCGCAAAAGTGCCCATGATGCTCGCCGCGTTCCCACGCTGAATGGCAATGGCCAACCTTTGCTCCAGGAACGCACCAGAGCGGGAGTCACCCGTATTCTCCCTGAGCCTGCGCCCCAATTCTGAGAGGAACCCTTTAGCCTCTGCGCCCCAACAACCCAAGGTCTCCACGGCAACAGGTACAAATTCGTACTGCGACACCAACATACCATACTTCCGCTTCTTCTTATCAGCGGCATCCTCTGCCGCGGCCGATGGTGAGTGGATAGTGCGACCTAGGTGGCTGGCGGCGACAGTGCTGACGCAAGTGGCGTCCCAAATTAAGCACTTCCCGTTCTTCCAGGGCACCAGAGTCAACCCATCCGGTCTCTTGCCGTCCGATCTGCATAGGCCCGGGGGCTCAAGTACGCATGGAACTCCCGCCGACACTAAGGCTCTCCGAACTATGTCATTGAGTGCATGGTGTCGCGAGAACCTTCCTGCACACCGTCGGCAACTCAAAGCGTGATGGCCATTGGCTTCTACCAGGGAGCCGCAGGTGCATACGTGGGGTTCACACACCTTGCAGCCCAGGCGAAAAGCCACCGCAACGCGCAACGAGTTGTTATCCAATAAGGTGCCTAGGTGAGGAGAAGGTAGCGCCTGCAACCAAGCCCCAGATTCAGGCTGCGAGACGGCCCGGAGTCTGGCCATATCCGCTCCCGAGGCACATGCCCAAAGTTGTGCTTGGACCCGCTTGACCCCAATAGCATCCCACGCCCGTTGGCTTTGAGACTCTACGGGAGTCGACTCCCCGGAGTTGAGGGCACTCCAGACCATCAAAGCGTCAGAAGCATAAGGTAAACTTTCCTCGCCACCATTTGAATTTAGAATAGTAGCGGCAAGATCAGCAACCCCATGCACCGACGCAAGGAAAGCAGGCAGGCCGACATCTCGCGCACAACGCACCCCTAGACCCCCAAACCGAATTGGAAGAGCTGCCTGTGACCATTGACGTTCATCAAGGGCAACGTTAAGAATAGACTCAACCGCCGATTTCAGAGCCTCGTCAAACGCAGACACTTCAGCCGGATATTTCCAGGTGGGGGCCGTCCGCAACAAGTATGTTATTTTAGGAACGGCGAAGCACATTCGCAATAACACTATCGCCACGTGCGCGGAAATGTTTTTAAGGCGGTCACGAGTGCTGAGAAGAAGCCTCGTACGAGAGATAATGGCCTCCGGAACGGCATCTGCAAAAATCGGGGACCCCAATAGAGTGAAATCCGAAGTCGACACTTCCTTAAGTCCTGGTAATATAGAACTGAAATGCGCAAAGTTTCCGCGCGCTTCCACACTGCAGGGGAAAAACTCGCATTTGGAAGGGTTCACCACGAGGCCGAGATCCTTGAGGAGTGGGATAAGTATCCCAAGGTCCTGAAATACCTCTTCCGGTTTACCTCCGATAGTGCCATCGTCTAAATACCATATGTTAAGAGAGGATTTTAGTTCAACGATGAGCTTGTGAATGGCCAAGCTAAAAACGAGTGGTCCTAGTGGATCTCCTTGCTGAGCTCCTACTTGTGAAAGCATGAAATTGTCATTGAAACAAAGTTTGGAAGGAGTTCTATAAACTTGGTGGAGGAAAGGGTAGATAGAAGGAACTTTTTCCTTTACCTCCCTCAACAGGACGTCCCTTTCCAAGGTATTGAAGGCATTAGCAATATCAATTTTCAGCACGACATTACCCGCATTGCTCGGGTTCATTACGTACGAACGCGTCGCGTGAATAGCCGCTTCACAGCCCAGACGCGTCCCAAACCCTAATTGATGTGGTACCAAATATCCTGCTATCTCGTCCCTAACAGCGTGGCATGCCAGCTTAGCAGCGAGACGGCGAAAAATGCTGCCAACAGCAATAGGTCTTAAGCCTCCGCCCTTTTTTTCCAATGCGCATAGCGACAGTATTTATAAATAAATATTTATGTATATAGATTTGCAAATTTTTTTTGAAGTGAAAACTTCTTTAGGCGCGCTATGGACAGAATTTTCGTGGGCTGTGAAATGGATTGATGATCACGTGATCATCACGCTCGGATATGATAAGAAATTTCGGGTAAGCTCGGGATGCCAGAGCGAGAAAGATAATGTGGTCAACAAACGTGCCAGACCGAGAAAGACAATTGTTAGAGGAGGACATGGGACAATAGATACTCTCTCTCTCTCTCTCGCTGCTCGCTACCGGTTACCAGTGTTGACTGACACTTTAGCGACTTTGTCGCTGAAACTGGCGAATTTTTAAAACCTTTTTAGCGGATTTAAACGACGTGTTACCGACAAAGGGGAATATACTAGTGTAGTGTAGAAGGTTGGAGAAGGAAAAAGCTTATGTATTCTTCCAGACTGTTATTCCCTTAATAATTCAATCAAAACCGGCGACTTTGTTTCATAACTATTTGGCGACAAGCTCAAAATCATAGTGGCAACACTGACGGCTACCAACTCCAAAAGCCTTTTCTTTGGGCGGGAAAACACGACGGGCTTTATAATTTTCACAATCAAATTAATTAGTTTTGCTGTGTAAATATTTCGTTTCTTTCGTGTAAATATTTCGTTTTGTATACATATAGTCAATAATATAAATAAATATGAGCGTCGCTAGCGACGGGGGTGACCCCGTCGAACAGACCAGAAAAAGAAAACGAATGAAGCCAAATCCAAGTGAAAATGTTTCTTACAAACTATTTAGAAAACCCCTTTATAAGAGAAAGAGACTATTCCCAGAAAATCGTAGTGGAGTATCCAGTGTAGTGTATGTGGAATCGACGGAACAGGAGAAAGTCGGTAACAAAAATCCTATTACACTCACCAACCTTTTTGCGGACAATGTAAGTTGGAGTAACTTTTAAAAAGCCGGCCCCGGCCAACAACTTTTTGAACATGGACACTTTTTTTACTAACCATAAATGTGTATACAATCTGGGTATACAAATAAGTACTGGCTGAGTAACCTTAGTATTTATTTCGCGCGGACTAAGTCGCGGGTAACAGCTACTTTGTATATAAATAAAATTTCAATAAATATTTACTTTAATTTCTGGCTTGTTTTACTCGTTTATTCAACTAATACGATCCATAATATTTTATTATAATACGGGCTTTATAATTTTCACAATCAAATTAATTAGTTTTGCTGTGTAAATATTTCGTTTCTTTCGTGTAAATATTTCGTTTTGTATACATATAGTCAATAATATAAATAAATATGAGCGTCGCTAGCGACGGGGGTGACCCCGTCGAACAGACCAGAAAAAGAAAACGAATGAAGCCAAATCCAAGTGAAAATGTTTCTTACAAACTATTTAGAAAACCCCTTTATAAGAGAAAGAGACTATTCCCAGAAAATCGTAGTGGAGTATCCAGTGTAGTGTATGTGGAATCGAAGGAACAGGAGAAAGTCGGTAACAAAAATCCTATTACACTCACCAACCTTTTTGCGGACAATGTAAGTTGGAGTAACTTTTAAAAAGCCGGCCCCGGCCAACAACTTTTTGAACATGGACACTTTTTTTACTAACCATAAATGTGTATACAATCTGGGTATACAAATAAGTACTGGCTGAGTAACCTTAGTATTTATTTCGCGCGGACTAAGTCGCGGGTAACAGCTACTTTGTATATAAATAAAATTTCAATAAATATTTACTTTAATTTCTGGCTTGTTTTACTCGTTTATTCAACTAATACGATCCATAATATTTTATTATAATACGACATACCTACCTAATACAAAAATCAGCTAATGAAGTTTTCACTTCTGCCGTGTGGTCTTAAGCACACACCTTTTTTTTAATAAAGAGTGACGAGACGAGCAGGACATGTGCTTGATGGTAAGCAACATGCCTGCCACATAGCAGCCCAATAAATACAATATTTAATTAGTTATATTATATTTATGCATGAAATATGTATTATATTATGTATGCATGTATAAAATGTATATTTGTAAGTATGTAGGTATGTTATGTTGTATGAATGCTCACAAATGTATGGATGTTTGTTGCTCAATCACGTCGTAACGTATGTACGGATCGGGCTGAAATTCGGAACACAGATTAATAGCCTGGAAGAACACATAGGCTACTTTTTATGCTCAAACGCTCGATCAGACTCTCCCTCAGTACCTGAGTTTGCTGCCCACTGGCTCTCGCGCTAGATATGAAACTTAAAAAGAGTTGCGCTTATCAGATCTTATCAGTAGCGGATGTGGTATTTTGGTGCTTCATGTGTGGGAGGGTGTGTGTGTTTTTTTTTTTTAAATAAAGAGTGACGAGACGACACGACATATGCCTGATGGTAAGCAACATGCCTGCCATATAACAGCACAGTGGCACGCAGCTATTGGAACATGAAGAGCCCAAATCATTACCTAGCACCGCACTGCGCTCGTCACCCAGAGATCTAAGTTGTTATATATCTAAGCCCTGTAATTTCTCTGGAAACATTGCCCTTCAGACCGGAACACAGTAATGTTTGCACATTACTGCTTGGCGGTAGAATAATTGACAAATGTGTCGTACTTCCCCAGGCGGACTCTGCTAAGAGTCCTACCACTACAGAAAAGCGTGTGTGTGAAAGGGTGTGAGGGTGTGTGTGTGTGGTGGGTGAGTGTGTGTACGCATGGAACGCTGGGTAACCTTGTTATTGGCAGCGAACTCGATCAAGTCGCAGATGCTCTTGGCGGTGAGGCCTCGCACCAGCCTATTTACACACTTCAGCTCTAGCTCCGGCATGATGTACAACGTTGCCAGGATCAACAACTGCTCGAGGCCAGAGTTCGGGAGCGTGCGCTGGTACACGTAATCCTGAGGAAAGCAAACATGTTACCTACAAGCTCTACTAGTAACTACCAACTACTTAATTCGTGTAGAATTGTATAGAATGCGTATTCATTAACAATTTAGGTGCATTGCGTTACAGGGCTTTAAAATACCCTGTACGCAACTCGCCTTTAGAGCGGTAAGGAAACAGGTTTACTCGTAGTGTAGAAAAGAGATAATTATACATCAGAGATGTGCTATTTATTTGGTGATCTTATTGCTAAGAGCGATCTCTTCCAGGCAATCGCAGAATGGAAGAGGAGAAGTGAAGAATAAGGCGACGGGAAAGCACAAATAATGAGTAAAAGATAGTTCAAATACATAAATTGAAAAATTTGAGGTTGGTAGGTATTATTTAATTAGAAGAGATATAATTTGCACCTTCTTACCAAGTCATGAGGCTAATTTATAAGTGAAAAATAAAATTCACCGAATGTATTGGTTGCAAATACTATTATTGTTTGACCTATTTTAATGAAAAACACCCATAAATAGGCTTATATCTATTTATGGGTGTACCAAGCCGACGACGATATGACCATATTGGATACACGGTGTCGGTGGTTATCGGCAACGGCGTAACTGAGGCGGGTCGTGATGTTGGGGGTGGACTTTGTGGCTGCTGTGGGGTGGATGCCACCGCGGGCGAGGACCGCCGGTCGCCGGTCGCCATGCTACCGGACCTTTTTTTTATCGCGTTTAGGTCCGCGTTTGACCACCAACTCGCCCGATGGTAAGCGACGGTATGGTCGAAGATGACGCACGTTGACCTAGAAAGTACCTATTCACTCTGACCTTGAAAAGTTCTAGATTGTATCTCTCAGGGAACAAGGAGGCCGGCAACTTATTCCATTCTAAAGCTGTACGTACGAGAAAAGTGGATTCAAACCGTTTTGTACGGATTTTGGGAATATCCACAGTGTATGGGTGATATTGGGCCGACTTACGACTTGTCCTGTAGTGGAAAGGGGAAGGCAATATTAGGTCGTGTAAATTCGCTGCACACTCTCCAAAATGCATTCTGTAAAATACTGTCAGACTAGCCACTTTTCGACGATGTTCTAGGCTTAGCAGCTTCTTAGCTACTAAGTCTCTATCACCTATTAGCCGAACAGCGCGCCGTTCTACCGAGTCAAGAGCTCCGAGCTGGTATTTTGCCTATCCATCCCATAGGTGGCGAGGCCTCTTCTCACAAAGATACAATCAAGGCCATAATCCGGTATGATAACAAAGCTTCGGGTAAACTCAGGACCACGGCTATTGGCCATATAGAAATGCGTCAGCCAATGGGAAATGCTGAAAGGGCGTGGACAGGCCACCATGGCATGACCATCTAGAAACGCACGCACGAAACGCAAACGCCAAGGGGAAATGCTGACGCATTTCTAGATGGCCATGCCAAGATGGTGAGGCCACGCCCTCCGGTTACACCCGTGTAGTTTCCAAGGTCAGCTATCAAATTATGAGTTTTATGTTTTCGCTTCTATCGGCAGTTCCTATAACTGCCAATTTTTTTTTTACCTTGAGACCAACCAGCGTAGCTCTAGAAGTGTCCGGCACGTCCATATATCCCTCCGAGATTTCTTTCCACGAGCCGCCAAACATGCACCGGAATACCGGGCTCGCCGTCACGAATACCGCCCTGCGTGCAACCATAACAACAGTATCAGACGTAGGCCTGTGCTAATTCGTCATTAATTACGATTTCAATGTATCTTTGCTTTAGGTATACAGCAGAAACAGACACAGTCCGTCGAAACATATTTAAAGATTGTATGTGTGCCATCCATCTTAGTTACTTTAACATCTTGGTTGATAATAATCTCTCTTACCTAGCGAAAATAGGCCAAGATTTTCATCAATGGGGACATAAAAGTTGGTTGCTTGTAAGTTGCCTACTTTTTATTTTTAGCGGAGAGCAGAGCGGAGACTAGATGTGTTGTGACTAATTCATTAAATGGCTTGAAATCCAAGTTTATATATGAATGTGTGGATTTTAAGCCATGTGATTGGTGATTGGCGGCACGGCTCATCTTCGCTCCGCCTCAGTGGTACCACAACCTTAGGCTGAGACTCCATTACAGCGGAGATGTGTGAGCGGAGACGAAATGTTTTTAGGGTTCCGTACCTAAAGGGTAAAAACGGGACCCTATTACTGAGACTTCGCTGTCCGTCCGTTCGTCCGTCTGTCTCCAGGCTGTATCTCAAGAAAGGTGATATCTAGACAGTTTAAGTTTTCACAGATGATGTATTTTATAGCTGCTTTAAAACAAATATTAAAAATAAAAATAATTATTTATTTTACAAATAGATATTTTGGCAGATATATGATATATACATTATGACTATGATGGGGGGGCAGATTTTCGCCATTTATTTGCCAATGGTACGGAACCTTTCGTGCGCGAGTTCCACTTGCACTTGGCTGGCTTTATAAACAACCAATAGAATTTCGTTATTTTCGTTATCCACACATCTCGTCTCCGCTCATCTCCAGTGGAGACGTCTCTTCTCGTCTCCGCTTCAGACATATCCGCACATCTCCGCTTTGCTGGAGTCTCAGCCTTATGCTATTAGAGCTAACAAAGATGACCCTATCTTTATTAAATAGCATAAACAGACTGATTTATTAAGTTTTCACTGCTAAGATTCAGGGGTTTCTGTCTGGGTTAGCGGATGACATAAATAATCTTGAAATATGTTTTTTTTTTTAAAGAAAGAGTGACGAGACGACCAGGACATGTGCCTGATGGTAAGCAACATGTATGCCACATAACAGCACAGTGACACGCAGCTATTGGAACATAAAGAGTCCAAATCATTACCTAGCACTGCAGTGCGCTCGTCACCCAGAGCGTGGTACTTCTACCCACTAAAGTTAGGACATCACGGCTTCGTAGGTGTAATAATAGAATAGATCTGAGTTGAAATTTCATTGAACGCGTGTTTTAATTAAATTTTAACGATCCCCGTTATTTCCCTAGCTGTGTGACCAAATGGCTGAATATTATTCAGGAACTTGGTCCGTGGAACGCGCTGTTTAGTAAAAAGGCTAGGCTATTGATTGACTAATTAGTTTATACATCGTGCATGTATATTTTTTTGTTCATTTCGTCATCATGGTGTACATTTATATGCATTGTGTATATGTCAACAGGAATCGTTAGTTTATCAACTTTCGGAAAATAACAAACGGCAGTTGAAATACATTCATGTATTATTTTATAACATATTTGCTCGTAAAGGGTCTCTTATTGGACCAATTTCTGTATCGTAATGTATCTTATTACGTACTTGTGCTGTAATGTGTAATGTAAAACGCACGGTTTCAAAATGCTCCGCCCACAGACTAGGTAGAGAGATATGCTCCGTCTAAAACGAAAGGTACCTTTTTATATCTTAGTAAAGAGTTTTTATGTCAGAAAAGTGTGGTCAACATTTTATGAATAAAATTAACTTTGAGAGGTAAAATATAATAAAGAATTATTAAATTCGTTAATTTAATTAATTTAGACCATAAATTATAGAAATTAAATTACTTTAATGTTTCTGTAACAAAACACAAAAATATTAATTTACTTTATTACTAACTAGCGGCCCGTCCCGGCTTCGCACGGGGTCAATATTTTTTGTTAAGTAGGTATGCTAAATGAAACGTACATGAGCAAATTTTTCCAAATGATCAAAATTAGAAACCAAAACTTTAAACAGTAAAAACATTAAACTGGCTCGGGTTGCGATCAGCGGGATTGAATACGGCTGATTAAAAAGCCGCCGGAATGTATTCGACGCCATACGTCATTCAACACGGCTAGCCGTTAAGTAATAAAGCGAGAGATTAGCCGCCTCTTTCACAATTTTTAGTTCCGATTCTTAACACTCATGGCACTGCCTGACATAACAACAACTATGGCATTGAATAGGTACCTATTGTAAGTGTGTTGCTAAATTGCTAAAGTGACAGTGGATTCTGGAGTTCGGAGGGATTGTACACAATATTATTGGAGTGTCACTTGTCACCCTGGGTGTTACTTGGAAACTATTTCGTTTCCACCGTCCACCTTGTTAAGACTAAATCGGACCGGGTTGGTTACATGAGACCCAGATCCGACTCGGAGCACACCGACTCCATCTAGTCTTGGCGCTACTACCTCTGGAGTGTATTAAAAAAAATGCGGGAGCCAGAAGCTCAAGGGAAGTCCTGAGTGGAGCAAGCCATGCAAGTAGCCGTAGTGTATCGCAGGCCGAGTATGGAGAAGCGACACTCAGGGCTGACCGCAGAGCTTCTGGCGGGAGCCCACTCGGAGTCAAATCTCGATGATAGACCCTTGTCTATGGAAGTGCACCATGTTTCTTAGGTGTACCGTTACCGATATCAATTTATGGGCTTTCAAACTTTATGTGAGAGGTAAAATGTTGTAAAAAAATATTAAGGAATACCGTAAGTAATCGGTCAGTTTTTTCGGATGAATGAAATTAATTTTGATTTTGTTTATATAAATTATGTTTTTTTAAATTTGGTCACCCTATAATATTATCAGTAATACAATACGACTGAATGTGGGCCGCCTTATTGAAGAACGTATCGCAATGACAATGCGGCTAATCGTTGAACCGCCGCATTACAAAAAGGCACTGTTTTTCAAAACGGCTAGCTGTAATGTAATACGGCGGAAACAAAATAATAATATTACCATAAATCGTAGAACCTAAGATAAGCCCTACCAAACTTCAGGGCGCACGCAATCATGTCAACGTTGGGAAGAGTGAGCTCACTCTTTCCGTTCTAGTCGGTTGCAGGACGCGGTGGACGCCGGACGTTTTTACCTATCATTATTCGTTGTCAATAACCAAAATAAGTAGCACCACAGCAAATCTCGCCGCTAGCGATTGTACGGGTCAAGTAGATTGGTTTTATGTAAACCAGATACGATACACACAGAGACGCAGTTTATTACCGATGTCAAGGTGCTCTGGGCACATCTATTGATTTATATCGATGAATATTACCACAAACAACTCTCAGCCTCAACGGACACCGGGAAATTGAAGCTTCTCTCAAAGGGATTTCCCATTGGCTATAATTTTGTAACAAACCCCCGTCTCGGCATGCGGCTTGGTAAGTTTCTTTTACACGATTTTAAAGTCTTGGAACCATGTACCAACGTGGTACATGATAAAAAAGTATTCTGAGATAAAAACACTCTGACTGGGAAGGATGAACGCTGTACACTCTTCCTAATTCTGCATCTACCATAGATCGTAGAACCCAAGATTGGCCTTCCCAAACTTCAGAGTGCACGTAATTATGTCAAAGTTGGGAAGAGTGAGCTCACTCTTTCCGTTCTAGTCGGTTGCAGGACGCGGTGGACGCCGGACGTTTTTACCTATCATTATTCGTTGTCAACAACCAAAATAAGTAGAACCACAGCAAATCTCGCCGCTAGCGATTATAGGGGTCAAGTAGATTGGTTGTTTGTAAACCACTTACGATACACACAGAGACGCAATTTATTACCAATTTCAAGGTTCTCAGGGCACATCCATTGATTTGTTTCGATGGCATGTACCGCCACGTTGCGCCGCGCCGCGCTACAGTCGGCGCGCCGCGCCGGCCCGTCGCGTCGTTTTATTATTATTTCGACAGGATGGAATTTTTTAACTTCGTAATATCTTTTGAATGCAATGTCCGATTTTAATAATTCAAAAAGGAATCAGTAGGTATTAAAGCAATCTTGAATACGAAATAGTTTATTTGGATAAGAATTAATACAAATGTATGGATAACATGGCCTGAATTTGATCGGCATATTTATCTTCTTTTAAAATGTAAAAAAGCAGTTGTAGCGACGTAATTACAGTAGTTAGACATATGGACTCGCGAGGTTTTTTGTAGATTTTAATACGTTTTATAATATTGTAGAACATTGTTTTGTTCTATCATTGGCACTTCCCGCAGCGTATGCGATGAAAGCCATTTTATGGCTGTTTTTTTTATACCTTGCGTTGGTTTTAGTAAAGAAATCAAAGTAATTCTATTTTTTTCTCGTAATAAAAGTAGCCTATGTTACTCAGTGATAATGTAGCTCTCTTTTGGTAAAAGAATTTTTGAAATCGGTTCAGTAGTTTTTGAGTTTATTGGTAACATACAAAAATACAAAATACAAATCTTTCCTCTTTATAATATTAGTATAGATGGCTAATGGCATACCGGCTGGTTCTGTGCCGTTGCTTAAAAAAAAGGCGCCGATGCGCGCGCATTGCTAATCTGTGATCAATTAAATATTATTCCGCGCCTTTTTTTTTTGCTGTATTGTTTTTAGGGTTCCGTAAAACGTAAAAACGGAACCCTTATAGATTCGTCATGTCTGTCTGTCTGTCTGTCTGTCTGTCTGTCTGTCTGTCTGTCTGTCCGTCCGTATGTCACAGCCACTTTTTGCCGAAACTATGAGAACTACAGTGTGGAAACTTGGTGAGTAGATGTATTCTGTGAACCGCATTAAGATTTTTACAAAAGAAATTAAAAAAAATAAAAATTAGGGTTGCCCCTCATACTGAGAACTGAAACTCAAAAAAAAATTTTTCATCTATCCTACACGTGTGGGGTGTCTATCGATAGGTCTTCAAAAATGATGTTGAGGTTTCTAATATAGTTTTTGTCTACACTGAATAGTTAGCGCGAGAGACACTTCCAAAGTGCTAAAATTTGTGTCCCCCCCCCTCTAACTTCTAAAGTAAGAAAATGAAAAATCTAAAAAAAATATATGATGTACAACACCATGAAAACTACCAACGAAAATTAGTTTGAACTCGATCTGATAAGTAGTTTCTTTTTAGTACGTCATAAATACACTATTATTAAAACTTCGATCAAAGTTACAACGAACTACAAGAACTATGTGTACTATGTATATTATTTTACTTGCTGCAACGGAACCCTTCATGGGCGAGTCCAACTCGCACTTGGTTACTTTATTATTTGAAAATGTCGTCAGAGTTTTATTTATTTCTTCGCAAATATGTTATAAAACGTCGTATGACATACGTGCGCTTTGATAATTACAGCCTCTGCTAATTATAGCTCTCGCCTTCGGCTAGAGCTAGCAATATAGCTTAGGCTGTAATTATCAACTTAGCGCACTTATATCATAATGTACTATAACGTACGTAAATTGATCAATTTACGGCGTGTTGCCGATAAATAATCCGACAAAGGCGAGGTATGCGCTGATTGGTTCAACGACTCACGTGTTTTACACCGGTCCCCACCAGCCGGGTGAACCCTAAGAAGTTTTTTTTTACAACGGTTCACCTGTCAGATCCTTGGGAAATATGTCCGTTTGCGTTGTTATATTACCAAGTCGGACCGTTACGGTTACATAGGACCCAGATCCGACTCGGAGCACCCGATTCCACTTAGTCTGGTGGCTACTCTGCCCCTCAAGTGTTTATAAAAACTGCCAGCTGGGAGCAAGAAACTCAAGAGAGGTCCTGTGTGCAGTGAGCCATGCGAGGCCAAGCGTAGCGAAGAGGAGAGGCGGCGAGCGAAGTGAGTTGCAGACCTCCGTAGTGGAGCGCAGGCCGAGTATGGAGAAACAAAACTCAGGGCTGACCGCAGAGCTTCTGGCGGGGCCTTCCGGTGTCAAAAAGTGCACCAATATCAAGTTAAGGGCTTTCAAGTTTTATGTGACAGGTGAACCGTTGTAAAAAAAACTTTTGACGGTTCACCCAGGTGGTCTCAAGAGGTAGACGGTAGGTAGGTAGGTAAGAACTAAGAACTCTGAATAAACACTTGCCAAATGCTTATAATTAATGCCATCGAACAATCAGAGAACAGTGTATTAATTGAGGGGTAATAGTGTACCGTTAAATAGTACGCTGAGCAACGATTGACTCATTTGTGGATGATTTTACTTGCAGCAAAATCGTAATTTATTAAATGACGGCCAGGCGCCGTTAGTTGATCAATTATCGTAAATTGATTACGTTGAATGATACATTTCAACCACCGTTTGTTATTTTCCGAAAGTTGATCAACTGCCTAGTGAATTGATCAACTAACAATTTTTGTTATTTTCCAGTGACATATATACGTACATAGAAACACATAATAATATTTTTCATCTCACGTAGGTAGTAGGTTTGCTCTTCGATATCCGAGTGCAAAAATGAATTTGGAAATCATCGCTGACATCAAACGATATCTCGGTCCCATCGTTGATGCTGGAATGCGACACATCGTGGCAGGCGGTTGTTTCGTACAGACGAACGTGAACGAGAGATCTTGTCCGATCTCTAAATGTGACAACGTTGATCTGGATGTCGCAGGAGGATCTTCCGCACCCTTCTCCAACCCCCATGAAAAGGGACTCTGAGCGACGAATCTGAGGGTCCGCCGCTTAACAACTATAGCCCCTGAGATGAAGCGCGCGGGTTCCTAGTGTATTTAAGTCGAGAGTGATTCGGTTTCTTCTAGGCATAGAGAAAATATAATCGAGAGTTGTAACGTTTTACTTTTAAATTTTGCCACTATAAGGCGATTTCGCGCAATATCAATCGGCCCACAAACAAACGCAGACTAGTTGTGACCAGTACTTCGACCGGTACGCATTCTGTTGTTGCTAGATACGTCTCATTCGCACTCTTTGACTTGAATTTCTCCTTTTACTTGTCTTTACTATAAATTCTAGGGTTGGTTGATTGGTCTAAGTTCATGTCACTCACGCAGAACCAATCAAAGCGAGTTAGACGGCTCGAAGCTTGGTCAGATTTCAAGAGGAACAATTATTAATATTATAGCCAAATAGTTACTCTCCGTATATTTTCTCTATGCTTCAAGGCAAGTACTCTCCATCGTGCACTGCATTGTCGCTTAACATTAGGCGAGACGACGGTCAAGTGCAAATATATCAGTGTAAAAAAAACTCTATAGTTTTATTTCATAAATTATTTCATAAGTCATAGAACTAGTTCATCTGCCAAAGCCAGGATGACCCAAACTTTATAATGGGGTGTCATTGTTTGGTATGTTGGGAGTATGTGTTCACGGGTTCACGGGCTCTTTAGTCCATAAGTTAAATCAAAAAGTCAAGTGTTTTTTACACACTAAAGGGTCGGACCATTAAAAAACTTTATAGTTTGTTCGAATGTGACGCCCCACCTGTGTATACGAACAGCACCACCTTCGCCACGCAGCTCGAAGTCAGTAAACTCTTCGTCACCATGTAACAGCGCGAAGGAGTTGACGTATTTGAGAACATCTATCGTGACCTTGACGTCAAACGCACAATAAGAATCAAGATGCCTGTTCTCCTGGATCAGGTGCCAAGTACCATCATCGATCGTGAAGATCTTGTCTTTGATCGCGAACTCGGGGCAACTGAACTTGATGGTATACGTGAGGTCGTCTTCGTTGGGACCCTGATTGAAGAATCTGTAACAATGTAACATGAGTCTGTAAACTAGTACCCGTTATCTTCTATATCTATCTATATCTATACTTATAATAAAACTGTAGCGGGTCGAATTCTGTACATTGAAGATATTTTGAAAAAAAAATTTTGGGGGCACTCCATAGTCGATACTGATGGCGAAACTGCATTTTTTTTCTTTCATGTCTGTCTGTCTGTCTGTCTGTTTGTCTGTCTGTGTGTATAGGGAACTCACATCACGCCGAAACTACTGATTCAATTCAAATGAAACTTGACATGATTTAAGATCATACTAAGTAGATGGTAGTTGTCTACTTTTAATCCCCAAATTCTGCACGGTTTTTGTGCAGAAAGGGGTTAAAGTCAGAATGTGTTTTTGGTTGTAACTCATGTTTGCGTTGTTCACTTTCGTTAATTCTTATTTTGTTAGAAAGAACACATTTTTAATATAGTCTCATCAAAATTTTAGCATTACTGGTCGTGTGGTTCGGAAATAACATAGAAATTAAATAATAACGGAATTAATAAGTTCGGTACATACAAACTTCTAAGTATTCTGTGACAATGTAAACAACAGCAGGTCTACTACGAAGTTCGATAAACGATATATCGGCCGAACTTATGAAGTTTCCGACCACGAAAGACAATCGGTCGGTTGATCAGATCGGCCGTTTCGTTCGATCCGACCCTTATCCGACCTAAGTCTATATCTTTCGACCCGAAATGTATCGATCCGAATGTTTTTCGTGGTAGGCTACAATCCGATTCAGCTGTCGGTCGGATGCGATCATTCGGAGTTTGTTTTGGTAGTAGAACTGCTGGGATGTAAGGGCGCGTTCACATATAACGTCCGTTTTACAGGTCCGTTTAAACGTATGTGTTACTAGCGTATGTAGTTGTATGAGCGAGTTCACACAGCATACAGCATTCCGGATCTAGTAAAAACTATCGATCCGATAAAATAAACAGCAATCCGTTTTACAGGTCCGTTTAAACGTATGTGTTATAAGCGTATGTAGTTGTATGAGTTAATTCAGACAATAATACTGTATTCCGGATCCAGTATACTGATCCATTTATCGGATCGAAACCGCGCGAGGCTTGGCACGGGTGTGCGCGGGGTGTGGGGTGCTGGACGCAGCCGCCATTAGACCCAATACAACACGACAACGTCCATCCTCGTTGAAAGTAGGCGAACACCGAAGAACGAAAGTGCAGCAGCGTATCTCCAGTAGCGACGGGTCCGTTAAAAAGGATCATGTAAATGTGTGTGAATACTATCTCCAGTAGCGAAGGATCTGTTAAAAAGGATTCTGTAAATGATGTGTGAATACTATATCCAGTAGCGACGAATCCGTCGTCAAGGATCCGGTAAAAACGGGCATTATGTGTGAACGCGCCCTTACGGAGGTAATTTTATCGGATTCGAAGGCGGAGTCGGAGTTTTAAAATTTGATTTATCGGAGTCGGAACCGAATTTGGAGGCATAGGCAGGATTAGAAGTGGTGGCAGGAGATACATTTTTATTTGGGTATTTTTTTTTTGCCAAACACGTGGACACGATAAACATTGACGAGCAATTGATTTAGGAAGTTGGGATTTTGTATTTTAATTTACTATCCACCACAATAAAGGATTATCTCCAATATTTATACACCTTACCTCCGATTATAACCTCCGTTTTAAAAGTTTCGGAGCCGAAGTCGGAAACGAAGGTCTAATAGTAATCGGAGGTTTCGACTTATCGGAATCGGATTCGAAGCTCTTTCCTGGTACACACACAGTACTCAAATCCGTCATCCGTCATCAATCGTCATATAATAATATGACAGTACCTGTCTTATGTTTTTCCACAAAATGGCAGCTCATGGTACGAAACACAATCTGATATTTTATTAGAAAATGTGTAATGTAGTATTTATTGTAGTAGCGACAATATGAATACATCATCTGTGAAAATTACAACTCTCTACACCTCATTCCAAATGTCTGTGAATAAAAGGTAAACAAACCAATGTCACTCTCAATATGACATATCAGCATTTCTCAACCTTTGTTTTACAAGATAGTTTGTAGTACCTTTTATTGCTTGCCCTTTTAAATTTTCATCACAAAATAAGGCTAAATATATATGTATGGATATCATAAACACCCAAATATATGTTCCCACTGCTGGGACTTGGAACAATCAACACATTGCCGCTGTAAAAAATCGTCAGACACAAGAATCTGCAATTGCTGAACATCTGATTGATGCTAAAATTGGTCATTGGATCGAGATCCACGACCCGAAGGTTCTATCTACCGAATGTCATTACTACGCAAGAATGGTTCGGGAAGCATTGGAAAATAAAAAAACATAGGTATATATTTCAACTACGACGCGATGACCACGATGCCAATAACCGAAAACTACCCGGTTTACGGTTATCGGCGTCGCGGAATCCTCTAATAAACAAATGTGTGCATAGCGCACTGAGTTTGGAGAAACCTGATATGGTTAGTGTTGTTTGTAGTGTTGGTCACCCTGCGATTTTTGAAGCCCAAATGAGGGTAGATGGAGATCTCCTCTCATTTCATAATGAGAGTATGGCGGGCATATGTACATTTATTTCTCCCACGTAAAAAAAGGAAAGGCAAAGCATTTGAGTTCGGAGAAGAATGTAACACTAGAACCAGTGACTTAGAAAAGTAATTTAGATGTTTCCTTCTATGAAAACGTTCATTTTATTTTTAACAATAATTAAATCTCGTTCAAATTGTCCTCGTATTACCCAAAACTGATCATAACACTATGATGTAATATTCTGGAAACACATACAAAAGTTTCGATCAAAATAACACAAAATTTGTGGCATTTTAGAGTGAAAATTATACAAGCTTTTGATAGTAAACAGCGTAATTTGGAACACGTATTTAGAGGTTTGCGATTTTCTCTCAACTTGTTACGACACAAGAAACCTTTTTCTCGGAGTTCTTTAGTCATACTCTTACTCTTTTATTGATAACGAGTAGTTACATGTCATAATATTCAAGATATTCAAATATTACCAATACAAGTCAATAATTTAAAAAAAAAACAGACGTCAATTTAAGATCCCATTACAATAAAAATCAAATAATACATTACATTAAAATCAAATTACATTACAATTAAAAATTCCAAATTAATGACAAAAATAAATAGAGTAAAATTAATCCATACTTGAAAATAATGGAAATGGGCATTTTTACAATATGGGCAGCAGGAGAAAAATATGGCAGGTATGTTAGAAAAATTGGCGCGTAAGAATAATTTGATGAAAGAAGTATAAATGTCTTGAATGCAACATTGAGAGTTTGAGAAACACAGATCAAATTGCTAGTACTTAAAATCATATTTCTATCATCCTACCATTACTTTCTATAACTTTTAAAATAAGATAGTATAGAATTATTTGATCAATACAAATCTAAGTATATGGTATTTAAGATCGCAATAAAGTCGAATCCTATTTGTGAAAAATATTTTAAGGCAATTTCATAAAAATACTAAGATTAAACGATGTTTATGTTATGGTATCACCTTTTTTTTGGTTTGTTTTGGTTTTCTACACAGCTTGCTGGAACGCACTATAGCTATCACCGTTCTTCAGATACAGTCTGGTGACAGACGAACGGACGAACAGCGAAGCCTCAGTAATAGGGTCCCGTTTTTACCATGTACGTATATTATATGGAAAACAGGGAGGCGGTTTTTTGATATTTACAAAAACTGGATGACAAGATGTTCAAGCCCACTACCAGTCGGAAGCGTGCCCAGCATGTTGGCGGCAGTACCACGCTGAATAGCGATGTATATGTGTTGGGCCAAATAAATGCTAGCATTTTGGTCACGCGTTGCGTCGGCGAAGCTCTCGGAAAGGCTTTTGAAGATGAAATCAGCTCCCGGCCTTCACAGGCACGATGTCTCAATTCTCAACCCCAAAGGGCTTAAATATAAAACCACTACCGAGGGTTGCATATTTCCGCCGTTTGAGACGCTAAGCTGAATTAGCCGCTGCACTGGCCCTACCATGTGTCTCTCGAAGAAGTGATGGTGCCAGAGTATCGACACAAGCTGCGTCCCACACTAGGGGCCGACTCAACTTCCAAGGCAAAAAACTCATGCCGTCAGGTCTTTTGCCATCGTCACGCGTAAGACCACTCCGGTTTGAGTAGGGCTGGGACATTAGCGGTGGAAAAAGCCAAAGTTTTGTGTGTGAATTGTTCACCAGTACCTATCTATTTATCTGGACGACGTAGTCATAGCTTCTTAAATTAGTCGAGTGAACTTTTTACTTGACTAGAAACACAGATTACAGAAATAAAACACAGATGGAACCTTCGTGAACAACACTGTGAAGCCCGTAATTAGTCATGTTGACTTAAAATTGTCAAATCAACGTTCCAAATGACTTGTATAATGTTGTCAGTTTTAAGAAAAAAGTCCCACTATTGTTGTCTTAGCTTGGGAAATCTTCACGTATAATAAACACAGCAATTGATATTTTAAAATATTAATATTATTAGCTTATTACACCGATTATGCAAGGATTTCTTGTTATTACTATTTCCCTTCTATGAAGAAAAGAATTTTGATTTTGCATGCAACTAGAAATTAACTTGAATCGCAAATAATAAAATTAGTGTAATTTACTCGCTTAGATAGGTTAAACAAAAATTAAAACAACCATCTTTACCTCCATGATATAACTATTTTTGATAAAATGCATATAGACTACCTGTATGTTATAGGTCCAAACAACAACCGAAAAAATGGTTGTCTGTAAAGTCGGTTAACTGACGATAGTTGAACGTGACAACGTCTTAATAAATCAGTACGCTGATAGCGCGAGTAGTGATACCGCTCGACTCGGCGGGTGGCGCCCTCAGCGCTCAGCTTCGTCCGTATGGCACGGATGACGAACTAACGGTAACGGCGGAACGTTACAGTTTTGCGGGCGTGCAGCCGGCTTCATCGAATTATAAGACGTTATCACGTCAAAAAAACTAACTAAATAATCATTTTAACAGTTCACTTATTATTCACCTTTTTATTGACAAAACAAGACTTTAAAATCAAGTAACCGTATAATATTAAAAAACTTAACAATTTAAAACATTTCATTTTACAAACAACGTTATGCATAATATTAACTTCGAAAATATCTTCCTTCAACAAATGTTTTATTTTATAAACCATCATTTTATAACCAATTATATTGCCACCGTTTCACTTAGATAATATATCGAATGACATTACAATACAATACAAAACACTTTATTGGCACCATAAACAAAGTTGACAAGAAGTAACACATATAATAACAAAACAAAATGGGCACAAAAGGCGATCTTGTCGCTAAAAGCGATTTCTTCCATATAACCTTTTGATTCATGAGGAAACAATATTTGTATTATTTTGGGCAGTGGTGCCACTAACAAAATAAATAAATACACAAACAAATTTTATGATGATTTTGTTTGTTGTACATTTTTATGTCATAAATTACTAATTTTACAAATTTAACATTTACCAAAATTAAATTTGAAATTATATTAAATTGAATAATACAATGCCCATCAATAATTTGGTCTACGAGTATCTTAAAAAATATAAAATCTATATTTTACCCTAAATTCAGGGAAAATAATTTCCATTTAGTATCGCCACACTAACCTATTTTCGTTGAGGTGTTGTGTTCCATTCATCACCAAAATGAAATTGCCTAAATTATATAAATAACAGTAAAACTATTCAAATTTTCCTATGAAATTATATTCCTCTTTCCTTTTTTTGTTTTTGGGAACATTGTTTGCAATGTTTGAAGACACAAGAAGGCATATTTTAAAACAAAACTTAAAATCACACGGAACTCCCGTACAACACGGAAGTCCGTTTCATACTGACTGGAGTTTGTATTTGCTTCGGCGTTTGTATTTCCTTTGTCTGCTTCAGTAGCTCTGTTCTGCGCGCTCCATCTGGTTTTATTTCTGTAATCTGTGACTAGAAATTAGTTAGTTGACGTGAAATGATAATAATTGAAGTCGGTTTTTGTTTTTTCGGATATTATTTCAATCCAAATACTGTACTAAATTTAGTGTTCAACAAGCTTCGGTGCAGAAGCAGAACCAAAGCAGAACGTTGTTTTTCTAAAATTGAATAAAATGTTATCTTACTAAGTATTATTATGTATATATTATGTAAAGGTTTGATTTGGTTGAAATTTGAAACACAGATAGTTTATATAGTCTCATATACTACCTATCATCTCGGAATAAGCATGGGCCCTAACGAAACAAATATTAACGACAGAATGACATTACCAATTAGATTGACATTTGAAACACACATGGTTTAGAGTCTTAAATATTACATCGGCTAATAAGTCTATCACCTACTACTTAGGATATCATCCTGTAAAAATGTACAAGTATCAGATCACGCACATCAGCTACAGACTCTTCATAATGTATCCTATAAAAATCCTACAAACTTAATACTGCGGCTATGCTCGATACTCCACAACCTTACTACGAGTGTGTTTGATGTTGCTTAAAATATAAAATATGAAGTTGCTATACTTGAATAAATATATTTTTGTGTGGAAAAACAAATCACTCGGTTTGTGTAATGACCACCCATCCAAATATTTTTACGTAAGTACTACGAATGCACGAATAAGGTCGCAAGATCAACGTACGCGAACGAAGTAGCGGGTTCAGCTAGTACTAACCTATAATAAAACTGTAGCGAGTCGAATTCTGTACATTGAATATATTTTGATAAACAATTTTGGGGGCACTCCATAGTCGATACTGATGGCGAAACTGTATTTTTTTTCTTTCATGTCTGTCTGTCTGTCTGTCTTTCTGTATAGGGAACTCTCATCACGCCGAATATACTGATTCAATTCTAATGAAACTTGACTTGATTTAAGATCATACTAAGGAAATGGTAGCTATCTACTTTTTGTTTGAGACTCTCAGCTGAATTAGCCGCTGCACTGGCCCTACTATGTGTATCTGGAAGATGTGATGGTGCAAGAGTATCGACGCAAGGTGCGTCCCACACACAGAAATCTAAATATAATTAGATTTCTGTGGTCCCACACTAAGTCCGACTCAACTTCTAAGGCAAAAAACTCATGCCGTCAGGTCTTTTGCCATCGTCACGTGACGATGACAAAAGTCGATGACATACTCAAACCGTAAGACTACTCCGGTTTGAGTATGGCTGGGACATTGGCGGTGGAAAAAGCCAAAGTTTTGTATGTGAATTGTCCACCAGTATCTATTTATCTGGACGACGTAGTCATAGTTTCTTAAATTAGTCGAGTGAACTTTTTACTTGACTATAAGTTAGTTGACGTGAAAGTATAATAATTGAAGTTTGTTTTTTTTTCTTTCGGATATTATTTCAATCCAAATACTGTACTATATTTAGTGTTCAACAAGCTTCGGAGACCAAGGCAGACCGTTGTTTTTCTAAAATTGAATAAAATGTTATCTTGAGAGAGAGAGAGACGTACTTCTTAGCATTCCATGGATTCACCGTGCGGGTGCCGGGTCCATCGTGTGGCAGAGAGAGAAATCTCGAATAGACCCCAAGACTTGTGACTCGGGCGTACTAAGTATTATATTATTATGTATATTATATCAAGGTTTAATTTGGTTGAAATTTGAAACACAGATAGTTTATAGTCTCATATACTACCTATCATCTCGGAAAAAGCATGGGCCCTAACGAAACAAATATTAACGACAGAACGACATTACCAATTAGATTGATATTTGAAACACACATTGTCTTAGAGTCTGGCTTACAGTCTAAAATATCACATCGGCTAATAAGTCTATCACTTACTTAGGCTACCATCCTGTAAAAATGTATAAGTGGGTAAGTATCAGATTACGCACATCAGCTACAGACTCTTCGTAATGTATCCTATAAAAATCCTACAAACTTAACACTACGGCTTTGTTCGATACTGTTGTACTTAGATAGTCTTTAATCTCTTGTTGTGTACAGACTCTTTATAAGTTATATTTCTTTTATATTATCTGATTGACATATTCTTTTATTCAATATTTAAATTGATTGTTTGTTTACATGACTTACTTCATTATAAACACTTGAACAAGTAACATCTCTTTTTACTATTTACTCTCGCATAGCCTCAATATCCCAACACGACATCAATATCCCAACAGATACTCCACAACCTTACTACGAGTATGTTTGATGTTGCTAAAATATAAAACATGAAGTTGCTAAACTCGAATAAATATATTTTTGTGTGGAAAAACAAATTCACACGGTTTGTGTAATGGCCACCCATCCAAATATTTTTACGTAAGTACTACTAATGTACTATCAACGTACGCGAACGAAGTAGCGGGTTCAGCTAGGATACAATAAAAGTAGTCAAGTGGGAGTCGGACTCACCCATGAAGACTTCCGTAGCAGCAAGTAATATAATATATAAGTTCTTGTTGTTCTTTAATGAGTGTTTTAACAATAGTAAATTTATGACATATTTAAATAAAACTACTTACAGTGCGACATTTTAGAGCAGTAATTAATTAATCTCGAATCTCGAAAAATGCAATCTTGCTTGCAACACAAAAAAAGTACCTAATATTCATCACAGCATACAAATCCATGTTGGCAAAAATATAGAAATAAACAGGTATCAAGATTATTAGGCACTGATGAACATCATAGTTTTTTTTTAGATTTGTCATTATCTTATTTTAGAAGTTAACAAGGTAGAAAAAAACATTTTACCACTTTGGAAGAGTCTCCCGCGCAAACTATTCGGGTTAGAAAAAAAATTGGTAAAAACCTCAATATCATTTTTGAAGACCTATCCATAGATAACCCACACGGATGGTTTTGATGGAAAAAAATGGTTTTAGTTCTAAGTATGGGACGGCGCCGGCGGGGTGGCTCCAAGTTGGCCATGACGCGTGGCGGCCGTTGACTGATGACATGACTCAACAGACAGGCAAGGGGCCTGCGAAAGGCAGAATCAGTTAAAGAAAAGGCGAAACATGATTAAGGGATTGTTAATAATCCGAAGTGTGTACCGCCTCGGCGATATGCTCAGGGACCTCAGTAGAGTATCCCAACAGGTCGTTTTGAGGATATTGATTCTCATATACAAGACGAAAGTCATGTCAAATGTTCAGGTCTCACCTGTACCGGTTATTATTGGGAATACCACACTCGAAGTTGTTGACGAATACGTCTATCTCGATCAAAAGATCCAATTAGGTAGCCCCAACTTCGACAAAGAGGTCCAGCGAAGGATTCAACTCGGATGGACAGCGTTCGGGAAACTTCGGTACAGCTTTGAGTCCAAAATACCCCATTGCCTAATTACGAAAGTCTTTAACCTATGCGTGTTGCCAGTGATGGCTTATGTAACTGAGACGTGGTCCTTAACTGTGGGCCTCATAACAAAGCTCAAAGTTACACAGCGAGCTATGGAGAGAGCTATGCTCGTAGTCTCTTTCCGTATCGGTAATCTGTAATAAGGATATTCGCAAAAATGTGGGCATTCATACAACATTACATTCAAACATACATTTTATACATGCATATATTTTACACATAAATATAATATAACTAATATAAATTCAATATTATATGTATTTAGAGTGCCGGTCGACCTTTCAGGCACTGGGCAATCAACGACCTAGTGAAACGGGCACTCTGCACAGCGTCAATACCAGCTACGCTAGAACCAACCGGAATGTCGACAGATGGAAAGCGGCCAGACGGTGCCACGTTAGTACCGTGGTGTCTCGGTAGGGCATTAGTCTGGGATGCCACGTGTGTGGACACCCTGGCTTCGTCTCATGTCGGTAGTTCGGCTCAAACCGTCGGAGCTGCGGCTGAACAGGCACAGCTCCTTAAGCAACGGAAATACTCCCAGCTCAGCGCAAATTATCATTTTTTTGCGTTGGCTGTGGAGACTATGGGACCGTGGTCGTCCGATATGAAAAAGTTCTCCAAACAACTGTCGAAGCGGTTGGTTCTCGCCTCAGGGGATCTCAGAGCTGGCACTTACTTCGCCCAAAAACTAAGTATCGCCATCCAACGGGGCAATGCTGCCAGCGTTCTGGGAACCCTGCCGCGCGGCAGTGAACTCGACGGCGTATTTGATTTGTAGGGAGTGTGTTTTTTTTTATTTTTTTGTTTTTTTTTCTAATGTATTATTTGTAAATATTGTACATAATGTTAGGTATCAATTTATTAATTAATTTGTAAATAAATCTGTGAAAGTGTAATTTAGCAAATCATATATATAAATAACTTTTATAAATTAGCAACAATAAAAGCATAAACACTCCAATAATATCTATTTACTTTATAAATAATTATATTAATCCAGTAACTTTGTCGCCTGAATGTATGGAGTAGAGATGCGTTAAATCCGGTAGATCTGATTTTTTGCAGACTTGTTTATGATGTTGGCCTAATGATTGTCCCATGTGCTGTCATCTGTCATCAGACTTCAGCGCACGCCAAGGAGAATGGCACACGCAGCTAAAGCTCTCGAAGAAAAATATTCTTCCCTGTTTTTGTTACATTCTTCAACCCCCCAACCCTTTTCCGCAATAAAAAGTAGCCTTTCTCGGGGTCTAGTCTATCTCTGTACCAAATTTCATTAAAATCAGTTCAATGGTTTAGACGGTAAATGGTAACAGACAGAAAGACAGAGTTACTTTCGCATTTATAATATTATAGGTAGTAAGGATGTATATTGATGCTATTTGTTAGTGTAATATCATACTATGTACTTACTAGCAGCGCTCCGCGGTTTTACCTGCGTAGTTCCTGTTCCCGTAACTTTCCCGCAATAAAAGGAGCCTATGTGCTTTTTTAAAGCTAAGCGAAAGTTACGGCGTATTTACATTCTCTTTGGTTACGGCTGGTAAACGTGAGGAAACCGATATGTACCTTTAATCTTTCCAGGTCTTTTGCCATCCACCAGCCCACACTGGGCCAGCTGTGCCTGTGTGAGTATTACGACGATAATATCTAGATAACCGTTTGAGGTATGCTTATGAAATTAGGATCACACATTTGTATCCCCCGATATCCGTGGTATCCCCCAACTCTCAATGTTTGAGCAATGTGACAAATTAATGTGGAATAGTTTTGAGTTGTGAGAAGGACCAAAGTAGCTCCGAATTGTTCGTGTAATATTTACATTACTTGAACTTGGCTTGTCACACTACGTGTGTCTAGATACCTGATGAAGATATGGTTTATGTAGGTGTCTCGTGGATCGTAGATCCGGCTGATGACAATACGCGCCTGGAAGACCGCGACGTCATTGAGGGAAAACAGGTCCGACAGCTTGGAGTCGTAAAGCTTGTTACACATCTGCAACTGGAACCGCATCTCGAGGGAGTTACCATTCTGCACCAAGTTCTTGTATTCCATCCTAGAACAAGCCGTAAAACTACAAAAAAATAATAAATTAGGTCCTTACATTATGAATTTGGTGTTTTGTAAGGGAGGAACATAATAGTAGGTATATTTATTTGATCAATTTTTTTTTACATTTAGGGTGACGAAACGAGCAGTACATGTGCCTGATTGTAAACAACACGCCTACCACTTAACAGCACAATGACACGTAGCTATTGAAACACGAAGAGTCCAAATTTTTACCTAGCACTACACTCGTCACCCAAAGATCTAAGATATTATCCAAAACAACAAACAAAACTCTAAGCCCTGTAATTTCTCTGAAAGCATTGTCCTTCAAACCGGAACACAGAAATGTTTGCACATTACTGCTTGGCGGTAGAATAACAGGCAAAGGCGTGGTACTTCAGACGGACTCTGCCGAGTGTCCTACCACTACAATACATACAATACCATTGCTATCTATACACCAAGGCTAAATTAGCTGCAAAAAACTAAATAAATAAATTTCTTTATTTGCGAAAATGGGTAATTACAATAAGATAAAGTCTAGGTGTCCTCTTAAAGGTGCAAACAAGTCTGATCAGTTAGCCTTCATGTCAGTCTTACATTATATCAAGCACAGTTTCGCTCCTGTATGGAGTACTGTTCGCACCTTCGGGATGAATCGGCCAAGTGGAGGCTTTGGAATCGATCGAGAGACGTGCCAAAAAGCTCATAGGCAGTGATACTCTTGTGAGAAAAAGACTGGAGAGTCTTGAACATCGCCGAAAAATTGCTAGCCTATCGGGTTTTTATCAGATACACTTCGGAGAATGTGCGACTGAATTGCATGATCTAATACCACCTTGTCCTTTTTCTATCGAAATGCTCGTAGCTCGAACAAGCGACATCGTTTCATGGTTGATGTTCCAAAGACACGAACGAAGAGATTTGACTCTACTTTTGTGATAAGAACGTCTAGGCTGTGGAATACGTTGCCTGAGTGGGTTTTCCCCGATGGTTGCAATCTTTGTGTCTTCAAATCGAGAGTGAACCGGTTTTATTCTTGGTAAACACGCTTCATCGTAGACCGCATCGTCGCTTAACATCAGGCGAGATGGCGGTTAAGTGTAAACCTATAAAAGATAAAAAAAACACTTTTGCCGTTAGGTAGTTGTTCACTGCTCCCTTTACTAAAAAACTATTTGGATGGGAATCAATAAGGTATTTAAAAGGCGCTTTAGACTGCCCAATCGATGTTGCATTTTTGCTAATTTCAACCCCTAAGTAGGTATAACTAACCATTCTGATAAGGTTCTGTACCTAACTGACATTAGACAACCAGTCCAATTAGGGTATATCACTGAGTTTTGACTCTGGGTGGGCTCCCGCCAGAAGCTTTGCAGTCAGTCATGAACATCGCTTCTCCATACTATTACACCCCTAGAAAAGTTTGTGTGACACTTTTAATGCCTTTGAACATAATATATGCATGCAATTTCGAATGAATTGAGTACGGTCTAAATAATGAGTAATATATCGTTACAGCGTTTTCCAAGATAGAACAAAGGATTGAAATAGTGCATGATAATTTGTATGAAACTTTTAATGTCTTTTGATTTACATATCTGCGTGTTCGAATTGAGTGCGGCCAAAATAATGGGTCACGGCGTCTTTTTAAATTATATCCCTAAATGGCTAAATATAAAGGTAGTTAGTTCTGTTTTGAAGTTTGCATGGAAGTTTTACATAAGCGCATGGAATAAACCTTAAGGGCTACTGAGGATTATAGTTGTAAACGTTTTTATTCGACAGTCATGACATTTACCTATCAATGTGGGAGCCTGCCATACGAATCATACAGAACACGAGCAAAGCCGCGGGTTTCAGCTAAGTAGTAGGTATGCCTATACCCTATATACATCAACAGGAAGTCGGTAACGGGATATCTTGCAATAATTATGCACCGCAAAGTTTAATGTTCATGTGTTTACAATTCTGGGCTGCACACAACTTGTTTATTAGGTATCAATCGGTTTGAATCTATTATCCTAAATGCTGGTTCAGCATTTAGGATAAAAGATTAAATTGCAATTTTATTAATGCTTTGTTGATCTACATAGGTAAGTAATTTCTTTTAGTATTTGGTTGAAATATAAAATACTTAATCTAACTTACCTTGTGCAATTATTCTGGTCCCCTGTGTTTATATTTATAGCTTAAGGAAATATTATTCTAAATGAAAACTAGGTATTATTCACTTCACACACTTTTAAACCACAATGTATATAGATTCCAGAAATTTCTGCAAAATATTTGGCGCATAGGTAGCAAAATCAAAAGAAATAAGTAAGTACGAAATCTTTTTTGTTTATATTTAATAATTTTTTTAAGTTTCCGGCGCAACCGCACACCGGAGCCTTTTCAACACAGACTAGGTGGAAAAATAATCTCAGACAGACTTAACAGGAACATTGTTCTGTGGATATGCGACTCTCGCCTGATTGGCTAAAGCGTAATGTTAATGACGTGACATATATTATATTATTTTAATTATTACACCGGACACGGATATTTAATCTGATAACAATAATGTGATAACACGTGTTGAGGTCAAATTTTTATATCCATGGCCAAGAATGAATTAAAAATAAATATTGTTATACTAAATTATGTCGTCGCCAACTAGCTTAATCAGCCATTCATTCAACATCTTAGCCTGGACTTCTAGTCGGTTCTCTGGCTTTTCGCCGTTTGGCAAATTATTATATGACAATTTCGTTTTATTAGGGTTCCGTACCCAAAGGGTAAAAACGGAACCCTATTACTGCGACTTGGCTATCCGTCCGTCCGTCTGTCATCAGGCTGTATCTCAAGAACGGTGATAGCTAAACAGTTGACATTTTCACAGATGACGTATTTCTATTGCCGCTTTAACAACAAATACTAAAAATAAAATAAAAACGTTATTTAAGAGGGGCTCCCATACAACAAACTTTATTTTTGCTCGGTTAGTCCATCTCAAACAAACTAGATGGCGCCACTAGTAAATATAACACGCGAAAAAACTATAATATAAGTATTATATCAGCTATCTGGCCGCCATCGTACAAGCTTTGCTTAGTTTGGGGTCAGAGTGTTGTGAATGTTGTGTCTGAATTGTCCAACAATATTTACTTATGTTGAATTTATCATCAGAATCATGAACCAAAATTCAATGTTACGATAACACTTTTTGAATGTTTTGCCTGTCTGCGGAAATGCGATGTATAAGAAATTTCCAATAAAGCCAGAGGTTTTCGCCGTTTATTATTTGCTAATGGTACGGGACCCTTCGTGCGGGAGTCCCCCTCGCACTTGGTTGGTTTTATTTCCCAACCTAACAGTTGCCAACTGTACGTTTAGTCTGCCTCTTATAATGACACTTTTCAAAAGGCCAACTTTCAAGTAGCGAATGTTTCAGTTTATAATATTCATTTAGTTGTATATTGTTGGTAAGTACGTGTGTTAGATTTCGATAAAGCTGCTATACTGAGTCTTCGATAAAATTTTGACGAAATTTATTTATAAAGATGCCGTTTTCATTTGGGACATATTATATACAGATTGTTGTTATTATTGGAATAATTTTTCCATAATTATTTTTCTAGGGTAGGACATATTCAAATGCCCTGTGTAGTGAAACAAAAGCGATTTGGTTCTGGCACATCGCTGGCCGTTACCGCGGCACGCTCGCTTTGCTTGCATGCTTCGTGCATTGTTGGTCACAGTTCTAACCTAACCTATCCGATTCCTTTCGATTTTAACTGATCTTCGTTCACAAATCCCCTTTCGTTTCACTGGCAGGGGAGTTTTGGTCCATCACTGAAATTTGACTGCGGGTGGGCTCCCGCCAAAAGCTCTGCGGACTTCCCTTGAGCTTCTGGCTCCCGCATTTTTATATAAAAACTCTAGGGGTAGTAGTTACAAGACTAGGTGGAGTCGGGGTGCTCCGAATCGGATCTGAATCCTGAAATTTTTCAAATGTCTATGTAGATTTCTGTTGCTATAAAATCGCATGTAAAATTTGTTTATTTTTCGTCATAATTTAAATGTACGTAAAGGGCACTGTTACATAGACGAAACGGTGACCTCACCTCAAATTTGAGGCTCCCATATTCTTCAAGTGCGGGTTAGCTTGCGTGTCTTCGTAAGATATATCTTTCTTAACGCACGCAATTTGCAAGCGGTATTTTCCTTCACCGTTAAAGCCAGTTGTTTGACAAACCTTCAAACTACACATTTTTACACATGAAGTACCTACTCAAGAGTTACTCAAACGCCACTAGCAGGGCCTGATTAACCCTTAGGCTAATAAGGCTGCAGCCTAGGGCGCGAGGATCAGGGGGGGGCGCGCTGAAATTGTCTTCGCTTGCACTAATAGTGCATGCCAAGTCTAGCATAATTGCATTTACTCTACACAGTAATTTCAACTAAACCGAGACAAAACAATGTAACTAAATGCGTTGTGAACTGAAAAATTTCGAAGTCCCTGTTTTTGAGTTTTCAGATGGCCACGCTCATGGCGAATGCCCGCAACATAACTAGACGGGAATAAAGCCAGTGGCCTAGGTGGTATTTCTGCTAGTATCGAAGGCATGTGCGTCTAATTTGTCGCTTGTACTGATGCATTTGTTTAGACCAGGGGTTCCCAAACTTATTTTGTCTGCTGTCCACTTGAGAATAAATTATTTTCTAGCGCCCCATTTCTTTCACAAACTTAAAACTAAATTATAAATTGTTAAACTTCAAATTAAATTATAACAGCGGAGGTTAAACATTCATTCTTTTACTGTAACCCGCAAGAGTTAACTTGAGACATAAGCCCAGTAGGTAGTACACAATGGACTCCACGCCTCTACACAACGCCCCCATTTTTGAAGTGAAAACTTCTTTAGGCACGCCTAGACAGATTTTTGCGGGATGTGAATTGAATTCTACCGTCACGCTCAGGTATGATAAAAAACTTCGGGTAAACACGGGACCATTGGTCATCTATAAATGCGTCAGCCAATGGGAAATGCTAAAAGGGCGTGGCCAGCCAATGGGAAAAGCTGACGCATTTCTAGATGGTCATGCCATGATGGCTAGGGCATGCCCTCCGGTTACACTCGTGTAGTTTCCAAGGTAAGCTATCAAATTCTAAGTCAAAAGTTTTCACTTCTATCGGCAGTTCCTATGACTGTAATTTTTTTTTCTGGGTCCCCTTTTAACTTGCAGCGCCCACAAGGGGGCGTTATCGTCCACTTTGGAAAAGGCTGGTTTAGACTCTCTTCATAAACTGGGCAAGAACCAAAGTCGTAGAAGTTTGCTAACGTGCAACCAGTGCCCAATAAGGTAGTTGGGCTGACCCTGTCGTCATCCATACTCTACAACACTATGCAAAATGTCAAAACTACAAGCTCCTAACCTGCCTAGAATCTAACTACTTTCTCAGTGATTTTCATTCTTCCTTGGTTTCGGCAAAACTGGTCAAGGAGATTCTAGCGTACGTCACTCACATCTGCAGTAATACTATCGAGAAACACGGGGAAACCCTAGTTAACTTGAAGGATTTCGACAGGGTTAGGCACGATAGCCTAATAAGCAAGATTGCTTATAGTTTGTCTCCTGGTTTATGGATCCGTGCTAACGGACTTTTTGAGCGATCAATCCATACGAGGGCTCATTGATGGCTGCTTGTCGTAAAAAGTCACATATCTAGCGCGAGAGCCAATGGACAACAAACTCTGAGAGAGAGTATGACCGAACATCTGAATTTGGCTCTTGTGCCAATCTTTGAATAAGGTAATGGAAAAAAGAAGGCGTGTATATTCTCCGCAAAAAGAAGCACACTTTATTTTACTTCAATATCTCGAGGTGTATCTATTTCGGTTACTGACCGCCTGCTTTTAGCGTTACTTTGTTATCTATGCTCAACTTTGACTTTTTTATCGAGTCCAAGACTAAATTAGCAGCCAAAAAAAAATGTGTTCTCTCAATGGTGCAAAGGTAATTCTAAAGGTACTTCTAATTTAATCAGTTGCTCATGTTGTACCAATCAGAGATCTAGTATGGAATACTATTCGCACCTTTGCGATGAACAAGCTTGAGGCATTGGACTCTATCGAGAGACGTACCCAAAAGGCTTATTTTTTTTAATTTAAAATTGCTACTCCACAGACTCCGGGGTCCGTGACTTTTGTCATTTAAAATCTTATTTATTTTTACATGTTTCTTGGATAATCAGAAGAAGAGGAAAATAAGGGGGGAGTTGGGAACATTTTAAACCTAATACTAGTTAGTGCTCGTCTGTTGAGCCGATCACTACCGGTTGGGATTCCGCTAGTAATCGACTCGACATCGATTCTTTGCCTTATTGCCATTTGCCTAAGCCGCCTCCTCCCGGCCGAGAGCCTCCACTACGGCTGCATTTCTGTCCCTGATGGCCATCTGTAGGTTGAACTCTCGGATGGTCTTCGGTGATGCAGCCAACGCTCGCCGCACGAACCGACCGATGGCGTCGTCGGTGTCGTCAGCGTAGTACGTGAAAGTCCCCGTGTGCCGTGAGATTGCACCAACCGCATGGGGCACGCTCTCGTGCAGCTTCATGTTTGCCTTTGTTTTTATTGCGATTACCGACTCATATGTCAGTCCCTGAGCTTCATGGATGGTGAGGATACGTGACCCTGTGCCTGACCCATAACTCTGGTTTGTCAGGGTCTCTTTCTCCTCTTGAGTGTGAACTAAGAAGAGGGTGTTTGGTAGGGTGTTGGGTATTTGCGCTCCCTTGTACCTTTTCTGCTCTAGGGACTTTATACGGGATGCTGAGGAGTACATACCTGAGTATATTTCCCTCAGCGCATATGCGACATCCATCGGATTGCGATGTGTGCAGAGCAACTCCTGGCTGATCTTTGTTACCAGGTTTGGGCGGTGATACCTCATTTCGAAGAGATTTTCCCTGTCGATATAAGGCAACTGATTGACGTCTCCGATGAGGACAATTTCACCAACATCAGACAGCCTTGAAGCCATCACAATGGCTCCAAAATGGTTCATGAGAGCTTCGTCCACCATGAGGCGACTGAAGCTTTCTCTTCCGAAACCATTTACCAGAGCAGAAGCCATGGTTCGCACTCTGGTTTTGACCAGGTTTGCGATACGGTGCGATAGCTTTTCTCTTAGATCTTTTGCTGCCTCAGTTGTTGTAGTGATGATGGCGTCCTTGTCCACATCAAAGTGTCTAATTACCCATGCTGTCTTTCCACATCCTGGAACTCCGTTGACCCACTGTATTCGCGGTACCTCCCAGGTTTCCCAACCCGCTTTGTCGTTTGAGTTCCCTTCGATGGTTTTGGCCATCTCAAGGATCCTATCGTCCAGCATAATCTTGGTGCATCGGGCGGTAACTACGATTGGGTCGTTTGGTGGTGTCGCATAAACTGGCATTCCCGCGCGCTCTGTCTCTTTCTCGTTCAGTGTCACGAAGCCATTTTCTACACTGTAAGCTGCCATATACTTTCCTGTCATGGTTCCCTTGATGACCCGGGAAGTGACATTATTGTAAATGGCTGCTTCGGCCTCCTCGAGTTTCGCCTTTAAGAGGCTTTCACTTCCTAGCCTATAAGACTGCATGATGTTTTCGCAGGTCTTGAGGTTGACTTGTCTTGTCGCTCTCAGTGTGGCTAGGAATTCGATGAAGGCGTTACGTGCATGACTCCGCGGCTCCGAAGCCATGACATAGCGGGGCGGTTCAACCTGTCCCATGTCGGCTCTTGTTCGGCTCGTTTGTTGCTGTGAAGCTACGTTGGGGGTCCTTGACGTCAAGGGGGGTGATGAGTGGGATGAGATTCGGAGTATGCTCCTTGCTGCTGCATTGAAGGCAGTCACGAAGGTCGTGTTGGTGCCTCGGCTGCCGCTTTGATTGGCTGCGGCTTTTTCCGTGGCTGCCCTCTGCTGTGCTCTTTCGGAGCCGGTTTGGATGGTCGAACTAGGAACAGGATGTCCCCAGCTGTCAGTTGCATGTGTTTGGTCGTGTGAAGGGGCTCTGAGGAAGCTCAGATTTTCTCCCCTGTCTTCATATACGACTACCTCATGATGTTTAGAGGCCTCAATGCAACCCAGCCGGTCTGCGGCTCGCGCTCTTGAGTATTCGATTGCCATCGCATCCACGCTTATCACCCGGGGTGTTTCACCTGCATTTCTGCTCAGATGTTCGAGCAGCACACTTGCCTGTGTGAAAGGGGTCCGACCTTCCGAGTACTCTATTAGTGCAATCGTCTTGTTTTTCGATCGCACCAACCGAAATCGGTGGCCGTCCACCTCGCACACTGGCATGGCGTCATATGTTTTCCGCTTCATTGTGACTTTTGCGGTACTCCCATTGAGCAGGCAAGACAATCCAGGTGACAAACGAGCTCGTTTCCGTTCCCAGGCAAAGCAAAAGCTTATTCCGAATCTTTCTTTGTTGCTGTCCATGAAGAGAGCCACTCCGCGGATACGGATCCCTGCCTCTCCTCGGTCTGCGTTCTCCAGTAGTTGTTGCATGGAGGTACTTTTCGAGGAACTATTGAGAGGTTGGGCGGGAACCACATTCCGCGTGGCGTCCACGGGCAGCGGGTCAGGGTGTGGTGGCGAGGGGAGGCGTGTATTTGATATTGTGGAGTTTCTCTTGGCCGCTATGCGGAATGAGCTCTCCATGAAGGACAGGAGCCGTGTTCTGTTGTCTGGATCTGCTAAGATGTTATGGAGATCCGAGACAACCAGCTTCCGGTCGATCATAGATTCGAGTTCATGTCTTGCGACCATGAATCGGGGACAATCGATTAGCACGTGCCAGACCGTTTCGGGTTGGTCGGGGTCACACTCGCATGCAGGACCGCTCTTGAGCTTAAATCTGTACAGGTATTCTGCTATTCCTCCGTGTCCCGTCAACGCTTGTACTTTTTTTTTTTTTTTTTTTTTTTTTTTATTTAATTTAAACACTCCACAGACTCCGGGGTCCGTGACTTTTGTCATTACATTAATCTTTTTTTATTTACATAGTTCTTGGATTAGGAGAAGAAGAGGAAAATAAGGGGGGGAGTAGGGGGGTGGTGAACATTTTAAGCGTAATTCTAAAGCTAGTCAGTCCGATTTCGTCTGTTGAGCCGATCACTACCGGTTGGGATTCCGATAGTAATCGACTCGACATCGTCTTTTGCCTAAGCCGCCTCCTCCTGGCCCAGAGCCTCCACTACAGCCGCATTTCTGTCTCTAATGGCCATCTGCAGGTTGAAATCTTGAATGGTCTTTGGTGATGCAAAAGGGGTGGTGCATGGGATGAGATTCGGAGTACGCTCCCTGCTGCAGTGTTGAAGGCAGCCACGAAGGCCGTGTTGGTGCTTCGGCTGCCGCTTTGATTGGCTGCGGCTTTTTCCGCGGCTGCCCTCTGCTGTGCTCTTTCGGAACCGGTTTGGTTGGTCGAACTAGGAACGGGGTGTCCCCAGCTGTCAGTTGCATTTGTTAGGTCGTGCGAAGGGGCTCTGAGGAAGCTCAGATTTTCTCCCCTATCTTCGTATACGACAACCTCATGATGTTTAGACGCTTCAATGCAACCTAGCCGGTCTGCGACTTTCGCTCTTGAGTATTCGATTGCCATCGCATCCACGCTTATCACCCGGGGTGTTTCACCTGCATTTCTGCTAAGATGTGCAAGCAGCGCACTTGCCTGTGTGAAAGGTGTCCGACCGTCCGAGTATTCTATTAGTGCAATCGTTTTGTTTCTCGCACCAACCGAAATCGGTGGCCGTCTACCTCGCACACTGGCATAGCGTCGAAGGTTTTCCGCTTCATTGTGACTTTTGCGGTACTCCCATTGAGCAGACAAGACAATCCCGGCGACAAACGGGCGCGTTTCCTTTCCCAGGCGAAGCAAAAGCTTATTCCGAATCTCTCTTTGTTGCTATCCATGAAGAGAGCCACCCCGCGGATACGGATCCCCGCCTCTCCTCGGTCTGCGTTCTCCAGTAGTTGTTGGACGGAGATGCTCTTTGAGGAGCTATCTTGGACGGAGATTGCACCCGGCGTGGCGTCCACGGACAGTAGGGTAGGGTGTGGTGGTAAAGGGGGGTGTGTATTAGAGTTAAGTGTGGAGTTTCTCTTGGCCGCTATTCGGAATGAACTCTCCATGAAAGCCAGAAGCCGTGGTCTACTATCTGGATCTGCCAAGACGTTGTGGAGATCCGAAACAACCAGCTTCCTGTCAATCATAGATTCGAGATCATGTCTTGCAGCCATGAATCGGGGACAATCTACCAGCACGTGCCAGACATTCTCGGATTTTTCAGAGTCACACTCGCATACAGGACTGCTCTTAAGCTTAAATCTGTACAGGTATTCTGCTATTCCTCCGTGTCCCGTCAACGCTTGTACCTGGAAAAAATCTATCAAACACGTACACGTTCAACAACAGCTCCGCAAAAAAAAATCAAAACGAGTGGATTTTTTTTGAGCTGCGTGCATCTCAGTAGAATCAGTGTTACTAGTAACAGTCCAGCGACCCCGGAGCGGTGTTGACAGCCCCAAGGACCTCAGGAACAACGAGATATCTTAAAAAATATCGGAAATCCAACTGAAAACAAAGGTTAGTTCGGAAGTAACATCAGGAGACCGCATAACTAAGAATCGAACAAAAGTCACGTTCGACGACATACCTAATACCGATTGAGTTATCACCGATATAGAGATATCCGCCGCACGTTCGTTTCGCTGTACAGACCAATCTGCAGCACGTCATCGGTCATCGGCAGGCGCCTACGACACCTCCCCCCGCCAACTGTGACGTCACCCTCTGCACTCTACACCGATCTCAGAGGCGAACTTAGGAGACAACAACATAATCGTCGGCCCCTGCGGAAAAACTGACTGCTGTTTACTGGACTATTGGACAGCCCGAAGAACATCTACGTTGAGTGTGTACGTGAAAAAATTGACAAATCCAAGCTTGGAATAGAAGAAGAAGAGGAATACCCGTGAGTAGGATAAGAAGCTAAAAGTTAAATCTGACCGCGTAAATTAAGCCTAATTAGTAATTGCAGGTTAGACCTAGTCAACATAAGCTGTTAAATAATACCTAAATAAGTATTTTGTTCTTCTTTATATACTAAACATGTCCGATACAACCAAAAAATCCGCCCCCTCCACCTCTGCTTGCCTCACATCTGCCCCTGCCATGGCACCCACACGAACAAAGTTGCTTTCAGTAAGGTCAGTGGCATCGACCTTACATAAACGCATTTAAAAAAAAAATATTAAGACCAGCAAGTCGGAGGTGGTGCAGCCGACGCAGCACCCGGGACAATGCCCTGGGGTGCCCACAGAGTTCCCTGAAGTGGGGTCCCGCTGCGCTCAGACACTCGGTCACGCCTCCTCGCCACCGCATTCAAAAACAGCTAGCGAAATCTCGGCTCCGGTGACCTCGGTGCCGGGGACGAGCCCAGAACGTGTGGCCGCGATGGACAGGATCGGGGACTGGGAACAGTGCGGGATCTCACCGCCAAAAGAGTTGAGGACGGATGACGATATGGATAGTGTGTCAGAGACATCTTTCCCGAACTCCGCCCGCTGCAAAAGAGCCAGTATGCTGATCGCACATAGCTCAAAGCGGACGGGGGTCGAGATGGACAGCGCAACTAAAGTGGCAAATGACGCACTACTCCGGGGGAAGGACGCTCTCGAAGAATCCCATAATTTGAGAAAGGATTTAAAGCAAACAGCTATCGAGAGTCTCCAGGCGCTCTACGAGATCGTCCTCTCCCTGGCAGAGTCCAGGCACCGTCACATAGTCTCACTACAACAAGAACGAACTCGACACGCAGTGGAGCTGCTCTCGGTGGAAAGGGCCCACTCAAAGTCCTTACAGACAATTGATCACGACCTAACAAAAGAGGTAGCTCTGGCGCGCGAGACACTTAGCGAACTCCAAATAGAAACTAAAGCTATTAGAGACTGGCAGAGCTTCGAGTCGATAGAGCCCTACCAACAGATCAAAGCAACAGCGGAGGCGGTGAAGAGCATCAACAGTTACCTCAAATCACCAGCGCCGAGCCAAAACCCCACCGTCGATCTGACACCGCTGCGGAATGACTGTCACAGCCTTAAAACTGGGATAGAAATTCTTCAAAGACAGGTAGACGAGATGCGGAGAGACTCAAACGTAGAAAGAGAGAAAACTGTTGAGGCCCTTCGCCAAAACGCTGAAATGCTAAAAGAGCTCGCCTTGATTCCTCCACCTCCAATCCCTTTAAATTATTCGGACAGGTTTTGCAAAATCGAAAAAATGTTGACTGAACAATCACTCCCTCCACCCCCCGCCCCAATTAAAATTAACATCGACGAGCACGTGCTACCAATCACCGAACGGCTCGAGGCTGTATCTTCGGAACTCCGGACTATGCGACAAGATAAATTAACTCTTCCTGCACCAGTTCTGAGCATCGAGGCCGAAATCTCCCAAGCGGAAACCGGCAAGCCACCGAAGCCCGCCTACGCCAAAATCGCGGCTAAGCCCATTGTGCCAAAACCTAATTATACACTGATCGTGACAACGGCAAATCCCACATCATCCACGACATCTGAAAATTTGATAGACAAGATAGCGTTAGCACTGGACACAAAGAAGACTGGAGCAAGAGTTGACCGAGTGCGCAAAGGTCGAAACAGGAAAGTCATCCTGAGTTGTAGCACAGAGGAAGACCTTGGCCTAGTCAGAAATCGTGTGCAGCAAGACAAGTCTCTAAAGGTTGAAACTGAGAAAGCAGGTAACCCACTGATCATCATTCGAGACGTCTTGTCGATTCATAAGGATAACGAAATAGTGGAAAATCTTCTGGCGCAGAATAAACACCTGCTACAGGGGGTTAATTTGCAAGAGAGTGCGATCAGGGTGCGATACAGGAAAAAGGCGCGAAATCCGCACGAGTGTCATCCGGTGATCGAGGTCTCCCCTCGCATTCACAGAGCTTTTTTGAACGCTGAAAAGGTCTACATAGGACTCCAGAGGAGACCTGTGGCAGACCATTCGCCCTTGGTGCAGTGCTCCAAGTGCCTAGGTTTCGGCCATACAAAAACGATCTGCCGGGAAAGGGATGAGTCCTGCAGTCACTGCGGAAAAACCCACTCCTGGACACAATGCAAGGCAAGAAAAGAAGACCTGCCACCCAAATGCAAGAACTGTGCGATTGCTCATCCCAACAGCCCCAACAGAGAACTCGCTCACAACGCCTTTAGTAGCGAGTGCCCTGAAAGGATAAAATGGGATGGTATAGCGCGGTCTCGTATATCGTATTGCTAAGGGCACTCATGAGGAAAGTGGCTCAGTCTCCCAAAGAGTAGGCGAACCAGGTATGCGTTTCATCCAAGCAAACCTGCAGCGCTCCCAGAATGCAACGACAGAACTCCTGAAGGTCGCGAGAGAAAGGGGAGTTTCAGTTGCCCTTGTTCAAGAACCCTATGTGGGAAACAAAGGCGTAATGAAACAGTATCCTGGAATTCGCGTTATTCAGTGCAGTTTAAATAGGCAAAAACCAGTTAAGGCAGCCATAATAGTCTTCGATGACAGGCTGGAGGTCATCCATGACCCCCAACTTGTTACCGAAACGGAAGCGGCGGTCCTGTTGGTCGGCACAGGCCTAAAACTGGGAGTGATTTCTGTCTACTTAGAAGGAGACCAAAAAGTCGACCCTTATCTCAGCAGGATTAAAGTATTCAGCGAAAAACTAGCGACTAAAGACCTTATTGTTGCTGGTGACGTGAATGCGTGGTCCCACTGGTGGGGAAGCACATCGCAAAATGAGAGAGGAGAAGCCGTAAACTCTTTCTTCAACGAAATGGACTTATTTATTCTCAACTCCGGCGATACACCAACCTTCGAGATCGTTAGGGAAGGCAAACTCTGCACAAGCATAGTAGATGTAACAACGTGCAGTGGGTCTCTCCTGGGGAAAATCGAGGGATGGAAGGTTGACAAAAGTATTACAACATCAGACCACAACGCAATCACCTTCACTTTGCGTCTAACTAAAGGTCTCGAAAAACAGCGACCAATAACAACTCGTAAATACTACACCAAGAAGGCACAGTGGTCCAACTTTATGTCACAGTTCAAATCCTCCTTTGCAGAAGGAAACCTCTCGCCGGAGTCAGTGGAGAAATGTGAAAGTCCATTGGAACTTGAATCGATGATTACGGGCTACTGGGCTACACAGCTAGTATACATGAAGCTTGCAAACAAACCATTCCACTTGTAAGCTCGCCGAAGGGAAATCCAACCCCCCCATGGTATACGAAAACGCTCGATAATCTAAAAAAAGAAGTTCTCAGAAGAAAGAGACGGATCAGGAATGCCGCCCCCGACAGAGTGGAACTTGTAGTCGAACAGTACCAAATTGCTCGGCAAGACTACAAGGATAAAGTCAAAGAAGCTCAGACGATAAGCTGGAAAGAGTTCTGCACGAATCAGGAGAAAGAAAGCATGTGGGACAAGATCTACAGAGTGATGAAAAAAACCTCGACAAGACAGGAAGAAATACTCCTAAGAGACACCGAAGGTAACACTCTATCCCCCCAGCTATCTGCAGAACTACTTGCTAAAACGTTCTATCCCGACGACTCTGAGAGCACAGACCAACCGTGTCATACAGAGCTACGGGAGCGAACGACAGAAACGCCTATGGACTTACCGGAAAATGACCCATTATTCACATCAGCGGAACTGGAATCAGTACTGAGAACTCTGAATCCGAAAAAAGCCCCCGGCGCAGACGGGCTATCCGCTGATATCTGTGCAGCAGCCATTCGATGCGAATGGGAGGTTTTCTTGGCGATAGCAAACAAATGCTTGTCGCTGAAATACTTCCCCAAGCAATGGAAAGAAGCGCACGTGGTCATATTACGCAAACCCGGTAAGACAGATTACACACATCCAAAATCTTACCTTCTTCTATCATCTAGCTTCTGGTAAACCGACTCCAATGGCATCTCCTCCCAACCATCAGTAGAAAACAGTACGGCTTCATGCCCCAAAAAAAGCACCGAGGACGCCCTCTATGACCTGGTAGAGCACATCAAAAAAGGAGTAGACAGTAAAGACACCGTACTCCTAATCTCCCTGGACATAGAAGGTGCCTTCGACAATGCTTGGTGGCCCGCCCTCAAACATCAATTAGCGAAGAAGAGGTGCCCAACAAACCTCTACGACATGGTAAACTCCTACCTCAGCGATCGTAAAATCAAGGTCAACTATGCAAGAGCAGTCTATGAGAAGGAAACAACCAAGGGATGCGTCCAAGGGTCTATCTGTGGACCAACCTTTTGGAATGTGATTCTAGACTCATTATTACGAATGCTAGAAGCCGAGGGAGTATACTGTCAAGCATTCGCGGACGACGTCGTTCTCGTGTTTACAGGCAGCCCGAACATCATCGAACAGCAAGCGAGCAGGGCGTTGAACATGACAGTGAAATGGGGTAAAACTAATAAACTCAACTTTGCAGCGCATAAAACTAACGCGATGCTTTTCACAAATAAGTTGAAGTACGAAACTCCAAACATAGTCATGTCCAGCGTCCGGCTCGATCTGGTCGAGGAAGTCAAACTGCTAGGCCTAATGATCGACCGCCGGCTCAACTTTAAAGCACATGTGAACGCCCAATGTAAAAAAGTGGCGAACATTTATAGACAGCTCGCATGTGCAGCGAAGCCAGGTCAGCCAGATCGACCGAAATAGTACATAAAGGTGTGTACATAAAAGCGCGTCCTGATAGTTAGCCTAGGGCGGTCGGACCTCTTAATCAGTCGCTGGCCACTAGGCTAACACTATTTTTGAACAACTGGTGTCATGTTAAAAATCTTGCAATAACTTCGGTTCGTAGATACAGTTTAAAAATACCTTTTCATTGCAAAATTTTCAAAATAAATACAAACAACAAAACATATTTTTCAATTATTTATATTGAAATAATATTATCACCTTCTTCCTTACCGGCACTGAAAGGTGTCCACGTTTAACGTACAACACAATTACATACAAAAATCATTATGCATTGAACTGACATTCACACTAATTTCCAAATAAAACACGATCAACTCGAGGCCGGTCTGACTAACGATTTGGACTCGCCTGAAGGCACTTGAGGTCAATTATTTGCTTTTCAGTTACAATTGGGCAAGTCTTAGTTCTATAGCAGGTACAAGAGATCGCACAATGTATTTATTTATTGTATTGACTTTAGGGTACGCTTGGGAGATCTAAAAAAGCCGTATTAAGGATAATCTAACATTTATGTGATATAGATTACGGAGTCTGCTTTAGCACATAGTTCGGTAGGTAGTAGAGATCATTTGAAGGCATGTTATAAATTATTTCATGCAATACTGATTTCTGTGCGTATTGGATTAAGCTGTTAGCATGGTAAACAATTGTTTTAAGATATATAAATGTTCCTTGATGAATCCTTATTTGTAGTTTTTGGGCCCATTTTGACAGATTATGTATTTCCATAAAGCGGCTTTTTAGACCTGAAGATGGCCACGGCGACAGTCTCACTGACAGTATGCCAAGTCTTAGTACTTGTACTTAATTAAGTAGACGCTGTGTAACGTAAATGTATTCGTGCTTCGTTTAAGTGGATGAAGAGCGAATACTATCGTATTCGTTGACGTCGCGTACGCTATCAAAGTAGGTATAGTAGTAGGTATGAGAACAGCCTAATTTGTGAGACCTGCTTAGCGCGATATTGTTTACAAAACAAAATACATTATTAGAGTCGCCGTGGCCGATCAGTCAAATAGCGTCTCATAACTGGACAATGGACAAGAAAAATAATTATGCATTATTTAACTAACTCGCTTTGTCATGTAAGAAGAAAATTGCATTGTTTTTAATTGGGCGTTTTTAGAATGACAGATGGACAAAAACCTATCAACACAATTATCTTTTGCCATCGGTGCCGTAAAGTATTGTCAGTTGTTTTTTTTTTGTTTGAGAAATTTTGTACACACACGTCGATATCATTTGACATGTTTTCACTCATTCTGTCATTGTCAAAACGCCATATTGGAATGAACACAGAAGTACAATCTTATGAAACTTAAAATATGAAACGTTTTATAAATCAATTCTGTTGGAGATTTCCTAAAACTATCTATGTAAAAGTATATACGTACTTTGAAATGTAAAATACATCTATGAAAGTGTACAACACATCTTAAGAAATATAAATTCAGGCATACACCTAAAAATTTTAAAAAGTAGACACTGAAGTATCAGACCGGCCAAAGGCTATAAGTTATTGCTCAACATTGAAAAAGTCATTTACTTGCATAAATCAATTTTCTTTCATACGAAAAATATTTTGACATTAACCGTTAGTCCGTCTTAGCATTGACTGACATTAAAATTATTATAGCATGTTTCTAAATATTTGAAAAAATCAATTGCAATCAAAGGTTAAGGCCAATTTTTGGCAAACATATAATGATGGTAGCTTAAAAGTACCTAGTATGTTTCATTGCGTAATTAAATAACAAAAATAAGTTACTCTCCAACAACAGTAGATGGTGATAAGGATTCTTAGAAGACTTTTGGAGAGACAGACTTAACATCCAGTTGTCTATCTATTCATTTATACAAATTTTTGCAATAGGGTACAATCCTCAAAAAAACTAAGTAGCCCGTTAGTTAGATTGGCAAAAAATATAGTACCTACACGTATTTTTTCTTTTGTTTCACAAACAAAAAATGACGAAGATACAGCGCTTCGAAGTTTCGTGTGACGTCACTTGTGAGTACGATTTTTACTCACGAGTGACGTCGCGACCCCCCACTCTCGAAGTTTGATAGTCTATATCTTTGACGATTTTTAATATTATGAAAAAAAACAAAAAATACGTGTCCAATATTTTTCCGTGATCTAGCTGACGGACTCATTAGGATGGTGTATTTTTGACCCAGTCCGGTACCCTATTATATGTATTTTCATTTAAAAAATAAATAAGACATTTAGCTACACAGAATAATAAAGTTCAGTCAATGTTAAGACAGCGGATGGGCACAAAATAATCAGAGTACAGAAGTCAAACTACAAACAACGCGTGCTCGAAGAACGCATATATTTATATACTGCCTCACAGACTGTGTTATTCGACCGCAGATATTCGTGATGTTTTTTTTTGTGTAAAGATAGTTAAAAAATATTTTAAAAAACTTAGTCGGTAGTAACACACTTACGAATTCATTGCACTTTAAAATTCATTAATCGTGGATTTAATCAATGTCGAAAAAAATATAATATTTGAAATTAAATTGCTATTTATTTTCGATCTTTGTTTTATTCTCAACAATCACATAAACAATCATATTTGTATGTGAATTGTCCACCATATAATAACTATATAAGTTGTATACAAAAAAAAACAATTATATTAAACATGCGAGTACGATACTACCACGATTTGTTTTTTCGCATGTGCCAAAATTCATAATTCTAGAGCGATTTCCGAGCTCAGATATTAACAACGAGGCAGGTATAAACATGACTTGGACTTCTATAACCTGATTGTTTTGTGTTACAGACGTCGATTCCTCAACAATTATTCATTTAGGCACGATGAAAGCCAGTAACATCATAAGAATATTTGTATCGCTAGTTTTATTGCGGCGAACTACTAACAAATGATTATTTTGTAGAACGGTAATACAATAATCAATCTTCGAATATCAGTGTGCTACAAAAATGCATTTACATTATATACAGTATTTTGTAGAATGCATATCTAATATATTTTAACATTTTAATGATTTGACACGTTTTAGGGTTGGCAAAACTCTGAAATATGTTTATATCGGCTGAATCTAAACAAAAAACGCACGTAATTGAAAATTATAAATTTATTTTTGCGCAACCCCCACACACACCACAAAAAAGTACAAAAGTCCGTCATACATAAGTCTAATTATAATTCATACTAATCTCTGAACACTATTCAAACACCACCTCTATAATTATTTAAATATTATCATTTCTATCTTTATAAATGCACTTCTTGTTAAAAATTTATTATCTAATCTAAATAATTATTTTTGTTTATCGTAATTTTGAATAAAAATTAATCCAATTTGGTATTTGACGTGGAACTGTAATCATTATAAATATGGTGGTATAAAAAGTATGATTTTCGAACAATTTTAATTCGGAATTACTTTCATAGCACACAAAAATTAAGTTAATTTAAGAGATTATTTTACTGTGTGAAAAAAAAACTGTCATAAAATGTCATGGCCGTTTAAGTTTCCATGTCAAATAAAACAAGAAAAAGGCGGAATTTCAAAAATCCTATTTTGAGTCAGATCTTGTGAAGTGGTCTGAACCGTTTTTTTTAAATAAATACCCAGTGTCCCGAACCATTATTTTATTATTTTTATGTTTTAAGAGTGTGAGATTATGATATTGAAAAAATAAACATTATATATTTTTGTGGTTCAAAAAAAAAAAAAGATTTTTTTCTTGAAACTCATGATTAATCAAAATGTATTATTCTGTAAGAAATTTAAGACGAACAAATATAAATAATTTCCACGGACACTGGATAACAGAATGTAATAGTATAATGTATAAACAAAAACGAATATCTAGACGTAATGAATACTAGAAGAATACTGAAAGAATGATGGCGTCACTTACTCCGCACATGGACTTACAATTATATTTCTTTGGTGTTGTGTCATTTCTCATTACTATTGGACGCTATACGAATGGCGCACTATTATCTAAACACTAAATATACCGCGGTCCGAGTGCGTTACACAAACCATAGGAATCACAGTTTTCAAAGAAACATTATTCCAGAAATTTACAATTTTTTTACAACACGCAACTAACACCTAGACCGTTAAGCAACTACTTAATCTAATTAATTTTACCCATTATTCTAATCCTGTCTATATTTACAAGCTTAAAAACTATTTACACAAATGGAATCATTGAGATCATTACAATATTACTTACATTATACATATAATGACGTTTACGAGGTCGGTTATTATTTTTAAATTATATTATTAAAAATAAAAAAATAATACTTTAGAAAAGACTGGTTTGGTACACGAGAGTACAGAGTACCGTACTTGAGGTAATAACGATCATAATAATTACCAATATGGTAATTAAATGTCCTCGATTATACGAAATCATTGTCTTAGTAGCGCAAAAAACATGGCCGCCAATGCACGTTCAAAAACACAACATCAACGAAAACAAAGATATTGAATCAAAACAATGATTGCACTTGTCAAAGTAACAACTTCACACGAAATAATAAAAAAAAACAACGTGCTATTGCAAAAATTTTACACTCGCGCAAACATTTCGTTTTAACAAAAGCGTAAAACTCGTTTAAAAATTAACCAAACGCGTCAACTGTAAACACCGATGACGTAGCATGTAAGGTTGCCAGGATTATAAAAATTCCCAATTGTCATGCAAATTTTCCCAAGTTAGGATGGATAAGTTTCAACCGAATCTCTCTTTGACGAGGAACATGAGTTTCTTTTTGCCCTTGTACTTGAGTTTGATTTCTTGTAGTAGCGCCGCGAATTGATGCGGCCCGTCGTGCGCTAGGGCGAATGTATCGCGAGCTTTACCTGTGGAGACAAACATAAAATTAAACTACCTAACTATTGAATTTAATCATTTTACTTATGATGTCTTCATACCCCGATGTAGACATTTATAGTTTATAGTGTAAATAATTAGTTTTTAAGGTGAAGAGGTAGAAAGGTAGATAGACTCAATCTCGACCGCATCGTTGCTAAAAATCACGCGAGATATCGATCTCGTTCAAACCAATTAACGGTAAACAAAAAAATATTAAATTTTGGTAGTAGATAAATGCAAAATATATTTTAGCCGTATCTATATGAATCACCAAAAAAATAGTTGCAAAAGTTTGTCGCGAAGACACCCACAATGTTTTACTTTTGTATTATTATCTCAGCCTATATATTGTCCCATTGCAGAGCAAAGGCCTCTCTGCCCTCCCTCCAATTTCCCGGTCCAGAGCAACAGTCCTCCAATCTTCCCTATAAGTATCTAGTTCGGTCCGCCATCTCTTCCTGGGTCGCCCGGCTGGTCGTATATGTTGTGGGACCCAATTAGTTGTTCGTTTGGGCCAGAGTTGTTCCGGCATTCGGCATATATGACCCGCCCACTCCCATTTGAGCATCGCCGTTTTTCGAGTAACTTCCAATATTTTGGTTTTTGATCGTATTGTTGCATCGCGTATGCGGTCCGTGAGTTTTATTCCAAGTATACTGCGCTCCATTGCGCGTTGATAGACACTTACATACTTACTTTACTACTTAACACTTACTTACGTTACTTTTGTATGTTTCAAAAAAACTTAGCTCGTTGTGCTGGGGAGTTTATAGTATATTTATTGGGTAAACGGGTAACTCACGTGTAATAAGGTCGGTCAATCCGACTCGAGTTTCGGCCGCGTCCGGCGGCCTTTTTCAAGGAGAGTGTAGGCGCACGATGGCTGCCCGTTTGGCACTCCTTGAAAAAAGCCGCCGGACGCGGCCGAAACCCGAGTCGGATTGACCGACCTTATTACACGTGAGTTACCCGTTTACCCAATAAATATGTGTAATAACCACGTTAATTTGAATACTAAAAGAGTTTATAGTAGTTACCGAGAAAGTCAACGAAGTCGGCGTAGTGTCGTGGCGATATGTGCGCCAGGCGCGCGTGCGTGGTGGAGGCGTACGCGCGCAGGGCCGCCTCGAGCAGCGGGCGCAGCGGGGTGGGGGGGCGCGGGGGCGGGGGCCGCGAGCGGGAGCAGCCGGCCGCCGCCACGCAGCACCGCCTCAGCACGTCCGACTGGGGGGACAGAATGCACGTTAAGAATAAATGTATATACGTAAATTAAAAAAAAATTGAGTAAATATTTTTTTAAATAGTACGCAACACCGCCTTAGGACGTCCGACTGGGGGGACATGATGCAAGTTAGGAATACCTACTTAGTCTCATCGATATAAATCAATGAAAGTGCCCTCCCAAACTTCAGGTGCACGGAATTATGTTATCGTTGGGCAGAGTGAGCTCACTCTTTCCGTTTTAGTCCTTTGTAACGATGAAAGCCGCACGTTTATACCTATCGCTATCCGTTGCCAATTACCAAAATAAGTAGAACCGCAACATACCTCGCCGCTACCGATTCTAGGGGTCAAGTGAATGGTAGTTGTAAACCACTCACGCTACACACACAGAGACGCAGTTTGTTATCATTTTCAAGGTGCTCAAACACATCATTTGATTTAAAACGATGCTTAGTCCACATTTAATGAAATTAAATGTCAACAATCCAAGTAATAAATAGGCTAGCTGTTCGAATGGCTGTATAATCAATGAAATTCAGCCATTCGATAAAAATACCATTAGAAACGGCGCTTTTTAGTAAACAGTTAAACGGACGATTGCTACGATATGCTATTTGGTTGCGAAATAAATACTCCTACGTAATCGCGAAATTGGTAAGATAAAATACAGACCAAAATAAAGAAAATAAAGAACACAATTCTCAGTACAAAAATGTTATTGTGCCTTTTTTTCAAACTTCATCAACAGAATACTGCACTTAAAACACAATACTCACCAGCACGGGCGCGCATTGCACGTTCTTGACCAGCAATGGAAGCATGGCTTGCAGTTCCGCGCGGCCGAGCGAGTGCGCCAGCGCAACCGCCCAGTGTATGTCTGCTATCGCGGGGTGGCTGTCCTGAAGAAGATACGAGATACATTGATATGAGCATATTTGTACGGTTAGGACTCTTTGCGGAACCACCTCGGAGAACTAACACACCTTTGCTAGTTATTCTACTTCCAATCAGTAACGGTCAAACATCACTGTGCAGCCTTTGAAAGCCTATCTTTTCAGAAAAATCACAAGGCTTAGAGATAAAACATGTTATGCCTCTGGGCGACGAGCGCAGTGTAGTAGGTAAGGCAGGTAGGTAATGATTTTGACTCTTTATAGTCCAATAGCTGCGTGACTATGGTGCGCTCTCATTGGTAGATATGGTAGATCGTTGATTACCATCAGGCATATCATGTCGTCTCGTCACTCTATGCTAAAAATATAATATCTCCTACAAATACTGTCTTGTCATCATTTATATGATAATCAGGTAGAAAGTGGATTTTTTAGCTTGCTAGACTCAACATCCAATGGTTCAATGGTTAAAAGTGTCTAAAGGAAATCTTTTTTAAAAATGGAATGTACATATTCAGATGAATAAATGAATATTGTTGTACTTTATTATAAGAAAATAGTCCATAGTTTTAATTTGTTCATTGTTATCGTACTATTAAATTAAAGCTAGTTATACAAACCTGGTTGTAGTGTAGGTGCAGGTTCCTCATGGCCAGCGTGGCGAGCCGCATGGCCCGCGCCGGCTGCCCCCGCTGCTCCATATACCGCGCCACCGCGAACAGCTGGCTCGAGGCCAGCGCCCCGCGCGCCGCGGCGCCCCCCACCGCGGCGCAGGCCGCTTCGAACGCGCCCGCCGAGCCCTCGCAGACGGATAGGGCGCTTAAAGCGCAGCCTGGAGGATCCTGGGATGGTTTTCGCATGATAAGTTTTTGAGCACATCTTTTCTCTTTATTTTAATTCTTTCACATTTTCGAGTAATATTGAATTTAATTTTAAATCACACCTGACTATATTGGATTTGAAATTTGTTACAGAACAGTACATTACTAGTTAAGCTCTTTCATTTGATACCCATACTGAGGGTGTAGTGAAAAAAATGGAATTCGCCATTTTGTGGTGGTGGTATCTTGGATTTGAAATTTATTATAGTGTATTTTTTATTGTACTAGTCAAGTCCTATCATTTGAAACCTTGGAGGTTGTGCAAAATATTCTATCCGCCATATTGTGGTGGCGGCCATCTTGAATCAAATATAGCGAAAATCCATTGCAAAGAAACTGGCTTTCAAATGTAAAAACCGTTTCAAAATCGGTTTATCCGTTTTCACACAGACATACATACAGATATCGACGTCAAACTTATAACACCTCTCTTCAATTTTGGTCAGGGGTTTAAAATACTTCAGTACGCATACCAGAGAAATATATCGTAAACCGTGTAATAAACGTGACGATGCACTTTACATGAATCGAGATGACGTTCCAGAGTAAACCTATTAATGATAATAGGTACCTTAGCAGCGCACTGCAATGCCAGCGTCCTCGCACAGGCGCTAAGTTTCTCCTGTTGTTCGAATGACAGGCCGAGCCGAAGCGCCGTCGCGTGAGACATGGCCGCCGCCGCTACCGGGCCCGTCGCTTCCGTCGGAGTGAATAACTCGTACCTAAAAATAAATATAAGAAATTTTCTCATACAACAATATCTTTGTACTGTGAGATCAATTTAGCTGAAATAACGTTTATTTTATGAAAGGGTAAATTTATTTTACGTTATGGCAACCCAAAAAATTGGCGGGAATCAGGGTTCCTGATTCTGATTCAGAACGCAATCCAATCAAATCAAAAACTCAATTGAATTTAACGTTGAAATAATAGTTATGGAAACTGCACAAAACAGTATCAATATGTATAATATTATGTTAATATCATTAACAGCGTCCCGCGGTTTTACCGGCGCAATTCTCGTTGCCGTTATTTTATCGAGATAAAAAAAATGGCTTTTGTCCTATTCCAGACTATAATATGTATTCTAAATGTATGACGTGATTGAGCAACAAACACCCAAGCTTGATCATTTTTCATACATTTTAGTTTTTCTTTCCCTCCTATGGAAACAATTTTAAAGACTTATTCAAATCAAATCCATATAAATGATATCTTACCAGTTCTGCATGATGGAGAGTAGCGCGTCGAGCCCGAGTTCTGTCGCGCAGGTGACGAGCCAGCGGACCATCTCGCGCCGCCGCCAGTTCACAGACGACAGCGTCATACGGAGCACCTGCGACGAAATAACAGGAACTATTAGAATATGAGCGCTAAATACGTGCTAAAAGTCGGTAAGTACCAGTTACTCCTCGCTAGGGCTGTAGGATATCCGCTTCGGGGTTGTCAGCTTGTTATATTCCCTACTGAGGCCGACGCAAGCATTTAAAAAATACGTAATCCGCCATTTTGTTGCGGCAGCCATCTTGAACTGATATTCATCAAACGTAGTTAACACTAACGATTAATTCATCTTTCAACTAAATATCAAATCGGTTTCAACTTTATACTTAGAATATAATTAAATGTGTTCAAGTGTCAGATTTGTGCAATAATTTAGATATTTTTTTCTGTATCGTTCTGTATCATAAAATTTCATGATTAAACCCATTTTTAACGAAAATAAAAATATAACACTTCTATAAATCTTTTTTTTTTGTCTCTGGAAGGTCCGAGTGCTTGTACCTCTATATATTTTTCGTTCCGTCATGTTCCGTCTCCGGAAGGCCCGAGTGCTTGTTTCTCTTGTTCGTCTAGTCTTCCTATATGATAAAAGAAGGGTGGTTTGTCTAGTGACAAGCGTGGTTGATATAGTGACTCACTTGCAGGCCCAGCTCGAAGGCAGCCGCTAGCAGGTCGTTATAGCGGAACGTCTGAGTGCTTGTATCTCTTGTTCGTCCAAAAGAAGGTTGGTGGGTTGTGTGACTCACTTGTAAGCCGAGCTCGAAGGCGGCGGCCAGCAGGTCGCGGTGGTGGTGCGGCGCGTCGGGCGGCGCCGCGTGCCGGAGCGCGTCCTGCGCCAGCCGGAACAGCTGCGCCGCCGAGCGCACGTGACGCTGCGCCGCGCCTAACGCTGCTCTCAACCTCCCGGGATTCCCTCGAGCCGCACCTGAATAAAATAAATATTGGTGGACAATTCGCACACAACACCATCTGACCCCAAACTAAGCAAGGCTTGTATGATGGCGGCCAGATAGCTGATGTAAAACTTATATAGTTTTAAATACATCTTATACCTTTAAACGAGCAATTCTTGTACCTATATACCTATATATATATATATATAGAATCTGAATCTCGGAAACGGCTGGAACGATTGTCATGAAATTATGTATGCAGGGGGTTTCGGGGACGATAAATCGATCTAACTAGGTTTCACTTAAAAAAAAACGCATATTATGTGCGTTTTTAGACAATGAAAAACTGTCACATTAGACATAAGAATGCGAAAGTAAATTTCGCCGCGTGACGCGACAGTATAATTGGCTCAGACGGGAAGTCGGGCGTTCGTGGCGGTTACGAATTAATAGCTGCGAGTTCGAATCCAGACGGTTTCTCTTTTTTTTTTTCAAGTATTTTTTTTTAAGTAAATCTAATAGTAAATATTTTTAGTATTCAAACCGAGCAAAGCTCGGTGACCCAGGTACTACTTATTATACATAGAAACACCCAGACACAGTGCAAACATTTGAATTCATCACACAAATATTTGCACTGGGTGGGAATCGAACCCACGACCCTCGGCTTCGCAGGCAGAGCTACTACCCACTAAGCCACGGAGCCAGTCCACCATTAATACCACGACACTTAGTCTAATTCGAAACCTATAACCCTACCTATTTCGGTGAGGCTCTGACTGTCAAAAGTACTACTAGTTAATTAAAATAATTAAATCCCTGGTTAGTATAGTAGTTTCTTAAGGAACTACTAAAGCGTTACTACTTACTACTAAGTAACACTGGCTAGTTACCTGATAAAGTACTGATCAGTTACCTAGTAAAACCCTGGCTAGTTACCTAGTAAAACCCTGGCTGGTTAGCTAGTGAAACCCTGGCTAGTTACCTAGTAACACCATGGCTAGTTACCTAGTAATGCGCTGGCTAATGCCGCCTGCTGTTGTTCTGCATGTTTTAGCGTGTCCAGGGCATACGCCTCTTCTACCATAAGGTAAGGTAAGATGGCGATAAGGTCGCCATCCATAGCACTAATTTTAAGTAAAACCCTGGCTAGTTACTTACTACAACCCTGGCAACTTAAAAACCGATACAATACTTGCTAATTAACTAGTCAAACACTGGCTAGTCCCCTAGTAAAACCCTAGCCGTTACCTAGTAAATTCCTGGCTAGTTACCTAGTAAAATCCTGGCCATTCCTAGTTACCTAGGAAAACTTAGTTAGCCAGTAAAATCCTGGCTTTTTAGCTAGTAAAACCCTGGCTTACTCGCTAGTAAAGCGCTGGTTAGTTTGTAGTAAAACCCTGGCGTGTTAGCTAGTAAAACCCTGGCGTGTTAGCTAGTAAAACCCTGGCGTATTAGCTAGTAAACCCCTGGCGTATGAGCTAGTAAACCCCTGGCTAGTTAGTAGTTACCTAGTAACGCGCTGGCTAGCGCCGCCTGCTGCTGCTCTGCGTGCTGCAGCGTGTGCCACGCGCCCGCGCCGCCGCCCGCCGCGCCCGCGCCGCCCGCTGCGCCGTCCAGCGCGTACGCCTCCTCTACCATCGGTAGTCTGGAAACAATATTACGCATTTTAATTATGCACATTGGTACAGATACATTTATATTTGGTATTTTCTTAGTTGTGTCGAAATAAAAAAAAAATATCTTTGTAGATAACTCGAAAAGATAAAATGGCAGTCATTTTGCCATGCCGACTGAAAACTTAAAATTTTAGTATTGAACAGCGCTAATGTAGAAAAACACGTCACATAATTATATGGCTACAGGCCACAGTTTAAAAATGTGTACCTCATAGCTCTAAACCCGACCTGGTACTCTAGATACGGGTTAGGGTAAATGTTTTCTCCACTTAAAAAATGTAACTCACAGGTCTAAGTCCGATCCGGGGGTCTACCGCCTAACGAAAAACGCTTTGACGCTTTGATATTGCCCCCCCCCCCGTACGCCAAATCTGGGTCTGCGTAAATGCGTAAACGTGTTAACGCTTTCTGCAAGAATACGTAAAATACGAACCTCTTAGTTTTAAGCCGCACTCGATACTCTAGATCCTGGTCCGGGTCAAATTAAATGCGTATTAAATACTTTCTGCGTAAATGCGTAAAAAACGTACTCATAGTTGTAAGTCTGGCCCGGTACTCTAGATCTGGGTCTGCGTAAATAAGTTGTAAACATGTAAACGCTTTCTGTGTAAATGCGTAAAACACGTACCTCATAGCTCTAAGTCCGACCCGATACGCCAGATCCGGGTCAGCGGGCAACAGAGTAAGGAAGAGGAAGCGCGCGAACGTATGCGCAGGCGCAGCGCGAGGGTGAACGTGCGCGCCGAGACAAGACGCCGCGCCGCCGGCCAATAGCGCGCGAGCCACGCGACCGCACACTAGGGCCGCCGGCTCGCCTTCTACGCGCTGTAGCTGGCTGATTAGACGCTCCTCCTATACAATGGAGAACAAATTTGAATGAATTCAGCTCATTCCACACAATAATAAACAAAATTAAAAGCTAATCCAATGAACAAGAACATAAACGCCTTTCCCAATGAACACGAGCAAAATTAAACTCTCCTCTTACCACATAATAAATAAGAACAAAATGAAAGGCTCCTCTTACTACACAATAAAACACAAAATTAAGCACTCGTCTTCGGGCAGAATAAAGAACAAAATTAAAGGCTTCTTCTCTTACCACATAATGAACTAAAGTAAACGCTCCTCTTACCATACAATAAACAATACTTAACGCTCTTTCTAAAACAAGACTGGCCTCTTGGCTTAGTTGGTAGTAGCTCTGCCTGCGAAGCCGAGTGTCGTGGATTCGATTCCCACCCAGTGCAAATATTTGTGTGATGAATTCAAATGTGTGCACTGTGTCCGAGTGTTTCTGTATATAATAAGTATGTATTTAAAAACTATATCCGTATTATATCAGCTATCTGGCCGCCATCGCACAAGCTTTGCTTAGTTTGGAGTCAGATGGTGTTGTGTGTGAATTGTCCACCAATATTTAAAACAAAGAACAAATTTGCTTAAATTTAAGTGGCCTTGGAGTCTGATTCGGGTCCTTCTTTCACAATTAGAGAATGAAAGTCACAAAATAAAAGTTACATCGTTTCATAGGTGACGTTCCAAAGACCAGAACGAAAAGGTTTTCCTCTACTTTTTGATCTTTTATCTCGACTTGAATCTCTGCTTATTTATGTGTACAGATTACCATCTAAATCTATACTTACTAATATTATAAAGCTGAAGAGTTTGTTTGTTTGTTTGAACGCAAGTATCCTGGAATTACTGGTGCGAATTGAAAGATTCTTTCTTTGTATAATAGTCCATTTATCGAGGAAGGCTATAGGCTATTTAACATTACGCTACTATCAACAGGAGCCGAACATGAATGAAAAATGTAACAAAAACGGGAAAAAATATTGATTTTTGAGAACTTTCGTTGCGTGACAGCATGTGTCATATTTTAAAGGTTGCGTCATTAGAACCTAAACTAACCGAATTTGTTCAAAATTTGCATTAGTACGCCCAATTTTTGATAGATGGCGTAGCAACGCGCGCGCGTTCAGCTAGTTTTGAATATGTTTGGTACCTACATAATATATATACTTTCAAATGTGCATACTGAAGGGTAGACAAAAGAGTTTTTGTTTACTTGTTTCATGTTTTACGATCCTTTTTTCCCCATTTTCGCATATAAGAAAATTTTTTACAATTATGTTTTTCAACTGACCTGTTTGCAGTATCGTTCTTGTGCATAGAGCCCGCTCGGCAGCATCCGTTGGACGCCCAAGCCGAGTAGCGCCGCTTCCAGCGCCAGCGCGAGGTACGTCTCTTCGGGATTCTTGCTGCCCGCCACCGGCACGTGTTGGTATCTGACGACGAATGTATCATGTTATGCACCTGTGCTGATAACGACAGTTATCATTAATACTATAAAACGAGGAGTTCTGGACGTCTACTCTCTTTCTACGAAAACGTAATTTAGAAAAAAAAACTCGCGACTTTCCTACTCCCGTTCTACTTCGTTTCGTCTGATACAACATTGTTTGACGTTTAAATGTTCTAAGCTTACTCTAATTAGAGTAGGCTTAGAATATTTAAACGGGCAAAACGATGGATCGAATTAGAATCGCAGTTGGAAAGTCGCGAGTTTATTTCGAAATTACGTTTTCGTAGAATGAGAGTAGACGTCCTGTTCTTATTACGATATTTTATCTGGAAAAGAGCTTTAGAGAGTTTTTTTATTGCACACCGTTATTATTTTTCATTAGCAAAGTTTTAACAGCTTTGTCTACTGCTGTGACGGAACATAACAAGCTGAAAAACAATCGAAAATCTGATGAAAAAAAAACATGGAAATTATGCTTCTTATTTATGGTCGGTATCCGTTCTTTTCACAAACTTCTTTTTCACATATCGATATGTGATAACCAACGTTAGAGACAAACTCAAAGGTAGTGAAATAATTACCATAAAAAATTTTTTTAACGAGTTGGTTACACTGCACAAGTTTTAAAACTCTATTTTGATGGTTTCTCTTTTTGTTAAGTAGAAAATACTTAAGAGGTGGTCCAATTTAGGTGGTACCAAAATTTTTCGAAATCGGTGTGGGGCTTTTTGAAACATCAAGAAATAACTAAAATTTTGGTACTTTCACTAGACAGCTTAGTTATAGCTGATTATGAAATTTCTTTTATTCTTATGACATACGGTCGAGTGTTTGAATTTAATTTCAAATTGAAGTTGCTTTTTGCTTTTTTTTCGGAGGAAATATTGAATAAGTGTCAGCTGGTTACCTAGGCGGTAGTCCTGTGTTGGGCTCCTCGTCGAGGTAGGCGGTGTGCAGGCGCGGCGAGGCGCGCTGGTCGTCCGGCGCGAGGCACGCGTCCGCGAGACACTCGTACACGCACCATATCGCCTCCAAGGTCCAGCCCGTCCAACAACGGCTGTCTGGAAGGACAATTAATTTTATAACATATTTGCTCGTAAAGGGTCTCTTATTGCACCAATTTCTGTATCGTAATGTATATCATTACGTACTTGTGCGGTAATGTAATGTAAAACGCACAGTTTCAAAATGCTCCGTCTAAAACGAACGGCACCTTTTTAAATCTTATAGACTACAGGCCCATGAACAAAATTTACGGGTCAAATGAACCAGCAGGAGACCTATGTAGGATGATAGACGGGTACAAAATAATAAGATTCAGCACTATGCCGTCACTTGTAAGCTGTCCAACTGAGTGCAGGTGAGAATTCAAAAGTGCAAGTAGAGTGGGTACATTTTGGTCATTTGTTTCTGTACGGCATTCTTACCGTCCAATAGGTCCATGAAAAATAATGAGAAAACGCGTAGTGCCGTACAAAAATAGTGATCCATAAAGTCGGAAACATTATTGATAATCCGGAAATTTTGAGGGAAAATTTGTTCATTTGATACTGTACGGCATCAGTTCCATACAGTTGCAATACCTCTTACAACCCATAATTCCGCAACGCCGTACAAAAATAATGGTCCAAGAGGAAATTATCGGGGGTTCAACTTCCTCTTTTCAGTGATCCGGAAAGGTGATTTGAAAAAGTACGGCATCGGTTCCAGATGATTATCTAGCATTCATACGGACAATTAAAAATAATGCCGTCTAAAAATTACTGTTCATTTGAATGTTTATCGATAATTACCTTAATTTCATCGTATACTTCTTTTTTAAAGGCGGTAGGTCATTTGATCCTGTACGGCGCCTTATTTTTCTACATGACATTGCTAAAAACTATTGTTGTATAATAATGCCGTACACAAGAAGGTATTCTAAAAAAAGTTACAGATGAATACAAAACATGCAAGTTTTCATTTATTTGAATAACCATAGATTAATTAACTATAGCAATGTTCAACATATTATCATTGTTTTAAATAGTATTCAAGTAAATTAATTTGAAAAAAATAATGCCGTACATTTTAACCCTTAATCAAACAAAATATGTACCACTTAGTTAGAAACTCGGTAACTCGGAAAGTATGTACATTAGGGCAAAAATTACATAGATAAATATTGTAGAAAATAAAGTTTTACACCTTTTGTTGTATGAAAACTTTTTTGTGAAACGTACCGTTTGCGATTTATGGCACATTTAAAATACCGGTTTTTCTATCACGGCCGATAACTCTTAAAATATTAGATTATTCAATAAAACGCATTAAACTATTCTTAAAGATCAGTTTATTCTCTACAACTTTTGTAAAATGCTTTTTTTGTAATGTACATACGTTTTGATTTATAAGATGTTCAAAATCTGTTTTCCGCCAAAAATATTATAAATCGTATTAAAATAAACTTTTGTTTGTGGTGGGTTATTAGACGATGAAAACTCTGATATAGAATAAGTAAATAAATAGATCCGGTTTTTCACGCAGATGAGGTATATGTTAGCTATGGCAATATAGTGGTGCGTCCAACATTAAACTTCTTATAACTCAAAAAGTACAGACTTAACAAACAAAAAACAACGGCAAAAGTTGTAGAGAATAAACCGGTCTTTAAACATGGATTGATGCGTCTTATTTACCTAAATATCTCAAGAGTTATCGGCAGCGATAGAAAACCCGGTTCATTAAATGGGCCATAAACGGTACTTTTAACAAAAAGTTTTGGGCAACAAAAGGTGTCAAATTATATGTTCTACTATAATAATTTTTGCCCTAAAGTACATTATTTCCGAGAAAACGTTCTTTTAAGATGACGCTTAAAGATCCACCTGAATCTGTCAACATTTTGTGATTTTATGCTCAGTAAATGATCATACACCTTATAAAAAATAAATTTGGATCAAAAATTTGTAAGTTAAATTCTATTCTTACTAGCCTTTAATATGAACTTTCAGATTTGTACGGCATTAACTTTTCTTAGACATATATTAAATTCAAATAAATTATCAGAATGCCGTTAAAAAATCGTACCAACTATCACCCTAAAGTACATTTCGTCATATGCAATGTTCTGGAGGTTTCTTGCCATTTACTGACTTTTGGACTAACAAAAATGTACGGCACATATAAAATTTGTATCTATGCACAAAATACTTTCGGAATAAATTAATTTTACGTTGTGTCAAATCACCTCTCCGGATCACTGAAAAGAGGGAGTTGAACCCCCGATAATTTTCTCTTGGACCATTATTTTTGTACGGCGTTGCGGAATAATGGGTTAGACGAGGTATTGCAACTGTATGGAACCGATGCCGTACAGTATCAAATGACCAAATTTTCCCTCAAAATTTCCGGATTATCAATAATATTTCCGACTTCGTGGATCACAATTTTTGTACGGCACTACGCGTTTTCTCATTATTTTTTATGGATCTATTGGATGGTAAGAATGCCGTACAGAAACAAATGACCAAAATGTACCCTCTCTACTTGCACTTTTGTATTCTCACCTGCACTCAGTTGGACAGCTTACAAGTGACGGCATAGTGTTGAATCTTATTATTTTGTACCCGTCTATCATCCTACATAGGTCTCCTGCTGGTTCATTTGACCCGTAAATTTTGTTCACGGGCCTGTAGTCTATTAGTAAAGAATTTTTATGTCAGAAAAGTGGTCAACATTTTATTAATAAAATTAACTTTGCGAGGTAAAATGTAATAAAGAATTATTAAATTCGTTATTTTAATCAATATTGACTCCTTCTGTACCGACTTACTGCGTAGCCGACGTCGTACTAAAATCGTCGGCCATATTTGGCCGTTTAGGATTTAACGGGTATAATGTATAGTGTTTTCTATTCGTTGTGGAAATCTAGGAGGTTGGTATAATTCTGCGCACGCCTACAATGCACTCACGCCGCAATTCATCGAACTTATGAACGGAATACTCACTTATAAACTAGATTCGGGTATTTTCTTTGACAAATTGGGCAATTTCAGGGCCCAAACCCTTGCCTATATTAGCTCAAGCATGTAATGTGTTAGTTTTTATAACTGTAAATTGAATTGAAACAAATAAATAACAGTTCCACTGACCTCGTCCGATACACCGCTGCGTGTGCGAGAGTGCGCAGGTAGCCGCACTAGTGAGGCATGTTCCCGCGTCCATGTGCGCCACCACGAGGGACAGTTTCACTCGCTCGCAGCTACCGGAGCAGGCGTCGGCGCCGGAACAACTGTTACCGCTGGACGAGGCTTCGCCTGAGCCCACTTCTTGCCATCGACGTTGGGCTACCTCCTGCGAAACGTTCAATGTACTCAATTAAATTTATGTACCTCGCAAACATTACACAACGAATTAAATTTAAATGAACAACAAGACATTTTGTAATGGGCACGCGGCAGCCATCTTGGATTTGAAATTTGTCATAGTTGTATAAAATCAGGAAAAAAACAACAGCCTGTGTTGCCCTAGTGTGGGACCAGTGTACGCTAACGCAATATGTCCTCTTTTATTGTATATCTTATCACTAGTACTTTTTCTTGTGTTTTTTTTAATGTATTTCGTTTTTTGCCACAATAAACGTTTTTTCATTTTCATGGTGTATTTTACTAGTCAAGTCTGTTCATTTGATACACCTATTGAGGGAGTCGTATGTAATTTACAATTTTGTAGCGGCGGCCATCTTCTCACAATTTTCAACAAACATATGTAGCTCCCAGACACTCTCACACGTCCAAAATCACCATTTAAAAAAATATATAAATCAAAATCGCTTCATCTGTTTAGAGAGTGATGATGCTACATACAGGGAGAGAGAGAGAGAGAGACGTAAAATTTCACCTCGTCGTTTTTGCGTAGAAGGTTAATTCGTTAATATTCATATAGCATTTTCTTTGGCTTAATCACACTAAAATTATAAAGTCAAAAGTTTGTGACAGCCGCTAGAACTTGTCATTTGATCGAAGTACTTGTAATTATGAAATAATTAATTTTTCACATTCAGCGTTTAAGACAAACTTATGAAATCTATACTAATAATATTATATAACATTATAAAGCTGCAGAGTGTGTTTGTTTGTTTGGACACTAGGATCTCGGGAGCTGGTCTGAATGAAAGATTATTTTTCTAGTGGATAGTCATTTTATCTAGAAAGGCTATATAACAATACGCTGCTATCAATAGGAGCGGAGCATTAATGAAAAATGTAACAAAATTTTACAAAAAATATTCCTTTTGAGACCTTTCGTTGCGCGCATCCGTGACAGCATGTGTCTATCTTTTAAGGTTGCGTCATTATAACCTTTTATAAGCCATTCAAATAAACAACGTGGCACGTAGTTTATACATATTAAGATACCCGAGCAAAGCGGAAACGGGCCGCTAGTATAATACAATAATACATGTACATTTATTATTATTTTATTAACCAGTTTTTAGTTTTTTATAATGTTTATATATTTTTTATTTATGTTGTAAAAAACTTAGAGATTAAGACGATAATTAAATGAGTGTATGATAACATATTATAATAGAAGGGTATGTTACCTGTCGATGCCTCATGGCCCGCGCCGCACTGACAGCTAGCCTCAAGGCAGCGGGCGCGCGCCCGTGCGCTCTTAACGCTTCTATCCTCGCCCCTACTACTGGTAAGTGTTCTGTGGAACAAAAAGATTTATATTAGCGGAGTTATTTTTCCTTTACATCAATCTCCAGACTTTTTTTATGGAAGTGACAAGACGAGTGGGACGTGTGCCTGATGGTAAGCAACAAGCCTGCCCATACAATCACCCAGACCCAGAGATATATTACAATAGATTATAGACTTATCTCTATGCCCTGTAATTTCTCTGCCAACGTTGCCCTTCAAACTGGAACATTTTGTTTGGAGGTAGAATAACTGGCAAAGATGCTACCCCAGACGGAATCTGCAGTCTTACCTCTACAAAAACGAACAGTACAAAAATATGAAATTCAGTTACGGCTGGTCTAGTCGGGTCAACGGCGACTGATGATCCGCGGCCCCGGCTTTAAATCCCAGCACATCACTGTATTTTCAAAATCATGTGTGTAATAGCGCTAACTTAAAAACGGCGAAGGAAAGCATCGTGAGAAAATCGATATGTACCAAGAAACTTTCGAGGTCATGTGCCATACACAAACCTGCAATGGGCCAACGTGGTGGATTACGGCCTTGACTCTCACGGCGAGAGAGCGAGCGGCTTATTCTTGTGCTTCGATTTAAATAACAGCATTTAAATGACATATCTAAATTAAAAGTATTTAAATGACATTTCAACGTACCATGCCACAGCGGTTGTCCATCCTCGTTGAACTTCGGATAGGGTTGCAACACTCGGGAGCCCCCGGCACTGTCCTCCTTCTCACATTCGTAGTATTCGTCGCTGCTGAGGATGTTCTTTAGGTGTTCGTTCTCCCAGGATATGTCTACCGCATCCAACGCCCTGTGGAAGAGAGACGAGTATAGCAAACTGTGTAGGTGCGACAGAGATGAAGGCAGTAGAGATTCATTAGCGTATAAAATACGATGTTAGAATTATATCACGTGGGACAAAACTATTATGTTGTGGTCTTATTTTGGATTTAGTAAACGATTGCTAATTTAAGGTCTAATAATAAAACACATAGAAAATAAAATAAATATTTGTTCACACACACAACACCATCCAGCCCCAAACTAAGCAAAGCTTGTACTATGGGTGCCAGATAGCAGATATAATACTTGTACATATCAGCTAATATGTTTTTAAATACACAAATATATAGAAACTAGCTGACCCGTGCCCACTTCGTTGGGCATAATGTTAATAATCCTTTTTTAGTACAGAGTGTTATGTGCATGCTAATAAAAAAATTGAAAGTAACTCTGTCCGAAAGAAAAAACATTTTCTGCAGTATTTACTATAAACGAATTCCATGAGGACCAAGTCGCGGGAAAGGTTAGTTTGGTTAAAAGGCATTTTCAAGCTCCACATCTTTTCTCTAGAACTCAAAAATATATCTTTCATAGTTAAGGCAGCGTTCGTAAGAAACGCTTTCATTCGACCGTTTTTTCTCCGATTCACTTTGCAAAACGGACTACCACGTAAAAGCCTTTTTATTTTTCGGGTTTTTATATAGTCTATGACACTCAGCAATAATGTGGCTTTCTATTGGTGAAAGAATTTTTAAAATCGGTTCAGTAGATCCCGAGATTACCCCTTACAATTTAACAAACACACAAACTTTAGCCAAGCACAGTACGAATAACAATGTAGTGTACACTATTATGACTGTGTCTATATATTGAATAATAATAAATACTTTAGATTTATTTTACAAACATACAAATTTTATATCAGCTATCTGCTTCCCATAGGTTTGCTGAGTTTTGGGATTTTGGGGCTAGATGGTATTACATGTGAAATGTCCACCAATACTTATTTATAATCTACCTAATATTTACATAAAACTATTAAACGGTAGTTATACTTACTTATGAAAAACAGTGCGTGGCGTCATGGGCGGCGCGGACCTTTGGTTGTGTAGTCTTAATCTCTTACTAGCTCTCCTGTACTCTCTTTCATAACTGAAATTAAATACAAAACAATAAGTCACATCATATGCACTATAAAACATTAAAAATAAGATTATATTTCAGGAATATGACTGACCCTGTGACGTAGATAGTACGTTCGCATCAGGCGTCTTAGATTCGGTTACCACCAGGACATTTTTGTGAGTAACCGTTTGGAAACCGTTATTTATTTTCTTTGAATTTTTTAATCTGTGGTCTTTTAGCTTTGTTTTGGTCTAACCAGAATATTTTTAGGTGCCGTAGTGTTTTTTTTATGATTTTTTTTGTGAGCCGAGGCAGTTTTGGAAAAATCCGCGCACGAGTCGAAACTTGTTTCCACACGAAATTTCAAACGCGATTTACTCGAAATCAATTATTTTCCCTTGAGGTCCCTTTTTGGTCAACCACTCACATTTAATAACGATAATTATTTACGTATGTGGGTAGTTTCTAGTTAGTACGTAAGCCTTTTGTGCTAGCCGAAATTTCGGTAAGCAGTAAAGGCATTTTTGAGGCTGTTGGCCTCATGACTTGAAGCCAAATGCCATAAGTCCCTTTAAAAAGTATTAATTAATTTATGACTACGGAACAATTACAATTATAACTATTCCTCAGATTTTTGATTAAACGAGAGGACAGTCAATAGCGAACCTACCTACTATTGATAAAAACACTTACCTAAATTAAAATATTATAATAAATTTAAAAAAAAAATTACGTGCGAAATGCGAATGGAATTAGTTTGCATATTATTATTCAATAAGATATACTTACTTATTAGGCCTAGATTCTTCGTCGGAACTCTCCGAATGGGAATGCAATTCTCTCCTTTGCCTCTCTCTGTGTCTTTCTCTGGAAATATTAACAAAAGCTGATTAGTTATTTGGTTTAACTGAAGATTATAGTCACATCCTGAATATTCGATCAGGTTCCCATGCAAATATTCTTACTACCTACTCCACAACACGACACACAAACATTGAGGATCTATGTGTGTAACGGAGGGTGTATAATATTTATTGTTTTTAATTACACAATGTATTTGTAACAAATATTTAGTTCCACTAAATTATGAACTGAATTGCGTATGAGAGGCTGCGCCGTGCTTTGCTTATCCTTTTAATCTTATGTTTACATTCCCAAATACTGTAAGGTAACTGTCAATTGATACTTACCCAAGCGGACTATACAAAGCGCCCCCAAAAACTAGTAACTATTAGTTGTATTTTTACATAACTTCAATTTTTTAAATAACTCACCTATCTCTCTCCTCTCGTTCTCTCAGCCTTTCTCTGTCCCTCTCCTCTCTGTCCCTGTGTCTCTCTCTGTCCCTGTCTCTGTGGTCCCTGTCACGATCTCTCTCGTTCCGTTCTCTTTCCCTCGCGTACTGTGTTTAACAAATAGATAAAAATTAACAAGCAGCAAAAACTTAAACTTTGTCCCATGGGTGTTTAAGAAACGATAAAACCTTAAACTTTGTCCCCCAACAGTTTATAGGTTGTAACTAGACATTGGCGCAGCTTAGAAGCTTAGTTTCAAGGAGATAAATAAACGTTGAAGTCGTAGTGGCCCAGTGTAAAGGACTTTTGTTTTCCCAAGGGTGAGGTAGTCAGTTCATCCCTTCTTAGTTCTATTCTCAGTCTTGTCATTACCCTTGGAAATTGTAGGCAAATCGACATGTCCTAAAAGAGCTCTTTGAGCGAGTTGGAGGATGGAAGGAAGGCATTAGATGTTTTAGCCAGGATGCGGGCATTGACTTTAAGATGACTCCTTTTCAGAGAAGCCCTACCCAAAAAACCCAGCAGTAGAGTAGTGAAAACGTAAACTGGACTATGTTTTTTAAGGTAAAGGAAACAAAGGCGTTTCTGGTGTAGTCGTTTAAAGAATTGCGAATTTAAAAGAGCAATAGTATAGTACTGACTGGGTCAGTACTAAGCAAGTCTTAAATAACCAATGTAAAAGTGAACTTACCAAAGGGAAAGACCTATGGTCAGGGTCTTCAGTGGGGCATACCTCCACCGCCGACCACTTTTCTAATAAACACCTCCACTGCATTCTGTGGCATTTGTTGCTCCCCGGATCTAATACTATGCTCACCTGCAACAACAAACAAATACTTGTAAATATTACACACAGCCAAAACAAAGAGAAAGATAAGCATTAATATTATTTATATTTTTTGAAGTATACAATCTTAATATCTTAAAGTCGAGAGTTAATTGGTTTCTCCTAGTAAACACACTCCATCTTACACCATACCATCACTTAACTTTAGACGAAATAACTGTCAAGCAAAGCAAGTCGATGATCAAAAAAAAGCTCTCTCCAATGATATGTAACGTGGATAAGAGGCAGTGTGATTAACAGTTATCCATTGCCAATGTCGAGGATAAAGCAAAGTGGAACGGAGAAGTGAGAGCAGCAAAGCTGATTCCATCACCATTGATGAAATCTAGTAAGACAGAGAGAGAAGCTTCCCCAATTATACACCGTTTCTCCCGATCCTTAGATTGGCGGCCCAAACTATTGCTTGTAGCTATACATTACTCCATGGAATATCAGTTTATACTACGTCACGGAGGTACATCATCCCATTGTGTTCTATATGTTGTGTGTATCGACCTTAGATAAAGAATAAGTAAGTATGACACTTCCACAAGAGCGATCAGGCCCGTGCTTTCGGTGTAATCCGTTTGTTCTGACTAGTGTAGGTAGTATGTGTAAACTCTTTGGTATCGACTAACCCATAACGCCCCGAGTTGCTCCCACAGTTGCCTGCACTTCTCAGTCATGGGCGTGTTCTGGTTCCTCCACAGCAGCAGCCGAGGGTCCGAGAGGAACTGCTCAGTCATCAGCATCAGCATCCGCGGACCGTTCGAGTCTTGCGCTCGGAGCATTTCTCTTACCTGAAACGTTGAGATACAATTATTGATTTTGGACAATATTGGAGCTGCAATTAACTCAAACACGTTTTAAAGAAGGTCAGATAAGTTTACCAAAATTTGTGCAATGTATTCTAAAGAATTTATTCGGGTTTCAAGTGAGACAAAACTGATGTTTCAAAATGCCTGAGCGTGAGACTGCAGCCCAGATCGAAGAATCTGTGTGAGGTAGGAAAATTTAGGTACAGAGCAGTTTGCTTATCTCCTACAAGATATACAGGACCATGCTGACTATTTTCGATGACAACGTATCTTGCTGTTTCCGACCATTCATGGTGAAATTCGCAAAACCAAACTTAGTTAAACATTTTATCTGATCAATATGTGATCAGATAAAATGTTTCAAAAGAAGTTCTCAAAATAACGTTAATCATCGTATATGTATGTACCACCCACTTATCATAAGTGAGAACTTACATTGAAAAGTTAATAAAAAAACAAATACCCTAATTATTATACGGATTAACTTTGCGAACGATGCTTAAAGCAGATATAAAAAACCAGACGTAGTCCTAAATATTCTATCGCGAAAGCTTTTTAGCTTAAAATTATACGTGAAAAAGTAGGAAGGCGTGGGTTTATAGATCCAACTAAACAGATTAACCGGAGGAAACCAGTCACTAAATAATTTAGAGCAGTTGAATTTATCGGCACTAATACAAGAAAAAATCTAATAAGAAAGAAATTAAAGTGGAAAATTGACGATTGAATTCGCTCGAACAGCTCGCACGCTTTTTGACAAGTAAAGACTTCAAGATATTATAATCAAAGGGTTCTTTCTACACCTCTAGTAACACCTTACCTATGATTACATAATCATGGGACTTACCTTAGAAAATAAGGAATTAAGCTGCTTATTTGCATTGTAATAGGTTCCCTGTAATAGATATGCTCGCACTTGTTCGCAGACCTGAAACAATAGAATTTTCATGATAATTTCGGTTCCAAAAGATTTCTGCACAGGATAATATTATGTTTAGATGGACGTCTGGATGCAAATATAAGGAGTAAGTACTCGTAAAGTGGTACGCAGTTTCACATTTCAATAAAATACCAAGTCCTGAACACCTCAAACAAATAATCTTATAGTTCCCGGTGACACAAACGCATTGCAGTGCCAGGTAGTGTATCAAACTCTTCATACTTAAATAGTTGCTTAGGAAAAAAAGGCTTATTTGGGTAGCCGTGTTTGTTTACCGTGAGGTACACGTGTTATTTTTGTTTCAAATTGGTAGAATCTCGTTCTACTCATAATTATGAAACACCTTTGAGCCCATCCTACATACGACACTGCAAGGGCCATTTTTGACCGAAACTTGATTCTTTCAGGATTTCAGGGATGGTCCTGACGTAGAAAACGTTGCTGTTATTGATGTTCTGGGGTACAATTTGCCTAAGGGTATTAGGAAAACATAATATCCTATTAATATTCTAAATGCGAAAGTTTCGATTTGATTGGTCAATCACGTAGGAACGGCAATAAGATCGGGTTGAAATTAAAGTACTCGTACCTACAGTTAAATTACAGTCAGGGAAAGCGCATAAGAGGAAAAAATAGGCTTTTTATCGTATCCTGAACTACGCGGATAAACCGCGAGCCACTGTACTGTACAACATATAGGATATCCCAAATCGAACACTAGTACACCCCAAACGGGACGTCATTGCAGGAGATATAGAAGAAAAAAAATTAGCAGTCATTCCTATGACGCCGTTAGAAGTGAAAACTTATAACTCAGAATTTGATAGATCACTTTGGAAACTACGCGTGTCAAACCGGAGGGCGTGGCCATGAGCATGCTGACGCATTTCTAGATGGCCATGGTCCCGAGTTTATCCAAAAATTTCTCGATCATGCCGCTAGAATTCAATTCACGGCCCACGAAAAAGCAGCTTGTGGTGCGCCAAAAAAACTTCACTTTCACTTCAATAAAACAAAAATATGGTAGAAAAATAATCACCTGCTGCTCATCCAAATGCCAGGCATGGTGTGCATCTGGCGGCGGGCCGGCCGTGGGGTCCGGCGCGCCGCATATCCTGTTGATGGCCGACCTCGCCTGCAGCACCTCGTCGGCGAGGCGCTGCGCCGTCGGCAGCACCTCGGTGTGGTGCTCCGCGATCAGGTACTGAACGAACTTCTGCAGCTGCTGCCGGTCCATCTGGAGGAGGGTTTCTGGAACACGGGTGCAGGGGATTGAGTATGAGGTGATATATGGAGATGTTTAGTAAGTCAGTATTGGACGGCCAGAGCCTTTATTCACAAAACTGAAATGCAATGCGTACTACACTACGTATGTAGTGTAGTACGCATTGCATCACTAATAAGGTCTACAGATAATCAAGATGTTCAAGCCCACTACCAGTTGGAACCGTGCCCAGGATGCTGACGACATTACCACGCTGAGTGCCATTCAGCTTGGTAATGCTTATGCGTTGGACCAAATTAACGCTAGCATTTTGGTCACGCGTCGCGTCGACCAAACGCTCGGATAGGCTTTTGAAGATAAGAACAGCTCTTGGCGCCCACAGGCCCAATGTCTCAACACAAAAGGGCTCAAAAATATGTAACCATTTCCGAGGGTTGCATATTTCTGCCATTTGAGATGCTCAGCTGTATTAGCCTACTATGTGTCTGACTGAAAGATGTGATGGTAGCAGAGTATCGACGTAAGTTGCATCCTACACTAGCGGCCAACCCAACTTCCAAGGCACAATAGTCATGCCGTCAGGTCTTTAGCCATCGTCATGCGCAAGACGCACTCTGTTCGAATATGGCTGGGACGTTGACGGTGGAAAAATACGGAGGTAAGGAGGTTAGGGCCTTCTCACCTGATATGGGCACGCGCAGTCGCACGGAGTCCGCATTCCTGATGCGGTACAGCGCCAGTGCGACCACGTGCTGGCACCAGAAGATGTCGCGAGCCTCGCAGCTGCACGTCACCCCCGTGATCTTGCATCTGAGGAACAAACAACAAAAACATCTACATCTTTAAAGTCTTTACCTAATTCAAACATTTACTTTTATAATACGGCGCATGTTCGTATTCGTAGGCGGATTGTTTTCTGCAACTCAACGTCTCGATGCGCCTATTTTCCGTGTGTGGAAATCACGTCGTAACGTATTGGTTTGAAATTCGGAACACAGTTAGTGTGAAGCTTGAAGGAACACAGGCATTTTGAGCTGAAAAAATAGCCGGAACGGGAGCTACGCGGCGGGTAAAACCGAGGGGCGCTGTAAGTAATACTAGACATGCGAAATGTATATATGGATGGATGATTTTACTCATTTAAGCAAAACTACTTAAGGGATCTGGACAAAATTTTTGTTACATAGATAACAGTCTGGAATAACATTTATAATTATGCTATTTTTATCCCGAAAAAATCACGAGATCGGGAATTACGCGGGCGAAACGGCAGGATGCAACTAGTATAAATCGCCTCATATTGATATTACCAATTCGGTCACTTTAAAAAAAATCTCAATAAACTATGCAAAAATAGTGAGTAGCGTAATTCCTCAGCAACCTTTGTCATTACAAGGCCAGAATCATAAACTTAATTAGTCCAGAATATCGGAAGCGTAGCTAACAAATTGCGTTCCTAACAAAAAACAAAGGTCCAATAATAAAGGGGTCACAAAGACCCCCAGCCATTGTTGTAGCTTGTAACAGGACAACGTTCTAAAAAGGGCTCTTTTATGAGAAAGAGCAACGTACCAGCATAATACCTTTTGTTGAGGAAAGAAAACTTTGCCACCTCTACAAATGACAATTGACTGTAGTTTTTACGATTTATTTCAGAGGTTTTTTTTTCGGTTTAAGACTAGAAAAGTAATACCACGCCTGACTGGATGGCTAGAGGTTTTGTTTGGGTTGTAGTATAGAAAAAAATCTATGATTTGTGGCCTCATTTTTTTTAACTAACACGTTACTTTGTGACACGGTAAGTAATGTTTTTTTTTGTTGTGGAACATTACACTTCACGGACTTCTTGGTCTGTGCTTTTCATTAACAATTACAAAAAACATAATTATAAAGAACAGTTAAGATTAATTAAGCTAACACATTACGAAGATTATAGTTTTCATTATTTATAATATTGCATAGGTAGGTACTTATATTATATGCTATGGCAGTCAAGCTTCCGCAAGCAGTAGTGGTAGGTATTTAGTAGTGGTAAGACTCTTGACAGAGTCCGCCTGGGGAAGTACCACACCTTTGCCAGTTATTCTACCGCCAAGCAGTAACGTGCTAACATTACTGTGTTCCGGTTTGAAGGGTAATGTTTCCAGAGAAATTACAGGGCTAAGTCGTCAGGCCATCGCTTTTTGGATCTGTCACATTGTTTCCCATTTAGCTCCCATTGGGTGATGATCTTAGCCCAGCGATCGTCTGATATTCGATCGACATGTCCAGCATGTGACATGACATGACAATTGATAGTTCCCCTTTAAAAAAACGTAACTCAATACACGTGTTGTATGTTTTGGACGATATTATTAAACAGATTACAGGCGTGCGAGTTCAAAAATGAGTTTTATGCGTAGCTGATTAGGAGTTACGATAAGTTGGCGGAACTTTTGGCATTGATCGATCTGGTTGGATTACTTTTCTGAATATATGCTGGATAACAGCAGCTTGTTGAACATAGATTAACTTCTGGAGTAATGTTAGGTTACGTAGGTGCTTTAAATGTATTAAAATGTTGTATAACTTTTTATAGTTTTGAAGAATTTCTGAAGAAAAAAATCAGCGACGGTAGAATAAGAAATTTATAGTTTTTGGTGGGCGCCAATCCAAGCCGACAACAAGAACATGGTCCAATACTGCCATCCTGGTTTGGGTTTTCCCGATGTTTACAATCTTGGTGTCGTCAAATCGAGAGTGAATCGGTTTTTTCTCTGGGTAAGCTTCCATCGTAAGCCATCCATCCATTCCATCGTGAATCGCATCGTCGCTTAACATCCGGCGAGATGGCGGTCAAAAGTAAACCTATAATAGTAAAAAAAGACAATACTCATCATGTTCATAACATTACTAGTCCTACGAATGGAAGAGTCGTTACGAGATCCTACTTCAAATTCAGAGCCAAACTCGTCTTCTTCATAGAGATCGTAGAGTACCTATGCTTTTTCAGAGTGTATTGACTCAACTGGCAATAAAGTTCTCAACTCGTCGTAGGTATTCATATGTTTGTTTTTTTTTTCAGATTGTAGGTACTGGGTCAATATGGAAGTAGGGTTGTCACGTACCTGTCGAATGAGACGGTGACCCTGTACAACCTCTCAGGTTCAGCGCACGGTGGAACAGCCGCGGGCGCTCGCACCACTCCGCTTAGGTGGAACCCTGAAACAATACACAACACTGCTTACTACACTACTAAATGACAGTCTTAAAACAATAGTCGGCAATTAAATTTCAAACATAACCAACTCCATTATATGAAGGCGTTTTCAGGATGTAAATAAGTATATCTGTCGAAGATAGTTCTCAGTTTCACGATGGTGGCGCCAATATTTAATTTAACTCAATAATTAAACCTTGTAAAAAGTTAAGCAAACATAGACTCAATCTATTACAGTTTCGGTTTAAAATCAACTGCATAAGGAGGGCCTACCGGCGGGCCGCGCCACAAGTCGGGTTGGTAAGATAAATTCAACAAAATGAAACAATGATTCGTCAGAAAACTAAAGGCACATAGCTTTCCGCGTTAGCATTCTGAAGTGGCAGCTGTAATGTTGGCCTGTGTAGTTTCTGTCGCAGAACTGATACATTGAGAAGAGCAAGAGACCGCGACAATTCGCGGCCTCGTGCTAAACATAGTGTAGGAAGCTCTGAGGCTATATGGAGTGACGATATACAAAAGGCAACTGGTGGCGGTTGGAAACATAAGACCGAGGTTTGCGCTGAATGCAATATGAGAGAGCCTAGTCCCAGCAGGGCTGATGATGATGAAATATGAGTGCAATATATAGTTACGCATAATCTAAAAAAGTAAAGTCTCTATGTTTATTATTTACAGAAACGGTCCATAAATGTATATTTTCAAATTTAATGGGTTCCAAAAGTGTAAAATATTTTGTAAATACCCCCGAGGGTAGTTTACAAAACACCTGAGTGTTTTATGGACCGTTTAAAGATTTAACGAGCGGAGAGTGAAGTCTAAACTTTGAATTATTACGAGAGACCTAAACGGACATCCTGTTGTTGTTCCAAATTAAGACGCACGTGGAATTTTATGTTTTTTTTTTAACTATTCTAGGTTAACATTTATTTGATCGCCGTTCGCCATAGCTGGCGCGCCAGCCATTTGAGGCGACATTTCATTTTTGTCTGACGTTAAGCGATGATACCGTCGACAATAGGGCCTGTTTACCTAGAAGAAACCGATTCACTCCCAATTTGAAGACACCAAGATTGTAACCATCGAGAAAATCCCACTTAGGCAACGCATTCTTTTCACAAAAGTAAGGTGGTTAGATCATGCAGATTGTACACTCTCCGAAATGTATCCGATAAAAAACTAATGAATTAGCTAGCTAGCTAGCCATTTTCTAGTTTATACAAAATTTCCAGTAGACATTTTGTTGCGATGTTCCAGGCTTTTGATGTCTTTTTCGAACGAGGGTGTCGCCTATGAGCCTTTTGGCACGTCTCTCGATTCTCGATCGATTCCAGAGCCACCAGCTGGTACTTAGCCGACCCATTTCAAAGGTGTGAACAGTACTCTATACAAGAGTATTTGCTATGTGGCAATTTTTCCACGAAGTTCCTTATAGCGCGTTAGAAACCTTGTTATAGAGCGGATGGGAGCAGAGCTAGACCGAAAATACCTTACATTTACCATTTTGTAAACTGAGTGAAAAAACAAATGAATTACGGTTTTCAAAACACAAAAGCAGCACACTCACAGCATGAATAAATAATAGCTGTATACATTTGAAATTGGAATTCCTAACCAAAAAGGATATATTTGAAATCAAAGTGGCCAGTACGACAAAACACCAATTTCATAATATTATTTAGGGACCTAATAGACTGTTTTCCCACATCCCTTGTTTTAAGTTATACCGAGCCTGAGATGATTTGAGCAGATGAGAAATAATGTAATAAGACTTCTCCTGACATCTTTTGCTAGTTACCGACCCTTATTCTGAGCGAATGGAAACTAGAACGTAAAAATAATACCTTTTTCGACACTTCTGGCTATAGTTATCTACAGCGCAAACTCTGAAGAACATAAACTGGGCTGCTTATCTAATGGTTTTATATTAATTTACTTTGAACCTTACATGATACGCTAGAACGATGTTCTATAACCTCCCAAGTACCTCTTCTAGTCTAAAGCGAACATGATCTGAATTGAATTTGGGTGTAATTTCACGTTCTCGCGAACACCAAAAGACTCCAATTCTCGTTTTCAAGCAGCCAACACAATACATGCACCCCAGTTTTTGAACGATTTGAACACGAACTGACGTCACAAGCAATCGGAGCAATCGGCTCCGATTCGTCAAGCTTAGAAATTCGAAATTCGAACGCGTTTCTGTGCCGCGTTTCATTTTTCCTGTCGACTCAGTGAGACTTTTTTGTTTGGCTTGACTTGGGAATGGTTGCCATTATTTCTTATTTCGATTTGCTAAGTGTTCAAGTTCTTGGCTAGATATTTTACACGTTAATCTCAGATTACGAATAGTGATATGCGATTCTGGCAAGGAAATTAAGGTTGCTTTTACTTCTACTAACGTTGCCGGTGGTGTTCTAATCTTTCAACTCTTATATTACGAGTATTTTGGCATCTACAGGACAGTAATAAAGGTGACAATAATATTCCAATGACTGGCCTCGTGGCTTAGTTGGTAGTAGCTCTGCCTGCGAAGCCGAGGGTCGTGGGTTCGATTCCAACCCGGTGCAAATATTTGTGTGATGAATTCAAATGTTTGCACTGTGTCTGGGTGTTTCTATGTATACTAAGTATGTATTTAAAACTATATAAGTATTATATCAGCTATCTGGCCGCCATCACACAAGCTTTGCTTAGTTTGGGGTCAGATGGTGCTGTGTGTGAATTGTCCACCGATATTTATTTATTTATTTATTCGTATTTCATCTCTTGCTAACGTATGAATTTTCGGGAAATCGTTTATTTCTGGATAACCATTTTTTAAATTGTTCAAAATATGGTCATATGTGTATCTTCAATGCCAATAACAACTCCGTCGTAAGCACCAACAACCAGCAACGGAATCCCAATTACAAATCGTTTCGCCAAACAGTGGAAAAATTATGCTAATTGAAACCGTCCAATGCACAAAGACCAACGTTTATCGATTTTATCAGCACGAGAACGAATTTATTTTTAAATACTCTAACAATCAATTACGCGGTGCTATAACTCTCAGAGAACCGATGCGAAATCTAACGACAAAATGGCGAATACAACCATTGTTGTGTGACAAAAAAGTGCCGATTGAAAAGCAATTGCGGCAACATTACACCACGAAATTCCTAAAGGAATTTTAATAACAACCTAGACTTCACCTACATAGTAATAAGACTCAAATTTGAAGGAATACATTTTGAATTTGGAACCGATCACGATTGGAAACTGGCACTCGAGAAAAAGAATGAGATTTTTTTTCTTAAAAACGGAACGGTGGTGTTGGCACAGCTGCTTTCTGGGACAATCTTTTTACGGGTCGTTCAGCAGTTTAGGTATTCAGTGCTAACAGAGCATAGATTCCATTCCTGGCAGATAATATGAGAGAACAATATAAGGACTACCTACTTTCATATAAGGTATCTTTGTAGAGCTGTTTTGTACTAGGTAATTGTTTCAACGCTATATTCTGCCGAAATAAATCAAGGGCCTAGGCTAGCCTTGGTCATCGCACCGATCAATCATATTGAGGCCTAGAATTATGAGTCAGGTTGCCTAATCTACTGTATACCTAACATAGAATAGTCAACTATATTTTGAGCTAGATACTATGTTTAGTCGCAAGAATTTGTACATTAGTAGCCAAAATCTGCTGTAGTTTAGCTAAGCAGTGTCAGCACTTAACCAATTCCCTTTAAAAAAACTTATAACACAGTTAATACCAGAAAACTAAAAAATAAGTGCACAATCAGATGTTTACAGATATGAGCAACAGATGGATGAATACATTAGTTTTACATTTACGCTATCTTAATATATATAAATCTCCTGTCACGATGTTTGTCCGCGATGGATTCCTAAACTACTTAACCGATTTTAAATTAAATTGGCACACCGTGAGCAGTCTGGTCCAACTTGAGAGATAGGATAGTTTTTTTTTCGATTAATAGTCCTTACATGACGAAATCCGAGCGAAGCCGGAACGGGCCGCTAGTATTTTTATAAATTTCCCTTACAAAATAATACAGTAATGCCGCTAAGATTGTTGCATTCATCTGAACAAAAATTACGAAACGAGGTTTTTGATACCTATGTGGGTAGTATATATAATATATATGATATATAGACAGTATATATATTATAGATACTTCGGACACCTTAAACAGAAATCTTTATGAAATAGGTATCTCTTGACATAATTATTTTGGCAACCCACTTGGTCAGTTATTTACTACTTAAAATAACATAGCTTAGGTACCTACTAATTAATTAAATGAAACCAGATTAGAAATGATCAAAATCCTAATGAGACATTTTCAGAAGAGACAAAAATTGGTTTACAAAATAATGATAGGAGATGGCGTTTCTCTGACCTTTGTCGTAGAATAAGAAGATCTGAAAGCCCTTGTCTGAATTTAAGGTTCTATCGGAGTCAATTGTTCTGATTGCTAAATATTTTAACAAATTATATTCTTAAAACTATTTTTTTTTGTAGTGCTGCTGCGTTCCATAACCGTATTTAATGTTTTAATGTTCCTTTCGATTGTTTCAGAAGATTTCTAATTTCAAAAAACCGTGTTCCATTTTAGATTGTCTATTCCTCGCCACGTATGGAAGTGTCATCAACGCGGTGAATCGAGATTGGATTCGAATGAGGAACGTGTCTTTCGCGCCGATTCGCCGGACACGCGCGGTGTCACGTCCGGGCGGCATTAGTGCGGGGACACCGTGTCCGAACTGCGAGTTGCATCGATTACGTTTGATTACGGATGTCCGATTCGGTTTGAAATTAGTTTTCTCACGAATTCAATAGTTGGTAAGATAGGTAAATAACTAGGACTTCGGATGTTGATGTTGAAATCATTTATAGAATATGAACAGTGAACACGTATTTGGTTGTGTAAAGTTTAGCGTTGTTAGATTTATGTTTCCTCTTAATTTATGTAAGTAAATATGTGTTTGTCTTCAAATCGAGAGCGAATCTACATTTCATCTAGATAAACACGTTCCATCGTAGATTGGAACGTCGCTTCACCTAACAAGGTGAGATGGTGGTAAATGTGGTGGTAAATGATGCGCTATTATTATCGATACAAAAACGCCATGTTCGAAACAAAGCCCTATTTATGTTACAACGTCATTAAATAATTTATTTCACTCTGGTGATAAGGGAACCAGCATAAGCTGCCCGTTAATAATAATAAATATTTATGTACTGCTGGACACGCCGGTCTCCTCACAATGTATTTTTTACCGTCAAACCAAAAATTATTGGTAATGACAAACTTTTATTCACTTGTTGTATAGCACTTTAAAAAATGCTCAAGGGATTCATTTCTAATATCTCACGATTGTGGACGTGGCACAATCGTGGCCTCTCTAATAATACGCCATGCGCCACTCCGCTCAATCCTCGGCGTTACGTTTCCAATCCCACCAACTGCTTTTCGCAAATCGTCACTCCATCTAGTCTCAAGACGTTCTACGCTACGTTTGCCGATTCGCGGTCTCCACTCCAGAACACGTCTACCACAACGGTTATCGGTTCTGCAACAGATTTGACCCGTGCACTGCCACTTTAGCTTGCTGATGCGCTGAGCTATGTCGGTGACTTTAGTTCTCTGACGGATAACCTCATTACAAATCATTCTTCAGAGAAACACCAGGCATAACTTTTTCGATAGCTCGCTGATCAACTTTGAATTTTCGGACCGCTTTTACTGTTAACTGTCAGTGTCAACGTTTCTGAAACGTAGACCTAACGTATATCAAGTTAAATGTACGTTACATAACCTGCATGTTAACAAATGGGCTGTGAAATTACATGGCCACAGAAATTTGCAACATTTTAAAAACCACAAACAGGATATTGAGGCCTTATTTTATTGAACGGTACCTATCCGAAACCAGGCGTGGGACAGGTTAGACTTGTAAGTTGTTGGCGTGACCACTTTTAAACCCACTGTTTAACTCACCTGTTAATAAGTCTGCTTTTGGATCTACCTACCTACATGTTGCTTTGTGTCGTATTTTATTTACCTTCTTAGCATAAACGACCCACTAAATGTTCCCTACTGCTGGAACTCGGGGCCTCTTCTTGCTAGGACAGAGTTACGGCCATAATCTACCACGCTGACCCCGTGCGGGTTGTTGCATGACCCATAACCATGAAAGATTATTAAAACATGCCGGTTTCCTCACTATGTTTTTTTTCATTACACACATGACTATGAAAAGATAGTGTTGCGCGTGGTATTCGAATTAGGATCTCCGGATCGGCGGTCGCCGTCCTTCCGGCTTCCGACTAGACCCGCCGTAATTTTGTTTTTACTTGCTTACATGGCAACAACCAGATCATCCCTTTTCTGCCGTGCTGTTTCTATAATTTCAAGCGGAAAGAAAAGAGAGAGCGTCATTAAAGTTTAGATAGTTTTAGTCGGGCGATCCAATTTCTGGAGTATTGTAAAATAATTGATGTACTTATAACCCAAGGGAAAGGGAGACGTAGAAACATAGTCTGGAATCACACATGGGCTAATTTTATCCCGGAGAAGTCAGAATCAGAACAGAATTGGGAAATCCACAAGTGAAATCTTGGGAGGTTGCTAGTTTATTGAAGTGAAAACTTCTTTAGCCCCTAGACAAATTTTTCGTGGGGTGTAAATTGAATTCTACCGTCACGCTCGGGTATGATAAGAAATCTTCGGGTAAACTCGAGACCTTGGCGATTGGGCATTTAGAAATGCGTCAGCCAATGGGAAATGCTGAAAGGGCGTGGCCTCGCCGTGATGGCATGGCCATCTAGCTAAATGCGTGAGCCAATGGAAAATGCTGACGCATTTCTAGATGGCCATGCCATGATGGCGAGGCCACGCCCTCCGGTTACACCAGTGTAGTTTCCAAAGTAAGCTATCAAATTCTGAGTTATAAGTTTTCACTTCTATCGGCAGTTCCTATGACTGCCAATTTTTTATATTAGTAGGTATTATAATAGTAGATAAATGGTGAGAGAGTCGTCTATGTTTTCATGCACCCTGTTCACAGTTTATTAACAAATGGCTCGTCACTTTACCCATGAGATAATGCAGTGAACAGTCACTAAGTTTTAAACAAAACTATAAAGATCAAATTCAAGTTAACAAAAGAAATTATAGTTACAATTAAACAGTAATTTCTGTTAAACACGACTGACAAACGTAGTAATGAGATAATTGTATTCATTACTGAAAGTACAACTGAGCACCTTGACCTCGCTATTGACCTGAATAGTGAACCGGGTCAACTTACATCAGCGGGCGAAACAATCACCGCGTCTGCAGCGGACGAGTTACGTGTATTGCAACAAAATGTCTTATTTATAAACAAAAATGAATAGTGGATTCACTAGTATTGTCCTGCAGTTTTATCTGCGCTATTTTCGTACCCGTAATTTTCCCGTGATAAAAGTAACCTGTCTGTGTATGTCATATTTTGGAATAAAATAAATATCTGAATTTGTTCTAAATTAATTTCAATCCGTTCTGATGTGATTGAGCAACAAACTTAGCGAACTTCGAATTTATATCATCAACAAGCTGCGCCCCGCGGTTTTACCCGCAGCAGTTCCCGCTTCCTCGTTTTCGTTGATAAAAAGCCTACCTATTTCTTATTCCAGACTATAATCTGTTTAAATTCAAACCTGATCCGTTCAGAGGTTCCAACTAGATTGACCAACAAACTTCTAAATATCCAACCTTTGCAGATACTTACCTATTAGTAGTATAGGAAAAAAAGGTGTACAAAGTATACTAACAATAATTGTTGAAGTTTTCACTTCTATCTGTACTCCCTAACCGCTACTGTTTTTTAGTAATAAAGACCATAGATCGACAAAATGTTATTCATAAGTAACTAATATTAATAACTTCGTCCACTGCAGACGAAGTTATTATCTCTTCCGGTTATGTAACGCGACCCAGTTTACTATCCAGGTCAGTATACCTATTATTACCTGACCAACAGACACATAGTTTTAAAGGAAATACCTAAACATTAATGAAAACAAGCTAAGTTATTAATAGGATATATTTTTCAGATGTTCGTTTTACAAGAAATCCTAACGACGCAATTCAAAAACGAACAAGCCATAAAAAAATCAAAAGTTTAAATTCAGAGAAAATCAAATATATCATGAAAAACACGCCGGTATTTTAAACTAACAGGCAATATAATGTTTCCAAAGCCATTAAGAAAATTAAAACTTCAACATAGAAATTTAAATCAATGACGAAGTTCATATTCATGTGAGATGAAATTAGGGTTGCCATCTCTAACAACCAGGACAAGACTCGTTAATACCCCGGATTTCAAAGGCCAGAACCCGAATATGTATATATCTATAGATTTTTTAAACATAATAATTAGCATAATTAACACTATTGAAAATCTTATAAATCATCTTTTTATGTATTTTCAAACATTTTATACAGATATCTTTTACCAACATTTTAGTAAGAATTTAGTGAGTTGGTTCGTCTGTTGCAGCGTGGAGGCTTAGCGTGTGAGTTACGGGCAGCTCAAGACTTTACACTTTACTTACAAGCATTGATAGTTCAAACGTGTACAAAATTGATATACCATCAATGATTACAAGACTTCAAACGGCATGGATGCTCCCCGGACGCCCTCTATAGTAGGACAAATCCGGGAAAACCCGGACGTAAGCGCGGACTACGTCCAGTACATAAATGGATCATTAAATAAAAATAATGCATGTACTTATCGTACAGCTTTGTCCCTTGACCACGACTGTGTGACCCCCTTGGAGCCAAAGCTGAAAGCACCCTTGCTTGGACGGATGGCAACCCTAGACTAAGCCGACACAGATCTAGGTTAACCAATATTACACCAGTTTGACTAACGTGATCAGCCTCGAAACTCCGGGATGGTTTAGAAAGTTGCTAGAATCGGTATAAAACTGCTTATAATTCTAATCACTTCTCGATTTGCAGCTTCACAAACCAGTTTCCTGGGAATTACGACATATTCCGTTAAAACTGTGTTTTGGGTGTCATCTCGGATGCCATGGAAGATTTTCACGTCATATAATTGAGTAATGTTATGTTTTTGTACGATAACAGCCAGCAGCGGCCTACGGTTTACCCACGTAGTACCCGTTCCCGTGATTTTCTTGTGATAAAAGTAGCTATTTTCTTATTTCAGACTATAGATAATCTAACTGTGTTCTAAGTTTCAACTCGATCCATTCAGGCGTTTCGACGTCAAGGAGCAACAAAAATCTAAACATCCAATATCCAAGCAAGCTTTGGCATTTAAAATAAAAAATAATATTAGTAGGATGATATTTTTAAAAGAATGTTGTTGTTATTTTAATGTCACCACTAAGACGAGAGTCCATGCTTTTTGTCGGAATTTACATGTTTAATAAATCAACGACGTTGAATATTTTGGACGTAATCTTATAGCCATTCTAATTTCGATTTAGATGTTGCATCTTGCATACATGTGCCACAAGCAATCAAACTCTCATAGTGCATCACTCGTTCATGAGTATGAAATATGTACCAGCCATTGCTGTTCGATCATATCTGACGGAAGACGGTGAACCCTCCACACAAAATGAAGCCTTTTTTAAGCAAACATGAGTGATCAAGACATACTCGTATCTACGGAGTCCCTGCTCATTAAAAAAAAGAAATATACTTATGCTGTTTGTTATGATTAGACGTTTTGCTTACCATCAGGTAAAACGTGCTGTTTTGCGCGTCGTATCACTATGTTGTAAAAAAAACCGTTAAAAGATCCAATAACGTGAACATAATTGTATAAATTGTGCCTAATTGCAGAAATTTGTAAATTTGTTGTTTTAATTATTCAATTTTATAACTTTGTTAATTAAGATCGTTAGCTTTTAAGATTAACAAATAGGTATATTTTAATATCTGAAGATTCAAGAGTAGGATGAACTACTTTCGTTTCTAACGTTTCTCATACCTTATTCTTAATTTGAAACTCAGCAGTGATAATGGTTGAGCAGTGGATTGCTAAACGACTGGCGTGGGTGTCGAGACATTGGCCAAATGTTTGGTTAATATGCTGTGTTTGTTCTGAGTTTAAGCGACGTAGGATATATGAAGATGTAAGATATCATCACTGTTAATCAGGGTAACGTTAATAACTACTATTGTTACGTTAGTATTTGTAATATGCCAATGTTTTATTTGCAATTTATAACCGATATTTGATCAAATTATTTTCGAAGTTCTGGCGTATTCATCACTCTTACTCTTAATTTGAAGTTTCGCAGTGATAATGGGTGAGCAGTGGATTGCTAAACGACTGGCGTGGGTGTCGAGACATTGGCCAAATGTTTGGTTAATATGCCGTGTTTGTTCTGAGTTTAGGGAACGTAGGCTGTGAAGATGTAAGATGTCATCATTGTTAACCCAGAGAACGTCATGCATTGCTATTATTATGTTGCGAAAGCGATAAAATTCATGATCTTAGTTTTCTTTATTTTAATTTTTGTGATCGACTGACTCTCAAAGTCCTCTCCTATTACAGCCTGTTCACACTAGCTACTTTCAGTAGCTGCGACAGGCGTCTAGCTGCTGCATCCTGCTTCAAAAAGAAGCTGCGACAGGCGTCTAGTCGCTGCATCTCGCTTCAAAAAGTAGCTGCGACTCGCGTTTTTCGGAAGCGTGATGCAGCGGCAGCTGCAGGCGACTCAGTCACAGTATAATGAAAAACCCAGTAGGACGACAATATGCCATCATAAATATGAAATTAAAATCAAACTAAATATCACTTATAGAATTTATTACAGAACAACAAAAGAAGTGAGATCTAAATGGGTGCTTGAGTGAAAAGTCTAATGGGCGATCCTGAAATATTTTCATAATAAATGAAACTGTACTCTCAGGATAATTGGTTCAAAACTAAGATCTGACTTGGCTAGTTTTCAAATACCTAATTTGCAACTGTTTATTAATTTCTTTTCCTACAGCTCAAGTGGCTCCCCATTTGCTTTCTTCGGAATGCTCATTTTCTTTCACTGCTTTACAGTATTATATTTAACACTGCCACACCACGATATCTGAAAGACTGCTTTACATTCTACAGTAGCGTACACTCATGTAATCTTATATCAAACTATAATTTGTCCCTGCAAGCGCCCTCTGCACGTTGCAAAACATTCTACGGCAAATCTTTTGCATTCCAAGCAGTTGAGTTGTGGAATGCCATGCCCGTGGAAATAAGACAAGCTCCGTCACTTTCCGTATTTAAAGTTCAAAGCAAAAATCAGTAGATTATGTCGAAAGCTTGCTAAAATCTGATTGAAGCTCGTACATCTTTTTTACATAACATTTTGAATTCATTGCCTTCGTATTAGTATATGTAAGAAGGGTCATGGACATATGTTAGAATGTATGTCTATTATATTTTAGGCAATAATTAGTACCCTTTTTAAGTAGTTTTTTGCTTCTCTGCATTTTTATTATAGTTTGCGATCTTAGCGACGACGATTTTGATTGTGTGTATTCAAGTAAAAGTACCTACGAAAACAGATAAACTGGGCGTGCAATCATAGGTCATTTCCAATGTTTTGCGGTTAGTGACGTCATGTCAGTCGTTAGTGTTTTAGCGGGAAAAATCTGAATTACATTACTATTGTATTTATACTCATCAAAAATACACAAATTTTTAAACATTATTTTTTTAGTAAACAAACTTTAATCTTCAAGAAATAAAAACAATTCCGAAAAATTTATAAAACCCCTATTGGGTCAGTAAATTGCTCAATAAATAATTAAATAATATTTAAAGCTTTAATATAGTAGAGCCAAAAGTAGCTACGAATAGTAGATAGATAGATACTCTTTATTGTACACCATAAACAAAAAACACGTATACAGGAGAGAATAACAATAAAATTAGTGTTACAAGCGGTGGCCTTATCGCTAGTAGATAGCATTGTTAGCATTTCTCCCAAATGAAAAAAACTAGTCGTCCTACTGGTATTTTTGTTATACTGTGGTTGCTCTAGAGTTTGACAAAACTACACTTTAAATTCAGTGTGGCCAACTTAACGTGTTTTTGCTTTTAACGTATATCTACAATTATTAATGTCTGTTCTTAACACGGATATTTTCTCGGGAATAAATTAAAAGTTGCTATGCACTTTAGTGGTATTTATTTTCCAGCGTACGTTCATGATCCGAATATAAAAATGACTGACTGATTGGCAAGCTGAACGCAGTGTAATCAGAGACTTTGTGTCCCTACAGTTTCAATGATTTAGTTTTTTTTTTCAAATGATACTAACCTGTGTTGGTTTTAAAATTTTAAGAAAATAAAGCAAGAACTCATGCAAAATTTGTCATTTAAAGTATACCACAGATAACCGTACTGAAATATTATTGCAAATCGATAGTTCATTATTTATCGGGAAAATACAGCCCACCCGATCCAACAATAAATAAATATTGGTGGACACTTCACACACAATATCATGTGACCCTAAACTAAGTTAAACTTGTACCATGGAAGCTTGCGTTTCCAACGTTATTTACGAAACGAAACATGATTTTCTAACGTAAGTATTTTAACATAGATCTTTGTATTTTAGACCTTTAATGCAAATACGAACTACGAACCTAGCAACATAACATGACTTATTACCAGCCATTATTTATATTGCTTTGAGGCAAAATGTTAGTAAGATTCTAAAAATTTCATATTTTATTATCTATTTCTATTAATATGTTCAGTACTTTACAGTAAAAACTCCCTATTCGGGCTTCCGCTATTCGCGGAATAAAAAAATGAGACCCAATTCCCAATTATTATATTCCCGGGTATCGATTTCGTTCTACGTTGGTATAAACACTAGAGTCATAGTCTGTAGTGACATTTTAATGTTTTTTTTTTCTTTAACATCCTAATATCAGGGGTACTTTTTATAATGCCCCCGAAGTTGTAACACCCCCCTTTTAAAATAAAATTCAATTTAATTTCCAAAATATTAGGTTTTAAAACAGAGTCCTACAACTTACCCGCCTAATGTCTAATCTTCTTGAAATGTCTATCTATGCCACCTGTCTGAAATACTAAAGAGGTACTTACTTATGTAGTAAAAAGTATATATTATGTGAACTAAAGATGAAGAAGTTATGTTAATCTTAAAAGTTATACATAAATATAATAAAGACCTCGGTGTTATAATTATATTAAATTATAATAGACATACTCGAACCGAGTCGCCTTGCACGTGACGATGGCAAAAGACCTGACGGCATGACTGTTGTGCCTTGGAAGTTGGGTCAGCCCCTAGTGTGGGACGCAACTTGCGTCGATACTCTGGCATCATCACATCTTCCAGAGACACATAGTAGGGCTGGTGCAACGGCTAATTTAGCTGAGCAAAACGGCGCAAATATGCAACCCCCGGATGAGGTTACATATCATATAAGAGGCTCAACCCTCAACCAAAGCCCGTGGGGGCCGGGAGCTCACCTCATCTTCAAAAGCCTTTCCAAGCGCTTGGTCGACGCGACGCGTGACCAAAATGCTGGCGTTTATTTGGCCCAACGCATAAGCATTGCCATTCAGCGTGGTGATGCCGCCAGCATGCTGGGTACGCTTTCGATTGGTAGTGGGCTTGAACATCTTGATTATCTGTAGACCTTCATTGGTCTATGGATAATTCAGGTGTGATTAGTATAAGTAGTTAGTTAGATATGTAGCGTAGTGTATTTCTCATTGTATTTTAGTTTTGATAATAAAGGCTCTGCCCTTTTAAAAAAAAAAAAATTTAAATGCGAAGAACACATTTCTGCTATTATACAGAAAGCAAACTCTTTTCTTTACGTCCTTCTGAATCCTTTCAATCTATAACTGTAGAAATGTTTCTTAAAATTTATGAAACATATGTGAGGACTACTTCAAAAAAGATATCGATTTACTTGAAAGTCTGCAAATAAAAGCGACAATATGGCCATATACTCTTCGACGTAAATCCTACATAGACAAGTTAAAAACCCTGCACCTAACTACATTGGTACACTACATTTACTACCTTACTACTTCAAAAAAAAGTACGCAGTTCTATAAACTTTACATAATTTAATATTACTCTACGTATTTTTAAACCTGTCTACACTTTTTAAAAATCCAAGTTAGCAACACTGAACGGAACAATTGCTCGGCGGCCGCGACAGACGCAAACAGCCGCAAACAGTCGCTGCATCGCGATGCAGCTTCTTTTTGCAGCTAAATCGCGCGTTTCCGCTTCAGCTGCTAAAGCGCGCGTTTCCGCGTTAGCTGCTAAATTGCGCGATTTTGCTGCAAAAAGTAGCATGTGTGGTCAGGGCCTTAGTTCGGCGTTTTTCTCATTCTTGCTCTTAGTTTTAAGTAAATTGTAAATTGTTAAGCGACTCGGGTGGCATTGAGATATTCACACAAATATTTAGTTCATATCATGCAGTATTTGAGTGATTTAGAATGTAAAGATGTGAAGCGTCATCACTGCTAATCCAAATAACCGTCATCTGCTACTATTATATCGTTGCCATTGGATAAAATTCCACTTGGGGGTTTTTGGAACGAAGTTCCTTTTATTATTATGTATTAAACAAATAATTCTTGAAGTAATCTCTTATTATCTACATCTACACCATTATTACAGAGTTGAAGAGGTTTTTTGTTTGAACGCGCTGTTCCCACGAACTGCTGGATCGATTTCAAAAATTCTTTCACCGTTGGATATGTACGTGATCCCTGAATGCTATAGGCTATATTTATGTTATGTACAACGAGCGAAGCCAGTGTCTATCCAGTGTAAGATAAAATCTTTCAATGTGGGGCTTCTTAATATTTATGTTTTGATCGAATAACTGTCATGTCAAAAACTTGAGTAGGTAGGTACATTACGGGGCCTAAAGGCCGGGTCACACAGAGGCGATCCGGTAGCGATAGCGATCCGATAGCGATAGCGATCCGATAGCGAGTATGGGATCGCGCCCGCTTGCTGTGTGTCAGGTTGCATACAAATTCGAACATTACAAAAAATATCGTCTCGCTATCGGATCGCTATCGGATCGTCTCTGTGTGACCCGGCTTTAAAACTACGCAAGTATAACCGCGAGGTTCTGTTATTTAAAGTATAATTTTACAGTTGTACATTTTTGTTTAAATGATTTAGTCATTGTGGTCTTGACTTTTCCGTGTAAGCTTTTATCAGTCACCTTTCGGATTAATTGGTTTCCGTGAGCTTTACCTCCAGAAATACAACCTTCTCTGGCCATTACCTCTTGCAGAATGACTATTTGGAGCTTTAATGCACTAATAATTCAATTTTGATTATAGCAATAAGCGAAAAGGGAGCGTTTACTTAACAACCGCTGTATATAATGTAGGGTCTGAGTTCAGTGCGTCGTAAACTGGCTGAAACTGGTAATTTTTGGGTAAATGCCATAAATTTTCGAGCAATAACAGTACGCGTCGGCCTGCGCGCTATTCCCTTTTATTTACGACTGTACTTGTTTCACATCCAGCCGGTTATAACTTTCGTGCACGACTGTATTGTGATTTTTATTTTTAATTTTTTTTTGTTTTATTCCCGCTATCTGTTCGCCGGTTTTTATTGTTCTTTGTTATGGAAGTTGGTAACTTTCAGTTTATTGTAAAAGGAATGATGGTTTTATTTAACAAATTTTAATATCTCCAAGGAAAAGGTGTCGAAATTACTGGGCTGTGCAAGGGTTTCTATTTTATTAAAGAATTGGAGTGAAACCAAGATGGCGGCGGTTATACAAGGCTTAGTATCGTATTTCTCATATCGGAAAAGATCGTACAAGGGACTAAAGTCAGGTAACAATGGACTTATTTTTAGCCTTATACGTATTTGACGCAATATAAATAGCGCGATGACTTATTTGAATAGACAGAGGTTCATTCCAGATGCCCCACTTTTGTGAACGCAGAATCTGCGATTGTGTGAGTGTAGCGTGTCTACGAACCGGTTTGTTTACATTAATCACAAGCTGGTTTGTCTGTGTGCATCGCAAGCAGTCGAGACGACGTGAATGTGTGAGTCACATCTTTACGTCACTTTGTTTACATCCGCACCAGTGTGCGCGGCTTTTCACGATGGATCGGTATCATTTCGTAATGTGAGTGGAAGGGATGGATAAAATCCGGATTTTATATTCTAATTATGGAATTCTTAACGATGTAGTTTTTGTCTGATAGATTATCTAAATAATGATCAGAGCGTTTATTTTTTTATAGTTATTTATTCATATGTTACCTATTCATACGTGTTTTGCAATTTAAATATCAAGTAGGCGAGTAGGCCTATTAAAATAAAATTAGTTATTTAGATATTCGACTTTTTTTAGTTAAAACGTTACATTCATAAGCTACAAACTATAAAACTGGTTATTTATATAGATATATTAACATTAACTCTTTATTGCACTTAACAAGTAAACAAATTTACAAAAAAAATTTACCAAAACTTAGTAAAATAAAGTAACAATTGGCGACCTTTTCGCTAAAAGCGATCTCTTCCAGGTAACCGCGGGATGGAAAAGGAGAAATGAAGTATAATAAGTGCAAACAATAAGTCTGTAAATATGAAAATTAACTTTAGTTTAATTATTAATTTTTCGACAATATCATTTAAGTACAACAAAGAAAGATGTGTGGCATGGGGCACGGGGCAGGAACGAAGTTCCTTCGGATATTATAGAAGCACCACAATTTAAAAAAAAAACATTGCCTTGTTGTATATCTACATCTAAAAAAAAAGATTGCAACACTGGTTACGAGCAGTTTTTACGTGTCACTTCCGTTTTATATTTTTCTTACGGTTTTAGTCTCATATTTTTCTAAGTTCGGTCGCGCAACGAAATCCCAATAAAAATCCACAGTAAAAATTCCGCTAAAAAGCACGATTGGCGAAATAAATCAAACTACCGATTCGTAATCCGTCTCCTCACTGCGCATCACTAGCGCTATACGTCACGTGTACCACGTGCTAGTGTGGGTGTGATCGTGACGTCAGCTCGCATTTCGTCACGCGCGCACCCAAGTGTGCGTGCTATGTACATGTACATACACGGTACGTTAGTGTGCGCAGCGGGCGTGTCAATCGTCAAGTCAATGTTATATTTTTGTGACCTTAACCGTCAGTCTCGTGTCCTTATGTAATTACCGTGTCTATGTACTGATAGGAATTCGCTTTATTTACTCCATACTTCATACTAACCCCGCGATTTATCCGCGTAGTTCCCGTAACTGGGTATCGTATGTTTATGGAATGTATTTGAGTATGCTTTGAGTACCTAAGTATGCTTTAGGTATGCTTTACGTATGTTTGTAAGTTTAGTTAGGTTAAGTTGAAGTTAGGGCTCTGTGTCGCTAGCCCAAAGATCGGTAGGCAGTAGAGGCAATCTGATGCAAATGCAAACTGCCAAGAGTCTAAATTAGTCTGTTAGTTCCATTTGCATTAGTATATAGCTTATATACCTAGGTACTACAGATAATACTACAATTCCAATTTAGTTATCTTTTATGGAAAGATGACAATTAAGGCGCGTCCCCCAGCAAAACGAGTTTTTTGTCCAGTTTTAAGAGCTATCTACTCATTATCCAAAACAAAAAATATCAACTGGTAAAAAATACATTAAATTTTTACAACTTCTTGGCTTTAAAATGGTAGTTTTATTTTTTTGTTAATGGACTTTTACTGTTTAAATAATGGCCTCACAACGAAACCATGAAAAAATTAAATAATTGTAGTTATCGTGCATCTCCTCGAAAATCGTCCATTATTTTGATTTTGTACTTACACTAACGGATAGACAATTCCATTACAAACATTTTGGTAGTTTTATTTTTTTCAAAAGACCAAAATCTCATTTTATAAAGAGTTTATTCTAAAATTTTAGCGTAAAACAGCGACAAATCCTACTGTTTCTCTCTTGCTCTGTCTTGCGGTGTGCGATAAGGTAAGACATACTCAAGGTCATTTGCTCGGGGTACGCCCTTAATCACGAATTAAATCTTACCCTACTATGGGTACTTAATTTAAAAATGTCAAGAGTTTGGATGTTTGTTGCTCAATCACATCGGTACTGCAGAAAGGATCGTGCTGAAATATTGAACACAGAATAAGTATAGCTTAGAATAGCACATAAGCAGGCTACTTTTTATCCCGGGACAATACCGAGAACGGAAACTATACTACATATATTATACCTACTTACTATCTATTTAGACTACGCACATGTGAATTATGAATAGACGGATGGAGGTCTAGAGTCAAGACGATTAAGCCTGCTGACGGCATTACCATGCTGAATGGCAATGCTTATACAAGCAACAGCAAATGAATGAATAGAAAAAGGAAAATAATGAAAAATTGAAATAGAGTTAAGAAGTAATGACAATAGACATGACATTTCATTGGATCAAGGAAGATTTCATATTTCAAAGAAATTTAATCTTTATTACAGAGTGATAAACATGAAACTTCATTGGCTCAAAGAAATTTCAACGCACAAAAGAACTTCACCTTTAAATAAAGATTACAGTACAGAATCAACTCCGCTGTATTCCAAACATTTATTCAAGAGATTTTGAGTAAAGTCGAATCGTAAAGGAAAATTTCCACGTTTGTAACGTAAAACTAACTCAAAGAAAATAAATTGAGCTCTATGCTGCTATACAATATGGCGGTAAATCGCAAAAAACAGCCAAATATGTAAAAAAACACTGATATGGTAACAAATATTATTAATTTTATGATTAAATGACTTTATTAGGATTTTCAGAGTTCTATACAAAAAGTTGTGCATAATGATGACACGTAGTTTTCCTATACGTTTCTATATTTACACTTTTTTTACATAACTCCAGACAGTAATGCAGAAAAAAATGCCGTTTTAAATTAATTCAAAATAGATTGAAGATCTTATTAAGTACAATAAAAAAATTGGCAGTCATAGGAACTGCCGATAGAAATGAATACTTATAGGTAACTAATTTTATAGCTCACTTTGGAAACTATGCGGGTGAAACGGGAGAGCGTGGCCATGAGATGGCCTTCTAAAAATGCTGACACTGACGCATTTCTAGATGGCCAATGGGAAGCGCTCACGCATTTCTAAATATTGGTCCCATGGTCCCTAGTTTACCCGAAGATTTCTTATCGTTCCCGAGCGTGACGCTAAAATTCAATTCACAGCCCACGAAAAATCTGTTTGTGGTGCAAAAGAAGTTTTCACTTCAATTATCGCCAATTTCGTATTTTTTCATCTCGAACTGGTAACACGGAGTTAAAAAAAAACAACAAAACAAAAGCACACCCCTATCAGCAAATGCTGCACCACCAGGGAATGGCGGATGCGTCTGTACAAGACACAAAAGTAAATACTAAATAGAAATACTATCGAGTTAAGAAACTAAAAATTCTACTGATTATTGCTTAAAAAATTGTCAGTGGCTCCGCCATTAAGCCCGCTAACAAAATTCGTATAACAAGTGGATCGCGACATCTGTGACTGTCGCGAATAGCTCCTAGGGGGGACATAATGGCCAACACATTTGTTCCTCCTTGTCCAACATAGGAATTTCAGTCTTATAATTTGGTAAGAGAATTCAAAACTCAAAATCATAGTGTATTCTTCAATTTAGTTCAAAAAAAGTGATGACGATTGATTTTAAACCTTATCACGTTTTGTGATGCTAGGAAATCCAAAAACAAGAAAATAAATGTGTTGTGCAAAATTCAAACTTTAATTTTAAACTGGGAATTTTATTTCTCTTTCTGGCAACAATTTGAGACAAGTTTGGCCAGTGTCAGGAATTCGGAATTCGAAAAAACTTACCAAATATTTTTTTTATAATGTCAGATTTAATTCAGACAAGTTTTTATTTTTCGGATTAGGTATACGTATACCTACAATAATATAAAATAAGCTACATTCATAGAATATTTCCTCATGCGTCACGTGTCAACTTTTGACGACAAATTACGTTTAATTAGACATTGTAAGCAAAAATAAATTTGTAGAGTTACAATTTGCAAAAATAACATCATAGTTTATGTGACTCCTTAAAACATGTATAAAATAGAATTTTTGAAAAAAAAACCGAATTCCTATGTAGTTCTTATTGCTTAGGTATTATGTCTAAAAAATAATAATAAAAAATATTTCATTGTGTTGATAAGGTTTAGGTAGAGAATACCACGAAAACCAGAAGATATTATTGTTATACATATTATTATTATATTCAGATTTCATATTTATATTTCTGATTTTGATTTGATTTGTCTATAACCTATATTGAGGGTAAGGGTGACCTGTAACGTCAAGCGAAATCCCATTTAGTATTAAAACGAGCTTTTAAAAAAATAAAATAGCATAAAGATGACTGATTCAAGGTAAATTATAGTTTAAAGTGGTCTTTTTGCAGAGTTTACCTGGGGAAGTACCACAACTTTGCTGGTTATTCCACCGCCAAGCAGTAATGTGCCAACATCACTACTGTGTTCTGGTAAGCCCTTATTCTAGTCTAGAGCGGAGGTTTCACAGAATTGGCCTGACGGACTAATAGTGTTACTCCTCTTTATGAGCTGAAATAATTCAACAATTATTTACATCTCCAAGTTAGAATCGTCTTCATCAGAATAATTGCAGTTCTCGATCTTCTTGTTTAAGTCATCAGATATTACAGTTACTTTGTTGAGTGGTTTGGCTATTATTTTAGTGTTAGTTAGTTGTCTGTCAATTGAGGTTAGTTCGGACTTTGTATCAAAATTGTTGTAAAGTTGCTAGATCAATTTTTAATTAAATACATTTCGAAGATTGTGCAACTGATTTGCATGATCTATTGCCTTTTTTCTATCGGACAGCTCGTCGAGGTAATCGAGCTCCAAAAAGCGAAATAGTTTTTTTTAAATACTCGAACGAGGAGGTTTAACTCTATTTTTGTGATAAGAACGTCTGGAAGCTGCTTAAGAGTGCGCCTAAAGCGAGGAAAAAATCAGATTTCACCCGCGCGACGCGTTTCTTAATGTGATGTACATAAAGTCGAGAATAGCATGACACAGTTTGGAGGAAAAATCAATATTTAATCAGGAGTCCATTTTTGACCAAGTTTAATTTAAAAAAGTGTTCGGTTACTTTACTAGAACGTACAAATAGGAATTTTATTACCAAAAAATAATGTGGGGTCATCGCTGATAATTTCGAGTACTCGAATTAAAACGGTTTTTTTCGGTGTAATTTTTATTTTTTTATTGTAAAAAACTCTGATCTATTTTTAAAATTCTATTCGGTTATTGTGCTTCTTCTTGATTGTGCCCACACGTCAATATTTTTTGTGTCATAGTTTTTGGTTTCTTAACTTCAGTGAGCGGCGTCGAAAATGTCCTTTCTTGATAACTGTGTTGATAAGGTTTAGGTAGAGAATACCACGAAAACCAGAAGATATAATTGTTACATATTATATTCAGATTTCATATATTTCTGATTTTGATTTGATTTGTCTGTAACCTATATTGAGGGTAAGGGTGACCTGTAACGTCAAGCGAAATCCCATTTAGTATTAAAACGAGCTTTAAAAAAAATATGTTTAAATAGCATAAAGATGACTGATTCAAGGTACATTATATTTTAAAGTGGTCTTTTTGCAGAGTTTACCTGGGGAAGTACCACAACTTTGCTGGTTATTCCACCGCCAAGCAGGCTTTAGGCGCCCCCTTAAGTGAATTATTCTCGATGTTTACAATGTTGGTGTCGATATTGACTCGATTTCTTTAAAGTCAGCACCAGTCGTATCGTTGACCGCATCGTCGCTTAACATCTCACCGGTTGCGAGGCGACGATGGAATAAAAAATTGTATTAATTTAATCGCATAACTTTTGTATTGCGGCTATTTGAAATTGTTTTTTTTTCGTTATTTTACAATGATAGGTTTACCATTTACCACCTGATATATCACCTGATGTGTATCTATGAATACTATGGATCGTGTTTTTCTAAAAGAACATTATTCACTCTCGATTTGACGACATCAAGATTGTTACCATTGTGAACGGTACACGGTACAGTTACTGTTGTCAAAAAATAAAATTCCCATTCATACATTTCAAGAAGGCCCTATAATGTAGGGAATGAAACTGAAATATCCAAGCGAAGCTGGAACAGGGAGCTAGTAACACAACAAATTGCGAGTTTGTCTAAAATATTAGAACCTTTTACATATTAGGTAGCTTTATTTTGTTTTACCTTAACCTTTTAATTTTTTAGATTTATCTAAGCTGTTTGCTCAGATTGCCTCTATACTAGTAGGCATAAAAAAGTTAGGTTAAGGCATAGGGCTCAAGTTGAAATTGGAACGTTCCAAAATCGAAATCAAACTTACCCCTACCTCCTCTAACTCCCTTATCCCGGTGTAAGGTAAAACCAATATCCGCAGAGGGCGTGTCGATCGCTCGATTCTCACCTGCCCACGCACAGGTGCCGGAAATCTATTAACACCTTACATGTGGGGAGAGAATGAGTTCTTTGAACGCAAAGAGGTTGATTGCGAATGGAAACTTCTTTGACAGTCTTCAGAAGCAGTACGTTGACGTTGACGTGTAGGTTAATGGATCGCAGAGAGGTGGTTTTAATCAAACCTTTAAATTTAGATTTCAGAGAATTTCCATTTAGTATTCATTAAACTTTTAATTTTATTTGATTTTTAAAGTTCAACTGGCATTTTTGTAATATAATCGCCGTATTAACTTACTTTAAGTATCGTAGAGTTCGTCGCCAAATATTATTATACTGATCAGACTACCATCTACTAATTTTATAGGCATTAAATGAAACTTACGGTTGAACACAAAAGAATAATCAAAGTCTGTTCGCAGTTCGCAAAAATGTTGCCAAACTTATCTATAAAAAGAACCTCACTCATTCCAACAAATTAAGAACACCTTCAGCAAATTCTTTGATGTCGGTTGAAATTGTAAATGAGTAATCATATCAACGCCAAGAATGCGACAACAGATAAAAAAAACTGTAAAACATTAAAATTGCAGAAAATAAACTCGTCACTGACACTGGCAGTAAATAATTACTTACCATCTCCAGAGAAAAAAAGAAAAGTCATTGGCGCGTCAATTGCCCGCATGACAGCTGTCAACTTCTTTTTTTAAACAGATCACGTATCCGTACTTGGTCAACCGAGGGAACTAATGTTATGCATGTTGTTTAGTAATAACAATTGTAGCGCCCCTATTCAACTTCCTTGATATAATAGTTCCGTCCAAGTCGGAACACACCTAAATGTAAATGATCCTCCATTAGCCGCATGGTAGATGATACGAATTTATTGCTTGCAAGTGGTTTTAACAAGGGCCGGTGTAAGGCCGTTAGAGTGGGTCAATAAAGGGCAAGGTTTGCTATCAACCTTTTTTACTGGCACGCCTTTGAAAGGTCAACGGGTCAAGTTGAAAAGATAACTCTTTTAATTTTTTGTCGGTTCTGTAGGTACACCTGTTACGAAAATCTAAGTAGTCTATGACAATAGATAGCAAACGACAATAATAGCTAGTAGGACATTACGATGACAGGAAAATTCCACAAAATACATTATCCAAAAAAAAGTCAATGTTTGGATGCATGTTGCTCAATCCCGTCGTAATATACGGTACGGGCATACACAGTATATAGCCTGGAAGAACACATAGGTTACTTTTATCCCAATAAAATAACGGGAACGGGAACTACGCCGGTAAAACCACGGGGTATTGCTAGTTATTTATATTTTACAATTTTATGTTGAATTCCAAATTCCATAGAAACAACAATACAATACAATTACATTGTTTTCCTGACCTTTGTCACGTTTCATGAATTTCAGTTGACCTAAGAGTGAGGAAACTCATAATTAAAGGAAATAATTATTTGAGAAGCGATGTAATGTAGTATTTAGTATTTTATCAGCTTTCGATGTAACTTTAGAACTACGTCGGAAGTAATAATTCGGTTTTCTGTTCTTAAGTTTTTTAAAGACCTGTGCCAGTTTGCTACAGCTGGTACCTACTGCCTACCGAAGCCTACCTTTAGAGTCCCAACTAATCTAAATTAAAATTTACTAACTTTACTACGGCTTTTACAACTTTTGTAGCGTTTGAATGCGATTCGAGACTTTCTTCTGGTTCATTTAAAAGTTCAATCGATAAGCCAGCATTTCAATCTGTTTTTGAAGCTACGAAAACATGGGGCAGATGTAACTATTTCAGGAAGACTGTTAAATGCTTCTGGTCCCAAAATGTGGGTAAACTTCCCTGACTTAGTGAAAGAATACAAAATACCAACCAACTTCTCAGCGTTACGTATGTTGCAACAATGTCTCTTTCCTCGCGTGTTGTATGAGTCCAGTTTATTTATTACATAATATGTAAGACTTAAATGCTAAGTACTTTATGTTATTTAAAACCCCTAACGCGTCACTCTAGAACCGTTCCTGTGCGGTCATCCAAGTAAAAAGTACGTTAGCAGTAATACGGGCCAGATGTTCAGGCGACGCACGGAAACCGGCGTCTTGTAAACGGACAGGATGTCACATGCTAATGTGTCTGGAAGAGATGCCACGTGACGATTAGATCAATCGATGCATTTTTTGTATTGTTCGGGCAACAATGTTAAAATTTGTCGATTTTTGTGTTGTGAACACTAATTTGTTAGATTTGTATAAAGATAAGCCCACTGCTGGGACAAAGGGCCTTGTCTCACAAAGAGAGAGAGTCAAAACCATAATTAACCACGATAATTAAGAAAGGATTAACAGAGGGCCTACGTTCTCGAATTATTACTGTCTAAAACAAACCAGCGCTTCTACCGCCTAACTAAATCGGCTATCGCTTTGCTAATCCTAGCTGTCTCTATCAAAAGCGATGACATTTTTCGTTCGGCGGTGGACCCCCTGTTTCATCATCATAATCATTGCTTATAAATATTTGAATACATACAAAAATATTTTTGAATACTATGTAGTAAATAAAGTCGATTCGTTATATAACGATTATTATTCACCAAATAGCCGTTTGGGAAATAAAAACGTAGCAAATACATTTAGTTAATCAACTTAGTGGTTTTCCTGTAGTTACGAGTCCATTACAGGGAATTACTGGACAAAATCCAAATAAATGATATAAAATTTAAAACATACTCATTCTCATATTATTCATACTCTTTGTACATGTCAATAAATTGATAGTCAGAATAGAACATTACTAACTCAATAATTATAATTGGGATTACAAAATGTCAATCATCAAACAAAAATATTAAAATTCTTTAGGAAACACTCGGAAATTTTCATATAGAGAGACCTCAGAAACATTCTTTGGCTTATGCAAAAATACTTTGCTTAAGATCATCACATGATCAAATGCATAGTTTACGATTATATAAAGGACATACATACAAATATTCATTTTTAGTTAAATAGATTAATCACGTAGGTGCCTAGGTTAAAATGATAGATTCTGCACCACCACTCGCGTTGATTTAATACGAGTACGATTCTAATACAATAATTATAAATATATCCATAGAAAAATGTTTTACGTTTAGTCTATATAATTACCTATTATTATCTATTTCTACCTATTATCTTTACATCTATCTTACCATATCGCCAGCAACTCTATTAAATCAGGATATTTTTGCTGTCTTAATCTCGCACTTACCTGAAATAGAAGGTAAATATTAGAATACGATTTATCAAAGAATCAAAGTTGATAACATAAAAATAAATATGACCGTAAGATAATATTGTAAGATAATAAATCACCTAGGAAGAACATCAAACACAGCTTTAATTATCAATGATCGTTATAATCAGCTTCACAAATCCATTCTCAATCTAATAAAACAGTTATCGATGCTTATTTATTTTCAACATCCCTTTTTTTATCCAACATATTTCTCCAGATGCCAAGATAAAAAAAACCCTGATGACAAAACTATGTATAGGTATTTGGTATTTTGAACAGTCACCAATTAAACTATAAGTAGATACGTTTTAGCATGGAGTTTTGTAGATTAAACCTGCTTTTTGACAACTACTTAGTCTTTTCCCTAGTTCTATCCGTTGTGCTCAATTCAATCGTATTAATTAATGCTGTCATTACATTGTATTGAACCTATTGACAACTCAATTAACTAAACGCAGCTACTATATCACCTGCACTAATCAAAATGCAAACAAGCCTTAACTATTTCAAAGTTTGTAAAAAAATGCCAGTAAGAGGATAAAATCTCTACTAATAGCTAACCTACGGTTTATCTAAACCGTAGGTTACACTACAGGGCGTAGCTGGTTTATAAAATTAGCAGAAATCTATGCTATTATCTATTATTATAAAGTTGAAGATATTTTTGTTTGGACGCGCTAATCTCAGGCACCGATTTAAAAAATACTTTCACTGTTGGATAGCTGCGTGACCCCTAAGTGCTATAAATATATCGCGAGCAAAACCGGGGCGAACCGTTAGTCTGTCCACAAAGGGCCCTATGCAGTTAGACAGAGACGAACTCTACTGCCCTCGAATTGAAAAATCTTTTATCCTTATAGTTGGTCCAGAACGTGGGAAGTTATCCAATAGTGGGTGACCACAGAACCAGCCTTGCCTGACAGTGGTGTGTGAAGCGATACGGTGGTTTTGAGTCGATAGTGCTACCGTTACACAGGGCTGTACAGATGGAGTGCATCTCTGATAGGTATGTGTTGTACTCAAAATTAGTAATTTGTAAAAGAGACAAAAAATATTCTGAAATATTATAATAGATTTAAAAAAAATATATATATCGCCCTCTTGATGACGATGTGAACATATTTTATCCACGTAAAAGGTTTTAAATTTTAATCAATTAATTTGGTTTGATTCTATTTAATATACTCGTACATAGATTATAGAGTTACGGGACTAGCACGACATTTGCCGGATGGTAAGCACCTAACTTGTCCATAACAGTACAGTGATAGGCAACTATTGGAACATGAAGAGTCCAAATCATTAGATAGCACTGCACTGCGCTCGTCACCCAGATATACGATGTTTTATTTCTATCTCATATAATCTAAAGTTCCATCAATTTTATTTGGGTTAATTATAGTAGCATTCGTTAAAAACATTTCGGTATGGGATTTTTATTAATTTTCAATTTATTGTGAAGATGAATTGGTGAAGAGTTATCAAGTCAACCGATATTCACGAAAGTTGGCATTAATGTGTACTTTTTTGCTAAAATAAACCGCACATTTTGGTTTCTATAAGCGCGCCTAAGTTGAGGAATACGTTGCCTGAGTGGGTTTCCCCCGATGGTTACAATCTTGGTGTCTTCAAATCGAGAGTGAATCGGTTTCGCCTAGGTAAACACGGTCCAACTTAGATCGCATCAGGCGAGACGGTGGTGAAGTGCGAACCTATTATAGTTTACAAAAGTCAGTACCGCTACCAATTGCCGTAAAATTATATTTAACTAACGATTTGTATCTGTCGCCGTAAAATTGTGAATTCCGTCTGTTCATAATTTAACGATTACTAACGAACTTAACTTACAGTTCGTTTATTTCTCACAGTTTATATTAGAAGTTGACAATTATTACCATTTTACGGTAACATATCGATTCTAACCTGGTCTTCAAAACCTGATTTAGTAAAATGTTTATGAGCCTGACTGAATACATATTAGGAATACCGCGTTACAGTAGTGGTAGGACTCTTAGCAGAGTCCGCCTGGGGAAGTACCACACCTTTGCCAAATATTCTACCGCCAAGCAGTAATGTGCAAACATTACTGTGTTCCGGTTTGAAGGGCAATGATTCCAGAGAAATTACAGGGCTTAGAGGCATAATATCTTAGATCTCTGGGTGACGAGCGCAGTGCAGTGCTAGGTAATGATTTGGACTATCATGTTCCAATAGCTGCGTGTTACTGTGCTGTTATGTGGCATGCATGTTGCTTACCATCAGGCACATGATCTGCTCGTCTCGTCACTCAATGTTATAAAAAAAAAAAAAACGTATAAAACCAGACTTATGCAACTTTGTTTTGTTGAATTGGTTTGACGTCAAAAACTTCGAAATAACAGCGGTGGCTTAGCATGGGACGTCTGATTTCATAATCCTGAGACTGTAGATTTGAAGCCTTTGAAGGTTCAAGGATACTCCGCCCCATCACCTCACGGGCAAAATGGCGGTCATGTAGATTTGAAGCCTTTGAAGGTTCAAGGATATCGCGCCCCATCACCTCACGGGAAAAATGGCGGTCAGGTGTAAATCAATTATCGATAAAAAAGGAAAACATCGTGAGAAAACCGACATGTCTTAATGAAGATAAGTACCTGTTGGCAGATGACATATTTCTTTGACTATGCCAGCGTTATTTAAGGCTTATTTTACTATTATCCCTATTATGTGATTTTGACTTTGCTCAAACATTTTGCCGTGTTTGTGACTCGCGTAAATGATTAGTTATTCTTTCACTGACTTTGAATTTAACTGAGTATTTGCGAAACACATAAAATAAGCTGTAGAAGAAAAAAAATGGCAGTCATAGGAACTGCCGATAGAGGTGAAAACTTTATAACTCAGAATTTGATAGCTTACTTTGGAAACTACACGGATGTAACCGGAGTGGCCTGATCATCATGGATGACGCATTTAGGTAGCCAATGGTTATGGTCCCGAGTTTACCCGAAGATTTCTTATCATATCCGAGCGTGACGGTAGTATTCATTTCACAGCCCACGAAAAATCTGTCTAGGCGCGCCCAAAGAAGTTTTCACTTCAACAACACAAAAGACTGGCAACAATTTTAAATCTCAAAACATTCGTAGAAAACCTGAATCTTTTTCTCACTTAGGTATTACTGTTAATATGTTGACTCAGACTGTAAAGTAGTGGATAGGTACCTGAAATTTCTTACTAGGGATTATGAACGTTAGCATACTCGTAATAATGCTTGTTCACACCAGAGCGGTATTCGCTGCCGCCTGGGGTAGAGAAAACCCAGTGGGTAAGCGGTAATATTACTGTTCACACCAAAAAATACCGCCAACCCAGGCGGTGCGAACAAAATATAAATAAATGGTACGCGCGGTATTTACCTCTACACACAGCGGTAGCGAATACCGCTCCGGTGTGAACAGGCCTTTATGTTATTCAGTAATAGACAAATAATAAGATAAACAACCGCTTTCGTTGACAGTCCTATCGCTACATGTCTTAAATTAATGAAATAATATTTAAATCATAAGCTATTATTTAAACGAGCACCTTGTATTATTTATTCTATTACACATAGCCTTCCAGTAACGGCTTAATATTGTGTATCCAGTAATATAAACGGTGACTATTATTCGACTATTACGCAGTAATAGGTACGACACCCTATTATTCTCAAAGCGATATATTTGATAATGTGATTATGAATATTTCAACCTAATATAACACCACTACGTGAAAAGCCTGAGTCAAACTTCAGTTTGATCAAACCATAGACTATGCTCAAGCTCATTATAACTTCATTCTGCAATCGGCCCGTCCAATCGGACGCACGCAAGTGTTCGATTTTCGAATTTAGTGGCGGCAATTATAATGTTTGCTTTACACACGCAACTCGATCGTGGACTCGTGGTTTGTTATATTTTTTATTAATGCAACAAGGTAACAAAGTTATAGTTTTTATTGAAGATTCAACAATGTGTTTACTTTCAGATCTGATAAAACGTGAAGAAGCTAAAATAATGCTTGCTTTTTTTTAAGTAGTACTTTTTTCGGAGAGAGTGACAAACAACCAAACGGCCCCCTTACCATGTCTAGTGGTAAGCGAACCGCTTTGGCAGAAGTATGCACTCAGACTGAATACTGAAAATCAACTTTTATTTCTACCAAATTATGACAGAATAAAATCCCACCGTGTTTTTGTCCCAGAATTTCGCAACAGAGATCGTTCTCCCATTGACTGCCATACAAAGTTCCCATTTCTCTCTGATTTCCATGTTTCTCATAGCTCCTACTATCGATTCTCACATGCAACTGACATTCGCACGTAGGACTGCCACAGATAATCCCACAGCTACTACTAGCGGGTGCGGTCCAGCGATTGATCAGGCAGCGGGGTCGCCGACCGCTCTCTCCCGTTCCTAATTTGAATTCGCCGCGTATTATCGCGCGGGAGGCCGTAATTGGATAACAATGAGGGCGCCGGCGCCTCCCCCACGCCATTGGCTATTCACATGGAGAAAAAGTTTCGATTTGCGTTCTTTTTGGCCATTTTGAATTTCTGACCAGCCAGTGCGTGCTAAAACCCTGTGCTAAAGCCTCTATGAATATAAAATGGTGTTTACATTGTAGCCGTAGCCTACCTACGCAATCGTTGGCAACAGAAATACAAAAGCCTAATTTAATTTTAACCTTCACTACGTAATCTCGAAATTTTCATTCCGCCCGTTTCCCTCCAAACCCTTACATTTTATTTCAATGCCCATTACTGAAATTACACGTTCAAAACCGTGAGAAAATTGTATTCATATGACGGTGTTGCCATTGTCACGTCTCGGTAACGTGGAATGGCGCGGCGCATGCGCGGGACATAACATTACATGGGCAGTAAAGAGAAACCATCAGGGGTGGCTCGTCATCGCTGAAATTCTATTACGCGTTTTATACGCGGCCCGCGCCTTAATTCTGGGGGGTTGCGTTATAAAACATGTCCATTACAGTGGGAACCGAGAATCGAGATACTTCCCCCCCTCTTACCCCCGATGACACCCCCAGAATATCAGATTTGAAGAGGTGGTGGGGGGCTAAAAATTGGCTTTGTCGTAAAACATTGAAATCAGTTGTGCCGAATGTCGCGTCGGAAGGGTTCGGGAGCAGTCGGAAGGGTTTGTAGGAGACAGTTGATTCGTTTCGCGCAGTTTAGTTTAAATTATAACCAGGGGTGGGTTAATCCGGTACTGAGACAGATGACAGCGATAGTGATTCGGAACAGTTGGACGGATTCAGCACAGATACAAAAAGTTGTTTTTTTTAAAATATTTTATTTTCTCTCCTTTTGGCCAGGCCCCGTATCTTTTGATCCTGAAGTTAAAACTTCTTGGCCTTAATTTGAAATCAAGCGTGTACTGCAAACACGATCATAAAAGCTAATCTATCAATAACAAAGTGTTTATTTTGTACACACATCTGAATTGTGCACGTGATTGATCTTTGTTTTCTTTAACTTTCTGAATACACCCATTTCAGTTTTTCACTTCTATGGGCATTCCCAGAGAATCAGAGAATCTTTGTGTAAAAAAATGTTTGTCTGTAAAGTCGGTTTACTGACGATAGAACGTGACAACGTCTTAAGAAAATACTGATGGAATGGTAGCAATTTTCAAAAGAAAATTTTAATTTCATTTGTTTAATTAGATTTGTATGTAAAAAGTAATCAGTAGAATTTAGTTTTCAATCAAAACAATGCAAAAAAGCTTTTAGATGCCGGGGATCGAACCCGGGGCATTTCACATGCAAAGCGAACGCTCTACCACTGAGCTACATCCCCGCTTGAACTACTGGTCGAAATAATTAATACAACTGTAACAAACATGCGGCGAGGTAACGACCGACGGTAACGCGGTAACGGTACATGACGTCATGTTTTGTGGGCGTGCAGCCGGCTTCATCGAATTATAAGACGTTATCACGTCAAAAATATTGAAACTGCCAATAGAAATGAAAACTTATAAATCAGAATTTGATACTTCACTTTGGAAACTCGTCTAGACAAGTCTTCTAAGCATGGTCATCTAGAAAATCTAGATTACTATTACCTATAAGCATGACCGTCTAGATTAGTCTTCTAAGCATGGCCATCTACAAAAGCGTTAGGTCCCGAGTTCACCCGAACATTTCTTTTATTTACGAGCGTGACGTTGAGCTCCATTCGCAGCCCACCAAAAATAGTGTGGTGCGCCAAAAGCCGTTTTCTCTTCAAAAAGCCCCGAGTTCCTTGAAAAGGTTTTTTTTAATAAAGTGTGACGAGACGAGCAGGACATGTGCCTGATGGTAAGCAACATGCCTGCCACATAACAGCACAGTGACACGCAGCTATTGGAACATGAAGAGTCCAAATCATTACCTAGCACTGCACTGCGCTCGTCACCCAGAGACCTAAGTAGTTATATCTCTAAGCCCTGTAATTTCTCTGGAAACATTGCCCTTCAAACCGGAACACAGTAATGTTTGCACATTACTGCAAGGTCTGATTAAGGCTCTCTATTCAGTCTCCCCTACAGGAGATTTTCCCAATTCAGGGTTGCTAGTTTAGCGAAGAATTCGAGGACCAATGTCTGAGAAGATAAACCCAATTAGTTCTGTCCACAGCAAACATCGGTACGTGCCCGAGCTCAGCTCGCGACTAATTCATCCTACGTGGACGGATTACACTGCTTTATGCCGAGCCACGATTCCACACGCTACTTATAAGATAAGGGACATGAAATAACAAGTCATACAAACTTATTTTTTACTAGTTAAGCTAGTTTACGCTGGTGGGTAAAGTGTACCCGCGATTTTTTCTGCGTAGAATTAAGAAAAAAGTAAACTTAAGAACTCAACTTTTTCTAAATACAAAGTTTATCTGCTATTATTGTAGACTAGAATCTATGTTCCACATTTCTACACGATCGGTTTAGACGCAGTTGAGCAACTAACATCAAAACTTGGACATTTATAGCATCAGTAGGATTTTTCATGCAACATTGTCAAACACTGCATTTACTTTAACCGTCGCTGCTTTTTTTTTCAATAAAAATAACTTGATAAATTCTAGCTTATTCACGTCACAGAAATCGCTGGCTTTTTCATTTGCAAAATGTTCCATCGTTTGGACGTTTCATGTCCACATACTATACATCCGTGTTCTCCCTCACGACACGAGGGAACTCTTAACTACATATGAGAACTCCCTTTTCTTGATTAAGCTACATTTATGTCGATGTATTCACAACTGAGGTGTACCAGGAGTTTTACCCATACGTGATTACAATGGGCAACGTACAATCTTGGTGTCTTCAAATCGATAGTGGATCGGTCTCTTTTGGTTTAGCACGCGCCATCGTAGACCATAAGCTACGGCTGGTCTAGTCCTGAGAACGGCGACTGCCTATCCGGGGGTCTACCGCCGAACGAAAAATGTAATCGCTTTGATGTTTCTCTCTCTTTTCTTTTCGCTTGAAATGATAGAGACAGCATTAGCAAAACGATAGCCGATTTAGTTAGGCGGTAGAAGCGCCGGAGACCCCGGTTTTAAAACCACGCGCACCACTGTCTCTTCGAAGTCATGTGCGTAATGCCGCTAACTTAAGCCGGTGAATGAAAACATCGCGAGGAAACCGACATGTACCTAGAATCTTTTGAAGTAATGTGTCATCCACCAACCCGCATTTGGCCAGCGTATGGCCTTGACACTCTCCTTGCGACAGAAGTCCTCGAGTCCCAGCAGTGGGAACATTTAGTGGGCTGTTTATGCTTTATGCGTTGTAGACCGCATCGTCTCTTAACATCAGGCAAGATGACGGCCAAATGTAAACGTATTAAAGTAAAAACACATACATACGCGACGATAATAGAACATCTATATATCGCGTAATTATCGCAAACAAATAAGAAATCAGATAGGTAAGTGTTCCTAGAAATCGTGGTAGGTTAATCATTGGTCATTATTATGAAAACAAAAGATTTTAGTTTTACAGTACCTATAAGCAGCCTTCTAATAACCCCACAGCTGGTAGCAGCTGGTGGCACAAAGTAGAGTCAAGGCCACAACGATGGCCTAGTGCAAGTCGGTGCATGACGCATGATCTCGAAAGGATCCAAGAACATCCCGGTTTCCTGACGATGATTTCCTTCCACCGTTAAAGCTAGTTGTGATGAAAAAATTGTACATCTGCACTTGGGATATAAAGATCAAATACAGATTGGAAAATCGGAGGTCTTGGGGTCGAATCGTGGGATTCAGCCCTACGACCTCTGAGTTTGGAAATTTCACGATTTTGAAAACATTTGTCCTATCTACCACATCACCATACTTCATACACCTTCTAACAAAACTTTTCGTGTCCTAGAATGGGGTCTTCGCAATTTCAGGACACACAGGGAACTTCACATACTACGCTGACAACACCGACGACACTATCGGTCGGTTCGTATGAGCGTTGGCTGCCTCATCGAAGATCATCCAAAAGTTCAACGTACACATCTAGTAGCCAGGGACAAAAATGGGACCGTGGTCATAGAATACATAATACAGACGGTGGTGAAGGCACTGAGTCGGGAGGCAGAGAAGATAGACTCATATAATATCAAAAACGGACTAAAGAGCACAGAATTAATGTTCCCTGTTCCTCCTTTTCCCTTTCTTCTCCTAATACAAGATATCATTATGTTTGTACATATGTTAAAAAAGAACCCAAATGACAAAGGGCACGAACCCTGAAGTCTAGAATTGCTACATTTTAAACAAGGAAAATATATATATCCTAGGAATCTTACTCCGAAAATCATTTTTGTCGTCGCAAGCTTGAATGTTCCTTTCTTATATTTTTTTCTCTTTCGACCGCAGAAAGTAACAAAGAGAGGAAATGCATTGTAACAGTTCTGGCAATAAATCTGTGCAAACAATTTAAAACCTTCAGAATATGTACCATAAAACACACAATATGCAGTAATTCTTAGTGACGTACTCATAAATTGACCAAACGAAGGCTTCGACTTATGACCCGTGCCATCAGAGAAACGTTAACGATCATGTCGTCTCTTTTGCACAGTACAGCGTGTGAGAAAGAAAACACGATTTTTGAAAATGGTACATAAATCGTTGAGTCCGTGCCACAATCTTAGTCCTGCGGCGACATAGTTCAATTACGTGATCCTTTTACAGTGGCAAATGTTATGTTTGTAGATTACGACAGTGGCTCCAATGATATATGGTGTTGAATGATGGTGATTTGTATAAGAATTTCGTTTGCTTTGACAAAAAACGTTTATTCAGGACGCTTACCTGAGATCGCGCATACAAAGAGGATGAGCGAATAGAGTTGCATTGAACTTATTTAATAGATCGGAAATAAAAAAAAGCAAGTAAATATTCTACGTATCTTAGTTTTACGGTATCTGTTGTTGACTACAGTAGTATTTATTGTTAGCAGTGAACCGCGTAATTCCCGTTTACATATTTTTTTCGGGATAAAGTAGGTAGTCTATTTTAGAATGTTATCTATCTGTTGTCCAAATTTCAACCCGATCCGTTCAGACGTTCTGACGTGATTGAGCAACAAGCATAAATTTTGACTTGACATTTAGTAGGATAATATTAGTAGGAAGTAGAATGAGCGCGGCGTAGAGTTAGCAACTGATTTGGATTCTTCATGTTCAAATAGCTGTGTGGTACCGTGCTTTAAAGGGTAGGCGTGTTGCTTATCACCACGCATCGTGTGGCTATATTTAAAAAAATCAGGTGTTCTATGTTTTATCACACTAAAGTTAATAAAAACACCAATACTTTGCTTTCAACCTTTGGTGTTGAATATTAACAATATATAAAAACACATACTTCCTTTTTATAATCCTACGATTACTGAGTATACGATTATGTCCACGTTACGACCTTCGTAGAACCGGCCTCTACGATAATAACTGCTATTTAACCTGTGCCCTGCCCCCTACTCCCGCGGGCCGGCTGCACCATTACAGTTAATCAGGACATACGGCCGGTTACAGCGCTTGGTGGGATTTTTAACCAGACATTATGTTATGCGCAAGTTTTTAGATGTTCCAGCAAAGGTTAATGGACATACGTGGTGTTATGTTTTTTAATGTGGGTTTTAGAATGAGTCACACCTTTGGGATCTGCAAGTAATGTGTGAGGCGTAGACATTTTCCTTTTTACTACATTATGTATAAAAAGTTTGAAATTGATTGTTAGTAAGTCGATCAGGAAACAAAAATACGAGTAAAAAACCTCGAGTCAATGATATTTCTGTTCGTCAGTACTCAGTACTCCTCCGAAATTGCATTTAAAAAAACCCGTAGGTACTTATTATTTTTTGATAGTTGAAAAACCGTGCGAAGTCTAAATAATCGAATATCGTATTTCATATATCTCTACCTGCAAACACAAAACTATTAGTATGATTTCTATAGGTTGTTTCAATTTAAAATGACACGTGATTCTTCATTTTATGGGGTTGAAAAGTATCTGGTTTCTATTGCACATTTGTATATTACTTAGCCAACTATTTTGTATTTTGATGAGATATTCATTTTCACGTTCAAAAAACACACAAACGTGTAAAAACTTGGCTAAAAATTGGTCAAGAACAAATAAAATATCCGTTATCGTCACGCAAACGGAAACATGTGCAAGGAAAAATAGTACAGGGCCCAATTAATAGTAGACGTAAATATTGCATGCATTTACTAGCGTTTATTCGAAGCTGGTAATACGAGCACTAGTATTTGTACTGCGTCTGCTGTTCTTACGAAATATATTGAGGCCATGTTTTCAAAATTTAAATAATGGGACTGCTCGGTTGAACCATCCTTTGCCTTAATCCGAGAGACAAACAAGGGTCCCGCAGCTTTGCTTACATTAGTTTTTCTAGCACGCCCCGTTTTTACTCAACTCCCCATTACTGGTTAATGAAAAAAAAACTTTGAAATACTACGCGTAAAATTTAATAGAAAATCAAATGAAAAGAGTAGAAACGTATTTCAACAATCGCTTGGAACGAATCGAACAAAACGATCAAAAGAAGTTTCTGAATCGAATACGAAAAAAGAATTAAAAAGTTGTTGCTGGCCGCATAGAAAAAAAAAATGTTCCACCTTCAAATATCGAATTGCGTTCAAAAACTCGCAACTCTATCCGGTTATCATTATCACGTTTGAAAATAGAACGCACGCGAGGCAGGCACCCAAGTAATCGGGCAAAAGCTTTTATGGTACAACCAGTATAAGTTGAGCTCTCGTTTTACACGCCCATTTCCTTGTGGGGCCTATTTTGTTGCGAGATTGCTCAGTGACTATTTATTAATCTGCGGGAAGGGGTCTTTGTATGTTGGAGTTAGTTTAAAGGCCCGAGGCTCGGCTCACATGTGCCTGAACAGATAAGCGGCATCCCCACTCGAAAACTTGTTTAGTCGGACCGATAACTTGGTATTGTCTGATGTGGGCTGGGGATGGGAATGGCTTGGTTTGACGTTAACTGTTTTTTGACGCTTATTGCTCTTGAACATACATTCTGTGGAATGAAAGGTGTTATTTCTCGTATGTCTGATCAAAATACTTTTATTATATTTTTGGTAATCAAATTTTTGAATAAAATTAACCTAGACAGTCCACACTGATAGGGAAGGGATCCCCCAAACCTAATAGTTTGAGCCATAGTCCATTCGCTGGCCAAGTCGTGGTTTAGCAGGTTTAATTAGTCTTTGAAGTGTTAATTATAATTAGACGATGTTGTCTTGAAGTTTGACTTTTTCAACTAGACAAGAATAAGAAGGAAAGACCTGAGCAATCTTCCTTTGCAATCTGAGAACCTTTAAACGAAGAGTTTAGAGGTATCTTCTGGACCAAAAACGTGTTACACGTTAGACCTTATCTATAGCTAAGCCCATGTAGTGTTTAAAAAAACTGTTAGATTAACATTACAGAACGCACGTACAAACATAATTTTACTATTATTCACTTTATTATCATCTTGGAGGCAAATAATATGCAGCAGAAATTGATTTCCATTCGTATTAGAATATAAATTCGATTTTCCGATCCGGAGCTAGATGTTTATAATTTTCCGTGTTTGTTGAAGAGTTTTGGTGTTTTCTCTTCGCACTCAACCCTTGCAGGGCTGTCTAAAATAAATACATGGTGTCTACTAAAATTATATAGATTAGTAATTAGTATGCCTGGTCTAGTAGGAAAGCGGTCGCATTACTATCATACAGGTGGTTAAATGAATTTGTTACTATGTTTAGATTTGGGTTGTACATATTTGTTACCTACCTGTGTTCCGTGACATCACTGGCACAGGCTATTTTGCTAGGAAAGTGTGAGTAGGAACGTTATTTATATCGATTTATCATCCACACTCATCAAACAAATAGTTGTCATGTATTGGTCGAAATTACGGGTCGGTAGGCAGATTCAGGAGCGCGTCACACGGACAGTCAAATCCCAAGTCTATTTCGTACCCAAACATCACGGAAATTCAATCTTCCCCAACATCTCAAATTAGTCACCGCCAAAGTTTAATCCTCCAGTTGAAACTCCCCTGGCTATAGCCGTTACATAAATTTCTAGGCCTAATTCAGCTTAAGACGTGGGGGAGCACGAAACAAAGATCGATAGCAAAAGCCGATGGCGCCAATGTGTGCCCCTCCACCCACCATTAACTTAAGACCCCTCATGTTTAGATCAAATTCCCCTGTGACACGAAGGTACGAAGAGATAAAACGAGGCTGAAGAGTTCGAAAGAGGTGGGGGAGGTCAAGTTATGGCGGCGATCAGCGGGGTGCGTTCCGTTTATGGCATAAGGATCGTGACGCATCTGTTCCGTTGCATAAAATATGAAATTTAAAAACAATGGGCTGTGAGGTGGAACGCAGCGGTTATTACTGTCGGCTTGCTCGTTTTGTTGGGTTCGTTGGCGGTCGCGCTATAATATTCACGGCGATGGAGATGATTTACGGAGACGTTGTTATTTTTTGGTTCTCAAATCTCACGTTCTTGGTCTGGGGGTCTACCGTTTCAAAATTTTCGAACGCTGAACACCGAATACCTCATTTTTAGGGTTCCGTAAAACGTAAAAACGGAACCCTTATAGATTCGTCATGTCTGTCTGTCTGTCTGTCCGTCCGTATGTCACACCCACTTTTTGCCGAAACTATGAGAACTACACTGTTGAAACTTGGTAAGTAGATGTATTCTGTGAACCGCATTAAGATTTGTACGAAAAAATTAAAAAAAAAAAAAAAAAATTGGGTTGCCCCCCATACTGAGAACTGAAACTCAAAAAAATTTTTTTCATAAAACCTACACGTGTGGGTTATCTATCGATAGGTCTTCAAAAATGATGTTGAGGTTTCTACAATCATTTTCGTATACACTGAATAGTTTGCGCGAGACACACTTCCAAAGTGGTAAAATGTGTGTCCCCCCCCTCTAACTTCTAAAGTAAGAGAATGAAAAATCAAAAAAAAATATATGATCTACATTACCATATAAACTACCAACGAAAATTAGTTTGAACTCGATCTGATGAGTAGTTTTTTTTTAGTACGTCATAAATACACTATTATTGAAACTTCGATGAAAGTTACAACGAACTACAAGAACTATGTGTACTATGTATATTATGTTACTTGCTGCAACGGAACCCTTCATGGGCGAGTCCAACTCGCACTTGGCCACTTTATTTTCTTTTAAATTTATAACATCTTGTGTCGTTGCCAGTGTGAAGTTACAGAAATTTTAGTATTTGGTAAATTTAAAATACATATAAAAGTTAGCCGCATGTTAGCACAACGAGTAAAGAACAATAATATCTAAGTATATTGTGCTAGTGTGCACTGAACCCTATAACTACGGTGACCCTTGTTGTGGGATTCAGTGGCTTCTCTCAATTTTATATATGTATGATACAAAATTATGAAATTGCACCTTTTAATATCCCTTTTATTAAATTTTTGAAGTAAAACACCATTAGCCGCTTCCACACTTTTTGCTAGGTGAAAAGCTGAAAAGGTAATCATTGACATGCTAATCGAATGGCGGCGGTGGCCGTAGCGGAAAGTGCGCGTTAGAAACTTTTTGACTGTATGAAATCCTTTGACCTCGTGTCACTAACATGAATAATAGCAGTATATCTGCAGCTATACGGGAGACGTATTGCGCAACATTAGTAGTGTTTCATACAAAAAATCTTAGTTATAAATGTTCACTTTCTATCATCAGTCCCTAATATTTTTACAATAGAGTACAATCCCCAAAAAACATAATTAGTCCGTCAGGTAGATTTCTAAAAAATATTGGACTTACACGTATTTTTTTTCTTTTGTTTCGCAAACAAAAAATGACGAAGATACAGTAGTGCATCGAACACTCGTGGTTACAATTTTTACCCACGAGTGACGTCGCCACCTCGCGACTCGCGACCCTCTCGACTCTCGAAGTTTGATGTTCTATATATCTGTCAATTTTTAAAATTTTGAAAAAAAAACAAAAATACGTGTCCCTTATTTTTCCATGATCTAGCTGACGGACTAATTAGAATGGTGTATTTTTGACCCAGTCCGATACCCTATTCTGTAAGTCTTAAGGATCATGGATCAATTCTCTCTGTACTCGATATCGAAGAATATTCGATCAATGATAGTCATTCAATTTGTAGTTATCCGTACATCCTCCGAAGCGGTAACCATCAAAACACACCACTCGAGCCACGAAGGGTTTCGGTCTAAAGGAAGTGCTCTCGAGGGCCCTACGCATGAGATATTAATTGAGTCAGATGCCTCCGTTTTAGATAAGGCTCTTAGTAAATAGAGCACTCTAGCCCTCGTCAATGCTCCTAGCAGTTCTAACTTGGTTGCTATAGAAGCATCCTCAATTTAAAACGTTGTTTTATCATAACCTACAAATAGGTAAAGTTATAAGTTAGTTTGGATGCTTGGATGTTTGTTGCTCAATCACGATCGGGTTGAAATTACGCATTTAGGCACACAGTTAGATTAATCTGGAATAATACATAGGTTTTTTTTTGCGAGAAAACAACGGAAATGGGAACTACGCGGGTGAAACCGCGGGGGGCTGCTAGCTTTCACAGTTATAATGTTAGTAGAATTGAAATAACTATTGGCTCTTATCAGCGACTTAGTCCGCGTAGGATTTAAAATGTAACTAATCCCGAAGGGCATTTGTCGGAATAAAAAGTAGCCTGTATCAAAGTTTAATTTAATCTGTCGGAGTTCCGCATTTCAACGAAATTCAAACTTCCAATTTATTAAATTTATTTTGAATGTACATATCCCTATTGAAAATTCCATGTAGAACCGATATTTTCTTTGAATTGAGTGTGTTAATTTAAAATACATTTAGCATAAATAAGTTACTGAAATGAAATCCAGTTTTTGTTTTTATTGACTTTCCCACGGCATCGTCTGTGTAGTAAACGACCTTAAAATGAAATAAAAATTAAACATTTTTTAAAACTTAATTTGACCAACTTAAAAGTCGATAAAAAAACATTGAGTGAAAGTAGAAAACTGAACCAGCCATACATTGAATTTGCTTTCAGACATGGATCGAGTTTGTGCGTAAATAAGTATAGTAAGTAAAATCCTGCGTTTTCTGCGCTAATCGAATGCTCGGTAGGTGCTAGATGCCTAATATAATTCCAACTGCCTAAGGTCCCTTTTTAAAAAATAAGCCGCTGATGATTACTCAAAGGACATCAACATTGAAAGGTCTGAGGTGGATGTCCGGCACAAATTAAGCTACGTCCAAAAGCAACAAAGTGCATTCGTATTCCCAGAATAGCCTTTTGTGGGCACGATCATAAGCAAGCCGAATTCTCTTCCCAGAAATAATATTAACGCTTACATATATTATGGTCAGCTTCCTAGTAAACTGAGTAATGCCAGATCATATGAGAAGACAGGAGATACAAAGTTTAGTCTGACGTACCTACTTCTTAAGAGGCATTTGGTTTCGAAGTATTACATACCTTGGGGACTGAGGGTGATCTCATTTTAATAAACAAAAAACTTTTAAAGACATCTATTTTTAGACGGGTATATAACAAATATTAGGATAAAAAGGCTTGACAACTAAAACGGATGATTGAGACCGGTCAATTGAGAGAGCAGAATATATTGATTCTATTATGTGCAATACAATATTGGACGAAAATATACGTTCTCATTCGACATTATTTATTGATTTCATTTCATAAAGTACCTACACAGATTTTGTGGTAATTGTAATTGATGTTAACCAAGTGTTCTGAATTAATGATTCAGATAAACGAATTGAACTGATCTTTCAAAATGCCAGTAGAACGACGACAATAAAATTACAGCTTACTTAATTAAACCAAACATGGCCGCTAATATGTCAAGGATATGTTAAACATGTACGCCAAATACGTAACCAAATGTAGGCTATTTTAATATTCTATTATACTATAACTTTGATCTTACGAATAGCCTTCGAAAATTTACTGTTCTTTGTTCTGCAGTTACTGATATCCTTTCAAGACACAGTCGAAGGCTATCGCCAAATCCTTCGGAAATTAAATTACGCTAAGTTTGGCCCTTTCATCGGGTGAGATTAACCAGGGAACTCTCGGCTGTACGTTATATAGGATTAGGGGAAGGAATGGCTTCACCCAGATAGTCTATTGCTAGCTTATGGATATAGCTGTTTGATTTGCTAATAGCGACCTATAAACAAATGTGTTTAAGTTCTATTTAGTGATTTTGCTTCTTTTATTTTGAACGTAATACTTAAATAATAATGACAAGAAATTTTGAAATGTTACATTAGCAATTAAGGATATTCTACGTTATACTATAAGCAATGATTCATACTGTTTCATTCTATAAGATTTTTCATACTGTTATGGGTAAGCATCCTGCTTACTGTGAAGTCGTCGTGGTTTAGTGGGTAGAAATATTTAATAGTGAGATCATAGGTTTAAATTCAAATACCTTTTGCACCTCTGAATATTTATTCAAGTGCAAATATAAAAGTAACCACACCAACCAACCCGAACTGAGACACACCGTAGATTACGGTCTTGAGTCTTTACTTGCGATAGAATGACCCGAGTCACAGCAGTGAAAACATTGAATGGATAGCTTATGATGTCGTCTACCATCACGCGCTTGATTTGCTCGACACATCACTCTATATAACAAAGATAAAATACCCTAAAGGCTTATGCGACCCCAAAACACAGACAAATTTTTGAGCGAAGACAAATTGTTACTTACATTTGAGACGTTCGCCAAGCGAACTCAAACAGTCAAAATTGAATATAAACGTTTGTAATACGTCACGCATTTCCTCATCTGTATTAAAAATAACTTCCAATTCTTCACAAAGTACTAAAACCCAGTCGATCTCCAGGGTAAATAAAACAGGAGAACCCTTTTCCGCAATTCCTGCTGTTGACGTTCGTTCGACAACTTTGGCAGCTTGTTTGGTATCTAAACTCACGTCGCCGTCGTCGTTAATTGAAAATATGCCTTATTTATTTGGGACTTCAATTCTAATGGTAATATTGTGATGATAGGCAAGCATGGGAACGGCTTTGATCGACGCGTGATGGAAAACAATTGGGACATGGTAAAGGGTATTTTAGTTTAATTTCAAATGTTTTCGTGGCTACATTGATGGTATATTATGTGTTGTGTGCTATCACTAAGCAGCAATGTGGTAATGCATTTGTCAGTAGAATTTAATATTAACTTATAAGGATTCCAACACGAACTGGTTTGTATCCCAGTTGTTTAATAGATCTCGCCTATTTCATTTATTTTGAAATATGTAGAGTAACGAGACGAGCAAGACATGGGCCCACAACACACTTGTAAACAACAACGCATAACCGCTAAGTATCACACAGTTTTTGGAACGTGAAGAGTCCAAATCACTACCTAACAATGCACAGTACTCGTCAACCAGAGATATTTCATCGTTTATCCCAATAATTTACCTGGATTTCTTTCCTATTCCAGAAGGACGAACCTTCCACCGTATCAGAAATTCTTTCTTTAAAGTAATAATCTTTTAAAGCCAATCTTTTCGGTCATGATAAAGTTATTCTAACTTTTGTTTACCATGTAGCGGGCCTACTTTGTAGATAAAGCCATTGGAATAACGTAGAAAGACATCAGTCACCTGTATCAGTTTAAGTAAGTACTCATATTTTAGTATCAATCATAGTTTTACTATCACAGCGACATTATCATGTAACTAAGGTATTAGTTTTCAGATATTATCGTTGAAATGGGTAATTGGTATTGAAAAAAGCAATACTAAGTAGATGCCAGTAATCTTTAAAATTATTTTACAGTTAAACATGGCTGGAATTTGTAGTTTTCATTGAATGTAGTGATAGGACTCTGAGCAAAGTCCATCATCTGGGGTGTACCTCACTTTTGACAGTTATTCTACGACCGAGTAGTAATGTATGAAATTCCAATGTTCCTGTTCTAAGGGATTTTTATAAATTGTTGGTCTGTGTGACGAATTTGATGGTTTGTTTTGTATTTTGGTGTTTCTTGTTTCTATGTATTATAAGGTTGCAGTTATATAAGTATTATATCCCTAATATGGTTCCCATAGTACTAGCTTGTCTGTCTGTTACAATGTCTGTCCGATTACAGGACCAGTGCACAAAACACATCCAGCTACAGAAAGGCGTGAGACAGGGAGATGTTATATCTCCGAAACTGTTCACTGCCGCGCTGGAAGATGTTTTCAAGCTACTGGACTGGAACGGATACGGCATCAATATCAACGGCGAATGCATCACTCACCTTCGATTTGCCGACGACATAGTCATTGTGGCGGAGTCGCTGGAGGACCTCGGTGCTATGCTCAGGGACCTCAGTAGAGTATCCCAGCAGGTAGGTTTGAGGATGAATATGGACAAGACGAAGGTCATGTCAAATGTTCATGTCTCACCTGTACCGGTTAATGTTGGGAATACCACACTCGAAGTTGTTGACGAATACGTCTACCTGGGTCAAAAGATCCGATTAGGTAGATCCAACTTTGACAAAGAGGTCCAGCGAAGAATCCAACTCGGATGGGCAGCGTTCGGGAAACTTCGGCACATCTTTGAGTCCAACATACCCCAATGCCAAAAGACAAAAGTCTTTAACCAATGCGTGTTGCCAGTGATGGCTTATGGAACTGAGACGTGGTCCTTAACTATGGGCCTCATAACAAAGCTCAAAGTCACACAGCGAGCTATGGAGAGAGCTATGCTCGGAGTCTCTTTGCGCGACAGAATCCGTAATGAGGATATTCGCAAAAGAACGAAAGTGGCCGACATAGCTCAAAGAGTAAGCAAGCTGAAGTGGCAATGGGCAGGCCACATCGCTCGCAGAACTGACAACCGATGGGGAAGAAAGGTTCTCGAGTGGCGACCACGAACCGGGAGACGCAGTGTTGGACGGCCTCCCACTAGATGGACAGATGACCTAACAAAGGTCGCTGGAAACCGCTGGTTGCAGGTTGCGCGGGACCGTTCGTTGTGGAAATCTAGGGGGGAGGCCTATGTTCAGCAGTGGACGTCTTGCGGCTGATGATGGTGATGATGATGATGAGTACTAGCTTTAGTTTCTTTAAGGCTAGATAAAATTTTGTGAAAAATGTTCAGCAATAGTTTAAAATAAATTTATCTAATCACGCGTATACACAGATACCACGTATTTCCACTGCCATCAACTTATTCCGTCCGCTTCAATGCCTCATATAAAACCACCCCACGATTATAAAAAGGTCTGTCTCCGACACAAAACCGCGGCATAACCTGTATCTGTCCACGTGACACAATGCATCACGCCTGTCATCGACCGGGCGGGACGTTTCCGGATGCCGGCGCGTAGCCGGTCCGGTTTTACGAGCGATTCTCAAGTGTTGCCAGATGAGACGGTTTTGTTGCTAAGTATGGAAGAGTTTAGGTAAGTAAGTCTTCTAAGCATAGCTATCTAGAATAAATGGCCATGGTTAGATGTGTAATGGTAAAACCATGGTAACACGCCAGAGCCATCTAGAAATGCTATCACATTTCTAGATTACCATGGTCCCGAGTTCACCCGAAGATTTCTTTCATTCACGACGCTTGACCTCAAATCACAGCCCACGAAAAACCTGTGTGTGGTGCGCCAAAAGATGTCTTCACTTCAAAAACTAAAGACAAACAAAATGCAATGTTAGGACATTCTTCTATATGCTATTGATTTGAGGTTAGTGGTGTGTTTTCGAATAAAATAGTTAGTGATTTGTTAGCTCAGCAGTAGACAGTTTATACGCTGATAGTGCTGAATTAAACTCATTTTGAAAATACTATACATATTATCATTAATGATTTTTATTGACAAATGGCAAAATATTTTGACAAAAAAAATGTTTGTCTGTAAAGTCGGTTTACTGACGATAGGACGTGACAACGTCTTAAGAAAATACTGATGGAATGGTAGCATTTTTCAAAAGAAAATTTTAATTTCATTTGTTTAATAGATTTGTATGTAAAAAGTAATTAGTAGAATTTAGTCATTTTCAATCAAAACAATGCAAAAAACAATGCAAAAAAGCTTTTAGATGCCGGGGATCGAACCCGGGGCATTTCACATGCAAAGCGAACGCTCTACCACTGAGTTACATCCCCGCTTGAACTACTGGTCGAAATAATTAATACAACTGTAACAAACATGCGGCGAGGTAACGACCGACGATAACGACCGACGGTAACGTTACATGACGTCATGTTTTGTGGGCGTGCAGCCGGCTTCATCGAATTATAAGACGTTATCACGTCAAAACTTAACTTTGAAATTGATGTTGGGCCTTATTCAGGACACGGTTCAGAGGTTCAGACCTACCAGACTAAGACCAATAATTGTATTTACCTCCCGGCGTTTAGATCGCATGTCGCCGGCCGTAGTCACGTGTAGCTGTCAGTTTAGATGAATAAAATCAATCCTATATGTAATGCTTTTAGTTATATCTGTCTACTAGTTTTTTCATGAATCTACAATTTTGTATGGTTGTACCTCAATAACATATATTATGAATTATGATTACCTACCGATCGGGTCGGAATAAAAATCTGATACAAAGAATAGCAGACAGATTATGTCACAATACCTCAATGTCGAAAAGAAAATATAAAAAAAATATGTATTTTAGGGATTACTCCTTTTCTGAAATCACTAAATTCTACATATCGTACGTACTAGGTACGTCATAAACCTCGACGCTGATATTTACTACACAGATTTGACTTTGTTAAAAAATATGACAGGTTTTTGACCCGTAAATATTTGTAATACAGTGGTTGGTCGCAACCACAGAGACATCTGGCAACACTTGTAAAGCAAAATCTTTTAAGATTGGAAACTTGACCGTCGAGTGGGTCCCGCAAGTTTTTGTGCAGACCCTGGTGCAAACATGCAAACTTAACCCTCGATTCGGCAACGTTTTGGTTTTCGTCGAATAAGAGAAATGTTTGGTCATTTGGTCCTATACCAGAAGTACCGGTTCTTTTTCTTCTTAAGAATTGAAAAGAGGTTAAAAAGCACAGCAAAGTTATTATTACAGTATTGGTAGGGCTCTTTGCAGAGTCCGCCTGGGAAAATATCACACCTTTGCTAGTTATTATACCGCAATGTGCAAACAACACTGTATTCCGGTTTAAATGGCAATGTTGCAAGAGAAATTACGAGGTAAATTTATATCTTATCTCTATTATATTATCTAGGTAACAACGTCGCGTCACTCTATGCTATAAAAAAACCTAATAAAAATATATTCAGATTTTTCTTTTAAATCACTTAGATATCTAACGAGTTAGATAAAATAGTAAATTCGTTTCCCATACGTTCTCCCAACAGTTTATTTTTTCTTTTATAGATTGAATACCATGAAACTACGAAAAAGCTTGATTGCTCACATCCGGGTGGGCCTCTGAACTGAATTGGTCAAGAGAAAAAAGAACCAAAAACAATAGCCTTGCCCTTCGACGGGATAAAAAACAACCGATCCAATTAAGACCTTATCAGGAGAGAATAAGAATGAGATTGAATCGGAGATATTTTTTTAATTCCCTACCATTGTTAGAACGGCCGACCACAACCCATCGATGTACGAGTACCTTCGAGTTGAAAGTCAATAAGACCGACAAATTTATTTGTAGTGTTGGAAAAGCAATTGAACGATGTATATATCCTAGTATTTTTTGTCAATATTGTACAGAAAATGCTATGGTGGCTCCTCTATTTTGACGTGAAAAAGATTTTTGTCTTCTTTTCGTTGGGCAAACCAGTCTTCAGGGCAAAAACTTTTCTTGGACTTCGACCGCATATTAGCTATTCAACTAATGTGAATTTACTTAAATACAAGTTACTTAACTGTATGAAAATGTATTTTTCTTAAAAAAAAATTAAACAAACGCAGAAAAATTGCTTCATATAAACTGAAAAGGAAGTGAATACTCGCTCATTCATACGAACATCATCTGTATTATGAATTTGAATTTATGAACATCATCTGTAGACATAGTATTTTTATTTATAGGATTTTTATTATTATAGTTTCTTTATACTGTGATATACTATGCGGACTATATTCTTTTTTAAGCTGTAATGGTCACAAGTTCGAATCTTTTTTTTTAAAATAAAGAGTGACGATACGAGCTGGACATGTGCCTGATGGTAAGCAACATAGCTGCCACATAACAGCACAGTGACACGCAGCTATTGGAACATGAAGAGTCCAAACCATTACCTTGCACTGCACTGCGCTCGTCACCCAGAGATCTAAGTTATTATATCTCTAATTTCTCTGGAAACATTGCCCTTCGAACCGGAACACAGTAATGTTTGCACATTACTGCTTGGCGGTAGAATAACTTTTATGTTATTAATATGTGATTTTCCACCATAATCTACATAAATATGTTCCGAAGTGTTTCAGCAACAAACGAAGTACAATACATTAAAACAGGAAACATTGGGAAAATCTTCCTTAATATGTATTAAATAGTTTTTTTTAATATATTTTTATGTATTTGCTAATAACTTGCTAGTAACTAATAGATAAAAAACACGCTTCATTACAGAAAATACAACTAAAAAGTATTGCATTGTCATCGGTCCTTGATAAGTGCGCAAAGTTACAATTCAATCCGTTGTAAAAAAGAACGCGACATTCTCCGCTTGTTTCAGGCGTTTATCGTAACCCTGTATAATGTGAATAATATATTGATAATGATAATCAAGACTGTGGACTTGGAACATAAATCACAGAACAAAAAACACATAGATAAGCAACACAGAAGCAGGAAACCGCGCAAAATATGTTCTTACAAGTGAGAACAAAAAAACTAATTTGTAGTCAGGCTAGACATTTACGAGGAGAGGCTGGGATTAAAAAATCCATCTCCCACCGAGATTACCCACGTGATGTGAATACTGGCTCTCTTGAATGTGAATGCAACTGCACATAGCTACAGGCTCGGTTTGCCGAAAATGTGGGAAAAATAGTAAAATGGCAACTACGGTAATAGGCCATGGTAAAATTTTCGCTTCTGTTTGGGGCTTGCTCGAAACTGACTATGCAACCTAAACCTAAAATTAAGGAATATTGCAATTTACCCAAAACTAGTGATACCATTTTAATCCTGATATTGTAGGAAAATCCTTTCGTAAAATTAAAATATTAACAACTAAACTAGATTGGTTAAAAATTAGCTGTTCCCAGAAAAAAAAACACTGTTATTTGCCCGGGATAAAAAGTAGCCTAAGTGTTTTTCTATACCATTTCTATGGAGAAAACCAGATCCAGATCTATCTATGGAGAAAATTCCATCCAGATCCTTTTATTAGTTTTAGCTTGAAAGAGTACTAAGCATTTGTAAATACATAACTATAATCTTTTCCATGTATAACATTCACAAGAAAATCTGTCTCCATTTGTGTGTTCTAAAGATTTTACACAACCAACCGCAGTGCTTCTCTTTTTACTGTCACAGTATAAATAAGAACAGTATATTTATAGTCACGTCTCAATTTTTTAGCCTCAGTACTCACACATGCACTCGTCTCACTGTTCACATGTTTTGATGAATGCAAGTGCATACATCTGGGTCCTATTCGCCGGTCCGCGTGGGTCTTTGTCGACGCAGGTACAAAGAAATAAAAACTCAACAAAAAAAAGCTTTCTCTCCGAGGGGGTAACATAAATTGTCGTAAGAAAAAACTTCAATTTGAACCTTATGGCGTAAGAAATAGAGGTTATCAGACGGAAATCTTGGATCTCAGATGCAGATGCATCTCTACGCAGGGGTCTAATGACACGCGATACTAAGAGTTCAAGTTAATTAGAGTTGATTTTTTTGTTTGTTACTAATTCTATTTTAATTGGCTGGTAGCTGTATTAAGAAGATTTTATGAACTGGTAACCCTGGAGTGACATTGTGGGTAATAAGACGCTGTTGGTTGCTATGTCGAAAATCTTTTGAACTCTACATCCTAGTTAATAGAGTTAAATTTTTAATGCTGAGTTGTAGGTAACCATGACAATGATTTTGAAAAACTTCTTTAGAATGTTTTGTTAGAGGAAAATCTTACGAGTTTGAGACATGACAATGTAGCGTCGGAGCAACTAGGAGCAGCAGAGCGAGTGCGTTAGATGTTTTTAGCTTGGTGAAATCCGAGAAACTTCCCTAGACGGTATCTGCAAATAATCCTATACTACAAGCTTTAATCGTGGTTTTTTAACAATAACAGATTGGCACTTGTCCGCCATCGGCCCTGATCGTCAATCATTTCACCAAAACGAACGAATAGCAATGCTTTTAACTTCAAGGTTCAAAATCGAAAGACACGAAACACATATTCAAGTGTTTACAGCATACAAAACTTTACAAAATTTATAGAAAATAGTAAGTGAACTCAAACCTAAAAGCCTTAGATAACTAACCGGACGTAGCTATAAAGCATGCCAAAGGAAACTGCATAAATTCTGAGCTACAGAGTGCCGAAACACGCAAGGTTGCCAAATCGTTGGCCAGCGTGCATAGGCAGATTCATAACGCTTCGTTCACAGTGCTCTGCGTTTTTTGTTCTGGACCAACCTACAGAATAATAAAAAAGTGCTCTTTATGCTAAGAAGCCTGACTTCAACTATACATAGAATAGATTACATCTTCCATGAATTACCTAAAGTTAGTTACAATTTTTATAGTAGCCGGCAAACAAGTTGACCCAAAATTGACGTGGAAGGGGAAAGTTCGCGCATGTACACTTCCACCAAAGAGACCTTAAAAACGTTTCTGCGCAGCCATGCTCAGCTAACTTCTTTGTTTGCCGGCACCTATTATATCAGGGCGACATAACTTCATTGGGTTAACTTGTTTACCGGCATCTATACCAGGGTGACATAACTTCATTAAGTCAACTTGTTTGCCGGCACCTGTACTAAAACGTTGACTAGCTAACTTCAGGGTGTCGCTTTTTTGTGACGGTGCGCGCGCGCATCGTAATATTAAAGGTCTGCGCCGACTTATACGACTCGGCTACCACCCAACAAATAAAATACATTAAAATATGGGTTTTATGCCAGATTACGTTGGCAACACAAATTAGAAGACCGCTCGCTGACAGCCGTCTGCTTAACTTCAACAATTAGTATTGTATACTACTTTACTCTATTTCTTACTATTCCTAGAAGTATTAAAAATATAATGTGAGAAAGTATGGGTGTTTTTTACTCGTTCACGCAAAAACTACTGAATCTGGATGGTAAAGAATCTGGATTTAATTATGAACTCTTTTTGTAAAACGTAGTAATAATCTTTAAGGAATAAATGATTGATTGATTGATTGAAATAGATAGTTAAATACAGTTTGATAAGATGAGCTAATTTTTATCCCGGGAAAATAACGGGATCGGGAATACTAGCAGTAATCATTGATGTGGAAATTTGGATGTATGTTACTTACTCAATTTAGCGCAGATAGCGCTAAAGGAGCGTTAGATACTCGTAGTTAACTCTTATTGCACTAAATTTAAACATAAACAAAAGTTACTTAAAAAAAATCAAAAGCGTTACTTGCGTTAGCAATAGTAATACCTACTTCTTAAAAAAATTGGCAGTTATAGGGGCTGCAGATAGAAATGAAAACTTATAACTCAACATTTGATAGCTAACTTTGAAAACTTCGCGGATGAAACCGGGGCCTCTACCGCCTAACGAAAAACGCTTTGATGCATTGACGCTTTGACGTTTCTTTCTCTTTTCTTCTCGCTTGAAATGAAAGAGACGGCAATGCCAAAGCATCAAAGCGTCAAAGCGTTTTTCGTTAGGCGGTAGACCCCCCGGTAGGTCTACCGGCGTTGCTAGTCTGGAAGAAAAGATCTTCAAAGCATTGTCATCTAAATAAGTCTTCTAAGCATGGCCATTTTGAAATTATAATGCATTTGTAGATGGTAGTGGGTCCGAGTCTACCCGAACATTTCCTTCATTTACGACCTTGACGCTTGAGCTCCATTCACAGCCCACGAAAAATAGTGTGTGGTGTGCCGAAAGTGTTCACATAATAAATAAAGAAGTATAATTCTTCCGTGCCAACACAAGTACAAACTTTTTTGTCTAGTTTGTTATTCGCACTGTGTCCACTGCCTATGTTTTATTACAATCTCGCCAGGGTGCATCGACTGGTGATGTAAGCTTTATATTGGCAGATGTGTCGGAGATGCGGCCGCCGCGCGCGCCAGGTAGACTTGCCAAACCTCTAGTTTTTCTACAGCCTGCAGTGCAGTAGGCTGTTCCATCCAACCGGCGTTTATCGGGTATCTAGAGGATTTCGTTCGACTTTTAATATGTTTAAACGCCTAGCCCCGGGCGAATTGCCAGCTAGTGAGGATGATTGTTCAACAGATTTCTTTTTCACAAGATTTTTTTCCTAAACGCTGACGGTCCGAGTTCATTCGCTGATGTTAACTTGATGTTTTTAGTTAATTTTCATGGACTCCTGGGTCTATGCCTTTTTATATCAAGCTTACATTGTTTTACATGTTATTCGTTCGGAATGCAGGAAAACTTATTTTTATTTTGCACGTTCTTTAAACTGTTTCGGACAGCTTTGATGTTTTAAACGATTTCAACGCTTTCAGCATGTATCTTATCACATAGTCTGATGAGACGAAGCAGATATCTACTTGATGGTAAGCAACATACCGATAAAGCATAGTGTTACGCAGTTATTTAAACAAGAAGAGTCGCAGAACTTTATGCAATCTAAGAATCATGTCAAAGTTAGAATTGTGTAGTCAATAAAATAAGGTCTACGAAAAACAAAGCTAAAGTTTCGTTGCCACCATTTAGAATTGTGTGGGAATTCCGAAAATTGAACACGAAATTCGTAAACGTGCAGTCATATTTTGTCATATTCTTATTGTTTTATGAATATCCTCAAAACTCGTCTCCGATTACTCGCAATCATTATACCATTAGCATCAAAACTCGTAAAGAAGATAATCTGCAACCTATTTTGTTCAGAAGTTTATAAGCTTGTAACATTTCGACCCAGTGGCTCATCAGAGGTGAGTCTTGACCCGCCAGCCGACAGGGTGGGGAGGCCACCAAGTTTTAAGGCCCAACCTATGGCCGCAATAACCCACCCAGCTTAAGCTTAAGACCCACCCACCGCCCCTGTTATGGTTATTGTCAAATTAATACGTCCATACTTTGTTGTTTATTACTCGAGAGATCATTTTACGACGCCATTTTGATTGATTTGTCCTGTTTGGGTGCATGTTTGATGCAAGCCACGTAAGCTAAGAATCGATACGAGAAACGAGATTGTGAATGTTAGGTATGACTCTGCATAGTCCGCCTGGGGAAGTACCACACCTTTGCACCGATATCTTACGTGTTATTTGCAAACATTACTGTTCCGAAACGGTACTGTACTGTTCCAAAGGGGAAAGTTTCCAGAGAAATTACAAGGCAAGCAAGGCAAGGCAAGGCAAGATAAGTCGCACTAATATTAAAAATTCTACCAAGTGTCGAGTTATTGTATGAGTAGAAGCCTATATCTAGCAGAAGACTGTGGGCTGTGGCTGTGGATGATGATGATGAATATTACAAATGCAAAAGTTTGCATGTGCGCAGGTTTGTAGCTCTTTAAAGCTAAAACTGCTGAAGTGATTTGGATGAAATTTGGAGCATAGATCATCGTCATCAACAGCCCACTAAACGTTCCACTGCTGGGGCTCGGGGCCTTCTCTCGCAAGGAGAAAGTTAAGGCCATAATCCACCACGCTGGCCCAGTGCGGGTTGGTGGATGACACATGACTTCGAAAGATTCTAGGTACATGTCGGTTTCCTCACGATGTTTTCCTTCACCGTTTTAAGTTAGTGGCATTACGCACATGACTTCGAAAAGACAGTGGTGCGTGTGGGGTTTGAACCCGGGGTCTCCGGATCGGCAGTCGCCGTTCTCCCGACTAGACCAGCCTTAACTTTGGAGCATAGATAGATAGCCTGAAATGGCACATAGTCTATTACCCCGGGAAACAAATGGAATGGGAGACTGCACGTGTCAAACCACGGGGTAATGCTAGCCATTATCTCTGGGTGGCAGTAATTTCGATTCTTCATGTTCAAATACTGCGTGCACTGTATAGTATTGCGCAGACGTGTTACTTACAATCAGCACACAATTACTTACAGCACAGGTCTTGATCGTCCCGCCACTCTAAATAAAAAAGTGATAAAAAATGCTAAACAATGGCGTTTTCTCAAACGGCAGTAAAATACAAATTACAAAAGGTGCGGTCGGTAAATTAAGACGATACCGCAAGCAATTTTGAAAAATCACGTTCTAGAGATTGCACCTCTGCGAACGTATTTACAGCTCTTAGGATGATTTGTAATAGTTTTTTTGCATTGTATTGACTGAAGGGACGATCAGGACATGTGCCTTATGGTAAGATACGGAACGCATAACCAAAAAATCTATATGTACATCTAAATAAATAAATTAAATTGTCTGTTTGTAATATTAAAAATATAACAGCTATTTACTACATGCACATGCATATATAGACACATACAAAATATTTTTTTTTTTTACTTTTGATTGTCTGTTTGGTGCCGCTAATCTCCGAAAGGGCTAGACCGGTTACACCGGGGCTTTCACTACTCGATAGCTGATGTTCTAATGCATAACTTACTTGAGGAAAATAAACAGAGTTTCGCGAAATAAACAAAAACCTTAAAATGCGCGTGGCATTTTACAACCAACTGCAGGCACAACTAGTATTTAATATATCAAAGACCGGTGTTAAACATCGGAACATGATAGCAGTCGGAATAAGACCTTCGCCGTTAGCAATTCGGAACCCGCAACCCAAAAAATTAACAATAAAAAAAAAACATCGGACCGGAATGGAAGGGCAGGTAAACGGTAATTTATTTTTATTATTGGTACAAGTTATTGTCCTAAATTACACATGATTGCTCTGCGTTTTGGGTCGAAATGGGAATGGATCGAAATAGGCCCACTGCCTTTTCGGGTTCTTTTATTTATAGTAATAGTTTTGATTAGATTTTGATCTGAAGGCGGAAAGTGGAGGCGTTATTTTTTTAATACTAGCTAGTGGTCGCAAATCAACTAAACATACTAATATTAATTTATGCTCAATTTAACCACAGACTAACAATAATCAAAAGAGTATTTGTATATACATTCATCTCAAAAAATCTCAAAAATGACGAAACTTGTAGATGTGACGAACGAAATGTACATTGCTTAGAAATTTCGAGTGACGTCACTTTATTGTTCTATTTTAACAAGACGTGTCGTCACAATCCCCACTGCAGTAGTTTGATGATCTATATCTTTGTCGATTTTTAATAATAATTTGTTAAATTAAAAAATACGTGTACCATAATTTTCAATAATCTAGCTAGCTGACGGACTAATTAGATTGGTGTATTTTTGACCCCGTCATTATTCCAATGGAGCTCAAACAACCGAATGGAAGTCAAAACAGAACAAAGAACGATTGAATTGTACTAAAAGAGACCTTGTCAGATTAATAATTCCTGTATTTTGTAAAATAAATCGCGTGTACGATACAGATCTCGATTCCTTCACGCGTACCAACCGTGGCTATCTGAGCACAATGTCCGAATACTGCAAAGTGGCGGTAACAACCTTCTTCCGGCTGCGCACCGGCTTTTCCACCGCTTTACTCAGTCGTGTTGCCTCTTTCGTTTTTCACCGAAATAAAAGAGAGAGAAATAGCAATGATAAAAGCAGTGATACGTTGAGGTGTGAGTAATATTGTCAGTGGTAATGATAGCAGTGACCCCGTGCTATTGTTTCAGCGGTGCAAGGTTGGTCGGTAAGACTTTGAAGAACTTTAGGTCTGCTTGTAAGGATACCTTTTTGGTGTGCCTTAATATGTCTTGTAAAGCTAAAGCTAAAGGCCTTGTAGCTCAGTCTAGTCTAGTCAGTCTACTAATTACTCAGTGAGCTAGTAGCACTACTCAGTGGTCGTGGGTTCGATTTCCATCAATACCTATATGAAGTTATTCTTCCTTTGTTACGTTAGGGAAAAACATACATGTGCCTAATTGTAAACAACGCGTCTGCCCATAACAGCACAGTGTCAAGCAGTTGTTGGAACATGATGACTCCAATTAATAATTTTTATTTAGTAAAAAATAACCTATAAAATGTATGCCCAGTAATTTGTCTAGAAACAATGCAAGTAACAATTTTCTCATCTGTGACATTTCCCTTTGAACTGGAACACATTTATATTATAATATATACTGCTTGACAGCAGAATAACTAGGAAAGGTGTGGTGTGCTGGTGTGGTACCTACTTCCCCAGTTGGATTTCTAGTTTGTGGTTTTGTATCGTCAAGCTATACACATGTATATATAGCGTTTAGTTTATTTTACATATAATGTTTAATATAGCGTATATGTAGTTATTTTTCTCCTAAAAAAATGTTTGTCTGTAAAGTCGGTTTACTGACGATAGAACGTGACAACGTCTTAAGAAAATACTGATGGAATGGTAGCATTTTTCAAAAGAAAATTTTAATTTCATTTGTTTAATAGATTTGTATGTAAAAAGTAATCAGTAGAATTTAGTCATTTTCAGTCAAAACAATGCAAAAAAGCTTTTAGATGCCGGGGATCGAACCCGGGGCATTTCACTTACAAAGCGAACGCTCTACCACTGAGCTACATCCCCGCTTGAACTACTGGTCGAAATAATTAATACAACTGTAACAAACATGCGGCGAGGTAACGACCGACGGTAACGCGGTAACTGTACATGACGTCATGTTTTGTGGGCGTGCAGCCGGCTTCATCGAATTATAAGACGTTATCACGTCAAAAATACAAGTCTCTACTTACCTACTGCTTTATTTTAACCGCTACAAAGTTGGCCTTGTCAACTTACCTGTAAACAAAAAAAACACATAAATTAAGAAAATAAACATATCTTATCATTTTTCACACAGCTCTTCGTTTCAATTGACCTACTCATATATAATTAAAAATAAATTATTTACACATCAGTTTATCGGGTGTATCAGGGACCTATGAGGTAACAGTGGAGCCAAAATCTACAACAAGAGACTTGGTGAACGTAAAAAACTTGCCATTTTTGAATGGCGTATTTATGGGATTGGTAACTATTGTACTCTATGGAATTACTACCCCAAGCCTGCTTACAGCTATACAATGGTCTGTACGTCTATAGCAAGGTACGCATTGCGATAGATTATCCGGTATGGAGAGTATACGTGCTCCTAACCGCAAGTAAACCGGTTCTTCGTTGATGTTACCCGTCTAGGAAGAAGTTATACTTTGTAGAATTATCCTGCTAAAATCATAAATGTAATAATTTGGATGTTTGTTGCTCAATCACGTCTTAACGGCTCTAAGAATGGGAGCTACTGTTTATCCCGAGAAACCGCTGGACGCTGCTAATTTCTTTCATAATCAATTAAACTGTAACAATATTTTCAATTCCCTGCCTAAAGCAAAGGTGCTTTAGGCGAAGTAACTATTTTCTGATCTGTGCTTTAGGTTTAAAGACTGTTGTAAAAGGCAATGTTTCCATTAGATATACATTAAGAATATGTAATTTACGTAATTCACGTGTACGTGCAGATATAAGTACATATAAGTAGTTAGTAGTGGTAGGACTCTTAGCAGAGTCCGCCTGGGGAAGTACCACACCTTTGCCGTTTATTCTACCGCCAAGCAGTAATGTGCAAACATTACTGTGTTCCGGTTTGAAGGGCAATGTTTCCAGAGAAATTACAGGTCTTAGAGATATAACAACTTAGATCTCTGGGTGACGAGCGCAGTGCAGTGCTAGGTAATGATTGGGACTCTTCATGTTCCAATAGCTGCGTGCCACTTTGCTGTTATGTGGCAGGCATAATGGTTACCATCAGGCATATGTCCTGCTCGACTCGTCACTCTTTATATAAAAATAAAAAAAAAGATATACATTAAGAATATGTAATTTACGTAATTCACGTCCGTGCAGTTAAAAGTACATATTTACAAATTAACGGTCGCAGTAACATCTGCAATCGTTATCAAACATTTGCAAACAAACAAATACTACACTATTTTCGCAATAGAATTCCAGCTGGCGATCTAATCAAACAGCTGTCGCTTCGACGATACCATACTACTCTTTACAGTGCTGGATATAGAAATCAGAATGGCATGGATGTAATTTAACTAACACAGTTCTCGTTATCAAGAGATATGAGGTTTTGGGTCAGACACCCTATTGGGCACAAGAGGTTATAGTCGATATGGTTCCGACAAATAAGATAGGTCTCTTACGCAAGCCAATATTTGTAGAACTATATCTTAAGTGCTTGAGTCTATTTGATGGTTAGCTAGAAAAGTGGAATGGAGCGTATAAATACAAGAATTGTACTCGTTATTGTCAAGAATCCTCGCTGTTACCACCTATTTATAATCACAGTCTATTATAGTAGATCCAACCGTTTATTTTCTTTTTGACAGCACCAGTAGAACGTAACTGCGCCATGTTACGCAAAAGTTCACTTTTAAATGCGAGGTTTTAAAAATATAACAACTGCTTAAGTTTGCTCCTTGATCCCGTATAATAATCATCTTTGACAAATTGAGTCCATAGGTGCAGTAGTTTTTTTATAAATTACATAAAATAACAAACGTTTTTAAAAATTTACGTTCTATGGGTGATGTCAAAAAGAAAATAAACGGTTGGATCTACTTTAAGTATTTCTTTATACTGTGCTATTACTGTCGGATTATGTCTTGTGGCGTTACAGTCGTATTACCGTATCTATGATACAGGGTAGCGATTCTAAATTCATTCGGTTGCATCCGACACGGAACCTCATCTCTCGATCTTTGTCTTATCTGTTTAGCATGACAGAGACCGAGAGATGAGATTCCGTGTCGGATGCAACCGAATGGATTTAGAATCGCTACCCTGGACAGCTTTTGTCTATAAATGCGAATATTAAGATTTTTGACAGAAAACTTTAGTGATACAGAAAACTTCTAGTAAAAAGTGGGATCTACATGTCACATACTTCCTACTTATATTACAAATGCGAAAGTTCAGATGTTTGTTGCTCAATCGAGCCGGAACGTCCGAAAGGATAGGATTACAATTGTAGTCTGGAATAACACAAATGACGGGAACAGGAACTACGCGGGTGAAACCGCGGGGAACTGCTAGTACTTACATAAAGAGGATGCATACCTACGATCTAGAAAAAACAGATGGAGATTTGACAGAACTGTGTTGTCATACTTGCATCGCCGCGAACTAAATTATATTATACGCTGTCTCTTCTGCTATGACTGTCACACGAGCAACACGGGTAATTTGGTTGATTTTGGGGGTAATTTTCTGTTTTAAAACTATGGCAACTGTTTACCAATTATACTTTCGTTTCTCTATCTAAATATGTATAATACTATATGGGTCGGTACATATCTGACGGAAAATGCGTCGCGTAGGTACGAGTATATCGGTCGTGTCTCATGTAACGCCAGAACAGAGAAATAATGTAGTCTTGTCTATTCATATATTTCTTTAATTTTGTGCCTCTTAGTTTTAAGCATATATATAATATACTACATATTTATTCTTTGATTTTGCTGCTCTTACTCTGTAATTTTTTCCGACAAACTAATAGTCAAAAAGTTAAAATTTATAATTTTTATAGTTTCAATACCTCTTCTAATCCATTATTTGGCAATGCCGTACAAAAATCATGCGACAAGGAGAAATTATCGAAGGTTGCAACCCCCCCTCTTCAACTGCACTTAGTTGGACAGCTTACAAGTGACGGCATAGTGCTGAATCTTATCACTTTATACCCTTCTATCATCCTACATAGGTCTCCTGGGTAGCGATTCTGAAACCATTCGGTTGCATCCGACACGGAATCTCATCTCTCGGTCTTTGTCATGCTAAACAGATAAGACAAAGACCGAGATATGAGATTCCGTGTCGGATGCAACCGAATGGTTTCAGAATCGCTACCCTGATGGTGGTTCATTTGACCCGTCAATTTTGTTCAAGTCTACAGACTAAACTTAGATTGCTTTTGAAGTGACAGCACACTCGAAGGTTTCAAGATTTTCATTATAACTTGAATTTACACACCTTCCTTACTTTTTCCCTCGAACACTAGCAATCCTACGATCGTCAATATAACTTGGGCATGATCGATTACCATAGTGTCGACTCATTATTAAACTACAGCATTTCGACGGATAAGGCAGCGTCTCCGCGGTGAATCTATCAATCAATTGTGATTTTGAAGAAACCCTTAGCCATAATAGTAAAGTTGTATCCCGCAGGTACCTTTGTATATTCGGAATTGTGTGGAGATTTTATGTCGCTATAAAATACCTATTATATTTAGCTACACAGTTTGTTAGATTAGATTTTAACCCATTAAGCCCGACTCGCGACGCGGCCGGCGTCGTGACGTCACACAAAAAATCATTACTAAAAAATGAAACCAAACTTTGTGTGTCTGTAAACGACAATGAATTAATTAATATTATCGCCTATCTCTTAGGCATCAAAATAAACTAATATTCAAGTATGTATATAATGAAAAAATAAGGTTTTTAATTCTCAAAACCGGTTTTGCCCAAATCTGGCCTCCCGGGGCTAGACAGCTTTAAATAATTATTTTACTTGCCAACGCCAATGTAATTTACCGAACTACTGTAAAAAAGTCTTAATAGATTTGGTCAGACTTTGGCCCCTTTAAAGTTAAACTCTTATTTAATCTAAACAAACAAACACAACTGGAGTGTCTGTGTGTAATATCAAATTGTCATCTATTACCAAGTTCAAATGGGAGTGCGGTACCTATATCAAAAATACATTTTTTTAAATTTATGTCTGTCTGTCTTTTTTATTTTAATTTTCTGAATAGGTATACACTTGCCCGCCATCTCGCCTGATGTTAAGCGACGATGCGGCCTACGATAAAGCGTGCTTACCTAGAAGAAACCGATTCACTCTCGACTTGAAGACACCAAGATTATAACTATCGGGGAAAATTCACTCAGGTAGCTCATTCCACAGCCTAGACGTTCTTATCACAAATGTAGAGTCAAACCTCTTTGTTCCTGTCTTAGGAACATCAACCATGAAACGATGTCGCTTTCTCGAACCGCGAGCAGTCCGATAGCAAAAGGGGGCAAGGTGGTATTAAGTTATGCAGATCAGTCGCGCACTCTCTGAAATGTATCCGATAATAAACCGGCAGGCTAGCAATTTTGCGGCGATGTTCAAGACTTTGAAGTCTGTCTGTTTGTTCCGGCAAATCTACGAAACGGCTGGACCGATTATGATGAAACTTTTTTTTTTCAGATTGCTGATTTTCTAAGGCATAACATATAGGCTCTTACTTGACCAAAATAATAAGAGTTCCGAGAAAAATAACACCTCTCTCAGACAGCGGCTTTTTACGAAATATTTAATTTATTAAAAGTAGTATCGGTATTTGTGGAGACGCTCCCTGCGCCATTAATCTGTGGCGGCACAATAGGTTCTGTATCGGGAGATGTCAGAAGACAAGTTTTGTGCAGGCGCGTCATTAGTTAACGTCAGCATTAATGGTAGTAGTGGGCCCTCTTGTCAGTCTGATCGTAGGTTTATATGCAGAGGTTTGAGTAGGCGATATTCATTGCTTAGACAAAAAAAAAATTTTTTATAGGTCTGCGGATTCAGTCTGGTTATTACTCCTTTGCCAATTATCTACAGCCTAGTAATATGTAGCAAAACGTCTTCATGTTCCGGTTTAAAGGGCAATACTTTCAGTCAAATTACAGGACAAAGCAAAACAAATATATGTAAAATAAGAAAAATTTAAGAAGAATAGTTATTTGTTGTACAAGAGTGCAAAGTGGCTTTTTAACCGCGTGCTCAATTTTGATGACCGAGCAAGCGAAGGATTCTAAAGTTGAATCACGAGCGTAGCGAGGGATTCAAAAATTAGAATCCTGAGCGTAGCAAGGGAATCAAAAGGGCACAAGGTGAAAAATCTTTGCACTCGAGTGTAACACGTAATTTTTCATCCCCCCCTAGGCGAGGAAATTACTAAACGCTTTGCGCATTTTCAGTTTCAGTCGATTCTGTTGGCGTTAAATAAACTTCTTGGTCGCTAGAATCACTTATTATTATGGTATTTCGGTTTTTCACTTGTATTCAATTTTATAAGTTTTAAACTGTTTATTTAGCCATGGTTTTAACAATAACAATATGACGTGAAAATATGGAGAGTTGACCGATTGAGGTAAGGAGTTTCATGTGTACATGAAAAAGTGTCCGCCCAAATGCATTAAATTATAGTAGCGCTAAATTTGCATCAGGGTACATTTTAAAGGAAATTAATAAACGTACTATTCAGAATTCATGAAAGAAAAATATTGGCAGTCATAGGCACTGCCGATAGAAGTGGTAACTTATAACTCAGAATTTGATTTTTACTTTGGAAACTACGCGTGTGAAACCGGAGGGCGTGGCTATGACCATGGCCATCTAGAAATGCTGACACATTTTTAAATTACCAATGGGAAAGGCTGAGGCATTTCTAGATGACCATTGGCTATGGTCCCGAATTTACCCGAAGATTTCTTATCATTCCCGAGCGTGACGCTAGAATTAAATTGACAGCCCACGAAAAATCTGTCTTTGGCGCGCCAAAAGAAGCTTTGACTTCAAAATATATTTTACCTACATGTTTTCTCAAAATAGTAATTATTTATTTGATGTTATATTTCCTACATTATTTTGTACTGCACAAGTAGTTGAAATTATCTATTAGTTACTATTTTAGTAGTCAATAATATTTAATTATTTACCTCGGCAACTCGGCCTACTTCAATTCGATTACAATTGATTCATTCATAGCATTTCAAAATGTTTTGCCATTTGAAATAACATTCTTTACTTCCATCCTCCATACGTGAAAAGAAAATTGCGCGCAAAGCATTTAAAAAAAAGTACACCAAAGAGGTTCCGAGTATGAGTTTTTAACAAATGAAAAATAAATGTATGATGAATTTGGCACCAAGGAGGTAGAAATAAATAGGTTAAATTATGTTTTGAATTCAAAACCTCAGTACACACGATGTTCTAAATTCAAATTTACTTTAACCTCTAGAGCTAGAGGGTAAAAACGACTTTTGCGCCCTGATATCGAGGAGCAAAAGTACTCTTTCCGAGCTGGTGGGATGAAAAATATATTATTTTTAAATATTGAAAAGAAATTTAAAATTTTTATAAATTATGACGACCGCAGAGTAGTAATTTGGCCACATCGTGTTCAAACACAAGTAGCTTTGTATTGTGTGTAGGTGCTGTTGCTTACTATCAGACGCATGCCTTTCTCATGGGATGAGAACTATACATTATAAAAAAATACAGCAATCATTATTATCCTACCCATAATATTATAAATATTCGTTACTCATTCACGTCGGAATAGCTGAGTGGACCAGGTAAAAATTTGGAACACAGTTAGATTCAGGGCTTTTAGTAAGGACGAGTTCTCTAATAAAAAATATTACTACGACTTACAACTTTCAGGAATTAGATTATAGTCTGAAATAGCACATATTAACTTTTCATCGAGGGAAAATAACGATAAAAAGAACTACGCCGGTAAAATCGCAAAGTACTGCTATTAAAATTAAGACTCTTAAATATACATATTATAAGATATAAATATACTATACATTTTCATATTCATGAGTATCTTCAAAGAATTGGTCGCGTGCGAGCGAGACAGCTGCGGTTACGTCACGTTAATCAGTATTTCCTGTCGTCTGATTGGACTAATTGCGCCCGCCACCTCTTCACCCTTTGACGGTAATTGCGCCTGACCTGGCCGGGGGGGTATTTGACTCTTTTCATTAGGGGAATAAATAGCAAACTAGATGTATTAATGTAACTCAACAGAATAACACGTTTATTCTACTACTTTCATATGAAGCCAAATGTTATCTGGAGGAGATCGCTTTTAGCGATAAGAAAAGAAATTACAGGGCTTAGAGATATAACAACTTAGATCTCTGGGTGGCAAGCGCAGTGCAGTGCTAGGTAATGATTTTGGCTCTTCACGTTCCAATAGCTGCGTGTCACTGTGCTGTTATGTGGCAGGCATGTTGCTTACCATCAGGTGCATGTCCTGCTCGTCTCGTCACTCTTTATTTAAAAAAATTACGGAACCCAAAAAAACAACGCCCTTTCTGTCCATTAATTGTTGTTTTTTAGCCGACTGAAAGAAGGGTTATGTTTTTCGCGCGTATCTAGTATGTTTGTAAATTTCTTTATTTCCCACGTATCTTCCAAACGGCTGGATGGATTTTGACAAAAAAAAATAGTATCGTTAGATTCGTCACCAAATCACCAAAGTGTTCTTAAAATACGAGTAGTATATCTTATTATGGAATGTTTTGTATCCGTTGATTGTTTGCAGACGGGTTTTTTTAATTATAGTTATAGTTTTTAATTATACATATTTCCTTAAATTATTTGTTGAAATTTTTGTGGCGTCAATCAAGTGTTTTTGTTCTGTATTGTACTAGTATTATATACTAGCACCATTATTTTTCCGCGATAAAAAGTAGGCTATGTGCTATTCCAGACTATAATATACCAGAATATAATATATTTATGTTGCTTCATCACGTTGGAATGCCTGAACGGATTGGATTGAAATTTGGAACACATATCATAGTCTTAGAGATCAGATCTCAGACTTCGTACAGAAAATACCTAGTGTACCTAAGTATAACAGAACAAAAATCATTAGTTTAAAAAAACGCCCAAGTGCGAGTTGGGCGCACGCACGGTACGAATTTCAATCGGAGAATAAGAAGTAGAGAATGCAAGTGAAATTCCATTTGAGTTATTTGAGGAAATCAAACTCACCATATTGGAGCGAACCGACGACATGATAGTATATGATTGAGATAATATTAAGGAAATGAATTAAATGATGTAATTAAAACATCCATGAATGGTAATAATTATAATAATTGACAAATACATCCTACCTCTTACCATACCTACATCAATGATTAATTAGTGTAGTGTCTTTGCAGTCATACCGGCGCGCCGGTTTCCGCACGATGTTTTCCTTTACCTTCAAAACTCACACAATCACAAACCCGGAACTCGAAAAAAATCAGAGGAGCAGGCTGGATTTGAATCTACGACTATGTTATTACTTTATCTCTAACACAGAAAGAAACATACGTTTTAACAAAAAAAACGTTTTTTTTTATTGACAAGCTGTTACCGCAGTTTCACTCGCGTTTCAGGATTTCCGTTGTTTTTACGGAACCCTAATTATTTTTCTCGAGTAAGAGTAGCCTATGTTATGCCTTAGAAGATCAGTTATCGGTAACTGAAAGTCCCATCATAATCACTCCAGCCGTTTAGGAGATTAGTTGGATTATTGAGAATTGACATTCTCCTTGGGAAAGAAAGCCCCTAGTCCCAGCAGTGGGAATATTTTTTGGGCTATTTATGGTTATTGAAATTATAATGACACCGCGGTAACAATCTCTCGCCACAATTTCCGACGCGTCGCTACAATTCTGTAGTTTCCTGTTAGTTCGGTACAATCTAATTTTTTACACTCATTAACTCCAAAAGGTACTACAATTACTCAAAATCGTGATCTTAGGTCGTTCACGTTTACGCAAGAGAAATCAGCAAAAAGTTTGCTTTTGAGAACGTTTCCAAAGAAAATTCAACAAAGTGTTGAGACCAGTGGTTTTTGTAGTCCTTATTGTGTTGTGATAAGGTTGTTAATTGTGATTGGGCATGATGCAATGCTTCCTTTGTGAGGTTCTCGGTAGCTGGCTTACTCAGTACGCGTACAGGTTTGCAAATAAAATGCCTTCGTCGTATGGACAATTTATCGGTAGCCAGAATGGGTACGGTAAGTCGAAAGCGGTTGCGACTATTTTAATCAGCTTTTACTAGTGACCATCCATAACCAAAATGACGGCTTATTTTTTGCTCAGCAATTTTGTATTGTCATTCAACATGGCAATGTAGCCAACATTTTGGGCATAATTTCGGAAGTTAGCAGTCATCATCATCTCTCCGTCAATTTTTGAAGTGAAAAGTTCTTTAGGCGCGCTATAGACAGAATTTTCGTGGGCTGTGAAATGGATTCATCAATCGTCACGTTTGGATATGATAATGGATCGGATCGGATATTAAATCTTCGGATAAACTCGGTAAAAACGGCCAGGTAGGTACCAGGGCAACAGAAACAGTAAAGAGTTTCGATTACCTACCTCCAACAGCCCAGCGTTTATCTCCAGATACCAGGACAACAGAAATATAAAAGAGTTGCGTTTGCCCCTAGGTACCAGTACCAGGGCAACAGCAAGTTTTCACTTCTATCGGCAGTTCCTATGACTGCCAATTTTTTTGTTATCACTAATAAAATAAAGAGCGTACGTACATTAATATTATTGTTTATAACCGACTTCAAAAAGGAGGAGGTTTAATATGTATTGGTATGTATGTCACGCGATAATTGAACAATCGATTTTGATAGTTTTTTTGTTAGGTAGATCATCGGTCATAGGTAGTTTCATATAAATTTTATCGAGATTTATAGCGGTTTTTGAAATTTGTACAAAAAACTAAAATTTACTTTCGCAAACCTCGATGGCTTCTTAAGATGTAACTTCTAGTGATGGATGGCTTCTTAAAAAATTTGGTTGAGCGTCTGAATAATTTTTTTTATTGAAGTCGGTTTTTTTCTCGGAGCAAATAAATTATTTAGAAATCAACATCAAATTAAAGATTAAAAAAAATATAAACTGAATCTGTTAACTAAACCCATTTGGAAGGAGTTTGATACAATTTTCTTGGTTGCGTTTATATATTTTTAGTTGCATGTAGGCACACCCCGGACACTCGGCCTAAAATCTATACAGACGGTGCAGTTGACATACCTACACTCACACATCTCGCATATGTCGTTCGAACGCATTTACGCATGTTTGCGTGTCATCTATGTCGTGTCGCTGAGTGCTTCTCGCGTTCTTGCGGGGTAGGAAGCTTGAAACTGGCGGGGGGTGGGGAGTGTCCGTTCTATCTGTATTATCTATTCTATGATGTAGGTATATTAGTTAAGTTAAGGTTATTGATTTATATTGTATGTATTTAATTTAGAGACTGCCTCAATATTCTGGTTATGTTGTGTGTGCATGCTTTGGATAACAGTTTAGAACGTCACAATAGAATAATTTATCTGTTTTGTAACTACATTAACTGTAATCTGTTATGTACGCCTAATTAAATAAATAAAATATTTTTTTTTGTTTAGTTTATTTTTCTGTTTGTAAATCCCTACTCTTCAATGTTTGTCCGTGGCTCAGCATCATTTGTGTATAACCCAGTTTTAATAACGGTTGTAATTTCTGGACATTGCCTTGTCTTTATGACTGTTAAATTGTAAATGCAAACAGAATACAGGTACGTCCACCTTACTTTAGTAAGATTGTTCCACCAAACGGGGAGTGGATTCAGTTTCCCGTTTTTATATCCACGTTTTCGTTGTAATATACTTCACAATTTGTGTTTTATAGCTACAAAAATCACAATCAAACGGCCAAATGAAAGAACTAAAATAGTCATCGACAGATTTCCAGGAAAAGATAGCTTTGTACGGGCAATATGATAGAGGTTCCACAATATAAGTTGAATGGATTGTGGTACCTACGTAATATAAAAACCATTGGTTCCGAATGAATACGTATTCACGAGTATTTTATATTCAAAATATCGTACGGAAATGAGAGTGATTCAGAGAGGAGATAGGGGCAAACTGGTACGCATGACCAACCATACTCGTATATTGCTTTTTTTTTAAATAGATGATGGGACGACCTAGAATAATAACTACTAAAAGAACTGAGTACATAGTTCTAGATAAAAATAAGTGAAATAAAGTAGCCAAGTGCGAGTTGGACTCGCCCATGAAGGGTTCCGTTGCAGCAAGTAACATAATATACATAGTACACATAGTTGTTGTAGTTCGTTGTAACTTTGATCGAAGTTTTAATAATAGTGTATTTATGACGCACTAAAAAAAAACTACTCATCAGATCGAGTTCAAACTAATTTTCGTTGGTAGTTTTCATGGTAATGTACATCATATATTATTTTTAGATTTTTCATTCTCTTACTTTAGAAGTTACAGGGGGGGGGGGGGGGGGGCACACAATTTACCACTTTGGAAGCGTCTCTCGCGCAAGTTATTCAGTGTAGACAAAAATTTTATTAGAAACCTCAACATCATTTTTGAAGACCTATCGATAGACACCCCACACGTGTAGGTTTGATGAAAAAAAAATTTTTGAGCTTCAGTTCTCAGTATGGGGGGCACCCCTAATTTTTATTTTTTTACAAAACTTTTGTAAAAATCGTAATGCGGTTCACAGAATACATCTACTTACCAAGTTTCAACAGTGTAGTTCTCATAGTTTCGGCAAAAAGTGGCTGTGACATACGGACGGACAGACAGACAGACAGACATGACGAATCTATAAGGGTTCCGTTTTTACGTTTTACGGAACCCTAAAAAGAATAACAATCTGAAATGTCGAGATTATAATAAAATAGCAGCTTCCGCGGTTTTCGCGTCCCAGTAATTTTTCTATGATAAAAAGTAGCCTACCTGCCTAACAATGGACTGCGCTCGTCGCAATTAGGTAATTTATTTCTTTGAAAAGTTGAAAACAAGTTGACAACAGATCTGCCAGTGAGTAGTAACCGCTGCATATAACGCATGGCTTCGAAAGATTCTTAGAACATCCCGGTTTCCCTAGGACCTAGATAATAAAAAAATATTTATTAGTTATAAAAGAACTTTGTAACCTAGTCTCTGTACTCTATATACTTGTTTATTAATAAGAAAAAAAAACTCAAAAGAGCAAGTTTGATTGGAGCGAACAACACATAAATATATTATATATAAAATCGGACATTTTTGCCATAGGACAGGCTTAAGTTTTAGTTAATTGACCGTATTTAAAACAATATTTTAATAAGTTACTGAAAATTTTGAATTATCATAGTACGATAATTCGATAATAATAATTGGTCAAATCAGTTTCGTTTTCCTCAAGTTAACTGCGTAACGGCATCGGCAAAACGACAACCCATATCGAAATACGTTGAAAAGTGTAGGAAATCATTGTGAACTGAAAGTGATATGACGACAGTGTAAAAACCGAACTACGTAGTGGTAGTGGTAGGACTCTTGGCAGAGTCCGCCTGGGGAAGTACCACACTTTTGCCAGTTATTCTACCGCCAAGCAGTAATGTGCAAACATTACCGTGTTCCGGTTAGAAGGGCAATGTTTCCAGAGAAATTACAGGGCTTAGAGATATAACATCTTAGATCTCTGTGAGACGAGCGCAGTGCAGTGCTAGGTAATGATTTGGACTCTTCATGTTCCTCATGACAACTATATTAGAAACCTCAACATCATTTTTAAAGACCTATCGATAGACATCCCACACGTGTAGGTTTGATGAAAAAAAACAATTTTGAGTTTCAGTTCTAAGTATGGGGGGCAACCCAAACTTTTTTTTTTTTTTTTGTAAGAATCTTAATGCAATTCTCTGAATACATCTACTTACCAAGTTTCAATAGCTATAGTTCTCATAGTTTCGGCAAAAAGTGGCTGTGACATACGAACGGACAGACATGACGAATCTAAAAGGGTTCCGTTTTTACGTTTTACGGAACCCTAAAAATTACGAAGATACAGCGCTTCGAAGTTTCGTGTGACGTCACCTGTTAGTACGATTTTTACTCACGAGTGACGTCGCGACCCGCCACTCTCGAAGTTTGATGGTTTATATCTTTGACGATTTTTAATATTATGAAAAAAAACAAAATATACGTGTCCAATATTTTTCCATGATCTAGCTGACGGACTGATGGACTGACGGACGGAGGATGGCGTATTTTTGACCCAGTCCGGTCCTACGTCAGCCTATTAATACGTCAGCTAGATTATGGCTTATGGCATAATTTTGGGAAACGTAGGTACATATTTATTGTTTTATCAAATTATTAAAAATCGACAAAGATTTACAAAACATGTTTGTTTGCTGTAGAACTAATGGTTCGTCCTAGTGAATTATTCAAGTCAAAAGTTGCTGGTATAAGATAAAAGAATTTATTCTATGATATCTAAAGTAAACGTTACTAACGTTTCCTGTAAGAGACCGCTTTCAGCAATAAGGTCGCTAACGCACTGGTGTGCAATTGATTGCTATATATTTTTATCTGTTTGTTTGTTTGTTTCTATTTTTTTTGTCTAGTATCTATTTTTGGGGGGTGTCAACAAATAGTACCTAATTATTATCTATCTATCATTCTAGTGACGCCATTTATAATCTGTAGCTTAAAAAAGACAAATAATTATGAAATACCTATTATACTACTATAATATATTATAATAAATATTATAACGTATTCTTCAAAGCCATAGTAGGTAAATTATTTTGCTATATCATCAATGGTTTTGCCAACGCATGCGACGTAAGGAAATGTAAAAGACATTTTATGACTTTCAAAGAGATCAGTTATTTTTTGAAGTGAATACCTCTTTAGGCACGCCTAGACAGATTTTTCGTGGGCTGTGAATTGAATTCTATCGTCACGCTCGGGTATGATAAGAAATCTTCGGGTAAACTCGGGGCCATAGCCATTGGCCATCTAGAAATGCGTCAGCCAATGGGAAATGCTACAAGGGCGTGACCTGCCTATCATGGCATGGCCATCTAGAAATGCGTCAGCCAATGGGAAATGCTACAAGGGCGTGACCTGCCTATCATGGCATGGCCATATAGAAATGCGTCAGCCAATGGGAAATGCTGACGCATTTCTAGATGGTCATGTCATGATGACCAGGCCAAACCCTCCGGTTTCAACCGCGTAGTTTCCAAAGTAAGCTATCAAATTCTGAGTTTTAAGTTTTCACTTCTATCGGCAGTTCCTATGACTGCCAATTTTTTTTATTACTTGGAAGAAATGCATTTATAATAAATACCCTTCCACCTAAAGGTGACTGTCGGGGTATGTCGGACTCGGCACCATGAGTGGTGCTTCTACACGGTTCTGATATTAAGTAGTTCATTTGTTACAGTAAAAGTGTAAGCAGTGCCAGAGTATAATTCTCCGGTACCTTTCTTTATAATTTAACGTCGTTACATCTTAATCTGATGGCATTTAGATAATCATAATCTTTATTGGTCTGTGAAATTAGATGATATGCACATACTATTAGGTATACATAGATGGTACAATTTTACATGAGTTCGTTAATTTCAACCACAAATGGTATACAGACAATTTAGGTTTATGTCAAAATATTAGATTCAAGTAGGTACAAGATCTAAAAAGGATATTTCATTAAAATAATAAGATCACAAACACAATGTCATTATTATAATATCTTTGTTATTAATACATAAATTATGTCATGTGAATTCAATTTGTAATTCAGAATATCAGTTAGGTGCGATTCATCAATTATTCGATAAAAAAATTAATAATAATTAAATTTTATTTTTATTTTATCAGACAGGAACATGTCAATGCTGTAGTAGGCTTTTTGAATTAGAAATTAATTTTATTTTATTTACAATTTTACTATGACATGTAACTGCATTGAAATGCGTACGTGGCGCTTTTGGTCAGAGCTCTAGATGTCTCTCTTGTTGTCTGTCCAAATTTCAAGTATGTAAATTTCGCGTTGATTTGTCATTATTGACTATGTTTCTAATTATTCCATCAAACAACCGTTTCTGTTGTTGCATCAGCGATGTGATTACCACTTCACTGTTTCCCACACTCAATGGAGTTATTATGTCTACATGTATTGATAGAAGTGTTAAGGAAACATGTGGTCGCTAGTGGCATGCTATCACATTTATTTAAAACTTTGTGATTATGTTGAATCAATGACTTCAAAGGAAGGACGTGGCTTACTGACCATTTTTTGGCATTTTAATGGCCAGCAAAAACTCGTTCATCCAGCGCACTGACCGCTGTGAACTGAGTCGCATGGCCCTAAAAATGCAATTTTAGGCCCAACGCGGTTGTGCCATTTTGTCGCACCTTTGGCCAGGTCCTTATATATAATATATATATGTAGGTCTATGTGATGAATGGAAATATTTGAAAGTTTTTCATTCCGATTTCAATACTGCGTTCATCGAGCGGCACAACGACTTGTCCACCCAAATTATTGAAGCATCGTGACTTGCTCAATGGAGCAATAACATCGTGTCAATTGAGGTGAAGTGGATCAAATTTGAATCTATTGACTTTTCCGTAAAAGGTCTCGATTCTTTTAACATTTGGCCGAACCTTGAACCGCCTATACTTCTATGAACAGGCCTCCCATGCATCTAACAATCAACATTTATCCATACACCATCAAATCAAGCATTCACGACTCCTCACAATCTTGTTTGCCTTCAACGAACAACTGTGTTCCTGCCACCATCTCACTGTACATTGCAAAACATGCTTTAAAACTTTATGATAAGGTCCAATCGATTGCAGACAAAAGCTTGCAATTGGGTTCTAAAATGCGGAGGTGCTTTCGGTACTCACAAGCAGGTCTTTGTAATGTGGCCAGTTTCTTTAGGTCTACCTCGTTTCTTGTTCCCGATATCGATGTGGGTATCAATGGGGAGGTTGTGAAGGTGATTCGGGATCTATTTACATTGGTTTCTGGCGCGAGGTCGCGCGACAGAAACGTTCTTGTGTAGACACTATGAAACTCTGTTATTGGACAGAGGAGCATTCAGTTTGTCTGTTTGTTCAGTTCGTTCTTTGTTGCTATGAATCGCGATTGTTGGTATATGCAGCTTTTTAAGGATATGACGCGTTTCTAAAACTAGCTTTTAAATTACATTTTAACTGTAGTTTTGGTTACAATAATTAAGAGTTAACAGGAAATAATTCTTATCATTTATAACAATGTTGGATTTTAGATAATATTCATAAAAAATAATAATTAATAATATATAATAAATAATAATTAATAATTTAGTAATTAAATATTTCACTTATCACTGACCAAATTGTTACCTATAGGGCAGGTGTTTGGTACGACAGGAAACTTCCACAGATAGCCTTTATCAGAGTTTGTTTGGTTCCGGTAACAATTATTGCGACCTACCCAGATGATAAAAAAAAGTCAACTGATTGCAAAAGCCTCCAAAACTGCTAGAGAAAAATAAATTACTGGCAGCATACACTTAATTAATATAATAATAGTTTACATATAAAAACAAAACACAAACTCGATCCGTGAGACGTGACCTGAAATGGAAGCAAAGTCAAGGACAAATAAATGGAATAAATCTTACATCCTCTAATGATATGTTGTCACTGGCTATGCAGTCAGAGTATAAGAATATTATCGGGTCATTATCAATGCTTCTAAGTAAATCACGAGTCTGATTTGCAATTCAATATGCATCAGACAATAAAAAGCCTGAAACGTTATAGCTGGCACGCAGAACCTAACATAATCATTAAACGCGTGTGCACGTACCAAGATTATGTTATCGTGGACTATTCACTCGAAGAGATATTGAAGCAGAGTTTAATGTATATTTTCTGGACATTAAATGTACAAACATGTATTCCGGTTTGAAGGGCAATGTTTCTAGAGAAATTACAGGTCAATGTGACCAATCATCTTACACATAATTATCTACCGGAGACGAATGCAGTTTAGTGTTAGACAGTGTGATAAGCTCTTTTCTTAGAAATATTAGTGCACCGAGTTAGTATAGGCAAGCTACAAGCCGTTACTTACCATCAGTCATACGCCTAGCTCCTGTCACGTAAAAAATAAAATAAATTTTATACAAAAAGTTTTTAAAAATACGATCGATTACTTTTAATATGGTTTTCAATCGCTTAGCTCTGCGAGCGATTGATTTTCTTACATAAATTTTGTTCTAAACTTCTCTTCGACTGCGATTATGCGCAAGCTGTTTGCTATTAAGTACGCATTTTGCTCGTTTCGTCACTCTATTTTGTTAAAAATACAATATTAAAGGTTTCCGGGCAAAAACTTATCCCAATTTTGTACAGTGAAATTGGTGAAGGAGTTTTCAGCATTTGTGACGTCAAAATAACTCAAAGAGATCAAATTGTGTGCACTTTGGAATATGGAGGTAACACAGCAAAACCAGTTCTTGTAAATGGTGATGGTAATGAACTCTACAGCTCTAAGCATGATTACAATTCTAAACAATCTAAAATTTAAATGTAAGAACTGGCTGTATCTGAAATCATTATACATTTGTTTATAATACAAACTGGGTATTACCAGTTTCATCATCATACTTACTATTTATTATGGCGCTCACGTGGTTTTTTACTTGTGTAAATTGTAAATTTAATATGTACGTCACTGTCAATCGTCTCTCTCATCCTCTGCTGCTGTACCAATTTCATCATTCATGTTCATCGTCTCCTTTGTTAGGTGGTTGCCATTTCTTTTTTTCATAACATGTTGAATCCACAATGTTGCTTTTTTGCTGTATTATTCTAGGCTTTTTTTAACCTATAAATTCCTAGTTCTATGCATTCGAGTCACAACACACTTGCATCATAACATTCGCAATCTGCATTAATCTACTTTTATCCCAAAATTCAGGTCCATAAATTAACCCAGGTTACCCAGGTTGTATGAAGGTTTTATAAATTCCCCTTTTCCAGTTAACCAGTTTCATGACTGGATTGAATCTAAATCTTATCCATTTGTGCTACCCCAAACATCCGTCTCAATATTCGCATCTCAGCTGCATGCAATCTTCTTTCATCCCATCCTTTTGTTGCTCACCATTCTGATCCGTAAGTGAAGACAGGTCTTATGATATTATTATAATTTTCCCCATTTCAAGTTAACCAGTTTTGTTCATATATCTTTCTATAATATAAAGGAAGACAGACGAATTCTTTATATTTCTATGATATAAAGAAGAAGACGTTGTATGGTAAGCAATACGCTTGTATATAACTTCAAAGTACCACCAGCTATGTGAATATGATAAGTCGAAATAACTAAAGAAAAAAATAAGGGTCAACGAGGGTTTGTGGGTTGCCATTCATTCTACAATGCAGTTGACGAGAATGAAGCCATGCATACCAGCTAGCCTTGTGAATCGTGTGAGCAAACTGTTCGACAATCGACACATACGCCTATTTAAAACGATAAGCAGTAACTACAAAGTATTTCACTCTAATCTGTTAAAGAAAAAACGTCAATTGCAACGTTATTTCACACAATGTAGATAGATAGGCTCAACACTGAACTGGCATGAATTACTGCTGCGTTGGGTTGATACGGAAGTTTATTTACGCCTTTAGACTCTTATCTTTTGATGAATGCAAAGGTATGGTTATAATTAGTAATCTTAATATAACTTTATCAGTTGATGCAATCACTGGGTTGTATTTATTACGATAAGGGTTAGTTTCCTCTTTGTTCAACGTGTCTATTCTTTCATTCTGCCACGTTTGACCTTAATCAGGTGCAAATTCAGGATGAGTCAGTTTTATAGCTTTTGATGGATTCAGGGTGAGTCATTTTTCGATTGGAGGCTACATATTCTCATTAAAATTTTGAATTACTTAATTAATCATTTATTTATGTTCGTAAGGTTGTGTAATTAGAATGTATTTTGCTCTTAGGGAAAATTCTAAATGTTCTCAAATGGGCATGGCTGAGCCCGATACCCATTATGACCATTATGATGATGACATGTTTATTTTGATTATGCAGTAATATATTGATAAACACTGCACAATACGCACAAAACCCTGGACATAGGGCGTTGCAAATAGTATTACGAGATATCTTAAAAATATTTACCTGAAACCTGATTAAATTTAATTAATATTACTTCACTAATTCTGATCTAATCATAAAATTTATAATAACAGCTACACAGAATTCCACTTTCTGTAAATAGCAACCAATAAAAAACTGGCGATGCTTATACTTCACAAGAAACTTGTTACGAACAAGAAAGGATATCAAAGATCATGGCACATGAATCATGACCGTTGGTTGATAATAAAACGCTCACTCAAACCTTCTGGGAACTACGACTATGGACGAACGTGATAATGGTCAGATTTATATTATAACGCAAGAAACTCATATCCGGATGTATATCTCTTGCTTAAACCGCGTGAAGAATGGTTTTCTCAAAACTGAATTCTTAGTGCTTATCTACACACACAAGTACGACTTGAATAATCGAATAAATTTCAACAAGAGTATTTCCATTCGCCTTTGGTTTCGGGTTAAGTTCATTGGGTTAAATTGCGATGTGAAATGTCAATTATCGCGGTGTCAAAGGGTCCACTGAACATATTGTTCACAATTGACAAGCGAGTTTAAATTTACAGATGCTACGCCGGCTTAAAAAACGCTTGCAAATATTCTCTACATGTTTGGGTAAGGAAAGTTAGTTGAAAAGTTCAGATTATTGTAACTCTGCGCCTTCTCCTCAAACCCAAGCTTCGGCAATTTCAGTAACAACTACACGTCTCTTATGTAATAACAGAATAGATAAACTATTTTTCTACTAAGTACCCTGTTTCTGTGTATCCCTGTATATAGCTCTAAAAGCAAAGCCGGCTATACTGAATCATTCACCGACAACGCAATATTAATGATGGGGAACGCGGGCTGTGCGCTTAAAAATTCAATACCCCAGGCCATAGGAATCGATTGAATTAAATAATCCATGGCATCCTTAGGCTCTGTCCTTCGAGCTGTGAGCTCATCTATCTTTGTTTATTCATCGACCGGCAGCCTAATTCTCTCACAATGTCGCCCATAATCTTTGTAATCTAATATTAAATCTCAATACGGCTCAGCATTCAATAATTCAATCGAATTTACCCTTATTCAGCGAGCTCGTTCTCAAAACCGGTTCACTCCGCTTCGAGATTCAAACGGACTGAATTGATATGAAGTTATTAACATTGAATTAAAATATTTACAGAGCTGTGCCGGGTGCACTCGTTTATTTCTGCATGACAATTATATATACTCATAAGACTTCGAAACGTTAAAAATGTGGGGCTCGATCATTTGCATGCACCTTCAGGGCAGACTGTTCTTTTATTCATGTCCGCGAATCTGGCAATTCTCGTTTGGTCGCTCGCTGTTGCTGCTCCAACGGTGCCAACGAGATTTTTTCCGTCGTGACATTTAGTTCTGCCCGTTTGCTGTCACCGTTGCAACTCGATATGCTTACATTATCGACGCAAAAATAATCATAAACTGCAATGCCATTGAAAATTCTCGCAACATTCAGCGTATCAAATGGAATTAGTGTTTTTTTTGTTCATTTGTTGCAATCTGCAAACGTTTTCACTGACCTGGTTCGAATAAATTTACATAGCAGACAATTTAATCCTTCCTCAGGTCAGGAAAACCTCCGCTGGTCTGTCGACTTCTCAGAACATAATTCAGCCTGTTTTTACTTCAAGTGGGCGGTTCCTCTGATCGTAGATTGTGTGACTCAGATGATATGGGTGTGGGAACTTATATCACTTAGACACGAGATATACGCTCCTAAAGCGTTTATCTCAGGCATAAGTACTCGTTCCATATCGAAAACGGTATCTCAGAGAGGCGTTACTCTCATCGCCCTAAACTTGGAAGAAAGCCAGTGCCTAAAATCGGACTGCGGACATGATTCAACTATGAATCCGTGTTTATGCTCCATATCTTTTGTAAAGTTACTGCGTGTCGCTCCAGAGACGTGACAGCATTATGAAAAACGTCGACCTCTAAATGTGGCGTATGCGACCGCGGCGCGGCCCGAAATGACCAGTAATCGCCGCTCTGATGGCAGATAAGCACAAATGAATATGTAACGTTCGTCCTCCCACGGCCGAGTACAATAAACTGAGCCCTATAAAATAAAAAACGGGCAATTAATATTGTTTATTCGCGTCCGTTATTCAGAGCGGCGACAGTAACAAACGACGCCTGCATGGATTAATGCCTGCTCTGGTGTGCGGAGTGCGCCCACTGTGCCATGCGTGCCTGCCCGACAGAGCCAGCGCGGAAAGAATCCGGTTGTGTAATTCCCTATGTAACGGGACTACCAGTTATGTAAATCTCAGCCGAATTTTATAGTGCAGCAACACACTTTTGAAAGTAGATCTTAATCGCGCTTTCGATTAATAGTGACACATGTTTTTCCAGTAAATTATTACCGTTTTGAGGTCGTCGCGGAAGTGGTTTACTGATTTATCGATGTGGATCGGATCCGATGCACATTAATCAGTTTTAATAGCAATTTTATGTATCGATCGTCAGGTCAGTCAGGTGTGGCTCAGGGATATTTACTCGGCCCCATACTAAATGATGCATATATCGTAGATAATTGAAATCCTCTTGAGTTTTATTGATTAAACGGCAGTGCAACTAGCCGGTTATCGGGGAGGATCGAGCAGATAAATCTACGAGGAGCGGGGCCGAGCGGACGAGGTTGCGGCGATCAGCTCTGACGGGCCCTAATCTCCTGAAACTTTTACGAGCCGACGCATGAATTATTCCCGAGAGGAGCCGCTATCGATCGCACACGTCGAGGTTTTTATTTATACGGCGCGGGTGGGCGAGGCGCATATTAGTAAACAGGCGCAGGCGCGGTGTCGGACACTCACCGACTTGTAGCACGCTGTCGACGCAACCGGCTTCCAGCAGCTTGAGGCCGCGGCAGAAGGCGATGTTGCGGTGGTCGTCGGGTGGCGCGCGGGCCAGCGACGAGTACATGCAGATGTCGCGTTCGTCCCGCGGGAAGGACCAGTAGACGACGCGTCGCTGCACTGGTTCGGGGATGCGTTCGTAGCGCTCCTCGATGCGTTGGAATGGTATCGCGGCGGCGACGATCTTGGCCGTGATGTCTAACAGCGTCGGCGGGGCGCGCGGCCGGCAGCACGCGCGCGGCGCGCACGCAGACATCGCGCTCGCTTGGCCGCTCGGCGCGGACTGAGCGCGCGGCGCCGCGACCCGCGCCCCGCGCCCACACCCCGCCCCCGGGACACCCCGCGCCCGGGGATGCGCGCCCCGCATCGACACGTCGCGATAAATTATTCATTTGGCAGGCATAATGTGCGATATATTATTAAAAGTTGGCATTTTTGTTTTATTCTCGCTTTATATGAAATCGATGAGTACGTGGAAAATTTTGTTATCATTTATTAATGTTCCATTGCGGACGGATACCATTAATGTTTGAACACACAAACCACTCATTACTATTTGCGGCATTGTGGTCGCTTTATCAGAAGCCTTGTTCGAACATTTATCTGTGAAATGTTTGAACGGTGGTCTAAACAGTTCAAAGTTTTATTATACATTCACTCAGAATCGTCAGAAAACGAAACACACATCACATTAAAAATAAACCCGACACAAGACAATGCCAAATTGAACAAACACGAAGGAACGTTTCGTAAACCCAACAAATTAGGTTAAATTCCGTCGGCGTGCCAATTTGGGCGTACCTCCCCACATTACACAAACGAAGGGGAAAGGCCGGGCGGGCGCGGGGGGAAGGGACATTAACAGCTGATGGCTGCGGGGTAGGGGGGAGGGGTGACGACGTCAGGTGTCCGACCTGTTGTAACTGCTGCGTATACTGTGCGAAGATTATGCTACTTCCTATTGTTTTATTCTGTGGCTTTCTTCGCGTACTAGCTACGCGTATTCTGTGGCAGCGCTAGCGATCGCGTCGCTTCGCAGCGCTACGGAGCGCTTGTTTTCCTCGTAGCAACTGTTACTTATTCTGTCGCAGTGAGCATTGACCTCTTTGTTTATCATTTTTTTTGTAAACATTACACTTGTTACGTGGTAACTAGTATGTAATCTGTCTTGAGCGTGCCAGTAGATACTAGATAGTAATCTGTGCGGCAATAATGCAGGTTTATTTGGAGAGATAGTTTTCTACTTCCAATATGAATAACAATCTCTGTTGTATGCTTAAATACATACTGACCTATACAAAAATTACATTGACAGAAATAATTAGTTAGGAACCAGACGGCGCGCGGCGGAAGGAACCTACACGAAACACCTAAAGCTAATTTATAATTAAATCACTCAGAACTAAAAAATACCTTCGTAACCTATTTTTTTTAATATTCTGCCTTTACCTAACGTGTTAGTTAGTGCCCTGCACCCTGCACCTTTTGTGCAGGCCACAGAACTGACAACCGATGGGGAAGAAAGGTTCTCGAGTGGCGACCACGAACCGGAAGACGCAGTGTTGGACGGCCTCCCACTAGATAGGCAGATGACCTCACAAAGGTCCCTGGAAACCGCTGGTTGCAGGTTGCGAAGGACCTTTCTTTGTGGAAATCTAGGGGGGAGGCCTATGTTCAGCAGTGGACGTCTTGCGGCTGATAATGACCTTTTGTGGTAGTCGAAATTGCGATGGACAATTCTTCTAATAATGGGTGTCTTTGGTAGGGACCAAATACCTGTACTAACCTAGATCCCCAAAAACAGTTATTTTTATTAAAGTATCAAAACTATTAACGTGGTTCTTACGTATTTATTTTAAATTTATTCACGGGACTTTTTTGTACGTCCATGTTCACGAGTTGATTATTTTTACATACATGTACATTATTAACATGTGATATGGGATATGGTCCACACAGTTCGAGTTAAGTTGCAGCCAAGTCATATGTGACTTTTTTTAATTTTATAAAGCGAAGTGACGAGCAAAACCTGCGCCTGATAGTAAGTAGCGCGCCTGCACATTACAGCATAGTACCACACAGCTATCTCAACAAGAAGAGATAAAATCACTGCATCAAGCACTACACTGCAGTTGGCACACGGGGATTTAAGATGATTTCTCTCTCTGTGGCCATAATTTCTCTTGAAACATTTTTTTTTAAATAAAGAGTGACGAGCCAAGCAAGCCATTTGCCTGATGGTAAACAACATGCCACATAACAGCACAGTGACACGCATCTATAGGAACATGAAGAGTCATTACCTAGCACTACACTGCATTCGCCACCCAGAGATCTAACTTGTTATATCTCTAAGCCCTGTAATTTCTCTGGAAACATTGCCCTTCATACCGGAACACAGTAATGTTTGCACATTACTGCTTGGCTGTAGAATAACTGGCAAAGGTGTGGTCCTTTCCCAGGCGGACTCTGCCAAGAGTCCTACCACTACAAAAAAACATGGCCCTTCAAATCAGAACGACTCTTATTGTCTCGCATAAGCCTTAATTAACTCAATCTTTTGGAATACGGTGGTTTATGATCTCATGGGCTTTAGAATTGCTTATCTGCAAAACATACTTCACCCTAGCAACAGGGCATGGCAGAGCGATGTTTGAAAAAAAATTGGCAGTCATAGGAACTGCCGATGGAAGTGAAAACTTATAACTCAGAATTTGATTGCTTATTTTGGAAACTACACGAGTGTCACCGGAGGGCGTGGCCTGGCCATCATGGCATGGCCATTTAGAGATGCGTCAGCATTTCCCATTGGCTTACGCATTTCTCGATGGCCAAAGGCTATGGTCCCGAGTTTACCCGAAGATTTCTTATCATACCCGAACGTGACGCTAGAATTCAATTCACACCCCACGAAAAATCTATGTAAGCGCGCCAAAAGAAGTTTCACTTCAAAAAATCAAAATCTAGTCAAAATCAAACCTTCGATATTTTGATATTCATTCTATTTTTTACTATTATTATGTTATCATTCGGAAGTATCTGTGTAGGTTTAATTTTAATCCCCATCTTCCCTTATTATTGTATACTTTACCATCCTGCGTTTGGCTGGAAGAAATCGATCTTAGCGATAAGGTCGCCAATTGCTACTTTATTCTATGGTTTTCTGTATTTTTGTCAATTTTTCGTCATTTAAGTGCAATAAAGAGTTTATGTGCTTATTTATTATTATAACTGCGAACGTTTGAAGGTTTGTTACTCAATCACATCGTAAGAACTTAAGAGATCAAGCTGAAATTTGGAATTAAAATATATTATAGTCTGTAAAAAGGTGAAAACACACAGGCTACCTTTCACACTGAGAAAATGTAGAGTTCCTCAGAGAATCATTATAGACTACAGGCCCGTGAACAAAATTTACGGGTCAAATGAACCACCAGGAGACCTATGAATGTAGGATGATAGAAGGGTGTAAAATATTAAGATTCAGCACTATACCGTCACTTGTAAGCTGTCCAACTGAGTGTGATTGAAGCGCCCGGGTTGCGAGGTTGCAACCCTCTACCATTTCTCCTTGTCGCATGATTTTTGTACGGCATTGCGAAATAATGGATTAGAAGAGGTATTGAAACTGTATGGAACCAATGCCGTACTTAATCAAATGAACAAATTTGCTCTATAAATTACTCGTACTCTGTAAATTTTTCCGGCAAACTAATAACTGTAAAGTAAAAATTTATAATTATTGTTTCTTGATTCAATACCTCTTTTAATCTATTATTCCGCAACGCCGTACAAAAATAATGCGACAAGGAGAAATGATCGAGGATTGCAACTTGCAACCCCCCCTCTTCAATTGCACTCAGTTGGACAGCTTACAAGTGACGGCATAGTGCTGAATCTTATTAATACTTTATACCCTTCTGTCATTCTACATACGTCTCCTGGTGGTTCATTTGACCCGTAAATTTTGTTCACGGGCCTGTAGTCTATTATTTTTTAAATTTTTTGCGGGTGAAGTCGTGAGGAGATGCTATTAGCTTATAATATCGGAAGATTATCATCTATTCCATGCTAAGCATAATAAAATAAATAATGAATAAATAAATAACTGACCCCAAACTAAGCAAAGCTTGTGTGATGGATAGCTGATATTATACTTATATAGTTTTAAATACATATCTATACTAATATTATAAAGCTGAAGAGTTTGTTTGTTTGTTTGAACGCTAGGATCTCGGAAACTACTAGACCGATAGGAAAGATTGTTTTTTTGTTGGATACTCCATTTATCGAGGAAGGCTATAGGGTATATAACATTACGCTACTATCAATAGGTACGGAGTATGAGTGAAGAATGTAAAGAAAACGGGGAAAAATATTTATCTTCGAGAGCTTTAGTTCCGTGAATTTAAATTCTCTTTGGTCGTTGAAGTCTGTGACGGCGCGTGTCTACATTTGAAGTTTGTGTCATTTGAAGTAATCTTATTTACGTATTTTTAGGGTTCCGTAAAACGTAATAAAGTGGCCAGCAATGGATATTTTAGTATGGATTTTCCTCAAATAGACGCGGGTGAAACCGCGGGGCACAGCTAGTTTATTATACATAGAAACACCCAAACACAGTGCAAACATAATAACTATTATGTATTATTTATTATCTACAAGTGGTTCATCCCGGCTTCGCCCCTGGTCCATTATATATAGCTCTCAGGGATCACCTACCTCATTCTTCCACGATAGGTGAATCTAATTTTACAGACTAATATTAATATCATTTCCACTGCGTATTATTATTTGACAAACCATGCTAGAGATACGTAATATTATCTACTCCATGCTACGGTTGCGTAGTATTATAAATCATACCATGCCACGGATACGTATTATTTTCACCTATTCCATGATACGGATAAATAGTTACTATCTATTTTTAACCCCCGGAAAAAGGGGTGTTATAAGTTTGACATCGATGGCTGTCTCTATGTCTGGGTGTCTCTGTGTGTGTCTGTCTATGGCACCGTAGAGCTCAAATTGAAGGAGCGATTTCGATGCGGTTTTTTTAATTGTAGTTTCGTTTCTGTGCGGTGATTCTTAGTTATGTTTGGTTAATATCGATTCAGAAAAGCCTCCTCCACAAAATGGCGGACAAAATATTTCTTTACAAACTACCTCAATATACCCATATTTATCTATTATATATACCTATATTTACCTATATCTATTATATATACCTATATATACCTATATTATATACCTATATTTATCTAATGACAGGGCTTGACTAGTTATTACAATACTATGCACAATAATACATTTCAAATCCAAGATGGCCGCCACCACAAAATGGCGAATTACATTTTTTTTTCACTACTACTTCAATAGGGGTAAGTATCAAATGAAAGCTTTGACTAGTAGAATGTTGTAAAGGTTACAAATCCGAGGTAGTCGGGGGTAAATCAACATTTTTAATTTTGTTCTTGTATGCTATGGCTACGGGTACATACGGATACTCAGTATTATCACCTTCTTCTGGATACGGATAAGTTGTGTTACGAGTCTTATTTGTTACAATATCCTACGCTGGAATTATCATTTATACCACGATACCAATAAATATCACTATATTTATTATCTACTAGCAGTGCCCCGCGGGTTTACCCGCGTACTTCCCGTTCCCGTTAATTTCCCCGGATAGATAACCTGTGTGTTCTTCCAGATTATAATCTAACTGTATTCCAAATTTCAGCTTGATCCGTTCATTATGTTACGGCGTGATTGAGTAAGAAACATCCAAATATCCAAACATCCAATCATCCATACTTTGACATCTATACTAACATTATAAAGAAGTAAAGTTTGTGTGTTTGTTAAATTGTAAGGGGTAATCTCGGGATCTACTGAACCGATTTTAAAAATTATTTCACCAATAGAAAGCCACATTATTGCTGAGTGTCATAGGTTATTTAAAAAAAACTAAAAATAAAAAGGCTTTTACGTGGTAGTCCGTTTTCAAAGTGAATGGGAGAAAAAACGGTCGAATGAAAGCGTTTCTTACGAACGCTGCCTTAACTATGAAATATTTATTTTTGAGTTCTAGAGAATAGATGTGGAGCTTGAAAATGCCTACAAAAAAGTCAACGACAGCATATGTCTAACATTTATATTTAAGTTACAAAAAGTAGTTTTTTAAAAATTTGTACAGATAATTTAAGTTTTAATATTAATAAAATAATTTAAATCGTTAGGTATGCCCAACGAAGTAGGCACGGGTCAGCTAGTCTATAATATTAGTGGGATTCCATGCTACAGGTACATGTACCTATGTACCGTGTTATCAATTCTATGGTACGTAGCATTATCATTTACTCCATGACACGGTTCAGTAGTGCTATCATTTATTATCCACTTCATGTTATGGATATGGATACGCAGTGTTATTGTGTATCGTCTATCGTATGCTATGTATATATTTATAGTCCTGTAAAATAGGTTTAATGCAGATATTCTGTGACAAAAAGGCACGTTATACTCATCAACAATCAACATCTTTTACTTTTTGAGTATATCTACTTAAAGCTTTTACTATAGGTATAAACTTGATCTATATCAAATGAAACATAGCTATAAATAAAATAATAATATATAAATAAAAAAAAATTGGCAGTCATAGGAACTGCCGATAGAAGTAAAAACTTATAACTTATAACCGAAGATTTCTTATCATATCCGAACTTGACGCTAGAATCCAATTCATAGCCCAAGAAATATCTGTCTAGGCGCGCCTAAAGAAGTTTTCACTTAAAAAAAATAGCTTCAGTTAGAAAATCGAAAAAGTGGTGTAAAGTTTTTTAGATTTCAGTTTTCGTCATAAAGTAGATACTTACATATTTATGTTCTTTAAATATTGATCAGTTTTTTTCATATGATGGATTTGGTGTTTCTGAGCGATTTTCCTGATGTGAGACAGTGTACAGCATGAGTTTCGTTTTAGGGGCACAGAAATGCCCTGTATGACAGACCCTGTAGAAATATTCCATCATGTTATTTTTTTTTGGGGTCAGTTCACACACAACACCATCTGACCCCAAAACTAAGCAAAGCTTGTAATATGGCGGCCAGATAGCTGATATAATACGATATAATACATATACATAATTACATATAGTAGTAAATACATACGTACTACAATAGTAATACATAAGTATACATAGTAACACAGTACAATTACTTGAATTCGTCACACAAGTATTTGCACTGGGTGGGAATCGAACCCACGACCCTCGGCATCGCAGGCGGAGTTATTATAAATCATAACCTTTATCATCGTCTTTCAAATTGGATGAATGAAAATTAGTCATCGTTCGAACCACTTGGGCACAATGGTGCCCACATAATATGATGGAGTGAGACTACTGAAACTATTATTGGCGGCCCTATCGCTGAAAGTAATCTCTTCCAGGCAACCTTGGGGTGGACAAAAATCTTAGATATACTCATATCGTGGTGAGCAACGTTACGTAGAATATTTCAAGTGTAAAGGAATCTCTAATACATACTATTCCACCTGCCTCGATCTCAGTTAAGTAAAAGTTTGATATGACAAGAAATTCCAACATTGAACTTATGTTTAGAGGGTTTGGTTACTTCCCGGAAACCTTCGCTTTCGATCAGCTGAAAGACATAATTCGATGCATACTATGTATATACATACAGACAGACCGAGCTCTATGTATAACCGGGAACCGGGCGAGACGGTAAGTGAGGATTAAGCGCTGCAATGCTTCAAAGTGAGCTGTCATTTTGGAAAATTGCGCTTTATTGACGCGTTTTGATAATGACACATACGAATGACAGATGGGTGCACAATATGTCAAATTATTGACGCTGACGTATGCGTATCAGATTTGTGGACCGTAATGAAACATTAACAGTGAGTTTTTTTTTTACATTTTACCCTAACCATCTATATTATATTATCTATTCTATGCCCTAACGTCATCGTCTTCTATTTAGTTTCCTTTCATCGGTTGCCTGGAAGTGAACGTTCTTAGCGATAAGGTCAACATTTATTTAACTCACTGTACAAATGTGTTCTTTATTCGTTTATTACCCGACTGCAAGAAGGGTTTTGTCTTTTTTGTATTGTAGAAGATAATATCTGTCTGTATCTATTTATTTTTAGGAATGCCGAGAAGAAACCGCTTTGGTGGCAATAGTTTTTTTTTGTATACTTTTGCTTTGGTGTGTCAGTAAAGGTAATCTATCTTTTTTACAGCCGCGTGTCGCTCTGAAAGCGTCTTATTTGAAGATGTATAATAGGTATATTTATATAAATATTTATTAGAACTAAGCAGATTACTTGTATTATGTTCATAAGGATGAATATTCCAATATTACTACAGTGAAAAAAGGAAACAAATATCAGCTATTCCACATTTTTTGGCTATCGCAACGGCCTTTTTTTGCGTGGAACTGTTTTCAGTTTCGTCCTTGACACATGGCTTTTGTAGGGGTAGGACTCTGGAGATTCCGGCTTGGGAAATACCGTTTTTGTTGATATTTCAGAAACAGCTATAAGTACCGATTTTGACAAAATGTATATGAAAAGTAAAAAAAAAATCTCCAAAATCTATTCACAATTGGCGGAGATATCACGTTTCATACGAGTAAAAAAAACTTATATACCGAATTAAATGAAACCTTCTTCTTAGAAGTTGGTAAAAAAATGGGCTGCAGCAAGCTTCGTAACTCGTAACATGACACGTGCTTTCATAAAATAAAGCGCTTGTCGCGCTGAAAGTTCATATTTCTAGTTCGGACCGAGGTCACAGATTACATAGCAGTCACTATCGAGTCCCACTCGCGTTCAACGGTACATAGACGGTAGGTATTTTACCGTCTGTCGTACATAATGTTATTGTATCTGTAGGTAATTGTGTCAGTCAGCTGATGAAAGGGAACTTATTAGATAAGTAGTGGAATGGTAATGACCTTATTTTACTGTTATAGCGACTAACTTATTTTATCACACTAATTAGGTAATATTGCTATGTTTGTAAGATTGTTTAGATGTGTGTTTGTTACTCTTTCACGTAAAAACTACTGAATGGATTTGGATGAAATTTGGTACATAGATAGATAATGGTCTGGAATAACAGATGCGCTACTTTTTATGTCCGGAAATTGAAAAGATCGGGAATTGCGAGTGAAACCGCGGGGCATGGCTAAGCTGCTACTATTATACCCACTACAGTTTGGGGAACCACACCTTTTGCCTTTGGCAGTTATTCTAACAATAATATGCAAACTTTGCTGTGTTCCGGCTTGAAGGGCAATGTTTTCGGAGAAATTACTGGGCTAAGAGGTAAGTAATCTTATTCCTCCGGGGGATAGAGAGCAATGCCTAGCACAGGTAGCGATTTGGACTCAACAGGGTATACTGGTAATCAGCCTGCATCCGTTTAAGGGCATGTTCTATATATTTAAACAAACAACTTTTGTTCTACAACTTTCGTTAAAACTTAATAGATAACCCAAAAAAAAAATTGTATTTGTTGCCCTTTTTTGTACTGTTTAGCGACTTTTTAGTGTTTATTCACTTCGGTACATCATTATTTGCGCGTTAAAGAGCGTACGCGCTCTCGTTACGAATTGTTACGAAGAGTTCTATACTTTTAGACCGTGCAAATGCACTTTTTATTTATTTTGTATAAGAAAAAAAAAACATTACTTTTTAAACTGTAGATCAAAAGTTGACGTATTGAATGTACCTAACATCCCCTTAAAAGGATGCAGGCTGATTACCAATAACCCTGTACATGTTCAACCAGCTGCGTAGCATGTGGCTGCTATTGGCAGGCTTGTTGCTTACTATCAGGAGTACGTCTTTCTCATCTCGTCACTTCAACTTCTATCGTCACTATAACGTCTTTACTGTAAAAACAAAAAAGTAAGCGAAAGTCTGAATGTGTGTAAGTGAGTATGTTTATTTCAAACACGGATATGGTTCCCACATTTCTCTGTAACGTCTGAATGGATTTGGATGAAATTATATATGTAATAGAAAGTATTTCTGGTATAGTCTGCCGATTCTGTTCAAATTCCACGCCCATCACTGTCTCTTCAAAGTCGTGTGCCTTATTCCATTAACTTACGAAAGAAAACATCGTGAGGTAACCTACATGTACCTAGAATTTGTTGTAGTCATGTGTCACCCACGACTACTCACCACGCTGGCCCAGTGTGAGTGCACTTAACTCACTCCTTGAGAGAGGAGGGCCCGAGTCCTAGCAGTGGGAACATTTAGCGGGCTATTTGTATAAATATAGGAGGACCCGTGAGATCTAACTGCGTAGTCGCGTACCTATTAGACATTAGACGAAAAAAAAATGTTAACTACCTATAAATATAGGTAGTATTAAAGATATTATAGGTTTACACTTGATTGAATGATTGCCATCTCGTCTGATGCTAAGCAACAATGCGGTCTTCGATGGAGCATGCTTGCCTAGCAGAAAGAAAAAGAAGAAGTGAAAACGATTCACTTTAAATTTGAAGACACCGAAATTGTAACAAGTTGGAAAACCCCACTCAGGCAACGCATTCCACGGCCTAGACGTTCGTATCACAAAAGTAGAGTCAAACCACAGATTACTGAATCAGTGGACTGCTCACGTGCTCACGGTGTGCCAATTTAATTTAAAATCGGTTAAGTAGTTTAGGAATCCATCGCGGACAAACATCGTGACAGGAGACAGGAGATTTATATATATAGAGATTAGGTGGGTACCTACTTAGTTTTGAGAAATACGTCGCAATACCTAATTATGATGAAAAAACTAGTTTTATGTTTTTACAAAACTTCGGAATAAGTAGTTAAGTACCAAAGCATATTACCTAGTAATGTTTCACTCTTACAAATAGACGCCTTCGTTCTCAGAAAAATAAAAAATAAATACAAATGAACACTGAATGTTCTATGATTCATTCATTTACCCAAAAAGGGGAGAGTTGGGAGGAAAATGGGGTGTAATGACGCCGACGAGTCACGTTTCTTTTACAAATCTAACCACCAAAAACAAGGAGTACCGTTCAACAGATTGCTTCATTTATTTCTTTTCAAAGTGCTTCCTAAAAAGAACAACTCGCAAATTAGAAGAATTCATCTACGCTTAATCGAAAAATTAAACATTACGCGATCCCACCGCCATTTTGAACATAACCCCCTTTTCCAGCGATCATAAATGGTAATTGTTTAACAGATGTATCCCCCCCAATCGATAGAGCGTTCTGAATTTAAACTGTCCTGTCCCCGCCATTTTTGCCGGATCTAATGAACTATTAAACTGCAATTTGGCTGCGCGATGGGCGACTAGATGGCGTTGCGCACACGTATTGATCGGGAGATGGGGCCAAATATCTCGGCATCAAGTTCTGCCAAGTCACGGAATGTATTGCTGGGTATTGTGGCGAAAAATGGGGGGTGGAGATGGGATAGTGAATGCCGCCCGACGGCTTTTGAGCCAAACGTTGCACGTAGGGTTGGCGCGGGTCGCGCGGCGCAGGTAATACGGCCTTATAAAGGACGGAGGATGCAATTAAAGTTATTTGGCTTCGCTTGGGGTTGCGATCTTCACTGAAGTTTTTAACTCACGTGCTAAGAGATTTTAATGCCAAAACGTAATATGGGCGTTGGGCGTGTTAATCTTCACATTATAGGTAAAGCGCCAAGGCCGAAACATTATCCACTACCTATCGACAGCGCCTGTAGGTTTCCCCCCATATTAGTTCCTGTTCCGATTATTTTCTGGGGATAAAAAGTAGCTTTTGTGATCTTCCAGGATATAATCTAACTCTATTCCAAATTTCACGACATGATTGACCAACAAACATTGCCATTTATAATATTAGTAGGATAGTACTTATGATTATTCGGTATTTTAACTTGGCTGAACTATGAGATAATTAGGTAAATAAGACGACATAAAATTATATCGAATATTGTTTTACTTCAATTTTTATTATTATAAAGTGTGCTTACCTAATTGTAATAAAATTGTACGTCTGGAAATGATTCACAATGTTTATTTTTACTTCCAATTTTCTTAAAAATTTAGAATAACACAAAAGTTTCTGTTAAGAATAGTTTCGATAATCCGAACGTGATTGTGTTCTTAACTGCCGAGTCAATTATTATTCGGTATTTTAACTTGGCTGTACCTACTACGAAATAGGTACTGTTTAGCCAAATTAAAAGTTAAAAGAGAACATTATTTATTTAACTTCAATTAGGTAATATTGTGATGAAGTGAGTGAGTGAACGTATCTAAATGATATACATTTTTTTGCTTTTTATTTTAAGTTTTCTTAACCGATTCTGTGCTGATGCCACGACAGGCGCGTCATCATTTTTTTCTACTTGTGGCTGGTAACACAAGAGGCGTGTCATTTTTAAATCGAATGTAACTCCCTCAAATTAAGTTATATAAGGTCTGACCAGAACTAAACTGTCACTATTTTCTAGGTCTTCGTAGATGTTAAGTTTTCAAAAATTGGCACAGCAATGGATCGCTTAAAATATGTAGAATGCGTACTTATACAAAAGTTTTTGTTAAGAAGAGTATCGGTAACTGTGGAGTACTCATAACTTTCTTCTGAATTTGATTTCTTTTTCATTTCTTGCTTTTTTCTCAACTCAGTGGCAAAATTTAGCCAAGTGTAAAAAGGCTTTCAGCGTCCGTCACCGCACACCTTATGTTTCTGAAATGAAACTTTTGACGCACCGCACACAGATTTTTCCTTAGGCTGTAAGTTAGGGTGACCCATCACGATGTGAGGTGAAAGGCTCTGTCGGGTGAACTCGAGACCGCAGAATGTGCCCGAGCGAGAAAGATACAGTCAGCTGCTCTTCACTGCTATGTCGGTGTGTTTGTGTTTACTACTATGATTTGTATAAAATAAAATAAAACATTTTATTTTAATTTATCCTATTAATACGATCCATAATAATATACTATATCATAAGTAATAATAATACAAAATGTACTGCTACCGTGCCGTCTTAGGCACACCATTTTTAGTACTTTATTTTTATGTTACTAATTAGCTATCTATAAAATTCTTTTCGAAGGTAACAAATGGATTAAAATTAATTTTGAATTAGTAGCTTTTTGTAAAAATAAATAACAGTAGATAGTTCACTATTGGATAAGAAAATGAATTGTTTTTTTTTAATATTCTGATAAAGCCTTATAACACTGCAATGGAAAATATATTTCATGTATTTTTTCAATAATACAAAATACCACGAATAGTTTCCCTATAATAGTAGGTACAACATTGAAGTCTTAAAAACTTAGTTTCATCAAAGAGGTAGGTACAATAAAACAAAATAATTGCTGCATACATGCCTAGTAGGTCTTTAGTCTGCTCATAAACAATTTACTATCGCCTGTCAGCTGTAAAATAAACTTTTCTCAATTAATATTAAATTCTCGTTTCCCAGTAGATAGGTAGTCCTCCGTAATTACAATAGAATATTCTCGAAGGCTGAAACTTTTAACTATTTCATGTTGTCTGGCCCGTACTAGAATATCTGATCGAAATGGAAATTGATTATTTAGAGACTATTCTGAAATAGGCTCTTTAATCTTGCAGACCTTTGAAAGCTTCAATTATGGAGATTGCTGGTGTATAAACCAAGCAACTGCTAAATTGATAGATTATGTTACACTTACTAGTTACGTTGAGAAACGAAATTAAAAAAATATAGATAGGTATTATCGGAAATAAAATAAAAAATATCTTTTCATTTTTGTGCTAAAACAACAAAATATTTGTTATGTAGTAAGTAGCGCCATCTATCTAAGAAGCATGTAAACACTTTATTGAAAGTTAAGTTTTGCGCCATCTATGCAATGTATTGACAACTGGCACGGAGGGAATGGTAAAATGGTTTAAAACAGACACATTTGAATGGGTAAACTAATTCTTCTAGCAACTACGATGTGGCGTAAAAATAAAATTGAGAATAGGCATTTGTTTCCGTCATATCCGAACATTATGAAATTTCGGAGATTTTTTTTTCTTGTTGGTTAAATTTTCTGCGTTATGATTTTTGCCGGGTCTTCCTGTTGAGGTATTTTCACCTTTACCATAGAATAGATCCTTTACTAGGTAGTTATTTAACTGGCAGCGAGTAAAACAGTAATTCGGTTTGAAGGCCATTTTTTCCAGACAAATTACCTACAAAGCGTAGAGATAATTTGTCAAGGATTATGGGTGACAGTAATTTGAACTTTTAATGTATAAACTAGCAGCGCCCCGCGGTTTTACCCACGTAGTTCCCGTTCCAGTGAATTTCACGTGATAAGATGTAACTATGTACCAGGGATGTAACGGAGGTAGGTAATTTTATCGGAACCGAAGGCGGAGTCGGAGTTTTTTAATTTGATTTATCGGAGTCGGAAGGTCGGAACCGAAGTCGGAGACTTAAGCAGGATCAGAAGTGGTAGTGGAGAGACATTTTTATTTGGTATATTTTTTTTTATTTTGCCAAACACGTGGACACGATAAACATTGACGAGCAATTGATTTAGGGAGTTGGGTTTTGTATTTCCAATTAGTATCCACCACAATAAGGGATTATCTGCAATATTTATACACCTTACCTCCGATTAAAACCTCCGTTTTAAAAGTTTCGGAGCCGAAGTCGGAACCGAGGGTGTAATAGTTATCGGAAGTTCCGACTTATCGGAGTCGGAGTCGAAACTCCGTAACATCCCTGCTATGCACTTACTATTCCAGACATATTATACTATACATAATCTAACTGTGTTTAAAATTCCAATTCGATCCGATCGCTTCAGTAATTCCGACGTGATTGAGCTACAAACAAATAACATCCAAACTTTGGCATTTATAAAATTAGTAGGATGACTGTTATGTACGTACCTAAGTATCCACTTAATTCATTGTTGATCTACAAATTTGATAATATGTATAAGCTAAACAGTAGTGGCGGTGGCAAGGCGCCAGTAGGTAGCCAGTAATTAGGCCTCGCCGCCTCGCTCATTGAACGATCAAGTGTTAACCTATTAAAGTAAAAAAAAATATTGGCAGTCAAAGGAACTGCCGTCAAAAGTGAAAACTTATAACTCAGAATTTGATAGCTTACCTTGGAAACTACACGGGTATAAACAGAGGGCGTGGCATCATGGCATAGCCATCTTGAAATCCGTCTGCATTTCTCATTGGCTGATGCATTTCTAGATGGCCAGGCCACGCCCTTTCAGCATTTCCCTTTAGCTGACGCATTTTTAGATGACCAATGGCCATGGTCCCGAGTTTACCCGAAGATTTCTTATCATAGTCCGGTAGCCAGTCAATAACTTATTAGTCAAGTCATATCTGTCCACGAGGCCCTCAGCCGGGACGGTTGAGTCAAATCGGGTCAATACTCAGTGTTAAGTTCACGCTTGTAAGCCAAACGATCAAGGGATGGTTGTGTCCAATTTTAGTTCAATAAACCAGTGTTAAATAGGTATTATTTCAGTGCTTTTCAATTAATATCACCACAGATCAGTCAGATCGACATAGTCTAGGTCCAGTTCAGGATCCGACATCATCATTAACATCAGCCACCACCGCGTGGACCGGACCGTGCACGCTGTCAACCGACAGCCGATCGCCGTTTCGAACCCGCCGGTCATCGCACGGTCGGGTTGCGCACAACTGGGTAGTGTACATATTCACGTTTTAGTGTGTTACTCGTATTAACTTACCCTACCTACCTAATCTAACGTGATCGAAATTTTCTGGCTATCAACTTAGAGCAGGGTTCGGCAACGTTTCAGGAGCCATGGGCCACAAGATGAAAAAAGTAGGTTTTTACCAACAGGTTTTTTTTGCACAAATCTTTTATCGTTATGCCCTGTACTGTCACTATAATTAACTTTTCACACTGAAAATTTTCACTCACAGAAATCTTATAACTTTAAACGAGCAATTCTTGTACCTATATAAATATGTATATATATATATATAGAATCTGAATCTCGGAAACGGCTCGACGGATTTTCATGAAATTATGTATGCAGGGGATTTCGGGGACGATAAATCGATCTAGCTAGGTCTTATTAAAAAAAAAACGCTTATTATGCGCGTTTTTAGACAATGAAAAACTGTCACATTAGACATTAGAATGTGAAGGTAAATTTCGCAGCGTGACGCGACAGCATAATTAGCTCAGACGGGAAGTCGGGCGCTCATAATAGCGGTCACGAATTAGTAGCTCCGGGTTCGAATCCAGACGGGTTCTCTTTTTTTTTCAATTCGTTTTTTTTAAGAAAATCTATTTCTTGGAGTCCTTTATCTGTAGGTATCTAAGTATATTTAGTATTTAAACCGAGCAAAGCTCGGTCACCCAGGTACTAGTGTATTTAAGTAAAACAACAAAGTATTTTAGAATAGTTATTATAATAAATGCTGTACAAAAATATTTTCTACTAATTCATTTACACCAATTATAACCGTCAGGGTCCTGGTAACTCGTTGTATCGAACGGGATAAGTCAGCTGGTTTCCGCGGTCCCACGAATACAGCTCCTGCAACAGATTTATAAAGGATCGAATCTACAAGATTTAAATAAATACACGGGTAACTCATGTTTGATATTGTCAGTCCAGGCCGACTTAAGTTTCGGTCGCGTCAGACGACCTTTTTCAAAGAGAGTGCGCGCGCGTGATCGCAGCTCGTTTAGCACAGTGCTAAACAAGCTGCGATCAGGACGTATACTCTCTCTCTACGAAAAACCTAATTTCGAAATATACTCGCGACTTTCCTACCGGTTTCCGGTTCTACTTCGTTTCGTAAGCCTACTCTAATTAGAGTAAGGACGAAACGACGGATCGAAGTAGAACCGGAGTAGGAAAGTCGCAAGTTTATTTCGAAATTCCTTTTGAAGTGAAAACTTCTTTAGGCGCGCCTAGACAGATTTTTGGTGGGGTGTAAATTGATTTATAGCGTCACGCTCGGGTATGATAAGAAATCTTCGGGTAAACTCGGGTCCTTGGCGATTGGGCATCTAGAAATGCGTCAGCCAATGGGAAATGCTGAAAGGGCGTGGCCTCGACATCATGGCATGGCCATCTAGAAATGCGTGAGCCAATGGGAAATGCTGACGATAGCTTACTTTGGAAACTACACGGGTGTAGTAGTTTCCAATGTAAGCTATCAAATTCTGAGTTATAAGTTTTCACTTCTATCGGCAGTTCCTATGACTGCCAATTTTTTTTAGTAGAAATAGAGTAGACGTCCAGGTCGTCAGACGCGACCGAAACTTAAGTCGGACTGGACTGACTATATCAAACGTGAGTCACCCGTGTATTTAATTGAAATGTGTAATAACCACGTTAGTTTTCATACTAAACATACAACCTTTGGATTAAATTAAGAAAAAAAACTGGTTCTAATAGCCGACAGATAATGTGGAAATGTTTGTATGTATTACAAAGATTTTTCTACGAGGACCCAAGCTACCGATTTCAATATAAAACACATAAAACTTGGTAATATAATTTTATCAGCTAAACAAAAAACGACTTTAATCTAAAATTAAACTCGACAAAATTTCATATTTTTTGTGAAATCAACTACTTGCAATTTGTCTTTTTTACACCACACAGCCCTTTTTTAGTCCACACACCACTTTTTTAGTCGAGGGTTAAAAAAGACAGCAAGGTAGTACGAATGCCCCTATTTTGAGGAAAGAAGATTTTAGTTTTTTGGATATATTTCAAAAAGTGCTTCATTGATTTCGTAAAAAAATATATGGAACTACCTCTGAAGTATTTTAATCAATATTATAAACCAAACAAAAAAATAATCATACAAATCGATTCACAATTGGCTGAGCTATCGCGTAAAATAGGAGGAGGTTCAAAAACATACGGTTCTCATTTCGACTGTTTGTCTTTCATGTTTAAATAACTCCCGACTGGATAAACCGATTTTGATCATTCTATTTTTTTGGGTAGCCTTTCCAAATGGTCGCATATACATATATGAATACAAAATATTTGTAAAGGTTCTCAACGTTATTTATTTTTCAAATTCTTTTTTTATTAATTTATATGGCAGCTATTCGACCTTTTCGAAATTTCTTTTTGGGCCATTGCGTGCCCTAAGTAGGTCCATCATCTTCCCGTGTTCGTCCATTGCTTGACAGAGGCCTCTTCTATAATACGTTACTCAGCCCGATCCTCGTTCATACGCTTCCAACCGCCACCAGCCATCTTTCGTATACACTACGTTTACCGATTCGCGGTCTCGACTCCAGAACCCGTCTACCCCAACGATTATCGGCTCCTCTACCGCGTAACTAAATCGGCTATGGATTTGCTATTCCTGTCTCCATCATTTCAAGTGAAAAGAAAAGAGATAGCAATATCGAAGCTAAGACAGTTTTAGTTAAGCGGTAGACTCTCGGGCGACAAACGTGACCGGCCCTTTACCACTACAGTTTACTAATCCGTTCGTTTAGCTGTGTCGATGACTATAGTGCTCTAAGTACTTATACAAAAAAACCCAACATTAATACTATGCTTCCCTTTCACTTACCTTATGCATGTGGTCGTAAGCTGCGTGGTCCCATTCCCGCACCTTATGCATGTGGTCGTATCCCAGTTGCGTGGTCCCATTCACCCACCTTATGCATGTGGTCGTAAGCTGCGTGGTCCCATTCCCGCACCTTATGCATGTGGTCGTAAGCTGCGTGGTCCCATTCCCGCACCTTATGCATGTGGTCGTATCCCAGTTGCATGGTCCCATTCACCCACCTTGTGCATGTGGTCGTATCCTAGCTGCGTGGTCTTTCGGAAGGGGTTGGTAAAGTGCAGCGTGACCTCCACCGGCTTGTTCTGGTACAGATCGATGGCCACGGTGACCTTGCTCTCTCGCTCCGTCGCCGAGTCCAGCGCGTACAACACTCCGCATACTATGAACATTTCTCCCATCTGCAAGAACAAAACAAAAATTGAGTGTGCGACAAAATTATACCAAATTAAAAACCACAGACCTTGGACCTTGGACTTGAAACTTGTAGAAGTCTGCAGTTCTACTAGTCAAGCCCTTTGATTTGATGCGCTTATTGAGGGAGTTATGGAAAAAATAATTAGTTCGCCATATATTAGTGGTGGCGGCCATCTTGGATTTGAAATTCGATTGTTACAATTTACAATCTTGGTGTCTTCAAATCAAGAGTGAATCGATTTCAGTTAGGTATGCTCATTCGTAGAACACATCGTCGATTAACATCAGGCGAGACTGCGGTTAATTGTAGGTAAACCTATAATACATAAAACCCAACCAAAAACTAATCAACGTGGCTCAAGTTTTCACTTAAAAAAAAGTATTAAATAAAATATATTTTAAACAGTTACTTGTCTATGATTCAAGGATATGTTCCACGTGTATTCGATCTCCAGTCCTTCCTTGTTGGGATCGAACTTGAGCTTGGCGACCGCTGTGTTGTTGGAGCCCTCTATGGAGTAGATGGCCCAGAGACCGTTGTCATCGGCGCTGAAGTCTACCTGCACACAAATATATTGCTATTTTTATAGTATAGAGTAACGGGACGAACAGAAAATGTGCTAGATGGTAAGCAACACGCCTGCTTATAACAGCACAGAGTCACACATCTAATGGAACCTAAAGAGTCAAAAATATTATTAAGGCATTATGTGGCGGCTGTTCTCATGGATTTATCATAGTGTAATATCCCAACCCTTTCCTTACCCAATGTCCAATGCCCATACAAGGACATTGTGAAAAAAAAAATCGTCGTTTTGTGGTGGCGGTTATAATAGGACTTGTTGAAATTTGATAATCATCAAACATAACTAAGAAAACTTCCGACTAATTCAACATTACAAAAAAACAAAATTAGTTAATCCGTTCGGGAGTGCACACACCAACGCACGCATGTAACCAAGCTGTATCGCCAGGGTGATACTATAGATCAAGAACTGACGAATCACAACAATTTGTTGATACACATTGTATAAAAAAATATTTTCTTGAATTGCCAAGAAATTGGTCGTATTTGATGACGTTTTCTGAAATTATCTCCAATTTTAGGTTACGTAAAGAAGATGTTGTACGATAAGGTTGCCAAGTAGTTGTATCTATTACCTGGTTATGCTGAGCTGAGTAGAGTCTGCCATGAGCATGCGGGAGCTGAACAGACTTGATGCGGCTCTGCGTCAGGTCGTACCGGATGATCTCTCCCGGCTGCCCTGACTCGTTGGCTTGGTACAAGAACGAACCACTGTACACTATGTGGCCGTTACCCTGGGTACGATATTATTTTGTAAATTCTTCTTGTCCTGAATAAAGTCTATAGGTACCAATATAATTAAAAAAAAGGTACGATATTAATTATGTAGTACTTATTTTTTGACATAATGCATCCATACATATTCTTTTAACTTTTATAGGGTTACACTTGAAAACCATCTCACCTGATGATAAGCGACGACGAACCGTGGTAAATGGCCAATGTTTAATTATGCGAAATTTCGCTAAGAAAAAACACCTTTGGCCAATTTGAGAACTATATTTGACACGTATGTATTGTATATATTTGGATTAAGAAAATGCCTTCCTTTCTTATTGTAGACTCGCAAACAGTTCTTCCATTTTCATTTACAAAAATATACAAAACTTAACTGCGATCTAAATGTTTGTAAGATTTTGATGAACAAGTTCAGAACGAATCAGATCAATTACAGTTTAGTAGCTTATCCGTATTTTATTGAAAACATTCCGGAGAGTATAGAACTGATCTTGATCATCTAGTATCACCTTTTGCCATCGGAATGCGTGTAGCTCGATAAAACAATACTATTTGACGGTTGACACCCCAAAGACTCTGACGAGAAGTGGAATGGCAACCCATTAATTAAAAATGTGTAGCAGCCACATTAGTTTTCATAGTAAACAAACTACTTTACTAAGTAAAATAGTTAGTAAATTATACTATGCGCTTAGAGCGTTTGTCTGAGACTATTAATACTAATGTTACAAAGCTAAAAAGTTCATTTGTTTGAACGTGCTAATCGCTAGAACTACAAGATCAATCTCAAAAAATCTTTCATGATTGGTTATGTAGGTGATCCTGGAATACTATAGGCTATATGCGGGCGAAGCCGGGGCGGAACGCTAGTACAAGATATGCAATTAATGATAAGTTGGATTGGAAAACTCACAAAGAAAGGTTTCTGCAGTTTGTGAAACTCGTCGACGTGGTCCGTTTTGAAGCTTACTTTACTTCGATATTCTCTCAGTCTCTCAAAGTCGTTCTCCTGGGTAGTCCATAACTTTTCTCTCTGTAATTAAAATCATCAATTTTTTAACGTGTAGAGCCTTCAATAAAACGAAATTTTAATGAAAACTCACTACATACCTAACTACTTACACTAAGCACATTTGAATTGTACCAATGAAGGCCTAGATATAATCAAGATGATCAAGACCACTGCCTGTTGAATTCATATTGACGGCATTACCGAGCAGAATGGAAATGATTAACATGTTAAGCTTTGTAAACGCAGTTGATCACGTGTCATGTTGATCAAACGCTGGGAGACATTTAGAAAATGTAGAATCATCTTGATTATTGGCTGACCTTTATATATATGTGTACCTTTAATTAAGATTTCCTTACTATTAGGTGTGTCGAATGTGAAATGGTCGATATGTTCCAGTCCTATTAAGTTTCCGCTGCATCCGACGTACACGCACACGCACACGTACACTGTCCTTGAAAAAGACCGCTAGATGCGCTTGAAACTTAAAGTCAGACCGGACCGATCATATTACACGTGAGTTACCAATTAATTAATGAAAAATGTGTAACAACCACGTCCGTGCAATGTTTTATAATTTATTTAGTACCAAAATGTGTACTCTATTATTTAATATGTTTTTTTTTCGACGTAACAAAAAAAATAGTTTCTCACTTGTAGATCTGTTGCGTTTGAATCCCTGAGCCACGAACCAAATGACTCATCTTTGAAGCGGTGGTATACTGGTTTGCCGATAGCGTATAGCTGGCAATCTGAAATATGTCAGAAAGCATTAGTTTGGTATTTATGGGACTTATGGTAATAAACCATAAGTGGAATCTACTACTTACCGAACTTTGGGATAGCGTAGGTGGCTCAGGGCCCTAGCATTATTTAATCGTACTTAACACGTTTGCTGCATTATGAGGTCGAAAACGCCACATGCGTAGCTTCTCGCTGGTGCGGTAGTCAAAATCGTGTTCTTTCACTCTGTGCGGGGGGCGATTATATTAAAATTTATATGAGTATAACAGAGACAAATATATTAAATTGGTTCTCTTGCAAAGCCTAGCCTAAGAGTGAAGTAAAAACTAAATGAGGTTTAAAAGGCCTCAAACGCACTGAGTATTAATTAGTTTCGTACAGTGCGAAGTGAGGTCTAATCTGCCTCAAAATTGTAGGCCTCACAGCCGCACGGAGTGAGGCGCGGGCGGCGAGAAGCCTGCGTATCCTAACTTAGTGACGTGATAAAAAGTATCGATACGAAAGCATGCTGCCAGTTGATGCACTCGCTAATACACAGTGCTACATGTTAACGACTATTGGTCTAACAAGTCAATATTGTATAGAAATTAGTAAATGTACTCAGCAATTTTCAGGGACAGATTTTTTATTACAATTATTAATTTGTTGTTTCTTCGACTTATAAATTGATACTGGGGATAAGTTATATAAAATTCGCCAAATATATGTTGAATTCTCGATTTTAACAAGTGTTTCGTCCTATAAAAATTATAATAATTGATAAATCTATGATACCGTGGCGCGGACGACTTAAATTGCGCCAATACATAAAAAATAGATCACATACATATATATGGAGTCAAACTATAATTATAAATTGTATACTCCTGACGGATACTCGTATAGTACCTACACTTATTTATATAGACAAAGAAAGCTATCATCTCGAGCAAGATCGTACCAAAAATACAGTTTTGAGACTAATTAAACGGTCGTATTGTTCTTCCTGACAATTTCAACGAAATTTATGAAATGGTCAACGAAAGAGCTGTGTAGGTTGCTACGATAAATTAAAACTTGTGTAAAAAGTAGTTAGGAAGCAAAAACAAAACAAATATCGTTTGTGTATTTCGTATCCAATTCGTAAGAAATCTTTTTACTTGACCGGTTTTAATGAAAAACATATTAATAAATCTAATTATATAAATTATTTTAATATCGCAACTGCAACTCTCTCTAATCACAACACTAGTCGAGACACTAATAGAACTTTATTTCAATGCGATGTGAGGCAGAACAGATGTCATATATATAATTTTTATTTACTCATTACCTAAATGTCATAAATGTGGGCGAAGCTGGATTCAACTTTAACAACTCTTTAAATGAATATTGGTAAATTTTCAAGCAATTACTCTTACAAATGAACATAATATTTAAGGTATTCTTAGAAACAATTTTGTGAGGCTCAAAAGGTCCCATACGCACTGCAAGGAAGGTCAATTTTGCCTCGAAAAGACCTCATACGCACTAGTTGAAAGTCTACGAAAAATGGCCCCGCAGCAAACGTGTTAAAGAGCACTACATCTCGTACGATGACTAGCACAAGTGCACCTCAGACGGTACGACCTCGGTTTGGGTTGCTGCCGGTAGTGGAGCATCAGTTTATTGACAAAACTAAATTACAGTGAAAACTACACCAAATACCGCAAATTGTAAATTTATGATTATGGGATTCTAGCTTTGGCTTTGGCTATGACCTCAATACATATAGAACATTGGTCTTTTGGGATCTTCTTTGACTGGTCCAAAGTACAGGACACTCACTAGTGTTCCTCCTGGGTTTAACAGCTGCCGCATCCATGCTGGTGATGAGGAGTTGGGCTCGGTCACAGCGGGGACAGGACGGGCATCGCTGCACTTGGCAGATTTCCTCGTACGACGTTAGAGTGGGCGGAAGACTGCCGTAGTGTGCTGGCTGCTGGGGGATTATCTTCTCGTTGGGGCCAGGGTCTGGAAAAATAAATAAGAAAGCATAAATTCCAGCTAGCTTATCCGGAAGAACGGCAACTGCCGATCTGAGCCCTGAAATGAATACCATATTCAGTGTCCCCTAATACCGCTTACTTAAAAACCGTCAAGGAAATATATACCAACTTGTTGGAGAAGATTTAACTCTTCAATGACAAGTGAAGTCTGTCAATTCAGCTACTTGGCTAGCGTGGTGGACCATGGCTTAAAGGTATTACTTGGGTTATTATTAACCTTATTTGGTTTTTTTTTTTTTTTTTTTAATAAAGAGTGACGAGACGAGCAGGACATGTGCCTGATGGTAAGCAACATACCTGCCACATAACAGCACAGTGACACGCAGCTATTGGAACATAAAGATTCCAAATCATTACCTAGCACTGCACTGCGCTCGTCACCCAGAGATCTAAGTTGTTATATGTCTAAGCCCTGTAATTTCTCTGGAAACAACAGCGTGGTTAGGGAGAGAGTGAGGAATGTATGGATTGATACGAAAAGCATAAGCAGTCTATTACTTATTATCACTGCTAGAGCTCGGGGCCATCAGATGGCTCTCACAATGAGTATTTAAATCAAGGCTATAATCCCCATACTAATATATATAGCATATTATCCCCTAGTTCGGTTTGCAGATGACGTATGACTTCGAAAAACTCTTAGTACATGCCAATTTCCTCACGATCATGTTCTCCGGCGTTTTTAAGTTAGCTGCATTACGCAAATTACTTCCAAAAGACAACACTGGGCCAGCGTTTTGGATTATAACCTTGGCTCTCTCTCTTTGCGAGAGAAGACCCCGAGTGGGAACGCATTTAATGGGCAACTACTATTAGTGACATCGGAGTAAGATAGACTAAAACATACACTTAAGCTGTATCCGTCCTTTGATCGTTTGATTATGGAGCTCGTTCTTGGCCACGCAGCTGTAGTTCCGGAGGTCAGTGTCCCGCACCCGGGGGATCTCCAGGGTCATGATCCAGCGCCAGGGTTCCTTGGTGGGGGTCACCTCAGACCGATACAGGCCACCCTCGATGGTAACTCCGTCGGCGTACCACGCTAGCACGGGCTCTGGCCATGCTTGCACCTTGAACCAGGAGATGAAAACTAAAAACTAGTCTTACAATCGGCGGCCTTATCAGTAAAAGCGATCTCTTTTTATATAGTAGGTACTAGAGGTACCATACGATTTTATTCTCGTAGTTCCAGTTTCGTTATTTTCTTGCAATGAAAATGTAGGCTATGCGTTATTTCAAGCTATATTCTATCTGTGTTCCAAATTTCAACCCGACCCGTACATGCATTCTGACGTGATTGGACAACAAGCATCCAAAGGTCTAAACATCCACCATCATCATCAACAGCCCGTGTTCACTACTGGCCATAGGCCTCTCCTATACGTATATATCGTATTATACGTCCCGATCCTCGGTCTTACGTTTCCAACCGCCACCAGCCATTTTAGTAGTGGTAGGACTCTTAGCAGAGTCCGCCTGGGGAAGTACCATACCTTTGCCAAATATTCTACCGCCAAGCAGTAATGTGCAAACATTACTGTGTTCCGGTTTGAAGGGCAATGATTCCAGAGAAATTACAGGGCTTAGAGACATAATATCTTAGATCTTTGGGTGACGAGCGCAGTGCAGTGCTAGGTAATGATTTGGACTATCATGTTCCAATAGCTGCGTGTTACTGTGCTGTTATATGGCAGGCATGTTGTTTACCATCAGGCACATGACCTGCTCGTCTTGTCACTCTATGATATAAAAAAAAAGCCATCTGTCGTATATCGTAAAACATCCAAACTGCCACATTTATAATAGAAAGTGAAAGCATGAGCAGGACATGTGCCTGATCGTAAACAACTTGCAACCTATAAGAGCATAGTGTTATGTAGCTAGGAATATGAACAGTCAACCTTAGTAAGTATAAGTTGGAAATAGTTTTAATGTTGTTTAGATGTTAGAAACTAGGTGTTTCTAAAAATGCGAAAGCAATTAACAAAACAATTTAATTGGTTAAATCAAAAGCATTTATAATTACCTCGCAGCTGATTTTCACCGTTTTGTTTGTGATGTAGACGATGTTATTGGGCACGAGAATGTAGGGGCTAACTGAAACAAAACAAAAAAGTTAAGCGCAACTGTGTCAAAACCGTCGAAATTACACACAGCACGAATAGAACATGTAACTTATGGTGAGTAACATGGCTGCCATAACAGGATAAGTAGTGATACGCATATTTTTTTTAAACAATTGAGTGTTTTAGTATGAAAACTAACGTGGTTATTACACATTTTAAAACAAATGCACGGGTAAATCACGTATAATATAGTCAGAACAGTCCGACTCGAGTTTCGATCGCGTTTTGCACTCACCGCTCGTTTTCCCCGCTCGTTTAGCACTGATTGCTAAACGAGCTGTGAACACGCGCGCGCACTCGCCTTGAAGAAGATCGCGATCGAAACTCGAGTCGTCCGACTCGTGTTGTCTGACTATATTATACGTGAGTTACCCGTGTATTTGTTTTAAAAAGAATAGAGTGACAAGATGAATAGAACAGACCATGTGACTGATAGTAAGAAACATGATAGCACAGCGACACGTACCTATTGAAACGTGAAGAGGGCAAATACACCTAGCACCTCACTGCGGTGATCACCCAGCGATGTAATATGTTTTATCTGTATGCCCTGTAATTTGACTGGAAACATTGCCGTTGAAACTGGAACATAGTGACGTTTTAACAATACTGCATAGCGGTAGAACTAAAGAGATTACATATACTACGTATAGAGTCAGAATAAACGCTTTACACCAGGGGTTCCCAAACTTATTTTGTCCACTTTGAGAATAAATTATTTATTAGCGCCCCCATTTTTTCACATATTCAAAAACCACTATAACTTCAAATTAAATTAATTTATTATTGTGAGCTATATTAGCGGAGATTATATATTCATTCTAAACGAGACTCTTATCTACTTTATCCCGCAAGAGTTAACTTGAGACTTACTGAGAGTACACAAAGGACTCCAAGCCTTTATACGCCCTAATTTTCTTTCCGAGTCTCCTACTCTTTAGACCTAAGCACGCTCCATCTTAGACCGCATCGTCGCTTAACATCAGGCGAGATGGTGGTCAAGTGTAAACCTATAAATGTTAAAAAAAAAAAAAAAAAAAAACCTGCAGCGCCCACAAGGGGGGGGGGGGGGGGGGGGTTATCGCTCACTTTGGGAAAGGCTGCTTTACACCGAAAACACGGGTCTTGATCGTTCTTGTGGAAGTGTCAAACTTTTGTCGCGGCACATCACTTTATTTCTATAGCTAACATACGCCTCATCTGCTTACGAGTGACACAAAGGCATCGTGCGTAAAAACCTGATCTATTTACTTATTCTTTATATAAGGATGGAACCATAGTATAAAGAAATACTACCAGTAGTTCATCGCTTTTGATCTTGGGAGGAACGCTTCCCGCGTCTCACCCCGCACGATTGCCCCGTCTAGACGGCTTCGTCGAATGACTGTATGATTTAATAGACTGTGGTAAAACTGTATACTTTGTATGATTTCTTACAGTGAACTTCTACGTCGGTGGTTTGGTTGGAGGTGGGCAGCATCCCGTTGTTGGCGAGACACACGTACTTGCCGGTGTGCCAGCGCGACACGTTGGGTATGGTGAGCTGGTGTCCGCTCACTGACGCGTCGCGCCAAGAACCCTGATCAAAAATATGGATTATTACTAGCTGACCCCTCAAACTTTGTTCTGCTACACCAATTATTTTATCAACCACTTTCCACATACCGTCATACGTACAGCTTTAAGGCCTACACCGACTTATACGATTTGGCTACCACCCGACAAATAAAATACACTCAAATTTCGGCTTTATGCCATGCGTGTTAAGATACAGATTACATTGGCAACACAAATTAGCAGACTGCTCGCTGACACGCTGACAGCCGTCTGCTAGTTTATGTTGTCAATGTAATCTATATCTTAACACGTATAACATAAATCATATTTTGATATGTGGGCGCAAACCTTTAGAGTGGAACACGTTGCCAGCCTCCTTGTTTCTTGAGAGATAAAATCTGGAACTTTTCAAGGTCAGAGTGAATAGCTACTTTTTTAGGTCAGCGTGCGTCATCTTCCACTACATCGTGTCTTACCACTAGGCGGGTTGTTGGTCAAACACAGACCTATGCGCTATAAAAAAAAAACGAGTAAAATGTCAAAGTGATCCACCAGTTTAAATTTATTAATAGCATAGATGAAGAATTTTTTTTGCTACGCAAAAAAATCAACAAAGCGAGTGAGCGAGAAATCATTTTCAAGTGGAAATCGCTCGAGAGAAGAAGAGAAAGTGAATGAAGTAACGTCATTACAATATTTTAGTATACCCTAACGTAACAGTCTGATTTCGTCGCGGTGAAAATCGTGTATTTTTTAATTAATCCTTGGATTGCAGACGATTTTATTAAATTATTTATATTATGGCATGTTCTGTGCGTGAATGTGATACAAGACGATATTATAATCCGAATCATTACACTAGTCACCAACACATGTAAATATGATTTTTTATCAGGTCTCCGAGCAGCCTTTGTGTGTCTTTTACATTTGCCGTCTTTGATTAATAGCATAGAGTGACGAGACAAGCAAGTCATGCGCTTGATAGTTAGCAACAGCACCACGTCTTGCTGTAAGAGCGTGGTAATAATATCCACACAGCTATTTGAATACGAAGAGTCCAAATACTGCCCACCACTACTTCACCGCTCTCGTCACCCGGTATGTAAGATGATTTATCTTTGTGCCCTGTAATTTTACTGAAATCAAACCTTGAAGGGTTTGATTTGTGTGTAAACAGAGTAATGTTTGCACAAAACTGTTTGGCGGTAGAATAACTGGTAAAAGTGTGGTGAGGGTGTGTATATGTGTGTAAACTCCTCCATGTGTGGATAAAAAAAGGTGACTAATATGGGCCAGCTACTAGACATACTTTTTTCATAATTGTTTTGTCTCAACTAAAAATGCCTCATTGCGCGGCTGTCATATTTGTTTCAGTTCACTGAACCAACTATGAACATGTAGCAAATATACGGAAAGTTCACTTTGACCTTAAGTTACTTTATTTTTTAGTGGCTTTAGCCAACATAAAAATATTGGCTAGAGCCACTCTTTGTGATTTAGTTATTATGATAATTTGTTTATTTACTTTCCTTTTATCATTGTTTTAATGACAATAACATTCTGGTGGCGTAGGTACTAGTAATTACAGCTACGGTACTGGTATTCAAATTTACGGCTGATCTAGTCAGGAAAACAGCGACTGCCGATCCGGAGTCCTTGATTCAAATCACACGCGCCACCACTGTCTTATCAGAAACGAGGAAATCCGCATAAGAACCAAAGTAACCGAGATAGCTCAACGAGTTACCAAACTCAACGTGTCCAGCTCACTTAGCTCGCAGAACTGATGGCCGTTGAGGCGGAAAGGTTCTCGAGTGGCGACCACAATTTGGAAGACGCAGCGTTGCCAGGCCTCCTACAAGATGGACCGACGATCTGGTGAAGGTCGAAGGAATTCGTTGGATGGGCGGCGAAAACCGGTCTTTGTGGAGATCTTTAGATCAGCGTTCACGTCATTCAGCGGAGCAGTGAATGTCAATTCTAAGTAACTGACCTGTATAACTGCAGTGCCGTCCGCCCGTCTCCACTCGACGGCTGGCTCGGGTCGGCCGGCGGGGTTGCAACTCAGGCGCAGGGTCTCCGTTTCGCGGACTATCACTCTGGTTTGTTCCTCTGGAATTATAAAAAAATTGGTTGTCTGTAAAGTTACTGACGATAGTTGAACGTGACAACTTCAACTCCAAGCCTTAAATGGAACGCCTCAGAGCGAGGTAACGCCGCATGACGTCATGTTTTTTCGTGCGTGCAGCCGACTTCATCGAATTATAAGACGTTGTCACGTCAAAAAGTCTTTGATGTTATCTACTAATAGCAGCATCCTGCGGTTTTACCCGCGTAGTGCCCGTTCCGGTTATTTTTCCGGATCCTATGTGTTCCTCCGGACTATAATCTAACTGTGCACCAAATTTTAGCCAAATCCGTTCAGACGTTACGACGCGACGTGATTGTGCAGGAAACATCAACATTTCCAAACATTTACATTAATAATATTAGTAGTAGTAGGATATTAGCAAGCATAAACTGACCATTTTGTATATCTATATACACTGGAAAAATTACATATTTTTTTTGTGAAATCAACTAATTGTTTCAATGAAACAGCGAGGTATAGTAGTACAAATACGTTATCCAGGTAAATAAGTAATTTTTTGATTTTTGTTGATTAAGTATTAAAAACCACTAGACCGATTTCGTTCGGAAGGGATCTTTTATAAATTTATAAGGGATCACCTCTGAAGTATGATCTTAGTACCACACAAAAATTCCGATATGAATGGAGGCCCATATTATACGTAAATTACTCGTGGATTAAGGCGCGTCTCCGCGTAATACGAGTGTATTGTTAGAGATATATTATCTACTCTCTATCCAAAACAAATATCGACTGGTAAAAAATACAATAAACGTCTGCGACATCTTGGTTTCAAAATGGTAGATTGTATTGTTATTTAATAAATTGTTCTATAATAAATCTCTTCACAACGAAATCACAAAAATTAGAACTAATTAACATTTTTTCAAAAGACCAAAATCTGATTTTATGGAGTTTATTCTAAAATCTGAGCATAAAACAGTAACAAATCCTATTGTTTTTCTCTTGCTCTCTCCTGCGGTGTGCGTTGAGGTAAGAAATACTCAAGGTCATTTGCTCAGGGTACATCCTTAATAAAATAATATAATTTTTGTTTTGTATAATTATGATTATTTATACTTATTATGTAGAATAAGTATGTATTTAAAACTATATAAGTACTAGCTGAACGCGCGCGCGTTGCTACGCCATCTATCGAAAATTGGGCGTACCAATTCAAATTTTGAACAAATTCGGTTAATTTAGGTTCTAATGACGCAACCTTTAAAATATGACATTATGCTGTCACGCAACGAAAGCTCTCAAAAACCAATATTTTTCCCGTTTTTGTTACATTTTTCATTCATGCTCGGCTCCTGTTGATAGTAGCGTATTGTTAAATAGCCTATAGCCTTCCTCGATAAATGGACTATCCTACAAAGAAAGCATCTTTCAATTCGAACCAGTAGTTCCAGAGATCCTTGCGTTCAAACAAACAAACATACAAACAAACAAACTCTTCAGCTTTATAATATTAGTATAGATATTAGTATAGATTATATCAGCTATTTGGCCGCCATCACACAAGCTTTGCTTAGTTTGGGGTCAGATGGTGTTGTGTGTGAATTGTCCACCAATATTTATTTATTTATTTTTCGGTGTTCTTAATGAAATGCATTTATCTGTCTAAACTTACGTGCAAAAGTGGGCGGTACGAGCAGCTCGTTCTCCTGCGTGTAGTTGTAGATGGAGAGCCCCGGCCGGCCCGGCATGCCGTCCCGGCCGTCGTTCCCGCGGTGCCCCTTGGGCCCGGTGGGGCCACGTTCGCCCTTCGGGCCCCTGATGCCGGGGGGGCCGGGGGCTCCAGCCCTGCCTGCATAATATGAAAAATATATTAAAAAAAAAAGAAAAAACATTTATCGTGTGGCAAATGTTGGATAACTTCAAAAATCCGTATCTTGATATTTTTGTGCTGTGGAAAACTTACCTACTTATTTTAATCCAAAAATAGTGAATAATTACGATTATAAGATATTTTTAAAAGTGATGGCAATAAAATTTGTAAAAGATTTATAAATAGGTGTTTTATACATTCGTTACCCCAAGTAGTAACTTGGGGTTACTACTTGGGTAATACAACGAATGAACGAAACAAATACAACGAAAATGAAACAAACCCCAATTCTCCTGCATTTCAAACGAAAAAAAAAGGTAAACCCAATGTTTACTTAAAAAAAGTCCCAAGAGTCCGTGGAGATAAATATATAACTATAAAAAAATCATTGATCAGTCATAGTTCTTTTTCTAGTACCTATAAAGTAACGAGACCAGCAGATCGTGTGCCCAATGGTAAGCAACATGTTTGTCCATAACAACACAGTGACACGCAGCTATTGGAACATGAAGAGTCCGAATCATTAACTAGTAATGCACTGCGCTCGTCACCTAGATTTATAAGATGTTTTGTCTGTATGCCTTGCAATTTCACTGGAAACATTGGCCTTCAAACCAGTTCACAGCGATGTTTTTACATTGCTGCTTGGCGGTAGAATAACTGGCAAACGTGTGATAGGTACTTCCTCGATGTGGTAGTTAACCATCCGTAAAAAAATAAGTTAGAGCCTTTATCTAAGGTAAGAGCGGGTGGTAAATGTTTCGTACCGTCTTTCCCATCCTTCCCATTCTTCCCCGGGCTTCCGTCCTTCCCCGGTATACCGTCCCGGCCGTCCTTCCCCGACGCACCGTCGGCTCCGTTCCGTCCAGACAAGCCGTCTAGCCCCGGCTCACCCGGCACGCCATCCCGCCCGTCTAGCCCGGGATTACCTGGGAAACCGCGTTCACCTGGAAAGATTTAAAACCGTATTTTTGTAACAAAACAATATTTTTTGCAGTAAATTTCTTATTAATACATTGTTGATGTCGTCTAGGGCAGGAAGCCTTACGAGCCTTAGTTTGAGACAAGACATCCATTTTTAAAATTTCAATAACATGTGCTCATCACTAGTGCTAGAATCTAGTTCTCATCGAGATAGGGAGTGTTTTACCTCATACATTCGATCACTCAAATTGTACGTACTACACGAAAGGCGATAAACAAAAGACTGATGACGTGACGACGCAGGGGCTCATGGGAGCCCGCATACCTGCCCGGCTCCTCCGCGAACCCCACTGCCCGCTCTCTCGCCTCATCAATTGAGGAACCAAAGGGTTAATCGCCATCGACTTACAGAATATACATTCTTGACTAGATAATAATTATTTTAATTTAAGTTATTTGGATATAATTAAGTTATAAGTAATAGTGTAATTAATAGTTCAATTTAAGTAATAAACAAAAATTAAAATAAAATGTTATAGGTATATTATTTTGTGAATAAAATTATTTTAAACTAAAAAAAAACACTTTTTATAGGTACAGAATAAAATATAAACTACGTCAAAATAAATCATATTTATTATGTCAATTCTTACTTAAAAACAATTCCCCAAATAACCCACCCCGATCACCCCGATCACCGACGACATCCGCAAGGGTATGGACGACGGCAGGCTTACTGTTCTAGCTCTGCTAGATTTCAGTAATGCCTTCAACGCCGTTGACTTCGATATCTTGCTGGCAACACTGCGCTCTCTTAATATATCTCCATCAGTGATTGATTGGTTTCACAGTTACCTGTTTGGCCGTAGGCAACGTATTCGCCTGGACGAAGTGTTTTCGACCTGGTGTAATGCAAATGCTGGTGTGCCTCAAGGCGGCGTGCTATCACCTCTTCTCTTTGCTATCTTCATTAATTCTATATCTCAACGCCTCAGTTCTTCCTACCACCTTTATGCAGACGATCTCCAAATTTATTCACATGCGCAACTTTCAGATCTAGACATAGCCATAGCCACGGTAAATGCAGACCTCCACGAAATTGTTCGTTGGAGTAATTCGTTTGGTATGAATGTTAATCCAAAGAAGACACAAGTTATAATAATAATCGGTAGCTCGTATATGATTTCTAGGATTGACTGGAGTTCAATTCCTGCGGTAGTATTTGACGGGACCACAATCCCTTACAGTGAATCGGTCAAAAACCTTGGTGTCAAACCGTACTTTGAGTTGGGAACCTCACTTGGAGTCGATCAGTTGTAAGTTATTTGCATCTGGTGGATCTCTAAGACGAATCCGTAACTTCTTACCCACTGCCACTAAGGTTGCACTTGCACAATCTCTTCTTCTCCCTATCCTTGACTACGCTGACGCCTGTTACCTTGATCTCACAGAGAACCAGCTAAATAAACTTGAGCGTCTTCAAAATTACTGTTTAAGATTTATATTTGGATTGCGCAAGTATGATCATGTGTCTCAATTTCGTTTACAGCTCAAGTGGCTACCCATTCGCTTTCGTCGGAATACTCACATCCTTTCACTGTTTTACAGTGTTCTATTTAACCCTGCTACGCCACGATATCTGAAAGACTGTTTTACATTCTGGAGTAGTACACACTCACGTCATCTTAGATCTACCTATAATTTGTCCCTGCAAATGCCCTCTGCACGTTGCGAAACTTTCTACGGAAAATCTTTTGCATTCCAAGCAGTTGAGTTATGGAATGCCTTGCCCGTGGAAATTAGACAAGCTCCGTCTCTTTCCATATTTAAGGTGGAAGTAAAAAAACATTATTTGTCAAAGGCCTGCTGAAGTCTGATTGAATTATTTATGTATTAGCATGTATTATTATTAGAATGTATGTCTATTTTATTTTAGTCCATAATTAGTATCCCATTTTAATTATGTAGTAAGGTATCAAATTACTATTTATTTTATTTGATTACTCCCGTTTTTTTATTTTTTAACTTCTTTTCCATCCCACGGTTGCCTGGAAGAGATCGCTTTTAGCGATAAGGTCGCCATTTGCTACCATATTTTAAGATTGTTTTTTTAAGTTGTTTGTTTTGTTAAGTGCAATAAAGAGTTTATCTATCTATCTATCTATCTATCACCCCAAACCGTTCCCGGCGCAAACCAAACCGTATTATTTAAAGCAAAAATGACATAACATACTAACTAAAAAACAAGTGCAAAGAGCGGACTGTAGCAACATTATTTCAATTAAATACGTGGGTGTGTGAAATGCGGGTGGGTACTTTGACAGCAATATCTATTATTCATAATGTAGGTAATCTACTAATTTAATGGAATATCATTGCCAATAGTATCTGTCATTGTCGCATTCGTGCTATCATACTATTGCTTTGAAATTATTTAGTATATTTTGAGGATTAAGAATCGTTGATCTGAGAATAACACCATTTTTTTTATGGTAAACACCGTTTTTATTGTTGGTACAAAAAAGGTCTTTATGCAGTAGTATAACAAGTTCTGTACTATTTTATGTAGACATAACGTTTTTAGGACTTAAAACCTACATACACCTAAGACATATGGTGCACTTTTTGACTCCGGGTGGGCTCCCGCCAGAAGCTCTGCGGTCAGCCCTGAGTGTTGCTTCTTCATACTCGGCCTGCGCTCCACTACGGAGGTCGCCGGCTCGCTTCGCTCGCCTCCTCCCTCCTTCGCTACGCTAGGCCTCGCATGGCTCGCTCCACTCAGGACCTCCCTTGAGCTTCTGGCTCCCGCATTTTTAAATACACTCTAGGGGTAGTAGCGACAAGACTAGGTGAAGTTGGGGTGCTCCGAGTCGGATCTGCGTCCCATGTGACCTGATAATATATTACGTAGCACAACAAATAATAAAAAAAATGCCTAAATGCGTCTGAGCAACAGTCGAATCGAATGTAGTACAATAGATTTTTATGATTAAAACACATTACGCCAAAAAACGATTATGCAAAAGTTACATAATGACACATTAATTATTATGCTACATTAATTATACTATATATTATGCTACATTAATTATGACAAAGTAAATTAGGGGAAAAAAATATGCGATTTAAACGGCACCTTAAAAAAAATTAGAACAAATAAAAAAATGCCTCAAAAATGTTATGCGTCTCATCAATAGTCGAATTGAATGTATGTAGTACAATAGATTGTTATGCTTAAAACACATAACGCCAAAACATGATTATGCGAAAGTTGCATTATGACACTATACATTATGCTACATTCATTATGACAAAGTAAATTAGGAACAAAAAATAATGCGTTCTAATAGGCTCCCGTTTTTAAACACGCATACAGTTTTTATACAAAAATAAATAATATAAAAATACCTTTCGGTCCGGGTGGTCCTAATGGTCCTCGACTGCCGCCATGACCCGGAGTCCCCGGGGCCCCAGCGTCTCCCTTGTCCCCCTTGGGGCCCGGCACCCCGGTGGGCCCTTTAGGGCCCTGGACGCCGGGCGGGCAGTAATCTTGAGTCGCTTTGCAGAAACCCTGGACTACTTTATACTGAAACGAAAAGTATTTAATTATTATAGCTGTAAAGGGTGAGAAGACAAAATGTTTGTATTTGGCTTTTCTAAACATTTTTTTTTTAATTTGTAATGAACGCATTCCTTTAATCCAGAAAAGGACTAAGGTAGTGGTGGGCTCTTGGCAGAGCCCGCCTGGGGAAGTTCCACACCTTTGTCAGTTATTCTACCGCCAAGCAGTAATGCGCAATCATTACTGTGTTCCGGTTTGAAGGGCAATTTTCAATTAAAAAAATAAATTACAGGGCTTTGAGATATAATATATCAGATCTCTGGGGGATGAGCGCAGTGCAGTGCTAGGTAATGATTTGGACTCTTCGTGGTCCAACAGCAGCGTGTCATTGTCCTGATATGTGGCATGCATGTAGCTTACCATCTGGCACATGACCTGCTTGTCTCGTCACTCTATACGATAAAAATATTTTTGACAAAAAAAAGAACCGACTTCAAACCAGACTTTGGAATCAGATCGCTTCCAAATCTTCGTAGTGCCAAACCAAAATAAATTGTACTTAGTGCTTGGAAATACTTAATGGAAAAATTAACAATCGCGCTTGTCACCCTTACAATTTTTGCAAGTTCTCTTCGATTTCTGCAGGATTCCATCATCACATCCTGGTTTCCTTATCATGGTACCACCCTTGGAATGTCTCCTATCCAACAAAAAAAGAATCATCCAAATCGGTTCAAAAACAACGAAGTTATCCGCGAACACACATAAAAAAAAAAAATATATATACGGTCGAATTGAGAAACCTACTTTTTTTTAAAGTCGGTTAAAAACCTACTTTTTTTTTAAGTCGGTTAAAAAAAGGAAGAACATACGAGCTAATTAAATTGAAAAACATCGACGTTTTATGGTGGCGGCAATATAGGATTTGAAATTGTTATAATGTAAGTAGGTGTAGTATGACCAGTTTCTCGGCTGATGAAGTATTCCGCATAGTATCCTCTAGAATACCCCCAAAAAAGTCAAAAGACATAATATACGGTGTGTCGATGGAGCTAATAAAACTAGCAATTTTGCCCCTAGCTCCAGTTCTCGCCACACTGTATAATAAATGCCTTAGGGAAAGCTCCGAAAATATCAAAAGTGTCCCCGATATTAAAAGGCAAAGGTGAAAGTGATGGATATAGACCGGTATCGATTATACCAGCAATAGCCAAAGTGTTCGAAAATGGCTTGAGTTCACGATTAGTGGCCTACCTATCGGAAACCGAGGCGCTATGTGAACAACAATACGCATACCCCGAAGGAAGGTCTACGATTTCTCTAACGTGTGAAGTGGTTCGTGGTGTGTTGGCTGCTCGTGAACGTAGACAGCAAGTGGCTGTCTTGTGCTGTGACTTATCGAAGGCCTTCGATGTCGCAGACCACGAGACCTTAGCTTTAAAGCTTAAACACTAGGGTATAGCTGGGAAATCATATGCTGTGTTGACTGACATGTCACGAGGCCGCTCGCAAGTGGTGGATGCTGGCGATGGCGTTAATAAATCAGACCCATTGTCTTCATCTATGGGAGTACCGCAGGGTTCGTCAGTTTCAAACATCATGTTCTCTCTCTTATTGAACGATCTCCCTGACGCCGTAAAGGGTGCAGACATATTCATGTATGCGGACGATTGTGGCTGCCATAGTAACCGCCCTTTCAATAGAGGAATTGGAAGATAAATTAATTAAATACTGTAATCAATGGCCGTGGTTTTGTGCCCACGGTTTTATGGTAAACTAAAAAAACTCATTTTATTCACTTTTGTCTGTCGGACCACAATACACAGCCGCTAAAAGTCTTGCTTAACGGCGTCCTGATTGAGCAGGTACAAAATACAACATTTGTGGGGTTCGAGATTGACCGCTGCATGACTTGGTAACACCACATAGACAAGATGTATGCTAAAGTAAGCGGTGCGTGCTTTGTACTAAGACGGTTGTCCCGCGTGGTGTCTGCGGATGTGTCTCGTTCGTGTTACTTCGCCACGGTGCATTCCCGGTTACAGTAGTACGAACTATACGCGCGCGCTGCCGACTGGGAATGTGCGTTCCGCGCCCAAAAACGTGCCGTACGTGCCATCGCTGGCGTGTCGCAATACACATCCGTCAGACCTTATTTCAAAGAGCTTGGCATACTTACGTTGGCTGCAATCTTGATCTACCAAGTCGCTGTGTATGCCAGAAATAACTTAGACTCATACAACACGCGAGGAGAGAGATATTCTTGCAATATACGTAACGCTGACAAGCTGGACAGTATACCACACTCCCTCACGAGATCGGAAAAGCTGACTCACATTGTGGGACCGGAAGTTTATAATACTCTTCCTAAAATAGTTAAATCAGCCCCGAGTTTGGGCAGCTTCGAAAAGCGATTAAAAAGCTGGCTTATCGATCAAACTTTTATAGTACCAGCGAGTTTTTAACATAACCCTCCTTTTTTGGCAGTCGGGTAAAAATTCACATTGTTCATTACAATTATTGTATTAAATCCATATTATATTTTAATGGTTGACACTTATTTGTACGATACTTATTATCGTACCATAAAATGATAAATTTAAACTTAAAAACTTAAAAAAATGTATGATCTTTTTTGTTTTTTTTTTAATTTACGTGTAAATTGTACATTTATGAATAAATAACTTTGACTTTGTATTTTACTAGCCACGCTCCTGTTTTTTGATTACAAAATTGAGGTAGTTGTGAAAAAAATATGTAATTTGCCATTTTGTAGCGGCGGCCATCTTAGACTGATTTTTACGGAACGAAAAAACAACGCTCCCGATTAATTCAATTTTGATTAAAAAAAACAAAAAATTAAAATCAGTTCATCATTTGTGAAGTTACGTTGTACAATGCCACAGAGAGACAGACACATCAAACTTTTAGCACCCAAATTATTAGACATCAGCGTCGGGATATAAGCAGGAAATGACAAAGATTGCGACGTTAAGGGCGTACCCCGAGCAAATGACCTTGAGTATTTGTTACCTTATCGCATACCGCAAGAAAGAGCAAGAGAGAAACAGTAGGATTTGTAGCTGTTTTACGCTCAAATTTTAGAATAAACTCATTATAAAATCAGATTTTGGTCTTTTGAAAAAAATAAAACTACCAAAATGTTCGTAATGAAATTGTCTATCCGTTGGTGTAAGTACAAAATCAAAATAATGGACGATTTTTGAGGAGATGCATGATAACTACAATTATTTAATTTTTTCATGGTTTCGTTGTGAGGCGATTATTTAAACAATAAGTTCATTAACAAAAAAATAAAACTACAATTTTGAAGGCAAACAGTTGTAGAAATTTAATGTATTTTTTACCAGTTGATATTTGTTTTGGCTAATGAGTAGATAGCTCTTAAAACTGGACAAAAAACTCGTTTTGCTGGGGGACGCACCTTAAGTACGTATTATAAACAAAAACCATAAAATGATCACATTTTCAACGTTTTTTTTTGCATTTAACAAAAAACAAGAAATTCAGATTAATTCATTTCAATTCTATAAGGTCACAAATTGTATCGAGTCCACACACTCGTGAACAGGATGATGACACCTTGACACCTTCTATTTAATACCACCAAAGTTGTTTTTTCGATCAAACATTTTTATGAGCAAGATTAGATACAAATAAACGTTGAAAAAATCTACGCCGATTGCTAAAGTCCAATACAAGTAGGTACTTAAAAAACTAACAGATTTTTAGTTCACGAAAGCTTCTAGCAAACTTTTGGTATACGATGTGAAAGGAATTTCTCTTAGTGTGAAAATAAATCGCAGTTCGGAAAGCTGGTGAACTCATTACGTATGCCGCATTGTATAAATAGCTCGCTACCGTGGCATTAGCACTCCTTCATTTATTTTCCACACTCAAAGAAACCAGTAACGAGTTATTGTTATGTGTGATCATACATTTTACGACAAAAATGTTTGATAAAAGTATCAGATGTGTTTTGAAGAATTGAACTTGTAGACGCAGTTTAGTTTGTTTTAGTTTTTAGTGATGTATTTTATCGGAAAACGTGCGCCAAAACGACAGCTAAAATCAGGTGAGGCTGTACCCGTGAAACGGCCCATATGGGCTCGGCGCCGGATATGACTCATCATGTGAATAAAATTGTAAAAAAATTGATTCTACCCTCAAGAATTTTGAGGTTAGTTTTGACAAAACAAATCATAAGTGAAGCTTTATCATCTAAACATTTTTGCGGCAGCAGTATAAAAAAACTATGAACTAGTGAAATCAATTAATAGAATTTGTCTTAAAATGAGTCTCAACTGAGGGGTTAAGTTAACTTAGTTCTTCCAACCACGAATGGTTGGAAAACAACTATCTAAATCGGCAAAAAATCATTCGTTATCGTCGTCATATCGTTACGTAGTAAGTAGTCTTACCGCTACTATGGTGAACGTAGTAGTGGAAGGAGTCTTTGCAGAATCCGTCTGGATAAGTGCCACCTTTGCCGATTATTGTACCACCACCAGCAGCAATATGATAATACCAATGTTACGCTTTGAAGGTCAATAAAAGAGGAAGACGAAGAGGAGGGTCATGAGTTCGATTCCCACCCAGTGCAAATATTTGTGTGATGAATAGGTAAAATATTTGTACTGTGTCTGGGTGTATATTTATGTATCATAAGTATATTTACAACTTTATAAGTATTCTATCAGCTATCTGGCTTTGAAATATAAGCTTTGCTTAGTTTGGGCTCTAATGGTGTTGTGTGTGAAATGTCCATCAATCCCACTAACATTATAAATATCAATGTTTGGATGTCTGTTGCTGAATCACACCGTAACGTCTGAACGGATCGGGCTGAAATTTGGAATACAAATAGATCTGAAAGAGATAGATCATAGAGAGACTGAAAGAACACATAGGCTACTTTTTATCCCGACATATATACTATTTGAATAGCTTGTTGTATACCATCAGGCGCGTAAAATACCCTGATCTTCCCGTCACTCTATCTAAAAAAGTAAGCCTATTCGTGGCGAACCAGTTTAGGTTTAGGCTATACTCATGATCTCACCGGTACTCTGGAGTAGCTGGTGAGCCAGACCCAGGTGTCTCCCCCGGGAGCGGGTCCCTTGGCCCCGGTCTTCCGCATCTCTGCTGCGTCCTTCTCCTCCAACTCAGGCCGCATCTTCGGGTTGAAGAACTCCACGTGAGGAGTCACTGTGTTGTCTTCTTGGATTGCCGAAGGTTTCTGCAGAAAAATAGAGAAACTTTGTTAATTTCCAGGTGCTATTTCCACCCAAATTTGGAAAATCACAAGTGTTGTAGTGGTTGGACTCTTTACAGAGTCCACCTTGCGAAGCTTTTTGCTAGTTATCAAACCAATCATGTCCAAATATGACTGTGTGCTGATTTCAAGGGCAGTGTTTCCAGCTAAATAACAGGTATATAATATACTAGCTGAACGCGCGCGCGTTGCTACGCCATCTAAGGAAAATCGGTCGTACCAATTTAAATTTTGAACAAATTCGGTTACTTTAGGTTCTAATGACGCAACCTTTAAAATATGACATATGCTGTCACGTAACGAAAGCTCATAAAAAGAAATATTTTTTTGTTACATTTTTCACTCCTGCTCGGCTCCTGTCGATAGTAGCGTAATGTTAAATAGCCTATGGCCTTCCTCGATAAATGGACTATTCTACAAAGAAAGAATCGTTCAATTCGGACCAGTAGTTCCAGAGATCCTTGCGTTCAAAGAAACAAACTCTTCAGCTTTATAATATTAGTATATATAATAACAATGTTATTATCTCCAGGTGTAAGGGTTCTAAGTGACTGGACAAACAGAACCTGTCATGTTCAGAACATGTCTGTTTGTCCAGTCACTTAATACTATAAAAAGTTTCGTGTTCCTAAAAGCTTCAATAAAGGCCAGCAGTTATTTTTTATAAAAACAAATTAACATAAATCGAATTTAATTCATGTACACTTAGAAAGTGCTAGAACATGAAATAAGTAAATCTGCAAATTAATGGTTTTTTTCAACAAATATAGCGAAAGCAGCAAACCTAGCTGTGATAGTAAGCACATAACAACAAAATGTTTCAATACAGTATTTTGAATAAAACGTATAGCTCTGTTAAATCACTGTCTAACTCTGTATTACGCTAGTCTAAAGTAATATCTTTCTACTGAACCTTTACATCATAGAACTATTGCTCTTTAAATTGGTATACACTTCTGTTTACACAAAATATTTTGCATTAATAGTACTTCCATCAGACGGATTTGCAATCAATTTTATCCACCACAAAAAAAAATTTGAGGACATTACCAGCATGGCTTCCCTCTTCGCTCTCCGAGGCGTGGTCCCACTCATTTCGGCTAAATACGCCTCTATTCGCTCCTCCAGTCTCTCATCTAGAAGGTTCATATTCTTGACATCCTCGCCACCCACGAAATTATACGTATGCACTACCAGAGAAAGCACAGCACAGACACACGCAAACACTGACAATTTTCTACAACAGGACACCTCCACACACACAGAAGGCTTTCTTTTAGCTGTCATCTTGTCACCATTATTTTGTCTTTCTTCTGAATTGAACTCGTGTAAGTTGTCGCCTTCTTAGGGATAATTTAATATGTTTTTTTGGCGATCTACACGTGTGTTGCTCTCGGGTTATCAGTATATAATCCCGAGCAATGTGGTCCTTCCGGTTGATAGTTGCACAATGGCTGATAGCCCACAATTGAGTCGGGAATAAATGAGCTCAATCAGACAATCGACAGCCGTACTACGAGTACGCTGCCCTCTGTTCTACAATTGGATATGTAAAATACTATAAATTACGCTGTAAATATGTTTCAACGGTATTTTTTTAATAAAATTTTCACAATAATGTTTTAGTTTTAGTAAACACTTCGATTATCTTTTGAGTATTATAGAATACTACAGTATATACACTACTCGTACATAAACAAAACATTTTTTCAAATTAATTTTTCTCTGTCTGTTTGTTACGGTTAATTTTTGTAACGATTGAACCGATTTTAACAGGTACTGGCAGATAGCTGATGTTATAGGAGTAGGACTACTAGTATTTTATAAAAAGAAAAATAATAGAGTTCCTAAAACAAAATAATAGACTACAGGCCCCTGAACAAAATGTATGGGTCAAATGAACCACCAGGATACCTATGTAGGATGATAGAAGGGTGGCAAGTAATAAGACTCAGCACTATGCCGTCACTTGTAAGCTGTCCAGCTGAGTGCAGTTGAAGAGGGGGTTGCAACCCTCGATCAATTCTCCTTGTCACATGATTTTTGTACGGCGTTGCGGAATAATGGATTAGAAGAGGATCCCGCAAATATTGTTCAGCCACAAAAATTATCAACCCAATGAAATGTTAATTTGACGTGACACTTTTTTTTAAAGTACTGAGTAACGAGACGAGCAGGACATGTGCCTGATGGTAAGCAACATGCCTGCTAAACAGCACAGTGACACGCAGCTATTGGAATATGAAGAGTCCATAACATTACCAGCACATTAGCATATTAGCACTGCACTGCGCTCGGCACCCAGAAATAAAAGACGTTTTATCTCCATGCCCTGTATTTTCATTGGAAACAACTAAACTTAGTGTTAATGACTTAACGTCATTAAGTGAAAAACAATTTAATTGAAATGGATACTTTTTTTTTCCAGAAAAGGTGAAATAATAGTAGGTAAATGTGGATAGTAAAATTCAAGGCTTTAACCTTTTTGGAATTTCCAGCACTTCTTGTTTGACGGTGGTCTATCTTTCTTGAAACAAGGTAGAAACAGAAAAAACATAAACTTTACGACCAGAATCATAAACATCCGTCTAGTGGTTTCGGACAAATACGAACACAAATATCGGGTGACACGAGTTTTTTCTGATTTTTATTTATTAGATAAAAAGTAAAAATAAACATAAAAATTGGCCTTACTAACATTAATTCACACAGTTTTAGTGGTTAATCAATATTACTCGTAATTAAGGCAAAATAAATATGATAAAATCAATAGGAACAATGACAAAACTGCTTATAAACGCTAACGCCTTTTGTGCTCAAAATGTTTTAATCATAAGTTTAATCACAATTTGTTTTTGGTATTTAAAATACAGTGTTTTTATATTGTATTGTATCTGGCAATGAGTAGCGGGGCAAAATTAATTCCTCAATTTATATCACCCTGGCAGGTTGAATGTCCCACCAAAATGATCTGTCCGTTTGAGAATCCCTATGTTTATTCATCAATAATACCGAATAAAATTTTCATTATCATTAAAATTTAAAATTGTCTCAAATACATTTTTTGTATATTTGGCAAAACATTTTTACTCGCATCTGTCAATGTTAAAACCCCGACTAATGTTTGGCTTATTATTCTTTTTTACATTAAACTACAACATAAGTAATATGTAAAATATTGCCACGAAAAAACAAAAAAAAAAATATGTATTTACTTTGCCCTGCTGTTCACCAGCCAGGTTCGCATCTGTCTGTTGGCTCATCCTCATAATAGAAGAGCTATGTGACAAGTTTACAGCTTGCCTTAAATATCTACCCAAAATTCGCTGCCAGCTCTCAGACTATAAGTCTTTCAGGGAAGAATTAAATTTTTGTCGCTGTTTTGAATATTTATACAGTGTCGTTCGCCCCCTACATCCAACTTAATTAACTTCTAAAGGCGTGAAACTTTCCTCACCACCTTCCAGCACGCATGCGCGTGCAACTGTGTCAGGGTCTTGACCTGCCTTACCCAAGGTCGCGTCTGTTTGGCGTTCAGCTCTGTCATTCCTGCTCAAATAATCGCCAAGGACTGTCTTGTTCTTATTGAAAATACTATTTGATAGTTCTAGTTAAGTAGTGAAGTGGTAAAATGGATATTGTGCCTACGTTAGCCGCAGTTCAACAAGGTAAGTGGAGATTTTCCGTTGCAGTGACTTTTGCAGACGCTTTTGTCGCAGTTTTTGTTCTTAAGTGCTCTCCAGACAGATTGTGTTATTGACGATTCTCTGTTGCTACGGGTTGGAAAATGTTTACAAATTGATGGTAATTAAGTGTTGTTGTTTGTGATTATAGGTACTATTATTGGACAAAATTCTGTAGTGGCAAGACTCATTGCGAAGTCCAACAAACGTTATGATTTTTGCCTGTTATTCTGATCCCAAGCAATGCTATGCAAATATTGCTGGGTTATGTCGGTTTGAAGGGAAAGTTTCCAGATAAAATAGAGGGCAAGAAGATAAAGAATCTTGTAAACGTATCTGGGTTATGAGTGCAGTACAATGATGCTGTACAGCAGTAATAAACATAGGTACTTTATGTTCAAATAGCTTCGTGATACAGTGTCAGTATCAATAAAAATTAGTTGTAAAAATAGTAATTAGTAGTAAAAATTGGCAGTCATAGGAACTGCCGATAGAAGTGAAAACTTGCTGTTGCCCTGTTACTGGTACCTAGGGGCAAACGCAACTCTTTTATATTTCTGTTGTCCTGGTATCTGGAGATAAACGCTGGGAGAGCAATATTTTCGGTTGTATCTTACTTCTATTTTGTATTTATTCAGGATACAATCATAATAATAATTAAAATGTTGTGCTACGAATGTCAAGTAGGTGCCTAATTGTTTTACAGAAACTAAAATCCTAAAAACCTTGCAAACTTTTGTCTTTTTAATTAAATAAATATTTGCAACTGCTAAAACTCTGACTTAAATCGATACCTATTAATACTGGAAGATACAATATACAATCTGAAGCCTGAATCTGGTGCCTGATCACAATCTGAAGTAACAAATCATAAATGTTACAGTTATAATTTAATAGTAGATTATTAACCAAGGGCTGTATGACATAATTATATTATATACATAACATAATTTGCAAATTCTTCATGCACAACAAATGACCGGTCAATTTTAGTTTTCGTGTTAGGCAGTTTTATGAGTAGTAATTTGTTATGTTTTTCTACATTTTTTATTGTCAAGTTTGTCAATTCCACGGTTCTGCAGGCTCCCGATATCCCAAAAATTAGAACAACCTGTAAAAAAGACATAAGTTGTAGGTATTAAAGGCACCAAATTCGCATAGTATTTTTGTGAAATATTTTGGTAACTTATTAAAAAGGGCAAGTAAATACGTAGGTACCTTTATTGCTAAATAAATTTCATCCGGAGCTTCATTTAAGAATTTCTGTACTTCTTCTGCAGTAAATACCTTCGATTTCTTGCTTTTAAAGCCGTCAGACTGCCTTTTCAAGAAAGCAGTAAGTTTAGAAAAATCTTTCAAATTCACATCATGTTTTGTCATCATTGTAGATTTTAGCATGGAACAAAAGCACCATAAACTGGAAGGTTGTAGCCTCTTAGATAATTCATCAAAATATGATATAAAAACACTTTCAGAAAGAGATTTCACTTTTTTTTCTGACCGCCATTTCATAAATTCGTCGTATGCCTTTACATACCTTTCTTTCGAATTCGGCGGTAATATATTTTCGACAACTGTTTTTGCCCTTTCTTTAATAAAATCGGGCGTTAGATCTATGTCTTCGTCACTAGACATGTTTAAAACTTTTGAAAATGAACTCAAACAAGAAAATTAATTATTTTCGCGATGCTTTCGCGCTTACTAGTAGACTGCCTTTTTTTTTCACGCACGCAAGCGCGTCAAATCTTGCTGGCCAGTTTGATTTTTAAATCGATTCCATCTAACATACGATGTGGAAACAAATAGTTCCATATTTAAAATAAAATCTTTATAAAATAAATTGTCTAGATTCCGATTCGAGTAATTAATCGATACCGAGAAAAAAAAAATTCACTTTTTAAAAATATTCTTCGTGCAGTATGAGTATGACAGTTCTTTTTTCAAATTCCAAAACCTATGCTGTAATGATAGTCATACACCCCGGCATTCAGGGGTGTAAGGGTGTACGTACAGAGCAAGAGATATGTAAATAATAATAATAAATAAAATGAAAAGTCAAAAAGTAATATTACTTACTTTTCTGTTCGAAAGCATGAACATATCTACTTTTTTTTTTTAAATAAAGTGTGACGAGACGAGCAGGACATGTGCCTGATGGTAAGCAACATGCTTGCCACATAACAGCACAGTGACACGCAGCTATTGGAACATGAAGAGCCAAAATCATTACCTAGCACCGCACTGCGCTCGTCACCCAAAGATCTAAGTTGTTATATCTCTAAGCCCTGTAATTTCTCTGGAAACATTGCCCTTCAAACCGGAACACAGTAATGTTTGCACATTACTGTGTTCTACTTCCCGAATGGTCCCATTTAATATTACGGGAATGTGCCCATAATTTTCCTTCATTAAAAAATAGTCTATGTTATTTAGGACTATGTATATTCTGTGTTTAAGATTTCAACCCTATTCGTTCAGCAGTCCTGACTTGATAGACAACGTACATACTCGTATATAGATACAGCAACAAACTGTATATCTATCAAAATATCCAAACATTTGCATTTATAATATTATTAGGATAATGCATCGGTTTGTGGTTTCCTTCAACCAAATTTTCACAAATTAAAATTGAATGTCTGGTTTTCAGCGAAAAATAATTGTATTATTTGATTTATTCCAAAGTTTTATTCAAGTGAGTAGTTAGTATAGTTTCATTTCCTTGACGAATGTTCGTCGCGTGTTGTTGACTTCTGTCGTGTCCCAGACTAATAAAAATAGGGAAAGTAACTCCATTTGGTTTATTTGTTTTTATTCCAACAAAAGCTGGAACCTTCCCAGCCCTGTTTGTTCTAGAGACAAGCATAAATTATGTTTAGTTCTATTTAGATGTAAATCGTGTGCTGGTATTGTTTTAAGCTATTGTTTTTTTTGTCGTTAACACTTGACCGCCATTTCGCGTGATGTTAAACGATGATGCTGTCTACGATGGAGCGTGTTTACCTAAAAGATACCGATTCACTCTCGATTTGAAGACACAAAGATTGTAACTATCGGGGAAAACCTCACACCCAACGTATTCCACAGCCTGGACGTTCTTAGCGAAAAATTGAAGTCAAACCTCTTCGATCGAGTGTTTGGAACATTAATTGTGAAACGGTGTAGCTTTTAAAAAAGTTTTGGTAAATTTCCCCTAATTAATGACACTTGTCTCTATAATTTATTAATTTACTCTGTTTAAATTGTGAGTTTTTAAATAAAGGAAATAAAAGAAAAAATAGTTAAACAAATTGTTATAATGTTATGGTGAAGAGTGATGAGACGTGCAGGATATTTGGCAGATGGTAATCAACATGCCTTGCCCATAACAGCATAGGGACACGTAGCTATGGGAACATGAAGAGTCCAACTTAATCAGCAATCACAATTTTTATGACAATATGAAAAAATATTTTTAATATTATAATGATTCATATTACATAGTAAGATAAACGAGAAACGCGGCAGAAATTACATTTATTAGCACTGTTTATTCTCGCTAGGGTAAACTTGGCGGTCCCAAGTTCACCCGATCGAGCTTTTCACTTCCGTGCGTGACAATCAGCCTCATTCGTTCCTCCTGTACTATTAAACGGGAGCCCTTTAAAATTAGTAAGTAGTTTCAAATATCTTGGTCACATAGTAACAGATGATCTCAAAGATGATAAGGAAATCGAAAGGGAACGCAGAGCATTGTCAGTGAGGTGTAACATGATTGTCCGTAGGTTTGCTCGATGTGCGAGCGATGTTAAAATTGCTCTATTCAAAGCATTTTGTCAATCGTTCTACTCGAGCGGCCTGTGGTTTTCATTTAACAAAAAATCTTACAATGCTCTGCGAGTACAGTATAATAATGGGTTCAGGATGTTGTTGGGGCTGCCACGCTTTTGTAGTGCTTCAGGAATGTTCACTGAAGCGCACACTGATGGTTTTCATGCCATCATGAGGAAAAAAGCGCATTCCTTACTAAGCAGAATACGTGGCAGCCAAAACAGCATTCTTAACACTATATCTACAAAACCTGATTGTCCGATCCAAAGGCACTTAGTGAGTCTAACAATTGGGCTCATAAGTTAGTTATGTTTTGTTAATTGTTTATAAATGTTTCTTGTTGTGTAAAATTGTAATTTGATGTATATGCATTATGGCCTGATGTCTGAAATAAAGATATTATTATTATTATAGTCTACGACAAATCTGTGTGCGGTGCGCTAAACGAAGTTCTCACTTCAAAAATACGGTTTTAAAACCATTTTCGGCACGTGTCCTTGGATATGTTACATGCTTTCAACTTTATTTCCGTCCCAGCTGGGTTATTTCAAACACTTCCATTAGCAAAGTAAACCAAGATCGTAGAACTAAAACCCGGCCAAATTTACATCCACCGGGAATATGACTCTACGAAGAACAACAATGTATCTTGGAGAGTTCTGTGGCAGCCTTTTTGTCGTCGTATAATGTGATCTTACTAACACAAATACCTGCAAAATGAATTTCTACCAATATTAAATACAGAAGTTTGTACTTATTTGGAAGTGACGGCTGGTCTAGTCGGGAGAACGGCGACTGCCGATCCGGAGCCCCTGATTCGTATCCCACGTGCACCACTGCCTTTTCAAAGTCATGTACGAAATGCTACTAACATACAATCAGTAAAGGAAAACATCGCGCGGAAACTGGCATGTACTTGCGTAAAATCTTTCGAGGTCACGTGTCATCTACCAACCCGCATTGTGCCAGCGTGGTGGATTATAGCGTTGAGTCTCTCCTTGCGAGAGAAGGCCTTATGCAATTATGATATGTATGGAAATTTGATACTCTTTCCAGCAAAATTTACTCTAAGTCTGGACGTTTGTTACATAAATAACACCTGGAATAATACATATGCTACTTTTTACAGTAAAATTTGAGAACCTTCTCCTTTCTTGAAAATACATTGAATTCTCTAGAATTTGTAGTGGTAGGACTCTTGGTAGAGTCCGCCTGGGGAAGGACCACACCTTTGCCAGTTTTCTACCGACAAGCAGTAATGTGCAAACATTACTGTGTTCCGATTTGAAGGGCAATCTTTCTAAAGAAATTACAGGGCTTAGAGATATTACAACTTAGATCTCTGGATGATGAGCGCAGTGCAGTGCTAGGTAATGATTTGGACTCTTCATGTTCCAATAGATGCGTGTCACTGTGCTGTTATGTGGCAGGCATGTTGCTAACCATCAGGCACATGTCTTGCTCGTCTCGTCACTCTTTATTTAAAAAAAAAAATTGTTGCCTTAACTTATGTTCTTCTTTTCACAGCATGCAGTATCCAGTCTTTAGAAGACTACGACACCCCACGGGCCCCTCTCCGCCGGCAAGTTTCTCTCGACGAGGAGCGGCCAGATGACTGCCAGGGACACTGGCGGGGGCCGGACTTCCAGGGGGAAGAGGAAGAGAGAGGAGTGAGGCTGTTCCGGGCGCTCCTGCTGATGCATCTGCGGTTGGAGGAGGTCAGACCGCCGCCTTGCATGGTGGCGGCGGCGAAACCTGAACCTAGGTAGGTTCGTCTAGAGATACGCTAAAACTTGGACCTTGTAATCTTATGAAATAGCTTAAACTTTTATTATCTACTAGCTGAATCATGCGCACGATCTATCGAGAATTGGTCGTACCAATTGAAATCTAAAACAAAGGAGAATGGGCAAATATGTATGGAACGTGGTCCTGGTCCCAATACAAATTTGATTAGTGTTATATGATAGGTCTTGCTATATAATTCATGTACACAAAAGCGTTTTTCTAAAATCAACCGGGTTTAAGTACAGTCGCTAACTACAGTTCATTTAAAAAAGAGCAAGATTAGCAAGATGCTTGCCCCCTGCCAAGCGTGGAGATTATGGCAAACCACGACCCCCCCCCCTTAACTTTTAGGCGAGGTCCGAGTTCAGCAGTGGGACGTATAAAAGGGTTGATACGATTTACTTTGGGGGCTCATCGAGAGAAAAATATTTAGGTCATAAAGTGGTTCATAAAGATTTTGATAAACGCTTGTTTATCACAATCTGAACCAGTAAAAAGAAACAACATAATATCCAGAACATTTAAATGTATATTTTATTTTTTACACAGTCATTATAAAAGGCTCAATCTACATCTAGAATGAATTACCTAAAAATCGTGCAGGAGGGTCAAATCCTTCGTATCTTCCTAAGAACATATATACCATATCACTAATACGATATGAGCACAGCTTCCGAGAGTTCGGCTACTTTATATACACGTATAATAATATTGTAAGAGAGCGCTGGTACCCGTTTCTTCTCTGTTAATTAGGATATACCCATAATACTGGCGTGGTCTTGCGTATCTTTGTGTTCTGTTGATTTGTATTCTGATTCTTACTAAACACACATTATTGTTTTTTTTTAAATCGTCCAATTAATCTTCTCTATATACGAGTACTTCAATCAAGTAGACGCCATTGCGCATATGCTCGCTACAATATGACCGTGCCAGTTTAGTGCAAGTAGGCTTGAAAAGTATGTATTCTCTCTTTCTCACACAGTATTCACTTTTCTCTCACACACTACCACACACACACACACTAAGCGGCCAACTCCTTTATCTGTGTTTTTATAACTTAATATGCTTATGTTTCTTCATAGAAATAATTAAAAAACCCAATTACTTTATGGAATGAATAAAACATTTTGGACCCGACTGTACAAGTACCCGGTTGATTAGAATTTTTTAAATATTTTTATCTTAATGTTTGTCATATGGCCTATCTCGAAAAAATAGTCACTTGTGTATTGGTTATGAGGATCATTTTGTCGCATTCTCCTTTGGTTATCTTAGATTCTAATGACGCAACCTTTTAAAAGATAGACACATGCTGTCACGCAACGAAAGCTCTCAAAAAGCAATATTTTTTCCCGTTTTTGTAACATTTTTCATTCATACTCCGTTCCTGTTGATAGTAGCGTAATGTTAAATAACCTATAGCTTTCCTCGATAAATGGACTATGCAACAGAAAAAGAATCTTTAAAATCGTACCATTAGTTCCCAAGATCCTTGCGTTCAAACAAACAAACAAACTCTTCAGCTTTATAATATTAGTAGATTGGTTAAATTAAGATTTTCTAAAAAAACAAGAAACGATGTAACTTAAACCTCAAAACAGTAGACAACCTGTGCCTCGAGTACTCGCTTGCACGTAGGGTTCTTGCAACGGGTATATAGTGAGTCGTCTTCTCTCACATAGGACCGATTTCTGTCTCTAGCATTATTTCGTGAACGGGTGCTGCTTGCGGGAATTGGTCTAAGACCACTGCAATTCATATTAACGAATAACAGGAACCGTCGCGTGTGTCGTTTATTAAAATTAAAAAAATATATATCTGAATCTCAGAAACGGCTCGAACGATTTTGATGAAATTATGTATGCAGGGGGTTTCGGGGACGATAAATCGATCTAACTAGGTTTCATTTTTCAAAAACACATACTATGCGCGTTTTTAGACAATGAAAAACTGTCACATTAGACATTAGAATGCGAAGGTAAATTTCGCCGCGTAGCGCGACAGCATAATAGCTCAAACGGTGTGTCAGGCGGTTATGGCGGTCACGAATTAGTAGCTCCAGGTTCGAATCTAGACGGTTTTTCTTTTTTTTCAAGTTTTCTTTTTTTTAAGAAAATCTATTAGGTACTTGGAGCCGGTTCACTAATGTTTCACAAACATTTTTTGACAAAACATCACTTTAAAACCAACGAATCGCATAATATCCATTGCAAAAACTTTACAACACAAAAATGTTTCATTTTACAAACAACATTTCGCATGATATTTATTTCAAAAATACCTTACATCAACAAATGTTTTATTTTACAAACCATCATTTTATAACCAATTGCATGGCAAACGTTTCACTTAAACAATGTATCGAATGACATTTTGTTTTTTGTCCATTTTTCATTTCATAAATTATTCTTTTTACAAATTTATCATTTACCAAAATATAATTTATAACAAATATTTCAAAAGTACCCGAAACATTGTCTATATAAATTATCAATTCTGATTTGGTTCTGTCATTTACTTTAGACTACCGCTCCGATTAGGGTCTATCACTGAGATTTGACTCCGGGTGGGCTCCCGCCAGAAGCTCTGCGGTCAGCCCTGAGTGTCGCTTCTCCATACTCGGCCTGCGCCCCACTACGGAGGTCGCCGGCTCGCTTCGCTCGCCACCTCCCCCCTTCGCTGCGCTTGGCCTCGCATGGCTCGCTCCACTCAGGACCTCCCTTAAGCTTCTGGCTCCCGCATTTTTATATACACTCTAGGGGTAGTAGCGACAAGACTAGGTGGAGTCGGGGTGCTCCGAGTTGGATTTGAGTCCTAAGTAACCTAATCGTACAAGTGTGGTTACTTAGATATTCAAAAATTACATTCAAGTTTTTATGCAATTTAATAAATATTTGTTTTATAAATTGAAATGTTTCCCAAACAACACATTATAAAATGAAAATTTGTTAAACGCTGGTTTTGTATTTAAGCATTTGGTAGTTCACAAAAATATTAAAAGAATCATTTGTCAAATAATACGTTATGGAATGAATATTTGTCAAATAATTAGTTTGAGATATAACCAATTTGTTAAATATTTTTTTATGTAATGATCATTTCACTACCCGTGAGTTTGTCTAACGTTGGTTATCACATGTCGGTTTGTGAAAAAAAGTTTTTCAAAAGAACGGATACCACTTGGAGCCTTTTACCTGTAGGTATCTAAGTATTTTTAGTATTTAAACCGAGCAAAGCTCGGTCACCCAGGTACTAAATATTATATGTATTATTACCAGCAGCAACCTGTGGTTTTACCCGTGTTGTTCCCTTTCCCGTTTTGTTCTGGGATAAAAAGTAGCCTATGTATTCCAGACAGCGAGCAACACGGAAGGGAGTAGGCATACACAGCGTTTCCCCTCTGTCAAAGTACAAGTCCGCGTGGGCCATGGAGTTTGATAATATACTGTGGCGTGAGGGCGGGGCTAGATTTGTGAATGGTGCTTTATTTTTTATGTGTTAGTGATTTGGTTGTGTGAGTATGATCGGCAATGGATCGGTACAGGTATGTTTTGTATGTAATAGTGCGGCTTTGCGCTAGTGTGCAACTTCCCCTCCCGCAAGAAATGACAGAAATATTTGAACAATATTTTTTAGCTAAGGCTACTCCCTTCCGTGTTGCTCGCTGATTCCAGACTACGATCTAACTGAGCTCTAAATTTCAGCCCGATTTGTTCAGTACGTCTGAATGAATCGAGCCGAAAACAGCGTCATTGAGCAAAAAACATTCAGAAATTGACATTTATAACATTAGTAGGATTATAATCAGTCTCATCAGGGCCGAGCCGACCCCCTTCAGCGCCTGTGTGCCAAACCTTTATGGCGCCCCTTTTTAACCTCCAACGCAAAAAGAGGGGTGTTAGAAGTTTGACGTCAATGTCTGTCTGCCTGTATGTCGTGTCGGTGTGTGTGTGTTTGTTTGTGGCATCGTAGCTCTCAAACGGATAGGCCCATATCGATGAAGTTTTTGAAGTGAAAATTTCTTTAGGCGCGCCTAGACAGATTTTTAGTGGGTTGTGAATTGGATTTATTCGTCACGCTCGGGGATGATAAGAAAGCTTCGGGTAAACTCGGGACCATGGCTATTGGCCATCTAGAAATACGTCAGCCAATTGGAAATTGAAAATGCTGAAACGGGGGGAGAGCAGGCCATCATGGCATGACCATCTAGAAACGCATCAGCCAATGGGAAATGCTGGCGCATTTCTAGATGACCATGCCAAGATGGCGAGGCCACGCCCTCCTGTTACACCCGTGTAGTTTCCAAGGTAAACTATCAAATTCTGCGATATAAATTTTCACTTCTATCGGCAGTTGCAGTGCCATTTTTTTTCATTTAAAATCCAGTTTGTGGCATTGAAGCTCTCAAACGGATAAGCCCATATCGATGCAGTTTTTTCGTTTAAAATCCAGTTTCCTTGCGGGGTAGTTCTTAGCTATGTTTGGTTAATATCGATTCATGAAGGCCGCCTCCATAAAATGGCGGATAAAATATTCCTTCACAACTTCCCTCAATATGGGTATTAAAAGAAAGGGCTTGACTAGTAGAATCCTATACACCGTAATGAATTTAAATTCTAAGATAGCCGCCACCACAAAATGGTGGAACAACCTTTTTTCTCATAACTCTCTCAATATCAAAGGTATCAAATGAAAGGACTTGACTAGTACTATAAAATACTATAAAAATTCAAATCCAAGATAATCGGGGGTAAAGCAGTGCTCCATGGGTTTACCCGCGCAGTCCCCACATCCCCGATATTTTACCGTGTTACCCTAAGTATATGCTATTCCAGACTATATTATAACTGTGTACCAAATTTCAACCCAATCCGTTCGGACGTTCCGACGTGATTGAGCAACAAACATCCCATTTATATAATAAACTAGCAGGTCCCCGCGATCTTACTCACGTACCACTCGCGTTATTTTGCCGGCCATTTAGTCCATGTGTTCTTCCAGACTATAATTTACTTGTACTCCAAATTTCAGCCCGATCTGTTCATACCTACATTAAGACGTGATTGAGCAACAAACATCTATTCATTGATATTTATGATATTAGCAGGATGTCAATACTTGAATGTTTGTTGCTCATCAGCGTCGGAACGACTGAATGGATCGATTTGAAATTTGAAACACAGATAGTTTATAGTCTGGAGTAGCAAATAAGCTACTTACTAATAACTAAAAACATGCATAGTTCCTCTGGCAATAATAATAAACAAGCTGTTACCCGCAAATTTGTCCGCATAGAATCTGAGATGTGGTATGTGTAGAAATTGACTGTTTTATTCAAATTTCAAATTTAAACAAGCAACAGCTGCTCTTGACGGGAGAAAGGCGACTTCCCGGACCCTTGGGTTCAAATACCACGCGCACCACTGTATAAGACATATGCGTAATGCCGCTAAATAAAAAACCGTGAAGAAAAACATCGCAAGGAAACCGACATGTACCTGGAATCTTTCAGTCATGTGTCATCCACCAACACGCACTGAACCAAGGTAGTGGATTATGACCTTGACTCTCTCCTTGCGAGAGAAGGCCCCGAGTCCCAGTAGTGGGAACATTTAGCGGGCTGCTAATCCTGCAAAATTTTAACTTAATCCGTTGGACCGTGGAACGGTTGATTAATAATATTAGAAACTATATTTTTTCCGAATTAATAAGGACCTAAGGATTCTATGTAATATTTCACACTATAAAATACACAGAAAAGTGCAAAGTTTAATTAACTATAACATCGGAATGGCTTATTCACAGATTTGGTTGAAATTTGTAACACAGATACTTTTAAGTCTGGCATTGAACATTACCTAACTACTTTTCAACCCAAAAAAGTGCACAATTTTTTAGGGAACAAATATTTACCGTAACATGGGAACTAAACATAAACTCACGACGCGGTGGTTCTTTTGATTTTAAAGGCGAGACCGTAATGAATGTAAACCAAAACCCAAAACGTAAACATTATCTTGGGAGACACAATAAACTATAGCAACTTAGAAATTCATGAATTGTTATTTAACTACATAGGCAAATGTTGCGCCTATCCTACCTACTTACTAACCAATCGACGATACTCTACTACAAAGAACATGGTATCGCGTAAGTGTAAAAAAAATTCGGTGGCGGCGCTGGCGCCCCTATTGTCTTGGCGCCTGTGTGCGCCGCACACTTCGCACACAGGGGCGGCTCGGCCCTGAGTCTCATCGATTATGTGAAGAGGCTAAGCCATTGCTGTGGCTGCAAAGGGTCTGCAAAATTATGTAAGTGTCCTCTCAAAGGTGCGAAGGTACTTCAATTTTGAATAGTTGCTTACATTATATCAAGCACAGATTCGCTCCTGTATGGAGTACTGTTCGCACCTTTGGGATGGAACGGCCAAGTTGAGCTGGAGGCTCTGAAATCGACCGAGAGACGTGCCAAAAGGATCATAGGTAGCAATACTCTTGTGAGAAAAAGACTGCAGAGTCTTGAACATCGCCGAAAAGTGCTGGCCTTTCGGTTGTTTATCGGATACACTTCGGAGAATGTGCGACTGATTCGCATGACCTAATACCAACTTGTCCTTTTTTCTATCGGAATGCTCGTAGCTCGAAAAAGCGACATCGTTTCATGGTTGATGTTCCAAAGACACGAACGAAGATATTTGACTCTACTTTTGTGATAAGAATGTCTAGGCTGTGGAATACGTTTTTTGAGTGGGTTTTCCCCGATGGTTACAATCTTTGTGTCTTCAAATCGCGAGTGAAGCGTTTTTTTCTAGGTAAACACGCACCATCGTAGACCGCATCGTCGCTTAACATCAGGCGAGATGGCGGTCAAGTTTAAAAACCTATAAAAGTTTTTAAAAAATCTATCAACATCATTATCAATTATGCGTCAAATTTCAGGGGCTGGTTCATGTACTGGCGCGACTGGCGAGCGTTGGAGCGTGCGGCGCGCCGGTTCCGGGCGACGAAGGCCCGAGGACGGTTGGCGGCGCGCGCGCAGCACATACCCCTGCTCAGCCTTGACGAGGTGGAGTTCGAAGACATCATGCAGGAGATATGTCAGGTAAGACTTGTAACGAGGATATCAATCAATCAATCAAGTATTGCATTATAATACAAAGCTGACAACATCAGTTCCAAAGAAACCATACGAAACATCTGCTTGCAACATCTGGACTGACTTCTGGATGAGAGGATATGATGTCGGTTTCGAAGACACCATGCAAGACATTTGCAAGATAACTTTGTTAATACTGACTTAAAAGACTTTTAACAACCTGGTTAAGATCATTTTCAAAGGCATTATGCAAGAAATCTGCTAGATAAGACTTTTAATAGCCTGAATAACTCAAAATTCAAAGAAATTAAGCACAAAATTTCTCAGGTAAGACTCCGACAAGAGAAGTGGATGACACCGATTTCGAAGGCATCGCGAAAAGAAATCTGTTATGACATCGCTTTGAAAGATGTTGAGTAAAATATCTATAGCTGATGATTTGATCGATTTCGAAGACAAGCAAGAGAACTCTAATGTGAGACTTATAATCTGTCTAGTCTGAAAGATATCGATTTAAAAGACATTACTCAAAGATGTCTGCCCGCTGAGACTTTTGATAACCCGTATGATGAGATTGATTAAGTCGAGATAATGTATGAGATCTGCGTTTAAATTCATTATCTAGACGAACACAGTATCGAAGATATCATATGAAAGAAGCTTTCGAATATAACTTCTGATAGCCTGGATAACACTGATTTCAAAGACAAAATGCAAAGAACTCTGTCATGAAATCAAATTCGAAGATGTTATGCAAGATATCTGCAAATATAGCAAGATACCAAGTAAGACTTCTGATAGCCTGAATGAGATCCATTTTGAAGCGATTACACAAGAGACTTATTTATCCGGAGAGATTTTTGATAGCCTACCGTGAGATTAATTTCAAAGACATCGTACAAGAGATTTGTTTTAAAAATAAAGTAGCCAAGTGCGAGTTGGACTCGCCCATGAAGGGTTCCGTTCCAGCAAGTAACATAATATACATAGTATACATAGTTCTTGTAGTTCGTTGTAACTTTGATCGAAGTTTTAATAATAGTGTATTTATGACGTACTAAAAAAAAACTACTCATCAGATCGAGTTCAAACTAATTTTCGTTGGTAGTTTTCATGGTAATGTACATCATATATTTTTTTTAGTTTTTTCATTCTCTTACTTTAGAAGTTAGAGGGGGGGGGACACACATTTTAGCACTTTGGAAGCGTGTCTCGCGCAAGTTATTCAGTGTAGACAAAAATTATATTAGAAACCTCAACATCATTTTTTAACACCTATCGATAGACACCCCACACGTATAAGTTTGATGAAAAAAAAAATTTTGAGCTTCAGTTCTCAGTATGGGGGGCACCCCTAATTTTTGTTTTTTTTAAAAACTTTTGTAAAAATCTTAATGCGGTTCACAGAATACATCTACTTACCAAGTTTCAACAGTGTAGTTCTCATAGTTTCGGCAAAAAGTGGCTGTGACATACGGACGGACAGACAGACAGACAGACAGACAGACAGACAGACAGACATGACGAATCTATAAGGGTTCCGTTTTTACGTTTTACGGAACCCTAAAAATGGATATAATTAACATTCCAGATAATAAGTTTTTGTAAGAAACCTGTTGATTATCTGAAGTCTCTATAAACTCATTAGGTACTGTAGTAAGGCAATTTGCTACTATGTAGTTATGATAAATATGCGCGGTGCTGCGTGCCAAACCTAAATTAGAATTCCTTAGTGGGTTAGCTTTTTCAGCCTTTATATAGGTAGTAGGTATTTCGCACCTTGAACCTGCTGACGTTTAGGTATTTATAATTGAAATATAACCGTTTAAAAATTAAAGTTTTGTAGTGTTTTGAGCAACAGCGATGTTAATTTGGACCAGCCTTAGGCAGGCAGGCATGTAAAAATTTGTTCCTTGCCCTTGTCATTTGCCAAATTTGGTTTGCCGAATGACCATATTAAATTACAATGGGTCTTGATTTAATTTCTAATGAGATCTCGAGGTTACACCAGAACTTATTGCAACAACGTAGCACCAAGTATAGACTGTACCTATCGTTTGACACATTACTTTTTGTAGAATTCTATTATTTATAATATTATGTTCAGTGTCCGCCTGGGGAAGTATCACACTTTTGTCATTTATTCTACCGTCAAGCAGTAATGTACTACTATTATTGAATTCCGGTTATGGCTCGGAAATGAATTATATTATGTCTCTGGGAAACGAGCACATTGCAGTGCTGGGTAGCGGTTTAATTATTCAAGTTTAAATGGTTGTTCAGGCTGTTTGCCGCTGTGCTGTTTTGAACAAACGTGTGCCTTGCCATTGGGCGTATATTTTACTTGCTTGTGCCATCACTCTATGTTACAAAAAAAAACTATTTTTGCGGTAAGATAACTTACAAAGATGTAGTATTTTCACAGGAAGACACAGCAAAAGAGTAAAATATTTTTTATACTAGGAGCGACCCGTGTAGTCCCCGTTATATGTTCTCTCGATTTGTTCGACATCTGTGTTCCATTTTTAACCAGATCTGTTCCAACCACTCGGGTTCCGACGTTCCAACATGATTGGGCATCCAAACATGCAAATATTAACTTTGATAATATATTTGTTATAATAAAATAGTTGTTAAAATTTCCAGGCGGTATGTCACGTGGAGCAGCGAGCGCTGGTCGTGCTGGCCTTCCTGTGCGAGGTGTGCGCGCGCGCCGTGCGCGTGGGCGGGTGGTGTCGCGCGGCGGACTGGGCGGCCAAGCATGTGGCCAAGTGCGCCACGCCCTGGGCCATCCGGCACGGGGGATGGGTGAGTGGCTTCTGTTTACTCGGTGGTTTGGTGCCTAAAACTTGGCCAACGGTGTAGCTAAATGTGAGTTATCAGGCACGGGGGATGAGTGAGTGGCTTCTGTATGTACGGTAGGTTGGAGGATGGCTGGTGGCCAAGCATGTAGCCAAGTACGCCACGCCTTGTGTCATCAAGCGCGGGGGTTGGGTGAGTGGCTTCTGTCTATACAGTGGGTTGATGTTTCACTGACGGCCAAGCATGTAATCAAGTACGCCACACCCTGGGCCATACGGCACGGGGGATGAGTGAGTGGGTTCTATTTGCGGTGGTTTGATGCCTGAAAGTAGCTCAAGGGTGTAGTCAAGTGCGCGACGCTCTGCGTTATCAGGGACGGCGGATGGGTGAGTGGCTTCTGTTTATGCGGTGGTTTGGTGTCTGAAAGATGGCCAAGGATATAGTCAAGTAGCCAAGAGCGCCACACCTTTAGTCATCGTACGTAACGGGTACGGAAGAATGGTGCGTAGCTATACTTACGATGCGATGGTACTATGCAGCACGGGGATGGGCAAACGTTTCGTGGTCACGAATAGATTCGTGTTCACAGGATTAACACCCGTGTTATGCACACAATACGAGTTGAAATCGAGTAAGTTTAAAAACTATAACATAACATTTTAATAGTATTGAGCATAAATTTAAGATTTTCCGTTCCAGAGTGCAGTCGTAGATAAAGCTGGAGGCCCAAGGAGAGACGAAGCGACATTCCTGGCTGGCGCGGCGGTGGCGGCCTTGCTCGCATTCTGGATATTCTGTCGCTCGCGCCTGCGCCACGCCCTCCTCTAAAACTACTCTACTTATTGAACCGGGCACTTATTTGTAAAAGCGCCATCTATTGGCGTGAGCATGGAAGCTAGACTTCGAAGTTGGCGGTGTTGGAAATTTTAAACCTGTGATGGAAACTGGCCGGATCCAGTTTGAGGGTCGAGATATTTGGATGTAGTTTTCTATGTGTGTAGTTTATCTGGTCTGACAATTTATTATGGACCATTGTTGAGTATTGTTTTGACTTTTTTGAGAAATATTTTATGGTAAATAATATATATATATATATACAGGGTTACTGATAATCAGCCTGCATCCGTTTAAGGGCATGCTCTGTATATTTAAACAAACAACTTTTGTTCTACAACTTTCGTTAAAACTTAATAGATAACCCAAAAAAAAATTGTATTTGTTGCCCTTTTTTGTACTGTTTAGCGACTTTTTAGTGTTTATTCACTTCGGTACATCATTTTTTGCGCGTTAAAGAGCGTACGCGCTCTTGTTACGAACTGTTACGAAGAGTTCGATACTTGTAGCCCGTGCAAATGCACTTTTTATTTATTTTGTAAAATAAAAAAAAAACATATTTTTTTTAAAACTGTAGAACAAAAGTTGACGTATTGAATGTACCCAACATCCCCTTAAAAGGATGCAGGTTGATTATCAATAACCCTGTATATTATATTTCAAACGTTCGTGTTGTATATTCATGAACACCAGATGCATAACAATGAATAACTACGATTTTAAGAAACATGATCAATGAACTTATTTATTTCCCCAATGAAATTAGTTAAAAAATAGCTACGGACGTTTTTTATTTCTAGAGGATAAGGAGGAGGATAGTGCTTTGATTTAAGAACTATTTTACAATATATGAGCAAAGCTCTTTAAATTTTACTGTAATTATTCGTGTTTTCTCTATGAGTATGTGTAGTATTGGTTAATGTCTTAAAGTAGATTGTGTTTCTCTATCTTGTTTAATTAAGTTTACGTAAACTTAGTTGTAAGTTGTCGAATGACTCAATAAAAGTGTCTATTTTACTGGAAATCTTAATTTTTTCATTGGATAGTTACTTTTTTTCATTAACTACTGAAATAGTTTCGAATTTTAGTCTGTTATTATTACCACCGTCAAAATCAGCCCATACTCATCCACAACCGGGATCAAGTCTCTCCGATAATACGCCTCTTGGTCCGAAACTTGACTTTAAGTCTCCACACCACACCAGCTGGTTATCGTATATATCTCTGGGTGACGAGCGCAGTGCAATGCTAGTATAATTTGGACTGACTGTCAATTGACTGTTATAATTTGGACTCGCCATGTTCCAATAGCTGCGTGTCACTGGGCTGCTATGGGTAGGGATGTTGCTTACCATCAGGCACATTACCAGCTCGTCTTGTTGCTCCATACTATATAAAAAACTAAATAAAATTGGCAGTCATAGGAACTGCCGATACAAGTATAAACTTATAATTCTGGATTTGATAGCTTTGGAAACTACGCGGGTGACACCAGAGGGCGTGGCCATTTGGGCATGGTCCCGAGTTTACCCGAAGATTTCTTATCATTCCCGAACGTGATGCTAGAATTCAATTCACAGCCCACGAAAAACTTGTGTGTGGTACACCAATAGAAGATTTCACATCAAAATCATCAATTAAGAGGTATTCTATGGCAGGTTGACCAGAAAAAGTTTTTCAAACCTTTAACTGCGTAAATTGACCTACCTGAGGCATGTTCTTATATATGACATGTTTGAGCTGTTGGATCTCATAATGATGGATCCCATTCCCATTATGTGGACCACAGATATCTAAATAATAAGGATCCACAGAAATCTAAAGAAATCTAAATAATAAGGATCCACAGAAATCTAAAGAAACCTAAATAATAAGGATCCACAGAAATCTAAAGAATTCTAAATAATAAGGATCCACAGAAATCTTAAAAAATCTGAATAATAAGGATCCACAGAAATCTAAAGAAATCTAAATAATATTATTTAGATTTCTGTGGATGGGACGTTGTTAGGAAAAGGAAAGGTGGTAGCAGAAGGAAGTCCTGGTTACCGAACGTCCAAGAATTGACAGGCATTAGGAGAGCCACCGAACTCTTTCGCCTTGCCAGAGACAGTATCTTGGATGCTGTGCTGACTGCCAACGTGCACTAGTTGGAGAAACATATATAAATACAGTCAGATAATAGATAATTACAGCGCTTAGAGATATGACCCACCCAGATATCTAAGAAGATATCTGGGTGACGAGCGCAGTGCAGTGCTAGGTAATGATACAAATCATCGTGTTCCAATAACTGCGTGTAACTGTGCTTTTATGTGGCAGGCATGTTGCTTACCATCAGACACATGGCCTTTTCGTCTCGTCACTCTTTACTTTATTTTAAAAAAAGATCTAGGCTTCTCTGTATTGCAGCTTTGTAGTAGAGTCGAAGGGAGATAATTAATCGTAATGCTTGTAATGATGGAACATCTAATCTGGGACTTTCAAGCTTTGTAGTGCCAGAACTCTGTAAAGAGTCCTATAGTGTACTTGGTATTTTGATACTTCAACTGGGTTGATGCACATCGTTGTAGCCTAGTTGTACTCAAGAAGCCATGGGTTATAATATAGAGACGAGATTGACGAGACGAGCATAACGTGCGCATCATGTTAAACAACAACACCTGTCCGCAGCAGCACAGTGCAACACATCTAGTTGTACTCACGGTAAAGCATTGAACTGTACTCCTCACCTAGAGACTGAAACTTTGCCCTGTAATTTCTCTGGAAATACTGCCCTTCACATTGGAATACACTAATGTTTGCACATTATTGCTAAGCGGTTAAATAATTTGTAAAAATGTGATACTTCTTCAGGCAAACTACAAAAAGTCCTAGCACCACTTCCACATAATGTGCATGTATTGTATTTCAATAGTTGCATGCCATTGTGCTGTTATGTGCAGGTATATTGCTCACCATCAAGCACATGACCTGCTTTTCTCGTCACTCTATGATATTTAAAAAAATGTTCGAAAAATAATTAAATTGAATAAACAATAGTAATTTGGATTTGATAAAACAAGCCTCTTCCCGGATTTGAATTGGCTAGATTTACTTTCGAAAACAAACTATCGCCACAGTGTCAAGATAGACTTTGCTATCATTGCTATGCTGGAAATATAGGTCTACTGCCTAACGCTCCTGTTCTGCTTTCGGTTTTCGCCGATGTAAGCAGACAACTTTACTACTTACATCTGCTTTCAGTTCCGCTGTTTACGGAAAGCAGACGTAATTGTCTGCTTTGACATGGCTTTAATGATGTTACAAATGAAAGCATAGCAGAAAGATTAAAATTTAGGCGGTTGACCTGCCGAACTGAAAGTAGATGTAGTTGTCTGCTTTCATCGGCGAAAGCCGAAAGCAGAAAGCAGGAGAGTTAGACGTTAGACCTGAGGGTCGAAAAAAGTATACGAAATCACATTTCACTCACTATTTTATATTTTTTATTGTAATTTTTCATAATACCGTCGACAGCCGAGGCGTAGTCACGCCGATTAATTCCTTATACACCAAAATCAATAAACACTAATAAAACAAATATTTATAAATATCTGCTCGCAATAAACTAGTAAAATTCAAAACTATCACAATTTGTAAATCGTCAACAATCATTAAAAGCTTTGATAAGAGCAACAATTATTTTATAGCAAAATTTACACGATACGAAAGGATTAGAACAACGACCAGAAATTTGGTGTTTTGGTTAAATTAATTCTATTTATATCCATTGTGATACCTTGGACCTAGTGGCGCAGTGGTGAGGATGTCCGATTTCACCAGCGTGCGGTCCGAAGTTCGACCTCGCTTGCACCTTTGAGTTTGTATCCACAGATTTACAAATATGTAACACCAACTGTTTTAATAGTGACGGGAAACATGAAGAACACAGCATGTTCCAAGAATGACACCTTTCGAGGGCTATCTACCAAATTTTACTTTTCACCATGCTGGGGGTTGAAATTTTGGACATGTTTCATACAACACTATTACCCAAAACCAAGCAAAGCTTTTTCTATGGGAATCAGCTAGACGATAAAATCAATGTTTTTATTTAATGTAAATACAATGGATCTATATAATTACTTTGATTCTTTTGAGAGGCTTCCGAGCATATTAGCTCTACACTTGCACTTATAGCCTTCAAAAAATAAAACTGCCATTTTGCCACTTGAAAAATACTTGCGAGAAATTCCATTATGTAATATTATTTATTGCAATTTATTTAACCTGCTAAATAGTATGTATTAATTTAAAACAGTTTAAGTAATCAAATGAAATTTAATTACCTATTCCTAAATAAAATATATGAATATAAATTAAATTAACGAATTGCTCGTTTAAAGGTATAAGAAAGATAATAATTATGTTATGTTTATGTAATTAGTTATTATTTTAATGTTCATTTCAGCGTCGTTCTAGCGTTTGTTCTAGCGTCTTCTTCAAATGTCAAAACGGCCATTTTTATTTTTGACAAGTTCTTTTCTTCGTGTCAATCAAGTGTCGATAAACAACTATAGGTATATGCATTTGTTAACGTTTTCTTCTTCATTACTGTAATAGGTATCACAATATTTCCAAAACACCACATTTAAGGAGAAATCATAACTAGTACAAAGACACTAGTAATACTGTTAAAACATTCCGAAATTACAATAATGCGACGCAAGAGAATCCGACAAATGCTTCCCTCCGTTTTCTTTTTACTCGATAGGTACAACATGATGAAAATGCCTAAAACTTATCTACAGTTTAAAATTAATAACATTTTTTTAATTATTTTTGACTTAATTTGTAATATCACTATTAACAACCTACGCTGCTATCCCGATTTCGATATTATTTGTACCTTCAATAGATTGCTTGTTTTATTTATTTTAATTTTTGTTTAATATAATATATATACATAGTATTGACACACTAAAAATATCAACAAAGAGAATCACCAATAAACTTTAAAACTAGTACGACAGTTGACTTATTGCTCAAAATGTTATCTTCTCGGCAACCTCATATTTGATTATTTTGAGTACATTTCTTTCTCACACTCCCCTCTTCCTTTCATTTGATTTGAATTAATTTTCTTTACTACAGACTTACTAGACATTATATCATTTTTTGTTTTTATTAAAATTTCTATATGATTATTTTTTTCTTTCAATTATCTTTTGGTGAAATATAGTACTCAAATACTTAATAATAATAGGTATGGGTTTAAACACCATCTTGCCTGATGTTATGCATGGTCTACACTAGATGTAAAGTTATAACATTATACCACACACTGTTTTCGACATACGTTCAAATTACACTTCAGCATTGTATTGCATCACCAACATATCCATACCACCAGCAAATTCCTTAAATGATAAGTTTCTGCTAGATAACTGAAACTTCCGCTGTAAACTCTCTAAAGGTAATATCAATTAACTACTACTTAATTTTTGTCCTTTTCACATTTTCTCTTTATCCTTCTTTCTCCTAAAATGTATATTTTTAAACATTTGTTTGCGGAATATAAGTATACACATATGGCGGCATATTAGAAGAATAGTGACGAATCAGATATTTGACACTGACATATGTATGTAAATTGATGACAATATAAATATCCATTTGTAGATATATATTGATATAATGTCAGGTCTTTCTCCATACATGAGGACTATGACGATACGATACAGATATTAAAATTGAAATGAATGTCTCATTAAAATCAACTTGTTGCAATATACATTTGGTAATGTTATTTTATTCTAAGCATTTTTAATTGTCTTCGCGCTAGACAATTCTGGACAGACTACACCACACAGCTTTAGTGCAGAAGTTTTTCATAAAACATTACGTTATATGTAAATTTATCGAAATCGAGAGATCGCAGCAATAAACATAATGGATGACTATAATATATACTAACGTTACTTTCTTGATCGCGTCCATTTTAAAGCTGAATTCCACGGAGACACAACTGTATATACTTCCCTAATCAAACATCAATATTACTATGGTGTTCGTATTTACATAGATCGCGGTCAAGAAAGTAACGAACTAGTTTTTTATCATCAGCGATAATTTTTATAATTTATATATTTTATATAAAAACCATCACTCTAGTAACAATCTACCTGGATATTTTATAATGTATTTCAATTTATTTGTAAACACTTTTTCAATGATAGCGTTAAGCCTAGACTTAGACTACGAAGAAGTATTAAAAGACGTATTATAAGAGGTATCGATGATGTCGATACCGAAATATTTAACTTTCAAAAGAACTACTTAGTAGTAACGAAGAATTTGAAATTTAATGAGAACTAGCTCGGCTTGTGCTATTTGGTACTGAACAAATGCAATTTTAATGTAACTACGTGGTATGACATGCAAGAAGGCGAATTCGAATCGTGAAGACATGCAAAGTTAACGGAAGCAAAATTTTAATTTCTGTAGTAACTTTACATACAATCTTGCTTCCATCAACTTTGCCGAAAAGTATATAAATACTTAAGAACCGTATACCGGTCCAAAACCTACCTCAACTATGTATATAAACAATATGGAAGGATGATAATTTACAAACTCTAAATTACATTTTACAAGAGATAGATAGAAATAACTAGTGTACAATATAAGTATTTATAAATAGCGTATAGGTTCGCGTTTTATGCATTACATACTAACGCGTAGTATTTGGTGCTTTTGATATATTAAATACACATAGTAAGAGATTAATATTTATAGCACTACTTCCTAGCTTTATAACATTATTCGCTTAGAGTACAATTCATTCGAATCTTATAAGTACTTCTATAGAATGGCCACTACATTACAGTTCAATATTGAATTAGATTGAAATATTCAAATGAAAATTGTTATTGAATATTAAGAAGAAGTTGTAGATGAGAATATTGAAACTGCGGGTAGTGGCACCGCTAAGCGAACTACAGAAGGCTCAAATCCAAGCTTACAAATACAGACACTATGCAGTTGAAGATATGAACGTCTAGTTTTACAAATACGTCATAAGCATGCTCTTATCACAGATTATGACCTAGTCGAGTGCGGTACCTACCGATATGTTGTTTATTTGTCTCGATAACATTCGTAATGCATGCGACATTGTATCACAAAATGGTAAGGATGAAACTGCGGCATTCACTTAGAATACGGATGTGTTTCAGTTTTATAAACTGACAGATAGCTATTCTAATAATTCACATATACGTTTTTAAATTCAATCAAAATATTTGATTACTAACAAATAATTTTTGACACAACACAAAGATAAGAAAAATTAAAAGTAGAAATGAAAATAATTTGACTGTAAAATAAGAAAACTACAAGAGTTAATGATACAATTATTCTGTGTATAAATACGTATGCGTGTAGACCTGTGACGGACCACACTCGCAGCATTCTATAAATCCTTATACAATATTATATTTACTTCAATTATTTAATTGGTGTTGATTTGGTAAAAACATTGTTATATCCATATATTTGGAACTGCTAATACACAATTTTGATCAACGATGACTGCACTGAATTATTTTATGATAAAAATAAATTAAAACGATAAGATTTGTCTCGTGAAACAAATTGGGATCTAATACCAAGTTAGAGCGAATCTAGGATTCGCCATTCCACTTGTGCGCGTTCATATATTGTTAGAATCATCAGATTAGTTACTTCATGTTTGAGCGATACGACAATGTTTTTTTTGTCAAAGCTTATCATACAAATATAATATTTTAACTATCTATTCTAGTCTATTTATTGCTATGTCATATAGGCGGGTTATTAATATAAAAACTCGAGGGTGATCAATTGGAGATACGAATATTAATTTGTATTAAATATTTTCTTTTTCAGCTACGTAACATTTGAAGGAATAGGTCAAAATTTTGCGATAACATTATAAAAATCGAAGAACAAAACTATGGACGGTAATAATAGATGTTCAAATTCATCATATATTTTTGAATTGACTGAACCGTACCAGTTAAATTTAAAGTTATGAAACGAAAGGTAGAGAGACTTACAATTTACACAATAAGTTTTGAAGAATTGACTATTATCCTACGAAGCCTTTATAGTATTTGATAAAATATCAGTATCGTCAGTGATATATAGAAGAGCAAAGAAGGAGTTGATAGTTTTCACAATAAGGTTATTTTTCCACGAAGACAGTGTAAAACTAGTCACTATACTTAGACCGCAGAGCGGGACGAATGCGCTCTACGCAAGAAGTTCCTTCCCCACTATTTCTTAATAGCATATTAACTATATTATGCAAGATTACGGTCTTCCGTAATCTTGCATAATATATTCTTGTAGTACGACAAACTTTGTTTCTGTAAAAATATCGAAGCTAAATGTTATAGTTCGTACGAACTTTTAGGCACATTTTCTGTAGTATGTATATTAAAAAACTGCATTTGCCCCGCTCCCGTTTCGCTTACGACCTCTACTTGTGTATTTACATTCCTTTCATTTTTATTAGTTTGTGCTGAGACAACAACCTCATACATTGAACCACGGCAATGCAACACCAACATGGACTGCAGGTCAGATAGACCAAAATCAAATCCAAAATCAACGCACGCGTCACTACCATCTTAACTATAAAATCAAACGAATTAATATTTACAAAAATAGATACGACATCGTCAACACATACTCTAATATATCTATTATTGAACTTATTAATAAACTTCTTCAAAGCGCCATCAAGTTTTAATGAACAACTAACATTCATATAAATAACTACAGTCTCTATTGATGGCTAAATATATATTATAATTTTAAATACAAAACTTTGTATGTCTGTTTATACAATTCGAAGTCTTATATTTAATTTGTAAGAAGCTTCGTCGTCATTTATTGCATTTCATTATAAGAATCTATTAGTCATTATTTTGTTTTCTATTTCATCTTGGTTATTACTTATGCGTATTGGTGCTTAATTAAGTCTCTCTTATACATTTTACACACTTGTTACAAGCTTTACAATATCAAAACATCTAAAGTAAATTCTATTCGGCAAATCAATCACAACATAATGTTGGTATATCTTTGAGCAATGTATTTTACATTTTGTATTGTGCTACAACATTCAAACAACTGAATCCAAAACAAATCGACAATCAGCTACAACTCTTGTACCTTACACTTCTCTACAATATTATCCATTATTATCATCAGACATTATTGGAATAGTTTCAATTGTTATTCGTAAGAATTATACAAATTACTTTATATATCATCGGTTTTTTTATTTGACTCTACGGCAGTTCTTGTTATTTGTAATTAGTCAAGTATTGCAGCAAACTTATCGAAAACAATTATCAAATTCCATCGAAATTCGAGGTATCAATTTAAAAATTGTATGGAGTTTGATATTTATTTATCGATAATTTATTGATCGATAAATGTATTTATCGATAAGTTAACTTTTAAGATCTTTTGTATCTTTAAGTGTACAAATCTCAGTGATGTTCAGGGCAGTGTAAGTATCCATATTCGAGTCCTAAGCTGACTGCGACGAATACGAAATACAGTAAGAACATGGTGAATCCGAGACCTCTGTTCATCTTCCACCTGAAGCAGGCGATGCTCAGTATCACGAAGATAAGCATGGCGAAGAGGAGGACGATGCTGCAGATCATTCCTTTGGAGTTGACCTGAACTGGCTCTCCGTTGATCAGTCCATATAGTAGCCATGGCAACGGCAAACTGGAACGTAAACAAATCATCGTATATAACATAAGTAGTCACTAAATGTTCCCACTGCTACTGCAAGTGTTCACCTTCTCTCGTAAGGAGAGCGTCAAGATCATCCACCACACTGGCCTAGTGCGGGTTGGGGGATAATAAATAAATAAATAATCGTTTATTGACAATAATTTACATCGTGCTATAATAAAGATTATTACTAAATTACAACTGTAACAAGAGGCATTTATTTTTAAATTTAAATTTATTTTGAGACTGACTGGTAACCACTAGTTAGGGTTCCGTAAAACGTAAAAACGGAACCCTTATAGATTCGTCATGTCTGTCTGTCTGTCTGTCTGTCCGTCCGTATGTCACAGCCACTTTTTGCCGAAACTATGAGGACTACACTGTTGAAACTTGGTATGTAGATGTATTCTGTGAATCGCATTAAGATTTTTACAAAAAAAAAAAACATTAGGGTTGCCCCTCATACTAAGAACTGAAACTCAAAATTTTTTTTTCATCAAACCTACACGTATGGGGTGTCTATAGATAGCTCTTTAAAAATGATGTTAAGGTTTCTAATATAGTTTTTGTCTACACTGAACAATTTGCGCGAGAGACACTTCCAAAGTGGTAAAACTTCTAAAGTAAGAGAATGAAAAATCTAAAAAAAATATATGATGTACGTTACCATGTAAACTACTAACGAAAATTAGTTTGAACTCGATCTGATGAGTAGTTTTTTTTTAGTACGTCATAAATACACTATTATTAAAACTTCGATCAAAGTTACAATGAACTACAAGAACTATGTGTACTATGTATATTATGTTACTTGCTGCAACGGAACCCTTCATGGGCGAGTCCAACTCGCACTTGACCACTTTATTTTTGAAAAACTGTGCTTCAGGTACCAGTGTCCTCCGTAGTGTAAAAAGAAGAGACTATGAGATTACACTATACACATTTACTAATAAAGTTTAGCAATTAATTTTACAATTATTTATTTAATTATATACAAAATAACACATCAAAAGATTATTGGAACGTCTCAGTTTCCTCATGATGTTTTCCTTCATCGTTAAAGACAGCGGTGATGATGAATTTGAATACACACATTGTAGTATTATATTCCATATCCATAGCCAATTGTAGGCAACTGGACTTCCATAATGGGCTTTCCCAGCTTAAGTTTCGACCTAATGTTATAATGAAAAGGAAACCTAATTTGTGTCCATCATTTCATAACAATAGCCGATTATATCAATCCCGAACTACCTTTACAAGTTCATAAAACGGTAATAGCTACGAATACAATACACATTAAAAAGAGCAATTAACAAGGTGAAGGCACTCCGTAAACTATGTAAAAATAAAGGATTTTTTACAATAAATCCGTGCTGCCTAATTATAAAGAACCCACTTCAGGGTGAGTTTAAACATTTTTATGGGAGTTGGCATTTTGTTCGACCCGATATTTGGGGCAAGGCCTCGCGCCGAATTAGGCTGATAAATATCAAACTGTTACTTTTAGGGTTCCGCGCTTGACAGGGAAAATGGAACCTCTGAATAGAGGGAGCCGAACGGAACCGGATAAGTCAGGGATAACTTTGTCGTTTGCCTCAACGGATTATAGTAGGTACAGGTGATACGAGTGCGTACATTCTGCTTTGTTCAGCTAAATAGTTTAGAATTTTATTTGTTTAGTACGAGTACGTACATCTTTCTTCTTTATTTTGATAAATCTAAACTAATATTATACAGCTGAAGGTTTTTTGTTTGAACGCGCTAATCTACTAACTAATGGACCGATTTCCAAAATTATTTCTCCGTCGGAAATGTATAGATAGCGCGCGAGTTGAATGCAGAGCTTAGGAATGCGGAGTGCTGTGACCGCGACAGTGACAGCACTATACACTGCAGGCGCGTGAGGTGGGGCGTGCGGATAGCGGGGGGAGATGCTCCCGCTCTTTACCTCAGACCCCTACTGCATTCAACTCGCGCGTTATCTATACGTGATCCCTGAGTGCCATAGGTTACATATTATTATGTACGACGGTCAAAGCCGGGGCGGATAGCTACTACTATTAGTATTTTGTTTGCTTATTTCAAGTATGTAAGTACATTGTACATCTATCTGATTTGGTTCACAAAAGAACTAATAATTTCGTAATGATTGGTTTAAATTATGATTCTATAATTTGAGATATCTGGTTACTTTTTTTTTATACGGTAGTTTATGGGTTTTTAAGACATGCACTGTACTGTGGCAAGGGTAGAAAACGTAGGATACCAATTAACCTAAACAAATGAACTATCCAGAGTGTAAAAGAGTCCTCTGTAAGTAGTTAGCAAAATTGACATTTCAAATATAAAAAAAAAAAACATTATCGCTTTGCACAAATTTGTGTATTAAAAATATAAATATAGAAATTGACTCGACACTTTATGAATGTAAACAAACTAAAATAAATTGGATTAAAACTCTAAATTGTAAAGAATAAAAGTATATTGGGATCATTCTAATTAGACCATCAGGTAGATTATGGTAAAATATTGGACACGTACTTTTTGTTTTACCAAATTATTAAAAATCTACGAAGATATAGATTATCAAGCTTCTGGAGTAGGGGATTGTGACGTCACGTCTACATAAAAATGGTGTATAGATGTGATGTCACTGGAAACTTCTAAGTACTATTACATCTAGACTGACCTCGTGGTTTAGTGGGTAGTAGCTCTGTCTGCGAAGCCGAGGGTCGTGGGTTCGATTCCCACCCAGTGCAAATATTTGTGTTATGAATTCAAATGTTTGCACTGTGTTTCGGTGTTTCTATTTATAATAAGTATGTATTTAAAACTATATAAGTATTATATCAGCTATCTGGCCGCCATAGTACAAGCTTTGCTTAGTTTGGGGTCAGATGGTGTTGTGGGTGAATTGTCCACCAATATTTATATTATTTATCATCAAACTTCTGGAGTGGGGGGTTGCACGTCACGTCTACATAAAAATCGTGTATAGACGTGTCGTCACTCGAAACCTCTAAGTACTATTATATCTATCTATAACGCTGCATCTTCGTTATTTTTTTTTGAAACCAAAGAAGAATACGTGAACAACATTTTTTAATAATCTAACTTGCCGACTAATTATCTTTTCTAGTCACTGTGCCTATATATTATTCTGATGTGATTATAATATGGAACCGTAAACAATAGAGTGTAGCCACGCTTGGCTGGTTATATTTTCTGGGTAAGTTTTACCCCGGTACGAAGAAGGGTGGCTCGCGTTACGACTAATAATAATAACACTAAGGTCGTGCTTGTAACAGGTTAAGGTGATGTTACAACGAGGAGAATAAATTGAAAATACTTTTTGGAACGAAGTTTCTTATGAGAGGCTTGCAGGAGATAGGGGTTTTGCTGTTTGTCCAAACTGAAAAAAATGTGAGAATAAACCCGTAAGAATATATGTAACAGAAGTAATGCGTAAAAAGTCTTTACGCGTCTATTCTGCTCGTGATTGCCTGTGACCAGATTTAGCGTGTAAAAGAGTGTTACCAACTTTATTTTTCAGATGATCGTACCGTAAATAATTAAACTAAACATTTATTTTGATTGAAAATTGTGTTGCTTCTATATCATCCCAAGAAACTTCGCTCCTACCTGGTGTCCCATTACACCACATATTTTTTAGAGTAGGTACCCATCAAGGGAAGTACCATGGTACCCATGAAGGGAAGTGGCTGGCTTCAGTTGCCCCTACTACCTGAATTGCTCCAACTATATAAGTTGCAAATAATTGTTTCACTGTTTTTTGTTTGTTTCCTGACTTCGTGGTCAAAATAATTTAGGGTAAAGAATTGTCTTTATGTCTTCCAAGGTATATATGCCACGTTTGCCCAGAAGGCACGTTTTCACTCTACGGCTTTTAAGATTCCTAGGAGTGTAGAAACAGTGCTTCTGGCAGAAAATTTAATTTTAATCATCAGTATCTCATTCGATTTTTCACATTTAACGTTTTGTGCACAGACGATGAAAATCTTTCACAAAAGGATGGAACGACTTGCCAATCCTATTTGGATATCCCAGCTAGACCTGGCCATCTTAAGTATAACGAACAGGAGTACCTATTAAGGTGTAGGTAACATAAGGTCGTGCAAGTACGAGTATCGTGCACACTCCCCAAAGAGCAGGTTATAAAATAAAAGTGAGACATGCAAGTTTAAGTGGGCCCTGTGCACATTCCATATTAGACTGTATCGTCGCTTTATATAAAGCTGTTGGTCAAATGCAAAATCTCGATAAAAAAAAACTTCATTAAATCTATATCTATAAAAATCAATGCCACTTTTTGTTGTTATTGAACTCCTCCTAAACGGCTGGACCGATTTGAATTATTTTTTTTGTATACGTTTGGGTAGGGCCCTGGAAGGTTTAGATTCACAAATTAGCCCGGCAGATGGCGCTGCAGTTGATATCTAAGTTATTATTCGAGCGAAGCCGGAGCGGGCCGCTAGTACTGAATAAATGTTGTTGTACGTGTAAAGACGCCTTAGCTACCTTGAGCGAAATAGATAAAAAAATTGTTCTTTGTAGATTATTATCGGCCACATCATACAAATCTTCAACTAAAATGTGTTTAAACACCGAATTCGTTTCGTTTCAAACTGTTTGTTTGTAATCTTTATTCCTATTTCCACTTCTTCTTCGTGTCGATGATGTTTCTTCTTACTTGCTATTGTTTTTGTTTCCTTAATACCTATTTTGTAACTATACCTACTATCTAAACCTAATTTTTTTTTGTTTTTTTTTTAATTTATGATATTTTTTTTATTTTTTTTGTGTTTTGTTTTTTTTTCTAAGAAAATTAAATTTACGTATTGTAATTTTTACTGTTGGCGCTGAAAAGTGCCTTTTTGTTTGGCGCTGATAAGTGCCGTTTCGGGGCTCTGATAAGAGCCGTTGTGTTTGGGTCCTGAAAAGGACCGTTAGACATAATCGTTGTAGAAGGATTAGTCAGTCTGCACCGAAATGCTGACTGTCCAGGGTGGGCCGGGTGTAAACGCAATCACAGTTACCGATCAAAATAACACCGCACGGGGAGGCTCTTTCCACTAATATTGGATATTTTAGCTATCCCAGTTACTATTGCTCTTTAAACGAAAAGGTCATGTTAATAGACGGTTTTTGCTAGCCTGGCTGTTCTATCTATACTTACTAATATCCCTAAAGCTGAATAGGTTTATTTGTTTGAACGCGTTAATCTCAGGAACTATTAGACCGAATTTAATCATTCTTTCTCCGTTAGATATAGATAGATAGATACTCTTTATTGTACACATCAAAAGAAAACAGATATACAGACAAAGAAAAACAATAATAGCTAGTGCCACAACAGATATGTACGTGGTCCCTGAGTAATATCTGTAGTAATAAGTAATAAGTGGCTAAACTTCGTTTAGTTTGGGGCGAGATGGTGTTTTGTGAGGAATTAAATTTAAATGAATGAAAACGTTTTTAACTGAACGTTTAAGTCAGTGTTTGATAATAATTAACCCGTGAGATGATTAACGAAATGGTTCGTTTGCGTGAATCGTACATGACTGAATTAAATTATCGTGTACAACTCTCAACCCGGGCTACACCGCGGAACGCAGCTAGTAATAAATATTGTAAATATAAATATTATAAATATTGGTGGACAATTCACACACAACACCATCTGACCCCAAACTAAGCAAAGCTTGTATGATGGCGGCCAAACAGCTGATATAATACTTATATAGTTTTAAATACATACTTATCATACATAGAAACACCCAGACACAGTGCAAACATTTGAATTCATGACACAAATATTTGCACTGAGTGGGGATCGAACCCACGACCCTCGGCTTCGCAGGCAGAGCTACTAACCACTAAGCCACGAAGTCAGTCAGTAATCTATATCTACTATTTAAAAAAAAACACCGTTGCATATGTACGTAATCCCTGAGTGCTATAGACGACATAATATTATGTAACACGGGAAAAGCTGGGACGGGCCGCGAGGAAATGTATGAGGATAATACAGCGCAGCTAGGATTAAGGTGCGTCCCCCAGCAAAACAAGTTTTTTGTCCAGTTTTAAGAGCTATCTACTCATTAGTCACAACAAATATCAACTGGTAAAAATACATTAAATTTCTACAACTTTTTGGCTTCAAAATGGTAGTTTTATTTTTTTGTTAATGAACTTATTGTTTAAATAATCGCCTCACAACGAAACCATGAAAAAATTAAATAATTGGAGTTATCATGCATCTCCTCAAAAATCTCAAAATCGTCCATTATTTTGATTTTGTACTTACACCAACGGATAGACAATTCTATTACGAATATTTTGGTAGTTTTATTTTTTTCAAAAGACCAAAATCTGATTTTATAAAGAGTTTATTCTAAAATTTGAGCGTAAAACAGCGACAAATCCTACTGTTTCTCTCTTGCTCTTTCTTGCGGTGTGCGATAAGGTAAGAAATACTCAAGGTCATTTGCTCAGGGTACGCCCTTAAATGGCTAATCCTTCATAGCAATGGTGCAGTACGTCCAATCGAAAGGGAATTATTGGTTTCTTCTAGGTAATCGCACTCAAATGAAAACCTTTTATCTATAAAAGAAAGCTTGCCCGAGTCAATAATTGGGAATGCTAAAAACCTGTCAAAAATAGTTCTAATTGCGGCAAAAGAGGTTTCATGTTTTTTTTTTATTACATTGATGAGCTTAAACCTCTCTACTTAGTCTGTGGCTTAAACCTGTCAATATCGACAATATACCAATGATACCAAAAAATTTTATTTATTTTTTTAATACGTATCTTTTGAAATTAGAAATTTTGTAGAAATTTTAGACGTGCGTAACATCAAATGATTTTAATTTGAAAAGAAAATCTATTATGGCGGTATGTTTCGGGTAATAGTATACTTGGGTGGGTTCCGAACCCACGACCCTCGGTTTCGCAGGCATACTTACTACCTACTATACGAGACCAGTCATAGACAACTCACGTGTGTTAGGGTTGGTCCAGTATGGTGACCAATGGTCGTGTACACGCACTTCACTTTGCGCATTTCCTAAGTCATAGTTATTTATTTATAAATTTACAATTTACACGTCAATTCATAAAAAAAATTAAAACAAAAGAAAGAGCAAACTAATTGTATACATTTTCAATCTTTGAAAAGCTGCACTGTGTTATAATAATTATCATTCAGAAAACTTTTAAGCATTATACGAGTATAATACGTTTTTATTATTCGTTTGTTTTATTCGAGTAGTGAAGGTGAGTGTTGACGTACGTCAATATAAGGGGCCCCTTTTAAACCTACGCCCGAGTCACAAGTCTTGGGGTCTATTCGAGATTTCTCTCTCTGCCACACGATGGACCCGGCACCCGTACGGTGAATCCATGGAATGCTAAGAAGTACGTCTCGTCTCATTGTATTGACCCATGTCAATTTTATATCCTTGAAAAATACCGCCAGATGCGGCTAAAAGTTAAGTCTGTTTGTTTGTAAATCAACAAACCAGCGAGAGCACGAATATTCTGAAGCACAAGCTTAGGCTTAGTTCGGATATTCGAAGCTCAAAATTTTCATGTAGCGACTTCAGACAATTTGTAACTCTCAGCTTCTAAAATCCTAAGGCTACTCTGTAACAAACTTCTTACTGTGTGAATAAATGAATTATTATAAGTCCGGCCACATCACTTGTGAGCTACGCGTGAATTAATCAAAAATGTAAAACAACTACGTCAGCTTTCATGCAAAAGCAGCCCACTAAACGTTCCCACTGCTGAAACTCGGGGCCTTCTCTCGCAAGAATAGTCAAGGCCTTACTCCATCACGCTGGTCAAGTGTGGGCTGTTGAATGGCACATGGGTTCGAAAGATTATAGGTACAGGACGTCCTACTTAACGAACTACAGGACGAGGAAGCTTGTACTACTTAAGTAATGGCGCTAACTTGAAACGGTGAAACCTGGACGTCTACTCTCTTTCCACGAAAACGTAACTTCGAAATAAACTCGCGATTTTCCAACTCCGATTCTACTTCGATCCTTCGTTTTGTCCGTTTAAATCTTCTAAGCCTACTCTAATTACAGTATGCTTAGAACATTTAAACGTAAAACAATGTTGTATTGGACGAAACGAAGTAGAACGAGAGCAGTAAAGTCACGAGTTTTTTTTCGAAATTACGTTTTCGTAGAAAGAGAGTAGACGTCCAGGTTTCCTTCACCGTTTCAAGTTAGCGCCATTACTTAAGTAGTACAAGCTTTGTTTGCTTAGTTTGGGGTCAGATGGTGTTGTGTGTGAAACGTCCACCAATATTTATATTTATTTAAATTACGCACAAACATGACTTCGAAAAGACTTTCTCCCGACTAACAAACTTTGCCGTAACTTCGTTTAATTTAGTTTTCATAGCGTCAGTTATTTTTGTATTAAGAGTAATACATTTCTAGGTTTATGTAACTATTAAGGCACGTGCTGAAATTAGCGTGTGATGTAATTAATTGTTTTAAACGTTACACTTCGCCAGGTTTATAGCCTTCAAGATTTAATTAACATTGTGTTTTGATGTCGTGATTGATGGCTACAGCTGTACTTAAGTAGGTACAGCTGTTAATACTAAATACTTAGGTATAACTCCGCAGTTTGACCTGATGTAGGTGTAATACTGGTTCGTGCTGAATTTTTGTACTAAACCATAATACAAACTAGTCAGTTACTAAAACGAACATTTTTAATATGAGAATTAAGCATAAACAGCACTTGAGGTTCTTACTGCTGTGATTTAGGCCTTTTTTCATAAGCACAGAGTGAGTGAGTGGCCCTAATCCACTTTTATGGCCAAATTCATATTGGTACATAACCTGACTTGATAAGTGTAAGTCCTCAAAATATGTTATCTTTTTTGGAACATGCCAGTTCTCTCATTATACGATTTTTTGCTTAAAAAAATACAAATAACTGGTAAATAATGCATTCTTTGCTCTTGGCATATAATATTGAACTTTGGTATATTTATTAGTTTCCGTTCTCGTTAGTTTCAGTTTCCTGTTATTAAAGAATATGTGCTATTTCAGACATTCCAACTGTTCCCAAATTTCAACCCGATCCATTCAGTCTTTCAAACGTGATTGAGCAACAAAGATCCAAACTTCTCATTTGTGATATTAGTATTAGGATCACTGATCATGATACGACGTGTCGATGATTTCAGATTATTTTTAAGTTTTCCATATTTTTATATGTGAAATACCGTTTATAATATTAAAGTGTTAGAAATAAAGTATTAAGCAAGTATATCACACTCAGTATTAACTTTTTGAATATATTTGTAGAGTTCTGCACTTGATATTATACATATATATCCGTCATTTATGTTGTAGAGCTGTGTAATACTTGTTCTTTTCAGTACTTACTAGCAGTTTTATTTCTGTTTTTGTTTTCGGCTCCATAAGTAGGTTCTACTGTGCAAAGAATGATAAATTGTACATTTAAAGAATCCCAACAAATCCGGGCGTGTTTTGTTTCTTTGCTCGCACCACAAATCTCCCCGAAGGACTTTTGTCTACCTACCAAGTAGGGATGTTGTAGAACTACAAGTCCGGTTCCGAAAAGTTGGAATTGACTGAGATGAACTTCTTGATCCGACTTCAGAATTTGAGTTGAATCTACATTTTTTTACTGGGCTCGTTAGTTGGTACAAAGCCTACACGTGCGACCGGAAATCGGAAGAACAATTTCCACTCAGAGAAGATATAGAACGTCGTTTACAAATAATTATCCTCTTCCTTCCGAATTTGTGGAGTTATGTTTGTTTTTAATGTGTACTAAAAATACGTGAAGGTTTGTCGCTTTCTATCGGGCGCCTGTCTAGTAATTATTATTATCGTTTAAAAATAACAAAAGATACTTGGTCCCTTTGATATAGCTTCTGCATTTTTGCGTGCATGTGTGAAACTGATCATTCTATCACTAGCTAAATCTTCGTACAGCTTATACAATAAAAAATGGCAGTTACTAATTACCAATTTATAAATAAAATTGAAATAACAGCCTAAACAATATAATACAATCTAAGGCAACGTCGAAAAAAGTTTCGCAAAAATGTAGATGAAAAGATCGGAGCTCTTTCATTCGATTCCAGTTCCGATAGCGATCTCGGTCGCATCCCTACGACCGCGCAACATTTGCCGCAAACGGCCGATTTGTCATGGAAATAAAAGCTTCAGAACCTTAACTCACTGTATTTATTGCTCTAGACGATGTGTTTTGTATTGATATCGCAACACAGGTGGAAGGGGGTGGGAGATATCATTATTATACGTCATCTATACATGCCATTCTATTATTATTACAGAGAAAATGTGGTTATACCGAGAAACGGGTGCCTATTAAAACGCATAATTTTTTGTCCTCAATTTACTTTGTCATAATAAATGTAGCATAATGTATAGTGTCATAATGCAACTTTAGCATAATAATTTTTTGGCGTTATTTTTATTTTTAATTTATTTTATTAATTTTTATGTTTTAAGCATAACAATCTATTGTACTATATTTAATACGACTATTGATGAGCTCAAGGGAGGTCCTGAGTGAAGCAAGCCATGCGAGGTCAAGCGTAGCGAAGGGGGGATTAGTCCTAAAAACGTTATGCTTACTTAAATTAGTACAAAAAATGTTATGCTACCACACATATAGACCCCCGAGAAACAACACGATACAGATGCGAATATAAATCACTTTATTAGTATCTACTATACCTATTAGAAACTATATTAGAGACGATACCCATCTACTATATTAGACACGAGTAATAGGTACTATAGAAGCGTGAACATCCAATTTCACAAATATGACGTCGAGCCCCGACTGCTCCTTTGAGTATTGATGTAGTATCTGGAATTGCACACTCCGCTTTTTAAAAGAAAATAAAACCATCTATATATTTCTTGGAAGAGACTTTCAGCGAGAAGGCCGCCTGGTTTTTTTACTTGTTTTCTTTGTATGTGTATATGTTCTTGTTTTGGTGTGAACAATCTATACTTCTTATGGAAGAGGTTATTTGTTTGAACGCGCTAACCTCAGGAACTACTTGTCCGATTGAAAAATATATTTCTCCGTTGGATATGAGTCGTGGACGTGGTTCCTGAGTGCTATGGGTTATACATCATGTCCAACGGGCGAAGCCGGGGTAGAAAGCTTGTATATCATATCTACAATTTTCAGAATATTTATGCTATACAAATGTACCATAATATTTATCGCTACAATGCATATGAACCACCAGGACACCTACATAAATATGTAGGATGATAGAAGGGTATAAAATAATAAGATTCAGCACCTATGCCATCACTTGTAAGCTGTCCAACAGAGTGCAGGCGAAGAGAGGGGGTTGCAACTCTCGATCATTTCTCCTTGTCGCATGATTTTTGTACGGCGTTGCGGAATAATGGATTAAAAGAGGTATTGAAACTGTATGGCATCAATGCCGTAGATAATCAAATGACCAAATTTACCCTGAAAATCGTCGGCTTGATTTTTTTTTACATAAATAACGATTAAAAAAACGAGAGTTGTACAGGGAGGCCGCTGTTCCTTCAGTACGACAGTTGTCTAGCCAAAAAGCAGTACTAACAATTCACAGGTCTCTGAAGGGTTCGAGTCAGCTCGCAGAGGTGGCATCGAGAAGGGTTTTTAAACTACCAGTTTGCGATGTTAGATCTACTTTTGCTGCCAGACATCCTAAATATCTGCTTTCACGAATCTATAATGAAACTGTCAAGGCAATGGGAGACCATTCATCAAGTGTGAACGGTTCACGAAAGTTCGCATGTGGCTAAACTCTTTGTCGTATTCGGATACGGAAAACTTTATCACTCGGATACGTTCGGTGTTGTGATTGGTCACTATTATAATCTGTCTCTGTTTGAGGCTTCAGTTTGTGATTGGAAACAGGCTGGCACTCGTTTGATTTCGACTTAGTTGGACTTTTTTGTCGTCTATCTCTCTGCCACTTACTACGAACTCACCCTCAAAAACACACACGGACACACCCTCACTCACACACTAACACACATCCTTCCTCACACTACACTATATCTACTTCTGGAACTGGGATTAGGCCAAAATAACATTTTTGATACCCCTACTGTGTTTTTGCTTTCGCTCCCTGTCTTCCACAGCACGGGCTACCGAGCCTAGTGTAGGGCCGAAGGCTAAGTCTGAGAACATGTAATCTAATTTCTTGTAACTCTAATTAAGCATATTTGTAATCTGTTCCGATTGATGTTTCTTGGTACCTAATAAAAATTTGTATTTGTAATTGTATTATAAAAAGACAAGTTTAAATAAAATACTGTACAATTGAGAGCCTTTTCTTTTATCGAAGTCGGTTTAAATATTTGGCAGTCCTAATCTGAAGTAACGGATATATCGACAAAATTTATGAGATGAACGTTGAACTCTCTGGGGTTTTATTTGGCTGTAGATAAAACCCACGCGAACAAAAGAGAATTCAAATTAATAATTTCCTCTCACTTACACTTACCTACTAAGTAGGTTAAACAAGAGAGTTATACTCTTGTGACCCATTGTTAAGATTTATTTACTTGCTTTGTATTTTTAGGGTTAAAACTCAAAGGGTAAAAACGGGACTCTATTATTGAGACTTAGCTGTCCGTCCCTCCGTCCGTCTATCACCAGACTGTATCTCAAGAACGGTGATAGCTAGACACTTAAATTTTTCACAGATGATGTATTTCTACTAGGTACGTCTCTGTTTATCTCACGATGTTTTGCTTCATCGCTTTTAAGTTAGTGCCATTACTCATATGACTTTGAAAAGACAGTGGTGCGTATTGGATTCGAATCAGGATCGGCAGTCGTTGTTTTAAATGTTTCCACGACTAGACCAGCCGTGACTTTGTAAGTCGGATTATCGGGACAATACTGTACATGTAAGCTATCATACTGCCCTAACTCTTTATAACAAATCCTATACACATAACGAGTATATTGTTGACCCGAAACCAGCAAGAAATCTGGAAACCCTCTATTTGCTTACGGCACACAAAGCCAATCCTTTTCTTGGATTCGACCAATACGGAGAACCAACTCCATGACCGCCGAAAAGTAGCGCTACTGTAGGAAATACAAATCACACGGAATAACGCTTAAAAAGCTGTGAAAGAAAGTATAGTTCAAATTTTTCGTCATCTCACTCGAATGTTGGCGCAGATTTTATTTGGATCAATATCTACCACTGAATGTATTTCTTATGTTTTTTGTGGTAAGGTTGAAAATATCGCAAACTTTATTTTATATTCTTTCAGTTTTCGTACGGCTTTGGAGTGACGTTTTCGAGATATGTTTGATTTATTGAAAACCTAGCAGTATTCCGCTGTTTCACCCGCGTAGTTCCCAATTTATTATTGTTTATGATAAAAGTAAACTGTGGGTTATTCCAGACTATTTTATAAGTATGTACCAAATTTCATCTATAATTTTAGCGTGTATGAATAACAAACATCCACACATACTCACAAAGCAACTTAACGCAACATTATGCAATGTACCACAACTCAACGTAACGTAACGAAACGCTTTGCAACGTAACGCAACTTATCGCAAAGTAACGTAACGCTACGCAGCGCTACGCTACGCAACGCTACGAAACGCCAAGTAAACCGCGCAAGGTAAGGCAACATAATGCAACGGAACGCTACGTGATATCACGGAGTCTCACACGCAACGTCTCACAACGTTATGTATGTGTCGCAGCCGGATTGCATAGTCCGCCGTATTACATTACGGCTAGCCGTTTTGAAAAGCAGAGCCGTTTTGTAAAGCGGCGCTTTAACGATTAGCCGGATTGAATGCGGGTGATTAAAAAACAGCCGGAATGTATTCGACGCCATACGTCATTCAACACGGCTAGCCATAATGTAATATGGCGAGAGATTGGCCGCCTCTTTGAACATTTTTAGCTCCGATTCTTAACACTCATGGCGCTGCCTGACATAACAATAGCTATGGCGTTGAATACAGTAGTGTACTTACGGCGAAAGTGACGGCATAGTTCTGAATCTTATTACTTTACACCCTTCTATCATCCTACATACATATAGATATCCTGGTGGTTCATATGACCCGTAAATCTTGTTCACGGGACTGTAGCCTACTAGGTCATGTTTTTAGATCGTGAACGCAATGAGTAGCAAAACCAAGGTTGATGGTGTCATGGGGACCGGGGTCAGGGTGATCGCGATACCCTCGCGGGAAGTAAGGGAATAGAACGGGCAAATGTGAAAGGTTGGAGGGTTACATTTCTGCGCAACGCAACTTAAGACAACGTAACGTAATATAACGCAATGGAACGTAACATACGTAACGTAACTTAACGCAACGGAACGTAACATAACGCAACACAACGTTACGTAACGCAACATAACGTAATACATCGTAATGTAGAGCAACGAAACGGAATGCAACGTATAACTCATTAATTAATATTACTTCAAAAGTCGTTAATATACCATAAGAACTAATAAAGTTTGACAAGACAAATTGTGAAAGTTACAAACCACGACATAGTATAAAACAAAATCACTTCCGGCGTTCTGTCCGTCCCTATATTAGACTACAGACCCGTGAACAAAATCTATAGGTCAAATGAACCACCAGGAGACCTACGTGGGATGATGGTAAAATAATAAGATTCAGCACTATGCCGTCACTTGTAAGCTGTCCAATTGAGTGCAGTTGAAGAGGGGGGGTTGCAACCCTCGATCATTTCTCCTTGTCGCATGATTTTTGTACGGCATTCGAAATAATGAATTAGAAGAGGTATAATTATGCTACCTGTCGAAAATTGGTCGTAAACTCAGATTCAGAACAAACAAACAATGCAGGCCTTTATTTTGCTCAGCGAATAAGTATCGCCATTCAACGTGGCAACGGGGCCAGCATTTTGGGCACGATTCCCACTGGCACTGGTCTTTTAGATTAAGTTCGTGTACATTTTGTAAATAAATATATTTAAATGTAGTTGTATATATAATTGATACTTCTTAATCCTATGTTATTTTAAAATTACATAATACTACACCTTTAAAAAAAAAAAAAAAAATTACGCATCCTTAAAAGAATGAGACATGCTGTCACGGACTTCAGCCCACGTCAGCACAGGCAACGAAAACTATCAAAATATAATATTTTATCACGTTTTTAATTTTCATTCATGCTCCGCTCCTATTGATAGTATAGCGTTATGTTATGTAGCCTTCCTTGATAATTGTACTACCCAACATAAAATATTATTCGTGGGCAGAGCCTTTATTAACAAAACTAAAATACAATGAGAACTACACTACGCTACATACCTAACAACTACTTACATTAAGCACACCTGAATTATCCATAGACCAATGAAGGTCTACAGATAATCATGATGTTCAAAAAAAAAAAAAAAATTAATGAAATTTTTTTTTTTCAATTCGAACCAGAAGTTCCTGAGATTGTCACGTTCAAACAAACAAACTCTTCAGCTTTATAATATTAGTATAGAAGTATAGATTGATACTGCTAGTGTAGAAACAAGTAAGGCCTACTGTCCACGCACGCGTCTTTTGTCGAATGCATGCATCCTACGAACAAACGCAAGACGTGCGGCTGTAGTGTCGTTGTCGTTTCGTGGACACAGACTTCATTATTTGTACGCAAGATGCAAGCATTCGTCTTGCATCCGACAATTGTCGAAATCGTGCGGATGTCGTGCAGCTACGTGGACAATTGGCCTAAAGTAAAATACTCCAAAACAAAATTCAATTCCAGTAAATTCCACAACATATTTCAAACTCAATCCAACAATGAATTCTAGCTCACTTTATTCTACAAAGAGCATTCCTTATAGTAAGTAATTAAAAATATTTCCACGTTTTAAAATCCGCCATCCGCCATTCTAGATATAAATTGACTTTGCAACGAATGCCTTTTGATAAACATCACAAAGAATGGTGTGCTATCGTAGTCCAAGAAATAAATCAAGTACAAAATAGGGATGTTAACACTAATCATAAATTAATGTTTAAAGTTAAATTTAATTTTATTTTTTTAATGTATAGGATAGTTTGTATTAATAGAATATCGAAAATCACATTTTTATAATTTAATATTACGTTGTAAATTTATTATAAATGATTTTAGATGATATATTTTTAATGTTTTGTCACGTGACTGGAAACCAGGGATGTAACGGAGGTCATTTTATCGGAACCGAAGGCGGAGTCGGGGTTTTTAAATTTGATTATCGGTGTCGGAACAGAAGTCGGAGGCATAGGGAGAATCACATGTGGTGGCAGAAGTGACTTTTTTATTAGGGGATAAATATTTTTTTTATTAAACACGTGAGCACGATAAACATTGACGGGAAATTGATTTAAGGGGTTGGGGGTTTCGTATTTTCATTTACTTTTCACCATGGGGTTATCTCAAATATTTATACACCTTACCTCCGATTTAAGCCTCCGGTTTAAAAGTTTCGGAGCCGAAGTCGGAACCGAAGGTGTAATAATAATCGGAAGTTTCGACTTATCGGAGTCGGAGTCGATGCTCCGTAACATCCCTGCTGGAAACACCAATATGACGTTACTAACCGCAAAACAAACTGTCGAAGACTGACTAGACTGTTTACTTCCCTCCATTTTTATTATAGTTTGAGATCTTAGCGACGTTAAGTTCTTAAGATCGTTAAGTTACGGCTGGTCTAGTCGGGAGAACGGCACCTGCCGATCCGGACACCTCGGGTTCAAACCCCACACGTACACTGTTTAGATTTTGATTATTGCGAGTGCGAGTGAGTGCGAGACTTCACTTCGCAAGTTACTACACACTCGCTCTAATCAATCGGTGTCCACACGTGTTTGCTACTAATCACTAAACACCTGAACTAATCACTCGCACTCGCACTAATCAAAATGCAAACAGGCCGAAGCTATTTAGCCGTAAAGTTCGAGTACTAAGACTCCTTGCTGAGTCTGCCTGGGGAAGTACCTAGCATTTTATAGTTATTTTACCGCCAAGAGATAATGTGCATACATAACCGTGTACCGGTTTGAACGCTATAGTTTCCAACGAAAATACAGGACAAAGAGATAAATAGACTCTTAGAGCGGAATCCAGAGCTAGGGAGTGAATTCGACTCTTTTTGTTTAAAATTACTCTGAAAAGCAGTGTTTGTGCAGTTATTGGAAATTGGGTTGGTTACCGTCAAATGCATGTTTTTCTCAACTTATCACTATAAACAGAAGAAATGTTTGTTTTTGTCACGTCGGTCATAACCTAATACGAACTACGCTGTGCTATCTGTGTTGTAAGTTACACATAGCTGAATCCAACACTGCTGAATGCACACATATGCTCGTATCGTATATACGTTTCTTTGTATCTAACACTGTGCTGTTATGTCACAGACGGAGTAGAGATGTGTTAAGGGTAGGAGGTTGACAACCATCAGGTGACATCTTGCCCCGCCTTTTTGTATTTTATAAAATGAAAAAAAATGCAGTCATTAAGAACTACCGATAGGTGTGTGGATAGACCGAAGTTACGGTGGTCTAGTCGGGAGAACGGCGGCTGCCGATCCGGAGACCCGGGTTCAAACCCCACACGCACCACTGTCTTTTCGAAGTCATGTGCGTAATGCCGCTAACTTAAAACGGTGAAGGAAAACATCGTGAGGAAACCGACATGTACCAAGAATCTTTCGAAGTCATGTGTCATCCGCCAACCCGCACTGGGCCAGCGTGGTGGATTATGGCCTTAACTCTCTCCTTGCGAGAGAAGGCCCCGAGTCCCAGCAGTGGGAACGTTTAGTGGGCTGTTGATGATGATGATGATGATAGACGTGAAAACTTTTAACTTAGAATTTTACAATACGCCACCTGTATAGCTACATATACCCTTACTGCTATTAAGCATGTCAATGATGCGAGGTCACAATATTATACCCAACCAAAAAGTGGGTAACGCGCATGTCCCCACCGCTCGGACGTTACGACGCGACGCTATGCCTCTACAATAGCATATCAGTCTCGCGAAACCATAAAGCCGCCTATACACACTGGCCCAGTGGAGGCCAACGCGAGCGTTGACAAAACGGCACAAGAAGAGTGGTAGCATCCACACACCGGCCGAGCGCAGGCCAACGCGAGCGCCGACAACACGGGACATGGCGAGTGGTAGCATCCACACACTGACCGAGTGCAGGCCTATACGAGCTACGAGCGCCTTTGTTTTGTGCACAAAAACCGACACCGGTCACGAGAGACGAGTCGAGGCAAGAGAGCCCTATACACACTGGCCACTTGCCGTCACTCGGCCAGCTAGGCGAGCGACGGCGAGTGATCAAAAGTCATGACAAAACGACCCCCACACACTGGCGTTGGCCTGCACTCGGCCATTATGTATAGGGGGCATACGATTTTGCTGGACTAAAAAGTACCAAAGAAACGCCACGTCAAAAATGAATTTAAAAATATGCAAGCATTTGTCGTATAAACCTTGAGAGAACACAGCGAGTAGGTACAACAGCTGAACTTTTGCATGCTCGAAACGCCTGATGTTTCGTAATATCTGATTATTGATGGCCTATTTCCGCGCTACAGTGTGCCGGTTCGTCTGCGAAGGCCGCAACTGAAGCTTAATTACAGCGATCAATCGCGCACAAGGTCAGAAAGTATTGTTTCAAACTGTATACTATAGACGAACAGTTAACTGCATGTACAGAGTTACGGGGAAACAATACTACTAATATTAAAATTAACTAGCAGCGCCCCGCGGTGTTACCCGCGAAGTTCCCGTTGTTCCCGTTATTTTTCCGGGATAAAAAGTAGCCCATGTGTTCTTCCAGACTATAATCTATCTGTGTTCCAAATTTCAACCCGATCCGTCAGACGTTAGGACGTGATTGAGCAACAAACATCTAAACATCCAAATATCCAAACATCCATACATTGACATTTAGAGTTTTAGTAGGATTATTAATGTAAATGTTTGGATGTTTGTTGCTTAATCACGTCGTAACGTATGAACAGATCAGGCTGAAATTTGGAATACAGTTAGCTTATAATCTGGAAGAACACATAGGCCATATTATGTCTAAAACAAATTACAGGAACGGAAACTATGCGGGTGAAACCGTGGTACTATGCTAGTTTACTAATCCTATTAATGTTATAAATGCAATGAATGGATGTTTGGATGTTTGTTACTCAATTACGTCCTAACGTATTAACTGATCGGGCTGACATTTGGAACACAGATAGATTAGAGTCTGGAAGAACATATAGGCTACTTTTTCCCGGAAAAACAACGGGAACAACGGGAACGGGAACTACGCGGGTAACACTGCGGGGCGCTGCTAGTATTTCATCATTTACTAGCGGTCCGCCTCAGCTTCGCCCATCTATATCTATACTAATATTATAAAGCTGAAGAGTTTGTTTGTTTGTATGTTTGTTTGTGTGTTTGAACGCAAGGCTCTCTGGAACTACAGGTCCGAATTGAACGATTCTTTCTTTGTAGGATAGTCCATTTATCGAGGAAGGCTATAGGCTATTTAACATTACGCTACTATCAACAGGAGCCGAGCAGGAATGAAAAATGTAACAAAAACGGGAAAAAATATTGCTTTTTGAGAGCCTTCGTTGCGTGACAGCAAATGTCATATTTAAAAGGTTGCGTCATTAGAACCTAAAGTAACCGAATTTGTTCAAAATTTGAATTGGTACGATCGATTTTCGATAGATGGCGTAGCAACGCGCGCGCGTTCAGCTAGTACTACATATATAATACTAGCTGTACCCCGCGGTTTCACCCGCGTCTATTTGAGGAAAATCCATACTAAAACATCCATTGCTGGCCACTTTATTACGTTTTACGGAACCCTAAAAATACGTAAATAAGCAACAATGCATTGTTGTAGAACAAATTTGATTACTTCAAATGACACAAACTTCAAATGTAGACACGCGCCGTCACAGACTTCAACGACCAAAGAGAATTTAAATTCACGGAACTAAAGCTCTCGAAGAGAAATATTTTTCCCCGTTTTCTTTACATTCTTCACTCATACTCCGTACCTATTGATAGTAGCGTAATGTTATATACCCTATAGCCTTCCTCGATAAATGGAGTATCCAACAAAAAAAGAATCTTTCCTATCGGTCCAGTAGTTTCCGAGATCCTAGCGTTCAAACAAACAAACAAACTCTTCAGCTTTATAATATTAGTATAGATGTATAGCCTATGGCACTCGAAAATTACGTGCATAACCAACGGTGAAATAATTGTTAAAATCAGTCCAGTAGTTCTTGAGATTAGCACGTTTAAACAAATAAAGTATTCAGTATAATAATATTAGTTTAATTAGATATTAAAAATGCGAAAATTTGTGCGTGTGTTTGGATTCTATGGATATTTGTTACTCATTATTGTAAAACTACTTTAAAAGATTGGCTGCTCAAACAAACTTATGAATCCACGGAAATGGTGCTTATCATTATGTCATGATTACATTAGTATCCTTTTTTGTTTTAAAAAATGTTTGTTGTAATTGTTTTTGTGAGCCTATTTTCATTTATTTTTTTATTTTATTTCTTGTCATTAAACAAAAACTTATCTTTTGTTAACTTTATGTGCACTATGTGCACATAAATTTGGCTTCATTATATTCTACAATTAATCTATACTAATATTATAAAGCTGAAGAGTTTGTTTGTTTGTTTGTTTGAACGCTAGGATCTCGAAAACTACTGGACCGATAGGAAAGATTCTTTTTTTGTTGGATACTCCATTTATCGAGGAAGGCTATAGGGTATATAACATTACGCTACTATCAATAGGTACGGAGTATGAGTGAAGAATGTAAAGAAAACGGGGAAAAATATTTCTCTTCGAGAGCTTTAGTTCCGTGAATTTAAATTCTCTTTGGTCGTTGAAGTCTGTGACGGCGCGTGTCTACATTTGAAGTTTGTGTCATTTGAAGTAATCAAATTTGTTCTACAACAATGCATTGTTGCTTATTTACGTATTTTTAGGGTTCCGTAAAACGTAATAAATTGGCCAGCAATGGATATTTTAGTATGGATTTTCCTCAAATAGACGCGGGTGAAACCGCGGGGCACAGCTAGTAATATATATTCTGTTTATTAAGTACTAGCTGAACGCGCGCGCGTTGCTACGCCATCTATCGAAAATTGGTCGTACCAATTCAAATTTTGTTCCAATTCAGTTACTTTAGGTTCCAATGACGTAACCTTTAACATATGACAAATGCTGTCACGCAACGAAAGCTCTCTAAAAGAAATATTTTTCCCCCGTTTTTGTTACATTTTTCATTAATGCTCGGCTGCTGTTGATAGTAGCGTAATGTTAAATACCCTATAGCCTTCCTCGATAAATTGACTATCCTACAAAGAAAGAATCTTTCAATTCGGACCAGTAGTTCCAGAGATCCTTGCGTTCAAACAAACAAACAAACAAACAAACAAACATACAAACAAACAAACAAACTTTTCAGCTTTATAATATTAAGTATAGATCATAGTTGATAAGTTCATGATTATTATAAATTATTAAATTAACTAGGTACCTATCCAGTTTTCGGCGGAGGGTATTGGTACGCCATCTCACAGGTTTTCCTAGTTTGGGTACCAATGCACTTCTACATGGATGAAGACGTAATAAAACTACATGTATACGAACTGTTTTTGTGACGTTTCTAAGCAAATAAATATTTCATTTCATTTCATTCACTCAAACACTACTGAAGGGATCTGGATGAAGATATAAAATGGTCTGAAATAACACATGGGCAAACTTTAATCCGGGAAATAACAGGAGCGTGAACTATGCGGATAAAACTGTGGAGTTTATGAAAAAACGCATGACATGATAAACCTAGAGTAGGTAGTTTAGTTTGGGTTAGTTTACAACGAACAAAGCGTTCCCGTAGCTCTGGCATATAAGCGTACGGACGAATCCTCCCAGGGTTTCGGTGGGTAGGCCACCACTGGTAGTGAGTCCCACATGTCCCCCTACTCCCCTAAATAGAATGGAATTCATATAGAATTTTCACTAGGCAAAAATGTTAGTTTGCAATCCAATGTTCGTAAATTATAAACTGGCAATATTTACTATTTAACAGTGACTTATCATGCAGTAAATGACGCTATGATTGGGATGAGGACTATATCAAAAAAAATATACCATTCTGGTTACATAGTCCGTCAGGTAAATAATGAAAAATAAGAGGCACGTATTTTTCGTTCAATCAAATTACGCACTAAAAATCGACAAAGACACAGTGGAAAATTATGATGTCACGTCTTCATAAAAATCGTAGAATGAAGTTTCGAGTGACGTGACGTCACTTGAAACTTCTAAGCACTGTATCTTCGTAATTTTTCGTTTGTGAAACAAATAAAAAAAATATGCTCTACATTTTTTGATAATCTAATTGCCGGAATTATTTGTTTTTTAGTCATCATGTCTATTATTATCATTCCTTTTTCAAAATATTTACCGAATAAAAAAAATATGTTAAAAAATATATAATACCCACTTAAAAGGAAGTGCACGTATCTCGGTAATTCCTGGCACAGATCCAACAGTAGTGGAGGTGTAGGGGGTGCAGGGGGGGGGGAAGAAAAGGCGGAATAGGGGGACTAAAGAGGCATTTTCGTTATTTAGAAATCCGCAGAGAGCAAGTCCTATTTAACTGGGCCAGGACAAGTTAGAGTTTAATTTAATTTTAAGCCTGAATAATGGAACGATGCATGTTTTGGGTAACGAGGACTGCAGGATAGAGATATGCTTAGACTGTGCCAACTGAGGGGTTGTTCCTTAGTGGGTTACACCATTTATGTCGTAAAGAAACAGACTCAGGAAAGAGCCAGAAATTCGTTATTTTTGTATTGTTGATAGGCTTGATCGATAAATCGCCTGATGTTAATCGACGATTTGATCTACGATGAAGTGCGTAATTTACTTAAATAACCACTTTCATTAATATTGTATCCTTTATGTTCTAGGTAAATAGTCTTCTATCGTTATATCAGTCGAGAGGGAACTGTTCGTATATCCAACTGATATTAAAGGTAAATGTGGAAGTGATTCAGCAACAAACACATCCAAACATTTGTATTTTTGTAATCAGGTTGCAATTTCGAACACAGATTACCTATAATCTGGAAAAGCACATAGGATATTTTTTACTGGGGCAAACATGGCCGAAAAATGTGGCAAACTGACCGTTTTGTGTTACCGCATTTCAGATTTACTACCTCTGTACAAAAAAAAACACATTTTGATGTAGCGAAAAATATTTAAATCTATGAGCGTATTAGCAAACTGAAGTGGTAATGGACCGGTCACATTTGTCGCAGACCCGATAACCGTTGGGGTAGACGGGTTTTGGAGTGGAGACCGCGAATCGGCAAGTGACGATATACGAAAGATGGCTGGTGGCAGTTGGAAACGTAAGACGAAGAAGAGGATCGGGCTGAGTGGCGTATATAGGAGAGGCCTATGTCCAGCAGTGGACGAACACAGGCTGATGATGATGATGATGATAATGGCACCCGTATCGCATTTCATAAATGGCTGAGATTAAAACACGAAAAACGGAAAACACAAGATTAACAGAATAATTAAGTACGGTATACAATATGAATAAAAATCACGCGCACCACTGTCTTTTCGAAGACATGTGCGTAATGACGCTAACTTAAAACGTTGAAGTAACACCTACACGAACACGTACCTAGAATCTTCCGAAGATATGTGTCATCCACCAACCCGCTCTGAGCTAGCGTGATGACCTTGACTCTTTCCTTGCAAGATAAAGCCCAGAGTCTCAGCAGTGGAAACATTTAGTGGGCTGTTTATGTGTTGCTTACCATCAGGCATTTGCCCTGCTCGTCTCATCATTCTTCACCATCATTATTAGCCGCAAGACGTCCACTGCTGAACATAGGCTTCCCCCTAGATTTCCACAACGAACGGTCCTGCAACCAGTGGTTTCCAGCGACCTTTGTGAGGTCATCTGTCCATCAACTAGTGGGAGGCTGTTCTTCACCCACCATACATAGAAAATTATTAATTCGTTGTTTATAAATATGTTGGATTTCTTTACTCACCCAACAGTAACATCAAAAATGTTACTCCCGACGGAGCTTGAGACGGCCATGTCTCCGAATCCCTTCCTCGCCACGATGACGGAGGTGATGAGGTCCGGCACCGACGTCCCCGCCGCCAACAGCGTCAGCCCCATCACCTCAGGGGGCACCCTCGCCGTCGCACCCGCCACGTTGGCCCACCACACCATCAAGTAAGAGAAAAATGCTATCCATACTATAGACCCTATAAATGTTATAGGGAATAGGTTCTTCCCTGAAAAACAAAAACATGATATATTAATAATTTAACAAAATGCATATAAATATATAATTTATTACAAAATGCATATTAAAGTTTTTTTTAAAGTTAAAACTTCTTGTAGACACACAGATTCTGTAGTGGTAGGACTCTTGGCAGAGTCCGCCTGGGGAAGGACCACACCTTTGCCAATTATTCTACCGCCAAGCAGTAATGTGCAAACATTACTGTGTTCCGGTTTGAAGGGCAATGTTTCCAGAGAAATTACAGGGCTTAGAGATATAACAACTTAGATCTCTGGGTGACGAGCGCAGTGCAGTGCTAGGTAATGATTTGGACTCTTCATGTTCCAATAGCTGCGTGTCACTGTGCTGTTATGTGGCAGGAATGTTGCTTACCATCAGGCACATGTCCTGCTCGTCCCGTCACTCTTTATTTAAAAATAAAAAATAAAAGATTTTTCGTGGGCTCTGAATGAAGCTCATCATCACGCTCGTAAGTGAAAGGAACGTTAGGGTGAACTTGGGACCGCCGAGTAAGCCAGAGCGAGAAAGCTAGCTGCTGCAGTTATTTCTTATTTTTGTTTTCACTTCTGCCGTGTGATCTTAGGCACACACATTTTATTTTTATTTTATAGAATACATTTTGTTGGAAAAAATTTAAAATCATGTAAAAAAATGTGAGTATGTAAAATCGAATGGTGACGTTCGCAAATCTAGCGGAAGCTGTGGTATTTCGTAGCTAGAACGTATAATTCAATGTCGTGAGGTCGAAAATCCAATCTCACCTGCACTTATCAGTATTTTTCAAGTGTAGATGTAAAACTTTATCTTGGTTGACGGTGAAGGGAGATATTGTGAAGAAACAGGCGAATGCCAAGACAGACGTCTTTCGAAGAAATGTTTGTGTAGTTCGCTGACCAGCATGCAGGCATTGTGGATTATGGCCTTGATTATCTCCTCGTGAAAGATGGCAGCTGGATGACATTTTTTTTTCTTATAGTCCATACTATAAGAAAAAAAACACAGGCACATGTCCTGCTGTGTGTAGTGCTGGTCTCGTAACTATGGAGTGACGAGACCAGCAGGACATGTGCCTGATGGTAAGCAACATGCCTGCCACATAACAGCGCAGTGACACGCAGCTATCGGAAAATTAAGAGTACAAATCATTGCCTGCAGCACTGCACTGCGCTCGTCACCCAGATATACATATTTATAAGTTTTATCTCTATGCCCTGTAATTTCACTGCAAACATTGCGCTTCAAACCGGATGGATAGAATCACTCTTAGTTGCACTTCATTTTCAAAACAAAATACACAAAGAAACTAAAAAGAAAAATTCATTCAAATCGGTTCAGCCGTTTAGGAGGAGTTCACTAACAACGAAAAGTGGCATTGATTTTTATATATATAGATAAACTCTCGAAATACACTGATTATAATAAAATCGATGAGAATCGAACAAATGTGTCCGACTATTGGGTCTACAAGTGGGTCCAGGAAGATTTATAAAAACAAACTAGCATATATATATATATATAGCCGCAATTTTGTCCGTGCAGAATTTGAAAAATGGCTATTGTAATAACGAACACAAACTGTTTTGCTATTCCAAAGTTTAATCTGAATGTGGACCAAATTACAATTCGATCCGGTCAGCTGTACTGTCGTGATTGAGCAACAAAGATCCAAACATTGACATTTATAAACATGAGATCAGTGACTTTATTCATGCGTTAGTTGGTTTGCCGATAGGTGAGTTGGTTATAAAACTAATGTGTTCATGTTAAAAATAGATTTTCGATCCTTCGCTGTTACTTTGGACGAGGAAATTGGGTTCAGTACCTGTGTTGAATATACCTATCTATGTGGGTATATCTAAAGGGTCTGCTTAAGCCATAAGCACCAACTTATGTATAGATGTGGATTTTTTTTAGTTATTCGACAGCCTTTTGTTGTATAAATGTATATAGATCGTATTATCATATATAAAACACGCATACTATGGAAATATTGTGCATTTTTTTTTATAATATCAGGTGACGGGGCAAACAAGACATGCGGCTGATGGTAAGCAACACGCCAGCCTAACGTGTATAATAATAGTACAGTGCAGTTAAGGGCAGGGCTAAGGGCTTATTACAAATTTTGAATATCGATACTTTATTTCTAATCAAAAGCCAAAAAAATAAGTTTCAAACTACTAGCTTCAAAAGTGACGAAAATGTAATGCAAATTTTCATCTCTTATTACAAGCACTTAAAATACATTATCCGCTTCAAAAAGTAGGCTACAGTCTTTCACAGGCTCTAAGCTATCTTTGTGCGTAGCATACTTAAGCATCGCAGTAAAATCAGCTCATTAATCTCCTCTGCTGGGACCTGGGACTTGTCTCGTAAGAACCTCTACCTATGATATATTTTAATGAATGAACTATCCATTGATTTATTATTTATTGACTACAATATTATTCATTAAGAACTTATCATTATTATGTAAATAACGTGACGTGTAACCCTTGCTTATTAATAAGTGAGTATATGAGCATTTAAGGAGAGATTCAAGGCCATAATCTAACACGCAAGCCTAGAGTGGATTGGTGCAGGTTAATTGACGTTGAAAGATTTTAGGAACATGCATGAATATGTATTCTCAAGATGTTTCCTTACATTACGCACAGGACTTTGAAAAAATACAGTGATGCGCGTAGGATTCAAGCCCCCTGGCTTGCCAGGGCTTGGGCTTGCAAGCCAGGGGCTTCTGATTGGCTGTTGCCTTTTTTTTTTACTGTTATAGGTTTATACTTGACCGCTATCTCGCCTGATGTTAAGCGACGATGCCCTCTCCCGCCTAGACCAGCGAAAACTTATCTCAGTGTCTAATTTCTTTTAAATCAGCTTAGGCGTGAATTGTACCAGGCCGACAGACTGATATACTTACTTTTACATGAATTAAACTTGTAGGGATTCAAAAATTCTCCCGAATGAAAAACTGAAAAGACCAATTCTATAACCCTAAAGCGTTTGTACTGCGTATAATATTGAATTTATTTTTAATACTCGAAAATACATAGATGGCCGTGATACTCGTCACTAATTTCAACTCCTACATGGGACACGGAATCTGTTCGGCATTAAAAGTAGCCTACCTTTTATCTCAGGCTCTAAGCTATCTGTGTACCTAATTTCATTTAAATCAGTTCAGTACTTAAGGCTCAAATCGTAACAGATATAGAAAGTTATTTTTGCATTTATAACATTTGTGAGGATTTAAAAGATTCTCCTGAATGAAAAACCGAAAAGGCCAATTCTATAACCCCGAAGCTTGCACTGCGTATTATATTGAATTTACTTATAGTACTCGAAAATTTATAGATGGCCGTGACACGAACCGTCGCCCCGTGTCACGCTGTCGAGGACAGCGCTTGATAATAATCGATAGAGAAGGAACTCATTTCTGATGCTTCAAAAACAAGGACCTTCGTTTCTATGGAGCTAAATTTGGGATACAAAGAACAAAATATAATTACGATAAGAGGTGCCGACTGTTGAGGGTCTGAGTGAGGTTTCATTGACAACCTTGATTCGTTCATTATTAAACAATTGTAATTGTAATGAATCATTGAGTATAAAAGTCGGTACGTTTTTGTAGTAAGTACCTATCTAATTTTATCTGCACTAAGAACTAATAGAATAGAAATAGGCTAATAGAAAGGTTAAATTAAAAAAATAAAGAAATATACATAAATAATATAAATAATATAAATAAAGAAAATATACATAAGAATAAATGGCACTCTTGGAACTATTCATTGTGTGTCAAAATACTAGAGTATAACAATTAAGAATTAGGATCATAGGTGGCGGGTTTATTGCTGAGAGCAATCACTTTCAGAAAACCAGCAACAAATTACACAAAACTTGCCCTATGAACATCGGATACTTGATATCTCACTTCTTTATATTTCTAGCACAGCTGGTGAAATACTGCTTATATCACCTTTCAGATAGCTTGATCTGCGGCTTTAGTGGACTGAACTTCATTGTGCGATTGTAGTTTGCACGAATCCTTCGTCCTTATCGGGCCTGGAAGTCGTTTAGCTGTTGGACTCCGTTCTATGATCGTCTTTGGCCAACGGTGATCCGTCCTCCGACAAACGTGTCTTGTCCAAAGTCCAATCTCATTTTAGGTATACTGTAAGACGTCTGCAATCTTGGCTTAGGTCAGTGTTGTATTTTGAAGTAAACAATTTTTTAGTCTAAGACTACAGGCCCGTGAACAAAATGTACAGGTCAATTGAACCACTAGGAGACCTATATAGGATGATAGAAGGGTATAAAGTAATAAGATTCAGCACTATGCCGTCACTTGTAAGCTGTCCAACTGAGTACAGTCGAAGAAGTCTCGTCACCCAGATATCTAAGATGAGAAATATGGCGAATGAGAAGATACTGCGACGCTAATTGGTAGAAAATATGTAGAGAACAAGAGCAGGACGTTTTTGGTGATGGTATTTTGATGAAACAATGATAGTTTTCTGGTCTATCCACTAAAAAATATATTAACATAATCTAGCATGAAGTACTGATGTTGCGCCTGATTGTACATGTCCCGTCAGACATTATGATTATCGGACATTACACATAAAAGACATTTTGAAATTCAGTCATTATGGGAAAAGGTCATTTTGAGATTTGTTCATTACGGTTTTAGTACAATATAACATTCAGTCCAAATGGACCGCAACTCACGTTCTGTTGTGCAAATGGAGTTACACTTTTTTTTTCGAGTTCTTGGAAAACCACGAAATTATGTCAGTTTTTCATTGCATTGTTTTGTTTATTGTGTGACTTTATTTACTCGAGGAAGCTGGAATGGGCTGATATAGTATTATTTGTAAAAAAAAAACTTTGGTCAAGACTATTCTATATTCTTTTCGTATCTTTGGATCAAAAAATAAAATTCTCGCAGATAAGAAAACCTGATCATTGTACTTTATAGCAAGAAATCAAATTTATGGCAACTCTACACGACACATCGGCAGTTACCAAACTTTATGGCCGAATCTACATTTTATAAGCCCTCAGGAATATACTCTTCCAAATTTTTATATTCCACAACGAGCACTATTTCACTGAAAAACTGGTTGTTACAGCAAATATGGTAGTTCCATATAAGCAGTCGTAAAAGTTAGTATGTTTTACGAGCATTGTGCTGTGGTAGTTTCTGGAAAGGTCGGAAACAGGCCTATGTGCTGGTGACCTAAAATCTGTGGGCCGTCTTTGGGTTTCAAGTTTTGAGTTGGAAATAATTGTGTAATGGTGGTCTAAGATTGAGATGTTTAGTAGCTGTGATAGGTTTGCACTTGATCGCCATATTGCCTGATGTTAAGCGATGAAACGTTCGTGAACCATCAGAAAAAAAAAACTTTTTTTTGGAACGCGTTGGTTTCCTCAACATGTTGCCCTATGTTACCACCGCCAATATAAATATACCTAGTTTCACAGGCTAATAAAGTACCAGGGTATCATCAGTCATTCAACCAGTGGTGACTACATATTTATACAACTGCTCTTTGAAAAGCGGTACTGGTGTGGTTGGAACTCACCATCTCAAGATTGTAAAAATTGTCATTATCACCACTAAACTACCACAGCTAACCAAAAATTGAATCTATTTAATGTTTGATTCAACCGTTTTTCTAGAATACTCATCTTCGTCACTCGTGATAGCGGAAAGGAAAACGTAAAGAAAAACAATAGCTTTATTTTTCCGCAAAAATGGGTCCGGATTTGTGTTTATTTCATGGGCTTTAGTTCAATAAATATGAAGGGTTTTGCGATAAAATAAATTTTTCTTTGCTACGACGTTGAGCCAAAACTTATGTAGATAGGAGAGGTACGTATAACTTATTAGATTTTGTTGTAACCTTGTAGGAACGTTGTTTTGCTTATGGCACGATTAAATGGTTGATAGCTGGTAAGGAATTGACTACTGAGGAAGTAGGAATCTCTTCATCTACAAGGCTTACGATTCTGAACCTAGTCTGATTGATCTGACACTTAATCTCAAATCTCGGTCTTTGTCTTATCTTTTTAGAATGACTGAGAGGATTGCCATTCCAAATTTGAGCCGTTCCGATTGCGTTTAGAATCACCACCCAGAAGAGCCATCAAGTTGTAGACAACACAGATGACTTAATCATCCCCACATAAATTATGATTTAATTACCTCGACGTTTCGGCAGCGATACAACCGCCGTGGTCACTATGGTAGGGGAGAGCATAGATGCTAAACGTTTGTTACCTTTTCACCTTTTCTTCATTATATTTTGCGTTATCATTGAATTATTTCCTTTAAAATAAATTAGCCACGCTCGAAGAATGCAGCGCTGACTTTTTTAATAACTTTGTAGTCCTCCCCTTTTTTTGCGACACTCTCGAATTGTAAGATTAGTGGAATCTACCCTTTTTAGCATATAATTAACTCACGCTACCTTAGTCTGAGTGCTCGAGTATTTCTGATGATCTTTTTTTTTCTTAATCGGCCTTATTTATAGGGCTCATATTTGGTTGAGGTACTTAACCACGTACAAGGTTTCAAACTGTATATTAATCTGCCACGCTGGAGTAAATCCCGCAATCCTCTCTTGGGCTACCCTACTACTAGAAGACTGTTGAAATTGCACGTCGTCTTATTGAGAAACGAGAAGATCTCCATCTAGCCTCATTTAGTCTAACAAAATCTATATATATAAAAGCGAAAGGTCACTCATCAAAGAATCTCAGAAACTACAAATGCTAGGACTCTGAAATTTTGCATGTAGGTCCATTTTAGCACGTAGGCGCTCGCTAAGACGGGGTTTTGCGAAATTCAACCCCTAAAAGGATGAAATAAGGGATGAACGGTCGTATGAAAATTCGTCATTTTCATAGTTATCAAATTTTGTATCTAGTATATTATATACTTGACACGAAGCAATTACATGTTTGTTCTATCAATTTTGTAATTTCGAACCGTACGGGGATGAAATTGGGGTTGAAATGGGGGATGGATGTCAATATGGAAGTTCCCAACCGTTGAAGATAAAACCATGAAACTCTGTATAGTTTCTAGTTGTTACTAGTATTTTTGTATTAGGTTGTTCTATTTTTATAACAAATTTGTTTTTATTTCCGTAATTTATTTATATTACTATTTATGAGTACTTATGTTTTTTTTAGTACTTCTTATTTACGCACCCCATTTTCTGATTTGTCCACATGTTGTTTTCCATCCTAAGGTTGCCTGGAAGAGATCGCTTTCAGCGATAAGGCCACCCACTGTCGCACTAATTTACTATGTTTTGTTTATTTTTGATATGTATTTTTATTTTTGGTGTGTCAATAAAGAGTATCTATCTATCTATCTATCTATATAGGCACTTGACATGAAACAAATAAATGTATGTTCTAGCAATTTTGTAATTTCGAACTGTATGGGGAAGAAATTGGTGTTGAAATGGGGAACAAATGTCTCTTACGCTTTCACATCTAAACAACGGAACCGATTTATCGATAGGTGTCTGGGTATACAAATAGGTACCTACTGCCTCAGTTACCTTAGTATTTATATCGCGCGGACAAAGTCGCGGGTAACAGCTAGTCATACATACAATCATCGATATAAACCATGGTTTATGTGATTCTTTTAATTTGTTGGTATGGTTTTTTTGTGTGATTTAAGTATTAAATAGAGGTATATGTGTGTATGAATACAATTAGAATGTAAGTTTATTGCGTAGTCTCATTATTTCAATAGTATTCGTTGCACACCGCGTTGTAGTTTTTGACGTGATAACGGCTTATAATTCGATGAAGCCGGCTGCACGCCCACAAAACATGACGTCATGTAAAGTTACCGTCGGTCGTTACCGTCGGTCGTTACCTCGCCGCATGTTTGTTACAGTTGTATTAATTATTTCGACCAGTAGTTCAAGCGGGGATGTAGCTCAGTGGTAGAGCGTTCGCTTTGCATGTGAAATGCCCCGGGTTCGATCCCCGGCATCTAAAAGCTTTTTTGCATTGTTTTGATTGAAAATGACTAAATTCTACTGATTACTTTTTACGTACAAATCTATTAAACAAATGAAATTAAAATTTTCTTTTGAAAAATGCTACCATTCCATCAGTATTTTCTTAAGACCTTGTCACGTTCTATCGTCAGTAAACCGACTTTACAGACAAACATTTTTTGTCATGCCAAAGTTGTCAGGAAGAAATCACTTCGAGCTATAACGGCGCCATCTGTTTCACTGGTTTTACTATAGCGTATGTATCACTTAATTGTGTGAATAGAAAATAATTTTCAATCATTAATTCAGCGCGAATACGAAAATCGTAGAAATTAACAGCTAGCAGTAGTTACCTACATATGATATATTTTTAACGAGTCCAAACAACAATTATGTTTGAATCAGCCGATTTTTTTCCAATTTCATGAGTTCGCAAGTCTTTCAGCTTAGTGTAGGAGTTCAATATAAGTATAAGGCACTTGATGTTCCTATTGGTATTCAGGCCTTCTTTCACAAGGAAAGGGTCGAGGCCATAATCCACCACGCTGGTCCACGGGCTGGCGGCTGGTGGATATGCATGCCCTCTAAAGATGACTTTCTAGGAACATAATAAGAGATAATGGTGATCACAAACTGCCTAATAATGCACTTATATAAGTATACGTACCTTCAAGTTCCTAGCGGGATTCAAATCTATGACTTCAGTGACTTCACTATTGTGAAATGAGAAATTATCGCCACTGGGTCACCATGGCGTCAAAAACAACGGTTTCAGTACTAGTTACTGGTATCTATCGTAAAATAAACTTTATACTCTACAATTAAAGTTGAATTAAGTTTACCTCTCGGCGTCCTAGTATCCGGGAGGGTGATCCATAAAGGGAAGACAATTGGCGCGACCAACAGATACGTCAGTCGCTTACGGAACCCGGACGGCCACGACATGTCCAGCGGCGTCGTGTCCTCTTCCAGATCTCCTATCTGCAAAGACAATATACCCAATTCACTGATCGTACGACTGCCATGATGATGATGATGCGATGATCTTAGCATATATAAGCATAATTGCACTACACCTGTTGGGAGTTCGCTCAGTCAGGCTTTTGATTCCGACGAAAGAGTGCTGGCAAAAAAACTATAAAACATGGGTTTCTGCTTAGTGAAATGGTGCGGTAAGAATAGCAGGACATCCAGTTTTACAAAGGACGGTAACCGAAGGAAGTAATTCAGTGCAATAATTAGAAAAAAATAACTTCATAAATCTACAAAATTAAAACAAACATTAAAAAGCAACGAAATGAGAACCCGTTGATGTCTTTCTTTGCATCCTGCTCTGTCCTTTGAAGTTTGCATAACTCTATCTCGTTTTGTCCGAACATTTGTGGAAAGTTAGTATACGTCACACGGATATTCGGCTAATCACAGTGCGGTATATTACCTCGCCCTGCACCCCGCTGGTGAGTTGTAAATTTAAGCGATATTCGTGTTATCGCCGATCAACAAGGTATCTAATTTGTGCCTATCTGCAACACAATGACGTCACCATCATCAGAAACACCACCATCATCATTAACTCGTGACTTGAGACTCATTTTGAGACAAATTCTATTCATTTATTTCACTAGTTTATAGTTTTTTTTGTCTTCTGCCGCGAAATTTTTTAGTTGATGAACTTCACTTATGATTTGTTTTGTCAAAACTAAACTCAAAGTTGTTGAGGGTAGTTTTTTTTTATTTTTTCACATGATGAGTAGCAGCTGAAACCATAAATATGGGTTCCGCGCCACTTGACGAATAAGTAGTTTTGGTTTCTAAACTTTCACGACATGAATTCATATTGAAATTATAACTTAGGACTTGTTATCACCTGTATTTTGTTTGCCGTGTATTTCACTATAGTATTATTTTTAATACTGGGATTTGAGTCTAAATATGTGTCATTTAGTGTAGAGGGCGCCGGTGGGATACCATTCGCTTCTACCCGCCATCTCAAAAGAGTTTTAGAGGGGTTGGCGCTATAAGTAGATGGAGCTAAACCGTTGAAGGGCATTCCTTTGTGAAATTTTATATGGGAAAGATCGAACAGTTGTCAATATCCGTTCTTACATTTATTCAATTGGTTTACTTTTACTCGATTGATAACATCAGAAGTGCTATGAACACCACGCCTGGAAATCACAACGGTGATGAGAAATAATCGGAAAAGCAAGCGTCGCCCGCAGTTAGTTAAAAATGTTATTCTTGGATCAGTGGTTTCAGTAGTGCGTAATGTACCTACACGTGAGTAAGCAACAGTTTAATATTACGATTTACTTTGAAGAAACGAGGTATAAAATTATTTTAACCTTGTTATCTAACATTGCATTTCAAATGAAACTTTTGCGAATCACCGACAAGTTAAATCTATTAATTATTATCTCGTAAAGGGGGTACTGTAAAATAACCTTAAATTCCGGGAACTGCAATCAGAACATTTCGTAGAATGAAACATCTTCGGTTTTTTTAAAGTTTGTGGATACTGTTTTACGAAACTTTATGAGAATAGCTTATTTTGTGGAAGAGTTGTTGCGATGCACAGCAACCATAGATAAAAAGTGTAAATCAGTTGGATATTGGCTTAAATATCTTTCAGGGAAACTGTTTGAAAAAGATCATGCATTTTAAAACATAATACAGTAATAGAAAGTGCTACATCTTTGATTTGAATTTGGTTACCGTAGTTGGGGTACAAAGTGGTTATATTCAGTGCAGTTATAAGATACCCTTATGGTTGAAATTAGAAAGATTTTAGTCAGATGATGCCGAGCTATGTACGTTAACAATGAATTGTTTTGGTATTGTTTAAAAAAAACGAGACCCTCTAATTCGCTATAAATATCACTTGGGAGCGTTTAAAAAAAACTACATAGAAGGCCATATGTGAGAAAAATATGAAACCTTGAATAGGTACGATTAGTAGACTTGGAGATATATGTAATTGAAAGTCAAACCCAATCGAGCAGTGCAATGGCTTTAGGATGTTGTCAGGTATTATGATTGATTGCTGATGAGTTAACGTTGAATAACGTAGTGAAGTGCAATGGCTTCGATCAATTGACAAAGTAAGCGTTAGTGTGAAACCGTAATACCTTGGACATAAACTGACGTACCTAGTGTCTGCCTAAGAGTGTAACTGCTAGAGAAAGCATTAAGAGTGAACATAATGAACTTTGCTTTGACTTTGACTATGACTTTAATGCCGCGTATCTAGAGTTACCAGGCTACAGCTAGGGAAAGGTGTATGTTTGAGATTTATGGAGAATGTGGGTAATGTAGTGACGTACCTCGAGTTGCGACAATGAGACAGCGCAACTGCTTGGGAAAGCTATTCATTACTCATCTTAAGTGGATTTATGGAGAATGTGGTAATGTAATGACGTACCTTGAGTTGCGACAATGTGACAGCGCAACTGCTTGGGAAAGTTACTCATCTTAAGTGGATAATACTAGAAGAGTAAAATTAACTTTGATAAAATGAATATATTGTGTATTTTGTTCGCAGCAACTACACCAGACTGTGACACTGCCAAGGTTGGCAGCGTGCGCAGGAGGGCCGTGTTATCACCTCTATTTTGTTTACCGTGTATTTCACTATAGTATTATATTTAATACTGGGATTTGAGTCTAAATATGTGTCATTTAGTGTAAAGGGCGCCGGTGGGATACCATTCACTTCTACCCGCCATCTCAAAAGAGTTTTAGAGGGGTTGGCGCTATAAGTAGATGGAGCTAAGCCGTTGAAGAGCATTCCTTTGTGAAATTTTATATGGGAAAGATCGAACAGTTGTCAATATAAATTCTTACATTTATTCAATTGGTTTACTTTTATTCAATTGATAACAGACTTTTCATGATCTAAGTTATTAGTTGCTTAGCAATAACAGTTTTACCCATGTAGTTCTCGTACCCGTAATTTTTCCACGTTTAATAGCAGTAGTAGTAATTTTTATTTAACTTTTATAGGTTTACACTTGACCGCCATCTCGCCTGATGTTAAGCGACGATGCGGTCTACGATGGAGCGTGTTTATCTAGAAAAAAACCGATTCACTCTCGATTTGAAGACACAAAGATTTGTAACCATCGGGGAAAACCCATTCAGGCAACGTATTCCACAGCCTAGACGTTCTTATCACAAAGGTAGAGTCAAATCTCTTCGTTCGTGTCTTTGGAACATCAACCATGAAACGATTTCGCTTTTTCGAGATACGAGCATTTCGATAGAAAAAAGGACAAGGTGGTATTAGATAATGCAAATCAGTCGCACATTCTCCGAAGTGTATCCGATAAAAAACCGATAGGCTAGTAATTTTTCGGCAATGTTCAAGACTCTGCAGTCTTTTTCGGACGAGAGTGTCGTTGTCTATGAGCCTTTTGGCACGTCTCTCGATCGATTCCAGATTTTTGTTGCTCAATGACGTAGGAACGTTTGAGTTGCTCGAATGGGAAATTTAAACATAGGTAGTTTGAAGTTTGGAATTGCACATAGGTATTATTTATATTTACCAATGTTTATGACATTACATTTTTTTTCTAGTTAAATTTAGTGGTTATTAAGCCGCGAGTTTCATCACAAGGGGGAAAAAATAGAGGTAATTTATAGTGCCTGTATAGCATATATACTATATGACAAAATAAAGTTTGCGGAACTAGCTAGTAATATTAAGTTAGTTAAGTTGAGACTGTTGGAAATTATATTGGTTATGGAAGAATAAAAAATTCAAACTTTTTCTTTTTTCTAAAGAAATTTGAAAAGTTCCGAGCTTTTTCTCGATTTTAAGCGAATAAAATGTTCTACAAAGAATGCGGTTAAAATTCAGAATTGGTTGCTGACATAAATTAACAATGCAGTCTTATAAGCGTGAGATTGCATGTATGAAAGATGTTTGTAATTATGACAATTTCTCTATAAGTGTACAGGTTGTTCATTACAAAAATTGTCCATTGCAGCTTCAGCTTGGTGCAGCCTTGATTCCTTATGAGAAAAAGACCTGAATCCCAGTAGAGGAAAATATAATATGTGTTGTATAAGCTACATATCCTACTAATGTTATAAATGTCAATGTATGGACGTTTGGATGTTTGTTGCTCAATCACGTCCAAACGTACGAACGGGTCGGGCTGAAATTTGGAACACGTATAGATTATAGTCTGGAAGAACACATAGACTACTTTTTATCCCGGAAAAACAACGGGAACGGGAACTACGCAGGTAACACCGCGGGGCGCTGCTAGTGTCTACTATTATAGTTCTAAGTAGCTAGCTACTTAGGTCTGAGGCTAAATAGTGATTTAAAAAAGCCCTCTAACAAATGTTTTACTACAGCCCATTTTTCACTCTGTACCTTATTAGTAACAGCTCGCACAGTCCGGAGTCCGGATGGCCTGGTTTGAATCTTGAATCTGGTCTTTTCAAAGTCATGTGCACAATGGAGCTAACCCTTAGATAGATATTTTCAGAGAAATTACAGGGCTTAGAGACATAATATCTTAGATCTCTGGGTGACGAGCGCAGTGCAGTGCTAGGTAATGATTTGGACTATCATGTTCCAATAGCTGCGTTTTACTGTGCTGTTATGTGGCAGGCATGTTGCTTACCGTCAGGCCCATGACCTGCTCGTCTCGTCACTCTATGCTATAAAAAAAAACAAAAAAAAAAAAGATAGAGATAAGCAAGTTGATCAGGTTTTTCCTCACGGTTCTTTTGTACCAATCGTAAGCATACACGTACACATATACCTCATCTAGGTGTATGTTAGCTATGGAAACAAAGTGATGCCGCGACAAAAGTATGACACTGCCACAGGAGCGACAATGGAAGAGCGACCAGACCCGTGTTTTGGGTATAAAGCGTTTGTTCTCTCTTTACGTAGCATATGTAAACTTTTTGAGCTAAATCAATAATGGTGAAGGAAATACATCGTGAGAAAAGCTGCTTATCAGACAGTATTTAACTCTTGAAAGACAAGTGAAGTCTGCCAACCTGTAACCTGGCTCTAGTGAACTATGGCCTAAACCTCCCTATTTGAGTAAGGGGAGTCCCATGCCTAACATTGGGGACTCTTTGGGTTCATACGGAGTATACCTTTTCTGTGTTATCTCTTGTTAATTCAGTACGTCATAATATGTAACAGTGTTTACTGAATCGGAGTGACAGACTGCCTACCTGAAAATCATTCACATCCCACACAAAATGTAGACTAAGTAGGTAATGACGATTGAATATTAATTAATCCATGGTATAAATATCGCAAAATTTCCAAATTTTACCACATTCAAGTTTCAACCATCGGTGAAAGGAGCAAGTATACATAATCATGAAGATCTTCATTGCAACTGTTCTCTTGATTGCTCTGCTGTCGAAAACTGAAGCTGAGAACAACCAAATATACTGCGGTAGAAAACTAGCAGATACGATGAGTATTATCTGTGAGTATGGCGAAGAAGAGAAGAGATCGAGTAATGAAATTGGTTTTGGGCGCGGCGGTTACCAACATGGATGGTATGGCTATGGACCCCGGGCCTACCACGCTAGCAGCGGTTTGAAAGGTAAACGCGGTATCGTCGACGACTGCTGCTATCAACCATGTAGTGTTGCTACCCTCATGACCTATTGTTATTAACTATTTTTGGAAGATAATTTTATGATTGGGGTGACAACTGGGGCAATAATATACCATTCTTATTACTCCGTCAGCTAGATTATGGGAAAAACATGCGACAAGTATTTTTTATTTTATCATCATGATCAAACGCCCGGAGTCAGGGTTGTGACGTCACGTTTTCGTAAAAATGTTACCATAGAGTAGTGACGTCACTTGAAACTTCTAAGCATTGTATTTTCGTAATTTTTTGTTTCGGAAAGAAAAGAAAAAATACGCGTACAATATTTTTCAATAATCCAAGTGACGGACTTATTAGTTTTTCAGCCGTATTTCTTATTAATGTATCTGTAAAAATTGGCTATTAAATATTTATTTTGAGTACTCTATGATCAACCTTGCAGCATGCAAAATTTAAATTGTTTCTGATTATAACTTGTCAAAAATGTAAAATGAAAACTAATTTTAAGCTGCTTATTCAATGGCTGCCTATTTCACATTAGGCTCAGTTGAATAACTCTATATTGTATCATGAATCAGAATTGACCCAAAAATCCTCTGCAATGTATCTGTTATTAATATATCGTTTATCGTTGTTGACGCATTTGATATTGTAAATTAACGTTTTGTAAATGAATTAATGCGCAATTATCGTAATGTCCTATATCGTAATGTCGAATAAAATAATCTCGTAAATATCGTAATGTCGAATAAAATAAAAAATGTTATAGGTAGTTGTGTTTATTTGAAACCTAAACCAAGTTATTCCCGTTTAAAAATTTAGTTAGTTATAGTGATTTTGCTTTAGAATTACCAAATTTTCCAAAAAGTTTATTTCTGACCAGAATTCTTAGAATTCTGACTGGGTTGATATGAATATTGAATAATCTTGGCCACATCATCACTTTCCATCTACGATATGGCACGAGGGTCAATGCAGTTTCAACTTTAAAACAATTAATTAGTAAATTTTTGGTGGATCATTCATTCGGATAGACCACATTGTGGCTGAATATCAGCAGAAACGGCGGTCTAACCTAATCTTAACGATAAATTCAAAACGAAACAATTACTTTATAATGATAATCTTTTGACAGTCTTTTTACACTCTCAAACTATCAGTCAGTATAACCACAGTAAATACATAACAGTAGGTTATCTAAGGCCGCCCGCCGAGTTTTTAGCCTACTCTTGCGTTCATCCCCAGGGTTGTCACTTTTACTTTTAGTTAATATTTTCGAACAAGCAGCACATGATCTAAATTTATGCAACAAAAAGCATATTATGATTGAATATTTTACCAATTTATACATTTAGTAAAAATAAAAAGCCTTTATTCACATAACATTTATTAGACAGACGAACTTCTTAGCATTCTATGGATTCACCGTGCGGGTGCCGGGTCCATCGTGTGGCAGAGAGAGAAATCTCGAATAGACCCCAAGACTTGTGACTCGGGCGTAGGTTTAAAAGGGGCCCCTTTTGATGACGTAAGTCAACACTCACCTTCACTACTCGTATTTCTCTCCCTACCCAGCCAAATCCGATATGATCCTACTAGTGCAGCTTTAGATACTCGTTCTAGTATAGAACTTACTATATAAGAATAGGTATATAAAAAATATTTATCACCTATTATTTGCAATACATGATACCTTCCTTTAATAAAACCGCAAAACTTACCAATAAAGTTACCTACCTATTTCAGTTTTTTATTTTGTTTCTCTTGTATTTTGTTATTATTTATATAGAAGCTATGAGCTATACCTCCTAGCCGATGCCGAAAGGCCAAACCAATGTTCGGCTTTTTCTTTGTTAAAAGCCGCCTTTGTATTCGCAATTTTTAGGAAAAGCAACCTAATTGTTCAAAGCATGAAGTACATTGCTAATGCTGCCATACATGTGACGATCCATCTTTTGGTCAGAGCCGCTTTGCGATTGTTAAATATTTCCATCTATAGGTAGGTACTCTATTCAAATAAATAAGTAACTTAATCATTTTTGTAGTGGTAGGACTCTTGGCAGAGTCTACCTGGGGAAGTACCACACCTTTGCCAGTTATTCTACCGCCAAGCAGTAATGTACAGATATGACTGTGTTCCGGTTTGAAGGGCAATGTTTCCAGAAAAATCACAGGGCTTAGAGATTTAACATCTTAGATCTCTGGGTGACGACCGCAGTGCAGTGCTAGGTAATGATTTGGACTCTTCATGTTCCAATAGCTGCGTGTCACTGTGCTGCTATGTGGCAGGCATGTTGCTTAACATCAGGCATATGCCCTGCTTGTTGACTCGGCTACGCTATTAATAAAGCAAATAAACTGTGAAATAAACAATAATACAATACCTACCACATTTTCTAATAAGATTTAAGTATAAGTAGGTACATTTCTGTTTCAGTAGGAACTATGAAGAATGATAAATCCGGGTTTGCGAAATAGTTATTGAGGCACCCGAAAACACTACAATATTTTTTCCCCTTTTTGAAGTCATGATACTCGTTATAATTAATATTATGGTAAGTGGCCGGCGAGAGTTGACGAACGCGAGCGGTCATGTAACGTACGGACGTGCTCACAGTCGCGTTGCACGGCCCCTACTGTCGCCGCCATAGCGCGCCATATATTATGCTAGCGTGTGCGTGAAATCGCGTGCCGACACGGCGCGCGGCGCGCACGCACACATTCAAGCCGAGAGCGGCACGTTTGTATGAAGATGTTTTACTGTTCTTTACTGTGGTATAACAGAAGCTGTATGTTATCATATTATGGGAAATTAAAACATTGTTTTCAGTCATCACGATTGTTTACCACTAATTACAAGATATTTATTGAAGATATAGTGGCGTGAGTTCCCAATATTTCGATACAGCTTAATGCATTATGTTTCCGAGGTTATTTTATTTTCAACTTTGATCTGAGGAAAATATGAACATAGCGGATGTTAAAAGAAATATATGGACATGTTTTATAGTATAGAGTGCCGAGACGAGCAGAATACATATTATGTACCTGATGGTAAGCACCGTGCCCTATCGATAACAGCACAGTGACACGCAACTATTGGAACGTGAAGAGTCCAAATCATTATCCAGTACAGGACTGCACAAGTATAACTATAAGGTGTTTTATCTCTATGCCCTGTGATTTATCTGGATGCATTGCCTTTTAATCCGGAACACAGTGAAGTTTTCATATCACTGTTTGGCGGCAAAATAACTAGCAAAGGTGTGTTGTATTAAACAGTTATCCTACTAAAACCATAACTGTGAATGATTGGATTATTCCATAATCACGTCGTAAGCACGAATCGGGCTGTAAATTGGCACTCGAATAGACAATAATCTAGCACAGTCCAACGCCTATGGACTGTTCTAGATTATAGCCTATAAAATATATATTATATCCAATTACTTTGCGGTTGAAACCGGTGGTACGTTAGTTTTTTTCATTGTATAGAGTGATGAGATGAACAGGACATGTTTCTGATGGTATGCAATAAGCCTGCTGATATGCAGCATATTGTCACACAGCGATCGAAACACGATGTGTCCAAATCATTACTTAGCATTGAACGGCAATCGTCACCTTGAGATGTAGGTGACGATAGCAGTTTTTTTGACGTGACAACGTCTTATAATTCGATGAAGCCGGCTGCACGCCCGCAAAACATGACGTCATATACCGTTACCGCGTTACCGTCGGTCGTTACCTCGCCGCATGTTTGTTACAGTTGTATTAATTATTTCGACCAGTAGCTCAAGCGGGGATGTAGCTCAGTGGTAGAGCGTTCGCTTTGCATGTGAAATGCCCCGGGTTCGATCCCCGGCATCTAAAAGCTTTTTTGCATTGTTTTGATTGAAAATAACTAAATTCTACTGATTACTTTTTACATACAAATCTATTAAACAAATGAAGTTAAAATTTTCTTTTGAAAAATACTACCATTCCATCAGTATTTTCTGAAGACGTTGTCACGTTCTATCGTCAGTAAACCGACTTTACAGACAAACATTTTTTTTAACTTTTATAGGCTTACACTTGACCGCCATCTCGCCTCATGTTAAGCGACGATGCGGTCTACGATGGAGCATGTTTAACTAGAAGAAACTAATTCACTCTCGATTTGAAGACACAAAGATTGTAACCAACAGGGAAAACCCACTCAGACAACGCATTTAATCGTAATGACCTGTAATTTCTCTGGAAACGTTGCCCGTCAAACCGTGATGTTTGCATCTTAGTACTTGGCGGTAAAATAAATGTGTGAGGTAAAACTCTAAAATGGCAAATCAAAGCCAGAAAGTTTCTTTTTTTTTATAGCATAGAGTGACAAGACGAGCAGGTCATGTGCCTGATGGTAAGCAACATGCCTGCCACATAACAGCACAGTAACACGCAGCTATTGGAACATGATAGTCCAAATCATTACCTAGCACTGCACTGCGCTCGTCACCCAGAGATCTAAGATATTATGTCTCTAAGCCCTGTAATTTCTCTGGAATCATTGCCCTTCAAACCGGAACACAGTAATGTTTGCACATTACTGCTTGGCGGTAGAATATTTGGCAAAGGTGTGGTACTTCCCCAGGCGGACTCTGCTAAGTTCCTAAATAAACAAAGATTGTACGTACCACATAGCAAAAATCCTCGCCATCATGCCACGAATGCATTCTCGCTACTTGGCGTAAGCTATAGCTTAATTCAAATTGGATGGCAATAACACAATGTTGGCTAGTTTCGCAGATTTGGTGCTGGGTAGTACTGAGCATTTACCGTGTCCTAACCCAAATCTACACAAATAAATAAAATTGGGGTGCCTGTTTTTGTAGTGGTAGGACTCTTAGCAGAGTCCGCCTGGGGAAGTACCACACCTTTGTTAATTATTCTACCGCCAAGCAGTAATGTGCAAACATTACTGTGTTCCGGTCTGAAGGGCAATGTTTCCATAGAAGTTACAGGGCTTAGAGATATAACAACTTAGATCTCTGGGTGACGAGCGCAGTGCGGTGCTAGGTAATGATTTGGACTCTTCATGTTCCAACAGCTGCGTGTCACTGTGCTGTTATGTGGCAGGCATAATGCTTACCATCATATGTCCTGCTCGTCTCGTCACTCTTTATTTAAAAAAAAAATCCAATGGACAACTTTTTACTAAGTTCAAATGAAAGTACCTATGTATTTCTAAAAAACTTTTTATTTTCTGTCTGCCTGTCTATTCGTTCCGGCTAATTTCCTAAACGACTGGACCTATTACTATGACAGGATTTTCACTACCAGATAGCTGTTTTCTAATGCATAACATAAGTTACTTTTACTTGGTGAAAATAATTAGAGTTCCGTGTTAAAAAAAAGAAAACCCTTAAAATGCGGGTGAAACCGCTGGCACAGCACAGCTAGTAGGGTATAAACCTCTATATAATGTATATGTATTTACAACTTTAAAAGTCTTTTTTGAGGAAATGCATTAAAATTCTTTCCGCCAGGGCGAGATGGTCTCGTTGTGTCAGACACCATGGACGAATACCGACTATAACCTCTACCAGGACGTCTAGGTACTCTAATTCAACGAAAACGTAATTTCGAAATAAACTCGCGGTTTTCCAACTCCGTTTCTACTTCGATCCGTCGTTTTGTCCGTTTAAATGTTCTAAGCCTACTTTAATTAGAGTATGCTTAGATCATTTAAACGTCAAACAATGTTGTATCGGACGAAACGAAGTAGAACGAGAGTAGGAAAGTCTCGACTTTTTTTCGAAATTTCGTTTTCGTAGAAACAGAGTAGACGTCCAGGACGTCTACTCTAATTCAACGAAAACGTAATTTCGAAATAAACTCGCGATTTTCCAACTCGCGATTCTACTTCGATCCGTCGTTTTGTGCGTTTAAATGTTCTAAGCCTACTCTAATTAGAGTATGCTTAGAACATTTAAACGTCAAACAATGTTGTATCGGACGAAACGAAGTAGAACGAGAGTAGGAAGGTCGCGAGTTTTTTTTCGAAATTTCGTTTTCGTGCAAACAGAGTAGACGTCCAGGTTCCTTTTCCACTTATGGCGGATACACGGGACCGCTTTGCCACTTATGGCGGATACACGGGACCGCTTTGCCACTTATGGCGGATACACGGGACCGCTTTTACATTCTGCTGCAAACCAGCCGCGGCTTGTCTAGGTATCTCCTCGACCACAGAAATCTAAATATTAGCACCTTATTGTTTAGATTTGTGTGTCATCGACGCACCTGAACCCTAGATGCCGTGACCAACCAGTAAGCGAGTATCAGACAGTACAGGGTGGTTTACTAGTAGTGTCCCGCGATTTTACCCGTGTAGAAGCCGTTCCCGTAGTACCCGTTTTAATTATGTAGTAAGGTATCAAATGACTCTTTATTTGATTACTCCCGTCTTTTTATTGTTTAACTTCTTTTCCATCCCACGGTTGCCTGGAAGAGATCGATTTTAGCGATAAGGTCAACATTTGCTACGACATTTTAAGATTGAAATAAAAATCTAACTGGATTCCAAATTTCAATCCGTTCCGTTGTGATTGACAACATACATTCAAACTTAGTCGTTTATAAATTTTTTTATCGTATAAAGGTCGATTCACACATATCAGTGACGGCGCAGTGCCGACACAGTACCGGCTCAGTGCGAAATATTCTTTCATACATTCTCTATGAACGCATCCACACTTGTCAGTGTCAGTGACGATACAGTGCTCTCAGTGTCAGTACCGACACCGGTAATCACGGACGGAAGGTTGATTCACACATATCAGTGAAATCACAGTTCCGAAACAGTACCGGCACAGTGCGAAATATTCTTTCAAATTGTTTTCATACGGGTTTTGTATGATTTGTCTCATGCAAAGTACATGGATTCGACATACAAAACCAATTTGTGGAACAAAATAGGAGCGCAAATAAAGTTAGATGGTAAATACCATCACATAGTTTTAATACTTTATTTATGTATGTATTTGTTGTATTATATTATATTATCTAGCTCCGCAGTATTGAACAGAGAGCCACAACAGCAATCACGATACTTGACGACGGACATGTTTTCACTGAAGCTCCGTGAACTGAGTACTGACGTGTGAATTGAATCACTGACGCAACACTGAAGCACTGATACTGAACTAAGCGGACACTGAGCCGTCACTGATAAGTGTGAATTGACCTTAAAGTGACGAGATAAGCAGGAAATGCGTCTGGTGGTAAGCAACATGCCTGCCACATAGCAGCACAGTAACCCGCAGCTATTGGAACATGAAAGTCCAAATCATTACCTGCACTGTGCACGTCACCCAGATATCTAAGATATTATATTTTTAAGCCCTGTAATTCATCTGGTAACATTTCCCTTGAAACCAGAATAAAGTAATATAATATCACATTACTGCTTGGCCGTAGAATAACTGGTAATGGTGTGGTGATTCTTTAGGCGGACTGGCAAGGGTCCTACCATGATGATGATAATATTCTTCTTCTTGATTGTATCCTTATTACTGAGGGTCATGACTACCATCAACGTCCTTGACCACCTTCCTTCAGGCACTCCGGTCTTGGGACATCCGTAAGCAAGTCTGGATGTATGTCCTTGCTGAGGTCTTGATGGTGTCTATCCACCGGGATGGTCCTTGCCTCTACCTCTCTTCCCTTCGACGCGGCCGACCATAATTAACTTTTCTACGCTTTCTTGTAGTCTAGCCACGATGATAAAATTAGCACGATCAAATAAAAATTCGTTGAAACTTTGTCGGCAGCATTTTATTTATTTCCAAAGGTGTGGCCACATTGTGAGGTGTCGACGCGGCGTCGCGTCGGTAAAAATACGCCAAATAGGTGTGAGTGATGTTCCCCGGAAACCATGACCGGACGTAGTGCATTACTTATTCAGCAGGACTGTGTCCGCTCCCTTTAGGAACGGCTTGCAGGGATACAATGAAGATTGTCGGATGGAGAGTAGGTTTCCTGAAAGGTATGAGATTTATTTGCAGTTTTTTTATCGCGTATAGGTCCGCGTTTGACCATCAACTCGCCTGATGGTAAGCGACGGTGTGACGCACGTTGACCTAGTGACCTAGAAAGTAACTATTCACTCTGACCTTGAAAAGTTCAGAGTTGAACAGTAAGTTGGTTTTTTATCGCAGACACTTCGAAGAATGTGGAACTGATCTGGATGATCTAATACCACCTTGCCCTTTTTCTATCGGAATACTAGCAGCTCGCTAAACGACATTGTTTCATGGTTGGTGTTCCAAAGACACGAACGAATAGATTTGACTATGCTTTTGTGATAAGAACGTCTAGGCTATGGAATACGTTGCTTGAGTGGGTTTTCCCCAAAGGCTATATCTTGGTGTCTTCGAATCGCGAGTGAATCGGTTTCTTCTAGGTAACTACCCTCGATCGTAGACCGCATCGTCGCTTAACATCAGGCAAGGTGGCGGTCAAATGTAAACCTATCAAAGTTAAAAATAAAGTAGCCAAGTGCGAGTTGGACTCGCCCATGAAGGGTTCCGTTCCAGCAAGTAACATAATATACATAGTGCACATAGTTCTTGTAGTTCGTTGTAACTTTGATCGAAGTTTTAATAATAGTGTATTTATGACGTACTAAAAAAAAACTACTCATCAGATCGAGTTCAAACTAATTTTCGTTGGTAGTTTTTATGGTAATGTACATCATATATTTTTTTTAGATTTTTCATTCTCTTACTTTAGAAGTTAGAGGGGGGGGACACACATTTTACCACTTTGGAAGCGTCTCTCGCGCAAGTTATTCAGTGTAGACAAAAATTATATTAGAAACCTCAACATCATTTTTTAAGACCTATCGATAGACATCCCACACGTGTAGGTTTGATGAAAAAAAAAATTTTCAGCTTCAGTTCTCAGTATGGGGGTCACCCCTAATTTTTGTTTTTTTATAAAACTTTTGTAAAAATCTTAATGCGGTTCACAGAATACATCTACTTATCAAGTTTCAACAGTGTTGTTCTCATAGTTTCGGCAAAAAGTGGCTGTGACATACGGACGGACAGACAGACAGACAGACAGACAGACATGACGAATCTATAAGGGTTCCGTTTTTACGTTTTACGGAACCCTAAAAAGTCCGCTGTTTCTGAGACTTAATAGTACTCAAAAAATAAAACGTTTTAGAAACCCTAGAATGTAACTTTGAATGAAATAAAAAAAAAAAAAAAGCAATATAATACGCTGTGAATACGGTGGTCCTAGTGCATAATAGTTTTCACTGTAATATTTTAAATTTGTTTGTATTACAATTAAGAGTTTCTGTCTATCATAGTCATAATCTTGATTGCGTAAATGTTATCTACATGTCAAATACAAATAAAATAAAAATAATAATGTCAGGTTCCAAATAAACACTAATAATCGATGAAAAATAACAATTAATTACTTTAAGTTTTTCGGCAGCGTTACAACGGCCGTGGTTACAAGAAGACTCAAACTCAAATCGCGAAAACTTTTAAACTACTAGAAGCGGCCTGCGATTTTACCTGTTTTGTTCCCATTCCCGTTACTTTCCCGGGATAAAAAGTCCCGTTCCCTTCAGAAGTTCCGTTCAGTAAGAGCATCGATATAAACCAATGGATGTGCCCTGAGCACCTTGAAATTGGTAATAAACTGCGTATCTGTGTGTATCGTAAATGGTTTACAAATCTACTTGACCCCTAGAATCGCTAGCGCCGAGATAACTATGTTGTTGTTGTACTTATTTTGGTTGTTGACAACGAATAGTGATAGGTAAAAACGTCCGGCGTCTACCGCTTCCTGCAACCTACTAGAACGGAAAGAGAGAGCTTACTCTTCCTAACGATTACATGATTCCGTGCGCCCTGAAGTTTGTGAGGGCACATCTTTGTACTGAGATCGAGAAGAATTACGATTGAGTAATTTTAAAACCAAACTTTGAAATCCTACGAGTGTTATAAATGTCATTGTTTGGATGCTTGTTACTCAATCACGTCGAATCGTATGAACGGATCGGGTTGCAAATTGAATTGAATTCGAATACGGTTAGATTATAGTCTGGAAGAACACATAGGCAAATTTTTATCCCGGGTATATAAATAAGGAATGCGAACTATCCGCTTAAAAAAGTGGGGTTACTATAGTTTATAATATTAGAAGGATAATTTTCTAATATTAAAAACCATAGTTTATAGTATTTGAAGCGTATTATTGTGAATCAAGTTAAGGTATTAGCGGTTTTATAAAAAACTCAAAACTCAACCAAATCTCCGTTCGTGGTCAGATTTGGGTACTTAAGCACTTCGGAAACTAGATTCGAGGCTTATGCTGTGGTTTACTCATAGTTTGGAAATATTATCTGATACGGACCGAAGGACGAACCGGCTGATTCCATTTGTCAAAGTTACGGCTCGTAATCGAGGCTAGGGTTAAGTTTCAATTCGGATTAAGATCGATGGGAGTCTAGATTTTGAGATAAGAGATTGTGAATTTATTATTATTGAAGTTAGTTATACGTCTTTTTGGCGCGTTATGGAAAAAGTGTGAGAGTAATCTTTACGATTTATTTATTCATTATTTACTAAAACGGGCGTACAGACCAATTACTTTAGATAACCAAACATCAAATAGTATAAATTATAATGTACCTCATTTACAATTAGTCAACTTAGAGGTATAAATTCGAAACATATATTACGAAATACATAGGTATATTATATAACGAAACGATTCGTTGAATAGGTACCAACTACCTATTTAACAAAAAACTTATTAATAAACAATTGTTGCAGATAGAACATAAGTCTGCAGACAACAGACATGTCAGAAAAATAGCACTGAAGTGCTATTTATCTATCTATTAGTGTCAACCATGGACGTATAAAAAAAGTCGGACGTAGTCTCGCTAAAACAAAATCTGTGTCACTAGAGTCGGCCACATTTGCACGTGTGCGTTGTCAGGTTGTCACTGATAGGCTGACACGCACACATATACACAAGTAGCGCGTGTAATGACCCACTGATGTGTGTGTGTCAGCCTGTATGTGACAGCGCACACGTGCATATTATGTGGCCGACTCGATGGACACAGTTTTTGTTTTAGCGAGACTACGTCCGACTTTTTTTATACGTCCATGGTGTCAACTTACAAATATAGTCAAAAGTAAGTACATAAATACATACATACGATGTGCGCTGCACGAAAAACCGTTATAAACCTGAAGAGGTATTTTCTTAGAACGCTCTAATCTCAGGAACTGCTCGACCGATTTCAAAAATATTTTCACCTTTAGATATACGTACAAAATCCCTAAGGGCTATAGTTTATACTATATTATGCACCACGGCCGAAGCAGGGATGGACTGCTAGTAGGCTATATAGATTCGTTGTTCAACAGAAACGAAATTGGGCGGGTCGCTAGTAGAAACGATTGTAAAAGTCTAAAATAAAGTGGCCAAGTGCGAGTTGGACTCGCCCATGAAGGGTTCCGTTGCAGCAAGTAACATACCTAATATACATAGTACACATAGTTTATTTTAGTTCGTTGTAACTTTGATCGAAGTTTTAATAATAATGTATTTATGACGTACTAAAAAAAAACGACTCATCAGATCGAGTTCAAACCAATTTCGTTGGTAGTTTGCATGGTAATGTACATCATATTTTGTTTTAGTTTTTTCATTATCTTATTTTAGAAGTTAGAGGGGTGCGGGGACACGCATTTTACCACTTTGGAAGTGTCTCTCGCGCAAATTATTTAGTGTAGACAAAAACTATATTAGAAACCTCAACATCATTTTTGAAGACCTATCGATAGACATCTCACACGTGTAGTTTGATGAAAAAAAATTTTTTGAGTTTCAGTTCTAAGTATGGGGGGCAACCCTATTTTTTCTTTTTTTTTTGTAAAAATCTTAATGCGGTTCACAGAATAAATCTACTTACCAAGTTTCAATAGTGTTCAATAGTTCAATAGTGTTTCCGTTTTTACGTTTTACGGAACCCTAAAAACTATGTCAATTTACCTATGCTATCTCGATCAATACGAAGAACCATTATAGGTAAGAGCCTAGAACGATTAAGCACGTGCCCGCACTATATCTCGTAGATTATACCTCAATACTACAAAAACGATTCATATCCGCCTCTCACAGTTCAGCGAAATCCGAACATTAGCAACCTCATACAATTGTGGGCCATTGTGGGCCCATTGTGGCCCAACATGGGCCAAGATTCCTTTGTTTCTAGACAGCGACACAACCACGAAATTAATGACTACCACTTAATGGTTGTAACATTGCCCCAGTTTCTTTGAAATAAGGTTGAATTTACCATATTTTAGCGGTAAATAAATGTGGTGTAAGATTTTGTGAAGAAACTGAAGCGAATGAATAGGCGTTTTGTGAATTTTAGGTTAATTTTCTGTTCTGTGGGGGTGTCTCGGTGCCTCGGTGATGCTGCCAGAATAGAGCCAGGGGATGGAAATCTATTGAATTAATGTACAGGGTAATGCACTGGGGATGTCATACACAAAACGAATTTACTACCCGCATCATTTCCGTTTCCGCAACTTTCCTGTGATGAAACCAAAAGATGAAATACATACATAAATCTGTGTTCCAAATTACAACCCAAACTTATATAATAAGAAGTAATACCTACTAGGGTTAATACCTACATATGTGTAATTGCAAACTACAAAAACATGTGTTCCAAATTATAATGTAATAATAATGTAAAACTTATGTAATAGGTAATATCTACTAGGGTTAGTGATAGAAACATGGCAAATAGCAGGACCTAGAGTGTTCGAGTAATGTCTGTATGTGTGTGTAAGTTATAGTAGTAGTAATTATGTAATGTATGTTAATTTGTGTGTGAGGCTGTGTGAAGGAGTATAGCGTGAATATGTATCTAGACACACGACAGTGTGGCCAGCCAAGTTCATTCAAGTAAACTGGCGAACCGCACCATGTGTAATATTACATGAACCATTTGGAGCTACTTTTGTCGTAGTAATAATGGAGACAAGCTTAACAGAAGTCTAGTCTACTTTTAACTGAAATCTGCAGGCATATGTCCAAAGTCATTGTACAAACGTAGAATGACGTATAAAAGACGTAAACCAAATTCTCATCGAAGCTCCCGAGCAGTACGACGTGGAAACAATATCGTGTTCAATTTCCTCTGTCCAATTACACATAGATCAAACGAGACATCGGCGCGAATTGATCAGCGTGCCATTACGGACGGGCACGTACTACTGCGCTAGAGATGGAATCAAGCAATTATCACCGTTCCAACTTCTTATTCGATTCGAAAACGATGATCCATCATTGATTATTCGAATCAGTGCTTACTTTTACAAACGCATAACAGGCACAAATATTACAGACTCAAAACTTCTACAAGTTTTACAAAAACTACTTCGAGACGAAAAACCATGTTTTAAACTGGGGTTTGAACGTCAAGGAATGAAAAATTCAACAAAATACAGAATTAAGCAGCAAAACTGATGTCACTTTTTAAAATATGACTATTAAAATTACAACACAAATGTCCCAATAAATCGCTATAATGATTGTTGTTATAAAACGTGTGTAATTAACAGTGTTATTAGACGCATGAAAACTATTCTACACATAATTTTCCGATCAATCAGACAGTAGGTTTAATTCGTAGTCAATGAAGAACAAATATGTGGTGTGGTTTTCTGGGACGAAGTTTAAAAATTTTTTTTGTCACGTAATTTTTGTGAAGTACCCACTATTTTTGAAGTGAAAACTTCTTTAGGCGCGCCTAGACAAATTTTTAGTGGGCTGTGAATTGAATTCATCCGTCACGCTCGGGTATGACAAGAAAGCTTCCGGTAAACTCGGGACCATGGCTATTGGCCATCTAGAAATACGTCAGCCAATGGGAAATGCTGAAAGGGCGTGGACAGGCCATCATGGCATGGCCATCTAGAAACGCATCAGCCAATGGAAAATGCTGACGCATTTCTAGATGGCCATGCCAAAAAGGCGAGGCCACGCCCTCCGGTTACACCCGTGTAGTTTCTAAGGTAAGCTATCAAATTCTGAGTTTTAAGTTTGCACTTCTATGGGCAGCTCCTATGACTGCCAATTTTTTTTGTTTTATTGAATTTGTATAGTATTGAATGTTTGGATAATTCAACATTCGGATAAAGTATACCGTGGTTCGTACAATTGAGGGTTTGGATAATCGAAGTCCGGATAATCGAGGTTCTATTATAAAAGGTAAATTAAATTTTATTGCTACTACTAATATCTAATAGAGAGATAAGTCAATTTCAAGATAGAACATTTCATAAAATAACTTAAGAGTAAAAGTTAAAAATTTAAATCGTTTAATTCGAATTATTCGAATATCGTCCATCTCTACAAGTTACATATTCCGTGAAGAATTCAATTTAGTAACGACAAGAACCGATGGCGTAGCAGCTTGAACTTAAACAAGGAATTATTATTCATATCGATGAATGCAGTCGTGTAGAAATAACTTAGGACTATTTAGCTTCGTACAAAAGCGACATCGTTTCATGGCTTTTGTTCCAAATACTCGTTTGGAGAGGTTTGACTCCACTGTGGTCGTAACCCTACAAAATTTATCAATGTGATAATGTGATAGAATTTGGCGCTTGTTATAACATTTACTATTACTGCATAAGCAGCCTACTAAAATGTTCTCAATGCTGGGACTCGGGGTCTTCTCTCGGAAGAGAGGGTCTTTTCTCGGAAGAGAGTCAAGGACATAATGCACCACGCTGGCCCAGTGCAGGTTGGTGGATAAAGCACGACCTCGAAATGTTCGTACATGTTCTTTTTCACCGTTTTTAAGTTAGCGGTATTACGTGGGTATTACGCACATGGCTGCGAAAAGACAGTGGAGCGCTTTGGATTCGAACCAGGGGCTCTGGATAGGCAGTTGCCGTTCTTTCGACTAGACCAGCCGTAACTTTTACAATATCCATAGAAAAATACATATGATTCTTAGTAGTTCTTAGTAGTTTATTGACGTGACAACGTCTAATAAATCTTTTCTTTTTTTTTTTAAATATAGAGTGGCGAGACGAGCAGGTCATGTGCCTGCCACATAACAGCACAGTGACACGCAGTTATTGGAATATGAAGATTCCAAATCATTACCTAGCACGGCACTGCGCTCGTCACCCAGAGATCTAAGTTGTTATATCTCTAAGCCCTGTAATTTCTCTTGAAACATTGCCCTTCAGACCGGAACACAGTAATGTTTGCACATTACTGCTTGGCGGTAGAATATTTGGCAAAGGTGTGGTCCTTCCCCAGGCGGACTCTGCCAAGAGTCCTACCACTACAAATCGATGAACGCCGGCTGCATGTACGAAAAAGTATCCCGCTATGTCCCGTTACGCTCATTGTTCCGTTACACTCATTTTACGCTTGCGCCGCAGCTATCAATGTTTTGTTATGGCGTTGTCACATTAAACTATTGTCCGTAAACCAACCGACTTTACAGACAACCAATTTTTGAAGTGAACATTTCTTTAGGCGCGCTATAGACAGAATTTTCGTGGGCTGTGAAATGGATTCATCAATCGTCACGCTTGGATATGATAATGGATCGGATCGGATATGAAATCTTCGGGTAAACTCGGTAAAAACGGCCAGGTAGGTACCAGGGCAACAGAAACAGTAAAGAGTTTCGATTACCTACCTCCAACAGCCCAGCGTTTATCTCCAGATACCAGGACAACAGAAATATAAAAGAGTTGCGTTTGCCCCTAGGTACCAGTACCAGGGCAACAGCAAGTTTTCACTTCTATCAGCAGTTCCTATGACTGCCAATTTTTTTTTAATTTTTGTTGCTTTATCCACTGTGATATTAGTTTACCTCTTCTATAGCATCTAACTGCGAGTCCTGCGCCAGCCCCCCGTTGGGCAGGTCGACGGGCGTGTCCTTGGCCGCGGCGGCGGAGTGCCGCGCGGCGGCCGCGCCCGCTCCGCCCGCCGCCGGCCGCGTCGCCTCCAGCAGCACCTTCAGCGACGCGATGGCGTGCAGCTGCGTCGCTTTCTCGTCTACTTTACCTGCCGACAATATACTCACTTGTATTCATGTTTATTTTATTAGCTTCACTTGTAACAAACTATGTATGTAAGAAAATCTTGGAATCCTAATTGGATTTGTAATGACGTTTCTTAGTTAGTCATATGGCGTGCAGCTGCGTCGCTTTCTCGTCTACTTTACCTGCCGACAATATACTCACTTGTATTCATGTTTATTTTATTAGCTTCACTTGTAACAAACTATGTATGTAAGAAAATCTTGGAATCCTAATTGGATTTGTAATGACGTTTCTTAGTTAGTCATGTATTGTCATCAGAATTTAGAGCGTGTCCAAAATTTCATGCTAATCAAAGACCGGGTGATAAAAGTGGGTACTTTTATCACCCGGTTCTTTGATGTCTTTGATTAGGATGAAATTTTGGACACGCTCTAAATCCACATTTATCGGGAGCTACGATGCCACACACAAACAAACACACACAGAGAGACATACGTACATACAAACAGAGACACCCTCACCCCCCACACTCACAAACACACACACAGAGAGACATACACAACAGAGACACAAACATACACAGAGCATTAGAGAGAGAGAGACACACGTACGGTCGCACGCCCAACTTATAACCCTGTCGTTTTTGCTAGTTGCTAGTTAATAACTGAATGAAACCGGTCTCGGGTGCTGTTATCTCATTCCGTATCTCTGCCGGCGGCAGACGGACAGACGTCCAAACTAAACTAAACAAAACTAAAACAAACACACCTAGAAAGAGAAAGAGACAGACACACAGAGATAAAAAGAGTGACACGCACATAGACAAACCTAGAACATAGAAAGAAAAAGACACACAACACCCATACACAGTGAGTGGACACGCGCACACATTAACATTCAGCCACATAAACACTCAGAAAGAGAGGGAGAGAGAGAGACACACATACACCCTCATACACACACACACACATACGCACAAAAATAGAGAGACACGCATCTCTTAACTTATAAGACGTCGTAAGGAAATGGAATGGTCAAGTTTGGAAGATTGAGGTCATTTTCCCAGACCAAAACGAGTTGAAATCTAATACCCATCACGTTTCTAGTTCGTCGATTATTCATGTACGTAGTCCATTCGATTCTGCATGAAAACTGAAACTTGCTAGTTAATAACTGAGTTAAACCGGTCGGGTGCTGTTATCTCATTCCGTATCTGCCGGCGGCAGACGGACGGACGTCCAAACTTGGCCCGCTCTGATGCACTCATTGTAGCCTAGCTTTAGTATAGGAGCCGTGGGTGAAAATAATTTTTCATCCCACCAGCTCGGAAAGAGTACTTTTGCTCCTCGATATCAGGGCGCAAAAGTCGTTTTTACCCTCTAGAGGGTAAAGTAAATTTGAATTTAGAACATCGTGTGTACTGAGGTTTTGAAATCAAAACATAATTTAACCTATTTATTTCTACCTCCTTGGTGCCGAATTCATCATACATTTATTTTTAATTTGTTAAAAACTCATACTCGGACCTCCTTGGTGTACTTTTTTTAAAATGCTTTGCGCACAATTTTCTTTTCACGTATGGAGGATAGAGGTAAATAATGTTATTTGAAATGGCAGAACATTTTAAAATCAATTGTAATCGAATTGAAGTATGCCGAGTTGCCGAGTTAAATAATTAAATATTATTGACTACTAAAATAGTAACTAATAGATAATTTCAACTACTTGTGCAGTACAAAATTATGTAATAAATATAACATCAAATAAATAATTACTATTTTGAGAAAACATGTAAGTACAATATATTTTGAAATCAAAACTTCTTTTGGCGCGCCAAGGACAGATTATTCGTGGGCTGTCAATTGAATTCTAGCGTCACGCTCGGGAATGATCAGAAATCTCCGGGTAAACTCGGGACCATAGCCATTGGCCATCTAGAAATGCCTCAGCTTTTCTCATTGGCCAATTAAAAATGCGTCAGCATTTCTAGATAGCCATGCTCATAGCCACGCCCTCCGGTTTCACCCGCGAAGTTTCCAAAGTAAGCAATGAAATTCTGAGTTATAAGTTACCACTTCTATCGGCAGTGCCTATGACTGTCAATTTAATTATTCATGAATTCTAAATAGTACGTTTATTTATTTCCTTTAAAATGTACTATCATGCTTTAGCGCTACTATAATTTAATGCAGTTGGGCGGACACTTTTTCATGTACACAAACAAATGAAACTCCTTACCTCAATCGGTCAACTCTCCGGATTTTCATGTCGTATTGTTATTGTTTAAACCATGACTAAATAAAGTTAAAGTTTAAAACTGAAGTTAAAAACAGTAAAATGGAATACAAGTGAAAACCCGAAATACCATAATAACAAGTAGTTCTAGCGACCAAGAAGTTTATTTAAGGCCAACAGAATTGACTGAAACTGGAAATGCGCAAAGCGTTTAGTAATTTCCTCGCTAAGGTAAGGGATGAAAAATTACGTGTTGCACTCGAGTGCAAAGGTTTTTCACCTTGTGCCCTTTTGATTCCCTTGCTACGCTCAGGATTCTAATTTTTGAATCCCTCGCTACGCTCGTGATTCAACTTTAGAATCCTTCGCTTGCTCGGTCATCAAAATTGAGCACGCGGTTAAAAAGCCACTTTGCACTCTTGTACAACAAATAACTATTTTTTAAGTGGCAGAGTTCTTTAAAAAAAATTTTGGCTGTGTTGAGCATTTTTTTGGTAAGGGTAAATATTATGGGCTCCATCACACACATAATAATTAATTATTGTATAGCTATTAGTATGTTTATCTATACCAAGCATCAGAGCAGATACCAGACGCGCATGTGTAGCGACCTGCGTACACATTGTATGTCGAATAATAATATCGATTGTTCCATGGATCCCGACTGTTCAGTTGTAATGTTCTTTTATTAGAAAATATTGTATATATTTCAATAGTATTAATACAATAACATATTATAGAATTCTAGACCACCAAAAATCTAAATGCTTGTTTTATTCTTTTCAGTTTTTTTTAGTATGCGAGTACGTAGTTTGGTTCACTTTTTACGCAGTCGGGTTTTTGAGTTTTTAAATTATATTTATTTATTAATTTGTAGAAAAAATTGTAAAAAAAATAATTGTAGAAAAAAGAATTTAAAAGGCATAAAGATAAAACATTTCTGAGTGATGAGCGCAGTGCAGTGCTAGGTAATGATTTGGATTTGGACTTTTCATGATCTATATTATGTTATTAAACTATTATGAGCAGGCATGTTGCCTCCCACCATCCACCCAGGCAGAAGTCATATTCGTCTCGTCACTCTATACATACCATCAAAAACTATTTAAAATAGATTCTAGGAATCTAACCAGTACATAAAGTTTGCTACACTGCTCTCATTCACTCCAGTAAGTATTTCATTCCTGTCTCCCAATCTAAGCCCGCATGTAGCACAAAAGTTGGTTCTCGTTTGACCTATTTTTAACAACTGCAACAAGTAGTACTGCCAGTTGTAGTATCATTCCGAATGTGAAATTAAAATGTGCAGAACGACGACCAAAGAGGAACATGCAATTATCAACTTTGTATTGCATTTTGCATCACTGCTATGATGAAACGAAATACTCATTATTACGAGTATAAAGAGGAGGTTCTCAATTCGGTTGTATGTTATATAATAGCGCCGGGAATAGGGTATCGGACTGGCTCAATAATACACCATTCTAATTAGTTCATGGAAAAATATAAGAAACATATTTTTTCAAAATTATTATTCAACGGAGATATAGATCATCAAACTTGAATGGGGGGGGGGAGGGGGGGGGGGGGGTCGCAACGTCCTTATCTTCGTAATTTTTTGTTTGTGAAACAAAAGAAAACATACACGTATAATATTTTTTTGCAATCGAACTGATAGTCAAATTAGACCAAAAAAATAATAAGGTAGATAACCCAGTGCTATTACGGAAATAAATAAACATTAAATTATGTAGTTTGGGGACTATAAAGGATCAATAGGGGGGTGCATTCTGAGCATATATTCCAATTTGAGGGATTCTGGCATGGTCAGCTCAAGGTAATTTCGATGAAAACGCGTTTAACTCGATATCTCGAGAACTGTTAGTGTTAGGCAAAAAATTGTTGAGACCTTTTCTCTTCTAAATTAAAACTTTCTTCTTCTAAATTAAAATTAAAACTTCTAAATTACTAACTTTTATAGGAACTATTTTTCTTTCTTTCATCAATATTTTTCAAGTTATTGCTTCCGAAAGGCAAAAATTTTATTTTTTTTCCTCCCTTTCGCCATTGTCTCCCCAACCGTTCAATTTTATGAAACTTTATTGCTGATCAAAAGTGTAGATCTTTTAATAATGAACAACTTTTTCTTTGAACTTTTTTCTGTAATGACAATACCTTCAGAGTTATGTTACTTTACCGAGCAAAATCCACGCCACTGCGACACCTCCGCGACACTGCGATAAATCCGCGACTCCTTCGGACTTAGGGCTGAACCCAAAATTCATTGTTTGATTGTGTCGATGGGTTTCTTCTACACAGGCTTAATGTGGGACAACAACGTTACCTACTCCTATATATGCCAGAAATACACTCAGATACACTCAATCAGACATAGAGGTGGAGCGAGCCGTAGAGGATGCGGATGGTCTGATTATCAGTCCGGCTAAGAGAATTTTGCCGGACTCTACGGCTTGCTCCACCTCTATGTCTGATTTGATGAGAAAAGTTTTCAGTAGTGAGATGAATCTGGTCTTATTGCTCTCGTTGCCTAAAAACTTATCTTGAGTTGTGGTGACGGGCATATTGTAGATGAAAATGATATCCGTACATGGCTTCAGCTGGGATCGGCGCAGCCGTTTGGCAGAATTGGTGCCAAAGTTGGAAATACCTTTGGGATAGCCATCGAATACAATTACCACGTCTGTACCGTAGTGTTTTTTATGTATGTTACGTATTTCTGGCATTATAAGTCGAAGTAGGTAACGTTGTTGTCCCACATAACCCTGTGTAGAAGAAACCCACCGACACAATCCTACAATGAATTTTGGGTTCAGCCCTAAGACCGGAGGTGTCGCGGATTTTTTGCAGTGTCGCGGAGGTGTCGCAGTGGCGCGGATTTCATTCGGTAAAGTAACATAACTCTAGAAGATAAAAGGTCTTAACAATTTTTTGCTTAACATTAACAGTTCTCGAGATATCGAATTAAACGCGTTATCATCGAAATGACCTTGAGTTGACCATGCCAGAATCCCTCAAATTGGAATATATGCTCAGAATGCACCCCGAACATACTAGAACATCCCCGAACTACATAATTTAATGTTTTTTTATTCGATTTTTTTGCGTAATTGCATTGGGCTAAGATAAATTAACAGCAAGCTGTAAGTGCGTATAATTGTTTAAAACATAATTAAAAGTCCTCTACAAGTTCCGAATCATTCCAGTGTGAGCAGATTTTTTTATTCGAGGTCAAAGATCGAAAATCGAGGTTCAACGCACAGCCCAAACCGAAAGAGCTAGAAACTTAAAATTTCGCACACATATTTTTCTTATAACGTAGGCACCCACTAAGAAAGAATTTTTCGAAATTCAACCCCTAAAGGGCTGAAATAGAGGATGAACGATTATATGAAACTTTTTATTCCTTAGACATATTTGCATGAAATTTCGTACGAATTTAGTACGGCTTAAATAATGAGTTCCGTATTACAGGACATTGGTAAGGACATAAGGAGCACCATGGTCCATGAAACTGTTTCAAAATATCGGGACTAACTCTACAATGTAACCACGGTGAATAACCCGTGATATTTGATTTATTTAATAGCACTTAGCTTAGCCCCGCTTAGCGCGACCCCGTTACGCGCGGTTTCACTATAACGCGAATTTCAAATTTCGCGCTCAAATGCCTCGCTTACGCGAAAGAGTGCGTATAAACATAATGTAGTCATTAACTTCTCTATGGCGACCATAGAGGGATCCCCGCTTTCTCTGAATATTCTCTTTGAAGAATTGGGAATTCCCTGTCCTTCGACTTTGTTCTATGGAGATTTCCTCGTTCGTTTCGTGTGTTCAATTCCGTAAAAAATAAGAGTATGTATTGCATAAAGTGTTCTTAGAATTAAAGTGATTGATTAAAATGATTTGTATTTTTTACATTAAATTTTGACTGTTTAATCATATACCTCGATACGCGAATTTCAGTTAACGCGATTTTTTTCGGAACGTATCCCTCGCGTAAAGCGGGGTATTACTGTAAATTGTTACGCAAATATTGGAACATGAAAAATCCAAATCCTTACCCAGGACTGCACTGCGCTCGTCATGCATTGCCCTTATCATGCGGTATTTGGTGAGAAAATTGATTTTGATAAAACTAAATACCATTTGCAAATAAATAGCCAGTAAGATTAAATGTGTCAAATACAGACAGGATTGCTTGAGTGCCTATTCAACGTAAACGCTATTTATGTCAAAGGTAGGATTAACAATAGAGCATTAGTAACCGCTTTCTATTCAGGAATAGAACCTACATTTAATGGCGTCTAGCTCTTTAGCTAGGCGTCCGAAAGTGCTTAAGACTTCGTCGGCTGTTTCGTGTACATTCGGGTCACACAAGACACTGATAATTGGTTATGTGTATTTTTATATTTATGTTTTGACGTGATAACGTCTTATAATTCGATGAAACCGGCTGCACGCCCACAAAACATGACGTCATGTACCGTTACCGCGTTACCGTCGGTCGTTACCTCGTCGCATGTTTGTTACAGTTGTAATAATTATTTCGACCAGTAGTTCAAGCGGGGATGTAGCTCAGTGGTAGAGCGTTCGCTTTGCATGTGAAATGCCCCGGGTTCGATCCCCGGCATCTAAAAGCTTTTTTGCATTGTTTTGATTGAAAATGACTAAATTCTACTGATTACTTTTTACATACAAATCTATTAAACAAATGATATTAAAATTTTCTTTTGAAAAATGCTACCATTCCATAAGTATTTTCTTAAGACGTTGTCACGTTCTATCGTCAGTAAACCGACTTTACAGCCAAACATTTTTTGAAGTGAAAACTTCTTTTCACTTCAAAAACATGTGCGCCACAGACAGATGTTTCGTGGGCTGAATATTTTTCGTGGGTATTGAATTCTAGCGTCACGCTTGGGAATGATAAGAAATCTTCGGGTAACCTCGGGACCAGGGCCATTGGCCTCTAGAAAGTTCTATATAGCTGGACATGCTCATGGCCACGGCCTTTCATCAAAAACTGTCGAATTAGGAATTCACTAGGATTATTTTATCGCCAATCTTTATCTCACGGTAAACTAATTTTGTGGTTAGATAGTGTTGGGAGAAAAATGACAATAAATAATTATTTATTTATTTATGTAGTTGTAGGTATATTTAATAACAAATTTTAGAATTTATTTGTTGTCTCGAAAGATTCGAGGAACATGTCGTTTGCCTTACGTTGTTTTCCTTCACCGTTTGAAGTTAGCTGCATTACGAACATGTCTTCAAAAAGACAGTGGTGCGTGTGGAATTCGGACCATGGGCTTCAGATCGGTAGTTGCCGTTCTCCCAACTAGTCCAGTCATAACTTAACGAATAATATAAAAATATGCACTGTAAGTACTCGTACCTAAACACTAAACTAAAAAAAATTGGCAGTCATAGGAACTGCCGATAGAAGTAAAAACTTGCTGTTGCCCTGGTACTGGTACCTAGGGGCAAACGCAACTCTTTTATATTTCTGTTGTCCTGGTATCTGGAGATAAACGCTGGGCTGTTGGAGGTAGGTAATCGAAACTCTTTACTGTTTCTGTTGCCCTGGTACCTACCTGGCTGTATTTACCGAGTTTACCCGAAGATTTCATATCCGATCCGATCCATTATCATATCCAAGCGTGACGATTGATGAATCCATTTCACAGCCCACGAAAATTCTGTCTATAGCGCGCCTAAAGAAGTTTTCACTTCAAAAAGATAATACTCATAATACAAAGGCCTCGACCTCTGCAAGTTCACAGCGTGACATATGACATGGCAATAAATAACATGGCCATAACATTGCTCATGTCACGCTGTCATACCATACGGCGATAAAACCAGATCATTACTCCATGCAAGTTCCACAGGTTTACTCTTGTAGAAACATAAAATGGAACATGTTGAAAACCGTTCTATGGAGCTGTATAGACTAGGTACAATAAAACTTTAATGTGTTTAAATGTAAGCATAGTAATATGTTCTCTGAATAGTTATTTGCTATACAAGAGTGCATAGTTGTTCTTTAATCACGTGCTCAAATTTTGATGACCGAGCAAGCGAAGGATTCTAATAATTAGAGTCCTGGACGTCTACTCTAATTCAACGAAAACGTAATTTTGAAATAAACTCGCGATTTTCCAACTCCGATTCTACTTCGATCCGTCGCTTTGTCCGTTTAAATGATCTAAGCCTAATTTAATTAGAGTATGCTTAGAACATTTAAACGTCAAACAATGTTGTATCGGACGAAACGAAGTAGAACGAGAGTAGGAAAGTCGCGAGTTTTTTTTCGAAATTTCGTTTTCGTAGAAACAGAGTAGACGTCCTGAGCGTTCGCGAGGGAATGAATAGAGCACAAGGTGAACAATCTTTGCACTCCAGTGCAACACGTAAATTTGAATCCCACTCCCAGCGAGGAAATGACTAAATGCTTAACGCATTATTTACAGTTTCAGTCAATTCTGTTGCCGTCAAATAAACTTTTTCGTCGCTAGAATAGTTCAGTTTAGGTTTTTCCCATGTTTTTCCCAAGCTCCAGTGTTTCTAGTTTTAATCTAACGTTTTAACAACCTTAATATTCACTAACACAAGTTATGATTAACATAAGGTTCATAGTCTACAAAATGTATTTTATTTAAATTTTAATTAGTTCATTAATTGGGATGATAACCGGATCAAATATATAAACACCATTCTAATTAGTCTGTTAGCTAAATTTAGGAAAAATATAGGACGCGTTTTATTAACTATCAAATTAATAAAAATAAACGACAAAAATATAGATTTACAGATCATCAAACTTCCGGTATGGAGGGTTATGACATCACGTCTTTATTCGTCGATACCAATTGCATAACGAAGTGACACGATATCAATTGTATAATGAAGTGACGTCAATCAAAACTTCTTAGCTTCGTCATTTTTTGCTTGTGATACAAAAGAAAACATACGTGTAAACGAAACGGATAACATTTTCCACACTAAAGGCTTGTTCGCATTAAGCTAGTGTATTAGTCTAGTAGAGAGTAATTTAGTAGCTAAAATACTCGCTACTATTTAAAAATCGTTCGCACCGTGCTTTAGTACAGTTCACAAGTGAGTAGCGTTTTGCAACATGAAGCGTCTACAACGCAATAAAATAAATAAGCTGATTACGCTAATTGTAATGGCCATTTTAGATTTTAGATTTAGATTTTAGCCAGAAGAGATAATCTAGGCGATACTAATTGTCTTCTCAAGGAATTAGCATTGGAAGATCCCAAAAGAATACTTTGATAGTTTGAGAATGTCCGAAAGTTGTGTGAATTTCCTGCTAATGAAAATACACTCTCAAATTCAGCGTAAGGATACTCTTTTAAGAAAATCTATTCCTACAATTACTAAATTACAAGTAGTTCTATACTTTCTTGCTACTGGATGCAGTTTAAGGACACTTACACATATAAATTTAGAATTTAGAATCGGAAAGTCAACTATATCTGAATTCATCATTGAAGTTTGCGAAGCAATATATTTATGAATCATTAAAGGAATTCATTAAGGTGAGATTAAATAGTCACATAGAACCAAATCATTATTAAATATGAATTTATTAAAATAATCATCTTGAACAAATTTTAATGTAGTATCTTCACTCCAGCGAAACGACATTTTGGCGGCAACCACAGACAAGTTAGTAAAGAGATGCGGCAACTAATGAACTCGACTAATTAGACAGGTTCACACTCGTTTAGCCGATGAACCAGAGAGCACAGACGCGTGGTGGGGATGCTACTCGCCCGTTGAAAATAGAACAAAATGGATTGACTCGACTAAATTATTCACTTACTACTCGACTAAATTTTTACTGTTCATACACGTTTAGTTGCTAAATTACTCGCTACTAGACTAAATTACTAACCTAATGCGAACAAGCCTTTACAGTTTATACATAGAAAGAGTGCCATTGCTATTTTTTTTATCCATACATAATAATTGAGAACGTCATCCTCTTTTGAATTCGTTTAAAATATATTAAGTCAATAAACACTCATTACACACACTCTAGTTGTTACATTGGAAAATTCTATCGCAATAGCATTTTCTGTTTTTAAATTATACTGAATTGTGTGAGCCTAAGGCCAATTGTCCACGTAGCTGCACGACATCCGCACGATTTCGACAATTGTCGGATGCAAGACGAATGCTTGCATCTTGCGTACAAATAATGAAGTCTGTGTCCACGAAACGACAACGACACGACAGCCGCACGTCTTGCGTTTGTTCGTAGGATGCATGCATTCGACAAAAGACGCGTGCGTGGACAGTAGGCCTTTGTGTAACTTTTTAATTGGAAACATGTTTTAAATTGATCGATTACGTTTTGTTATCACGTAATCGATCATAGTCACTGACTGCATAACATGTCAGTAGCTTGTCAGTAGCAGTTAGTACGACACTAAATATATTACAGTAAGGCGAAATGAAATGTAAACAAAATTATTAATCCAGGCGATCGTGGTGAGGATGAATGGTTAGTTGATAAAACTGTTCAAATCATTGAATTGTCATCGGTCCTTGATAAGTGCGCGAAGTTTTAAACTCATCCGTTGTTTAGAAAATGCTTTAAATCACGTTCAAAGATTCCGTTACATACACAGATACGAGTACATAGATTCATAGACACATACATACCAATTAATTTTAATAAATTTATATTATTAATTTCAATGAAACTTCAATGAAACTTCAATGAAACTTTAATAGTCTGTGAAACTAGGTCTAAAAACAGTTGACAATGTCAGGGAGCATAATTTGGTCTCACTAGTCCCCACCGTGGATGGTATACAGACACTTTTTTGCTTCTGTTATGAAGGATAGTTCCTTGATAAGAAAAACAAAGTGGCGAAATCTATACATGTCATTTGTTACTTATCTTTTTAGGTATAGCGAGTCGTAGTTTTCTTGGCATTCAGCGAGTATTTTCTTTGTAACAAAACATAATATTATCTAACAAACGATACCTAATCACTGATACAATAAATAAGTTATTAAGACTAAGAATTATGTATTAAAATCACTATTCACAAATTCACATTCATAAAAACTAAATTTAGCATACAATGTTTTCAGATCAAAACAATGTAAATGTACACTTAACTAGTTATGTGGTAGTAACAGATATCGATCGTATCGATTTAACACTTTATGACTCGATTTCTATTTTTTTATCTTTTAAATACATGTCTATACTATAATAAGCTTTTTTGACTAGAAAGCTATTAAGTGTATTCTTAAAGATGTTTGGATTCTGATTTATCTTAATTTTCGCTGGTATCTTATTATAAATCGCTGACGCCATACAGAATACACTTTTAGTTAGAAATGTAGTTCTTGAGCCGAGACCATACAAGTTGCCCTCACGTCTGCTACCTATTTAATTTAATTTAATTTATTTAATAAAGCTTTATTTATTTATTTATTTACATACCAATACCAAGTTAATAGAAGCGTGTTAAAATAGATTAATATTGCTTGATAGTCGAATATCGACCATTTCGCAATCACTAACATCATTATAAAAATACCTAGTTTAAAATAAACTAAACGATATACCTAAGCTGGTTACGGAAATCCTTGACTGCAGTTTGTTGTCTATGAAAACTGAATTAGTTGTGGAATCGATAGGCGAAACATTTCGGTCGAGGTGAGGACTGCGCTTACCAAGAAGCGTTTTAACAAGCACTGCTAGAATAACAATGAACTATATTAGCATGAAAACTAACGTAGTTGTTACACAATATCTTATACCTTTATATATCTTATACCTTTAAACGAGCAATTCTTGTACCTATATAAATATGTATATATATATATAGAATCTGAATCTCGGAAACAGCTCTACGGATTTTCTTGAAATTATGTATGCAGGGGATTTTGGGGACGATAAATCGATCTAACTAGGTTTCATTTAAAAAAAACGCATATTATGCGCGTTTTTAGACAATGAAAAACTGTCACATTAGACATTAGAATGCGAAGGTAAATTTCGCCAGCGTATTTCGGCAGCGTAATTAACTCAAACGGGAAGTCGGACGCTCATAGCGGTCACATATTAGTAGCTCCGGGTTCGAATCCAGACGGGTTCTCTATTTTTTTCAATTCTTTTTTTTTTTAAGAAAATCTATTTCTTGGAGTTTTTTATCTGTAGGTATCTAAGTATATTTAGTATTTAAACCGAGCAAAGCTCGGTCACCCAGGTACTTATACCTTTAAACGAGCAATTCTTGTATATATGTTTAAATATATGCATAGAATCTGAATCTCGGAAACGGCTCGAACGATTTTCATGAAATTATGTATTCAGGTTTCGGAGACGATAAGTCGATCTAGCTAGGTTTCATTTTTAAGAAACATATTTTAAAAGCGTTTTTAGACAATGAAAAACTGTTCCATTAGACATTAGAAAGCGACGGTAAGTTCCGCCGACACGCGCGTCAGTATTAATAGCTCAGGTGGGAAGTCGGGTGGTCGGGTGGTCACGAAACGGTAGATCCGGGTTCGAATCCAGACGGCTGCTTGATTTTTTTTTCAATTTCATTTTTTTTGTTGTTTTATATTACATACATTTTTATATTATATTTAAGTTTTTATGAGAAAATCTATTACAGGGAGCTTTTTATCTATAGGTATCTAAGTATATTCAGTGTTTAAACCGAGCAAAGCTCGGTCACCCAGCGGGGCTAGCACGGGCAGTTGACAATTACTCCACCGGGAAAGGAAATAATCTCTTTCCCCCTTGTCAATTTTGTCCACTGTCAGAGCACGGACTCGCCGGTGGATAGTTATTCTACGGTGGATATACGGCGGGAGTAGCGTTATCACTTCAGTATTGCCGTTATAAGAAAATTAAATAATAAAGTGGCCAAGTGCAAGTTGGACTCGCCCATGAAGGGTTCCGTTGCAGCAAGTAACATAACATACATAGTACACATAGTTCTTGTAGTTCCTTGTAACTTTGATCGAAGTTTCAATAATAGTATTTATGACGTACTAAAAAAAAATACTCATCAGATCGAGTTCAAACTAATTTTCGTTGGTAGTTTACATGGTAATCTATATATATAAAAGCGAAAGGTCACTCATCAAGGAATCTCAGAAACTACAAATGCTAGGAATCTGAAATTTTGCATGGAGGTCCCTTTTAGCACGTAGGCGCTCGCTAAGACGGGGTTTTGCGAAATTCAACCCCTAAGAGGGTGAAACAAGGGATGAACGGTTGTATGAAAATTCGTGATTTTCAAAGTCATCAAATTTTGTATCTAGACACTTGACACGAAGCAATTAAATGTTTGTTCTATCAATTTTGTAATTTCGAATAGTACAGGGGTGAAATTGGGGTTGAAATGGGGGATGAATGTCAATATGAAAGTTCCCAACCGTTGAAGATTAAACCATGAAACTCTGTATATAGACACTTGACACGAAGCAAACGAGTGTTTGTTCTATCAATTTCGTGATCACGAACTGTACAGGGGTGAAATTGGGGTTGAAATGGGGGATGAATGTCAATATGAAAGATCCCAATCGCTGGAGATAAAACCATGAAACTCTGTATATAGACACTTGACACGAAGCAAACGAATTTGTAATTTCTAAGTGTACGGGGGTGAAATTGGGGTTGAAATAGGGGATGAATATCAACATGGAAGACGGTTGGGAACCGTTGAAGATAAAACCATGAAACTCTGTATATAGACACTTGACACGAAGCAAACGAGTGTTTGTTCTATCAATTTCGTAATTTCGAACTATATGAGGGTGGAATTGAGGTTGAAATGGGGGATGAATGTCAATATGAAGGTTCCCAACCGTTGAAGATAAAACCATGAAACTCTATATATAGACACTTGACACGAAGCAAACAAATGTTTGTTTTAGCAATTTTGTAATTTCGAACTGTACGGGGGTAAAATTGGGGTCGAAATGGGGGATGAATGTCAATTTGAAAGTTCCCAACCGTTAAAGATAAAACCATGAAACTCTGTATATAGACACTTGACACGAAGCAAACGAGTGTTTGTTCTATCAATTTCGTAATTTCGAACTGTACGGGGGTGAAACTGGGGTTGAAATAGGGGATGAATGTCAACATGGAAGACGGTTGGGAACAGTTGAAGATAAAACCATGAAACTCTGAATATAGACACTTGACACGAAGCCAACGAATATTTGTTCTAGCAATTTTGTAATTTCGAACTGTACGGGGATGAAATTGGAGTTGAAATGGAGGACGATTGTCTCTTACGCTTTCACACCTAGACAACTGAACCGATTTTGATGGAATTGTATGAAATTGTTTTATTATAAGCTGTTTTTAGTAACCGTAAATGTGTCTGGGTATAAAAATAGGTACTGCCTGAGTTACCTTAGTATTTATTTCGCGCGGACGAAGTCGCGGGTAACAGCTAGTGTACATCATATATTTTTTTTAGATTTTTCATTCTCTTACTTTAGAAGTTAGAGGGGGGGGGGGACACACATTTTACCACTTTGGAAGTGTCTCTCGCGCAAATTATTCAGTGTAGACAAAAATGATTTTAGAAACCTCAATATCGCAATATCGTTTTTGAAGACCTATCGATAGACACCCCACACGTGTAGGTTTGATGAGTTTCATTTATCAGTTTGGGGGGCAACCCTAATTTTTTTAATTTTTTTTTATAAAAACTTAATGCGGTTCACAGAATACATCTACTTACCAAGTTTCAACAGTGTAGTTTTCATAGTTCCGGCAAAAAGTGGCTGTGACAGACAGACGTGTAGAATCTATAAGGGTTCCGTTTTCAAGTTTTACGGAACCCTAAAAATGATGTATTGATCGTCAGTTTTTCTGTCAACGTTTGCTCTTCTTCCTTTTTTTTCTGTGCTGCGTTTTGAGGTTTTATATGAAGGTTTTATATTTTTGTAAACAACTTTAAAACATTTTCACATCTAAATCACATACCTTAGTATAGAGAACGCATTTAGATATAAAAATGAGTAATTATATAATTCAAAATATAATTATAATATGCTCGCGACATTATGTTTGAGAGAGATTTACTTATATCCCCACCTCCAAATCAGACGATAGTTTGTCCCCTGTCATATTTATGTCAATTGAAGAGTATTTATCTTCGTTTTCCCGAGTCCGTGCTATACAGCGGGGAGTAGCGTGATATAATGTCCATGACAAACGCCAAGTGGAAACATTTTATCCCTTTCCCCTGTTGCCATGCTATGCAAGGTGGAAATGATTATTATATCCACTGACAGGTGGATAAAAATGGTGGAAAGACTATTAGTCCACAGTCCGTGCTAGCCCCGCAGGTACTACATATTTAAGTAATTTACGGGTAACTCACACGCGATATTGTCAGTCGACAAGACAAGCCAACCTCAAGACCTGCGTAAACATCATGCAGTCCTATAGGCTAGGAAGTGAAAGCCTCTTATAGGCGAAACTCGAATTCCGTATACACTTCACATTACAGTTTCCTCAGACAGGCATTCATCTAAAAGATTTAATTAAAATTTTGATTTTACCTTATGATTTTAACGACAACGTCGATAGCGCGTTTTATTAATACTAGGGCGTAATATAGTTTGCTTGGGACGGACTAATCTAACTAGAAACGGTAAAAAATCAAGTTTGTTGTATGGGAGTCCCCTTAAATATTTATTTTATTTTTCGTATTTGTTGTTATAGCGGCAATAGAAATACATCATCTGTGAAAATGTAAACTGTCTAGCTATCACCGTTCTTGAGATACAGCCTGGTGACAGACGGACGGACAGCTAAGTCTCCGTAATAATAGGGTACCGTTTTTACCCTTTGGGTATAGAACCCTAAAAACTAATAGTTTTAACTTTTTCCTTGTAAGGCAAGGCAACGAGTCCCAGCAGACAATAGGTACGAGAAATGGCCGGTTTTTAAGATCAAAGTCAATGTTATTTACTCATAAATGTATAATTTACATGTTAATTGATATAAAATTAAAACAAAAGAAAGAGCATACATACTTATAGCATACATTTGCAAAGTTTGAAATCAACTCTGTATTGTACTAAAATAATTATCATACAGAAAACTGTCACGCATTATATTATTATATGTTTTTATTACAATTGTAATAAGCAACGTCGGTTTTTTCATAATTTTGCCTCAAAAAATATGCAGTAACCATAAAAAAATCGATGGATAAGCCAGCATTTTAATCTGTTTCTGAAGCTGCCGAAACTTGGAGCCTATTGAACTATTTTAGGAAGAGTGTTGTAAAGTTCCGGTCCTGTAATCTGTAATGTGAGTCCGTGGCCTCGTGAGAGAGTGTGGTATAACAACCAGCCTGTCAGCTTGCGTATGTTTTTAGAATGTTTTTATTTTATTTATGTCTTGTGTAGTTGATTTAAATATTCTAGTTTCACAATTCCCATTACAGCGATAAAATACCACTTTCTCCGCGGTTTATTTCACGTTGGTATCAAACATTTTTATCCTTATATCGGTTTTATAATATCAAATATTCGATTTATTAATAAAATGACCTTTACGTAAAATAAATTTTGACGGATTTGTGGACCTTTTCTAAGCCAGAGGGTCTAATTAGAGAGGTTCCGTATCGAGTGACATATTTTTATCACCTTTCATCCACACCCACGATCTGTGCTAATAAAATCAACTCATTTTAATTAACCGAAATAAAAAAGAGATTTTTTTTTTTACTTGACTACCAACTCGTCCGATGTTTAGCGGAGATGAGATATACCTACGATGAAGCGTGTTAACTTCAATGAAGCCGATGGAAAGCTTCTCAGAAATCTAAATAATTAGGCACGTTATATTTAGCCCTATTATTCTATTTTGAACGCAAAATTCGATTTTATGTAAGCACAGTAAGTTCGAAATTTAATCTTACAGAAAATGTTGTGACGTTCTTTATCCATATTTAAAAAAAAGTTCTCAATACGGTTGAATGTTTTTGACGTGACAACGTCTTATAATTCGATGAAGCCGGCTGCACGCACGAAAAAACATGACGTCATGCGCCGTTACCTCGCCGCATGACGTCATGCGCCGTTACCGCCGTTACCTCGCCCCATGACGTCATGCGCCGTTACCGCCGTTACCTCGCCGCATGACGTCATGCGGCGTTACCTCGCTCTAAGGCGTAGTTGAAGTTGTAACGTTCAACTATCGTCAGTAATCCGACTTTACAGACAACCATTTTTAGGGTTCCGTAAAACGTAAAAACGGAACCCTTATAGATTCGTCATGTCTGTCTGTCTGTCTGTCTGTCTGTCTGTCTGTCCGTCCGTATGTCACAGCCACTTTTTGCCGAAACTATGAGAACTACACTGTTGAAACTTGGTAAGTAGATGTATTCTTTGAACCGCATTAAGATTTTTACAAAAGTTTTTTAAAAAAAACTAAAATTAGGGGTGCCCCCCATACTGAGAACTGAAGCTCAAAAATTTTTTTTTCATCAAACCTACACGTGTGGGATGTCTATCGATAGGTCTTAAAAAATGATGTTGAGGTTTCCAATATAATTTTTGTCTACACTGAATAACTTGCGCGAGAGACGCTTCCAAAGTGGTAAAATGTGTGGGGGGGACACAACCTCTAACTCTAACCCTCTAACTTCTAAAGTAAGAGAATGAAAAAACTAAAAAAAATATATGATGTACATTACCATGAAAACTACCAACGAAAATTAGTTTGAACTCGATCTGATGAGTAGTTTTTTTTTAGTACGTCATAAATACACTATTATTAAAACTTCGATCAAAGTTACAACGAACTACAAGAACTATGTGTACTATGTATATAATGTTACTTGCTGCAACGGAACCCTTCATGGGCGAGTCCAACTCGCACTTGGCCACTTTATTTGTTTGATAGATCAGAAATGTTTTGTTTATGGTGTTACTTAGTACTGTTTTTGAAAAATCAACCAATATCTATAATTTGTTTACCTTAATGATTTTGTTTTTTCCGAAACCTCGATCCAAACCGTTCCATGGTTTGGATAGGTATGTTTAGTTGATTTTCCAAAAAAAAAATTGTGGAGTATCTAAGTTTAATTTTAAATTAAATGTGGTGTTTGCTTTTTCAGAGAAAGTTAAGTTAAGTATGTTATCTATCTTTACCCCTGGTTTCACTAGTTGGTGGATCACCACTAACTAATGAAACCAGGACCGCAGAATTCACCTGGAGGGGTACCCAAACCTTTTCCAGTAATTCTACAGGCAAACATAAGCAGCCGACTAAATGTACCCACTGCTGGGACTCGGGACCTTCTCTCGCAAAGAGAGAGTCACGGCCATAACCCACCACGCCGGCCCAGTGCAGGTTGGCGGATGAGACATGACCTCGAATTATTCTAGGTATATGTCGATTTCCTCACGAGGATTTAAGCAAAGCCGGCAAGCATTAACGTGGAAAGTTTAACTCTCTGACTCGGAAAGTGACTGGCCTCGTGGCTTAGTTGGTAGTAGCTCTGCCTGCGAAGCCGAGGTCGTGGGTTCGATTCCCACCCAGTGCAAAAATTTGTGTGATGAATTCAAATGTTTGCACTGTGTCTGGGTGTTTCTATGTATAATAAGTATGTAGGTATTTAAAATTATATAAGTATTGTATCAGCTATCTGGCCGCCATCACACAAGCTTTGCTTAGTTTGGGATCAGATGGTGTTGTGTGTGAATTGTCCACCTATATTTATTTATTTATTTATTTAACGTAGAAACATTGCGCCCGTTTGAAGGGTAATGACCATAACTGACCACATCACTCAGGTGGTAGAGTACTATACAGTAAAGTACTATACATGGTATTAATAGACACTGCTGACTGAGGCCTAGGTCGTGGGTTTAATTCCCATGACAATTTTTTGTGTGATGTAGGGGAACCTGTTGTACCTTGGCACCCTTTGTACCTAGAGCAACTTAGTTTTTTGAAATAACTGCGCCTTTTTTCCGTCTCTTTGTCTATGTTATAGTGAACTTTGACAAGACTAATCAAGATAAAGTTAGTTGCAGGCGGCCATTGTATCGAGTTTGCATGGGAGATCACTTTAAAGTTTTCGCTGCAAAAAAGTAAAATATTTAATATTTTTCATTTCTTTCATTACTTCTGTTATTTACTACATAATTTTTTTAAACCATTTGATTTAAACAGGTACTTTAGCCAAGTTTAGAATGTAGTATGCTTATTTGAATTAATCAGAACCTCCATATTTACATGTGCGAATAAACATAAAAGAGTAGGGATGTTGTACCTTGACCATAGTAACACTGTTGTACCATGGTCATATAGTCAAGGTACCTTCAAGAATACATTCAAATGTATTCTTGTTAATTCTGTTTAGGAACGAGATGGCTCGAGATTCAGATGCTTCAGAAGGGTCTCTATCTTCTGAGCAAGAACCATTAAGCATTTATTTTGAGGGAAATAAAGAGAATAGACACGCCAACCATTTTGAAGATGGTGATTACGTTATATACGAAGGTGAATGAATACTTTGTTGGCCAAATAGTCAGTGAAGAGAGTGCTTTTATAAAATCCATGAAGAAGTCGCTAAAAAACTAAAAATGGCAAGAAAAAGAAGAAAGAAGTATAATTTATACCAATGGTTAGATATTAAGGAAAAAATAAAAAGTCGAAAAAAACTAATTTCAAGAGGGAATAGGTATTATTACTCAGTTCCTGAAATGAGTAAATACTCGAGATTTATTCATATTGATTAATTAAGAAACGCTTAGTCCAAATATTAGTCAGTATACGAAGAGAATAAAAATAAAGGCTTGTTGTTAATGTGATTAAAATGTTTAAATTAGGTGTTATGAAAAATACTGATTTTGTTCATATAAATTTTGTTAATTGATACGTCATAAACATTAGATAAGCGTATAAAGATATTCATAGACCTGTTGAAGCTGGAAATAGTAGAATATTCGCTATTTGTCGAGATATATGGATTTTATTTGATGAGTTCTAACTATGACCTAGGTACAACAGAGGCGGTTCTAGGTACATCACCACTGTTGTACCTTGGTCAAGATTACAAACTTTTTTTAGTTTATGTAAAACCTGCAAAAATGATGACCTATGCTTTATGTATAATTTATATTACGAAGCAAATTAGTTCGTCTAACAGCTAAAATTTGTTTTATCGCAATAGTTATAACCGATTTTTTTCAAAAAATCGTTGTTTGAAAAAGTGACCAAGGTACAACAGGTTCCCCTATATGGATTCTTAGTGTGTGTTCATTTTAATGTGTAATCTTAATATATATAAATCTCCTGTCACGATGTTTGTCCGCGATGGGTTCCTAAACTACTTAACCAATTTTAAATTAAATTGGCACAACGCGAGCGGTCTGGTCCAACTTGAGAGATAGGATAGTTTTTATTTCGATTAGTCTTTAAATTACAATATCCGAGCGCAGCCGGAATGGGCCGCTAGTATATTATAAGTACTTATTTTAAATTATTTATGCATTATTATATTTTATTATGTATTTAGCTTTCATAGTAGATTATTGGTTAGTTTGGGGGCTAGATGATGTTGTGTGAAAAATTACCAAAGACATTTCAATTTATTACATTTTTGAATTATTTCCATAAGGGAATATCCACTTAGGCAACGTATTCGACAGCTTAAATGTTATTTTAACAAAGTTTATTTTTTAAATTTTGCAATTAACAGTTCTCCTGGACAGACAGACTGAAACACATTGTTGTAGACACCAGAAAAAAAAACATACAATTAAACAATGACTTAAGTATATTTTAGTGCCATATTATGTGGCCGCATTATCACTAATAGAGATTACTTCCAATAAACCAAAGAAAAGCAATAAAATAAGAATAGAGTGAGGATAGAGTGATCATTATAGGTGAGTTGCAAACGCAAATCTATTTAATAATAAAACGCTGAAAATGATGATGATGCTGAAATCCGATGTAAGGGGCGACCTCAAAGGCTAGTAAAACCAGGCACCGAATGATGGGGTACATTTAGTACCTGGAATTACTAATCTCCGAGGCGGCTAGACTTCTGGTAATCTTCGAGCGACCTTCTTCGTTCTTCGTCGTTCTTCGTTAGATGAAAAAAAAAATGTTTGCCTGTAAAGTCGATTTACTGACGATAGAACGTGACAACGTCTTAAGAAAATACTGATGGAATGGTAGCATTTTTCAAAAGAAAATTTTAATTTCATTTGTTTAATAGATTTGTATGTAAAAAGTAATCAGTAGAATTTAGTCATTTTCAATCAAAACAATGCAAAAAAGCTTTTAGATGCCGGGGATCGAACCCGGGGCATTTCACATGCAAAGCGAACGCTCTACCACTGAGCTACACCCCCACTTAAAATATCGTCCGATACAACCCTTCGTTGAGTTCTTCTTGCGTACTTGAGGGGGAGGAAGCTTGAAATTGGCGGGGGGTGGGGAGTGTCCGTTCTATCTATATTATCTATTCTATGCCGGAGTTCATCAAATTGGACGCTTTATGGATTATTAATAATCTACTTCCGGAAATATCTAATAATAAATACTTAAAAGCTTATGACGATTTTGATCAATAGAAAACAACAAGAAAAGTGAATTGTCTCGCACACGATATGAAAAGTATAGTATTCACCTCAGGCATTACCAGGCCCATTACACAAGGCAGTGCTTTACTCCCTTGGTGAATAATCTACTATTAAATCATAGTTACGCTCGATAATTATTTCGATTGAATAGTAAAGCTATCGATTTTTTACTCATCGTGAAATAGTTCTGTTAACTTATTGTTTTAATTTTGTCAATTATAGCATAACCTACAATCGCTGCACTAGCGGACCGATGCTATTCATTTTAATGATGAAAGCACGAATATTCGACAATATATCACTGAATATATAATTAATATCGACAGAATCATTACCTTTATCGCTGTAATTATCGTTGCTTCACTTCTCACTTTTCACTGCACTTGATTTCATATTCAGTGAAATCATAATGTTTTTGTTTTATTATTTTCATGATCTATCATCTATCATTTCAACCGAATAAAAAAAAATTGGTAATACAATTCATAATCTGCATCTGCCATCTATCGCATTAGAACAACGGAAGTAAGCTCCGCGCCATCACTGAAGTCCTATGGCGAAATTATTGAACTAAGCCATTATAATATCATAGGTTTCATCTGTCATTGTAGAATACGACAGTGGCTCCTTTCGCCAACGGTCATGAGTGGTGGCGCGGACTCTATAATATGATGTCATCTAGCGGCAAGTAGCTGGTAAACTACTGCCGCTAGAATAAAGATGGCATTATCATATTTGAAAATAAAATGTTGGCATTATCATGTTAAAAAATATAAATTTTTAAACTGTCTTCCATTTCAATGCATTTAAAATATAATATACGTATATTTCCTAGCTAATAGACACTTTCCTGTGTGTCAAAAATAGCTCCTATTCGCCGGCAATCAACGCAACATGCGATGGAAGTTTCATAGAATGTTGTTACGACCGATACAGCATAGATGGCGCTAAAACAATATTTTTTAAATCACTTATTTCTTCAATTGATGTTTAAAACAAATTGTTACATACTTACTAAAATAATTAACTGTTATTTTTTTTTTCAGATATTTGTTAGACAACGCGATCATTATAAAAGGCCGCCGTGTTTTAGACATCGGAGCCGTCTTTTATTCCGCTTTTATTGATAGTCGTTGTCAAATTGTCCTGTATTTAAAATTGTTTTGCTTTACAAAAAGTAATCAGTAGAATTTAGTCATTTTCAATCAAAACAATGCAAAAAAGCTTTTAGATGCCGGGGATTGAACCCGGGGCATTTCACATGCAAAGCGAACGCTCTACCACTGAGCTACATCCTCGCTTGAACTACTGGTCGAAATAATTAATACAACTGTAACAAGGTAACGACCGACGGTCGTTACCTTCCAAGGTAACGCTACATGACGTCATGTTTTGCGGGCGTGCAGCCGGCTTCATCGAATTATAAGACGTTATCACGTCAAAAAAAGAAACGTAACATCAATTACATCATATCTACAATCATATTTATGTATAAATCAATTACCATTAATCAATTTAAATAATTTTATTTTCGTATTATTAATAAACGAGTATGCTATATATTAAAATTACTATATAAGATGTTGCAGTCTTGCAGTAGGTACACAGTACCTACACAATACACGTGATTGTATAGAATTAACCAGTGTTTCTGACTTGTAACAAATGTTATCAATAAATGATTATGATTACTTAATTTTATGAATAAATAAATATTGGTGGATATTTCACACACAACACCATCTCCCCAAACTACACAATGCCTGTAGTATGGAAACCAAATAGCTGATGTGATACTAAAGTCACATAATTTAAAATATATACTTATTATACATACAAAATACCCAGACACCGAACAAATATTTGTTTTGTTAGCACAAATACTATGGGGTGTAAGGGGGAAGCGTATATCATCCAGTTTCCTCAAATGTTAACCTCTCCTGCACGTGGTGCACCCTGCTACCAACTAACGAGGCTCTGACGGCCGAACCAATGGCGGTATATCCATTTAAAAGCCAGTCCTAAATTGACCAGGCCAGTGACGGGCAGCGGCGTCACTGGTGCAAAGGGCTGGCCCCGCGGTCACCAACCCGCCTGCCAAGCGTGGTGACTATGGCAAACACCCCCCCTTATGAAAGACACAAATAAGAAACGGCCCCTAGTCCCCGGCGGCTCCGCTATTCCAGGCACTGGTGGCAGCCTTGGTTCCGGCAGAGCATGGGGTGCAAAGAATCTCCGGCAGATGCCCCGCCACCAAACCACACGACTCGACCTGGCAACTTATAATGCACGGACGCTGAGGGCTGACGAAAAGATTGTGGAGTTGGAAGAAGAAGTGGACAAGTTGCGCTGGGATATTATAGGGTTATCCGAAGTCCGAAGACAGGGCGAGGGCAGGATAACCCTCGATTCCGGCAACTTGTTCTACTACCGGGAGGGAGATCAACAATCCCAAGGGGGTGTCGGGTTTATCGTCCGCAAGTCTCTTGTTAACAACGTGATAATGATCGAGAGTGTGTCGAACAGGGTTGTATACCTTGTACTTAAAATTACCGACCGATACTCATTGAAGGTAATACAGGTATACGCACCGACCTCGACACATCCCGACGAAGAGGTTGAGGCCATGTATGAGGACATCTCCAAAGCCATACATGTCTCGCCAACACATTTCACAGTTGTGATGGGAGACTTGAACGCGAAACTGGGGAAACGTAGTGGTGATGAGTTGAGAGTAGGGCAATTCGGATATGGGCAGCGGAACCCAAGAGGGCAACGTCTAGCTGATTTCTTGGAAAGGGAGAGCCTCTTTATGATGAACTCCTTTTTCAAGAAACAGCCACAACGAAAATGGACATGGATTAGCCCAGATGGTTCCACAAAAAATGAAATCGACTTCATTATGACGACTAAACGGCAAATGTTCAGCGATGTCTCTGTGATCAGTAAGGTCAAAACCGGCAGCGATCACCGTATGGTAAGAGGCACGCTGAATCTAAACATTAAGTTCGAAAGGTCACGTCTAATGAAGTCCACGCTCCGACCAAGTTCTGCTCAAATTGAGAATCCCGATAACTTTCAACTCGAACTTCAAAACCGCTTCGAGTCCCTAAATGAGTGCGTAACGGCGGATGAAATTAATGACAGGCTAGTGGAAACTGTTCACGCGGTTGGCAGAAAATTCTACAAGAGCCGACGCCAAAATAGAACACAAAAACTCTCCGATCATACTCTGAATCTCATGGCGGTTAGGCGAGGTATGCGGTTGCAGTCTTCGGTAGACATGACGGTCTACAGACGGCTCAATAGACAGATTTCTACTTGTGTGCGACGCGACATACGCTGCTACAATACTATGAGTATTGAAGAAGCGATTAAGCGGAACAAAGGCTCGAAAGTGTTCGCAAGAAATCTGTCTCTTGGGCAAAGTCAATTGACCAAATTGAAAACCGATGATGGCAACGTCACCTCGTCGAAGCCCGAAATTTTAGAGGAGATCGAGAAGTTCTATGAACAGTTATACACCTCTGCGCAAGCACAACCTGTCGTTAATATGGCTAAAGACCCCAGAGCCAAGCTGACCCGACACTTTACCGAAGATATCCCGGAAGTCAGCCTGTACGAGATTAGGATGGCCCTCAAGCAACTTAAAAACAACAAGGCACCTGGCGACGACGGAATTACGACTGAGCTTCTGAGAGCGGGTGGAAAACCGGTACTTAAAGTCCTCCAGAAGCTGTTCGACTCCGTCATACTTGACGGTAATACGCCAGAAGCGTGGAGCAGAAGTGTGGTGGTGCTCTTCTTCAAAAAAGGTGACAACACTTTGTTGAAGAATTACAGACCCATCTCACTTCTGAGCCACGTTTATAAGTTGTTTTCGAGGGTAATCACGAATCGTCTCGCACGCAGGTTTGACGACTTCCAGCCACCCGAACAAGCCGGTTTCCGAAAAGGCTATAGTACCATAGACCACATCCATACGCTTCGGCAGATTATACAGAAAACCGAGGAGTATAATCGGCCACTATGTATAGCGTATGTGGACTATGAGAAAGCCTTCGATTCCATCGAGACCTGGGCAGTGCTTCAGTCTCTCCAGCGATGCCGCATGGACTATCGCTATATCGAAGTGTTGAAGTGTATTTACAGCAAAGCCACAATGTCTGTTCGATTACAGGACCAGTGCACAAAACATATCCAGCTACAGAAAGGCGTGAGGCAGGGAGATGTTATATCTCCGAAACTGTTCACTGCCGCGCTGGAAGATGTTTTCAAGTTACTGGACTGGAACGGACATGGCATCAATATCAACGGCAAATGTATCACTCACCTTCGGTTTGCCGACGACATAGTCATTGTGGCGGAGTCGCTGGAGGACCTCGGTGCTATGCTCAGAGACCTCAGTAGAGTATCCCAACAGGTAGGTTTGAGGATGAATATGGACAAGACGAAGGTCATGTCAAATGTTCATGTCTCACCTGTACCGGTTATTGTTGGGAATACCACACTCGAAGTTGTTGACGAATACGTCTACCTGGGTCAAAAGATCCAATTAGGTAGATCCAACTTCGACAAAGAGGTCCAGCGAAGGATCCAACTCGGATGGGCAGCGTTCGGGAAACTACGGCACATCTTGGAGTCCAAAATACCCCAATGCTTGAAGACGAAAGTCTTCAATCAGTGCGTGTTGCCAGTGATGACTTACGGAACTGAGACGTGGTCCTTAACTGTGGGCCTCATAACAAAGCTCAAAGTCACACAGCGAGCTATGGAGAGAGCGATGCTCGGAGTCTCTTTGCGCGACAGAATCCGGAATGAGGATATTCGCAAAAGAACGAAAGTAACCGACATAGCTCGAAGAGTAGCTAAGCTGAAGTGGCAATGGGCAGGCCACATCGCTCGAAGAACTGACAACCGATGGGGAAGAAAGGTTCTCGAGTGGCGACCACGAACCGGAAGACGCAGTGTTGGACGGCCTCCCACTAGATGGACAGAAGACCTCACAAAGGTCGCTGGAAACCGCTGGTTGCAGGTTGCGCAGGACCGTTCGTTGTGGAAATCTAGGGGGGAGGCCTATGTCCAACAGTGGACGTCTTGCGGCTGATGAATGAATGAATGAATAGCACAAATACTTGCATTGCGTGGGATTCGAACCCACGATCTATGGCAACGTAGGCACTAGGCAGTCTTACTAATAACAAAGCCACTAGGACAGCCACTATACAAATATGCGAAAGTAACTGTCTGTCTGTCACGTTTTCACGCTAGCTGATCTCGGAAACTGTGTTTCGCCATTAATATAATTATTAAAACTATTACAGTTGACAGTTCTAACATGACTAGATATTAAAAAGTGGAGATGATACTTAGTAGTCGATTGAAAATTAAGATTATTTAGCTGGTTATACATATGTATTTTAAAACTAAATGCAGGGAAAAATGTTCAGAAAATTTAAATAAAATGGAAGGGAACAATTATTATTTACGACCTATTCTCAAATCTAAAAATCTGCCTGCCTAAAACTTCATAAAAATCAGTTAAGCCGTTTGGGTGGAGTTTGGTTCCAAAAATTGAACATAAAGCTGATCGAAATTTGAACATAAAGTAAAATAGTAGTAGTAAGTATAATCCCAATTAATCAAATTAATATTATAGATGTTAGTGTTTGAATGTTCGTTGCTCAATCACGTCGTAACGTATGAACGGATCAGGCTACAATTTGGAACACAGATTTTAGTCTGGAAGAACACATATGCTACTTTTTATCCCGAAAAGTAACGGGAACGACGGGAACTACGTGGCTAAAACGGCGGGGCGCTGCTAGTCTATTCTCGCGCGTTCAGCTAGTATACTATAAGTAGGTAGGTATGCGAAATTTCTAAGTTACGGCTGGTCTAGTCGGGGGAATAGCGACTGCCGATCCGGAGACCCCGCGTTCAAAACCACACGTACCACTATCTTTTCGAAGTTATGTGCGTAATGCCGCTAACTTGAAACGGTGAAGGAGAATGTCGTGAGGAAACCGACGTGTGCCTAGAATCTTTCGGAGTTCTGTGTCATCGACCAACCCACACTGAGCCAGCGTGGTGGATGATGGTCTTGACTCTCTCCTAGCGTGAGAAGGCCCCGAGTCCCAGTAGTGGGAACATTTAGTGGGCTGTTTATGATGCGAAATTTCAAACTCCTCTAACCGCGTATATTTCATAAAAAGGGACAGAAAGTTTTTGGTTCACGTATTAATGTTTTATAGATAATATATGTCGCTGCATTTGAACGTCCTCTGCGTCGGATGTGACATAACCACAAAATCTATCTAACTCTGTGCTCACCGCGTACGCAGCAGTTAGCGCGTTCGTCATACCATATCTCGCGATCACCTGCACCTAGCAGCACCGCTACCGCATCCTCTGCTAACCAGCAGAGCTATTGAAGGCCGCCGGAATCTCCGCCAACCTGAACGGACCGAAGAATTGCAGCAATACCCGTTCTCGGAAGTACGTCAGGTTAGTGGTCGTTCTTTTCCCGCTATCCCGCTAGTGAAGGCGCGTTTCGCCATAAAGCTTGGTGGCCGCGCTAACACAAATTCTTGGTTCACAAATTCAAATTCACACGGCATTTGGTGCCTTTAAACATATCCCCCACTACGTGGAGTTATCTAGGATAAGGTCCTAGATACCAGGCACGGTAATAATAATATTTATGTTACCGTGACCTTAGTAAACTCTGACAAATTAAATTACGTCATGACATCGACAGTATATATTTACTGTGTTAGTTTTATGCTTTGTTTTATGACCGCCATCTAGCCTGATGTTAAGCGACTATGGCCTCTACGATGAAGCGAGCTAACCTAAAATAATCCAATGGTGCGGTTTACAACTAGTTATGAGTTTCACTGTACATTTTAAAGCTCAAACAAATATTGATAGACATATTGATGGACAATTCACACACAACACCATCTGACCTCAAACTAAGCAAAGCTTGTATGATGGCGGCCAGATAGCTGATATAATTACTTACATAGTTTTAAATACATACTTATTATACATAGAAACACCCAGACACAGTGCAAACATTTTAATTCATCACACAAATATTTAAACTGGGTGGGACTTGAACCCACGACCCTCGGCTTCGCAGGCAGAGCTTCTACCAACTAAGCCACGAGGTCAGTCTTAAATGATTGTACTTTGCTTAGTTTAGTATTAAGTTCTTGGTGTAACTAGTTTGATTAGATTATGTAAGCTTACGAAATAAATTAATGTTTTAATTATTGACTACGTCTCGACTTGAAGGCACCAACATTATATCCATCGGGCAAATCCCACTCAAGTAATGGATTCCACAGTTTGGTAGGTTGTATAACGAAACTGGTATCAAACTTCTTCTTTCGGGTCTTAAGAACGTCAACTAAGAAACGGTGTTGCCTTTTCAAGAATGTTTTGCAATGGGGCTAGATAGAGTTATATCATGTAGTTCAACAATGCAATTACTAAAATGACAATAAAAAACCGATAAACTGACGATTTTGCGGCGATGTTCATGTTTTCAAAGTTTCTCTAGATTATATAATTTGTTTAATAAATCAATAAAAATCAATACCGCCGTATGCACAAATCCGACTTGCATCCATCCTTTGGTTGCCCAGAAGAGATTGCTTTGAGAATATACATAAGGTCTTTGAAGATAAGGTCACAAAATTACTTTCGTTTCAGCATCTAAGTTATAGTGCACATTATTGTTAAAATCAAGTGCAAAAAGAGTTAATATAGCTGCCTAAAGGTCAGTACTCACATACGGTATTACTCGATAGTTTTACTCGAAGTCAAGTAAAAATCAACGTGTGGACCGCAAAACTCACAGCTCGAATGCTCGCACCGAGCCGGCTCGATGGAATTAAATGAAAGTAATTTCCTTCGAACCTACTCGAAGCGAGCCGTCAATCTTGACTCGTACGTGTGTACGTGACTGCGAGTGGCTCGAGGCGAGCCTAGTATTAGTAGGTACCTATTGTTTATCGTGATTGAAACACGTGTTTTTAAAAATAAGAGAAATGGATTTGTAAGAATTATATGTCAATAAAATTATTAATGCCTGTATTGTTTGTACGCTAGAAACCACAATGTACGATAGAAATTACTGACTTCATTTGTAAAGTGATACTCATTATAGAACAAATAAATCAAAATACATTATAGATTATTGCCAGATAATGACTTGCTGAAACTAAACTAATTCAGAAATAATTAAGATTGCTATTTCATAATATTATGTTACCAGATTACACTACCCTTATGGAATACAGGGTTATTGGTAATCAGCCTGCATCCTTTTAAGGGGATGTTAGGTACATTCAATACGTCAACTTTTGTTCTACAGTTAAAAAAAAAAATGTTTATTTTTCTTTTACAAAATAAATAAAAAGTGCATTTGCACGGTCTAAAAGTATCGAACTCTTCGTAACAATTCGAAACGAGAGCGCGTACGCTCTTTAACGCGCAAAAAATGATGTACCGAAGTGAATAAACACTAAAAAGTCGCTAAACAGTACAAAAAAGGGCAACAAATACAATTTTTTTTGGGTTATCTATTAAGTTTTAACGAAAGTTGTAGAACAAAAGTTGTTTGTTTAAATATACAGAACATGCCCTTAAACGGATGCAGGCTGATTACCAGTAACCCTGTATTAGGCAGTCTTCAAAAAAAAAGAATAGTGTAATAAACGCAATTAGATGACGGTAGTTGATTTTTACATAACAGGTGAACAGCAAATTGTTCCATGACTTTGGAGTATTTAAGTGTCATGGTGTGAAATAGCGATCCGAGACGGGATTTTTTGTAATGTTCGAATTTGTATGCAACCTGACACACAGCAAGCGGGCGCGATCCCGTACTCGGTATCGGATCGCTATCGCTATCGGATCGCCTCTGTGTGACCCGGCTTTTATTCAGTGTAGAAAAAAAAAACTGGAAACCTTAACATCATTTTTTTAAAACCTATCCATAGACACCCTACACATTATAAGTTTGATGAAAAAACAATTTTTGAGATTCAGTTGTAAGTCCTAAGTATAGGGCACACTCAAATTTTTTTGTAATTTTTTTAATGAAGTTCACTGAATCTACTTACCAAGTTTCAACAGTGTAGTTCTCGTAGTTTCGGCAAAAAGTGTCTGTGAGATACGGACGGACAGACAGACAGACAGACATGACGAATCTATAAGGGTTCCGTTTTTACGTTTTACGGAACCCTAAAAATACATGTTCCATATTATTTTTCCATGATCTAGCTGACGGACTAATTCTAATGGTTTATGTTTGACCCAGTCCGCTACCCTATTTGGCACAATAATACTTTAAATTTAAAATAAAGTGGCCAAGTGCGAGTTGGACTCGCCCATGAAGGGTTCCGTTGCAGCAAGTAACATAATATACATAGTACACATAGTTCTTGTAGTTCGTTGTAACTTTGATCGAAGTTTCAATAATAGTGTATTTATGACGTACTAAAAAAAAACTACTCATCAGATCGAGTTCAAACTAATTTTCGTTGGTAGTTTACATGGTAATGTATATCATATATTTTTTTTAGATTTTTTATTCTCTTACTTTAGAAGTTAGAGGGGGGGGGACACACATTTTACCACTTTGGAAGTGTCTCTCGCGCAAGTTATTCAGTGTAGACGAAAATGATTTTAGAAACCTCAACATCATTTTTGAAGACCTATCGATAGAGATCCTACACGTGTAGATTTGATGGAAAAAACATTTTTGAGTTTCAGTTCTCAGTATGGGGGGCAACCCTAATTTTACTTTTTTTTTAATTTTTTGGTTCAATTCTTAAAGCGGTTCACAGAATACATCTACTTACCAAGTTTCAATAGTGCAGTTCTCATAGTTTCGGCAAAAAGTGGCTGTGACATACGGACGGACAGACAGACAGACAGACAGACAGACAGACAGACAGACATGACGAATCTATAAGGGTTCCGTTTTTACGTTTTACGGAACCCTAAAAAGAATAACCTCCTACACAACATTTTATGTCATTCGTATGTTTGCAAGAAAAACAAATACCTTTATACAAATACCACAGATAACAAAAGATATAATACATTTTAAACGGCAGAATTAATATTGATGAGACATAGGTATAAAACCCTCGACTATTTCACCTCAAAAAACAATATCAAATTTGGTTCATCCATTCGGGAGTTTCATGCCACAGACACACACACACAGAAACACGTCAAGCTTAAAACACCCCGTCGTGTTTTTAGGGTTCCGTGGCCAAATGCCAAAATACGGGACCGTTATGGGTTCGTCATGATTGTCTGTCTATCTGTCCGTATGCTTTCTTTCGCAAGGAGACAGTTAATATTATAATCCACCACGCAAAGCGGGCTGGTGGATGACGCATGACTTCGAAAGCTTAAGTACGAAATATGACTTCAAAAAGACAGCGATGCGCGTGGGAATCAAACCAGGTGCTCCAGATTAGAAGTCACTTTTCTCCCGAGTAGACCAGCTGAAACTATACGTATAGCGCAAGCCGTAACTAATAGAAAAGCTTGATACAAGTACTGGACGTCTACTCTCGTTCTACGAAAACGTAATTTCGAAATAAACTCGCGACTTTCCAACTCCGATTCTACTTCGATCCGTCGTTTTGTCCGTTTAAATGTTCTAAGCCTACTCTAATTAGAGTATGGTTAGAACATTTAAACGTCAAACAATGTTGGATCGGACGAAACGAAGTAGAACGAGAATAGAAAAGTAGCGAGTTTTTTTTCGAAATTACGTTTTCGTAGAAATAGAGTAGACGTCCTGTACTGTTGTACTTCAAGTACAAATACTCGTTACGTTCCTTGTAGGTAGTTAAATCAAGTATCCGGGAAGTTTCTAGAGTTTGCCTAACAGGGGGGAGACAGTTAAAACTAGAACAGTTGTACAATTACTCACCTTGATGGAGTGCACTGCGTTCGGAGCTGTACGGGGTAGTGCTGGAAACTAGGCCATTGTTACCCCCCCCCCCCCCCCCCCTCCCCCTTTCTTACGAAATATATACGTCCACAGAGATAAACCCTATTTCTTACTAATATAAACATCTATCGAAAATTGGTCGTACCTATTCAAATTTTGAACAAATTCGGTTACTATAGGTTCTAATGTCACAACCTTTAAAAGATAGACACATGCTGTCACGCAACGAAAGCTCTCAAAAAGCAATATTTTTTCCCGTTTTTGTTACAGTTTTCATTCATGCTCCGCATCTGTGGATAGTACCGTAATGTGTAGCCTATAGCCTTTTTCGATAAATGGACTATCCAACAGAGAAAGAATCTTTAAATTCGGACCAGTAGTTCCCGAGATCCTTGGGTTCAAACAAACAAACTCTTCGGGCTTTATAATATTAGTTTAAATATTCCCGGATAAAAGTATCCTTTGCGCTGTTCCAGACTCTATAATCGCTTGTATAATCTAGCCGTGTTTCAAATTGCAATTCGGCCCGTACAGCCGTTTTGACGTGCTTGAGCAAATAACAGCCAAACATCCAAATATTTATACATTCGCATTGATAATATTAGTAGCATGTCAAAATTTATAGGTATGTAGGAATGAATATTCTTTTCCGCTTACAATCAAAACCTACTGAAATGGTTTGGATGACATTTACTACATAGATAGATAATAGTCATTAAAAACACCTGGCTTGCTTTTATACTGGTAAGATAACGGCATCGGCATCAGATACAGTACAATGGATACCGCATGATGCTACTGGTTTGAAAGAGTTGCACCGGAGTGATAATCTAATTTGTTCAATTGTTTTTTTAAATAAAGAGTGACGAGATTAGCAGGACATGTGCCTGATGGTAAGCAACATGCCTGCCACATAACAGCACAGTGACACGCAGCTATAGGAACATGAAGAGTCCAAATCATCACTGCACTGCGCTCGTCGCTCAGAGATCTAAGATGTTATATCTCTAAGCCCTGTAATTTCTCTGGAAACATTGCCCTTCAAACCGGAACACAGTAATGTTTGCACATTACTGGTTGGCGGTAGAATAAATGGCAAAGGTGTGGTACTTCCCCAGGCGGACTCTGCTAAGAGTCCTACCACTACAAAAATTATGACGCTTTATTTTAAATTCTATGGTAACTTTTACGATGTGATACGTAAATATCATCCCGAGTAAAATCATCAACAGTTACTACATATACGGCTTTATCAAATTTTCAGTGACGTAGACACGGCGTAGCATCCAATGTGTGTACAGCCATCCTTTCATTCCCCAATGCAATTCGGCTCCCAAAGGTCGTAAACGGTAACTCAATTCACGTTGAGACTGCACTCAGATGATTAGGTTTGGATTCGTGTAAACGTACAGTGATGGAATTTATTTAGAGCAATTTTGACAGGAGATGTGCTCTTGATGGAAGAATAAAATCTATCAAGAAAAAGGATATTTATTTCTAATGGATCGATTCTTGAAAATTCGATTCTTCTTTTAAAGACAAAGGTGATGTCAAACTTTCACCTATTTTACCTTTCACCTATTAAACAAAATCAAAATCGGTTTGTATGTTCAGAACTACGAAGCTACAGATAGACACGTCATACACTCACACAAACGTGCACACATACTGTTCGGCTCAGTGTTTTCGTAAGTTTTCCTCCCACTCAAAACATTTGAATGATCAATGTGAGTTTTGCTACTACTAAACGTAGCAACTAAACGTTGCGTCATAAGCCAATTATTATTTATCTCATCACCTTACACACACCTCACCTTATACCTTTAAACTAGCAATTCTTGTACCTATATAAATATGTATATATATATAGAATCTGAATCTCGGAAACGGCTCGCCGGATTTTCATGAAATTATGTATGCAGGGGATTTCGGGGACGATAAATCGATCTAACTAGGTCTTATTTAAAAAAAAACGCATATTATGCGCGTTTTTAGACAATGAAAAACTGTCACATTAGACATTAGAATGTGAAGGTAAATTTAGCCGCGTGACGCGACAGCATAATTAGCTCAGACGGGAAGTCGGGCGCTCATACTCGTAGTGGTCACGAATTAGTAGCTCCGGGTTCGAATCCAGACGGGTTCTCTTTGTTTTTTCAATTCGTTTTTTTTTTAAGAAAATATATTTCTTGGAGTCTTTTATCTGTAGGTATCTAAGTATATTTAGTATTTAAACCGAGCAAAGCTCGGCCACCCAGGTACTCATTATTAATTACCCAACTGAAAGAAAGGTTCTGTTTTTCGCGCGTATCTCGTATGTTTGTAAATTTCTTTATTCCCCCACGTATCTTCCAAACGGCTGGATGAGTTTAGACAATTAAAATATCGTTAGACTCCTCGCAATTATCCAATTGTCCTTAGATAGATAGATAGTTTTTAATATTTTACGTGTAGATTTCCTGCAGTCGGGTTTTTTAAACTCAAGTTACAGTCCGCGAGGTATAAGCTGAGCTTTGCATTAGTGTGAGTAATCACATGCATACGCATCTATTACCAAAAGTACAGTCAGACAACAAACTCTTAAACAACAAGCTGACATTAACTATCCAGGATCAATATGGTCATTGCGAAAAGAAGTATCTATTTTAGGATTCAAATGGTCAAGGACAGAGAATAACAGAAAAATTTTATTGGAAAAGCATGAGATCCGTCACCTACGTATAACTTATTTACTTAAAATTTCCGAATACCGTATTCAGGGCAGGCCTATCGTTTATACCAATATACAATTGATACTGCATAATAAACAACGATTTATTGAATATAAAATTGACACCTTATTAAGAGAACATGGTCGCAGCGTCCTGCGTCTGACTGTACTTTTGGTGATCACTCACACTAATGCAAAGCTCAGCTTATACCTCGCGGACTGTATTTGTAAGTATTATTGTACAGAATCAAAATGTGTTTATTGTAAGAATAAACGAATCTAGTAATAATGAAAATAAAAAAGATTTGTACAAAAATAATTACTACATAAAGATACCTAATTTAGCATGTTTCAGTATCTCTCAATTTTTATGATATCTACCTATTTATTGTTATTTTTCCTGTGTCACAATAAAAAATTCTATCTATGTATGTATAAAACTATCTGCTTATATGTACTTATAGTTATATTTTCCATCAGTGAATATTTTTGGCATAGAGCTAGGAACATTTTGGCGCCTCGCCAATTTGGAGTGTTTCGAATCTTTGAGGCTTTAAAAGCTGACACAATAGCTTTTTAATGATTCTAGAAGCGCCTTTGAATGACGATTCAAGTTTCTGTTTTTTGCCACTTAATAGAGATTGTGGTCTAGATAAACTGTAACTTTGTAAGGTTACAGTTTTTGACGTGACAACGTCTTATAATTTGATGAAGCCGGCTGCACGCCCGCAAAACATGACGTCATGTGCCGTTAATGCCGTTACCTCGCCGCCGGCGTTACCTCGCTCTAAGGCGTAGTTGAAGTTGTCACGTTCAACTAACGTCAGTAACCCGACTTGACAGACAACCATTTTTGAACTATAAATCAACAATTTGCATGTCATTGCTAGGGATATGTTTAGTATGATTAGCCGCCAAAATAGCCGCAAGTGTTATATTGGTGATATGTTTGAATTAAGCGTCATCAAACCTGATGTTAAGTAATGATGAGGCCCGTGGTAGATCACACTAGCCTTATAAAACGACTCACTCAAGACTTGAAGACACCTAGATTATTTGGATCAGAAAATACCCACTATCGCTCACCTACAGTTTGGTTCGATTCTGGTCCAGAGGATTACAATAGTAATTCTGCGAGAAAATGCAGCCAGTATATTTATTATCTTTTTTGGCACCAGGAACAGAGTGCGTGCTTTTTTCCGTAAGCTTTAAATGTATTGTCATGATTTACCGTTTATATTTACTGGACAATATTTAATTTAATTATTAACACGTGAAGTGAAAATGTTAACTTTAGTTTTTCAGTCTAATATTTTTGCGGTTAGCAACAAACTCCAATTTTGTGTAACTTTGAGTATTGAATCTTACTGAAATGAATAATATAAGGAAGAAATGCTAGAAAGTCTAGCACAGCTTTGGTGCGTATCCATCAAATTATAGGCAGCTAAATCAGTGTATCATCACTCGCTCAAGGTTTAGCGGTTTTAGCCCACAGCTAGACCGTTCCTCCCAGGGAACAAGTGCCAGTCGGTTGTCGGACGCACGGCTGAGCGCTCGCGCAACACGTTTCCCGCGCATATTGTTATTAGATATGTCGACAACCCTCCGCGCTAGACAGGGACAGAGTTACGCGTTAGAAAGAGCGCAAATGTTTATTTGAAAATCGCGACAGGTACTGCGAGCTGAATTTAACTTTGTTGTGTCCCAGCAAGAGTCGCTATTTATATAATTGTTTTCGGTAAGTGAGGCTTCTTTACTTATACTAATATTTATTCTGTGGCTAAATGTTGTAAAGACTAGGTACACGTCGTTTATATCTCAAAAGTTGGATCATAATATCTTTTTGACACCTCAAAAGAGTAATCAACTTACCGTAAGATCCATCCATGATATGGACCTTTCAATAGGTCAAAAAGAGAATGGTTCCAAGCCCAGCACAGAGAGGAAGCAATAATTATAAAACAAATCGTGTGGCTAACTCACCCTCACTAATCGTTTCTTATACCGATCGTGCAGCGAAAAGCGAATGACTATTCACGTCCAGCGGGGCAGAGTGTGAGCAAATAAATGAAACTTTAAACTCACCACCATTAATATTGCATCTAACGGGTTGTGCAACGAGAATTGATTCAAATCCAGTAGGGTAGAGTGTGATCAAATAAATGACGTGTGCACTTCAACTCACCATTATATTCACCAAATTGATCTAATAGTAAATAACCATCCACTTTCAGTGGGCAGAGTGTGAGCAAATAAATAAAGCATACACACAAACTCACCACCATTATAATCTAATCAAAGAGGTGGTACAGCAAATAGTGGCCAAGGTCCAGGAGAGTGTGAGCAAATAAATTAAGTATGCACACCAACTCACCATTCTATTCGCCACATAGATCCAAAAAGTGACCGTCAAAGTCCAGTGACCATACATAGGGACATAGTGTGACCAAATCAAATAAATTAAGCATACACACCAACGTCACCATTACAATCCCATCAAACGGGTGGTGTAGCAAAAAGTGAATAAGGTCCAGTAGAGTGTGATTAAATGAATAAAGCGTGCACATCAACTCACCATTTATTTTATCCACCACATGGATCCAATGTACAGCAAAAAGTGAATGACCGTCAAAGTCCAGTGGGACACAGTGTGTGCAAATAAACGAAGCGTGCACACCAACTCACCATTAAATTCACCACACAGATCCAATGTGCAGCAAAAAGTGACCGTCAAAGCCCAGTGGGACTGTGAGCAAATAAATGAAGCGTGCGTACCTAACTCACCATCATGCATGGGGTCGATGGTGTGAATCATGAGCTGTAGCAGCCCGTGTCGGAACTTGGCCGCGGGTGGGGGCGCCTTGCTCGGCCCGGGCGTAGCGCACGCGGCCGTGTTAGTTCCCACTGACGTCTCGCTCGATGTGGTTGCGTTCCCATGCTGTGGACAACATAGACCGTGCTTACTTCATAGCTTCAAATAATTAAAACACGCTCAAATCGAACGATTCCAACACGCGCTGCGTCTTCATTTATTTCAAAAAGTCCCTGATTTATTACTGTTGTAAAACATTGTATTTCTTTTTACAATAAGCCCAAACATGGTAGACAACATTGAAATGGTAGTAAAACTTTTCCCCGTTTTGCTCTCAATAAAATTTGTAAAAAATGTCGTTTAAATAAAACCTACTAAACGTACTCCATACTAACATCATATAGATAGATAGATAGATACTCTTTATTGACACACCATAAATAAAAATACATATCAAAAATAGTAAACATAGTAAATTAGTGCGACAGCGGGCGGCCTTATCGCTGAAAGCGATCTCTTCCAGGCAACCTTATATATTATCTGAAAGCTTAGAAATGTCTTAGGTACTTAATCACATTGAGATAGCTCAATCGTTCTGGCTCTGTTTTAAATCTGTGAATGTATATTATTTTAAAGATTTTTTGAGAAGAATTACGGCTGAAATGCCTCTTTAGTTTTTTGATCTGAAATTTATTCCTTTTCTGATAACCTAGTGAATTCAGGCAAACGATTTTTTCGAACAGATTCTAGTTGCATAAGTAGTGTCATTTAGTGGTGGTAGCGCTATTTGCAGAGTCCGCTTGCTGAAGAATCACTGCTTTAAATTGAAAGCTAACTTAACCTCAATGGTTTTTAGGTATAAATCATCAGGCGTCTTTTAAATTTGTAGTTTTTGCGAAATTAAATGAAAAAAAACCGTTATGTTCATAGTGGCTAGTAAGTACGATTCTAAATAGTGAAATCGTAGGATCAAATCCCGCCTTCACTTCTGAGTATTTTTCCAATTGCAGATGTACGTATGTATGTATCCTTGTCATCACCACTAGCTTTAACTGTGAAGGGGAACAACACAGAGAAACCGGAATGTTCCTGGAATATTTCGAGGTCTTCCGTAATGCGCTAACACGTACTGTGTCAGCGTAGTGGATAATGACCTTGGTACTCTCTTTGAGAGACCTGGGGTCTCAGAAGTATGAACATTTAGTAAGCTGGAACATGCAGTTTGCAACAGTATCTTTAGTTCTATTAAACAGTGGCGGTGATACTCAAGCGCAGATTCAGGGGTCATAGGGGTCATGACCCCCCATGGGCTGGGTCCAGTATCTAGGTGGACCACGGATTAAAGAGCATGCATTTACTTATTGCAAAGTTTTGCAACATGACCACGACTATGTAACCCTGGAACCAAAGCTGGATTCGCCCTTGGTGATACTTGTACAACTGCCTTTGGAAAAACTTTCAAAGAGTGCAGGTGGGATCAAACCTTCGATCTCATCTTCAATCGGAACACACGACTGAGTATCATTGCTTGAGAGAGAGACAGCGCTATTTGTCCATATTATTAAAACACCAAGCCACAAATAACTCCTCTAAACGCATATCACCAGTTATTACACGTACCATAGTACAAAAGCTTTGCTTAGTTTGGGGTCAGATGCTGTTGTGTGTGAATTGTCCACCAATATTTATTTATTTATTCTACCGCCAAGCAGTCATGTAAAAACATCATTGTGTTCCATCTGCAGATAAATATTTCTAGTGAAATGACAGGGCATAGAGATCTAACATCTTTATATCTCTGGATGACGCGCGCAGTGCAGTGCTAGATAATAATTTGGGGTTTAGATTTGGGTTCTTCATGTTCTTATATGTTTGTGTATGTTTTGTGTCACTGTGCTAGTTTGGGCACGCAAGTTGTTTACGATCAGACACATGACCTGCTCGTCTCGTCACTATAAACTAAAAAAAAAATTGTCAGTCATAGGAACTGCCGATAGAAGTGAAAACTTACAATTCAAAATTATATATATTTGTAAGCTTTGTGTTGACGTTGACATTGACATTTCAGTATATATCAGGAAAGACAAGAAGAATCCACGATTGTGAAAGGATGAAAAAAATTACGTTTTCTTTCAAATAGAAGTGATATTCGAGTATTTGTTTTAATTGCGAAGTGGAAAGACAATTAAAATTATTATTATAGAAAGTAAAGCATGGACATTTAATTGTCAATTCTCTGTTTTAGATGAATCACATTGTGTCGAACTTTAATAAGAAGATACATCCGATCTTATATATTTTAAGATAGCTTACTTTCGAAACTACGCGGGTGAAACCGGAAGGCATGACCATGATTGTGGCCATTTAGAAATGCTGGCGCATTTGTAGATGACCAATGGCCGTGATCCCGAGTTTATTTGATAGCTTTGGGGTAAAGCTTATAAACTACGCGGGTGAAACCGGAAAGCGTGGCCATTATCCGTCAGAATTTCTAGATGGCCAATGGCCGTAGTTCCGAGTTTACCCGAAGATTTCTTTACATTCTCGAGCTAGAATTCAATTGGCGGCCCACGATAAATCTGGCTGTGGCGCGCCGAAAGAAGTTTTCACTCTTCAAAAATCACATAAACCAACAAAATCACCTGATTCCAAACAAGCGAACCTCGTCAGCGGTTCGCGATGCTCACTCAATGCTCCAACAACCAGTCCTAATGGATAGCGTCCATTCCCGTAATGGGTGACCGGAGCGAGGTCATTGCTCATCGCTCGCTGAATTATAACTATTGTTGCTTTCGGGACGGAGCTTCACTGAACGGACATGCATCTTTAACGGACGGCATAACGCGTAAAATGGTACCGGGGAAAAGGTTAAGAGAAGGAAAATAGGAACCTTTTGAGAGCTCGGTATGTATGTCTTTTATTCTCAGTACAGAGTAACGCATAATATAAAATACTAACTAGCGATCATTTAATGTGGAATTTTTGAACACTTAAAATGAATTTGTAATGGTACCCGTTGCAGAATCTACCTGGGGAATTATCACACTTTTACTAGTCAGTCTACCGTCAAGCAATAATATGCTAATATTACCTACTTGTAAACGTTGTATGTCTCCCATCGGAAAAACAGAAATCGACTTCGATTGACTAAATTTCATGTGAAACCATCACTAAGTTATCCAGATAAATTAACCTAAATTTGAGTTTGTTCTTACAATTCAGTTATACGGGACCACTTCTGATTGGGTCTAGATGTGGTAGCATAACAACTTTTGTACTAATTTAAGAAGGCAAAACTTTTTTAGGACTAATGGTAATTTACCATAACAACTAAACGCATAACTGTTTTCGCATAATGTTTACTAGCATAACCATATACAGCATAACGATAACTTACCATAATGTTTAAACACATAACCATATATAGCATAGATATAACTTAGCATAATGTTTAAAGGCACACATTGAGCACAGAATATATGATAGACATATATTCTGTTTTTCGCTTGACACGTTATACTATTTTGACAGGGCGAAGTAAAAACACGATCACTGAGAGAGCTTACCCTACTTTGCCATCTGTTACAGTACCCACTCTACAGCGCCAAGTTATTTGTAGAGTCGAGAAAATAAACGAACTAAACGTTTTCAACAACGTCTAAATTTGTAGCAGAAATGCGATAGTGCCTCCTTGTTTTGTCGACTCTCGATATCTTGGTTAAGTTGTTCTTCACCCAATCTACTGCACTGCCGAAGCGTAATCTCGAGAAGTGAGTTAGTAATAATGCATTTTATTCTTTGAAAAATTACGAGATTTCCCGCTGTTTTGAATGAGAAATTATACTATTAACAAGTACAACGTGTTTATTACATAAATGTGCTTGTATTTAGATAGATATGCTTTATTTTCATATCAAAACACAAGAATACACAGAAGGAAATAGTGCGACAGTTGGCGGCCTTATCAATGAAAAATTACGATCTCTTCTAGAAAACTTTAGGATGAAAATATCGGATACACTTCGGAGAGTGTGCGACTGATTTGCATGATCTATTCTCCTTATTCTTTTTTCAATCGGAATGGTCGAAGCTCGGAAAAGCGACATCGTTTCATGGTTCACGTTCCAAAGAACAAAAAGCTTACCAACTTTATTGAAAAAGCTGATATTTTGACGGGTGATTTTTCGAATGAAAATTAGGGTACTTTTTCAATATTAAGTTAATTTAAGGTAGAAAAAATTATTATTTTCAATAAAAAAAAATACAGTGTATTTAAGATATAAAAAGGCAAGGTAACCCTTCCACTTCCCGACCTCAGATCGCCTGTAAATTATTTTTCCTTTCACTTTTGTCATATTCTCTTCCATTTACAATGGATTTCATCCTACTATAAATTATTTTTGTTTTTGCCAATTTCAAACGCTTCTGCACTGGTCTATACGGTTCACAGCTTAATCTGACGATAAGGTTCTTATTACAAAAGTAGAGACAAAACTCTTTGTTCGACTCGTCAATCATGATAATGAACGATGCTGTTTTTTCGAGCAACGATCAATATGATAGAATAACTTTGATTTAAAAAACCTGACTGCAAAAAATAAACACGTAAAAAACACTATATACTATCTAAAGACACTTTGGTGATTGAGACTAGTCAAACAATATCTTAATTACCAAAATCCATCCAGCCGTTTGGAAGATACGTGGAAATAAAAGTTTTACAAACATACAGGATACGCGCAAAAAACATAACCCTTCTTCCTGTCGGGTAAAAAGGGCAATGTTTATGTTACTGGAAACAGAACTCACATTTTTTTTTTACATTGCTAGATTGCTACCATTACATGGGACATAAATTGTAATCGGTAAGTTCGATAAAAAAGTTTGCTGGAAATAAAAGATCTCAAATTTTATTTTATACAATAATTGGCTGTATGACTCTCCTCTAAAGTACATAGTTTTCGAGATATCGGCCAAAAACATTTTTCGAGATGGCGCTTGAAGCTCCACCTGGATCTGTAATTATTTTGTGATTTTATGCTCAGTAAATGTTTCTATAAGCCTTATGTAAAAAACTACCGATCGGAAATTTAGCGCAGAGTTAAATTCTATTTTTACTGTTTAAAATAAAAGGCTTCTTATCAAATTTGATCGAGTGTCTAAATTTAATTTTGAATTAACTTTTAAATTAACGAATGCGGTTCTTTTTATTGGCGTGGGCGTGTTATACTCTTTGCTGAGGTAATACGAAAATACTATCAGTTATACTGTAGCATTATGATCGTAATATTAAAGATTTATCGGTTGTCGAAATTGAAAAAACAAGCACAGGTCCGTTGTCCGCGAGCGCCAAAATGCAACTGATCGGGGCTGCCGAAAGGCACGCTATATGTATATATTGTAGTTATTTAAACATGGTAAGCAACTTATACTTTTTATCAATTCAAACTCTGCGAATTCATCTATAACTTTTTAGTGGCTTTCGTTGAGTATAAACATTTAGTGTACAAATTGAATTGACTAAACTAGTCATAAAGTTGAAAAAACTTTATGAAAAGGGGTGACTTTGGGATTTTTTTCTATCAAGTGAAATTCTTTAAATCGTGTTACTAACTGCGAATTAGTCTAGATTAGATCCTTAACTAATACATATATTTTTTTCAGTTTAAAACACTGTTTTACAGGTCTCAAAATTGATTTAAAACTCAAAATTCCGCCCCACCTCATCTCACCACACCTCACCACATCAGGAGAGATGACGGTGGAGTGTAAACCTATAAAAGCTAAAAAAAAAACGATTTATGGCTTGGTTTGATGGTTTTGGGTTCGATTCCCTACCGGGATAAACATTTATGTAGAATGAATATTGATGTTTTTTCCTTGTCAAGCTTTTCTATCCTGCTTTTTTATTATAGAATGACGAGAAGAGCAGGACATGACCTGATAGTAAAATATATGCTGTGATATTTTCACATTACTGCAACTTTATTTTTGTACTAAATTTCATCCACATCCCTTCTGTAGTTTATGTGTCAAAGAGTACCAAACATAAATACAAACTTTCGCATTTATAATATTAATATGAATTAGCATTATTATAGTCATCCATCTAAACAGCGCAAGCTGTTAAGAGCTAGACAGTGTCGTATGAGAAATGTGCCAGTATGTAATATAATTTGTATAGTTGTTTCACTAATCTTGCTGTTTTCCTACATTGTATCTATCATCGCTATAAACCATTGGATGTGCCCTGAGCACCTTAAAATTGGTAATAAACTGCGTCTGTGTGTGTAGCGTAAATGGTTCACACCACCGATCTACTTCACCCCCAGAATCGCTGGTGGCGACGTATGCTGTGGTTCTACTTATTTTGGTTGTTAACAACGAATAGTGATTGGTAAAAACGTCCGGCGTTCACCGCTTCCTGCAACCGACTAGAACGGAAGAGTGAGCTCACCCCTCCCAACGATGATATAATTCCGTGCGCCTGAAGTTTGCGAGGGCACATCTAATGGTTTATATCGATGGTATCTATCATATAAATGGTATCAACAATAGAGAATTTCTATTCATTCATTCAAGTTATTACGTAATTTTTTTTTAAATGTAGAGTGTCGAGACTATCTGGACATGTACCTGATGGTAAGCACCATGCTTACCAATAACACCAGCACAGTGCCACGCGGCTATGGGAACATAAAGAGCCCAAGTCATTACCCAGCACTGCACTGCGCTCGTCACTCAGATAAATAAGATGTTTTATCTCTTTGCTCTGTAATTTCACTGGAAATATTGCCCTTCACACTGGAACATAGTGATGTTGTCACATTACTACTTAGCGGTAGAATAACTGGCAAAACTGTGGTCCTTCCCCAGGGGGACTCTGCCAAGAGTCCTACCGCTACTAAAGTGGGCTTAGTTTGGGGTCAGATGGTGTTGTGTGTGAATTGTCCACCAATATTTATTTATCACCAATATTTATTTTTATTTACTAGCGAACGCGCGCGCGTTGCTACGCCATCTATCGAAAATCGATCGTACCAATTCAAATTTTGAACAAATTCGGTTACTTTAGGTTCTAATGACGCAACCTTTAAAATTTGACATAATATGCTGTCACGCAACGAAAGCTCTCAAAAAGCAATATTTATTCCCGTTTTTGTTACATTTTTCATTCCTGCTCGGCTCCTGTTGATAGTAGCGTAATGTTAAATAGCCTATAGCCTTCCTCGATAAATGGACTATCCTACAAAGAAAGAATCGTTCAATTCTGACCAGTAGTTCCAGAGATCCTTGCGTTCAAACAAACAAACATACAAACAAACAAACTCTTCAGCTTTATAATATTAGTATAGTAAAGATTGTAATAAAGAAGTACCTATTTTTAATCAAATGACATCATTTATTTAGCTTGTTGTCCTTGGCTACAATAGATTATACAACGATATCAATGGATTCTCCAGTTGTCGCTTTCTCAGCATGTAAGCTGCAAAATTTTCTATTGTCTGTTCTATTTCCACACCACAAAATATTATGTTTTTTAAAATATCGGCTGATATCCTTGACCTGGTTAAACTCTGTTAAAACAGAATACCAACATCAAAACCAAAATTAAGAAATAATTAAAAAATAAATAAATTTAAAAAAAAACCTGATCTGACGGTTTTAATCAAATGACGTTAGATAATAAACTAACCTAGCCTCGGTAGGTGTAATAAATTGTGATAAAATTTGCAATTCGGCGAATTTTATATTTCATATTCTGAAATTTACAACCTAGCCCAGTTCTATCTATTGGTAATTGCTAAACTTTTTTTTAAACTATAATAGGTTCGCTCTTGACCACCATCTCGCCTGATGTTAAGCGACGATGCGATCTACGATGGACCACGGTTAACTAGAAGAAACCGATTCACTCTCGATGTGAAGACACTAAGATTGTAACAATCGGGAAAACCCCACTCAGGCAACGCATTCCACAACCTAGACGTTCTTATCAGAAACGTGGAGTCAAATCTCTTCGTTCGTGTTTTTGGAACATCAACCATGAAACGATGTCACTTTTTTGAGATACGAGAAGTCCGATGTTAAACTTACTAAATGTTCCCACTGCTGGGTTTCGGGGCCTTCTCTCGCAAGGAGAGAGTGAAGGTCATGATCCATCACGCTGGCAACTGTGGGTGTGGATGACTCATTACCTCGAAATATTCTAGGTACTTTTCGGTTTTCTCACGATGTTTTCCTTCACCGCTTTATGTTAACGGTATTACGCACATGACTTACTTCGAAAAGTACTGCGCGTGGGATTTGAACCCGATAGCTCCGGATCGGCCACAGAAATCTAAATAATAATTATTATTTAGATTTCTGTGGGATCGGCAGTCGCCATTCTCCCATCTAGACCAGCCGTAAGTTTTTGTAGTAGGTACTTGTTTCAACTATTTTCTAAATCCGCATATTTATTTGTACTTATTTTTACTTACTTTTTCATGGGTAAATTACCATTATCATTTAGCTGTTAAAAATATTTATATTTTCCCCCCTGTAAAACCCTTTTAATTTAAAACCGTGATGTGAAAAAATCTGGGAAGCTGCGCTTCACATCAAATTGCGATTACGGCAGCAATAAGCAAAACGACAATTTAAATATTGGTTTTTCAGGATAATTTAAAAATAATACTAACTTTCTTATAAACGTCAAAGTTGAAAAGGATGTTAAATTGTTTTTTTTTTTTTAGCATAGAGTTACGAGACGAGCAGGTCATGTGCCTGATGGTAAGCAACATGCCTGCCACATAACAGCACAGTAACACGCAGTTATTGGAACATGATAGTCCAAATCATTACCTAGCACTGCACTGCGCTCGTCACCCAGAGATCTAAGATATTATGTCTTTAAGCCCTGTAATTTCTCTGGAATCATTGCTCTTCAAACCGGAACACAGTAATGTTTGCGCATTACTGCTTGGCGGTAGAATATTTGGCAAAGGTGTGGTACTTCCCCAGGCGGACTCTGCTAAGAGTCCTACCACTACTAACATAGATGGTGTAGTGTGAAGACTGTCTAACAATAATGCAAGAGAAGTCTACGTTAATATTGCTTTGGCTGTTTATAAAATAGTTTAAAAAACTAAAAGTAAAACTAGAGGACATAAATGTTGTAAACATTTGATATAGGGTGGAGCAACAATGTTAATTTGGTCGTACAACTAGCCTTAAGGTCAAACAAGTGGTGTTACAAATAGAGATAAAGAAAATTATAAGTATGTTCGCAAAAACGCAATTTTATCATTGTGGAACTTGCAGACATTGTAATAACATTGTTATGTTAGATACGAAGTTTTTGAAGTGAAAACTTCTTTAGACGCGCTATAGACAGAATTTTCGTGGGCTGTGAAATGGATTCATCAATCGTCACGCTTGGATATGATAATGGATCGGATCGGATATGAAATCTTCGGGTAAACTCGGTAAAAACGGCCAGGTAGGTAGGTACCAGGGCAACAGAAACAGTAAAGAGTTTCGATTACCTACCTCCAACAGCCCAGCGTTTATCTCCAGACTAGCTGTGTCCCGCGGTTTCACTCGCGTCTATTTGAGGAAAATCCATACTAAAATATCCATTGCTGGCCACTTTATTACGTTTTACGGAACCCTAAAAATACGTAAATAAGCAACAATGCATTGTTGTAGAACAAATTTGATTACTTCAAATGACACAAACTTCAAATGTAGACACGCGCCGTCACAGACTTCAGCAACCAAAGAGAATTTAAATTCACGGATCTAAAGCTCTCGAAGAGAAATATTTTTCCCCGTTTTCTTTACATTCTTCACTCATACTCCGTACCTATTGATAGTAGCGTAATGTTATATACCCCATAGCCCTCCTCGATAAATGGAGTATCCAACAAAAAAAGCATCTTTCGTATCGGTCCAGTAGTTTCCGAGATCCTAGCGTTCAAAAAAACAAACAAACTCTTCAGCTTTATAATATTAGTATAGATACCAGGACAACAGAAAAATAAAAGAGTTACGTTTGCCCCTAGGTACCAGTACCAGGGCAACAGCAAGTTTTCACTTCTATCGGCAGTTCCTATGACTGCCAATTTTTTTCTGAAAAGTTGTATAAAATTCTTCTTTGTAATCGACTTCAAAAAAAGAGGATTCGATTGTATGTTTTTAGGGTTTCGTAAAACCTAAAAACGAAACTCTTATAGATTCATCATGTCTGTCTGTACGTCCGTATGTCACAGACACTTTTTTCCATAAGAATTATACGATTGAAACTTGGTAGTAGATGGATTCTGTGAATCGCATTAAGATTTTTACAAATATATATAAAAAACAATCATTTTGTTGGTTGGTTGGTTGTTGGTTGACCCATACCTGTTTTTTTTTTCATCTAACCCATCCGTGTGGGTGTGTCTATATATATAACTCTCAACTCTAAGATAACTCTTCAAAAATGATGTTGAGGTTTCTATTAATTTTTTTTTTATATCGAATAATTTGCGCGAGAGACTCTTCCAAAGTAGTAAAATGTGTGCCGCCTGAGCAAACCATTGCATATTGTAATTAAAATACAAATTGCATTTAAAACTAATAGGTACCAAAAGTATGCGTCATTAGTCTATTGATATCTACTAATACCTATTAGGATTAGGACCTACCCTATTAGGACATTCTATAAAAATAACTTGAACGTACCGACATCAAAACTAACGTTACATAGTACCGGTCCGCATGCGATGGCCATAAAAATATATAATAAGCTTCCCACCAAATTAAAGGAAATAGAAGATGAGCGTAGGTTTATTAGGACTTTGAGAAATCTGCTGCTGTCTAAAGCCTACTATAGCATATCCGAGTTTTTAACCGACGACCTAAGAAATTTCAGGGATGAAAGTTTGGTAATTGACTGTGAAACATAACGCTTCGCTCCAAAACGATTTTTAATTGCAATGCCGGATTGGGTACGTTATGTTGCGACTTAATTTTGTATGAAATTTACCTATCTGTATTATCTTTCATTCTATCTGTAACATAACAAAGCTATAAAGGATTGAGTATTGAGTATTAATAGAACCCACCCCGAGAAGTACCCGGTGCAAAAGTGCCCATTATACTGGCCATGGCCAGCCCTTACACCAGGTACGAGCCTGCACGGGAGTCACCTGATTTGTCGCATAGTTTACGCTCCAACTCGCTCACCAAACATTTGGCCTCAGTTCCCTAACTGCCTAAAGTCTCCACAGCTAATGGGACGAACTCATAAGATATCTCTAACATACTTTAAGACTCTTGTTCCTTGCGGCGTCCTCCGCAGCAGCTGCTGATGTCAAAATTGATCGGCTCAGATGACTGGAAGCAACAGTGCTGACGCAAGTGGTATCCCACACCAGACACTCACCAAGACGAGACACCAGACATGTTTCCAGGGCACGAAAACCATCCCGTCCGGTCTCTTACCATCAGACCTGCTAAGGCCCGGTGGCTCAAGCACGCACGGGACATTGTTCGATATAAAGGCTCCCATGCACAATGTCGTTGAGAGCGTGGTGACGTGAGAATTTGCCTGTGCAGCAACGGCAGCTTAATGCGTGATGGCCATCGGCCTCCACCCTGGAACCGCAGGTGTGTGATGCTCTGTACAGAAGGTCAGTGCGACTACCTAAAAGACTCCGTTTTTCCCTTCTGATATCGCACGGACCAAATACAAACACCACAATCTTTATTGATGTTTACAGGTAAGATACGATATTACAAAACATTTCACACACACACATTCACCCTTGGAATATGCCAACATAATGCAAAATACTTGATTCTGTACTAAAAGCAAGTGTCCATTTCCATGCAAGTTTGCAAAGAAAGGAAACAATTGAATGGGCACAGATTACGCGATCGCCCCTTACGTCCAAGGTCTGGCGGTTTGCCAATAGCACCGAACGGCACCCCAGTGGCACCCCTGTGGCACCCCTATGGCACACTGTATGCACATTCGCCCGGATCGCGACTACATTGAAACCAATTTCACATTCAGAATGAAACTATGAAAACATTGGTTCACGTGTCGTGGGTTTCGAGATACAAATTACGGGCATTGTGATATTATGATGTGTATTTCGTCTAGAGCGTTCGTGAATTGCAAATTGTGGAGCATTGTAAATTAATTCGCAATTGCAAGATTTTTATCCTTTTTACCAGTGCTTGATTTTTGTAGTGAAAACGTTTCAAGCCACATTGAGTAGGTACTTTTTGATGGGAGAGAATCTTATACATTCGCGACACCGATTTGTTAAAGAAGCGGTGTTGCGTTGATACGGTGGTAAAGCAGTGGACGAGTTTGACGCTTTTTGAGTTTTGAATTGGTAAAATGAAGTAGGCTTCACCGACGCGTAGTGCAGTAACTTTATACATTACCGTATGCGTTAAATCCGGTAGATCTGATTTTTTGCAGACTTGTTTGTGATGCTGGCCTAATGATTGTCCCAAGTTTGTGACCTCGAGCGACGAACGCAACTTTGTCAAAAATCGAAAAAACCGCCAAAAAATCGTTTATTTTTCAAATTTTGGCGATTATAACCCTAAACGACTAGTTTTTGTAAAACCTTTCCAAAGGCATTTATAAAGTAGACTAAATTTGCTACAATATGATACTAGAGTTGTCTCTGTACACACAATAGTTTCTGAGAATAAGTCTTTCAAAGTTTATATTTTTTTTCGTACTTCGCAATTTTTAGCAATATTTTAACTCATACTTGACCACTTTGTGGCACAGTTACGGCGGTTTTTAACCCCCGACCAAAAAAAGAGGTGTTATAAATTTGACGTCGAAGTCTGTCTGTCTATATCAGACAGACACACATACAGGTCTGTCTCTGTGTGTATCTGTCTATGGCACCGTAGAGCTCAAACGGATGGGCCGATTTCGATGCGGTTTTTTTTATTTGAAGATTAATTTTTGTGTTGATGTTTTGAGCTTTTTTGGTCAATATCGATTCAAGATGGCCGCGTCCACCAAATGGCAGACCAAATATTTAATCACAATCTACCTCAATATGGGTATCAAATGAAAGGGCTTGACTAGTAGAGTACTATACAGTATAACAAATTTCAAATCACAAAATGGCGAACTACATTTTTTTTTTTTACTACTTTATAAACGTCATAGGAAAGTTTTTACAAAAACTAGTCGTTTAGGGTTATAATCGCCAAAATTTGAAAAATAAACGATTTTTTCGCGGTGTTTTCGATTTTTGACAAAGTTGCGTTCGTCGCTCGAGGTCACAAACTTGGGATAATCATTAGGCCAACATCATAAACAAGTCTGCAACAAATCAGATCTACCGGATTTAACGCATCCTACTCCATACTTTCAGGCGACAAAGTTACTGCACTATAACATTTGTGCACATTAATACTCAAATTTTAAGTTAAAAGTTTTCAATTCTATCGGCGGTCCCTAAGAATACCAAATTTTTTAACTTGATAAATATCTACAAAATATTTAACTTATTTTGATAAAATTTAGTCATCGTTACAATTTGTGCACGGGCATTAATACTAAAATTCTAAATTATTCGTTTTCACTTCTACCTGTGATTAAACCCTATTACTACCAAATTTTTAACTTGAAAAATATCTAAGTACATAATATTTTATTATATTTGGTAAAATTTCGTCATCTTTACAATTTACCAAAGAAATATAATCGAAACTATTGCAGTCCACTTTACAATTAATTTTAAAATTTGAATAAATGTAACAGTTTCTGTCCGCTTTCCATTTTAAATTTAATTTTAAATTCTATTATTTCGAATACTTGCAGCCCATATTCAAATTTAACTTTTAGTCATACTCGTAATACTGCCACTTCTAACTGTATCGTTTGAAATCTATTGGTTTTTTTTCTGGAATTGGTTCCTATAACGCCACACAATTAAAGCTAACATTGAATTGATACAATTAACTTCAATACTCATGGTTAAAATATACCTTATGAGCTTGAAAAATCCTTGAAAATCTGCAAATAAATTCTTATATTAGTTACTACTGCTAGGATATTCTATATACGATAACAATACGTAGCTCGCCCGCTTTATCTATTTGTTATTCAAATCAAATCTACCATTTACTAAAACAAAAGTATCGATTATTCAATGAATATCGAATCAAAACAACTCTACCATAACTAATTAAAAAATAAAGTATCAATTCTTATATTACGAATAATTTTAATGGAATTTACTTAATGAAGACTATGGCGTTTATATTTTAATGATTGAGTATTATATTTCTAGTCCATGCTCTAAAATCTAGGTATCTAATGTTCTAGACTAGAGAATCGATTGTAATTATAATATTAATGAATGCTTTAATCGTTTAGCTGATATTATTTAAAACGGTATACTTATGACTTGAAGAGGATACTTATACACGGCACCACAAGGAGGCCAATCGATTTGTCTTTGATGTCTAGGAACACTTATTTGTATTAGCTTATTTTCTGAACGTTCCGTTCCCGTATATTTAGTAGTCCCGTATAGTAATGATGTTCTAAAGTTTATACAGATACTGCTTCAATCATCTGTCACAGCCTTACAAGGTCATGTAATAATAATGAATGACTAAAGATTAAGATGTAAGAGAAATGTGATTTCACAAAAAAGTACAGAGGCTATTATTATATTATCATATATTATTAATACTAAAAAATATCATCGAAATGGGATCAACCAGAAAAAGTTTTGAGGCAACAGGCGTTAAGAAAATTGAAATGAAAATCTCCTTCCTCCTTTTTGTGGTCGGTTAAATTTGATGCGAGCATAACGCGCTAAAAGTTACGACTGATCCAGTCGAAATAAAGGCGACTGCCGATCCAGAACCCCCGGGTTCAAATCCCACGCGCACCACCATATTTTCGAAGTCACGTGCGTAAAGCCACTAACTTAAAACGGCGAAAGAAAACAACGTGAGGAAACCGACATGTACTCAGAATTTTTCGAGGTTATGTGTCATCGAGAAACGCACACTGGGCCAGCGTGATGGATTATGGCCTTGACTCTCTCCTTGCTAGAGAAGACCCCGAGTCCCAGCAGTGGGAACATTTAATAGACTGTTTATAACTCGCTAAACTACTAGATTTGTTGGTTTTAGAAAATAATTTTGCATCAGCTAGTCTTGCTCATTGCGGTGGCTATAGGCTTTTGAACATTAACATGTGAATACACAAAGATTTAATGCGCTAAGAAAAAAAAATTGCAGTTATAGGAATTGCCGATAGAAGTGAAAACTTATAACTCAGAATTTGATAGCTTACTTTGGAGACTACGCGGGTGAAACCGGAGGGCGTGGCCTGGCCATCATGACATGGCCATCTAGAAATGCGACAGCATCTCCCATTGGATCACGCATTTCTAGATGGCCATGCCATGATGGGCAGGCCACGTCCTTTCAGCCTTTCCCATTGGCTGACACATTTATAGATGACCAATGGCCATAATCCCGAGTTTACCCGAAGATTTTTTATGATACCCGAGCGTGAAGCTAGAATTCAATTCACGGCCCACGAAAAATCTGTCTAGTCGCGCCAAAAGAAGTTTTTACTTCGAAAATTGACGATGTGGCTGCACACTGTCATCTACAAAACGATATGATGAAGTTAGCTGACAACAACAGCCAATATAGAGCTGCCACAGAAGGAGTGTTAGTTGAGCGTTAAGGTCTGTTTCATTTTGATTAGTGCGAGTGCGAGTGAGTAGTGCAGGTGTTGTGTGATTAGTAGCAAACACGTGTTGTCCACACGTTTTTCACAATTGATTATTGCGAGTGGATAGTAATCAGTCGCAATTGCTCACTCGCACTCGCGCTCGCACGAGTGCGATTGCGAGTGCGATGACTGATGACTATGCACTCGCAATAATCAATCGGTGTCCACACGTGTTTGCTACTAACCACTCAACACCTGCACTACTCACTCGCACACGTACTAATCAAAATGAAAACAGGCCTTTTAGCTTTATCAGTAGGTATGTATTTCTAAAAACATCAAAGAAGGATGCATTTTCTTGCGTACGTGCGTTAGTAGGTACGGACACTCACTTTTTTAATACAACATGCTCGTAAATGTTGGTTAGTATAAATAAACAATTTGTTGTTGCTTTAAAGCAAATATCAATATTTCATTTCATTTCAAAAACCATTTCATATTGCCTTTCATTTTCATTAAAGTGACGGGGTTTTTACCGTGGTGACATGATGGAACGAGTCCTAGATTAAATTAAAAACAGATGCGTTTCACTGCTGTGTATCTTTTTAACGTTATCCATCTCAGTTAGGACATTCACAATCTGGACAGTCAGCCATATCTCCATATTGACGTCACGTATTGACTACCTACTGCACCAAGAGCGCAGCTACCGCCGTATCTGCCGTATCAATCATACGGGCCCCCAGGTCACGGAGGACCCCGATGTGCTTATTAAGAAAAGAGTAACAGAAACTCCCTAATTTGTTTTTTCAAGAAATGACAACAGTCTAATAACTTCAATTTAAAAAACCCGACTACAAAACATCACCAGATAAAAATCATTATGTAAGACAATATATTAGTATCTAAGGACATTTGGGTGGTTAGACGAATCTAACTATATCTTAATTGTCAAAAACCAATCCGACATTTGGAAGGGGGCGTCCATTAATTACGTGAGGTGTTTTTTTAAATTTTCTGGCCCCCCCTCCCCCGTTGGTGAGATGTCGTGAGATTTTGTTCAACCCCCTCCCCCATCCCCCAATCTCACGTGAGATTTTTCAGAATGTGGGTTTCTTACGTAAACGCGTTGGGTTGTTATTGTAGAAAGAAAAAAAACAATTTGCTTCGTGCTTTTATTTACGACTAGTTTAGACTAGTAATTTGACAATCTACTATGATAAAAAGAAAAGAATACCTACTCTAATTCAGTCCATCTTATCTTATACCTTTAAACGAGCAATTCTTGTACCTATATAAATATGTATATATATATATAGAATCTGAATCTCGGAAACGGAACGATTTTGATGAAATCATGTAGGTATGCAGGGGGTTTCGGGGACGATAAATCAATCTAACTAGGTTTCATTTTTTATAAACGCATATTATGCGCGTTTTTAGACAATGAAAAACTGTCACATTAGACATTAGATTGCGAAGGTAAATTTCGCCGCGTGACGCGACAGCGTAATAGCTCAGATGGGAAGTCGGGCGGTCATAGCGGTCACGAATTAATAGCTCCGGGTTCGAATCCAGATGGCTTCTAATTTTTTTCATGTTTTCTTTTTTTTAAGAAAATCTATTTCTTGGTTTCTTTTATCTGTACGTATCTAAATATATTTACTATTTAAACCAAGCAAAGCTCGGTTACCCAGGTACTGGAGAATTATGAGCGGTCTCAAGAGAGACTTTTAGCACCAACATGTCCATAAATATGATTTTCTGTAAAATCATCTGCTCCTTCGAAATAGTGAATAATCTTAATCGTATTTAATACGATGACGCTCAAGATTAATCTTGAGCATGTACATACAATTTGGATTGAATGGAACAAAACAGTATAATCTTTTTTTGTTTCAATCAGAACAAAAATTACGTGATATTTGTCGAGACCCTCCCTCCCCCTAACGTGAGATTACATGAGATTTGACTCGACCCCCCTCCCCCCCTAAATCATCTCACGTAATTTATGGACGCCCCCGAAGATATATGGGAATAAAGAACACAACTTTTTACAAACATACAAGACTAGCTGAATGGCGCGCGCGTTGCTACGCCATTTATCTAAAATCCATCATACCAATTCAAAATTTGAACAAATTCGGTTACCTTAGGTTCTAATGACGCAACCTTTCACGAACCTTTGACGAATGACAGATGCTGTCACGCAACGAAAACTCTCAAAAAGCAATAAATATTATTTCCCGTTTTTGTTACATTTTTAATTCATCCTTCGTTCCTGTTGATAGTAGCGTAATGTTAAATAGCCTTCCTCGTTAAATGGACTAAACAGATAAATAACCTTTCAATTCAGACCAGTGGTTCCCGAGATCCTTGCGTTCAAACAAACAAACAAACTCTTCAGCTTTATAATATTAGCATAGATACGTGTGAAAAACATAACCCTTCTTTCAGTCGGATAAAAAAGCTATTACTTTTTTCCCCGCGTAAAGCGTGCGTTTGAAAATTATGCTTAATTAAAAAAAATTGAAAAATCGATAGATGATGCGAACTATGCTGTATAAATATGTCTTTTAATTTTAGGCTAACTTTTTTTTCTTTTTTGAAAAATCTTTACGTAGATTAAGGGCCCCAAACTTTTTTTATACGGCCAAGGCACAATACGCCACTGTACTGCACCGACCGTACATAAACATCACTCCTATACGCTACATAGGTGAGAATCGAAGCTTTAGCAGCCCTTTTCATGTTCTTGCTGATACTCAAGGTTTTAGAAAAAGATTGCTAAGCGATGAGGCGATCTACAAATAAACGTGCGTACCTAGACGAAACCTAATCACTCTTAACTGGAATACAATGAGATTGTAACCATTCTAAAAACCCACAAAGACGACGCAGTTCACAGCCTAGACATTCCTATCATAAAAGTGGTGTCTTCTTTTGGAATGTCAACCGCAAAACGAAGTCACTTTTTGGAGCAGTATGATAGAAAAAAAAAATGGTTGTCTGTAAAGTCGGTTTACTGACGATAGAACGTGACAACGTCTTAAGAAATCAGTACGCTGATAGCGCGAGTAGTGATACCGCTCGACTCGGCGGGTGGCGCCCTCAGCGCTCAGCTTCGTCCGCATGGCACGGAAGACGAACTAACGGTAATGGCGGAACGTTACAGTTTTGCGGGCGTGCAGCCGGCTTCATCGAATTATAAGACGTTATCACGTCAAAATTAAAATGGTACGCAATCATTCAGATCAGTTTCATATTCTCCGAAATATATCCAATAGAATACCGAAAAGTTATTCAATTTGCGGCGATGTTCAAAACTTTGAAGTCTTTTTCAAAAATAAGGTTTAATTGCCTATGGGCCTTTCGACACGTCTCTCAATTAATCTAGAACCTTCTACTGTTACCTAATCGACCCATCCCATCATCCCAAAGGCATTATTACCTTGCCCAAGGTGCTAATAATACTCTATACTTTTTTTTTAATAAAGAGTGACGAGACGAGTAGGACATGTGACTGGTGGTAAGCAACATGCCTGCCACATAACAGCACAGTGTCACGCAGCTATTGGAACATGAAGAGTCCAAATCCTTACCTAGCACTGCATTGCGCTCGTCACACAGAGATCTAAGTTGTTATATCTCTAACCCCTCTTATTTCTCTGGAAACACTTTAATTCAAAAACAAATTAAAAATTAAGTAAGACGCCCCACTGTGCATCGCGCCGTCTCAAGAGCTTAGCGTCGGTAGCGAAGTGGGGGGATCCATATTATACGTCGTATTATCTCCTCTGACTACAGTCCAACTATAGTTGTTCTCCGGCCGAGTTTGGCCAACCCCAGGGACCTCGGGCCCTGTTATGTCTAACTATTAATTAAGTCGACAACTCACTCCGGATAGAGGTTGCTCCGATCATAGCTGACGTTAGCTTGTGTCTCTACGATATTTTAATTTGGATTTAGATTAGAAATGGCCTCATGAGTCGACAACAAAAAGTAACAACTGGCTTAGTAAAGCCAGTCAACCTACCAGGCTACCTGCAGAGTTGTGGGTCGTGAGTTCGATACCACCGAGGGCTGTAAATATGTATTTTTGTGTGTATCCGGCAATATCGTCTATTAAAAAGTCTTATTACACGTTTTTCGGTCTCGCTAACAGTGAAGTTACGTTTGGTCTAGTCGGGAGAACGGCGCCTGCCGATCCGGAGACCCCGGGTTCAAACCCCACACGCACCACTGTCTTTTCGAAGTCATGTGCGTAATGCCGCTAACTTAAAAACGGTGAAGGAAAACATCGTGAGGAAACCAACACGTACCTAGAATCTTTCGAAGTAATGTGTCATCCACCAACCCGCACTGGGCCAGCGTGGTGGATTATGGCCTTTACTCTCTCCTTGAGAGAAGGCCCCGAGTCCCAGCAGTGGGAACATTTAGTGGGCTGTTGATGTTGATGATCAGTGCTCAGAGCGGAACGCGCGAAAAGAAATGTTGTTCCTATAAATAAAAAACTCTTTTCATCTATTAAATATATCAACAAAAACATTTTTGTTTCAATAATCGTATTGAGAAATTCACTTCTATTGAAAGCCATTTAAAGTTTACATACAAAATGTATTTTCGTGTCAAGTCAGCGATTTTCATTCACATTTCTAAGAATATTAGGTTTCTACAGAACTCTTTCAACGAACCTCATTCATACTGAAGTCTACACGTTACTACGCCGCTCGTAGCTAACGGCTACGGTACACACTCGTAGCACCTCGTGGAAATGCTACGTTGCGTTATTTGGCTAGAGTTAACAAGTTAATATGTTAACCATATTATTAGCTTAATTTAACATGTAAATTTACAGATACTATCGTACAGATATAGGTTGTACTTTACAATGTGTCCGGTTTTCGATGTCCGGTACTTTAAAGGGGTTAAAATACAATTAATTTTGTCGACAAATAACGGATACATTTTTTTTCCTCCATCAATAAAAAAATTACAGCACTTTAAAAAAAATGTTGGCGAAGCATAGGGATGCTTGCATAAAAGCGAAAGGTCAGTCATCACAAAATCTCAGAAACTACAAATCTAGAACAAGAGGAGAATTTTAGCACGTAGGCGCTCGCTAAGACGGGGTTTTGCGAAATTCATCCCCTAAGAGGGTGAAACGAGGAATGGACGGTTGTATGAAAATTCCGCCATTTCCAAAGTAGAAAGCATGAAATCTACGAGGCCGATATTAATTAAATTTTGTACATAGATAGACTAGATTCCAAGAAAGAATATAGACTACTTTTTATTACGGAAAAAGGGTTGAAGGGGTTCAAATGGGGTATGAAAGTTTAAAGAGTAGTTCGTAGTTGTTGAAGATAAAACTATGTGACTACGTATCTAGACACTTGACGGGAAGCAAATAAATGTTTGTTCTAGCAATTTTGTTATTTCGAACTGTACGGAGATGATATAGGGGTTGAAATGGGGGATGACAGTTAAGATGGAGGTTCAAAATTGTTGATGATAAAACCATGAAACTTTGTATCTTTCTAGACACCTGACGTGAATCCAATAGATGTTTGTTCTAGCAATTTTGTAGTTTAGAACTATACGGGGATGAAATAGGTAGCTCTGCCTGCGAAGCCGAGGGTCGTGGGTTCGATTCCCACCCAGTGCAAATATTTGTGTGATGAATTCAAATGTTTGCACTGTGTCTGGGTGTTTCTATGTATAATAAGTATGTATTTAAAACTATACAAGTATTATATCAGCTATCTGGCCGCCATCATACAAGCTTTGCTTAGTTTGGGGTCAGATGGTGTTGTGTGTGAATTGTCCACCAATATTTATATATATTTAGAATAGGGGATGAAAGTTTATTCCGTAAGTTCGTCAACATTGATGATAAATTTTTAAATTATACTCTTGAAATCCATATTATTTTGTACTATAAATGTGAAAGTAACTCTGTCTGTTACGCATTAAGGTCTTAAATACTGAACTGGTGTTGGTGGTTTTTAAAAATGTTTTAATGTAAGCTGTTTGAGTCAAAGTAAATTTGTATAGGTGTACATGTGTATAAGTAAGTATATGTACTGCCTCAGTTGCCTTAATATTTATTTTGTGCGGACGAAGTCGCGGGTGAAGCTAGTTATCTTATATATAAAATTCTCGTATCTTATATATAAAATTCTCGTGTCACAGTGTTTGTTTCCTTACTCCTCCGAAACGGCTTTACTGATTTTTACCAAATTTTATATGCATATTCAGTAGGTCTGAGAATCGGCTACTAGCTATTTTTCAAACCATTTGGGGTTGTTCACCCCAAACATTTTTTTTTAATTTTTTGACAAATTTTTTTGTTTTTATTTTTTATAATGTGGCGTTAAAAAATACATACAACTCTACATTTTTACTTTTTTATCACCAACCCCTGTTTTTTTATAGCCATTTTAGTAATTTAATCATTTGACAGTGAATTCCTAAACGACGGGACCGATTTGAATGTTTTTTTTGTGTGTGTTTTCGAAGATGGTTTAAATGGCAGATGGCGCTGCAGGCAGTGCCTAGGTTATGTCCGAGCGAAGCCGGAACGGGCCGCTAGTTTATATATAAAGATTAATGTTTGTAGTATGTCCTTTATTTAATCGTACACCATGCATTTGATCATAATGATCTTTGGCAAAGTTGTTATGCATGAACCAAATAAAGTTTCCGAGTTGGTTCAACCGATTTTTGAGAGGTGGCGTAGCAACGCGCGCAGGGTTTAGCTAGTAAGTACTTAAAATAAGTAATATCTGTCTTGTAATACTTGTTTACTTAAATAAGTACATATATCTGTTTATGATATTCACGCCAATTTTCCTGTATCTTTTCGCGATCTTAGAAAATCGTTATTATCTTAGTAAGTAGTAGAAATGCATTGCCATTGTCGTATTATTTGTGGTTACTTGATATTCCCAGATTTTATGCGCAAATTCAGTTTGACAAATCTTTCTGCGGTTACGGCTGGTCTAGTCAGGAGAACAGCGACTTCCGATCCGGAGACCCCGAGTTCAAAACCACGCGTACCACTGTCTTTTCGAAGGATAATGCCGCTAACTTAAAACAGTGAAGGAAAATATCGTAAAGAAACCGGCATGTACCTAGAATATTTCAAAGCGATGTGTCATCCACCAACAGGCACTGGTCCAGCGTGGTGGATTATGGCCTTGACGCTCTCATTGCGAGAGAAGGCTCCGAGCCCCGGCAACATTTGGGAACATTTATTGGACTGTTTTGAGGTGATAACGTCTTATAATTCGATGAAGCCGGCTGCACGCCCACAAAACATGACGTCATGTACCGTTACCGCGTCACCGTCGGTCGTTACCGTCGGTCGTTACCTCGCCGCATGTTTGTTACAGTTGTATTAATTATTTCGACCAGTAGTTCAAGCGGGGATGTAGCTCAGTGGTAGAGCGTTCGCTTTGCATGTGAAATGCCCCGGGTTCGATCCCCGGCATCTAAAAGCTTTTTTGCATTGTTTTTTGCATTGTTTTGATTGAAAATGACAAAATTCTACTGATTACTTTTTACATACAAATCTATTAAACAAATTAAATTAAAATTTTCTTTTGAAAAATACCATTCCATCAGTATTTTCTTAAGACGTTGTCACGTTCTATCGTCAGTAAACCGACTTTACAGACAACAATTTTTTGCTAAGCTAAATCTTCCTGCAGCATAAGATTTTTAACCTGATCAACTTCTACCAAGCAATTAATCGGTAAGTTTTGAAAACATTTACATGTTGTTGCCTGACCAACTTCTAAGCTTCGTCATTTTTTTTTAACTAAAATAGGTTCGCACTTGACCACCATCTCGCCTGATGTTAAGCGGTGATGCGGTCTACGATGGAACGTGCTTACCTAGAAAAAACCGATTCACTCTCGATTTGAAGACACCAAGATTGTAACTATCGGGAAAAACCCATTCAGCCAACGTATTCCACAACCTAGACGTTTTTATCACAAACGTGGAGTCAAATCTCTGCGTTCGTGTTTTTGGAACATCAACCATGAAACGATGTCGCTTTTTTGAGATACGAGAATTCCGATAGAAGAAAGGGCAAGGTGGTATCAGATCATGCAGATCAGTTGCACACTCTCCGAACTGTATCCGATAAAAACCGATAAGCTAGCAATTTTGCGACGACGATCAAGACTGAAGTCTTTTACGCACAAGAGTGTTTATTGCTTATGAGCCTTTTGGCACGTCATTCATTCATGGGAGTCATTGCGGTCTAAAAACTTTCTTACATCAGTTTGCCAACGTATAAAACGGCAATTCTATCTCAATTTGAAGACATCAAAATTGTATGCATAATAAATAATAATAATAATAAATATTGGTGGACAATTCACACACAACACCATCTGACCCCAAACTAAGCAAAGCTTGTATGATGGTGGCCAGATAGCTGATATAATACTTATATTAGTTTTTTAAATACATACTTATTATACATAGAAACACCCAGACATAGTGCAAACATTTGAATTCATCAAACAAATATTTTCACTGGGTGGGGATCGAACCCACGACCCTCGGCTTCGCAGGCAGAGCTACTACCAACTAAGCCACGAGGCCAGTCAATAATGGGAAAAACCATCTCAGGGAATGCATTCCACAGTTTAGCTGTTAATATAATGAAAGAGGCATTAAGCCCCGTTCGTTCGCGTCTTAAGAATGTCAATAAAACGATGTTTCTTCGAGTTTCGAGCAGTGTGATAAAAGAAGCTAGGTAGAATAATTATCATACTAGTAGTGTGCCGCGTTTTTACCGCGTTTCGACATACATTTTATCAGTGAAGCTGTTTGTAAATACCCGATATCCGTGGTTAATAATACTAATCAACAAAAAATAATATATTTTTGCTTGGATGATATGTTAGTTTTTTTCCGACACCTTGCTGCCTCATTAGTGAGTGTGTTTAGTTAATTTCACAGAAGTTATGAAATTTTGTCGAGTATTTAAATTTACCTTAAAATTGAATTAAGTTTTGTAATTTTTTTTGGAGAAAATTCAATTATAACTTCTGTAAAATAGTTAAAACAAAAGCAACCACATAAAGGACGATCTCATGTGCATTACTCTTTTGTCTAAATACAAATGACCAAATATTACGAGGATACTCGTATTTCCTGAAAGCCATTATATTATGGAAATATCATTATATTATTAGCATTATGTAAATACCTCCGACATGTTCAAGATACATATTATGTATTAAAATCGCGTCATTGTAGAATTTTTAACAAGCTCCTTCTAAGTTAGTCAATCCACTCAACGGAGACGTATCCGCCGTGCCAACACCACCCGAATTCAATCTCTACCAATAAAAGTTAGAGTCCATTTTCCTTTTTTCAACACCCGGCGACCTAATTCGTAAAGTTCGCCTGTCACCAAATTCTCATTTCGATTGTAGGGCAACACGGAGAACGGTAATACTGTGCTTGTGTAGAGGGCACAGAGTTCAATTTCCTGTGGGCCTGTCTTTTGGCTGAGTTGCGTCATTGTTGAAAGGTATTTGGGCTCCTTTTCAGGAATCCAGGCGGTTATCAAGTTGCGAGTCGAAGTGCGGCACTTGGGAATATTCGTGTTTCTGAAGGGTGGCAGTGACGGTCGGAAATGGACGGGGGCTGTGATGTGCCCGCTGATGAAACTTCTTTACCTACTTTAAAATTTTTTACAACAAAGACTGACAAAACAAGACTGACGAGCGATGGTAAGCAACAAAAAGAGTTGTAGCCATGAGTTCGTGTCCCAGGGAAATAAGATAGGTAGATAGATAGATAAACTCTTTATTGCACTTAATAAAACAAACAACTTAAAGAAAACAATCTTAAAATATAGTAGCAAATGGCGACCTTATCGCTAAAAGCGATCTCTTCCAGGCAACCGTGGATGATTTGTATGTTGTCTGTTTAACCCTTATTTGTTTCTTTGACTTAAATAAATAAAGATCGAATTTACAAAATTAATAAATGCTATATTTTGACAATAAGTTCACAATTGTTCTGCATGTGACGTCATGAGAGTTTCGTAATGAATTTGAATCAAGAGAAATCATGAGATCACGACGTAATGTTAAAATTGCTCGATCGTTGGCTTTGTAGCTTTATACAAACAGTAATTGTATTTGCATTGGCCAAATGTGTCAAGTCACTCTCTTCCTTAAAAAATGGTCCAATAGAGCGATGGTTGGCATATGCATAATACTCGTGAACACTGCACTGCTCATGGCACATGTGCGATATTCTTATGGGGAAAAATTATGAAAATTAGAATCTTCCTCAGGAACAATCTAAATAACAACGTAATTCCGCTCTAAAGCTGCACAAATGCTATAAAGCTGACAGAACTGGATTCAAATTTTAGGAAATTTTGCCCGATCAATTTAGCCGCAGATACCTTTGACATTTATAATTTTAGTAGGTTTAGTAAGATGTATGTGTTATAGTGTGCGTGTGTGTGGCCTTAAGACTAGATATTACCGAGATACCAGTCCCAAAAACAGTTCAAGTAAACTAAGTTGTGATATCCTTTCGTCACTCGCATTATCCTCAAGAATCCCGATCTCAAAGTCTAAATCCTTCAAGAGCCCGAAAAATACAGAAACTTTACACCATTACTTCCAAGGTCAATGCGCATAATGTACGGACTCGTTGAGTATAAAATATGCGAGTGTTAGTGAGAAGTTGCTATTTCCCGGTTTGTTTTTGGTGTTCTTGAAATTAACTACATGTATTATTTATTTATCTCTTTCTATAACAATATTTACTAGACTACAGGCCCGTGAACAAAATTTACGTAGTAGGTAAATGAACCACCAGGAGACTTATGTAGGATGATAGAAGGGTATAAAGTAATAAGATTCAGCACTATGCCGTCACTTGTAAGCTGTCCAAGTAAAGTCGAAGAGGGGGGGTTGCAACCCTCGACCATTTCTCCTTGTCGCATGATTTTTGTACGGCATTGCGAAATAATGGATAAAGAGAGGTATTGAAACTGTATGGAACCATTGCCGCACATAATCAAATGCCCAAATTTAATCTGTAAATCGTCGGAAAATCACAAACTTTTCCGACAAACTTATAATTTAAAATATATAATTTTATAGTTTAAATACCTCTTCTTATATATTAATCTGCAACGCCGTACAAAAATCATGCGACAAGGAGATATGATCGAAGGTTGCAACCCCCCCTCTTCGACTGTACCCAGTTGGACAGCTTACAAGTGACGGCATAGTGCTGAATCTTATTACTTTATACCCTTCTATCATCCTGCATAGGTTTCCTGGTGGTTCATTTACTACGTAAATTTTGTTCACGGGCCTGTAGTCTATACGTAATAACAACAGTTATCTACAATGCGCCTAATCTAAATAACTGAAAATCGCTCTATTGTTAATGAAGTTACGAGGTCACACACCAAAATAAAACAAATTTGTTTTTTAGAGACTGTTAGTAGTCTTAGGTGGCTTTTAACTTATACCATAGTTTAGGCTTGCGCAAAAGGTTTGGGGCTCTATAAAATTACTGAACGCCTAGTTCCGAATATTATTATTTAAAGTAACATATTTATTATTCCATACCATCTATCTATGTAAAAAAATAATATAGACACACAAAATTTCGCATATACATAATGTTGTAGGATTAAGAACCTTATTATCTATAAAAATATGTACCAAATTTTATCCATTTCTCTTCAGTAGTTTTCGCATGAAAGAGAGTGACAAACATCCACACTAACAAACATTCACGTTTATAATATGAACGGCATTTAGAACCTTACCTTCTTGCAGTCGGTTAAAAATATGATCCAATCTCATGAAATCAAAGCACATACAGTGCGACCATTTACGAAAGAGCTCCGATGGTGCGCAAAGCGTTGCGCAGTAGATGAATTTCGTAACAAAGCAGTACCAAGGACCGACATCAGAGAGTTTTAATAAAACTGGTCGAACCGTTCTTTAGGAAAGATTTAAAGCGCGACATTGAAATATTTCGTGTTTATAAGTTTCTCCATGGCGGCCGCGCGTAACTTTTACGATACCTTTGAATTTATAGGTAACCATTGGCTTTATCCCTTCGGAAAACGCGCTGCTTTCTTTTTTGTATCGTAAAGAGGGGAGTTTTGCTCGCATTAACGGAACAGTACGTAAGTATTACACACGGCTTCTTTGTTGAATTAACTTATTTATAATTGAGTTATAAATAAGTTAATTGAGTTAGAAAAGGAATACTCTCTGAGTATTGTTGCATTTCTATGTGTTATTATATAAGTTGTTTGAGATCGCACAACGTGCTATGATGGCCGTGTGGCGTATGGCCGTCGTCGCCGTTTGTATCACTTTTTTTTTACTGTATTATTCTCTTTTGTTGTGGACAATAAAGAGTATATATTATTCTACTTATATTTAGAACGATCTATGATCGGTGTTTTTCTGAGGGATCGTATACGAAACAAAGTCATCTGTCAGAGGAATCAAAGTTATAGACATAGCTCAACGTATTAGCAGGCTATAGTGGCAGTGGGCTATTGTTGTAGAACCGATAATAACCGTTAGGGCAGACGTGTTTTAGAGTTAAGACCGCGAACAAGCAAACATAGCGTAGTACGACCTGACACTCGATGGAGTGATATACGTAAGGCAACAGTGGCTGGAGAAGAAAAATCGAGGATGGGGCTGAGTGGTGTACCATGGAAGAGGCTATTGTCCAGATATGGAGCGGTAAACAAGAGTAGGATGATCATGAGAAAGAAATAGTATCTGTAAATATTGTATAAAGTACCTTGCATATATATATATATACTACATACCTACTAATATTATAAAGCTGAAGAGTTTGTTTGTTTGTTTGTATGTTTGTTTGTTTGTCTGTTTGTATAACATGTTGTTTTCTAGGGTAATTTAGAATAATTAATTTGTGTCGAGACTTAGTTGCCCTAGACAAATCAATTAGATTTTAAAACTTTACTTTTGTTTTGTAAGAATAATTTTGCTGTTACTTAATAAACGAAAAAAAAAAAAAAAAAAAACGCAAGGATCTCTGGAACTGAACAATTCTTTCTTTGTAGGATAGTCCATTTATCGAGGAAGGCTATATGCTATTTAACATTACGCTACTATCAACAGGAGCCGAGCAGGAATGAAAAATGTTACAAAAACGGGAAAAAATATTGCTTTTTGAAAGCTTTCGTTGCGAGACATATGTCATATTTTAAAGGTTGCGTCATTAGAACCTAAAGTAACCGAATTTGTTCAAAATTTGAATTGGTACGATCGATTTTCGATAGATGGCGTAGCATGAACGCGCGCGCGTTTAGCTAGTACATATATATATATATGATACTATAGATACTTACTTCAAACTTTTTAATAATCTTGGTGTTTTCAACTCTGGCGTTAATCGGTTTGGTAGGTACATTACTCGAACTCGAACGAAGAGGTTTAACTCTACTTTTTGGAGTATGGAATACGTTGCCTGATTAGGTTTTTCCTGATGTTTACAATCTGGGTGTCTTCAAATCGAGAGTGAATCGGTTTCTTCTAGGTTGACACGTTCCATCGTAGACCGCATCGTCGCTTAACAAACGTCGGTCAATTGTGAACCCACAAAAGTTAAACAAAACTCCCTTAGTAATTTAACCACCATAATATACAGTAAATTAAGAATATCACTAAATATAATTTACACCTGTAGGTTAACATGTTCACTTCGTCAGACCGTCGCCGCTATCAACAGTCCACAGCCGAAATATAATAATTTATTTGCCTAAAACCGTCACATGAGCTCGAAAACAACGCGAGCTGAAAAAAGTGTTTTTCCCAGCGATTACGGTAATTTTCAGTGAAATTAGGTTATAAATCCGGACCGTGCCACACAATGGAATAAATTAACGTGTGTACACACTGGCTAGGTTATTAATCACTTCTACCCGGCCCTCCGACGGAGATTAGGTCAGGTGCACACAGAATATTGTGGCTACGATAGTAGTGAGCCGTTTAGGGACGATTTTTTTTTCCAAAAACAAAAACCGACTTCAATTTGAAATTAAAATGAGAATTTCGACTAAATTTCATTTTTTTGATATACATATATACCAATGAACAGCGGGAACGGATGATTGATTACATAGGTACGTCATCGAGGTAAGCAAATTTTAGATTTTTGTTGATATTTCTGAAACCGCTAAATACGGCGACTTCGATAAAACTTATTTGAGACCACTTCAAAGTACGATCTGCGAAACATAAAAAGATAAAAACACAATAAAACCGATTAATGATTAGAGGAGCTATCGCGTACCATACACACAAAACATGCAAAAGCAATGAGATCTTCCTTTTTTTTTGAAGCCGTTTAAATAAGTTTTATCGATCTACGAGTACCTATGTAGGTACTCGATGACTGTAGTAGATTTTTGTCCGCCGCATCACTACAGCCACTATTTGGTTAATTCATATTATGTTTAAATAATGAAATAAAATAAAAAACAACATTTTGTGGTGTATGCCTTGGATTTAAAATTTGTCTTTCTACTTGAATAGTCAAACCCTTTCAGATTTCCCCGATTGTAACAATCTTGGTGACTTCAAATGGTCATGAATCGGTTTCTTCTAGGTAAAGATACTCCATCGCAAACCGCATCGTCGCTTAACATCGGACAAAATAGCGGTCAAGAGTGTCAGCGTACGTACGTATGTAGCCAGACACCCGTTTTCCCGCTAAATTTGTAAACATAAGTAGGTGCCAGAGTAATGAGCGGTTAATAGCAAATAAAATCGTATTTTTAATATTTTTTTCCTTTTTAACCTACATCAATAAAAAATGTGAAAAAGTGGCAATTATTTTCACTAAACGACAGAGCTCTTAGTATGCAATCAGCCTTACGCGCCTAAATCTGCGGACCAAACGTGAAAACGCCCGTTTATAGTATGTGTAACGACACCTTTGATGTTTGTTAGCCAAACTACTTTTATGATGTTTGCGGGAAAGAATTTGTACAAAGCTTTGTTGTATGTAATAGGTTCACTTTGATTCGTTAAATGAATCCTTGTAATCTACCTCTATACTAATATTATATAGCTGAAGAGTTCTTTTTTGTTTGAAGGCTAAGATCTCGGGAACTACTGGTCCGAATTGAAAGATTATTTTTGAATTGAAAGGCTATAGGCTATATAACATTACGCTACTATCTATAGAAGCGGAGCATGGAGGAAGAATGTAACAAAAAACGGGAAAAAATATTCCTATTTTTACCCGACTGCGCGACGCAAAGGAGTGGTAATGTGTTTAACAGTCTATGTATGTATGTATGTATGTATGTATGTTTGTATGTTCCTTTGAAGCACTATACAGACCAAACGCCTGGGCCGATTTTTATGATTCACACGTCAATCGATTCCTCTTAATCTGGCGAGTGACACTAAAGACATGACATTTGTGTAAATCCAATATGGCGGATTCAAGACGCCATATTGTCCAAATAAAAAAAATGAAAATCACTAAAATATGTCAAGAGGGGTATCGTTGAATAGGTATTTAAAAATAATGTTTAGCTTTCTCTCAATGTTTTTCGATTTGACTGACCGTTTAGGATGTATATCGATTTAAAGTTGAGTAACAACCATTCTCACATTTGTAGGTTTTTAGTTAGCAGAAAACTTCATATAACTAACTGTACGTGTGAATGTGGATGGACATTATATACTAATGTATCTAGTCGGCATCGATATAAATCAATATATGTACCCTGAGCACCTTGAAATTGGTAATAAACTGCGTCTCTGTATGTATCGTAAGTGGATTACAAACAACCAATCTACTTGACCCCTATAATCGCTAGCGGCGAGATTTGCTGTGGTTCTACTTATTTTGGTTGTTGACACCGAATGAGGATAGGTAAAAACGTCCGGCGTCCACCGCGTCCTGCAACCGACTAGAACGGTAAGAGTGAGCTCACTCTTCCCAACGTTGACATGATTGCGTGCGCCGTGAAGTTTGGGATGGGGCCTATCTTGGGTTCTACGATCTATGCTAGTAGGTATATTGGACTACCTTTTTTCGTACGTGCAGTAAATGTATTTATGCATACCCTACTGCCCCGCCTGGGAGAAACAGCCGGGTTATGTTGCACTCTATATCATGTATGGATATGGTGCCCCTATCTACTAATAAACCTTCATGGGGTTTCAACTCTGCCGTGGGATAGTGATTGTGATAGTGGGAACACGGAACCGCTCTCGGATTGCTCCGCCTCGGTCGCCCATCTCCAACTTCAAACGATTTAGTAGGTACTCAACGTCAATCAAAAACCTATACTAACACAAAACGATAAAATATGAATTATATGCAGTAGAAAATCCTACATATTATATCAGTAGAAACGAAGACATTTGGTCAACAACCAAAAGATGCATATTATTATGTTGAGCATATTAACATTCCCAACATTGTTCATAACTAAAAAGTATAAAATAAAAAAATATAATTTAAAAACTCAAAAACCCGACTGCGTAAAAAGTGAACCAAACTACGTACTCGCATACCTACTAAAAAAACTGAAAAGAATAAAACAAGCATTTAGATTTCTGGTGGTCTAGAATTCTATAATATGTTATTGTATTAATACTATTGAAATATATACAATATTTTCTAATAAAAGAACATTACAACTGAACAGTCGGGATCCATTGAACAATTACATTGTATGTCGAATAATAATATCGAATTCATTGAACAATTAGATTGTATGTCGAAAAATAATGGATCCCGACTGTTCAGTTGTAATGTTCTTTTATTAGAAAATATTGTATATATTTCAATAGTATTAATACAATAACATATTATAGAATTCTAGACCACCAGAAATCTAAATGCTTGTTTTATTCTTTTCAGTTTTTTTAGTAGGTATGCGAGTACGTAGTTTGGTTCACTTTTTACGCAGTCGGGTTTTTGAGTTTTTAAATTATATTTTTTTTTAAAGCTTTGGTTGCGTTCGCTGACGTGCGCTGTAGTCCGTAACAGGATGTGTCTACAGGTTACATCATTATACCCTTTTTTACCCGACTGCGCGACGCAAAGGAGTGGTAATGTGTTTAACAGTCTATGTATGTATGTATGTATGTTTGTATGTTCCTTTGAAGCACTATACAGACCAAACGCCTGGGCCGATTGTTATGATTCACACGTCAATCGATTCCTCTTAGTCTGGCGAGTGACACTAAAGATATGACATTAGTGTAAGTCTAATATGGCGGATTCAGGACGCCATATTGTCCAAATTAAAAACATGAAAATCACCAAAATATGTCAAGAGGGGTATCGTTGAATAGGTATTTAAAAATAATGTTTAGCTTTCTCTCAATGTTTTTCGATTTGACTGACCGTTTAGGATGTATATCGATTTAAAGTTGAGTAACAACCATTCTCACATTTATAGGTTTTTAGGTAGCAGAAAACTTCGTATAACTAACTGTACGTGTGAATGTGGATGGACATTATATACAAATGTATCTAGTAGGTATCGATATAAATCAATAGATGTGCCCTGAGCACCTTGAAATTGGTAATAAACTGCGTCTCTGTATTATGTATCGTAAGTGGTTTAAAAACAACCAATCTACTTGACCCCTATAATCGCTAGCGGCGAGATTTGCTGTGGTTCTACTTATTTTGGTTGTTGACACCGAATAATGATAGGTAAAAACGTCCGGCGTCCACCGCGTCCTGCAACCGACTAGAACGGAAAGAGTGAGCTCACTCTTCCCAACGTTGACATGATAACGTGCGCCGTGAAGTTTGGGATGGGGCCCATCTTGGGTTCTACGATCTATGCTAGTAGGTATATTGGACTACCTTTTTTTCGTAAGTGCAGGAAATGTATTTACGCATACCCACCCTACTGCCCCGCCCGGGAGACACAGTCGGGTTATGTTGCACTCTATATCATGTATGGATATGGTGCCCCTATCTACTAATAAACCTCCATGGGGTTTCAACTCTGCCGCTAATAATGTGTCTGTGTGTGTTTGACGGTTGTGTAAGTGAATACGTAGGCGCGAGCTTCAAACGAACTCACGTATTCATTATCTAAAATATTGATAAGATACATGAATATAAAATTACAGGGCTTAGAGATATAACATCTTAGATCTCTGGGTGACGAGCACAGTGCAGTGCTAGGTAATGATTTGGACTTTCATGTTCCAATAGCTGCATGTCACTGTGCTGTTATGTGGCAGGCAAGTTGCTTACCATCAGGCACATGGCCTGTTCATATCGTCATTCTTTATTTAAAAAAAAACTCAGAACTAGCCACCATTTGAGACATGTTGTCGACTTGACGTCGTCGCGACGTCGCGAGCACTGCGGACCCGCCAGCTCGTAGCTAGACACGCGGTGGACCGTGGACAAACCCTACCCACATGCAAGTTGATACAGTATCTGATACGTTACATGCAACACTGCTAAGTGAGTACCCAGCTTAATAGTAGACCTATGTGACAAGTTTTCAGCTTGCCTCAAATACCTACCCAAAAAGTGCTGCATCCTTACATAATTAAAAAATTAATCCCTCTTGTTCAGTTAGGTTAAACTTAGAAGTTCCACCTTAAGGATAGCGTTTTCCTGCAGTGTTTGCAAATGAAACGTCGAAAAACAACGAAGTTTCTATAATTTCCAATTCTCTTTCCAAGCACGTATTCCGGTTGAGTCTACTTTTAAGAAAGCTTCTTCGAGTAGCGAAAACTGGGCTACGTATACCTACGTAAAGGTTATGTATATTTCTTTTTTGAAGTGAAAACTTCTTTTGACGCGCCTAGACAGATTTTTCGTGGGGTGTGAATTGAATTCTAGCGTCACGCTCGGTTATGATCAGAAATCTTCGGGTAAACTCGGGACCGTGGGCCATTGGCCATCTAGAAATGCGTCAGCCAATGGGAAACGCTGAAAGGGCGTGGCCTGGCCATCTAGAAATGCGTCAGTCAATGGAAAATGCTGACGCATTTCTATATGGCCATGCCATGATGGCCAGGCCACGCCCTCTGGTTACACCCGTGTAGCTTCCAAAGTAAGCTATCAAATTCTGAGTTATAAGTATTCACTTCTATCGGCAGTTCGTATGACTGCCAATTTTTATTTTTTATATGTTACGATTGCATTTGCTGCTGTTAAGCTATACCTCGATATCTGCAGCAGTAAAAAAACCAATAGTAGCAATTTTATTACTATAGGTTTTTTTAACGGTGTACAGTGACGAGGCGAACTGGGCATGTGCATCATGGTAAGCATCATGCCTGCCCATAACAGCACTGTGACACGAAGCTATTGGAACATGAGTCCAAATTATTACCTAGCATCGCACTGCGCTCGTCACCTGGCGAAGAAAGGTGTTTGATCTCTTAGCCCAGTAATTTCTCTGGGAACATTGCACTTAAAAGCGGAATTTATAAATGTTTGGACACTACAGCTTGGCGGAAAAATAACTGGCAAAGGTGTGGTACTTTACCAGGCGGACTGTGCAAAGACTATCACTGCGCATACAAATTAATTACGTAGATTAAATCTGTTTGCTCTAGATTTGAGGACAATTTTAACGTGCCCACTCTGTAGCCGCTATGGCCCACCTATCGGGGTGCATTCTGCTTACATGGCCCGCCCATTCCCATTTAAGTTTGGCAGACCTATATCCTACATCTGTTACACCTGTAATGGAACGCAGTATGGTGTTACGAATGCGGTATTGTCTTTTAATGCCTAAGATACTGTGTTCCATTGCTCGTTGACAGACTAGTTTCCTAACACTAGCTTGCTATCCTAGCTAGAAAAAGCAGCCTTGTGTAGCTCGAGCATAAGGGATTTTTTCGAATATCAAAACGAGCTATGATAATATAAAGTAAGCGATAAAGCATTAGATTTATAAAAGTTTACATGGAACCGGTAACACGAAGAGGCAAGCTTTGGGACGGTATCGAGGCCTCCATTAGTGTATAGGGGAGCTCAGGACGCCTGAACCCTCCCTGGGGCTTTATTCTGTAATTAGTATTTATTTTTAACCATTTCAAAATAGGAGCAAATTCTTAATTAGGTTGTATGTCTATTTTTTGTACGTCTGTTACGTGAAAATGCCTGATGTGATTCGATTCTCATGAATCATTTTGTTTGGTAGACCATATTTCAGAGATGTTTCATATACATTTTATCAAAATCGGTGCAGTGTACCGGTTTCTGAAATAACAACAGATTAATAAAATTTGCAATGTTATCTTATATATAAAATTCTCGTGTCACAGTGTTTGTTTCCTTACTCCTCCGAAACGAAATAGCTACTAGCTATTTTTCATACTTTTATTTATATGGCAAAACAACGTTTGCGGGGTCAGCTAGTACTATATAGATGACTTGTATGGTAGACTCAATAAAAATTGAAATTTTTTGTCGAGTGTCTGAATTCAATTAAATGAAAATATTTTAAACGCCACGTCACGGTTTTACTCGCGTAGTTCCCGTTCCTGTTATTTTCCCGGGATAAAAAGACTATGTTGTGTTATTCCAGACTATATAACTGTATTCCAAATTTCAGCCCGATCCGTTTATATGTTACGACGTGATTGAGCAACAAACATCCAAACGTTGACATTTATAGTATTTTAGTAGGATTCAATTGAATGGGAATGACGCGGGGCGCTGCTAATTATGCAATAGATAGGTTTTAGATTCATAACTGATGTACTACAGTTTTAAATACATTCTTGTTAATATTAGGTGTGTCGTGTGCCTTAACAGTTTTAAATGATAATTTATATACGTCAAATACGATTCATGCAGTTGAATTATTTCGTACTAAGTATCCTGTGGGAACTATCTACAAGCTTTATTGGGATAAAAGTAGCCTTTATATTAAAAATACATACTTATAAAAGGAACATAGAAAATGATTGTTTGTATTCATCAAATAAATATTTTTCCTGGCTGGGTGCTAATCCAATCCACGACCTCCGGCTTCGTGGGAAAGTTTACTACCAACTAAGTCACGAGGTGCAATTAAAACGGTGGTCAACTTATACCGGTGCGAACTCGCGTTCCGGTATTGGCAATTATAGAATACACACCCTGCCCGGGATTTCCTGTAGTTTGTCACGAAAACCCTACCATTCAGCCACACATTCTACCAAATATCAACTCTAAAACTACCGATTTAAGCAGCAAAATCCCTTGCACAAAACTTCAGTAAACCCTCGACGAGATGCTAGCTTAGCGAATAGAGACTTAAATCGTTTACCGTAGAGCCCACAATGGCTTGCTAACGAGCTCAGTTTACTTTATTAGGTTCTCTTTTTGCTTTTTGTAGTCTAGACAGATAGTATCAATGGAATTAATGCGACCAATAGCTACATATCTTTATACTGTGAAATTAAACGCAATAAATACGTTTTTGTTGCATGAAGGTATGTTTTAAACTCAATTGTCAATGTCAATTCTCTTGACACGAAGCGTTATTGTGACATATTTTGTTGAGAGAATTATGCTAAATTTTTAATCATTACAATAATACGCTACTTTAAATAAAAACACATTCTTGCCCCTGATTCAAGATTTAGATGGACTCAGGTTAGCATGGGATTATTTGTTTTATGGTTTAAGTAAATGTGGCGGCCCTGGATTAAATTAATAAATATTGGTGGACATTTATATACCATGAAGCTACAAACTAACCAAAGCTTGTTACTATGGAAGCCCGACACGATACAAATGTTGTAGTGGTAGGACTTCATACAGAGTCCGCCTGGTGAAGTACTACAACTTTGTCAGTTATTCTATCGCCAAGCAGTATTGTGAATATATTACTGAGTTATAGTTTAAAGGGCAATGGTCCTAAATGGTAATTGCAGGGCGTAGAGATGGGTGGTCTGTGCAGTGCTGCGGTAGGTAATGATTTGGACTCTATATGCCCTATTAGCTGCGTGTTACTGTGATGTAATACCCCGTTTACATTATTCCAGTCCAGCGACCGAATCCAGCGCTGGATTTATTACTGAAATAATGTAAACGGGCACTGGAATGCATTGGCACTGGATTGATGCTATCCAGTGCCTGTTTCCATTATTCCAGTAAGCAATCCAGCGCTGGATTCGGTCGCTGGACTGGAATAATGTTAACGGGGTATTAAGGGAAGGCTTGTGGGTTGGCGTTAGGCACATGACCTGCTCGTCTCGTCACTTTATACCAAACGTCATCCACTAACTCGCACAGGGCCAGCGTGGTGGGCCCTGTCTTTGACTATCCTTGCAAAAGAAGGCCCCGAGTGCCAGCACTGGGAACTTTTAGTGGGCTCCTTATGCTTGTGTAAGTAGTTAGGCATGTAGCGTAGTTCTCATTTTTATTTTGTTTTGTTGTTCTGTCCGCTAACAAGTTTTTGTTACAAAGCCCACATAACAACAACTATGCAAAAAAAAATTTTTTTTACTTATATAAACATGTTTTTAAATGGGCAGATCACATTCACAAGAATCATTTATAGGGTCCTTGTAATGGTATCCCTAACTTTTAGTATGTAAATTTTTAGGTTATCTGTAACTTATACAGTATATTTTTTGGGCCTACTCGGCCAGACTACATGTATCATAATTTAAGACCTTGTTTTAAATGAGGGCGAAATAAATTAATTTTATATATTACTTTCCTCTGCAGATCAGTCACTGGATATTAAAGAAATTGGCGGCATTAACTTAGAAAATTATTTTCCTTATCAAAGTAAATTTAACACGGTACTGTATGTCCACAAAAGATACTCAAGTAAACTACGAAAGGATTTTAAAAAAGAAGTCACTAATAACAAAACACAAGAAAAAGGCAAAACCAAGGCCGTCAAAATAGAGAATGCTTCTGTATCTAAATGTAATACAAAAACTAGTATGAATAAAAAAGAAAAGCAAAACGAGGCTGTTCTACATAATACTATCAAGTTTGCCAAAGATCTAGTTCCTTTAGTTCTTGCTCCAAGTGAAGGCAATAACACTCCTGTATATTATACAGTCAAAACATGTACAAAATGTAAAAATACAGGCCATGCTGAAAAATGTGAACAACCAGACAAAGTCACATTAGAAAAGAAAAAACCAAAGAAATTGATGGAAACATATAAAAAAGAGAAGAAAATCCACAAAGACAGTTTCAGTGCTGAATCAGCAATTCAATCTTCACAATGCAATACAATGGATGATATTAATATAAATCAATCTTTATCCTACACAATATCTGAATTGTCAGATAAAAGAGAAAAAAATCACAAAAACACAGTAAATAATAAAAGAAAGAAACGGGATTCAAATAAGCTTCGCATGTCTGGATCTTTCGAAGGTCTAGCGACTGAATTGAACGATATCGGCGAGACAAAAATTAAAATACATTTAATGAATGAAAAAGAAAAACATTTACTTAGCGAGAGTATACGTGTACCTATTTTAGACGCTGTGAATGACTGTATAAAATATATCGATTGTACTGATATGAAAGAAGACGTCAAATCTTTACAAAAGTTAGTTGTGAATAACTCACAAAAGCTTGACAATATTTTAGAGCGACTGGCATCCGTAGAAAACTGGTTAGTGAATTTAGCGAATCTATCAAGAAACTCTAGTTCTCCAAAACTAAAATCACGTAAGACGTCAAGACTAGAACAGCTAAGCGAAGATTTGATAGAAGAAAAAGAATTCACTTCCGAAGATGAACTACCGAAACAAAATATGAATAGAATATCAGATGGAATCACAGTTTTACATTCAGCGCGGAGGGAAAGACTAGAAGAAGTTGGTTGTGGAGAATTACAAGAATGCAGACCTTCGACTTCGGTTGGAGTGAAAACAGACAGACATAAGTTACCAGCTAGATTTTGCTGGACTGACACTGAAAGGAACAAATAAAAATTCATTTAGAATCTAATTATTTGTAGAATGTTTTTGCTAGGTAGTTTGTTATTGTTAGGACATTTGTTTTAGTATTATGATTCTGTATTTACTTGTAGCTAATTAATGTTGTTGTTAGTTAATTAAACAAGTTATCCAATTGTTTTACTGCGATTTATTTTATACTAGCAACGCCCGCCCCTTGGTTTTACCAGCGTAGCTACAGTTCCCGTTGTGTCCGTTATTTTTTCAGTATAAAAAGTAGCATGTGTATTAAATCCTGGGAGTTGGCTATCTCCATACCAAATTTTATTGAAACCGCTTCAGCTGTTTAGACGTGAAGAAGTAATAAGCATACACACTCATAAACTGTCGCCATTATTAAATAAGTGTGATGAAGGCTATTTGCTAGTATTACTAATAATTATGTAATAAAATATACGAGTATCATGATTACGGAGGAACGTTACAAACCAGGGCATCTACTCTAATTCAACGAAAACGTAATTACGAAATAAATTTGCGATTTTCCAACTCCGATTCTGCTTCGATCCGTCGTTTTGTCCATTTAAATGTTGTAAGCCTACTCTAATTAGAGTATGCTTAGAACATTTCAACGTCAAACAATATTGTATCGGACGAAACGAAGTAGAACGGGAGTAGGAAAGTCGCGAGTTTTTTTTCGAAATTACGTTTTCGTAGAAAGAGAGAAATGACGTCCAGGTGTTCTTCTGAATCTATTTTTCGAATAAATACATTGAATTGAATATATTCATATTTCATAACATCATTATAATTATCACGTAATTTATTATCGATTCAGCAAGTCATCCCACTCCCGTTACTTGCCGCATTCGCGTGCCTAAATTTCATAAATCAATCGATATTATTATTCGATTCCCAAGTATTTGCAAACTCCCATCTCTAAATGGACCACGATAAAGTTGGACAATTTATGTAACCCATATTTTCTTTATGTTAATCTGTTTTGTTTGAATAACTCAATGGTGGCACTTTAATTAATATCTTTTCATTTATTGGTAGCTCTATAAACTAATTATCCTAACATTATTAATGCGAAAGTTTGGATGTTTCATTGTTTGTTGCTCACGTCGCAACTCAATGGATCGGGTTAAAATTCAGAACACAAATAGTTTTTACTCAAAATAATAACAAATAACATACTACAGCCACTTTTCGTCGCAGTAAAATTACAAGAAAGAGAACAATGCGGGTAAAACTGGGCGGCGCTGCTAGTAATCAATCGAGAGGCGTGCCAAAAGGCTCATAGGCAAAGACACTACTGCAAAAAAGACTTCAAAGTCTTCGCAAAATTTCTAGCTTAGCGGTTTTTTATCGAATACACTTCGTAGAGTGGGCCACTGGTCTGCATGATCTAATACCACCTTGCCCTTTTTTCTATCGGACTTCTCGCAGCTCGAAGAAGCGTCACCGTTTCATGGTTGATATTCCAAAGACACGGACGAAGAGGTTTGACTCTACTTTTGTGATAAAAACGTCTAGGCTGAGGAATGAGCTGCCTGAGTGGGTTTTCCCTGATAGTTATAATCCTGGTGTCTTCAAATCGAGAGTGAATCGGTTTCTTCTAGGTGAACACGCTCCATCGTAGACGGCATCGTCGCTTAACATCAGGTAAGATGGCGGTTCAGTGTAAACCATAAAAGTTAAAAATAAAAAAAGTAATACATGCAAGGGCGGATCCGCGAATCCAGCTTTGGTCAAAGCAGCCAGAGAGGGGGGGGGGCACATGGCTCCAGAAGGGGTCACGCAGTCGTGCTCAAGTCACAATACTGTGCAATAAGTACAAGTACATGCATGCTTTTCAATTTGTTGTTCACCTGGGTACTGAACCCAGCCCAGGTGGGGATCATGACACCCCTGGATCCGCGCCTGAATACATTTTCAAGATTTCTGATTTCTGCGTGAATTTGTTGTATCCTATTAATATTATAAATGCAAAAGTTTGTACTATGTGTGTTGCTCAATCACGTCGGTATGCTTGAACGGGCCGGGTTGAAATATAGAACACAGTTTATAGTCTGGAATAGTACACAAGTTACTTTTTATTGCAGGAAAATAACGGGAACGGGGTCATCGAATTAATCTTGAACGCCTTGAAATGACAAAAAAAATACCCGGCACAAAGTATTCATTATCTATTGTAAATATCTTGTATTTTAAGAGAATTGTAAGGTCCGATATCTTTGGTAGATACAATAAGCTTCCACAACCTACAAATTTTATAAACGTGAAAGTTTGTAAGTATGGCTGGATGGATTTTTGTTACTCTTTTACGTAAAAACTACTAAACGGATCGGGCTGAAATTTGGACCGTAGATAGATTATAGTCTGGAGAAACACATAGGCTACTTTTGACGGGAAAAACGGGAATGACGGATCGGGAACTACGTGGGTAAAATCGCGGGACATTGCTTGTTAAATCCTAAATACGACAGTTTGTAAGAATGTACGAGTGTATGGTTGTTTGTCTGTTACTCTTTCTCGCAAAAATTACAGAGAGTATTTGGATAAAATTTGGTATACAGATAGATAATGGTCTGGAATAACACATAGGCTATATTTTAAGCCCGGGAAAATAACAGGATCGACAACAACGCGGGTAAATCCACGGGGCACTGCTAGATATTAGTATTACGTTCATGATCATCTCTATGTAGGCTTTATTTTCACCATTTCTTACCCCACTATATAATAATCATCGATTTATCTACCCCTATTTAAGGGTAAAACCGGCAAGTCACCCTTTCCTGGGGGAACATGATTAATATAACAAGGGAAATACCTAATGGATGGAGGTCACACTGTAATTTAGTCGAACCAACTTATCTGTGAAAATAAATGGGGCGCTACCGACGACTTTCCTCAATAAATCTGTTATCACGTGCGTGAAAGTTTTAGTACATTTATCCGACCCGCTTAACAGATAAGATTGCCGTTATGCATGTAGTGGGACTCACCTTAAGGGACTCTGATTGCGAGGTTGTATGGTAGCAAATTACAAAATAGTCTTATTTGTTTTGGGTATGGAGGAGCTACTATCGGAAATTGTGAAACTGATTACTTTTAAAACAACAAATGGCTGACCTCGTTGTTTTTCGTATAAATTATCAAATGGAATGTCAAAATGAGTATTTGAAGACTTGGGTAGTGGGTACGAGGCTGGGACAGTGGGTCTTAAATACACTTGATGCCGAACATTTTGAAATCACCTTAGCGTTTTGTTTTTTATACGGAAAAGAGAGAGAAAGGAGTGGCGAAAAACCAAAATAAATTTGCTGCTGGAGTTAAATCCAAACTTAGATTAAAACGTAGCTAAACTAAAGTGTATTGGCGCGTACTGCGCTGCTAAGTTTAAAATACTAACTTCATTTACTAGTTTTTGGATGGTGGTTAAGTCGACACTTTAGCACCTAAGTGCAGCTGAACCTTTTTAATTATAGGAATTGGAGGGACCGCTACTTTAAAGAAAAATGGTAAAGAATGACAAGAAGAGCAGAACATGTGCCTGATGGAAAGCAACACGCCTGCCCGTAACAGCCCATAATCCCACAGCTATTGGAATGTAGAGTCTAAATCAATACCTAATATTACACTGCGCTCATCACCCAGGGATTTAAAATATTTTATTTCAATTATAACTCCCTGCAAATCATGGGAACATTGCCTTTCAAAACGGAACACTGATATGTGCACATTATTACTGCTTCGCGGTAGCACAACTGGCTAAGGTGTGGTACTTCCCCAGGCTGGCTCTTCTTTGGACACTAGAGCCATGCGATTAGATTTCACAGTGACTTGTGTTCTGTACTATCTAGTGAATCTGACTTTTTTAGTAAGGAAGTTTCAGTCAAGGTTTTTATGGCGTTACTTAGTTTAGTAAGTTACTATACTAGTTCTTTTAAACTAGTAAGTAGCTAAATTAGTTTAATAAATGACTAAACGAAGTTTACTCACCCTAAGATCGCAAGGCACAGTGTGGCCTATGGAAAAATCTTTAGCAGCCGCTCTACGAATAAAACTACTACAAAACAATAATACCAAGGAAAGACAAAACCAAAAAAGTACATTATTAAATAACCTAAATAAATTAAACTGTCAAGATTTGTACTCATATTGTAAACGTAACTCAGGACTTGATCACGAATTTCTTGTCATTTATTAATTAATATGTTTTTTTTAATTTAATTATTATTTAATTACCTCGACGTTTCGGCAGCGTTACGAATTACGAGTTCAAAGTTCAACCGTCGCGTCATCACGAGAAGACTTTGACTTAGAGGTTGAGTCTTCTCGTGAACACGGTGCTTGTACACGCTGCCGAAACATTGAGGTAAATAAATAATAATTAAATTAAACAATAATATTAATTTAAAAATGAAAATAAGTTCGTGATCAAGTCCTGAGTTACCTTTACAAAATGAGATCAAATCTTTTAAACACGATATTTGCAAACAATTTACTCATAAAAAACTCTGTGTCTGTGCATTACAAATATTTAAAGCCTAACGAGTTTCAGAGAAGTAACAGTAGGAAAACAGACTAATGATGTCGTATTTCCAAGGCTAGCTTGAGGTACTTTACCGCGAAACGCCAAAACCTAGGTGACCTAGGTTAGAGACAGCCAGCTAACAGCTAGCTAGGAAGCGCTTTGGCACGCCTCACAGGCTTTGAGAGTAATTCATTAGCTAAGTGCCTAAGCTGAAATGTTTGGTTTAAAGTTTAGTTGCATATTTTTGTGGTTGACTTAGTTTTAAATTATAACAATAATTAAGAAATAAACAAACCTAGGTTTGATTATGCCCGAAATTTGAACTGGTTTGGAACTATGAAAAGTTCGATAGAAAAAAAGGGCCGAGGTGGTGTTATGCCATGAAGACCAGCTTCACACTCTCTAAAATGTATCTGATAAAAATAAATAAAAAATATATACTCTTTATCTCGTGAGATTATGTGTGGCCGTCTATTTATTTTTTGTATCTGTGAATAAATTATTTTGGTTAAAGCCAGCTGATATAAATGAATATGTACATAATTAAGTATTTAGTATACAAAATAATTTAAATGGAAAATAAAAAAACGATTAGTTACCTGGTGAAGTTTTCAGCGTATTTATTATATAGTTACAAGTATAACACATGGAATAAAATAAAATTCGGATAAATTATTTGAAATAGCTTTCTAACTATGTGCATTAATTAATATACAAATAACTAATTATAAATAAACGTGAATTAAATCGTTAATATACATGCAATTTGGAGTAGGAATCTATTTAATATAACCATATATTACTATACACTATATTTCGTTTACAAAATTTGGTAATTTAAATAAAAAGGAAAATCATAATTTATCATTTAAATTACCCGATCTTTACTAATTATTTCTTTTTAGATTTCTAATCGTTGTTTGTTCAAGAAAACAATTATTTATTTTTGTGATTTTTATAGCATCTAGCAGCAGGAGCAGGGGTCAGCATCGCGCGCGCGGTGTCAGATAAGATTTTTATTTATAATTTATTCCGTCTCTCATGTTATATCCTATAAATTTCAAATGTAAATGTACACAGGTACCTAGACAACTAAATAAATGTATTATGTATTAATTCGCTACTTATGTAATCGCGAACATAGTTTTTTCGCAGGGGGGGGGGGGGAGGGAGGTATTTCAAAAACGGTCCGCTTACATCTTCTTTATTCACTATGTGGCCCATGGCTCCCGAAACGTTGCCGACCCCTGGCTATAGAGTAACGACGCGAGGTGGTCATGTGCCTAATCTTTACCAACATGCTTACAGGTACTAAAGCTTCAGCAGGGTTTATCTCTGTATTACAAAAATATTTCTGAGCACATTTTATGTCTCATTGTTTGTTAGACGTCAAAAATATATTTAAATCGTTGCTATACAAAAATTGCACTCTTTTCAATTGATTGACAAATATTACATAAGACTTGAAAGTGTTCTAAATTATATTTTAATTACCGTGACGTTTCGGTAACGTCGAAACGTCGAGTTATAAGAGTTTTATTTTTGTCTCTAGTAAATGTTTGGAATACGGTGATTAGTTGCGATTAGATTTAGTCCATTTATTCGATGATAATTAGCATTTAACAGAAATGACGAGGAAAGGGTTAAGTGGTTTGTCGTAGGGCATTTCTATGTCCGATTTTAGACAAAGATAATTTATGTTGTTAATGATAATGATGAGAATAAGTAACACTTCACAGTAGATTGTTATTTATGGTTTATCATAATTTGTGGTTTATTGTGTTATTTCACATCTTATGATTTATTTCAATTTGTGGGTTTATAATATTTATTGTCTTAATTACGCTGAAGATTGAATGAAAGAAATTTGGTATAGTTACGAGAGGTCCTCTAATTGGGGGATTTTTTGGCCTAGCAGTGAACCAGCCTACTTCTACACTTATAATATGAAGCTGAAAAGGTTCTTAGTTTGAACGCGCCAATCTCAGGAACTACTGGATTGGTTTAAAATTATTTCCCTGTTGGATATGACGTGATTGTTGAGTTATAAAATCTAAATATGTAACACGGGTAAAGCCGCGATGGACCGCTAGTTGTTAAATAAAAAATGGTTGTCTGTAAAGTCGGTTTACTGACGATAGTTGAACGTGACAACGTCTTAAGAAATCAGTACGCTGATAGCGCGAGTAGTGATACCGCTCGACTCGGCGGGTGGCGCCCTCAGCGCTCAGCTTCGTCCGCATGGCACGGACGACGAACTAACGGTAACGGCGGAACGTTACAGTTTTGCGGGCGTGCAGCCGGCTTCATCGAATTATAAGACGTTATCACGTCAAAAACATTAATTTAAAATAATTGATAAGCTAACGCTTGCTTGTCTACTGTTTTGGCTGCATTTGCTTATAAGAAACCGATACACTCTCGACATGTAGGTAGACGTATTCATCGGGAAAACATACTATTTCGTCGCATTGTTAATTGCAGTTTTTACGTGCGTTAATCATAGTTGAAGTGAAGACCGGAATACCCTCAATAACGCTAATATTAAAGCGATCAAGCATTTTATGGATATATTTATCAGTCAATTATAATGTAGTCCATTCCTTCATGGTAAAGAAATATTTATATAAAAAATATTTTTATTTTATTCTATTGTAATTTCATTGTATATGGTGGTTACTGAAATAAATGATTTAATAATTTAGTAATAAAATGTTTGTACGTGAATGATCTCTTATGACTCTTAGTGAGAAGTATCATGTCTGTATGCGTGATTTATAAATTTTACTGACGTATCTCAACGACTACTTGCTACATTTCAATACTAAAACTTCAATTAAGCTAAAAGTTATTATTTCTTTGATAAAGTTAACTAGACTTGGCTAGTTAACTTTATTTCCCTCATGAATAATTTGTGAATAATGCTAGTATATTTCAACCAAATCCATGCAATACATGTATGAAAAATAACTTACAGGCAGTTCATCATAACCAGGTATAAAGCTTAAATAAAAAATGGCGTCCACTAGCTACCAATCACAATTTGTCAACGCATTTACAGCAATTGAAAACATTATACAGGATGTAATCGTGATCTCAACTATTATTAATTCTCGTGACCACGGCCATTGTAACGCGTTGAAACATCGAGGTAAGTACCTAATTAAAATATGATTTGGACCGCGATTAACTCCTGTATATTTTTTTTTCAGTATGAGTTCAAACCGCGAAAGTTTATTAGACTATTTTTACAGTAAAACATGTATTAAGCTGAAAAAGGTATCGTTGATTTTCATATTAAGGGAGGGCATTTCTGATGTCACAAAATACAGCTGTTCCCAATCCATCGTTTTTTTTAGAGTTTTGCCAAGAACAAATCGGTTTTCACAATTTCAAAGAAGAAGTATTACAAATAACGCAACCTTTTCAGCATTATTTATTTACTTATTCTGTGTAACCAATACATAACTTATCGGATTTTATACCAGATCTAGGTGAACAGACCGTTTAAAGCCACAATATATCAATCAAATGTAAAAAGCAAAATAGTTACAACTAGTAAGGCCTTTAAACATACACAATTGAAAGGCCTTACAGGCATTATATTTAAGATTAAAAGCCTTAATTAATTAAAAAGCCTTAACTACCTTAATGCCCGCAGTTGTGCTGAGAAAGGAAAGAAATAAGTGCTATTTAAAGAACACTCACCAAGGTCTGAGCGGCTGTCTGGTGCTGCAAAAACAGGCTTGGGTCAGTTAAGCCAGCAGAGATAGACAATACAGCCTACTCACATGACAGACAGAGACAAAGATATGTATTGTATAGAAACTGTCCTTGTGTTGTTGGAAAACAAATGAAAATTAATTCAAAACGAAAATGGAAAAACAAAGCACTGAATAAGAAAACAAAAGAGACAGTAATATTATAGACTTAGAACACTTGTACTAAACCAATTAGGCAGTAGTAATGGTAGGGCTTTTTGCGCAGAGTCCGCCTGAGAAATTTCATACCTTTGCATTATACCAAGCAATAACCTACCTAACGACTATGTTTCTAAAGAATTTAAAGAGAAAGAAGATAAATTATCTGATATCTCTGGATGTTCTTGAAGTTCAAATAGCTCCGTGGCACTGCTATGTTATGAACATGCGAGTAGTACCTATATTATCAAGCGTATATCTTGATTGTCCTGTTATTTTATATTGAAAACCAAAAATATGATATTATATTAAACAACTTATTAACCTTAAGGTGAAACCTTGAATCTCAACAGAATCAAATCTATACTAATATTATAAAGCTGAAGAGTTTGTTTGTTTGTTTGTTTGAACGCAAGGATCTCTGGAACTACTGGTCCGAATTGAAAGATTCTTTCTTTGTAGGATAGTCCATTTATCGAGGAAGGCTATAGGGTATTTAACATTACGCTACTATCAACAGGAGCCGAGCATGAATGAAAAATGTAACAAAAACGGGAAAAAAATATTGCTTTTAGAGAGCTTTCGTTGCGTGACAGCATTTGTCATATGTTAAAGGTTGCGTCATTAGAACCTAAAGTAACCGAATTTGTTCGAAATTTTAATTGGTACGACCAATTTTCGATAGATGGCGTAGCAACGCGCGCGCGTTCAGCTAGTGTTACATAAAATCACATTAAATCTAACTTTATTTGGTGTAGTATAAGGTAACGGGACGAGCAGGACATGTGTCTGATAGTAAACAATACACCTTCCTACGAAAGTACAGTGTCACGTAGCTATTCGAATATGAAAATTCCAAATCACTGTGCTCGTCAATCACAGATACAAGTTGACTTATCTCTATATCCTGTAATTTCTCTGAAAAGGTTGCCCTTCAAATCGGTGCTTCCCCAGACGGACTCGGTAAAGAGGCCTAACACTATTAAACTTGTGTTGAAAAGTTGATTAATTTTGCAGTTTCATGTAAAAGTTACATGTTTATACTAATAAGCATAATCCGAACGTACAGCTTAGAACAAGTGTTCTCGTAATCTAGTTTAGAGATAATAAGTTAAAAAAACTATCAAATCAAGACAAAATCATAGATATGTTATTTGAAGATGTTACAGAAATATTGAAGATATTGCATACCATAATCGCTATCTAAATTATTATTTAATTACCTAGACGTTTCGTCACAATAGGGTACAATCCTCAAAAAAACTAAGTAGCCCGTTAGTTAGATTGCCAAAAAATATTGTAAACGAATTTTTTCTTTTGTTTCACAAACAAAAAATGACGAAGATACACAGCGCTTCGAAGTTTCGTGTGACGTCACTTGTGAGTACGATTTTTACTCACGAGTGACGTCGCGACCCCCCACTCTCGAAGTTTGATGGACTATATCTTTGACAATTTTTAATATTATGAAAAAACAAAAAAATACGTGTCCAATATTTTTCAATGATCTAGCTGACGGACTAATTAGGATGGTGTATTTGTGACCCAGTCCGGTACCCTATTGACGTTGTAACGTTGCCGAATCGTCGCGGTAATTAATTAATAATTAAGACCTCGACAAAGTGCTTCATGATGTTTTCAATACAAGTTCAAATCGCGAAAATTTTAAAACTCTGTTATGTAGTGCGGACATAGAATTAAACAAAAATGACTTCTAAAGTTAAAATTGTAAGGAATCTAATAATTATGGTCGTCATGTGAGTAAGCAAGGAAAATGTTATCAGACAGAAGAAATTCCCGCTAGGGTATAACTGCGGGCATTTATTATATAATTAACATTTAATTGCATCGATTGACCTCATGAACCTATCTTGAAGTCTATTCTTACTACTATTGTTAACTAGTATTGACTCGTAGTCTCGCCCAGGTCACGTTCCAGTTATTTTTCCACGATAAAAAGTTAAAAAGTACTAATATATGATATTCTAGGCATCTAGACTATAATCTAACTGTTCCAATGTATTCAATCTAGAAATGTTCCAAATTTCAACTCGATCAGTTCAGCGGTTACAACGAGAATGAGATGAGAAAATGAGTAAAAAACATACAGCAAAATATTGATAGGATTAGAAACTGGTATTTTCTGTCCCAGTAATTTTCCCACTTCAAAAGTCTACTAAAACTGATATTATAAATGGGAAAGTTTAGATGTTTCGATGTTTGATGCTCAATCACGTCGGAAAGTCTGAACGGATCGGGTTGAAATTTTGAACAAAGATTATTATAGTCTGGACTATCAAATAGGTTTTTTATCTCAGAAAATTAAAAGGAGCGGTAACTGCGCTGGGTATAGCCGCAAGGCGCTACTAGTGTGTTATATTTATAAGGCAAACAGTCTCATCATGATTATTAGATATTGCTATAACACTAGAAATACACATAAGTCGTAGGCCGTTGCAAATAGTATTTACAGATATCTTGACAAATCGCGTTTATATTAGGAAAATAAGTAGATACTAAAATATTAACTGCATAAGCTAATGCGCAAATATGTAAACCCTCAGGAAAGAGTTCTACGGAAACAAACTGTGGGAACTCACTACTTAAAATATTTGTTCTGGGTAGGAATCAAACTCATAACCTATGGCTATGTGACGAGACTCCCTAGTAACTGAGCAAAGACCTCTTGGTTCAGTTACCACATTTCGTAAGGTATTAACTGAATCACCACATTTCGTAAGTTTTAAAATTTGGTTAAAACTGGAAAGTTTGGAACCACAAGCTGCCCAGTAGACCAGAAATATTTATCGCGACAAAATCGCTGCATTACGTCAGAGCGGAACCACATTACACCGAGCCTCTTCCGAGCCGGGATCAACTCGACATAATAAGCCTTTACTAAATAAGTATACAGGCGAATATCCAATGGCAAATTTAAACATGCAATGTTATCTAAAAACAAAAACCAGAGACTGGAAAATTAGAATGTTCTTTTTTCTTTCGAGCTTGGATAAGAAATGCAGTCTTTTCTTGGTTGTATTTTTAACTCTGAACAGAGTAAGATTTAGTTAATTTTATAGTCTGTTTAAATCGTTCTAAAAATGTACACTCAATCTATTCGATGATAAAATTTAAATCAATGTAAACAATTATCATCTTGATTATCTTTCATCGTTCGTCGTTTGTCACCAACATTTATTGGTACACAATTGGTACACCATAGCACAGGTATAGATTATGTAACAATGTTTTTTGACCTAAATTACCAATCCAGGATCGATAATCTGTATTATTTTGTGAACTTCAAACGTAGTCGCACCAACAACGGCTGAAACCCAAATGACCCAGTTAGACACCAAATCTATACCTACTTATATTACAAAGCTGAACAGGTTTATGTTTGAATGCGCTAATCTCAGTAACTACGGGATCGATTTCAAAAATGTTTTCACCGTAAATATATGCAACATGATCCTTGAAAGCTATACATTATGTCCCACAGGTAAAGACGGGCGGACTCCTAGAATTAGAATAAAAAAGATTGCTCTGAGATGAAGATGAATCAAAATTGCTCCATGCCCGGACAGACCTCGGAAGTAAAGCCCGAAACGCGTTGGCCAGGGCTCCCGCTGGCCGGTTGCCAACTCGTATATTATCTGGCAAGTGGCAACCCTGGCTGCTTGTGACAAGCTAAATAACATTCCGGCCATGATATCGATAATGTTCGACATTTCGTTCGAGGTGATTTTTCATATTACGGCTAGAGTGGCCCTGGGTTTGTTTATTTTATTACGTATGATCCTACGGGTTTTATGGACTAGACTGACATAAACTTTAACACCATTAAGTATGTAGCAACAGATTAGCGATCCTACATTTGGTACATTTCCTGCATTTGGTAGTGATCTTCTTTGCAGTTTCCGCCTAGGGAAGTACCACACCTTTGCCAGTTATTCAGCCGCCAATCAGTAGTGTGCAAACATTACAGTATTCCGGTTTGAAGGGTAACATTTTCAGAGAAGTTACTGAGCTAAAAGATAAAACACTTCAAATCTCTGGGTGACAAGTGGTCTGGGTCTGAGTGACACTGACAAGTAGTGCAGTGCGGTTCCAGGTCATGATTTGGGCCCTTCGTGATCCAATAGCTGCGTGTCACTGTGCTGTTATGGGCAGGCATGTTGCTTACCATCAGGTATATGTCTTGCTGGTCTTGTCACTCTATACTTTATAAAATGTAACATAAAAACGTAGGTTTCCGCCGATTTGGAGAACGCAATGCAGTGCGCGAGTGAATTGCATGAGTCGTCATCCGAACGGCTCGATAGATAAAAATTAGTTATTGAAGTGAAAACTTTTTTGGCACACTGCACACAGATTTTTCCGTTGGCTGTAAATGAAACTCATCCGTCACGCTGTAAGGTGAAAGGCTCGATCGGGTGAACTCGGGACCGCCGACTGTACCCGAGCGAGAAAGAGACAGTCAACTGCAGCAGCTGTCTTATCCCATTGCTATATGAGTAGGTTTTAAAACGATGTTTTTTTTGCCCTAACCTCAGTAGTGGGAACATTTAGTTCCTGCTCCGTACCAAGCTAAACTTTCTCCTCTCTAGTTTGAGCGTTTCTAAATAAATATATAAATAAGATAATCGATCCTTAAGCGAGTACTGCCGAGGTAACGACTCAATGTTTCCATTCGTAGTCGATTCGTGCAACAGTAATGTGGGCCAATTACTCCCCATCACACATCTCACATATTACTGGCCTGAATAATTGATCACCCATCCTCACCCGAGGCACCGATAAACCTGTTTCTCCACTCGTGGCTATGGGAATTCTATATTACCTGCAATGGTTTCTAAATTGAGGATATGTTGTGTCTTTTGCAAGAATTATGCGATGGCGCAATGCAATAAAACTATCAGAACTCACTTTGGAGTTTAATGCGATTTGTAATGATACGAACTCTTCTTTGCACTTACAGTTACTCTACTACCAAGCAGTAAGGGACGAACACAACTGTGTCGTGATTTGAAATGAAAATAAAAAAAACGTTTGTTTATGCAAATACTGAGTTCACAAAGGTTGACTGACAAATTACGTAACATTATTATTGTAGGATCTAGAGATTACCTAGCACTTATTAATAATGTTTATGCAGGTTAATGTTCATCCTACTAATATTATAAATGCGATGCGATGCGTTTTGGATGTTTGCTGCTCAATCACGTCGGAACAGCTGAACGGACCAGAATGAAAAGTGGAACATGGTAGTGTGGAATAGCACTTAAGTTACTTTTTAATCCCGGATAAACAAACCCCATGAAATTTTCACATAGCAAAAAAAAGTGCTCAATGCGGCAGAAGTTTGAGCTTCAAGAATACTACAATTAATTTACTTTAGAAATACACATGATACAGTCTACGGCGAATCTCATAAGGTTCGATACGTTATTGCTGCCCCGACGTTCCCGACTGTTCTTAATGCGTACATGAATGTTAGATTCCCGAACGATGGTCCCAGCTCACATAATGAAGTAATGGTCTAATGGTAATGAAAAATACGTGTTTTCGTTATGTGTTTCGGTGAAACTTGCTGTGTTGTTTTTAGCGGCTGACTGGAACTTGTTTTTCAGCCGAAACCGAGTTTCTGGTCAAGGTCTCAGTTTTGACCGAAACCGCACTAATGACCAGGCTCTCAGTTTCGACCTAAACCGTACTCACGATCAGGATCTTAGTTTTGGCCGAAACCGAAACTTTAACTTAGAAACAGGTATTAAATTGATGCGAGGCCATTTAGGTTTAATTTTTTAGTAGTGGTAGGACTCTTGGCAGAGTCCGCCTGGGGAAGGACCACACCTTTGCCAGTTATTCTACCGCCAAGCAGTAATGTGCAAACATTACTGTGTTCTGGTTTGAAGGGCAATGTGTCCAGAGAAATTACAGGGCTTAGAGATAAAACAACTTAGATCTCTGGGTGGCGAGCGCAGTGCAGTATTAGGTAATGATTTGGATTCTTCATGTTCCAATAGTTGCGTGTCAATGTGCTGTTATGTGGTAGGCATGTTGCTTACTATCAGGCACATGTCCTGCTCGTCTCTTCACTCTTTATTTAAAAAAAAAAGGTAAAATGAGCTAGCGAAAGCAAGATCAAATTTTGGCCGAATTCGTAACTTTGGCCAAAACTAAATTTTTTGGTCGAAACTGACAGAAGCCGAAACAGAATTTTCGGTCGGTCACTAGTTGTTTTTTTATCAAACATTTAATAAGTTGTACCCTGCATGCATGCAGGGCATGATGATCGCATGCATCGCAATATATTGGCAGTAGCCAGAGTTTCACACCTCGGCTCGAAGAACGAGAAAAGGCAAAACCATGGCAATTTTTTGATGATTGCGAGGAGGTAGGTAAAGAAGATTGAGGAGTTATTTTGTCCCGAACCTATCAAGAACCAAAAATATCTTCAGCCAGGTAATAATAGCAGTAACTCCATAGCAATTACAATTTATATGACTATGTAGATCCAACCGTTTATTTTCTTTTTGACAGCACCAATAGAACGTAACTGCGTCATGTTACGCAAAAGTTCACTTTTAAATGCGAGGTTTTAAAAATATGACAACTGCTTAAATTTGCTCCTTGATCCCGTATACAAATCATCTTTGACAAATTGAGTCCATAAGTGCAATCAAAACATCACCCATAGAAAGTAAATTTTTAAAAACGTTTGTTATTTTATGTAATTTATAAAAAAACGACTGCACTTATGGACTCAATTTGTCAAAGATGATTATTATACGGGATCAAGGAGCAAATTTAAGCGGTTGTCATATTTTTAAAACATCGCATTTAAAAGTGTACTTTTGCGTAACATGACGCAGTTACGTTCTATTGGAGCTGTCAAAAAGAAAAGAAACGATTGGATCTACTATAACCATATTCATATGTAAACAATAAAGTACTTTTTAGCTAATATAAACTTATCCTAACCCCGCAGCAGAAAAAAAAACACGTGTTGAAACGCGAAACTCCGTCATTTTTTGTTTGTAAAAACAAAAAACAGTCACGTTTCCACGAGCCCCAGTTTTTGTTCAAAATAAAAACATTTTCTTTCACGACGGAAGGCTTTTTGTTCCAAAGGCAAGGCTATTGTTTACGGGAAAGTACCTATTCTTTACCTTTCAAGGTTTCCACAATGGCTCGCTGATTTACGCTGCTTTAATTTCGCAATTATTATTGTTATGTTTTGATAAACGTGTAATGTTGAATATCCTACTAATATTATATATTTGTTTGGATGTTTGTTGCTCAATCACGTCGAAACGTATGAACGGATTGGAGTGAATTTTGAAATTCAGTTAGATTACAGTTTGAAGAACTTATAAGCTACTTTTATCTGAGGAAAATAACGGTAACTACGTGGGTAAAATCGTGAGAGCTGCTGAAGGATAATAATTATCTACACGAAATCCTATTAATATAACAATTGCGAAATTTTAGAGGTTTGGATGTTTGTGGTTAGATCGCATCGGAACACGTAAACAGGTTGGGTTGATATTTGTAACACAGATAGATTATAATGTGGAACATTGGCTAGTTCTCATCCCGAAAAAAAACAACGGAAGCAAAGACTCGCATAAAATTTGCGGAAGCACAAAGCAGAAGAAATGCTCTCTGCCATTATTTCAGAACTGAAAACACTAGGCATGAATATTGAAGACTGTCGTGGACGTGATAAAAGAAAATAAAGAAGGAAATAAGAGTAGATGTCGTGGATGAAAATACCAGGAATATGTCTGCATGTACTACCATTGTTCTGCCCTTTCGTAGATTTTAGTGGCAACTGCAGCCGCTGAATCATACATAAAAGCGTAGTACTTTTTCATAATATGCATAATTTGGTTGCAATTTCGTTTACAAAAGAGAGAATTAAACTGATTAGACCTTTCTAATGCATTCAACTCCCTAGAAAGAGTTGTCCATCTGAGCGAGGTCAAGGATACGATTCCCTGCCTCTATCTTTTTTTAACAGCTTTTTGTTGCTTCTTCCAATCTTTTTCATAATAAAAATTTGATTGTCTCTCCAGTGAGCGCGCAGAAGAGGGAGCCACTGGGATCACTTGTTTTTAGCTTAGCAGGACAGTACAGTTTAGCTTTACCTTATGTACCTATGGATATAAATATATATATATAGTCTGAGGCTACCTGTCATTGAAGCGGAGTGAGCGTGCAGTGTAGACAAACTGAGAAATATTATAGCCAATAATACATACGATACCTATTAGGTACGAATACGATTTTTTTTTTTTTTTTTTTATAGCATAGAGTGACGAGACGAGCAGGTCATGTGCCTGATGGTAAGCAACATGCCTGCCACATAACAGCACAGTAACACGCAGCTATTGAAACATGATAGTCCAAATCATTACCTAGCACTGCACTGCGCTCGTCACCCAGAGATCTAAGATATTATGTCTCTAAGCCCTGTAATTTCTCTGGAATCATTGCCCTTCAAACCGGAACACAGTAAAGTTTGCACATTACTGCTTGGCGGTAGAATATTTGGCAAAGGTGTGGTACTTCCCCAGGCGGACTCTGCTAAGAGTCCTACCACTACAAAAACTATGTATTAGGATGTATATTTACTGTGTAAGTGTCAATTTATTATTTAGTATTCTAGTTTTTATTTTTTAGTTTTCGATTTTATTGTTTAATTGTAGTAGTATTAACCACTCCTTTTGTACTTCCCTCCTCCTTATTCTCAAATCTCTCTTTCCATCCTATGGTTGCCTGGAAGAGATCGTTTTTAGTGATAAGGTCGCCAATTCCTACTTTACTTGGTTCTATTATAAGTAACTTTTGTTTTATTTTTATATTAAGTGCAATAAAGAGTTAATCTATCTATCTATCTATCTATCTACCTACGACTTCAAACCTATACCGTTTAAGCAAATTAACTCTTCAGGTTTTTAATATTAGTTCACATATTAAACTCATTTAGGTTTTGTAGTTGTTGTTTTTAACGCATATTTTTTATATCCATTGTCCATCACTCAAAAAATGTTGTGCGAAATTGGAAAATCAGGCCCCAAAAAATTAAATTATATGGAAAAGTTGCTTGAAAAACCCCGTTAGTGCCCCGAGCATTGGCTCGTCGCCAAACTGTCCAGATGTGGCAGTTTCAATAATAATGCATAATGTTTAAATTTGCATCAGTGCTGCGCTGGAAATATAAAGGAGGCGGTTCACTCTTCATCACAATAGAATACAATGATAATAGAATGGCGTCGAGATTCAATAAGCATGATGACTTACAAAAAATTTTAATCCGTCAGTTATGTTCAAAAAAAATATACATTAGATTTTTTTTCTATTGTTTCACAAACAAAAAATGACAACGCAGATGCATTGCATAGAAGTTTCAAGTTACTTCACTTGATTGTACGATTTACGAAGACATGACGTCACAATACCTCTCCCTCCCAAACTCCGGAAACCTAATTATCTACATATACATATCTTTGTTGACTATTAATGAAGTGAAAAAACAAAAAAATACGTGTCCCATTTACCATTGACTACTTGAGCTACTAATTTCCTCTAGAATGGATATTTTTATTCCAGTCATCATCCCAGTTGGGTGTAAGTCTGTCTGAATCGTGTTACCACGGATCCCCAGAGCACATCATTTTCAAAACTTCTTTAGTCCCATTAGATACTTTTTATACGGGAAACTCGTTTGCGTCACCAACACGCTAATTTTGGGCGGTGGGCTAAGACCAACTATTCTAAGGGGACGAGCCTAGGTCTAACACACCCCTTTCGTGCCCTTATGAATGTCAAAATGAGCTTTATTGTCAAAAATGGTCAACCGCATGTCAACCACGTTTCGTAGATGTGTGCATGTTTTGTTTAGGTGTGTAGCATTTGTCTTAGTACAAACAGAGGTTTTTGCTATTGTGTGAGTTCAAGTTTACAAATGTGTGAAATATACGTTCCCCCCGCGCCCCGCAAAAAAATGTGAAAAAGTTTGTTAGCAAGCTAAATGTCTTTCATCCTCCTATGGTAAATACTCAAAGGTAAGGGGTACCAATAGCAGCGTAAATGCTGAACAGCGTAACGAGACGTGGATGTTAGACGCTTTTTGTAGGGGCTTTGCTTTCTGAAGTCTTGTAAGTTCACGTCACCATGAGACTAGATCGTCGTTTAACGTCGGGCAACGTACCGGCCAAGTGCAAACCTCTCATTGACAAAAACACACGTGATAATTTCAAATAATTAGGGATCTATGTTTGTTTCTAATATTTCAATAAAATTATTTTATTTTATACCAATGCTTTGGAAAATCGTCTACCAAATACCATAGTTTTCTTTCTAATCAGTCCAACACGCAAGTAAACGAAAGTTCTAGAACAGTTAAAAGGAAAGTTTAGCAGAAATAATTTAACTGAGATCTAACTTTGATTAGTTATCAAAGTTTTTGGCAATTATGTAGACGATGCTGGAAATTTAAACAAACAAATTAATTTATTTGGAACATAAGCATGTAGTAAAATGCAGTTATTTTAATATTACATACAGTCACTTCGATTTTATTTATTTGTGTAGACCTGTATAAAGTTATTTTGAGTGGGCAATCTCCTTTACAATACTACGCTTCAGAGAGAAATTTCATATCAAGTGAAAATGTAAAATTTTAGAGCCCCAGCAATTATGCTGACAGTCATGGACGAGATTGCTTTGAGCGATAAGGCTGTTTATTGTTATGGTTGCATGAATTTCTTCCGTCTTTGCAAAGTTTTGATGAGCTTTGTTACGGAAAGAATTTACGATTTGCAAGGATTTTTATGCTATAACATAAAAAATCCGATCGTGTGCGGAAACAACGTATTCTAAGAGCCGGTTTTCACGGCGCGGTTGCCAAACGCGCCCGCGCGCGGGCGCGGTAGATTTGTATGTAAAATTGAATTCAAAACGCGGTTTATGGCCGCGGCGGCTGCGGCAGCCGCGCGACGCCCGCGTGGCTGCGCGCGGTTCTTCCGCAATAGTAACCGAAAAACCTGCGGTCTCGTGAGTATTGAAACAAAACCGTCGCCCGCCGCGGTTTGTATCCGCTCCGTGAAAATTGGGCCTAAAGATGTTTTTTGCTGGGAAATCTTCTTTAGTTCGTTCTTTAGTTTGTTCTTTAGTTCTTTAGTTCATTGAAATCGTGTAGAATCACGTTGATATTTTTTTTGATAGGGATTTTGTTTTAATCTGAATCTAAAACTGTTTAGTACTAATATTCAAAGTTTTTTTTTATTAAATAAAGAGTGACGAGACGAGCAGGACATGTGCCTGATGGAAAGCAACATGCCTGCCACATAACAGCACAGTGACACGCAGCTATTGGAACATGAAGAGTCCAAATCATTACCTAGCACTGCACTGCGCTCGTCACCCAGAGATCTAAGATGTTCTATCTCTAAGCCTGTAACTTGTCTGGAAACATTGCCATTCAAACCTTCAAAAGTTATATGTTTTCACTTATTACAACAACTTTTTTTATAGATAGAGGGGTGAGTCGTTTACGGGAGAATACACATGTTTAGGTAGCATAGTCGCGCTCGTGTATTTTGATTAAAAAAGATCGCGGATTGCGATTGAAACCTGAGTTGAGGAACTTGTATTGGACCGACCATATATCTCATGATTTATACGCGAATTAATAATTAAATGTGTGTTACAAACACCTTAGTTTTCATAGTAAACCATACTTTGCTTGATTTTCCTTGGCAGCTATCTTTGCTGTAGCAAATCTATGTGTCAAGGGAATTTATATGTGCTGTAGCACACACAGATTTCTGGGTAGTGAGACGGAAAAGCGCTGAATTTAAATTTCACATACAAAAAATAATTTCTTTTACTATATATAGCAAATAAAATTGGAGGCATAACCTGTGGTTAAATTTAGTGGTTTGTCAATTCCGGAATGCAGTTAGTGGTAGTTTATGAAGGTCATATTTTTAACCTGACGTCTGCATGCAGTAATAAAGATTTTATGTTATGTGGAGTTCTGATTTATGTGCCACTATTTTCGAAATATCAAACTATTGGGTCAGGAATAAACCTTAGCTAATTCACGGACTTGCACACGTATAGACACAGAAAGTTTGAATGCCGTATTGCGGTCACACGAGTGAATCACTTTCTTCTAGATTTTACTTAATTTTCGTAGTTTTGGCATCCATTGTATTTTTTTTTTAACTTTTATAGGTTTACACTTGACCGCCATCTCGCCTGATGTTAAGCGACGATGCGGTCTACGATGGAGCGTGTTTACCTAGAAAAAAACCGATTCCCTCTCGATTTGAAGAGACAAAGATTGTAACCATCGGGGAAAACCCACTCAGGCAACGTATTCCACAGCCTAGACGTTCTTATCACAAAAGCAGAGTCAAATCTCTTCGTTCGTGTCTTTGGAACATCAACCATGAATCGATGTCGCTTTTTCGAGCTACGAGCATTCCGATGTTAACCGACAATGCAGTTTATAGTAAACCGTTTCTCAGTAGAATACACCGATTTTTTCTAGATTTTAAAACGTCGAGACATCTAACGAAGATACTACGTATACCTATTCAGATAATGTATTTCACCTTAGTTAGATGTCTTAATTATGAATATTAAGTCAAACTTTATCGTTGTGCCTGTGAGTATGTTGGTTAGTAATTCGGATAGAACGATTTTTTTTTTAAGTGAAAACTTCTTTAGGCGCGCCTAGACAGATATTTCGTGGGCTGTGAATTGGATTCTAGCGTCACGCTCGGATATGATCAGAAATCTTCGGGTAAACTCGGGACCACGGCTATTGGCCATTTAGAAATGGGTCAGCCAATGGGAAATGCTGAAAAGGCGTGGCCTCGGCATCATGCCATAGCCATCTAGAAATGCATCAGCCAATTGGAAATGCTGACGCATTTCGAGATGGCCATGCGATACTGCCCAGGCCACGCCCTCCGGTTACACACGTGTAGTTTCCAAAGTAAGCTATCAAATTCTGAGTTATAAGTTTTCACTTCTATCGGCAGTTCCTATGACTGCCAATTTTTTTTTTTTAATAAAGAGTGACGAGACGAGCAGGCCATGTGCCTGCTCGTCTCGTCATTCTTTACAGCTTACTCTGTAAGCAACATGCCTGCCACATAACAGCACAGTAACACGCAGCTATTGGAACATGAAGAGTCCAAATCATTGCCTAGCACTGCATGGCGCTCGTCACCCAGGGATATAAGATGTTATATCTCTAATCCCTGTAATTTCTCTGAAAACGTTACCCTTCAAACCGGAACACAGTATTACTGCTTGGCGGTAGAATAACTGGCAAAGGTGTGGATATTTTATTTTCGTTTGATTTCCGGATTCCATTGGAATAAATAAAACGGCCCGAGTTGAAATTCGGAACACAGATAGATTGTTGTCTGAAATAAAATAGCTTTATTTATATCCTGAAAATGTTCCGAAGACTAAATAAAAAATATAGACTAAGCGAACAAAATTTCAGGAAAATTCTGGTATTCTACTTTACGAATTCGTTAACACCAAGCCTGGCATGGTTATCGTAAGCAATTCAATGAATTGCAAGAAATGTATATTGTACTAACAGTGCCTCACAGTATAACCCTGTTCGTTTTCGGTGAGAAAAAGTAACAAAAAAGTATTACAGACTTTAACTGTGTTGTAAATTTCGATCTGATTTGTTAAGCCCTTTCCGACGTGATTGAGCAGCAAACCTCCTAATATTTAAACTTTCCCACTTATAATATGAATAATATGATAACACAAAAATATCTACATTATACAAGGTGTTGCAGAAAGGTGCAACAATATTTATGGTAGTTCATCTACATTAAGTTTAGAATCATGTATGTGAAAATTACGCATGAAAGCTAAAAAAATGTTTCCATAAAAAAATTTTTTTTTTGATTGTTATTTCATTTGACATACCCCTAATGGCCAGATCTCTGCACTGATTTTTGTACGATGTCGCGGCGTCGGCGGCAAGGTCGTTTGTCTGCTGTACATGCTTTAGGGTTGAAGCTGGTGATTTGGTGGAAATTTTACGTCAAACTTTGACTCGAATTATCTCGTGATCTACCGTGCTGAGGGGAAAGAGACCTTGGGTGATGAAGTCTACATCAGTGTTAGAATGGACTGTTAAAATGTTGTTGGGGGTAAATCCACCACGTATAATCGTCCATCTGAGACACAATTGACACACAAAGAATGTAATCTCCCGACATCTATTCTGTGTATTGTATATCTGTGGTTAGCCCTAAAATCTCGTTTCATTTCCCATTTCGTTGGGACAGAACTATGCATCATTTTAATAGCTCTACGCCCGCAGCTATTATCGTAGCGGCCCGTAGGGACGTCTACGGCATGCCGCTACGATGCTCGTAGCGATCCATAGACCAAAGTGCAAACAAAGGCTTAACTGAATAAAAAAGCTTACAAGTTTTTGGTTCTGTAACGTTGTCGTAAAAATTTACTAAGATATGACGTAATCTATAAAGTATTATTGTTAACGCTTTATTTCTAGATTATACACTCGTCTAGATAAACCGTTCGAACGAAGAAACACCAAAAAAAATATCAGCCAACTGTTGGCTGATAAGCTTGATCTGTCAGTTTAGTTGCGACACTGACGTTGTGCGGTAAACATGTGTTTTATGACTCTTGAGTATGACGATTTGCGCTATAAGTCTGCAAAAATGACAAAACTCGATTCAAAATAAAAATCATTAGCTATCATCGGTAAGTAACCTTTACATTATCATTTAGTTACAGAACCAATTGATTAAAAAAAAATGGTTGTCTGTAAAGTCGGTTTACTGACGATAGTTGAACGTGACAACGTCTTAAGAAAATACTGATTGTGTTAAGCGCCATCTAGGTAAAACATTCTGAAGCTTTTTGAAAAGCTGTTCAAAGCGCCATCTCTGGGTACATCATTGTACTAGCACAAGTTCTTAACTTCATATCGTCGCTTTTCTAAAACATGGACAGACTCCTTGAACGTAATACACATTTCACTCACTAGATGGTGCGAAAAGTAATAAGGCGAGGTAACGGTGGTAAATACTATCTATTCTATGGCGGTAACGTTACATGACGTCATGTTTTGCGGGCGTGCAGCCGGCTTCATCGAATTATAAGACGTTATCACGTCAAAAATATTTGTGTCTCAGCGTCATTTCACACCATGTTGAAAACATGTCACGAACACAAATGCCTGTGTATCAACACTTGTGTGCATGACACGCACACAAGTGTTTGAAACCTGGCCTATTACTTTTGTCGCAATTACAGCGTAACGCTCCATCTAGACAAGTATATTATAATCAAAGTGTTAATGTTACACCGGGAATTCTACAGGCAAAGTAAATTACTTTGACTTTGATATTCCTGACTTAATTTGCGCTTTAAATTAAACAATAGGCATAACCGTATTCGTTAGGCGATCGAGGGACAGATGATACATTTTTGAAGTGAACATTTTTTGGCGCGTCTAGACAGATTTTTCGTGGGGTGTGAATCGAATTTTAGCATCACGCACGGGTATAATAAGAAATCTTCGGGTAAACTCGGGACCATGGCCATTGGCCATCTAGAAATGCGTCAGCCAATGGGAAATGCTGAAAGGGCGTGACCTGGCCAGCATGGCACGGCCATCTAGAAATGCGTGAGCCAATGGGAAATGCTGACACATTTCTAAATGGCCATGCCGTGATGGCCAGGCTACGCCCTCCGGTAACACCCGTGTGTTTTCCAAAGTAAGCTATCAAATTCTGAGTTTTCAATTCGTTTTCGCTTCTATCGGCCGTTCCTATGACTGCCAATTTATTTTTAATATGGTTCTGTTGAATTGGTCTGATGTTGGAGCCTGTACGCTGTTAGACAAACAGATAGCTGCATTTATAACCAGTTTTTTGTACAGGGTTTGAGCCAATAATTACTTTACTGTATTCATACATTCAACTAGTCCACTAAATGTTTACACTCCTGAGCCACGGAGCTTTCTATCAAAAGGAGAGAGATAACGCCATAATCCACCACGCTGATCCAAGATCAGGTTACTGGATGACGCATGACCACAAAAGATTCTAGAAAAATGCCGATTAGCTCACGATGTTTGCCTTTCACCGTTTTTTTAAGTTAGCCCTAAAACACACATGACTTCGAAAATAGTGAACGTGGATGCACCGTTTTTTAAGTAAGCCCCACTTGACACATGACGTCGAAAATTCAGTAGATAGTGCACGCGCCATTCTATTAGCTAGATCAGCCAAACTTATGTACATAATTATATAGGTTACATTTCTTGAAAACGGGAAATTCATTTTGCTTGAACGGTTTCATAGACTTTTACGTTGGTCGACGAAATGTATGTGCGGGTTTCAAGAAATGTAACCTATATTATGTAAATAAGTTTGTCTGATCTATCTATTAGAATTCCACGTGCACTATCTACTGTATTTTTGACTTTCATTTCTTTGTCGTGCTTAATTATTGCGTCATTTTATGAAGTAGTAGGACTCTTAGCAGAGTCCGCCTGGGGAGGTACCACACCTTTGCCAGTTATTCTACCGCCAAGCAGTAATGTGCAAACATTACTGTGTTCCGGTTTGAAGGGCGATGTTCCCAGATAAATTACAGGGCTTAGAGATACAACATCTTAGATCTCTGGGTGACGAGCGCAGTGCAGTGCTAGGTAATGATTTGGACTTTTCATGTTTCAATAGCAGCATGTCACTGTGATGTTATGTGGCAGGGATGTTGCTTACCATCAGGCACATGACATGACCGTCTCGTCACTCTTTATTAAAAAAGCATGTCCCATTGGCTCACGCATTTCTAGATGGCTATGCCATGATGGCGAGGCCACGCCCTTTCAGCATTTCCCATTGGCTGACGCATTTCTAGATGCCCAATCGCCATGGTCCCGAGTTTACCCGAAGATTTCTTATCATATCCGAGCGTGATACTAGAATTAAATTTACACCCCACGAAAAATTTGTCTAGGCGCGCCTAAAGAAGTTTTCACTTCAAAAAATAAAGTGACCTAGTTTACTAGTGAGAAAATTGAATTCATTCGAAACCTTCAGGAATTCGTTGTGACATTGAAAATGTTAAATAATAAACGCAAGTTAACTTATCCGAGTAATCGGTACGAGCGTACGCACACTATCGTTAAAATCAAATCAAACGTACACGTGAACTTATCACGGCAGGTTACGTAAACGCAGCGTTGAAAACACGCTACGTTAAGGTGCGTTTATACTGTACAGAGATGTTTTTTTTTTAAGTAAAGAGTGACAAGACGAGCAGGTCATGTGCCTGATGGTAAACAACATGCCTGCCACATGACAGCACAGTGACACGCAGCTATTACTTCCCCAGGCGGACTCTGCTAAGAGTCCTACCACTACTAAAAAAAAACTAGATGTGCCATGATTGTAGCATAGCAGTGCATACTGGTAGCATAACTGATAAAAGATATGAGAATCATTTATTGATATACCTGTATATAAGAGATGACATTAAGCATAAAAAAGTGGTCAAGTACGAGTTAGACTCGCCCATGAAGGGTTCCATAGCAGCAAGTAGCATAATATAAAAAAATCTTGTAGTTTGTTGTAAGTTTTGGTCGATATTTTAATAATACTGTATTTATGACGATTACAAAAAAAACTGCTAACTAGATCTTGTTCAAATCAATTTTCGGTGGAAGTTTTCGTGGTAATGTGCATCGTATTTTTTTTTTAGATTTGTCATTCTCTTATTAGGTATAGAAGTTACAGCGAGGGGGACATACATTTTACCACTTTGGGGATGAGTCTCTCGCGCAAACTATCCAGTTTGCGCGAGTTTCAATACCTCTCCTAATCCATTTTTTCGCAATGCCGTACAAAAATCATGCGACAAGGAGAAATGACCGAGGGTTGCAACCCCCTCTCTTCGACTGTACTCAGTTGGACAGCTTACAAGTGATGGCATAGTGCTGAATATTATTACTTTATACCCTTCTATCACCCTACATAGGTCTCCTGGTGGTTCATTTACTACGTGAATTTTGTTCACGGGCCTGTAGTCTATAAAGTCGGTTTACGGACGATAGTTTAACGTGACAACGTCATATCAAAACATTGATGAAATGATTCCATACTTTTATGAACAAAATTAAATTATCATCATTATGTATATACAAAGGAGTGAAATGAAATTACAATTTAATTGATAAAAAGATATATGTTTATATTTATTATTTAACTAGCTGAACGCGCGCGCGTTGCTACGCCATCTATCGAAAATCGATCGTACCAATTCAAATTTCAACAAATTCGGTTACTTTAGGTTCTAATGACGCAACCTTTGAAATATGACATATGCTGTCACGCAACGAAAGCTCTGAAAAAGCAATATTTTTCCCCGTTTTTGTTACATTTTTCATTCCTGCTCTGCTCCTGTTGATAGTAGCGTAATGTTAAATAGTCTATAGCCTTCCTCGATAAATGGACTATCCTACAAAGAAAGAATCGTTCAATTCGGATCAGTAGTTCCAGAGATCCTTGCGTTCAAACAAACAAACAAACAAACATACAAACAAACAAACATACAAACAAACTCTTCAGCTTTATAATATTAGTATAGATTAAAGAGAATGTACTTTTTAAGATATTGTTAATCTAAATTCAATAACTTGTAACTAATTTTAAAAAACTGACGTTTAGTTATAAAGTTTAAATATAATTATGAACACATTTTCATAAAAGTAAACTGTAATCAAATGTATATCATCAATTATATAAATCACCATAATTTTTTAGTCAATTGTAACATAAACTATTACTATTGCACTATACAATGAGCGCAACGGGACAATGAGTCATCCTTTATCGTGCATGCAGCCAGCGTTCGTCGATGTATTAGACGTTGACACGTCAACAAAATAATATGTAAAAGATCCTAAGAAATTTAAATTAACAACACAAGCTATACGACAAAAAAAGTTGGCAGTCATGGGAACTGCCGATAGAAGGGAAAACTTATAACTCAGAGTTTGATAGCTTACTTTAGAAACTACACGTGTAACCGGGGGGCGTGGCCATCTAGAAATAAGTCAGCATTTCCCATTGGCTCACGCATTTCTAGATAGCCAAGGTATGATGCCCAGGCCACGCCCTTTCAGCATTTACTATTGGCTGATGCATTTCTAGATGGCCTATGGCCATGGTCGCGAGTTTACCCAAAGATTTCTTATCATACCCGAGCGTGACGATAGAATTCAATTCACACCCCACAAAAAATCTGTCTAGGCGCGCCTAAAAAGTTTTCACTTCAAAAAAAAAATACAAAAACTTAACCATTTAAACAAGATATCGAATAAATAACTATATATTTCCACAGTGTGACCGCGGTCTATCTCCAAGTTCCTAATGTTAAACTTGGCATTTGCCGTAAAGCGTGCTCGGCTTAACTTAGAGCAACATAACTAACATAACTCGGGTGCTACCTTTGCGGAAATACCTGACTATCTGAAATGTAATGCGTTAAGTTAACCAGAGTGCCGTTTAAAAGCCCCAAATACAATTAAAAGAGGCTCTTTTCAGTAGAGTAGTTGATTTTTGAAGTGAAAACTTCTTTTGGCTCGCCTAGACAGATTTTTCGTGAGCTGTGAATTGAATTCTAGCGTCACGCTCGGGTATGATAAGAAATCTTCGGGTAAACTCGGGATCATAGCCAATGGCCATCTAGAAATGCGTCAGCCAATGGGAAATGCCGAAAGGGCGTAGTCTGCCCATCATGGCATGGCCATCTAGAAATTCGTCAGGCAATGGGAAATGCTGACGCATTTCTAGATGGTCATGCCATGATGCCCAGGCCACACCCTCCGGTTACACCCGTGTAGTTTCCAAAGTAAGCTATCAAATTCTGAGTTATAAGTTTTCACTTCTTTCGGCAGTTCCTATGACTGCCAATTTTTTTGAAGTGAAAACTTCTTTAGGCGCGCCTAGACAGATATTTCCTGGGCTGTGAATTGGATTCTAGCGTCACCGTGGACCACAGCTATTGGCCATTTAGAAATGCGTCAGTCAATGGGAAATGCTGAAAGGGCGTGGCCTCGGCATCATGCCATGGCCATCTAGAAATGCATCAGCCAATAGGAAATGCTGATGCATTTCTAGATGGTCATGTTATGATGCCCAGCCCACACCCTCCGGTTACACCCGTGTAGTTTCCAAAGTAAGCCATCAAATTCTGAGTTATAAGTTTTCACTTCTTTCGGCAGTTCCTATGACTGCCAATTTTTTTTTTGTAGTAAAGAATGACAATTACATTTTCTTTGAAACAAACAAAAGCCGACTTCAATTTTTCCTGGTAGCTTAGTTGGGAGAATGTCTGCCTGCGAAGACGTGGGTCGTGGGTTCGATCCCCACCTAGTGCAAATATGTATGGAATGAAAACAAAATTTTCCTTGCTTTTCATCTCTTCAGAAGATTTCTTTTATTCCCGAGCGTAATGCTTGAGGTCAATTCACAGCCCACGAAAAATCTGTCTAAGGTGCGCCAAAAGAAGATTTCACTTCCAAAAATCTAACAATAAAAAAAAACTATATCCTATAAAACCACCATTGTCATTCAATTTTAATCAGTAGTAGTTACATAAGCAGAAAATCAGAAAAAACATACTTATTAATAAATCTGGTTTATTAGACGCTGCCATTGACAGGAAAAGGTCTACGAGTACTAATTCATATTTCCATTAGGGTGGTTAATTAAGGGTAGCTCCAGAAACTTCCAGTAATTGAGGGGAAATAATGACCAATCCGAAATGACATAGATTACATTTGAAATACGGGTTTTTTATTGATAATTGGTTTGGACTTGACCGCCTTCTAGCTTGATGTTAAGTGATGATGACGTAGTCTACAGGCAATTGAAAAAAAAAAAACATTGGCAGTCATAGGAACTGCCGATAGAAGTGAAAACTTATAACTCAGAATTTGATAGCTTACCTGGGAAACTACACGGGTGTAACCGGAGGGCGTGGCCTCGCCATCTTGGCATGGCCATCTAGAAATGCGTCAGCATTTCCCATTGGTTGATGCGTTTCTAGATGGCCATGCCATGATGGCCTGTCCACGCGCTTTCAGCATTTCCCATTGGCTGACATATTTCTAGATGGCCAATAGCCATGGTCCCGAGTTTACCCGAAGATTTCTTATCATACCCGAGCGTGACGAATGAATTCAATTCACAGCCCACGAAAAATCTGTCGCGCGCCTAAAGAAGTTTTCACTTCAAAAATAACGACGCTGATAATGATGTATTATAGAACTATTACGACGAAAGATACATTTAAGAAAAGTTAGATTACATGGTGCATCTTAAAATAACATATGGAATCAATCAATGGAATCAATTTTAATCGTCGATTTGGAACTAATACCTAAGTACGAGTATATATGTATATTACATGTATTTAAAGTGTTCACTGTTCAGCCAGTTCAGCCCATATAACTATATGATTTTTAAAGTGAATATTTGTTGCGGGACACTTAAGTTAGAATGTGTTTAGTTTGAACTTATTTCTGTATTTTTGTTTTACAAATATTGTATTTATTATTACCACTATTGTGTATTGAAACATGTGTAGGTACGCTTAGAATTCGATATTATGTATTAATTAAAGCGTGTAACAATGAATAGAAATAAATAAAAAATGTTTAATTTTTTTTTAAATTTAGAGTACCTACTACTAACCTATATTTATTTACTTGAAACTGAAGAATTCACAGATCTCGAAATTTAAACTCTCAAATTTTGAAATGTATAATTCTGAATATATCATTTATAACTCTCAAATTTGAGTTACAAATCTGAGTTTGCAGAAACAACAACATCAACAGCCCACTAAACGTTCCCACTGCTGGGACTCGGGGCCTTCTCTCGCAAGGAGAGAGTTAAGGCCATAATCCACCACGCTGGCCCAGTGCGGGTTGGCGGATAACACATGACTTCGAAAGATTCTAGGTACATGTCGGTTTCCTCACGATGTTTTCCTTCACCGTTTTAAGTTAGCGGCATTACGCACATGACTTCGAAAAGACAGTGGTGCGTGTGGGGTTTGAACCCGGGGTCTCCGGATCGGCAGCCGCCGTTCTCCCGACTAGACCACCGTAACTTAGAGTTTGCAGAAATATGACAATAATGTTTGAGTTCGATACTAACTGAGCTAGAAAGGGTGAAGGCAAGATTTTGCTAAGAAATCAATCTGCTTCACTACAAATATCTTTGAACGGCGCAACGTTTGCTGACCAGCCTCTCTGCCGCCTAACTTAATCAGCTTTGGCTTTGCTATTGCTGTCTCTATAATTTAAAGCGGGAAGGAAAGAGAGAGCATTATTAAAGACAGTTTTAGTTAGGCATTAGACACTCTACACTCAATAAACTTTTTTTTTTAAATAGAAAGTGACGAGACGAGCAGGACATTCGCCTGATGGTAAGCAACATGCCTGCAACATAACAGCACAGTGACACGCAGCTAATGTAAAATGAAGAGTCCGAATCATTACCTAGCACTGCACTGCGCTCGTCACCCAGAGATCTAAGATGTTAAATCTCTAAGCCCTGTAATTTCACTGGAAACATTGCCCTTCAAAGCGGAACACAGTAATGTTTGCACATTACTGCTTGGCGGTAGAATAACTGGCAAAGGTGTGGTACTTCCCCAGGCGGACTCTGATATGAGTCACCACTACAGAAACAAGGTCCCAACGTAACGTTGTGAATTAAGATCGAGTATCCGCATTGAGAACACAAAGCGAGCGGCTGATTCTCACTAGCTTTCCTCCGTAGTGAAATCATCATAACATTGGCAGCCAAATCTTGGTGTCTTCAAATCGAGAGTGAATCGGTTTCTTCTAGGTAAGCACGCTCCATCGTAGATCGCATCATCGCTTAACATCAGGCGAGATGGTGGTCAAGTGCGAACCTATTATAGTTAAAAAAAAAAGCCCACTAGATGTTCCCACTGCTGGGATTTAGAGCCTTCTCTCACAAGTAAAGAATCAACGTCATAAACCAACCAAATAGTCAAAATAAAATATATGTCAAATAGTAAAATCAGTATCTTCTAGGTTAGCACGCTCCATCGTGGACCGCAGCGTCGCTTAACATCAGGCGAGATAGCGGTCAAGTGTAAACCTATAAACGTCAAAAACTGCGAGTTAGCGTATAACACATGCCCTCAAAATACAAGTTTCTCGAACCATGTCGGTTTTCTCACGGCGTTCTCCTTTACCAATAAAGTTAGAAGTTAAAGGCGGATTTTAAATCTGCAATTCTTCGTTTGTAAAATCGGGCGTTTTTGTCACTAGGCCACCACGGCTTCATTAAACGGCTTAATCTAGGTATTTTAATATTATAAAGCTGAAGAGGTTTTTTGTTTGATCACAAAACTCAGAAACTACCTACTTGACCGATTTCAAACATTCTTTGTTCTATCCCACTAATATAATATTATAAATATCTTACCAATAAAAAAAAAACAACACCAACCCAATAAAAAAATAGTAAAAAAAAAAACAAATAACAAATAAAAAAAAACACAAAATCATATTAAAAGCAAATAAAAAATATATAATAATATTTTTTAAATATTATAATTCTGTACATTGTAGGAAACATAGATTAGTAAGTTAGGTTTAATAACAAAATAACGTTATCGACACTAAGAAGAAGAAGAAGTCTGGAAGAACACATAGGCTACTTTTTATCCCGGGAACGACGGGAACGGGAACTACGCGGGTAAAAGCGCGGGGCACTACTAGTAGTATATACTATCCTACTTCCGTCAATGTTTGGATGCTTGTTGCTCAATCACGTCGTATAGTCTCAACGGATCTGGCTGAAATTTGGAACATAATATGTAGATTATAGTCTGGAAGAACACATAGGCTATTTTTTATCCCGGAAAAATAACGGGAACGACGGGTACTACGCGGGTAACACCGCGGAGCACTGCTAGTATTTTATGCGGGCGAAACCGGGACGGACTGCTAGTAATAAAACATAATATAGTTAAAATAAAAATTTAACAAAAAAAACCGACTTATTCAGTTGTTTTTCATGGATGCCACTGTCAGAACTGGACCAAATTGCTATGGGACCAAACAGGAAGCACCAGCTTTCAAATAATAAAAAAAAAACATCCAAATCGGTTCACCCAGGCGAAAGTTCTGAGGTAACAAACATAAAAAAAAATACAGTCGAATTGAGAACCTCCTCCTTTTTTTGAAGTCGGTTAATTATTTCACAACAGAGAATGACATTTACATCGTTACGTTAATATTTATTATCTTGTTAATTAAGAGTTAATTATGAATCGAGATAAAATTAATGAGATTAATAATTATACAAAAACAACCTTATATAAACCACTAATATTATAAACTAGCAGTGCCCCGCGGTCCCGCGTAGTTCCCGTTCCCGTCGTTCCCGTTATTTTCCCGGGATAATAAGTAGCCTATGTGTTCTTCCAGACTATAATCTAATTGTATTCCGAATTTCAGCCTGATTCGTTCACACGTTACGGCGTGATTGAGCAACAAACATCCAAATATCCATACTTTGACATTTATAATATTAGTGGGATAGTGGGATGTCAATGTATGGATGTTTGTTGCTCGATGACGTCGTAACGTCAACGGATCGAGCTGAAATTTGGAACATTAGATTATAGTCTGGAAGAACACATAAGCTACTTTAAATCCCGTAAAAATAACGAAACGACGGGAACGGGAACTGAGAATATCATTTACTTACATCGTCACGTTCCTATTTATTATCTTGTTGATTCAGAGATTTTTTTTAATGAATCGAATTAAAATTAATTATGTATAAACAACATTGTTTATACGTAAATATTTCCTAAGCTAGTAATATTGATATTGACAAATTTACATATCTGTACTTAGAAAAATAATTAAATAATTTGATGTTAAAACTTTTATTGAAACAATGAAATTAACTAAACTTGACAGCTTTTTTATTGTACTTATAGTGACAAGACGAGCAAGACATGTGCCACACAGCTATTGAAACATGAATAGCCCAAATCATTAACAACATTAGACAACCTAGCACTGCTTGCGCTCGTCACCCAGACATCTAAGATATTGCATCTCTAAGCCCTGTAATTTCTCTTGAAACATTGCCTTTCAAACCGGAGCACAGTAATGTTTGCTCAGTACTGGCTGGCGGTAGAATAACAAGCAAAGGTCCCCAGATGGACTCTGCCAAGACTCCTACCACACCAAAAGCTTTATTGAAATCGACGCAACTAATAACCATTTTTGGTCATAAATTGAAGGCGTTAACAAAATGGATATTCGTTTTATACTATCTCTACACTATGCTTTAGCTCTTTGCCTTGTAACTTCTGTGAAAACATTTCCCTTTAAACTGAAACATCATATTGTTCATTTACTTGGCGTAAAATGAAAAGATCCCTGTATGGTGTGGTAAAAAACCCACGCGTAACGAAACAATGACACGTAGATTTCAAATTATGTATCTCTTTTCCATGTAACTTCTGTAAAAAACATTGGCTTTTAATTATAATTAATAAATATTGGAACGTATTGTTCATTACTTGGTGCAATATCTAAAGATTTCTTCTATGGCGTGTAAAAACCTTTGTATCGAAGAAGTTTCAAAATCCTATCTCATCTAATTCATTCTATAATCTTATCTAGTTAGTCTTACACATTTACGTAACATTGAATGCAAACCTCGAAAGCAGTTCACAGAACCCTCCAATTTTGCAAAATAGAGCCACGAAATATTCTACAAACGAAATAAAAGTGGATCCCGTACTCCAGCATACTCCACCTTTAATATAACCCAAATAAAACCAAGAGGCTTAATATTAAAGGACGAAACGTAGGACCTACCTTACCTTCACATCTACCTGGCTTATGAATGGAACTACAGAGAACGAATTTACAATTTCAATTGAATTTCGGGCATACGCGGCCCGAATACGAATAGCATTAGCCTATCTGTCTATATTATGGGCTCAGTTATGAATTATAGATGCGTGATTTGTGATCGTTATATTACTATTAGTTTATTGGGGTCTAGGTTTAGGGAATAGTTGAGCTGCCATCCATACAAATTTCCCAAGGTATATCTTAGTAGACATTGAGAATGTGTTCCAGAGAGTTGTTCAACAACTGAAACTCGGACAAATTACCCTCGTTAAAGACAAAAAAAGTGAGCTTAAAAACAATTATCAAGTGCGTTCTGGGAAGAAACTAAGATTTTGGATTAAGGATTTTTAGTAATGACTTCTGTGTATATCGATAATGTGATGGCAGCCCTAAAAACACAGATAACAAGCACTATAGACTAGTCTAGTGATCTGCGTAGGCTTGGGTGGTAGTCATTTTTTTGTGAGTACCCAAATCTACGCAAAGTAATTGTTTCTTACAGCGCCACACCTCGTTGCTCGCGTGTGCTCGTTTGTGAGTTTTAGTTTAAAGTTTGTTATATTGAGTCATGTTTGAAGCGTGTGTTAGCTTTTTTCACATGGCTGTTCTCTTCAAAGCGTGTAGAGTGAAGCAAAAACGGCAACACAGGTCAAAATAGTAAAAGTATATTTTGCGAATAGAACTTTGCTTTTCCTGTCTGTGTAGGTTTTTACAGCTCTATGTCTTGGAGGTTAGCACTTTTGCGCGACCACAACGGAAATATTGTAGATGTAGATGACATAGGTAATATTTTTCTTGAGAATGGCTGAACCTACTAAGCTGTTTTTTGTTGTATTTCTCATAGATGCTTTGAAATAAAATTCATAGAAAATTTCCCGGTATGTACCTTGGTGAAGCCAGGCATGCTATCGGTTCGTTTTTTTATAAGCTTCCGTTATAGTGCGTGTATTAGTTCATCGTATCCCCGGGTGGTAGCGAGCACGAGGTGCGGCGCCAGTGTCGCTACGCATGCATCTAGCGGGCGAGCTCACCGTGGGCATCAGCTGATCAGTACTCCTGACGCGCGTCACCTTGTTCTTGTAGATGAGCTTCTTGATGGCCCGCTCGACGGGCTGGTTCCACCGCATGAACAGCACGTACGCGATGTAGAGAGAGAACAGCGCCAGTGCTTCTTGCCAGTAGATCGCGCTGTCGCGGAAGCAGTAGATCAGCACCAGCAAGCTGACCGAGTAGAAGGTGCAGTCGCGAAACAGCGGCCACCACGTCAACGATAACGTCGTCCGCGAGAACAGCGCGCACGCACCGATCACGAAGAGAATATTAAAAACCGCTGACCCCACGATCGTTCCAATCCCCACATCATCGAACGAGACGAACACGCCGATGACAGAAGTGAACAACTCGGGCGCGGAGCCCCCGGCCGCCATGAACGTGGCACCGGCGACGTCATCCCGGATCGCGAGCCTCTCGATGATGACATCGAGTGCCGGGACGAAGAATTCATCGCAGACGATCGCGAGGGCGACGAACATGTAGCCCATGCCGATCACGTGTAAGACGACGGCGCCGGATCGGCGCTGTTCTTCTGTGAAGAGATCGACGGGGAAGAGAGGGGTTTTTTCTTCTGTTGCGGTGGGTGAAGGGGCCAGGGAGGAGTATTCGTCGTCGAACTGCGTTGTGTTGGCGCGCGCCGCGCCGGCGACGGCGGCCAGCAGAAGGGCGCGCCGCATCGCGTCGGCGGCGCGAGAGGACTGCCGCCGCCGCCGCGCGCCCGCCGCTCGATAGCGCCGCACTGCGCCGCACCCGACTCACTACACTACTCCTGACACACCCGCCGCACCCCAATGATGGAGCCACGATCTGGGCATACAACGTAGCGAAAAAAGTCCATGTCTATGCATACAACACTAAGATTAATTTGTTTCGCTTTGTTTTACTTGTAGATGCTGCGATCTGCACGGACCCATCAATGGATGTGTCCTCCCACACTTCAGGCGCACGGAATTATGTTATCGTTGTGAAGAGTGAGCTCACTCTTTCCGTTCTAGTTGGTAGTAGGAAGCGGTGCATTATACCCTGCATTTCGTATTTCTTGTAGGTGATAATATTACGATCTGCACGGACCTACAACACTAACACTTAATTTGTTTCTCGCTGACACAGCTAACACAGTTTTCTAGGTTTTAACATATTAAACTTCCAAAAAATAGTTTTGACTCCATTTTTAATTTACTCCAAAAATAATTATGGTAAAATGATTCTGGTTAGATTGTATCTAATAAATTGTTCAGATTAATATTGATAACGTATCTACTTAATAACTTAAAAGTTAAGTTTAAGTTTGCACATGGTTTTTGTGGTTTGAAAAAAAAAATGGAAAATGTTTTGTACTGTTATTATATGAAACAATCTCATCTCAAAAAACATAGGTACTCTCCGAATGCATCGAAAATAGAAAAATACTAGTGTTCGAGACTAATATGTTTTTTTTTGGTTACCTACATATCATTTTAGGTAAGTAATTTTTATCTTATTTTCGTTAAGTTTTATACACAATTGTTTCCTGGCATTATGCTTTTACGTGATAACGTCTTATAAATCGATGACCGCCAGCTGCACGCACGAAAAACTATCACGTTCACTTGAGCTGAGCTTGCAAGCGAGAGCGCGGTACACACATAATTATAGAGAAGCACGATCGGCCAAAGCGTTCGACTTATGACTTGTGACGCATCCGTATATAAATAGAAATACCTTATTAAATTAAATTATCTTTCGTAAGCCGATTTCACAGACATTCATTTTTACCATCACATAAAGTGTCCTGTGATTGGCCAGTACTTCAGATGGCACCTTCATATAGCTTAAACTATTTAACTACTTACAGACAGTGGACAGACATTTTTACATGACAAAAAACGTCAATCAGAGTTAGCGGTAAGTATACAATAATTTAATACCAAGAATATAACCAAATGGCAATAGAAGAGAAAATGGTTTATATGTAAGTCTTACACACACTGTATTTAATTACCTACTTACAAAACTACAAACCATACCAACTGAAAAACCAACTGAACAAACTTTTAGTTCCAGTTATTTGACCGACTGCACAAATAAGTTGGTGTCCCGGTGCGCCGTCCGGGGCCCAGTGTTACCGCTTACGGATTTATCTCTACTCACCTATTTGTATAGATATTGATTTTACGCATCGAACATGTGACATTTTTTGTGTGTTTATATTTTTCTAAAGTCGATAAATAAATATGCTCTGTTCCAACAAGTCTTCTCCAGTAGAAACAATCCGGTTGCATTCAAATCGAGACTGAATCGTATTTAATAATTTTTTTTATATAGTATAGAGTTACGAGACGAGCAGGACATGTGCCTGATGGTAAGCAACATACCTGCCATGTAACAGCACAGTGACACGCAGCTATGGGCTGACATTGGTTTTATAAATTTCATCGCAAGTAAAAATAAGTATCATCATCAACTTCTAAATGTTCCATTGTAGAGGCTTGCTCACTAAGGGTGAAAGTATGTCTCTAAAAATCTCCAATTATTCACGATACTATGGAACTGCAAAGTTAGTTATTTTTTAATGACAACCCCGAAGTTTACATAAAATATGATATACTAAATCTATGGTAACCTCTTTCCTTTTAGTTGCTGGATAATTGTGTGCGAGTGATTTCGTGAAAATGGACAGGAAACTGTGGAAGAACGCGCTATTTGATTTGACCAAGGAAAATGCACAACGTTCTCGTAAGTATCTATAGTTAGTAAGTGCAGGTTAGTAACTACAGATCTATGTCTTCTTCTGGGTAGCGATTCTGAAACCATTCGGTTGCATCCGACACGGAATCTCATCTCTCGGTCTTTGTCATGCTAAACAGATAAGACAAAGACCGAGAGATGAGATTCCGTATCGGATGCAACCGAATGGTTTCAGTATCGCTACCCAGAGGTTGAAAATTTGGTAGATAGAAAATGTATACAATTTGTATGCCCATTCTTTTGTTTTAATTTTTTAGTTAATTGACGTGTAAATTGTACCTACATTAATCAATAAAAAACTTTGACTTTGATAGTCTCTAATTGACCTACTTACTTATGTTAATTAATTAATTAATTTAAATAATGCATTGACATTTTAAATGATTAATTGTTGTATAGAGTACTTTATGTAACTTAATTTAAGTTAAGACATTACCTGACGAAGCCCCTATACAGCTGAAATACTTGACAAGGCATCTTTACAGCCGCAAATAATTAAGTATTGTTATGAATATTATTTTTTATTGTAATCACTAAAAAAAAAAGTTAAAAAAAATTGTAACAACATTATTTGTTTCATATGTTCAGACTTTGAAAATCATTTTGTGGGTCGAGAAACAAAAAAATAAATGAATACTCAAATTGAACACAAAGAATAAAACAATCTAACGTGTTTACGTAAGAAACCTACATCTTGAAAAATCTCACGTGAGTTTGGGGGATGGGGGAGGGGGTTGAATAAAATCTCACGACATCTCACCAGAGGGGGAGGGAGGGACAAAAAATTAAAAAAAGACCTCACGTAATTTATGGACGCCCCCATACCTATCTAATAATTCTGACGGAACAAAACATTAAAATACAAAGTGACCACAACCAACAAAACAACAGTTATTCAATAAACAAAAAAGATACATGTCCCATAAAGTCTCACAAAAATCTTATAAAATGGTTGATATTGTTTTGGAACCACGCCACATTTAAATTTAGTAGGTTAGTCTTTTAAGCCGCCTATACACATTGGCCGAGTGGAGGCCAACGCGAGTGTCGATAAAACGGCACAAGACCAGTGCTGTGGTAGCATCCACACACTGGCCGAGCGCAGGCCAACGTGAGCGCCGACAAAACGGGACATAGACAGAGTGGTAGCATCCACACTCTGGCCGAGCGCAGGCCAATATGAGCTAGGAGTACGAGCGCCTTTGTTTTGTGCACAAAAACCGACACCGGTCACGAGTGAGACGAGTCGAGGCAAAAAAGTCCTATACACACTGGCCACTTGCCATCACTCGCCCAGCTAGGCGAGCGATGGCGATTGATCACAAGTCATGGCAAAACGACCCTCCACACACTGGCGTTGGCCTCCACTCGGCCAGTATGTATAAGCGGCATTACATTTAAGGCTAACCGCCACAGGTCCATTTATGGAAAATAATAGCAGTCATAGGAACTGCCGATAGAAGTGAAAACTTATAAACTCAGAATTTGATAGCTTACTTTGGAAACTACGCGGGTGAAACCGGAGGTCGTGGCCATGAGCATGGCCATTTAAAAATGCTTACGCATTTCTAGATGGCCAATGGTCATGGTCACGAGTTTACCCGAAGCTTTATCATTCACGAACGTGACGCTAGAATTCAATTCACGGCCCACGAAAAATCTGCCTGCGGCGCGCCAAAAGAAGTTTTCACTTCAATAACTCAAGTAAGTAGATTCTTTTGCTTTATTTACCAACGCTGCTATCGACAGCACGGGAACTTTTCAGACCACCCACATAAATACCTATGTAGATGATTATGTGTTCACCGGAGCTCAGCGAGCAACACGGAAGGGAGTAGTCTTAGCTAAAAAATATTGTTCAAATCTTTCTGTCATTTCTTGCGGGAGGGGAAGTTGCACACTAGCGCAAAGCCGCACTATTACATACAAAACATACCTGTACCAATCCATTGCCGATCATACTCACACAACCAAATCACTAACACATAAAAAATAAAGCACCATTCACAAATCTAGCCCCGCCCTCACGCCACAGTATATTATCAAACTCCATGGTCCACGCGGACTTGTACTTTGACAGAGGGGAAACGCTGTGTATGCCTACTCCCTTCCGTGTTGCTCGCTGCCGGAGCTGTATTCGCTACCGCTGTGGGTAGATGTATTTACATCTACCCACCCATCAAAATGTACAAAATACCGCGCGGAACCCGCGCGGTATTTTGTACATACCGCCTGGGTTGGCGGTATTTTTTGGTGTGAACAGTAATATTACCGCTTACCCACTCGGTTTTCTCTACCGCAGGCGGCAGCGAATACCTACCGCTCCGGTGTGAACAGGCCTTTACTCATATGCAACCCAGTATTCGAAACTAGCAAATTGAACGTCAAACACAAAAGGAAGGGTCTAACAATAGGATCAACACACGTCTAGGCATCCGTTTGAAAACTGGACAGCCTGACTGGACCAACTGACATGTGCAAGCAAGTACTCGCACCATCAGTCTAATCCGGTTCCGTGTGGCGCTACTAACGTATTACTTTCTAATACTTGATAGTTGAAGATTTTTGACACAATTTTGTTGATTGCACAAAATGTATCTATTGTGTGCTTGCTACTGTTTCTAGGCAGGTATCTACTTCAGGTCTATTCACGTTCGTTTTGTTGTATTTTTTTTATTTTTTTTTTATTTAAAATTGCTACTCCACAGACACTGCCGCTAACTTAAAACGGTGAAGGGAAACATCGTGAGGAAACCGACATGTACCTAGAATCTTTCGAAGTCATGTGTCATCCGCCAACCCGCACTGGGCCAGCGTGGTGGATTATGGCCTTAACTCTCTCCTTGCGAGAGAAGGCCCCGTGTCCCAGCAGTGGGAACGTTTAGTGGGCTGTTGATGATGATGACTCCACAGACTCCGGGGTCCGTGACTTTTGTCATTTAAAATCTTATTTATTTTTACATGTTTCTTGGATAATCAGAAGAAGAGGAAAGGGGGAACATTTTAAACCTAATACTAGTTAGTGCTCGTCTGTTGAGCCGATCACTACCGGTTGGGATTCCGCTAGTAATCGACTCGACATCGATTCTTTGCCTTATTGCCATTTGCCTAAGCCGCCTCCTCCCGGCCGAGAGCCTCCACTACGGCTGCATTTCTGTCCCTGATGGCCATCTGTAGGTTGAACTCTCGGATGGTCTTCGGTGATGCAGCCAACGCTCGCCGCACGAACCGACCGATGGCGTCGTCGGTGTCGTCAGCGTAGTACGTGAAGGTCCCCGTGTGCCGTGAGATTGCAACAACCGCATGGGGCACGCTCTCGTGCAGCTTCATGTTTGCCTTTGTTTTTATTGCGATTACCGACTCATATGTCAGTCCCTGAGCTTCATGGATGGTGAGGATACGTGACCCTGTGCCTGACCCATAACCCTGGTTTGTCAGGGTCTCTTTCTCCTCTTGAGTGTGAACTAAGAAGAGGGTGTTTGGTAGGGTGTTGGGTATTTGCGCTCCCTTGTACCTTTTCTGCTCTAGGGACTTTATACGAATTGTTCCCATTTTTAAATTCTCTTCCCATTTGTCACCGGGGTGACAATTCGTGCCAACTGTCCCCTTTGAAAACTGACTAGAGGGGACAAATGGGAAGTATGTTTCCAAGTTGTCACCGGGGGGTGGTGGCAATTGCTACGATTCCTGCCCAGAAAATTCAGCTTAAATTTAATAATAATTTAATAAGCTTAAATTTGCGATGCTGACTTCCGTATACATTCCAAATTTGTATGAAATCTTTTTTTACCACTGCTTTGCATATAGGCTCGAAACTTTGTGATGTTCTCGTCTTCTGTTTGTTTTCGTGTAAACAGCCAACTAAATGTTCCCATAGCTGAGACTCTAAACAATCAACACATTGCCGCTGTAATAAATTGCTAGACACAAAAATCTGCAATTGCTGAACATTAGATTGATGCTAAAACTGGTAATTGGATCGAGATCCACAACCCGAAGGTTATCTCTACTTCATGATGTTCAAAGAGGATAGTTTTAGTTTTTTTAGATTTAGTTAAATTATTTATTTCATACAAGTTATTTTTTTAATTTCTCAAAACTTTCTGAGTGTCCCACGTACCTATAAAGTAAGGTAAACATAATGTTGAATTTTTTTATATTCCATACAACACAAAAAATCTAAAAGCTGAAATTTAAGGTAACTGCACGTTATTTTTCTGGGCAGGAATCGTAGCAATTGCCACCACCCCCCGGTGACAACTTGGAAACATACTTCCCATTTGTCCCCTCTAGTCAGTTTTCAAAGGGGACAGTTGGCACGAATTGTCACCCCGGTGACAAATGGGAAGAGAATTCCCAGTTGTCACCCCAGGGGACAGAGCTAGAGGGGACAACTGGGAACAATTCCTTTATACGGGATGCTGAGGAGTACATACCTGAGTATATTTCCCTCAGCGCATATGCGACATCCATCGGATTGCGATGTGTGCAGAGCAACTCCTGGCTGATCTTTGTTACCAGGTTTGGGCGGTGATACCTCATTTCGAAGAGATTTTCCCTGTCGATATAAGGCAACTGATTGACGTCTCCGATGAGGACAATTTCACCAACATCAGACAGCCTTGAAGCCATCACAATGGCTCCAAAATGGTTCATGAGAGCTTCGTCCACCATGAGGCGACTGAAACTTTCTCTTCCGAAACCATTTACCAGAGCAGAAGCCATGGTTCGCACTCTGGTTTTGACCAGGTTTCCGATACGGTGCGATAGCTTTTCTCTTAGATCTTTTGCTGCCTCAGTTGTTGTAGTGATGATGGCGTCCTTGTCCACATCAAAGTGTCTAATTACCCATGTTGTCTTTCCACATCCTGGAACTCCGTTGACCCACTGTATTCGTGTTACGTTTTGTTGTATTTGGCATGTTGTGCTTTTTACTATGTAAATTTACGTTTAATAGTTTACGCTGAAAGGTTATCACTAGGTACCTACTCAATAACCTACTCAATAACCCTTAGCCTCTACACCTCTACTCCTGAATTGAGGTCGTTACGATATTACTTATTATTTTATGCGCCAATCAATAAGGTTACCTATTCAATGCAGGTAGGTACCTGCCGTTATCAAATAAGACGATTGATATATAATAGTACATTATGATATAAGTAAGTGCGCTAAGTTGATAATTACCGCTGAGGCGTTATTGCTATAGCCTCTGCTAGTTATAGCTCTCGCCTACCTACGGCTCGAGCTAGCAATATCGCCTCGGCTGTAATTATCAACTTAGCGCACTTATATCATTATGTACTATTATACACCGTATTTTTTTAAAGTAGGTACAATAGCAAAATTTTAACAGACAATAAAGGCCACATAGCATATTGTAACTATGCAATAAGTGAGCCCTTAAACGCAATATTACATTTGTTTTTAGTGATTTACTAGCAGCGCCCCGCGGTGTTACCCGCGAAGTTCCCGTTCCCGTTGTTTTTTTCGGGATAAAAAAGTAGCCTCTGTGTTCTTCCAGACTATAATCTAACTGTATTCCAAATTTCAGCCTGATCCGTTCATACGTTACGGCGTGATTGAGCAACAAACATCCAAATATCCAGACATCCAAACTTTGAATTCATACTTTGACATTTATAATATTACTAGTGGGATTAGGAAAAATGTCACCTCGCCTAACCATGTATGTAGGCGAATTTCCTATCAGCTGGTTGCCTGGAAGAGATTGCTCTAAGCAATAAGGCCGCCATTTGCGGTGCTAGTTCATAAGTGTTTTATCTGTAATATTTATGTTTGTGTGTCGCAACAAAAAGTTACCTATCTATATATTCGTTGTCAACAACCAAAATAAGTAGAACCACAGTGTATCGCGCTGTTAGCGATTCTGAGGGTCAAGTAGATTGGTTGTGTCTAAACTACTGACGATACACACAGAGACGCAGTTTATTACTAATTTTAAGGTGTTAAGGGCGCATCCATTGGTTTATATCGATGTAAGTCAACATATTGATGTGTTAATAACACTGATTGGTAGGCTAAGAACTCATGGAGCGATTTTCAGCCGCTTCAGCCGCGGTTACGGGCCCGTAGCTTCTGTAGAATGCAGATATATGTAAAAAAATTGAAGCACAACTCACGACGCGTTATCCGCCCACGGTACGCGCGGCTGCCAGGCGGCTAAACCCGTGGTCGCCGCTCACCCGGTTTTCACGGCGCGGTTTCAAACCGCGCCCGTGCGCGGGCGCGGCTGCGCGCCGCGCGACGGTTTTGTTTCAATACTCACGAGACCGCAGGTTTTCGTGGTTTCTATTGCGGAAAGCTACTGCGCAAGAATCGCGCGCAGCCACGCGGGCGCCGCGCGGCTGCCACAGCCGCCGCGGCCGTAAACCGCGTTGTGTGTTTTGAATTCAATTTTACATACAAATCTGCAGCGCCCGCGCGAGTGCGCGGTTGGTAACTGCGCCGTGAAAACCGGCTCGAAGGGTTTTAGATGAAGACGTTTCGATATACCTACGTGATGTGTTTTCCCATAAATAATGCGTGATAAGAAGTGTCCAGCAATAGTAGTTTAGTAGTGATTTAATTTCTAGTTACAGTTAGTCGAATACAGATCGATTTCATTATCGAAGTTGTTGATTCGCCTTTATAGTCCCATTCCTATTTTCTATAGGACAAATTTTTAAGCGAATCAATCATCATCATCATGAGCCTGTGTTCGTCCACTGCTGGACATAGACCTCTCCTATAATACACCACTCAGCCCGATCCTCGGTCCTACGTTTCCAACTGCCACCAGCCATCTTTCGTATATCGTCACTCCATCTGGTCTCAGGGCGTCCTACACTACGTTTGCTGATTCGCGGTATCCACTCCAAAACCCGGCTACCCCAACGGTTATCTAGTCTGCGACAGATGTGACCGGCCCATTGCCACTTCAGTTTGCTAATACGCTGAGCTATGTCGGTGACTTTAGTTATCTGGCGAATTACTTCATTACGAATGCAATCCCTCAGAGAAACTCCAAGCATAGCCCGTTCCATAGCTCGCTGAGCGACTTTGAGCTTTCGGACCATTTTGACTGTCATCTCAACTCGTGGACTGTGTCCACGTTGCAGCACCGTAGGTCATAACGGGTAGGACGCACTGGTTGTACACTTTTGTTTTGAGACTTTGTGGGATGGGTGACGAGAAGATTCGACCAAGTTTGCCAAACGCTACCCAGCCCAACTGGACTCTTCTCATGGCCTCACTCTCAAAGCTACATCTACCTAGTTCGAGCATCTGCCCTAAGTAGTAGACATATCTCCGAACCATTTCGAGAGTGGTTCCACTTACGGCAATCGGCCCCGGAGCAACGAACTCGTTGCACATGACTTTGGTTTTATCCAAATTCATCCGAAGGCCGCTGCTTTGAGAAGCGTTAGCCAGGCTGTCCAGCATCCACTGCTGGACATACTCCAGCATACATACTCCAGCGACTCTGCCATAATGACGATGTCGTCAGCAAATCGTAGGTGAGAGATTGATGTATTCGCCATTGATGTTTAGGCCATGTCCAACCCAATCCAGCGTCTTAAACATATCCTCTAGTGCGTTTGAGAATAATTTCGGCAAAATAACATCCCCTTGCCTCACGCCTCGATGCAGAGGAATATGTTTTGTCTGCTGATCTTGGATTTGGACCGCCATCGTAGCGGCGTCATATAAACACCTCATCACCTCGATGTATCGCCAATCGACTTGGCATCGCTGTAAGGACTCCAGAACAGCCCAGGTTTCGACCGAGTAGAACGCCTTCTCATAGTCCACAAACGCAAACGCTTAGCAAAGTGGCCGATTGTACTCCTTTGTCTTTTGTACAATCTGCCGTATCGTGTGAATGTGGTCTATGGTGCTGTACCCACTTCGAAACCCGGCCTGTTCAGGACGCTGAAACTCATCGTCGAGTCTTCGGGCGAGACGATTCATGATAACTCTCGAAAACAACGTATAGACATGGCTCAGAAGCGATATTGGTCGATAATTCTTCAAAAGGGTCTTATCTCCCTTTTTAAAGAATAGGATGACCTGACCACACTTCTGTGCCATGCCTGTGGAGTTCTCCCGGTAAAGAAGACGGCATTAAGCAGTTCTTGGAGCTCTTTTATAAGTGGAGCCTCACCACTTTTATAACTGGAGTGGAATCAATAATATCCACATAAAATTAAATCCTACGAATGTATCGAATTTTATTATCACACATCTATTTTTTTGTTCCGAACACAGAAAATAAAAATCGACTAACATTCTTTAAATTATTCAATCGATTTCTTTCAAACTGTCAGTGCTGTCAGCACCGCACTAAAATCACGCAAATAAAAAAAACGAATGTCATTGACCGACTTATTAGCCATGGGTCGTTACGCGTTCTGGCAATCACGAAACTATTGACTGCTATTGCTGATAATAGCGGTTTCTGAGACTATTTATTCCAATAAATAGTTTCTAGGTCGGTTTTTAGTTATTCTCCATAAACGTTTTCGAAAGATCACACGTTATTTTGAGCAATACAGAAACCGGTATTGCTTTTATCTCCACATGGTTTTTATTTCCAGTGAATATTAAAATATTTATTGAAATCTAAGATTTACATTAAAATACTTGCGTTTAAGCGAGACATTTTGAACAATTGATAAAAGACAATATACCTAAAATAATGCAAAATATAAATTTACCCTTAAATACAGAACTAAAAACAGTTTCTAGTTAGGATTATAGTTTATTTTTAACTAAAATTCGAATTAAGGAAAGATTTTTTTTATTTAAAGAGTAACGAGACGAGCAGGACATGTGTCTGATGGTAAGCAACATGCCTGCCACATAACACAGCACAGTGACACGCAGCTATTGGAACATGAAGAGTCCAATTCATTACCTAGTACTGCACTGCGCTCGTCACCCAGAGATCTAAGCTGTTATATCTCTAAGCCCTGTGATTTCTCTGGAAACATTGCCCTTCAAATCGGAACACAGTAATGTTTTCACATTACTGCTTGGCGGTAGAATAACTGGCAAAGGTGTGGTACTTCCCCAGGCGGACTTAGTCAAGAGTCCTACCACAACAATTTAACTCTATCCAGTATCCACGAGTGCCCTTGAACTTTGGTCCTCACCCAAAAATACTTTCAAAAACTGTTTCTATTTTAGCACCTATACTCAAGTGGCAATATTTCGATACCTATTCAAACAAATTACTTTGAAAAGATCATCCCATCCCGCTCTTGCTTAGTGTAAATTACGATCATGCTATCCTACTCACACCTCGTACGTTTCTCGTAGCAAAAAACGCTGCGATCCCTTGGCGTCCACTTAATAGCTGTATCAGTGATTCAGGTACAAATATCGTCGAGTCGCACAATTTCGTTGCTGTAGCTGAAGTAATAGTTACTAGTCATAGCTACGATAACTGTTTGTATGCAGCATCACGTTACTACGATGCGAGATCGAGTTACTCGTCTGTAGCTGGTTTGTAAGAATCACTGGTTTTTGCGCGCTCCGATAGCGGTTTTTGGCTGTAGTAGAAAAATGCTGCTATTGTAACTATTGACGTCGCGTAACGACCACGACTACGACTTATCACACGTAGGGTTTCTAATTGGATTATGTTCTAAAAATTGGTTTTCGTGGTAATAACATTAGAAGATTACAATAACTAGTCACCAAAATGTGGCTAGACGAAGCGGACAGCTTTGCTGAAATATTTAAAGGCTATTTGCCTTTCTACTTGTTGGTTGCCGTGCCTCTTTTGCTGATAGTGGCTCCCGCTTATCCTGTTGCCGCTTCTCATGAGTTCTCTGTGTATCGGATGCAGCAGTATGATCTCCACAACGTCCCACACGGTAATTTATACTAAAACTAACGATTTCCATTTATTAATCATAAAATCGATCCATTGTAGTTTTGAGGTTATACTTCAGTTTCTTATTTCTGGGACTATTACTGTTTACTTTTATAGCATCTTATCGGATGAAGGCTAAGCAAATAGTACTCATTTATCTTAAACTATCTCGAAATCTGTCCTAAATTTTTGCTAAAATCTACAATAACAATGTTTGAATTCCTACTTTTTAGTAGAATAAGTTGTACATTTAAGTAACGATACTTATATTAAAAGAGTACTTATTAGAATCAAAATCTACAGGACATGTTTTAAAAAAATATTTCTCTTACTATAAAAATGCTACATTGTCACCGAGTAAAGTGAGATCTACTAAAACTCAAATAATGTAACTGAAAGACCTGTAAAACGTCTTACATTGCATGCTCTGTCAAAATGATGTCTGATAGAACTACTTACTTTTATAGTTTTGTGAACACATAATGTTAACAGCAGTGTCATATGATTTTCACCTGTGTAGTTTCCACCCCAATCTTAATACTTGTGCTTATGTGATCCTCAAAAGTATAAGTTATTTATAGTCTTTCTCTAAAATTACAACCCAATCTGTTCAGCCATTTTAATTCATTATCAAACTTTCACATTTAAAGCATTAGTAAAAAAAAAAATGGTTGTCTGTAAAGTCGGTTTACTGACGATAGAACGTGACAACGTCTTAAGAAATCAGTACGCTGATAGCGCGAGTAGTGATACCGCTCGACTCGGCGGGTGGCGCCCTCAGCGCTCAGCTTCGTCCGCATGGCACGGAAGACGAACTAACGGTAACGGCGGAACGTTACAGTTTTGTGGGAGTGCAGCCAGCTTCATCGAATTATAAGACATTATCACGTCAATATAGCAGGAAAAACGCCATGACAATAAATGTGTTAATGATTCTCATTATGTCACAAACATGATTTATTTTAATTAAATGTATGATTTAAATTAACCTTCACACATGTAAGGCTGGGACGCCCCCAACTTAAGAGCTAGTTAATAAATAAAGGACTGAACAGCATAAACATTAAACAGCCCACTAAATTTTGCCCACTGCTTGAACTCGGGGCTTTCTCATCAGGGCCATAATCCACCATGCTGGCCCAGTGCGGGTTGGTGGATTACACATGACTTTGAATAATTCTAGTTACATATAGGTTTCCTCATGATGTTTTCCTTCATAGATTTAAGTTAGCGACAGTTAGTTATTAAAATAAAGGAATAATTATTTTTAATTGTAGGTAAAGTTTTATTTAAATTGAATAAATTAATGAAAGCTGTTAAGTTACGCAAAATAATTGTCTTGCTCTTGTATATTTATAGGTTGTCGGAGCACCAGTTTCAATCTGGAAGGTCGGTCCCTGACGTCGTGGAGCACGTCTCGGCATTGTGTGGTCGCAAGAGTCCAAGACATCACCATTGATCAGTTCATGGAAATCCGGAACAAAGCTGGTGCACTGTTGTTGGTGTTGCCGAGAAATGATACCATCCTCAGTACCGAGGAAAAAGAGGTAAAAATTCAATAATGATGAAGAATATATAACACTAATTTATTAATAAAACAATTTACCTTTTACCCATAGCAGTAGTAAGAACACAATGAATAAAACACTATGCTCGTACAAGAGCCAATATGAATTTAGTGAAATTGGATGAAACTATCCCATTGCAAAGGCACATTATGTCCTGACTGAGGGTAGTTTGAAAAACTTGAGCCTGGTTTTAGCATCCTATCAAATAAGATGGTGCTCCTGTATAAAAATACAGACTGCCTGTGCCAACTTTGTTTGGTTTGAACAACTCAACGTCTGGTGCCATCATCTGCAGTGCTAGGCTAATTTGTGAATCTAAACCATCAAGGGCACCATTCAAAGTCATAAAATAATTATTCAAATCGGCTCAGCCATTTATGAGGAGCTCAGTAACCACAATAAAAGCCATAAATCTTATCCTTGCTTTATTATAAAGCTTGTGCTTGGGCATCAGATTTTATACTCTTTAATGGATATAATGGGTGACTACAAGGTGGGTTGAATCAGTTTCATCTAGATAACACTGCATATCTATCATGGTACAGAAGTTTACGTTGTGACAGATAATGATCTAATGATGATGATGAATGACCTGGGTCACCGAGCTTTACTCGGTTTAAATAAGTACTAAAAATACTTAGATCCTCTTAGATTTTCTTAAAAAATAAGAATACTTGAAAAAAAAGAGAACCCGTCTGGATTCGAACCCGCAGCTCTTAATTCGTGACCGCCACGAACGCCCGACTTCCCGTCTAAGGTAATTATGCTTCACGCGGCGAAATTTACCTTCGCATTCTAATGTCTAATGTGACAGATTTTCATTGTCTGAAAACGCGCATAATATGCGTTTTTTTTTAAATGAAATCTAGTTAGATCGATTTATCGTCCTCGAAACCCCCTGCATACATAATTTCATCAAAATCATTCGCGCCGTTTCCGAGATTCAGATTCTATATATATACATATTTATATAGGTACAAGAATTGCTCGTTTAAAGGTATAAGATGTGATTTATACCATGAATGTTTAATAATTTCATAGTATCAAACACGTTAACATACTCATAGCTACTTTTTATCCTATAATATTTGAACTAGTCTTGACTAATGGTATGCAAAGGAATGGACAGCGTCCTACTTTCATATGTCTAGAGAGATTTTGTGTTATGTAGGACGTAAATTATATTAGTAATAGATTTATTCTCTAATTTTGTGTGCAGAGTTGATCTCAATTTGAGAGTATTTTTTTTCCAATTAAATATTTTTTTTTTATTTGTGTCTGATAATACTATTTTGTTTAGTATAGAAATATTAATATTTGAAAAATAGAACTGGGTTATTTCACCATATCACCTCATGTAAAATAGTTACAAAAATAAGTATTATTGTAAAGTAATTTCAGCTCTCTAAATCTATATTTATGGATATTTAAAACCGCCATAGCTGGTGCATTGATAATTTTTCACCTCATCCATCCCAGATTAAATATTTAGTTTTTTTTTTTAAACTAAAATGTAAATAAATAAATATTGTTGGTTATTCCAGCACATCCAACTCCTGGAGATGGCGATGAGTCAGCAGGAGGTGAACGCCCCCGTGTACTTCATGCCCTGGTCTCCGGACGTGGAGGAAATCATCCGTGACCTGCAACACAGCTTCATCACCGACGAGAAATCTGGAACTGCTCTCGAAGCCATGTTCAACTCGGTCTCTTCCAATGGATATCAGATAGGTTTGTCTTTGTTTCTATCTTTCTAAGATTCGTCTATTGCTTCATATCATTGGTTGAAATTGGTTGTTCACACCAATGTCTTCACAGTGGAAGTGTTATACTATCATAACAGTATTGTATCAGCTATCTGGCCGCCATCACACAAGCTTTGCTTAGTTTGGGGTCAGATGGTGTTGTGTGTGAATTGTCCACCAATATATTTATATTTAACGTCTTAGGGAGGGCAAACTAAACTATGAGTTAAAATTAATTTGTAATCAATATTCTCGCGCTGTCTGTAGTGATATGTACTATACAACTCGGTGACTTTGTAGACACGAGTTTTTTATAAATTTACTATGGACCCGCCCCACCTTCGCCCGGGTGCAATGCTGATACTAAATATACTAATAAAAATTATTTTTGTGGGTTATCCTTAAGAGATAGACATATACCATTGTGAACTTTTTTTGACGTGATAACGTCTTATAATTCGATGAAGCCGGCTGCACGCCCGCAAAACATGACGTCATGTAACGTTACCGCCATAGAATAGATAATACTTACGAGGGTCAAACTGAAAGTTCTTAGAACTGGCCACTTATAAACAATATAATAAAAAAATAATTCTATAATTTGAAAATAGAACTCTTTGCCAATATTACTGAGTATATACTTCATTCATTTGTCATTTGTTTTACGATTTGGCGGCAAATTGAAAATTGTCTGTGTCACGTCAACATGAATTTAACACGAGAAAATTTTCGTGCAATGATTTTTTATGACTTTCGATGTCATTTAAGTCAACAAGAAAGTTATGATAGACTACGATTGGCCTTTCACGATGAAGCCCCATCTCGTGCGACTGTTTACAACTGGTTTAATGAGTTTAAACGTGGTCGCACTAATCTCACTGATGATTTACGTGAGGGACGGCCTTCTACGGCGACGACTGAAGATAACATCTGTGTTGTGCGGCGTATGATAGAGACTGACAAAAGAGTGACCTATCAGCAGATTCGGACAAGCTTAGGCATCGGTATGAGTCAAGTGCACAAAATCCTACACGAACATTTAGCGGTCAGGAAGCTTTGCGCCCGGTGGATACCTCATAATTTGACTGAGGCTCAAAAACTCCATCGTGTGGATTGGTGCCGTAAAATGATTGAAAGATTTAACGGAGGTGACTCAAATGCTGTGTTCGACATACTAACAGGTGACGAAAGCTGGATTTACTGTTATGATCCTGAAACCAAAAGACAATCTGCTCAGTGGGTGTTTCCTTTCGAGGAGTTGCCAACTAAAGTGAAGAGAGATCGAAGTGCGGGGAAAAAAATGGTGGCCTCGTTCTTTGGAAGGATAGGTCATTTCGCAACAATTGTGTTAGAGGATCAAAAAACAGTTTCTGCAGAATGGTACACTACCAATTGTTTGCCACTTGTCTTGGAAAAAGTTCGAGAGAAACGACCTCGCAGTAGGATCCTCCTTCACCACGACAACGCCTCATCGCACACCGCCAAGCGAACGATCGACTATTTGGCGACATCAAACGTTGAATTACTGGGTCACCCGCCGTATAGCCCCGACCTCGCGCCTTGTGATTTTTATTTATTTTCAAAAATTAAAGAAAAACTTAAAGGAAAGCGGTTTATGAATGCTGAAGAAGCGGTGGCTGCGTATCGCGATGCCATTGAAGAGACCCCTAAGGACGAGTGAGCAAAGTGCTTTTCCCAGTGGTTCCATCGCATGCAGCGGTGTATTGACGTGAATGGACAATATTTTGAAAAGATATAATAAAACTAATAACTGGCTAATGTAATCAGTTTTTGATTTTCTAAGAACTTTCAGTTTGGCCCTCGTACCACCGTTACCTCGCCTTATTACTTTTCGCACCATCTAGTGAGTGAAATGTGTATTACGTTCAAGGAGTCTGTCCATGTTTTAGAAAAGCGACGATATGAAGTTAAGAACTTGTGCTAGTACAATGATGTACCCAGAGATGGCGCTTTGAACAGCTTTTCAAAAAGCTTCAGAATGTTTTACCTAGATGGCGCTTAACATAATCAGTATTTTCTTAAGACGTTGTCACGTTCAACTATCGTCAGTAAACCGACTTTACAGACAACCATTTTTTTAGACCTTTTTAAGGGGTACAATACTGCGGTATGTATGTACATTATTTTGATAAATCTCATTTAAAATGAAACCATAAAAAAATGTGCTTATTTATGACACTACATTAGAAACTTAAAAGTATCAGTGTTTCTCTACTATTTTATGCATGTAAACCTTCGTCTAAGTCTTCGTATAAGTTACGGTGGTCTAGTCGGGAGAACGGCGGCTGCCGATCCGGAGACCCCGGGTTCAAACCCCACACGCACCACTGTCTTTTCGAAGTCATGTGCGTAATGCCGCTAACTTAAAACGGTGAAGGAAAACATCGTGAGGACACCTATATGTACCTAGAATCTTTCGAAGTCATGTGTCATCCGCCAACCTGCACTGGGCCAGCGTGGTGGATTATGGCCTTAACTCTCTCCTTGCGAGAGAAGGCCCCGAGTCCCAGCAGTGGGAACGTTTAGTGGGCTGTTGATGATGAAACCTTCGTCTTGAATCACTCTCTCTATTAAAAAAACTGTATTAAAATCTGTTGGTAGTTTGAACAATCTAAGCATAGATTGACAGCGTGAAGTGATTATGTTTTATAGTATGTAGTGATATAGATGTTACATAGTTTCCCAAGCTTATAGAGTGTGATTGTATTGTCAGTGGTGACGGCGCCGGCGCCTCAGAAGCTGGACTCGAAGCCGGTGACTCTGCACGGGAAGCTTGCGGGCCGGCCGGGGTCTTCACAGACCATCGTCATCGCGGCGCACTTCGACTCCTCGGGGATTGTGCCCGTAAGTTACTATTTATTCACTTACTAGCAGTTACCCGCGACTTCGTCCGCGCGAAATAAATACTGAGGTAACTCGGGCAATAACTAATTTTACACCCAGACACATTTACTAAAACCAGCTCATAATAAAACAATTTCATCAAAATCGGTTTAGTTGTTTAGGTGTGAAAGCATAAGAGACATTCGTCCCCCATTTCAACTTCAATTTCATCCCCATACAGTTCGAAATTACAAAATTGCTAGAACAAACATTTATTGGCTTCGTTTCAAGTGCCTATATAAAGAGTTTCATAGTTTTATCTTCAACGAATGGAAGCTTCCATGTATACTTTCATCCCCCATTTCAATCCCAATTTCATCCCTATATAGTTCGAAATTACAAAATTTCTAGAAAAAATATTCGTTTGCTTTGTGTCAAGTGTCTATTATATTCAGAGTTTCATGGTTTTATCTTCAACAGTTGGGATTTTCCATGTTGACATTCATCCCTCATTTCAACCCCGATTTCACCCCCGTACAGTTCGAAATTACGAAATTGATGGAACAAACATTCGTTTGCTTCGTGTCTAGTGTCTATATACAGAGTTTCATGGTTTTATCTCCAACAGTTGGGAAATTCCATATTGACATTTATCCCTCATTTCAACCCCAATTTCACCCCCGTACAGTTCGAAATTACAAAATTGATAGAACATGCATTTAATTGCTTCGTGTCAAGTGTCTAGATACAAAATTTGATAACTTTGAAAATCACGTTTCACACAAAATTTTCATACAACCGTTCATCCCTTGTTTCATCCTCTTAGGGGTTGAATTTCGCAAAACCCCGTCTTAACGAGCGCCTACGTGCTAAAAGGGACCTCCATGCAAAATTTCAGATTCCTAGCATTTGTAGTTTCTGAGATTCCTTGATGAGTGACCTTTCGCTTTTATATATATAGATTTATTTATTTTCTATATCAATTGCAGGCATAAGCTTACAGCAAGGCCCAAATGCACATGCAGCGAACTTAACTTAAAAACCATAACAAAACACATTATAAATTTTACATCCTCAATAACAAAATATTTACGAGCACCTTAATCACTACACTACTCAAGTTACGGCTGTTCTAGTCGGGCGAACGGCGACTGCCGATCCGGAGACCCCGGGTTCAAACCCCACACGCACCATTGTCTTTTCGACGTCATGTGTGTAATGCCGCTAACTTAAAACGGGGAAGGAAAACATCGTGAGGAAACCGACATGTGCCTAGAATCTTTCGAAGTCATGTGACATCCACCAACCCGCACTGGGCTAGTGTGGTGGATTATGGCCTTGGCTCTCTCTTTGCGAGAGAGGCCCCGAGTCCCAGCGGTGGGAACATTTAGTGGGCTGTTGATAATGATGATGAAAAAGACAGATTATTTTGGTGCGACTTTCTACTTCCCGGGTAAATTAAGGTATTAATTTTGCCCCGCTACTCACCAGCCGTAGACCTGGCTCTACCTCTGTGTTGGGATAAAATAGAAGTATGTGACAACGGAGCGACGCATGAACACCACACGGAACGCATTTAATGTACATAGTCATGGAGCCGATCCATTATTTTACCAAAAAAAATGATAGCACCGGATCCGGTAAATTGGTACCGGATCCGCCGAATTACCGGATCCGTTTTTCCGGATTGCAATCCATATGGGTGATAATACCCAATCCTTTTGATTCAGGTTTTGAGTTTGATTAATATTGATTCAAGATGGCGACGTCCACAAAATGGCGGATAACATATTTTCACAACCTGTCTCGATATTGGCATCAAATGAAAGGGAACTAGTGGAATACTGTACAAATTTCAATAATCCCGAATCAGTATTTCAATTTTTTTTTTTTTTTAACTTTTATACGTTCACACTTGACCGCCATCTCGCCTGATGTTAAGCGACGATGCGGTCTACGATGGAGCGTGTTTACCTAGAAAAAAACCGATTCACTCTCGATTTGAAGACACAAAGATTCAATAAAGATGGCCGCCGCCATCCGCCTAATATTTTGTTTCACAATGGGGCGTTATCCAGATGACGATAGACTTGTCAAAGACAGTTCCCTATTTCATCATAAGTGGCGCCAATGTTTCATTTTGTTAGAGAAATTTCACAAAAACAAACAGTGGTGCCACACTTGCAAAATTTTAAACTATTTTTGACAAGTCTATCTTCATCTGGAAAACACCCCATTCCTACAGTATGGCTGTCAAAAATGAAAGGACTGGAGTAGAATATTGTACAAATTTCAAATCCAAGTTATTCGGGGGAAAATCATAATTTTAAAATGTTGTTCTCGGTTTTCTTTCAGGAGCTATCCCAAGGCGCGGATTCGAACGCATCAGGCGCGGTCGCGGTGCTAGAGCTGGCTCGCATCTTCTCTCGCCTGTACGGCGCGGGCGCGGTGCGCGGCGCCGCCTCGCTGCTCTTCGTGTTACACTCCGCCGGGCGCGCGCTCAACTACTTCGCGGCCAAGAAGTGGCTCGAGGAGCAGCTGGACGGGAGCGACTCGTCTGCTCTGCAGGTTCGTGAGCTACTATATTTAATAAATAATTAAATCTCTTATTGTATGGGAGCCCTCCCATACAATAAAAAAAAAATTGGCAGTCATAGGAACTGCCAATAGAAGTGAAAACTTATAACTCAGAATTTGATAGCTCACCATGGAAACTACACGAGTGTAACCGGAGGGCATGGCCTAGCCATCATAGCATGGCCATCTAGAAATGCACCAGCATTTCCCATTGGCTGATGCATTTCTAGATGGCCTGGCCACGCTCTTTCAGCGTTTCCTATTGGGTGACGCATTTCTAGATGACCAATGGCCATGGTCCCGAGTTTACCCGAAGATTTCTTATCATACCCGAGCGTGACGCTAGAATTCAATTCACAGCCCACAAAAAATCTGTCTAGGCGCGCCTAAAGAAGTTTTTACTTAAAAAAATCCCCATACAATAAGAGGTTTTCGTCGTTTGCGAAAAGTGTCTGTAACTTACAGGATTAGGATAGTGGTACGGAACTCTTCGTGCACGTGTCCCACTCGCACTTGGCCGGTTTTTTAGTTATTTTTTTTTGTGTGTTCAGGACGTATCGTTCGCGATGTGCCTCGACTCGCTGTCGTCGGCGCCGGGCGTCACGATGCACGTGTCGAAGCCCCCGAGGGCGGGCGGCGCGGCGCACTCGCTGCGCGCGCGGCTCGGAGCGCCCGTCGCTCACAAGAAGATCAACCTGGCGGACGAGTCGCTCGCCTGGCACCACGAACGGTTCAGCATCAGGCGGATGGCGGCTCTCACTCTCAGCTCACTACAGGTATATCTTCTATATCTCGGGATCTACTGAACCGATTTTAAAAATTCTCAATTCACCAATAGAAAGCCGCATTATTGCTGAGTGTCATAGGCTATATAAAAAACCGAAAAATAAAAAGACTTTTACGTGGTAGTCCGTTTTGCAAAGTGAATCGGAGAAAAAACGGTCGAATGAAAGCGTTTCTTACGAACGCTGCCTTAACTATGAAAGATTTATTTTTGAGTTCTAGAGAAAAGATGTGGAGCTTGAAAATGCCTACAAAAAAAGTCAACACCAGCATATGTCTAACATATATATTTAAGTTACAAAAAGTAGTTTTTTTAATATTAGTACAGATAATGTATTTATTATTATTAGATATGCCCAACGAAGTGGACATGGGTCAGCTAGTCATATATATATGCCCAATTCTACTATACATTTGTACTATAAATAATAATAAATAAATAAATATTGGTGGACAATTCACACACAACACCATCTGACCCCAAACTAAGCAAAGCTTGTATGATGGCGGCCAGATAGCTGATATAATACTTATATAGTTTTAAATACATACTTATTATACATAGAAACACCCAGACACAATGCAAACATTTGAATTCATCACACAAATATTTGCACTGGGTGGGAATCGAACCCACGACCCTTGGCTTCGTAGGCAAAGCTACAACCAACTAAGCTACGAGGCCAGCCAAATTAAATGATGATTATTAGTCATGATGTTATATCATACTAGCAGCGCGTCGCGGTTTTACCCGCATACTTCACATTCCCGTTATTTTCTTTGTATTTAATCATGCAGATCAACTGCACACTCTCCGAGCATGGGACATGACGGATGTGTCTGACTCGACACCATGGAATGACATGGTACCGACTAAAACGCCCACAGGTTTTTCCGGCATCGCTTAGAGTTAGAATCGCCGGGTCACTTCTCGTACTATCACCAACCATCCTGACCCAACCACCGCCCTCGCGAGAGGCGTCTGAATCCCCGCATTTGGCTCTAGTGACGCGCCGGAAACCAGAGGTATGTCTTCTCCTCGAGAAGGCCTGTCCCTAGACGGGGTGCCGAACGGGCCTAAACATTTGACACCCCAGGCCCTCCAGCGAATACGGGGTGAGTACCAGAGTGCCCTTCTAGGCTCGCCCGTCGTTACTACTTCTGCCTCAGCACACACGACCTCTCACTGTCGAGCATCTTGGCTAATATGGTCGGCAGCGAGAGGTCCACCCTCACGACCGCGGCTAGGGATAACCGCGGTTCCGTCTCTGTAGCCACATCGCGGCCCTTGTTTTGACTGAGCACTCTTGAGTCAGAGTTCTCGTGGAGGACCCTCATCTGAAAGATTTAGGAATTTTACTTTAAGGAGTATCAGCCGAGTAACCTTTCCAAGTCTTCCAGTCCCTCTCCCCAACTTCTACATACACTGCAGCTCAAGAGGGAGAGAAGCACGAGTATAAGGTCTCAGCCCCGGCCGGGATTCGCCATCACACAACAAGAAGATTTTAATTCTCTAGTTTTCTTTAATTATTTCCATTCCGTTACGTTTTACAAGAAACCCCCCTCTCCCCAAATTGTGTTACGTAATATTTGAACGGCTAAGCTGGTGATCGTAAGTTATTTGAATATGTTTTTAATTTAATTCTGTTTTTTATTTTCCAGTCCCACAAAGACCCGGCCAGGAGCTCCATCCTAGACGTCCCGACAGAGCAGAGCACCCAGAACCTGGTGACGAATATACAGAACATCGCGCGCGCGCTCGCTTCACACGTATACAACATCACCGGGGAAGAAAGCGAGGAAGACTCCGCGCTCTATGACGAAGCGTTGGTAAGTTTTTTGACGTGATGACGTCTTATAATTCGATGAAGCCGGCTGTACGCCCACAAAACATGACGTCATGTACCGTTACCGTCGGTCGTTACCTCGCCGCATGTTTGTTACAGTTGTATTAATTATTTCGACCAGTAGTTCAAGCGGGGATGTAGCTCAGTGGTAGAGCGTTCGCTTTGCATGTGAAATGCCCCGGGTTCGATCCCCGGCATCTAAAAGCTTTTTTGCTTTGTTTTTTGCATTGTTTTGATTGAAAATGACTAAATTCTACTGATTACTTTTTACATACTAATCTATTAAACAAATGAAATTAAAATTTTCTTTTGAAAAATGCTACTATTCCATCAGTATTTTCTTAAGACGTTGTCACATTCTATCGTCAGTAAACCGACTTTACAGACAAACATTTTTTTAGTCGAAGTTTTTTTTGTGAAAACTGCTTTTGGCGCTCCGAGGACAGATTTTTCGTGGGCTGTGAATTTAATTCTAGCCTCACGCTCGGGTATGATAAGAACTCTTCGGGTAAACTCGGGACCTTGGCCACTGGCTATCTAGAAATGCGTCAGCATTTCCCATTGGCTGACGCATTTCTAGATGGCCATGTTCTTGGCTACGCCTTCCTGTTTCACCCGCATAGTTTCCAAATCAAATTCTCAGATATACGTTTTCACTTCTATTGGCAGACCCTATGACTGCCAATTTAATTTTTTTTATATAGTAGATTTTTATAGTCGAAGTTTTTTATAGTAGAAGTTCTTTATAGTAGAAGTTCTTGTATAGTCGAAGTTTTTTTATAGTCGGAAGTTTATTTGTAGTGGTAGGACTCTTGGCAGAGTCCGCCTGGGGAAGTACCACACCTTTGCCAGTTATTCTACCGCCAAGCAGTAATGTGCAAACATTACTGTGTTTCAGTTTGTAGGACGAATGTTTCCAGATAAATTACAGGGCTTAGAGATAGGTACAGTGCTAGGCAATAATTTGGTATCTTCATGTTACAATAGCTGCGTGTCACTGTACTGTTATGTGGCAGGCATGTAGATTACCATCAGACAAATGTCTTGCTCGTCTCGTCACCCTATGTTATTTAAAACATAAATTAGTCGATAATATTTATTTATTTATTTATTGAATAATAGGCGAGCAGCATTAGCTGATATGCCTATATCTCAGTGTTGAAATAACAAATTATAGGTAATTGTCTGTTAAAATGATTTTGTCTTTAACTATCCATTTGTCCAATCTGTTCTTGAAAGAGTTTAATGACTTTGCTGAAATAACATCCTCAGGCAACCTGTTCCAGTTGTAAACCACTCTGTTGCTGAGGATGTGATGTGCAGTGTTTGTCAGTGATGGTGCGTGGGACAACTGGGACTTATGACGCCGACTGTCTCTCTTATGCTCCTTCAATCTGTACAGGTTCTTTATGTGAGGGAGGTTATAAAATCCATTCAGTATTTTAAATGTTTCGATCAAGTCTCCTCGTAACCGTCTCTCTTCCAATGTAGATATGGACTAGGCTATTCAGACTAGGTTACTATGCTTGGGGTTTATCTGAAGGATTGTATCCGCAATTAAGTAATTCGTCGGATAACTAAAGTCGCAAACATAGCTCAGCGTATCAGAAAACTGAAGTGGCAATGGGCTGGTCACATCTGTCGTAGACTTGCCGCTCTACCGCCTAGCCAGATCGCCTATGGCTTTGATATTGCTGTCTCTGTCATTTCAAGCAAAAAGAAAAGAGAGAGAAACTTCAAAGGTAAGACAGTTTCAGCTTTGTGGTAGATCCCTGGATAACCGTTAGGGAGGTTCTGGAGTAGAGGAGACCGCGAATTGGTAAACGTAGTGTAGGACTCCCTGAGACTAGACGGTGTGATAATATGAAAGACGACTGGCTGACTGGCAGGACGACGTATTTTCATTGTTTAGCTTTAGAGCCCGGTTCACTTGACCACCATCTCGCCTGATGTTAAACGACGATGCGATCTACGATTAGCGTATACGAGCGTGCTTACCTAGAAGAAACCGATTCGCGCTCGAAAGGTGCGAACAGTACTCCATACAGGAGCGAGTCTGTGGTTGGTATAACGTGAGCAACTGTTCAGAGTTGAAGTATCTTCGCACCTTCGAGAGGACACCTAGTTTTTTGGGGGCTTTGCCTTGGACTCAATGTACGTGCCAAAGTTGAGTGTCGATGTCAAAGAAACGCCCAAAAGCTCGAGATGGCCAGTAACCGGCACGGATACACCTCGAAAAGTAGGAGTCAGTTGGAATGGACTCCTTTTAGCGAAGAACAAACACGCCTGTGTCTTTCCTTCGTTAAAATTGGTTCATAGTTTGAATCAATAATTTAGCACCCTTTTTGGCTCTTACAAAAAGAATTACAATATTAATTATCATTTTAGGAGATGGCTGTTAATTAATTTCTTACTCTTTTTAACAAAATAAATATGATAACCATGACACAACTTAACAATAACGAAAACTAAGTCAAAGTTATCAAAGTACGCCCAAAAGCACGAGATGGTTTGTTTCACGTTTGTCTGTTTTGTTTCAGAGCGTGGAAGAAGACGCGGTCCGGCACTGGTTCGAATATTTGTCGGCGCAGGCGAGATCGCCGCATGTAGTCACCACCGTCGCACCTAACGCAGGTGTGTAAAATATAACTTAGTATAAGAAGAGCCCCCTTTATGACTCCATAAGAAGCCCCCATAATAAGCCCCCTTTACGACCCCATAAGACGCCCCCTTTATGACCTGATAAAAAGCCCCCTTTATGACCCCATAATAAACCCCCTTTAGAACCCAATTGCTAGTTACCGGTTATCCGGTATATATATATATTAATAAAGAGTTATCTGATCTTAGAAAACTAAAATGTAATGTGTGTAATTATTAAAAAAAAGCAATTAGGCGTTTAAGGAACGAAATTCCTCTAGGATAGCATAATTATGACAGAAAAGTGTCGAAAATTCGATCTAGCTCCCATCCTCTCAAATCGTGTTAGGCGATGGAGTACTTCGTTCACGTAGTGTATCCTACTAATATTATACATGTCAATATATGGATGTTTTAATGTTTGTTGCTCAATCACGTCGTAACTTATGAACGGATCGGCCTGAAATTTGGAACAATCTGGAAGAACATACAGGCTACTTTTTATCGCGATAAAATAAATGGAATTACTGGGGTGAAACCGCTAGTTCTCTCAAAGTTTTGTTTCTTACTGAAGTCTTCTTTTTTTTTTAACAGGAGTAACGGGAGCCCTCGAGCGAGCGTTATCTCGCTATACTGAAGTGACTGTCAGCTCACATACAGTCGACAAGCGAGAGCCCGAATATACGCTCTACTCGCCCACATCCGCGACCTTATATGTATACGGGTAAGGCTCAATTCTTTCTAGCAGGATTGATGAGCTGATAATTTGAAGGAGCCAAAACGTATGCTATCCTTGCATTTGAGACTACATTTCTACAGGTAATGTTTACTTCTTTATGGCCTACTAGAGAAAGTATCGACCAGAGCTATATGTGAATATAAAAAAAACTCACCCACATCCGCAACCCTATATGTATACAGGTAAGGTTTAATTCTTTCTGACAGGATAGAAAAACTGTTAATCAGGCGCCAAATTATACCATATCCTTGGTAACATTTGAGATCTTATATGTATACAGGTAAGGTTTACTTCTTTCTGGTATGCCAGAACATGCTAACTGAACATACGATCTACTCACCCATATTCACGACCTTATAAGTTTACAGGTAAGGCTTAGTTCTAAGCGACAGGATTAAAAAACTGAATCAGAAGGATCCAAAATATATGCTATCCACGTTTGACGACGTTTGAGACTTTATACAGTGTAAACTCTATATTACGACACTCAAGGGACTGTGCATGTTTTGACGTTATATACAGTTGTTGTTAAATGGAAAGAAGAAAAATCTGTATATCAATAATACTAAAATAACTAAACCAATCAAAACCTAGTAATTTCGACGCTTTAGGGAGTTTGTTGTGTTAAATCTAGGGATGTGACATGCAGTTTACACTGTACTTATACAGGCAAGGATTATTTGTACTCGAGGAGTCTGGACAACTTATAATTATTCATGTCTAATTTGACATATATTATGATATTTGTAGATGTCCAGAGAAATGACGGGGCTTAGAGATATAATAACTTAGATCTCTGGGTGAAGTGGGCAGTGCAGTGCTAGGTAATGATTTGGACTATTCATGTTCCAATAACTGCGTGTCACTGTGCTGTTATGTGGCAGGCATGTTGCTTACCATCAGGCACATGACCTGCTCGTCTCGTCACTCTATATTTAAAAATAAGAATAATTAAAAAAATTATAAAACCCGACTAAAAAACAACACGTAAGAAAAACACTGTTGATTGAATTAAAATGCTTGTAATTATTCCAAATGGCATTTAACCACACAACATATTTACATATTTGTAATGCTCTATAAATTCTCTGTATTTTGATACCCTACTCGATATGCTAGATAACATTTTTTTTCAACTACTCACAATTTTGCCTCAAAAATCGGCTATATTGATTTTTTTTATTTAATACCTATCTAAGGACACTTGGGTAATTGAGACAAATGTAACGATATCTGAATCGTCAAAATCCGTCCAGCCGTTTTGAAGATACGTGGGAATAAAGAAATTTACAAACATACAAGATACGCGCGAAAAATACCCTTCTTTCAGTCGGGTAAAAAAGAAGAAAAAAAAAACGATGCAACTAGATGTTTTACTAATACAGACAATCAAATTGTTCTACTATATTCTAATACATATTTTCTCCCGTTTTGCAGCGTCAAGCCGGCAGTATTCGACCTGATACTCTCGCTGGCGATAGCCGCGTATCTCGCCGTGGTCTACCTCCTCATGAGCATCTTCCCCCGGTTCTACGACGAGTACGCGAAAATCGTCACCGGGAAACCCAAAGTACAATAGATTTTAAGGGTATAATATATAGTGTATCATCATGTTCGTGTGCGACTTTTGTGCGGAATGGTAGACTGAACAAAGATTGGGATTTTTTCCCCGTTTCAAAAATATGCTACTGAAGTTTTCACTACAAAAAACGTTAAGAATACTTGTTAAGAGTTAAAGAAGTGTGACGTCATGCGTGCGTAAGTATAATAAATACCCACACAGAGACGCAAATTATTGGCGTAGCATTTCTTGGGCAAATACTTCTTAAATATTACAGAAGTGTAACTTTATTTACGGCGCAATGCTGCAGATTCTGTTTTGTAGAAGGGTTGCACACGAATTGATTGGATTGTAAGTTATTATATTGTAGAAATGGTTTCTCCATCAAATTTAAATGTACTGATATAAAGCACTAATGATAAAGTCTACTGGCATATTTACACAATCAATTTGGCAGTTTTTTTGTAACAATAACATGAATAAACTAGATCCCATACAACACTCTACAAATGCCTAGAGTATGGGGTCTAGTGCACGCTGACAAAACATTGCTCCCCCTGATCTTTGCCGTATAGGTACCTACTTAGGCAGTGTTTGGGAGCTTAGACTTGGCAATGGGTGGAACCTACCTAAGATGAGTATCTGGGAATGGCCCTTCTATCGCCGAACTCAATGAAAAAATTCGAACCGGCTATGGCTTTGTTATTGCTGTCTCTATCATTTCAAGCGAAAAGAAAAGAGAGAGCTATTTTAAAGCTAAGACAGTTTTGGTTAGGCGGTAGACTCTCCGGTTCCTACTTAGGCAGTGTTTGAGAACTGGGACTTAATAAGTGCATCTTACTCTACATCCTACGATAGTAATGTTATGTAAGTTGTCAGTCAACCTTTATGAACTCAGTATTTCTATGAATTAAACAAAACATTTTTATTTTAATAACTAAGTATATGAATAGTGAGGTTGATACATGTTCAATTAGTGTACGAGTATTTTGAAATCGAATAGACCTAGTCAATCCCATGTTATCTAAAGACTTTCTCTAGTCTGTGGTTCAGTAATTTATTTGCACGTAGATTTAAGTTTTTATAATATACCTAAAAAACTATGATAAGACGACCTCAACGAACATCGGAAATACTGGTTTGAATTAGCCGTAGATAAGGAAAAGTGGAATCTTCATTCCACTTTTCCTATAGATACGCCTTTGCCTAACATTGAGACAAACTAGGCACATTCATAATAAATAAAGGGCATTAAAAAACCTCTACCAGTACCAAGCTACCAGTGTCGAAATTATATTGTTTAGTCGGCATATCTCGGATCTTTGAAATGTTATTACTATCTCTTCTATTTCAACTCAATATGAATGAGAGAGCAATGACAAGGATAAGCTATTTCGGTTTGCTGTAGATAGATGAAACTCATTATTGCACTTAAAAAAAAAACAACTTTAAATATGGTTTCAAATGGCGATCTTTTCGCTAAAAGCGATCTCTTCCAGGCAACCGTGGGTTGGAAAAGGAGTTATACCATTGAAAGACGGTAGTAGAATGCACCTATATGATTGTTAGCTTATGTCAGTACTAACTTAGTCTGTTCATGATGTTTGAATCATTTCTACGATACAATAGGTACTTTGAAAATATTAGTTTTGTAAGTGTTGAACAATTTTCGTTTATAATTTATCTGCCTTATTCTCAGACGTACTGTAAGCTGACGCTAAATGCTCTGTCCCATTTTCGCTACGCGAAAGCGGTGTCCGAGTGAATGAGACAGAAAATGCACGCTTAAAAGACGTTTGCGATGAATATTGGAACATTCCCTGAAATAGTCTGCGCCAACACTCAAGTCATCAGAGGAATATACTGAACTATTAATTTTCAAACACAAGGTGTTTAGTATTAATCAGTCTTACGATACTAGCGTCGCGCGGTAACGGACAAGAGTGTTGGTAAAGACTCCAGTTCGAAATGCTATAGTCCGGATAATTTATGAAGTAGCATGCAGCACTCTACGACTAGGCTTGACCAGATTTTTTTTTAATTATCCGGATTATACTGTCTCCGGCTGTCTCGATGGGAATGTATTAAAAGAGGTTACCCCCATATTCATAACCTTTGCACATCTTTGCTTAAATCAACCTCCTTCGATTAATAAAGCCTACAAGCTTTTGTGAAAAAAAAAATTATACGGTTTCTTATGATGTCGCAATACGTGGTGACCAAATTGCAACTACTCTTTTGCTAATTACGGTACATGAACTGAACATACTGTTGAACCATAGAAGATTATATAAATTAACACAAAACAAGTAAGTCTCAAGATGATAGTATGATTCTGAATATGGGGATATGTCTCACACTATGTATGATATATGAAAACTAAAGTACCTACGTCAGAGTTTTTATTAAAAATAATATATATCTTTGTTAAATCAATAATTATTTATGGTGATCGAATCAAAAGACATTTCGTTTCAAAAATGAACAGCCAAATAAGCATTTCTAATAATTAATACCTATTGTTCTTTCTTATTATTTACTATTTATATGCTCTAGAATAATAAAATACCCGTTTTGAGGGCAGACGAATAGGAAATTCTTAATTAATAATTAATACTAAATTATGAGAGCAATAATAAAATCTTTTCTATATTTAGAGAATATAATATTTATTTTAACTGGTACAACTAAATTTAACTATTTCGTAAAGTATTACTCAAAGATTAGAGAAGTAGTTCGAAGTAATTTACATCGTTCATCAAAATAGTGAGAGCTTTTGTAAAAAAAAGGTTTGTTAAAAAACTACCGATAGAAGGCGCTAATTCGATTTTTAGAGACCAAAGCGCTTTAAAAAAAAAATGCAAATTGACATTGACACCATTTTTATATACGTCATCATCATCCACCATTAACTGCTGTCATTGAAGTCAAAGTCATGAAATGTAGCATTTTTGTTGGTAATTCCCGAATGTTTGTTGCTAATGAGGCGTTTTCGTTTTGATGTTTGAAAATGAGTGACAGATGGATAAAAAAATAGTCAAAGTTGATATTGAAGTATGCGAAACCAATTTATTAATAAAAACCCGATTGCAAAAATCAACAGGTAAAAAAATATACTATCTAAGGACACTTGGATGATTGAGACGAATCTAACGATACCTTGATTATCAAAATCCATCCACGTTTGGAAGATACGTGGGAATAAATAAATTTACAAACGTACAAGATACGCGCGATACATATACCCTTCTTTCAGTCGGGTAAAAATGAATCATTAGCTGCATCTGGGGCGCATCGCCGCCATCGAGTACTGTTTTAGACCAATTTTGCATTCATCTGTCTTTTCGAAAACGCCTAATTGTCTGGAAAATAAGATAAGTATAAATTTGTCTTCATAACAACTCCTCTTATGAAACTACGTTTAAAGTGCTATCCACTGCCTGATCTAGTTACCATGTCTACGTAGAAATTGAAACCACAAGATATTTGACACGATTTTGAAGAGATTTACATACTCATACACACGGTCGCGCAATAATGTGTGCATGGGAAAAAACTCACTTGGAATATTTGGTTATCTGATTTAATTTTCAACCGTATTCTACGGTTTTTTCAGAGTGCGCAAGCGTGCTAAACAGGACCTTTTAAAAACACATAATATGTGTACTGTGAGTTCAATCTACTAAATGAGTTGTAAGGTCTATTTTTTCATGTCTCCCTTAATATGAGTATGAGAGTAACGAGTTCTATTATATGTTTTGTCTCATCATTTATTTATTTTTTATTATTATTATGGGACATGATAGTAAAAAAAATACTCCACAAACCGGGTCTGTATTTTATAACATCAGTGTAATAAATAATTACAAAAAATAAGCATTATTTTACATGAAGAAAATTCCTATTTTCCTAATGTATCCTACTTGTAATTAATATTATGTAAATGCTGGGAGCAGTTTCCATGTTCCTAATAATAGAACCATGGATATTGTCTCGTTCGTATTGACTGGTTATACAAAATCATTGCGTATTGTCAAAACCCAGCTAGTGGAGTACCGTTTTTCAACTGTTTTTATATTCTATACTTTATTGGGCCGTCCTTTCTGGAGTTCCTTATTATAAATTGTGTTTGTCCATATTCTAAATTGTTTAAATTTAGAAAACTAATGAAAGTACTGAAGTCCTTGTAGAATTAGAAACATATATATACTTCAAATAGTTTTCTGATTTTAAAGTTTCAGATATATGAGGTTACAGTTGACACATAATCATTTATAATCTAATCTGTATGTATCCATTTTATTTAATACATTTTAAAACTGTTTTATTACTCTGAAATATCAGGAAGTCTAATATATTGTATTACTAACTATCATCTAGTAAAATATCGTTTGCGTGTTTTAAAAACGAAAAGCGCCATCTAGTTTAATAAAATGGATACATAACTGATCACAGAAGCTTCTATGTGATAGTTGTAGGCACTCGCTTGTTATGTTATCACCATTTCTTAGTTTAAATATCATCTTGAATGAACTGTATATAGATTAAGTTATAATATATAGGTTGAAGGTTAGAATAGGAATCAGTGCTGTGTGAACCTGCAATGAGTTGTAATAAAAATGTGCTTTTTCTATTGTTCTTCTCATTTTTTTTCTGTGAAATCTTAAAAATAAGTATTTTTGAATGTGTCTAATATAAGAAGGGTTTATTTATCTTTACCTTTGCATATTATCGGTTACGTTATAGCTGGTGATTTAAATTATAGTGTTTACTTAAGAGTGCGCCTAAAGCCAGGAAAAAATCAGATTTCACCCCCGCGCGACGCGTTTCTTAATGTGATGTACATAAAGTCGAGAATAGCATGACACAGTTTGGAGGAAAAATCAATATTTAATCAGGAGTCCATTTTTGACCAAGTTTTATTTAATTACTCAATAACTAAACATAAATTTAAAAAAGTGTTCGGTTACTTTACTAGAACGTACAAATAGGAATTTTATTACCAAAAAATAATGTGGGGTCATCGCTGATAATTTCGAGTACTCGAATTAAAACGGGGTTTTTCAGTGTCATTTTTATTTTTTTATTGTAAAAAACTCTGATCTATTTTTAAAATTCTATTCGGTTATTGTGCTTCTTCTTGATTGTACCCACACGTCAATATTTTTTTTGTCATAGTTTTTAGTTTCTTAACTTCAGTGAGCGGCGTCGAAAATGTCCTTTTTTCGTTTTCTGGCTTTAGGCGCCCCCTTAATTTCCTTTTTGGTCCCTGTATACCAAAACAGAGGAGTCAATATATTTCACCGGGCCAGTTAAAACTTGGCCATATGGGACCATACCAATTAAGATGTGTTATTAAAATAATTACTTGTAAGTGCTAGTAATACTTCTGTTAGTTAATCCGCCTTCTTATCTTAGATACATTGTAAATCGGGTTTCACTTCATTAGAACAAAATAGTATCGAAATAATTTTCTTTTTGGTGTAAGTAAAAGTGGTGGTCGTATGGAATTGATCAATAAATTTGTTTTTAAAAATAGTTTTTGTTTATTTTTATGTTACCATTTTAAACCTCCAGCCTCAATTGATTTTTTGGACGAATCTATAGTACTCAATCTCAGATATCAGCGATTAGGCATACCTACGATTCACAACTTAAATATAAAATAAAAATTCAGGTTTGATTGACACATGTTGTATGAAAAATAAATTTAATTTAGAATAAATCTTAAAAATATAAATATACTTTGACATCTTAATAACTAATTATACGAGTACATTGCAAATAAAGCCTATCCTGAAGACATTCTAAAATTGAATGATTTTGCTGAGATTGCCGTCTCTTTTCATTGCAGCCACTATGGCAAAGACGGCGATATCTGCATTTAAATTTAGAAATGCCTTCAGTATAGTCTCTTAAATCCTCTCAAGTCATCGTTGTAGCTACCTTTCTCACAACTAAACCACTATAATTATAACAATACAATACTAAATTTGCATGAACAATTTACCAAAAAATAGTTAGGTACCTACATTTTCGAAACGCTCCTACGAGGTTTTTGTATTGAGGCTTTATCAGAAGAAGAAAAAAAAAACAGTCTCAAACTACGTACTAGATGACGGTAGTGGATTTTAGAACTTGTCAATGAACGCCTCATTGATGTGAAACAATTTTATTTGTGATCCGAACGTATTTTGCGCCATATTACCTAAAGTTCAGATCTGTATGATAAATATTTAAAATAAAATAATTCTGAAATATCTCTTCTGTAAAATTTCATAAATGTCGTTAACAACATTCTTTCACAACAGGCTCGATATACAAACATATATCTATACCACTGGACTGGATCAATGCAACGGTAAATTAAAACAGATTATTATCCTTATTTGATTAATATTTATTTACCAGACACAGATTGCGATTGAGTCCTGTATGTACCATTTTTTTTCAATAGGTACATAGGTACTTTCAGATAAAGCTCATAATTTTCGCGATTACTAATTAAAGTATTGACAGAAATACATTATTGTAATGGTTATTATTCGACATGAAATACTCTTAAAAAATTTCACGTTTTTGGAGTTCAGTAAAGAGTCATTTTAGAGATGGGACAATTCAGTTAATCCAGTATGTTTCCAAATTAGTATGTTTCAAATCCAGGTGGTTTGTTGTAGTAATTTATCCTTCGAAAACTTCAACGCTGGCTGAGCCGTTGATATCCTTAAGTTCAGTCGATTTGAAGGTCGTCACGAAGGTAATCTTGCCAATTTTCTGTAAAAACCAATAGTCTTTCAATGTTTTGTCAACAATTTCAGCCTAAAAGGCAGACCAAATTTACATTATTACACAATTTAAACAATTTATTAAAAAACATTATATTAGCTAGACAAGGCTCAAATTTGTAATGGTAGGACTCTTAGCAGAGTCCGCCTGGGGAAGTACCACACCTTTGTCAATTATTCTACCGCCAAGCAGTAATGGGCAAACATTACTGTGTTCCGGTTTGAAGGGCAATGTTTCCAGAGAAATTACAGGGCTTAGAGATATAACAACTTAGATCTCTGGGTGACGAGCGCAGTGCGGTGCTAGGTAATGATTTTGGCTCTTCATGTTCCAATAGCTGCGTGTCACTGTGCTGTTATGTGGCAGGCATGTTGCTCATTATCAGGCACATGTCCTGATAGTCTCGTCACTCTTTATTTAAAAAAAAAAAAAGTACGTAGGTAGCTGTTTCTTAGAAAATCAGAATTTCACTTATAAACTTGTAGAGTTCGCCTGGGAAAATACCCCACATTTGCCAGTTATTCTACCACCAAGAAATTATGTGCCAACATCACAGTGTTCCGGTTTACAGGTAAATGTTTCCAGAGAAATCCTACTAATATTATAAATGTGAATGTATGGATCTTTGTTGCTCAATCACGTCCTAACGTATGAACGGATCGGGCTGAAATTTGGAACACAGATAGATTATAGTCTGGAAGAACACATAGGCTACTTTTTATCCCGAAAAAACAACGGGAACGGGAACTTCGCGGGTAACACCGCGAGGCGCTGCTAGTTAAATATATTTCTTTATTTGCGAAAATGGGTAATTACAATAAGATCTTAAATGTTTCCATTGATAACTCCATGAGCAACCTTATGGCATGCAAATATTGAGTTGTCTGTGACAATGTTATAATGATACATCATTCGGCTTAAACTTCGCATCTTATTTTGTGGATGGTAAAGCTCACTTTGGCTTGAAGCATACTTCTAGTACCCAAATACTCGTAAATGAATGACTGAAAGGTAAGGCTGGTATGCAACATTGCACCTTATTCTTAAGTTACAAGACTCACATTAGGTTGAACGGGTAGTTCAGCAGTCAACATTTCACCGGCTGGAGTGTCATTGCAGTTGAACCGCAGAGTTCTGCCGGCGATGCCCGATGACGTCACTCTGAACTCGCAGTTGGTCAATGGCACATCGAGAGGGTTCACGAAAGAGAGCGTAGCAGTGACTGGTTGGCCGATTACCAGGTCTTCGTTGAACTGAAGAATTAAAATTAAAAATTAGCAATTATTACATAGAAGTATTTCATTATTAATTAGGTAAAATTGAGTTGACACGAAATTTTTTTTTTTGTGAAACCAACGAAACGCAGTGTTCTCATGAGACAGAGAGGTTATACGAATACATCATCGAGGTAAGAACATTTTAGATTTTTGATAATATTTAAAAACTCACAAAATTTGGAGATGGTCCTATATAAAAAATTATAGGGAACCACCTCTGAATGATCTACTAAATAATAAAAAAACAATTATCAAAAGTCGGTTAAAAATACGTACGATTGGCGGAGCTATCGCGCAACATACAAAGCATACCTACATGCAACCGAATTGAGAACTGCCCTTTTTTGAAGTCAGTTAAAAATCAAAGCTATCGCTAATAAAGACTCGCCCATGAAGGGTTCCGTTGCAGCAAGTAACATAATATACATAGTACACATAGTTCTTGTAGTTCGTTGTAACTTTGATCGAAGTTTCAATAATAGTGTATTTATGACGTACTAAAAAAAACTACTCATCAGATCGAGTTCAAACCAATTTTCGTTGGTAGTTTACATGGTAATGTACATCATATATTTTTTTAGATTTCTCATTCTCTTACTTTAGAAGTTAGAGGGGGGGGGGGGACACACATTTTACCACTTTGGAAGTGTCTCTCGCGCAAATTATTCAGTGTAGACGAAAATGATAATAGAAACCTCAACATCATTTTTGAAGACCTATCGATAGGCACCCCACACGTGTAGGTTTGATAAAAAAATATTTTTGAGTTTCAGTTCTCAGTATGGGGGCAACCCTAATTTTTCTTTTTTTTTAATTTTTATGTTCAAATCTTAATGCGGTTCACAGAATATATCTACTTACCAAGTTTCAACAGTGTAGTTCTCATAGTTTCGGCAAAAAGTGGCTGTGACATACGAAAGGACAGACAGACAGACACGACGATTCTATAAGGGTTCCGTTTTTACGTTTTACGGAACCCTAAAAATGAATTAGGTATACCTTGATGTTGATGTTTGGCTTCAAGATCTGGAAGTCGTCATCATCCGCCCAGGACTGCTTGGTTTCCTCGACGATGGCCATCGCTGATATCTTCATGTTGCAGTATTCTACCAACTTGGGGATGTAGTCGCTTGATGCCACTTGGATGCTAATTCTTTCCACTGTAGAGAAACAATCAAGAAATTGAGAAAACAGTTTTCAGACCCAAATGGAATGTCGCTTTAAGGGTTTGAAATAGGTTTAACTTTACACCTACTGTGACGAAAATGGAATACCATTATTTATACACCTTTTTTCCAAGTAACTACCGATATCATCATGACCCAAACTTTATATTCTGGGATCATAATTAAGCTTCTATAGCATCAGCAAAAATGGAGGTCGAGCAGTCGTGAGTTCTTGCTCTGAAAAGTAGTTAACAAACTTACAACGCTTATGGTGTTGCATGCTTGCAAGGGCAAATAGGCAGCAGTGACCACTTACAATCAATTGGCCTATCGCTTTTTTGTAAAAGTGAAATCTTTATTGAAGTCATCTTTCTATAATATACCAAGAAATGTCTGAAACAAGTACCTACGATATTTATTTATGAAAATGTGAAATCATATTTACTCTTTTTAGGTCCCACGTAGAGTTTTCCTTCAATCTTCTTCACGGGTTCCGCTTTGACTCCATTGTAGAATACGCTAGTGGCAGACAGTGATGCTTTGATGTTTCGGCCCTGTACACAGATACATGAATGATCTTACACTATTATGAGAGACTATACATGCAGAATCTGGATCATTAGATTCCACTGACCAAATCAAACAAAACAGGTTTAGTTATTCATAAACAGACCACTTTATGGTCACACTGCTGAGACTCAGAACTTTCTCTACAAGTAGGTAGAGACAGAAAGCCTCCATCACACTGACCAAGTACGGAATGGATAACACGTGTCCTTGAAATATATCTTTCTTGGGACACACCGGTTTTCTCACGACATTTTCTTTCGTCGTTAAAGCAAGTGACGATGACAAACATGTACATATGAACTGCAGGCGGAATTCGAATCTACGACCAGACGGTTGAGAAATAGGATGTTTTGGCATCTAGGAATCAACATTGTGTTTCTGTATTTGCAAATAGGTGTTCCAGTAATCTATTCTAGCATTTGCTAGTTTCGCGTGGCCAAGTGGGACGCCTGCCAAACAGCTTATGTTGTCAATGAAAACAATACAATTACAAAGTATTTTATGACAAACCTTGGTATTTGAGTTTCTTGGTATATTGTACGGAATAAGAGACATTTTATCGGTACCAACCACAATGTGAATACATGGTTGCCCAATTGTTAGAACATGCTATTTACGATCGTGAGGTCATGGGTTCGAATCCCGTTTGAACTTGGAACAGCCTGTTGGATTATGGTCTCGAATCCCTCCTTGCGAAAGATGGCCCCGAGCCTCAGCAATTGAACATCTATCATCCATCTATGATATGACAAATGAACATAATATGATTACCATTTGACAAAAAAGTCGTATACATCATAAAATTATCATTAATAAGATTCTTTGGAATAAGCCTCCAAAAATAAAAGCTTTGAAGCTTTTTAGCTTTTAAATCACGATAATCTTACGCTTCTAAACCTTTTTTGTTTCATACATAGATGAAGAATTTTTTTGCTACGCAAAAAGATCAACAAAGCGAGTGAGCGAGAAATCATTTTCAAGTGGAAATCGCTCGAGAGAAGAAGAGAAAGTGATTGAAGTAACGTCATTACAATATTTTAGTATACCCGAACGTATCAGTCTGATTTCGTCGCGGTGAAAATCGTGTATTTTTTAATTAATCCTTGGATTGCAGACGATTTTATTAAATTATTTATATTTTGGCACGTTCTGTGCGTGAATGTGATACAAGACGATATTATAATCCGAATCATTACACTAGTCACCAACACATGTAAATAATTATGATTTTTTATCAGGTCTCCGAGCAGCCTTTGTGTGTCTTTTACATTTGACGTCTTTGGTTTCATACCTCCCATAACATTTTAATTTTTAATCTTATATACTCGCGTCCATTCCTGTTGCTTGCTCGATTGCTGGAAGTTGCTTACTCAGCCCATGACAATAGTCATGACCGGACCAAAAACTTTTACTTCTACTGACTGAAGTAAGTACCTATACCAATGTAGGTGCCTACCTTATCTGATGTGTTCTCAATGTCAACAGTGACTCGGAAGTCCTTGCCGATCTGAACAGTATCAATATCACGTAGTTTGAATGTGATGTCGTTTTGGACGCTGGACGCTACAGAGTAGTATCTGAAACAGAATTAACTATTAATCGAAATAATGCCTTGGATCGGGAATGAGTGGTTTGAAGGGCAATGTTTTCAGTGAAGAGATGTTGCAGGGCATAGAAATAAAACCTCTTATTAAAAGTCTGGGTGAAGACTGCAGTGCAGTACTCGATTGATTTGAAAGTTTTATGTTCCTCTAGCTGCGTGTCTCTGTGCTTATGGGCAGTCTTGTTGCTTACCAATAGGCACATGGCCTGTTCGTCTTGTCATCAGTTATATATAAGTACTAGCTGGACCCTGCACGCGTTGCTACCCCGCCTATTGAAAATTGGTCGTATCAACTCGGATGTGGGACAAATTTGAATACCTAGCATAATAAAGGCATACAATGACACAACCTTAAAAGATAGACACATGCTGTCACGGACATCGACGCACGCAACGAAATCTCTCAAAAATAAACATTTTTCCCGTTTTTGTTACATTCTCCATTCATGCTCCGCTCCTGTTGATAGTACCTAGCATGATGCCTATGCCTTATAGCCTTCTTCGATAAATAGACTATCCAACAGAAAAAGGATCTTTCAACTCGGACCAGTTGTAGTTCCCTAGATCCTAGGGTTCAAGCAAACAAACAAACTCTCGCTTTAAAATATTACTAGCGCTCCACTGGCTTGGCCCGTGGTACACGATAAATAACATTCAGAAATCACGTACTTATCCAACGGCGAAATAAATTATGATTCGGTCCAGTAGTTCTTGAGATTAGCGCGTTCAAACAAAAAACCTCTTCAGTTTTTTGATATTAGAATCGATTAAATATAGATTAGTATATCATACTATAAATAAACTGTTTATCTTAATAATCGTACCTCTTAGCCCTCTCGGAGTATCGGACCCCGTTCATGAGGGCCAGTCTCTCGGACGCGGTTCCCTCACGGAACTTGTACTGAGCTGTGATGTCCTCGCGATCCTCGTCTCCGATCGGGTCGAATACGTACGGCTTCTTCGTCAGGATCATACGCCCGATACTGTGGAATTATACGTTTTATTAACTAGATGCTCACCCGCGTTTTAATGGTTTTCTTTTATTTTTTCACGGAACCCTAATTATTTTCCTCAAGTAAGGATGGCCTATATTTAGCCTAAAACTTTGAATTTTACCTATCTGGCAGTGAAAGTCCCGCAATTTTGGAGATTAGCCGGAACAAAAAGAAAGACAAACAATTGTTTTTTAGGTATGGGCACCACACATATACTTTGTACTTTCATTTGAAGTTAGTGAAAAGCTGTTAATTTTATATTACATACAGACACTCCAATTTTAATTATACCTATGTATGGGTAAAAACTAAATTATGCTTAGAAATCGTTGTATTTTGCAAACGACTGGATCAAAAATATGGTTTAGGCGCATTAGGGCTAATTCTCATAATGGCAACCGACTCGCTAAAGGACTCTCATTCAAATTAGTTCTTCAGCTTAAATATACAAAAATATGAGATACCTATACGTTGGTATTTATTGTTAGATAATATCAAATTATTAAAAATTTACAAATATCATCAAACTTCCTCAGAGGGTATTGCTACGTCACTTTACCGTTTAGACCGTACCATAAAGTGTCGTCACTCGGAACTTCGCTCTGTATTTTTGTAATTTTTTAATGATAATTAATAAGACTAACAAACACGTTCCCCTCGCGAGGTATGAGCCCACCGGTGGGCTCGTCTCTTCCTTTTGATTTAAATCTAAATTCTAATGACATTGAGTCTATATTAGTCTAACTGATTTTTCTTACTATTTGGTTGAGAAGTACTTACTGGTAATTGTTAGTATCCACCATCGAGAAGCCGGTTTCAGCGTCAGCGTCTTTCCTCCACCTCATCAGGTCAGCGTTGACGGACGCTAGCATGAACTCAACATCGAAGTTGAGGCCGATAACTCCTTGTTTGATGGCTTCTAGGGGAGCTGGGCCGCACTGGTATTTGTCTGAGGACTTCTCTTGGGGAGTCGCGTCTATGGCTTGCCAGCCTCCGTAACCTGGGGAGAAACAATTGTTTCTCAATTCGTTGAAATATTTCAGGATAAAGGTAAAGATACATTTATTCAGTTCACAAGTTCACATTTTAACAATAGGATGATTTAGAACACCTCCATTTAAGGCGTCAAAACAAATAGTATCTAGGTTAGTGTACCTATGTGCTAGTATTGGTATACACCGAACTCTATTTCAATGTAGATAATGTCCAGTCCAGTATCTTAATGGGTTAGACTGTTAGAACGCCGTTGCTATTATATGAATAAAGTAGCAGAACTTATAAGATTACTACCAGGGCGCCGTAGTTTTACTTTCATTCTTGTTATTACTTTGGTTCAAGTACCTACGATATATCAAATGAAATCTGACTTAGTTTTCATCGATTAGGTAAGTAAATCAGATAAAAGACAGAGGCAAGTCGATGATATCAATAAAATATGTGTCATCATGTTATTCTCCAATGGTCATTATATATGACCAAAAAAAAGAGTTTAGTGCAGCTGCGCTTTTGGGTGGCTAAAATTTAATACATTGGCTACATAACTAAATTTTACGATGAAGAGATTGACAATTCTTGTGTATTGTAGACATAGTTTAATTGGCTACATCAAACTTAGTTTCACAAACTATTATACCAAACTACAACGTAATTACAACTTTACAATATTTACCTGAGGGCAAATCGGGCCTCGCCATCCAGGCATCGTTCCACACATGGTAGTTCCAAATAGAGTCCATCCCCTCAGGGTTGGTGGGGTCCGAGTCCATCTCCTCCATGTTTTCCGTGTAAAACTTGTCTATGGTCAGGGAGCTGTTGGCGTCGTGAGCTGACACCAAGTTGGATACTACCCTGGAGGGAATACCAAGGGCACGGCATACTGAAAGAAATATTACTCATAAATTACGATTACATTGGAAGATTGGAACAGCATCTACATATATCAAGGTAAAATTTCGTTGTGATCTTACTGGTCCAACTTATTGCAAAAATCGGTCAAGTGCGAGTCAGACTCGCGCACGAAGGGTTCCGTACCACTTTTTTTTATAGTGACGAGACGAGCAGGACATTTGCCTGATGGTAAGCAACATGCCTGCTCATAACGCCCATAACAGCACAGTGACACCCAAATCATTACTTAGTACTGCAATACGTATAAACTGCAATAGTGGTGACGAACCACTTATAAAAGCTGAGTGACGTGATGATTATAGTTGCGAGGATTATGTGGACTTGGGCAAGACAAATTGGGTGATGACGGGTGGTGATGAGGAAGAAGCCAGCCACCGACCGGGATATCGATGGGTGTACGACATCAGAAGACAGGCAGGGAAGACAGGCCAAGACTGGACGAATACGGCAGAAGCCCTTCAGAAGTTTTAGTGGACAGAGAGAGAAGAGATTAGCGTCCAAAGACGGACTACCAAAAGTATCTATATCTATACTAATATTATAAAGCTGAAGAGTTTGTTTGTTTGTTTGAACGCTAGGATCTCGGAAACTACTGGACCGATAGGAAAGATTCTTTTTTTGTTGGATACTCCATTTATCGAGGAAGGCTATATATAGGGTATATAACATTACGCTACTATCAAGAGGTACGGAGTATGAGTGAAGAATGTAAAGAAAACGGGGAAAAATATTTCTCTTCGAGAGCTTTAGTTCCGTGAATTTAAATTCTCTTTGGTCGTTGAAGTCTGTGACGGCGCGTGTCTACATTTGAAGTTTGTGTCATTTGAAGTAATCAAATTTGTTCTACAACAATGCATTGTTGCTTATTTAAGTATTTTTAGGGTTCCGTAAAACGTAATAAAGTGGCCAGCAATGGATATTTTAGTATGGATTTTCCTCAAATAGACGCGGGTGAAACCGTGGGGCACAGCTAGTATATAAATATACTTATAAGTATAAGATAGAATGATGATAGTGTTAAAACATTAGAAGTCTTATCCCGTCTGGCTGCTAATGAACGCGTTTATCAAATCTCTCGCACGTGCTTGAACTTTGTTGCTAAACGATTTTGTGGAACGTGACTCGAGGTTTGACCTTAACGATTCGAAGAGACCTGATTGTAAAAATTATCTTAATGGATTTTTAAACAAACAGTTGCGCTGTGAATTTATTCAATATTTTTGTTCTCTCTTTATGCTGCCACTGCTGGATAGGGGCCTTCTTTCACAAGGAGAGACGAGTCACAATCCCACAGAAATCTAAATAATAAGGTAATAGAAATGGCATAATGGCATACTATTCCAATACAAATTCACTCACACACGAACAGCTGCACATTAACAAACTAGGTCTGTGATTGCACCACACACATCCATAAACGCTTATCAGTGAACCTACTAATACATTGAAAAATAAACAATTTTTCACATTTACGCTAGTGCTTGACAAAAATTAAAACATATCGATATTTCAAAGTACGGTCCAATTTTAACATTCGATAAAGGTTATTATTGATTTCATTAATTAGGTGTATTACACTACAACAAAGTCAATATGCTTATAAAATAAGTGAGTCACACGGGGTATACTATTGTTTCGAAAACTGAACTATGTAATTCTGACACCATATGGGCTTAGTTATAGTTGAAGAACAAAGGTTGTTGTATATTTTGTACATCGAGCAACTCGATCTTCCGCGCAAGCACGGAAGGGAAGTAGCCTTAGCTAAAAAATATTGTGCAAATCTTTGTCATTTCTTGCGGGAGGGGAAAGTTGCACACTAGCGCAAAGGCGCAATATTACATACAAAACATACCTGTACCGATCCATTGCCGACCATACTCACGCAGCCAAACTACTAACACATAAAAAATAAAGCACCATTCACAAATCTAGCCCCGCCCTCAGTGTATTCCACGCCACGGTATATTATCAAACTCCGCGGACTTGCACTTTGACAGAGGTTGACGCTGTGTATGCCTACTCCCTTCCGTGTTGTTCGCTGATTTTGTATGAAAACTAATAAAGTCTTAAAAATAAATGCTTACAATAGCTAAATACTGCCTCTGTTACCTTAATATTTATTTTGCACGGATGAACAATCGCGCGTTATAGCTAGTATGTATATACTTTTGTAAATAATTTATGAATTATGAAGTAATGTTTACCGCGAATTAAAAGATTTTACGTATGGGTGTTAACTGTGTACAATTTTTTATCTATATTTTTTGTTAATTTATCGATAAAAAAGGTAAAATTTAAAATACAATTTTCATCGTTTATTTTTGGCCAAGTAAAATTGAGCCGTCACAGCACTAGCTCACGATCGCTACCTGCGGTTGTACCATGGAAGATCAGAGGTTATGACGATTTCTTTAATTTTACATTACATTGCTGTTTATGTTTGTACCACTCTAGATGTTAATTAATGTACGCAGCAATGGTATGCAAAACGACGATAACACCAAAAATGAATAACTATCATAGTGAATCATTGGGCTCCGTTTATTTTAGTAAAAAATACAATTAAAATAAAATAAAATTATTTTATTAAATATATATTATTTAGATTTCTGTGCACAATCCACTTATTTACAGTGGATGATATTTGAAGATATTATATAACTTGGAACGGTTTTGGTATCCTCATTTTTCTTCACCTTAACGGTGCCAGCCGCGTTGCCCAGTCTATGTCTTGTTGTAGTTAAGGAATAATGGAGTGCAGGCGAAATTTGAACCTATGATCTCTAGCTTGTGAACCTCTTGTCAGATCAGACGGTCTCATCACTACGCCAACAATGGACTTTGGTTTTTGATGTTGAAATAAATTCAAATCATTAATATAATAATATTATTATATTATGTATAGTATATTATGTATATTATGTATAGTATATATAGTAATAAATTGTATATACTAATATACAATTTATTACTATTGCATTGTTCGTCTTCCCATTCATTAATCCTTGTCATTTATCCTTATTAGTTCAATGTTACGGGATGTTTTTATGAATAATTTTTCGAAAAATCGAATATACATAAATTGATTTGCCTTTAATTAATGATCTCGTAAGTCTTAAGTGAAATAATGTTTCGAAATAAAACAGTATCTCTTAGACAAGAACAAGAAACAAAATTTCATAAAAATTAAAGGAATCTGGCAAGGGGCAATAGTGACAACTATTTTAAGTGTTTGGCAATGAACGACGGGATTTTTAATAATATTCTGAACGTTATAACACCTAATCACATTTTATAGTTGGATGAATTTCGACCAGTATTTAACACAGCTCTGCTTAAGCCACGGTAACCCAAACTTCAATTATGAATTATCAGCGCATGCTCCCAAATAGACCATTATGTGTCGCTGACAAACTTTCCGCTTTTGTAAAATAACGAAGGTCTAGGGTTCACAGGCTCTTAGACCATTGCTTGGGAAGCTATAAGAACTTTAGAACCAATATATTGATTGGATCATCTGTCTATTAGATTTAGGCCTCGTGGTACAAACAGTCGGTAGTAAATCTGCAGAATCTGTTCACGAAGTTGTAGGTCGTGGTTTCGGTACTCATTTACGGCAAATATTTGTGTGACTAATATTTGATATTTTTGTTCTGGCTTTCATGTTTCTTATGTATGTATTTAATGAATTAAGGTTGCGGTTGCATGAAGGAAAGTCTACCAAAATTTCTTAGATTATTTTGGTAATTCAAGTCTTATAATACCAACAACTTTTTTGTAATTATGCTGTATGGTTAGTGATGAAGTTAAATTACGGGATTAGTTTGGCAAGATTAGCTCTCTTCGTGATATAAACTGTCACCGTTGTTTGGAGTCAAATTACTACCTTAAATGATATAGACAACATACCTGTAGTGACAACACCAGCAAACACCCAGCACTGTCCGTATGGCACCTCCTGCGTTGTTTCCAAGAACTGTGCCAAGATATCGACAGAGCCCGTCCACTCTGACGGCGCAGTCCCGTCTTCGTACTGTCCATCCCAACGGCCGACCAACACTCCTCCGTCGTCGATGGAGTTGACAGCCGCTGAGATGGTACGGACCATCTTCACTGCGTCACCACGACTGCAGACAGAAATAAAAATAATTGCATGAGTAACTTTTTTTTTTGATTAACTATATTTTCTTTATAAGTATATTATGAATTAAACATAAAATAAAAAAATAACCAATCTGACATATTAGGTAACTCAAGCCCCATTAATTTCAATGTTAGGTTTACAGGATTGAAAATCATACCTTTGGGTTGGATAAAGTTTACAAACATTTCGTCATGATCTTGTAACAGGGGCAGACATATTTATACTAACAAGATTTGCTTAGTTCAGGTTAAAAACTCAGTTTACCTTTGATTCAACGAGTAACTACTTAGTTCCAAGTATCAGTTCAATAGGCAATGTGACCTAACATACACCAAGAGGAACATTTAAAAAACCACATCATGCCTTATTTGATGACTGTATATTCAAAGCCAGTACCTAAAGCAGATATCTATGCTAATTTACTGGTTAGCCGCAACATTAAATAAGATACGTACCTAGACATCTGAACTTAAACTAGAATTACTGTGGCTAAATCAGATGCTAGACATTCTAATTTATCTCCTTAACAATTTGTATAAAAAAAAACTAACTCGGAAACCAACTCCACATTACATCTTATAAAATGGAAGGTTGATTCGTGATGACCATAATACGATCGAATAACGCCAGTATAACTTGACCCTTGATTACGGAGCATTGTGGCGAAACTTGAGACCAAATTTAGGTGCTAAAGGGCTGCCAGAGAAATTATGATCGTAAGGGCAGACGAGTTATTGAGTGGAGATGGGTTAGAGGGTAGGCATGCGTAGTGTGGGATACCCTGAGGTCAGGTGAAGGCGACAATCTGCGTAGAATTGCGGGGAAAGAGTGAATGACTGGAACTACAGATCGAGTTCAGTGGCGGAAATTTAGGGTTGGCAGTGGACGATGAAGACTAGATGAAAAGGTCATGTTATACTGGAAAACATGCACGTTCTGTTTATTTTCGTCATTGGGAATACAAGCCTAGACAGATTTATTGCACGTAAATAAATTTGTGTATGCAACCATTGTCTTCCATTAGCTAGGCGTTGCACGTAGCATGATGCTGATCCACATCGGTAGGTCAGATCTGTAATTTCGGATTTCCCAGATGTATGCTGAGTTTATTTAAGTAACAACACAAAACGAGTACCTACCTAGGTACATTATAATTATTTTTTGGGGGCGACTTGAAAAATGCAGAAGGTTCTCAATTCAGTAGTAAGTTTTTTTGTATGTCTGTATGCAATAACTCCAGTAATTGTGAATAGATTTTGATGATTAATGTTTTAATCAGAGATGACAAATTCATCTGATTCTACACCAGAAATTCAGTTAGATATGTACCATATATTTTTGTCCAAATCGGTGTATCAGTTTTTGAAACATCGAGTAAAAATACAAAATTTGCATTTGTATTGATGTGGCTTCCGAACCGATTGATTGATTCCGATGTGATTGTAGGATCCGTTAACCTAAGCGAAGTATATCTGGACTCTATAATGTTTAGAATATTGTTTAAAAAGAGTCCTAATCAAAGAAAGGGAATATTTTCATTGTTATTTTCTTTATTTATTTGTGTTCAATAGTGTAATCCTGTTTTATTATAGGGATACCTACTGAGTGACAAGACGAGCAGGACATATGCCTGACTCCACCATATTTTCCTTATCTTCTCCCAATTCAAGATAAATGAGAAAAAAAGAACCCAAATGACAAAGGTCACGGACCCCGGAGTTGCTAAATTTACTAAAAAAAAACAAGTCTTTTTGTGCTTAAACTTTTTTCTTTAGGTTCCTATAGTATAATATTTATTATCTGACCATTTTATAGTCATGTGAATGTTGTAAACACCTGTTTATGGTATATTTATGTACAGCATATCAATCATATCATATTAATTGAATTAATTAACATTCCCCACTGATTGAAGAAACATGTATACCTATACCTACTGTAGCTGTTTCATTAAATCATCCTATTAAATTTATAATTGCGAAAGCTTGTATGCTTATATGGATGTATCACTTTCAAGGAAAACAACTGAAGTAGATGAAATTGTATACATAAATATCTAACAGTCTGAAATAATAAGAAGGCTACATTTTGTCCCGGGATAATTATGGAATCGGAAATTATGCAGGTGAAATATATACCTAATCTTCTTATATATAAAATTCTCGTGTCACAGTGTTTGTTTCCTTACTCCTCCGAAACGGCTTTACTGATTTTAACCAAATTTTATATGCATATTCTGTAGGTATGAGAATCGGCTACTAGCTATTTTTCATACCCTTAAGTGACAAGGGTTGTTCACTAAGGCAAAACAACGTTTGCGGGGTCAGCTAGTATAATATAGATGACCTTGTTAAAGATAGTAACGTATGGAAGAGAAATGTGTCGAAACTAGAATCTTGTAATAAGGTAAAATACAAGGCTTAGAGACATAATATCTTAGATCTCTGGGTGACAAGCGCAGTGCAGTGCTAGGTAATGATTTGGACTATCATGTTCCAATAGCTGCGTGTTACTGTGCTGTTATGTGGCAGGCATGTTGCTTACCATCAGGCACATGACCTGCTCGTCTCATCACTCTATGCTATAAAAAAAAAAAAAAAAATAGATTTATAAAACTTTTGAACAATGTTTGAACTCATGTAGTATCTTTATACTGTATGTATTAATTATTTGTTATTTTGTCGTTGACAAAGCCTTTTTACAGCTGCATTTGTTGACGAGGCTCTTTTACAGCCGCTTTATTCATTTTGGCATTGTTACTTTATCTTATTATGTACACAGATTCTTTGCCTTTTTGTTAATGAAGTTACCAAGTGTTCTTATGAATTTATGGTTCGAATAAATGAATTGAATTGAAAAAAATCACGGGATGCGTCCAGTGTAAAATACTCATAAGAACTTTCCAGCGAATAAAGTAGTGGATTGAGGGTTTACTCTACTTTTGTGATAAGAACGTCTAGGCCGTGGAATGCGTTGCCTGAGCGGGTTTCTTTACGATGGTTACAGTCTTCGTTTCAATTCGAGAGTTAATCGATTGTTTCTAAATAAGCACGTTCCATTCGTCGCTTAATACCTACCTGACAAGATGGCGATAAAGCGTAAACCTACAATAGTTAAAAAAGAATAATGATCTTATAACTAAAAAGATACAAGAAAGTATCTGTCTAATCCAACTAAAATAACTAACCACTACTAAACTTGAAGACTAAACTACTAAGCTCGGTAGTGGTAGGACTCATGGTAGAGTCCGCCTGAGGAAGTACCACACCTTTGCAAGCTTTTCTACCGCCAAGCAGCAATGTGCGTACATTACTAAAGTGTTCCGGTTTGAAGGGCAATGTTTCCAGAGAAATTACAGGGCTTAGAGATATAACAACTTAGATCTCTGGGTGACGAGCGCAGTGCAGTGCTAGGTAATGATTTGGATTCTTCATGTTCCAATAGCTGCATGTTACTGTGCTGTTATGTGGCAGGCATGTTGCTTACCATCAGGCACAAACATGTCCTGCTCGTCTCGTCACTCCATACTATAAAAAATAAGAAATAAACGAAACTAGGAAATCAAAAGAAACTGATGATCATGGTAAGGTTGATTTACTTACGTATGGTAAGGCATCTCGACTTTGTCCAACATGAACATGACAGACGGCAGCACAACGGCGTCAAACTGGCCGAAAGCCCACGGTTTCCCACGCGTGGTCTTGATAGGTCCCACCCAGACCTTGCCTACATCGTTCAAGACGTATTCTTGGAGAAGCATGGTATCTTCCATGAAAGTTTGGTCATCTGTGAAATTAAAACGTAATCAGTACAGTCAGTTCGCTAAGTCAGTTTTCGTTCCTTGTACAAATGAATGGGCAAGATATAATATATGTCGAATGTCGGATAAAAGTAATTACAAATCAGGGTCCAAATTACATAAAAAGATCAGCCTAGAACATTTGCTAATTTAATGGTTTTTATTGAATACATTTCAGAGAGTGTGCAGCTGATCTCGACCCGATGCCTACTGGCTCTTTTTCTATCGGATTGCTGGTAGATCGAAAAAGCGATATTATTTCATGGTTGACGTTCCAAGAATAAGAATTTATTTATTGTTGAACTGTATAAAAATCCTACTAATATTATAAATGTCATTGTATGGATGTTTGGATGTTTGTTGCTCAATCACGTCCTAACGTATGAACGAATCGGGCTGAAATTTGAAACACAGATAGATTATAGTCTGGAAGGACACATAGGCTACTTTTTATCCTGGAAAATCAACGGGAGCGAGAACTTCGCGGGTAACACCGCGAGGCGCTGCTAGTAGGTCTTAAAAATATTATAAAAAATGTAACAACAGTGTGATATAAGTATGATACAATTATACATATCTTAACCTTTGTGATAAGAACGTTTAGACTGTGGAATGTCCAAATATGTTCAAACTCCAAAGTCCAAATATTGCTCCATGTTTCTGAAGCTATCGAGCTTCAGAAACAAATTAAAATGCGGGCTTATCAATCCAAACTTTTTATAGTTACAGCGAACTTTTAGAGTAAAGTTACGATAAAATGGTAAAAAAAGAGATTGTTCATTGCAATTGTAGTAAATAAATATATACTTAATTTGACACTTATTTGTACGATAAATGATATCATAGAGTGAAATATGTTTACTAGTATGCTATTTCTTTTGTTCATTAATAATAATTGGCGTGTAAATTGTTCATTTATGAATAAACAACTGTGACTTTGTTTAAAAAAACCTATCTCTAACAAAAATGGTCAATAACCCTGACTTACCCGGATTCCATGGGTTGAACAGTATGTACAGATCCTGGTTGTACTCGAACAGCTCTCGAGCCGTGGTGGCCTTCTGCCGAGTCACCACCTGGAGCTGCCAGCACCCCACCGGCACGCTCACTGGGGTTGACACCTGCGCATCAGAACAAAACATTACATTACGACGCTATATTACTAGAACAAGTTTTGCTAAGTCAAGTGAAAGAAGTGACTTCCCCTTAAGAGAGTCAATAAGAAAAGTGCTGATGGGCACCTTCTCATGTATAAACTATGTAGCAATTTAAGTTAGATATACATTTATTTGTATATTTTTTCACCGTTATAATGTTAAATTTGATTATTGATTATTGATTAAAAACCTCTTACAAAACATCAAAATTCTTACTTACTAAATTCAAAGAAATACTTAATATAATATTATGTTAGTAGTCCATTAGCAGCCGTGCTAGGTTGGAGACCTGTGTTACAGCTGCTAAATATATATAAGATATATATTACTCATTAGCCTAGACTTAATAAATTAGGCTAGATTGGAATAAGTATTAGGATCCAAGGTGACTTGGTGAATAATTTTAGAAAAAAAAACCTAGAACAGCCCTTCTACCACCTAACTAAATCGGCTTTGGCTTTGCTATTGCTGTCTCTATCACTTGAAACGGAAAGAAAGGAGAGAACAATAAATATGAAAGCTAAACCAGTTTAAGTTAGGCGGTAGACCCGGTAGCAATCTTTGGGTAGGTATGTGAGGCAAGCTATGTAGTGGTATGACTCTTGGCAAAGTTCCCCTGGGGAAGTACCACACCTTAGCCAGTTATTCTACCGCCAAGCAGTAATGTGCAAACATTACTGTGTAGCGGTTATGATGGGCAATGTTTTCAAAGAAATTACAAGGCTTAGAGATATAATATCTTAGATCTATGGGTGACTAGTGCAGTGCAGTGCTAGGTAAGGATTTGGTCTTTCATTTTCCAATAGCAGCGTGTCACTGTGCTGCTATGTGGCAGGCGTGTTGTTTACCATCAGGCACAAGTCCTGCTCATCTCGTCACTCTATGCTTTAAAAAAAAAGATTACGACGCCATGTCCCGAGACCTGGGTAGTAGTTTTGGCGTGACAAAGTCTAATAAATCGATGAACGCCAGCTGCATGCAGGCAAAAGTGTCCCGTTATGTCCCGTTACGCTCATTGTCCCGTTACACTTATTGTACGCTTGCGCCGCATCTATCAATGTTTTATTATGATGTTATCACGTTAAACTGTCGTCCGTAAACCAACCGACTTTACAGACAACCAATTTTTTTTGGCTAGATATTTGAGACAAGCTGATCACGTACCTTATACCTCTTCCCTTTCTAACATGAGTTAAGACCCCTTAAGCAGTCTTAAGTTACGGCTAGTTTAGTCATCACAATCTTTTTTTCTTTTTGGAAAGGCGTACGACAGGGCTGCATTGTGTCACCCATGCTATTTAATGCATATGGGGGAAGTTGCGGCTGGTCTAGTCGGAAGAATGGCGACTGCTGCTCCAGAGTGCTTCGAATCTCACGCGCACCCTTTTCTTTTCGAAAACAAAGGCGGAAAGCCGCTAACTTAAAAAACAGCAAAGGTAAAACATCGTGAGGAAACGACGCTATGTTCCGAGAGCTGGTAGTCATTTTTGGGTAGGTACATATTCTATTATTCTCCAACATGGAGCTAAGACCCCTCAAGCAGTCTCAAGTTACGGCTGGTTTAGTCTTCTCAAACTTTATTTTTGGAAAGGCGTACGTCAGGGCTGCATAGTGTCACCCATGCTATTTAATGCATACAGGGAGGATGTTGCAGCTGGTCTTGTCGGGAAAACAGCGACTGCCGATCCAAATCCGATCCCCTGCTTCGAATCTCACGTGCACTACTGTCTTTTCAAAGACATGGGCGTACCGCTAATTTAAAAAGACGGTGCAGGAAAACATCGTGAGGAACCGTCAAACCGTTGAGGAATGTTTCAAAAATATTTCGAGATCATGCGTCATCTACCAATCCGCACTGGGCCAGCGTGGTAGATTATGTCCTTGATTCTCTCCTTGTAAGAGGATCCCGAGTCTCATAAGCGGGAACATTTAAGCGGGCTGCATAATTGCATATGTTAATCTATGGTCCCAGGGTTTAAGACACGAGTTCGTTTTATGGTGGTGTTTATAAGGTTAAATAGATTTCAATTCCATACCTAAGTATACGCTTAAGTTCAAAGTTATTTATTCATAAATACAAAAAAACACTTCAAATAAAAATAAAAAAAATCAGATTGCTTAGGAAAATATCGCTTTCAGCATTGTAATATTTATCGTAAAATAATATTATTATTTAACTATTCCTATGTAACTAGACCTATGTAATGGTCTTTAAAACTAAGCTTAGAAGAATCTCAGACGTGGCAACTGCTAGGCTTGTGTACCATGGATACTTCCACAGCGTAATGTCTTAAGGTATATTATTGTGGGGTTCGGCGGCGGATAAAAATACAACGTATTAAATAGCGGAGACAATCTTTGAGAGAACTGTTTAAAACAATTGGAATCCTCACAGTGCCGTCGCTTTACATTTATGAATGCATCATGTATGCTAGAAAAAATAGACACCACACGGCAAATAAGTCCAATGTAACACATTATAAAAATAGACTTGTATATCCGCGATGTAGATTACATAAAACGGACGTTTCTTTCATAAGGAATAGTGTTCGCTATTACAATATTATTCCAGAACAGGTAACGAACCTGAATGAGTCCAAATTCAAAAGAGAAGTCAAAAAGTATTTGATGTGCAGAGCTTACTATAACGATAAACAATTCTTAAAAGACATGAACAATTGGAAAAAATCATTTACATTGACATACATTTTGTAATATGGATTTCATAATTTTTAACCAATATTTAATTTAATGCAATTTATTATATGACAACGCCTCTTTACAGTTGCATTGAACTGACAAGGCCAGGAAGATTCGGAATAAGCTTTTGCTTCGCCTGGGAAAGGAAACGCGCCCGTTTGTCGCCGGGATTGTCTTGTCTGCTCAATGGGAGTACCGCAAAAGTCACAATGAAGCGGAAAACCTTCGACGCTATGCCAGTGTGCGAGGTAGACGGCCACCGATTTCGGTTGGTGCGATCGAGAAACAAAACGATTGCACTAATAGAATACTCGGAAGGTCGGACACCTTTCACACAGGCAAGTGCGCTGCTTGCACATCTTAGCAGAAATGCGGGTGAAACACCCCGGGTGATAAGCGTGGATGCGATGGCAATCGAATACTCAAGAGCGAAAGTCGCAGACCGGCTGGGTTGCATTGAAGCTTCTAAACATCATGAGGTTGTCGTATACGAAGATAGGGGAGAAAATCTGAGCTTCCTCAGAGCCCCTTCGCACGACCTAACAAATGCAACTGACAGCTGGGGACACCCCGTTCCTAGTTCGACCAACCAAACCGGTTCCGAAAGAGCACAGCAGAGGGCAGCCGCGGAAAAAGCCGCAGCCAATCAAAGCGGCAGCCGAAGCACCAACACGGCCTTCGTGGCTGCCTTCAACACTGCAGCAGGGAGCGTACTCCGAATCTCATCCCATGCACCACCCCTTTTAACGTCAGGGACCCTCAAAACAGCTTCACAGCAACAAATGAGCCGAACGAGAGCCGACATGGGACAGGTTGAACCGCCCCGCTATGTCACGGCTTCGGAGCCGCGGAGCCATGCACGTAACGCCTTCATCGAATTCATAGCCATACTGAGAGCAACAAGACTAGTTAACCTCAAGACCTGCGAAAACATCATGCAGTTCTATAGGCTAGGTAGTGAAAGCCTTCTAAAGGTGAATCTCGAGGAGGCCGAAGCAGCCATTTATAATAATGTCACATCCCGGGTCATCAAGGGAACCATGACAGGACAGTATATGGCAGCTTACAGTGCAGAAAATGGCTTCGTGACACTGAACGAGAGTGAGACAGAGCGCGCGGGAAGACCCGTTTATGCGACACCACTAAACGACCCAATTGTAGTTACCGCCCGATGCACCAAGATTATGCTGGACGACAGGATCCTCGAGATGGCCAAGTCCATTGAAGGGACCTCAAACGTCAAAGCGTGTTGGGAAAACTGGGAGGTACCAAGCATACAGTGGGTCAACGGAGTTCCAGGATGTGGAAAGACAACGTGGGTGATTAGACACTTCGACGTGGACAAAGACGCTATCATCACCACAACAACTGAGGCAGCAAAAGATCTAAGGGAGAAGCTATCGCACCGTATCGGAAACCTGGTCAAAACCAGGGTGCGAACTATGGCTTCTGCTCTGGTAAATGGTTTCGGAAAAGAGAAATTCAGCCGCCTCCTGGTGGATGAGGCTCTCATGAACCATTTCGGGGCCATTGTGATGGTCTCACGGCTGTCTGGTGTTGGCGAAATTGTCCTCATCGGAGACGTCAATCAGTTGCCTTACATCGACAGGGAAAATCTCTTCGAAATGAGGTATCACCGCCCGAACCTGGTAGCAAAGATCAGCCAGGAGTTGCTCTGCACACATCGCAACCCGATGGATGTTGCATATGCGCTGAGGGAAATATACTCAGGTATGTACTCCTCAGTACCCCGTATAAAGTCCCTGGAGCAGAGAAGGTATAAAGGAGCGCAAATACCCGGCACCCAACCCAACACCCTCTTTTTAGTGCATACTCAAGAGGAAAAGGAGACCCTGACAAACCAGGGTTACGGGTCAGGCACCGGGTCACGCATCCTTACCATTCATGAAGCGCAGGGATTGACATACGAGTCGGTAATCGTAATTAAAACTAAGGCAAACATGAAGCTGCACGAGAGCGTGTCCCATGCGGTTGTTGCAATCTCTCGGCACACGGGGACCTTCACATACTACGCTGACGACACCGACGACGCCATCGGTCGGTTCGTGCGGCGAGCGTTGGCTGCATCACCAAAGACCATTCAAGATTTCAACCTGCAGATGGCCATTAGAGACAGAAATGCGGCTGTAGTGGAGGCTCTGGGCCAGGAGGAGGCGGCTTAGGCAAAAGACGATGTCGAGTCGATTACTATCGGAATCCCAACCGGTAGTGATCGGCTCAACAGACGAAATCGGACTGACTAGCTTTAGAATTACGCTTAAAATGTTCACCACCCCCCTACTCCCCCCCTTATTTTCCTCTTCTTCTCCTAATCCAAGAACTATGTAAATAAAAAAAGATTAATGTAATGACAAAAGTCACGGACCCCGGAGTCTGTGGAGTGTTTAAATTAAATAAAAAAAAAAAAAAAAAAAAAAAAAGACAAGGCCAGGATATTATAGCCGCTATTTATTTTTTTAAAATTTATTTTTATATTTATATTTTGTATAATTTGCATATGTAATTTATTGACATAATTTTAAACTCATATTTGAATTTTGTAAATGACGTTACCAAGTGTATATCTGTTATACCTAAGGTCCGAAATAAATGAATCTGAATCTGAATCTGAAAAAGCTCGCTTACTCGCTTCGGTTTTTGCTACAGAAAAACTCATCAATTGAATAAAATATTTTTTGAACGAGCGCGTATATTAATTTTATTTTAAATACGTGATCATTACGCACTACATACATCGGTAATATCTGACGCCAATCGGTTGTATATATTTTTTTAAATAAAGAGTGACGAGATGAGCCGGACATGTGCCTGATGGTAAGCAACATGCCTGCCACATAACAGCACAGCGACACGCAGCTATTGGAACATGAAGAGTCCAAATCATTACCTAGCACTGCACTGCGCTCGTCACCCAGAGACCTAAGATGTAATATCTCTAAGGCCTGTAATTTCACTGGAAACATTGCCCTTCAAACCGGAATACAGTAATGTTTGCACATTACTGCTTGGCGGTAGAATAACTGGCAAAGGTGTGGTCCTTCCCCAGGGGGACTCTGCCAAGAGTCCTACCACTACTAAACTACTACTGAATATACTTCGACACCTACACCGCCTGTCAACTAATTCGACTAAGTACTACTTAAATGTTTGCACTGTGTCTGGGTGTTTCTATGTATAATAAGTATGTATTTAAAAAAACTATATAAGTATTAAATCAGCTATCTGGCCGCCATCATACAAGCTATGCATAGTTTGGGGTCAGATGGTGTTGTGTGTGAATTGTCCACCAATATTTATTTATATGTATTTATTAAATAGACATCTAAATGTGTTAAAACTCAGTACTCAAGTATTTCTTGAGTAGATTCCTAAGTAATTCCAAGTAAATTCATTACCAGTTCTCCAGACAGGACCTAAAACATTTGATAGCATCAAAATGCATAATAAACGACTTATTTGCATAATTATTACGTCAAATAACTTAGAAAACTAATAAAATGTTTCCATATTACCTCTTAGGATCACGACGATGGAATTACCTAAGACAAAATTATTCCACGTTTAGATTATAACGAGTCACAATCGTAGTTTGTGAACAGAATTAGTAGTTGTTTATAAAACGTTTTTAGTTGGATTATTTTGCCAGCTCAACAGCTAAATTTGTTTCTAACAGGTTTTGTTTGACCCCCAGTAAGATAATATTCATAAATTCACATTTTTTTTTGTATACGATAGTTTAAATATTTATTTTAGGTAAGTTAGAATCATCAATTAATTATAAGACATAACGTCTTATAATTCGATGAAGCCAAAAATAACAAAACACCAACGAATTGTTTTCTGAGAGTGAATAGGTTACTTCTAGGCAAGCACGCTCCAACGTAGAACACATCGTAAGTACCTTAACATTTGACGAGATGGTGCTCAAGTGCAAACCCATAAGGTACCGACAAGAACAAAATTAAAAATGTTGATGTACCCCCGACTATCTCGGATTTGTAATTCGCACAACATTCTACTAGTCAAGCCCTTTTATTTGATACCCATGTTGAGGGAGTATTGAAAAAAATGTACATAATTCGCTATTTTGTGGTGGCGGCCATCTTGGATTAATTTTGTCATAGTGTATATTATTCTAGTACTACTAGTCAAGCCCTTCAATTTGATACCCATATTGAGAAAGGTTCGTTGTTCAAAAAAAATGATCATCTTGCTATTTTGAATCGATATTAACCAAACACAGCTAAGAACCACCGCACGTAAACTAACCTTTAAACAAAAAACCGCATCGAAATTGGTCTATCCGTTTGAGCACAACGGTACCACAGACAGACAGACATCGATGTCAAACATAAAACACTCCTTTTTCGGTCGGGGGTTAATAATAAAAAAGAGAAGGATATAATAATTATAGATAACGATGATCAAATAAAATTTCAGGTATTCCTCTGAACACTAATAGCTGTTAATTTTTATTTATGAAGTGTTAGGAATCTTGGAAAAATTCAGCGATGATCTAGGTTATCCAAACATAATTAGCATTATCCTTAGGTAGCTAGGTGTAGCGTCCATTATCTAGATAAGAATAGTCATTACATCAGAGATGCACTACACAATCTAGTATGTGCAAACAAAGTGCCTTTACAGCTTTGTATTTGAGCTCTAACCTTGGACGGGGTAAATCGTTAACATGTTATCTTCTGAAGCAACTAAATCGCAAAGATTATACTATTATAAATACTGATATAAACTAACAGCGCCCCGCGGTTTAACCCGTTCCGTTATTTTTCCTCGGTAGCCTATGTATTCTTTCAAACTATAATCTAATTATTGTGTTCCAAATTTCAGTCCAATCCCTTCATACGTTATGACGTGATTGAGCAAAAAACATCCAAACATCGACATTTTAATATAAATCCTATATTTGTTTTGTCTAAATTCTCATATAAAAAAATAAAACAATCCAAGAAAATACAACTTCTGTAAAATGTTTAAATTACCAACTTTTCTAGGTCGAAACCCATAAAGCTCTTAATTAGGTATAGACATCCGCCATACCACGACATCAGCCATGACTCCACTTTCGTTAAAGGAATCTTAAGACTATGCAATGTTGCCTGTGCAAGTGGGTTTTTCCCAATGGATGCAACCTTGTTGTGTCGAAAGTGAATCGGTTTCTTCTAGGTAAGCACGCTCCATCGTAGACTGCATCGTCGCTTAACATCAAGCAAGATGACAGTCAAGCCTATTATGGATAAATAAAAGTGGCCAAGTGCGAGTTGGACTCGCCCATGAAGGGTTCCATAGCAGCAAGTTGCATAATATAAAAATTCTTGTAGTTCGTTGTAACTTTGATCGATGTTTTCATAATAGGTACTGTATTTATGACGATTAAAAAAAAACTGCTTACTAGATCTTGTCCGAACCAATTTTCGGTTTGACGAAAATAAAAAGTTTTTGGGTTTCAGTTCTAAGTATGGGACACCCCAAAATTTATTGCTTTTTTCTATTTTTGTGTTATAATCTTAATGCGGTTCACATAATGCATCTACTTAATAAGTTTGAAAAGTATAGTTCTTATAGTTTCGGGAAAAAGTGGCTATGACATACGGACGAACAGGCAGACAGACAGACAGACATGACGAATCTATAAAGGTCCCGTATTATATAATATATATTACATATATATTATATTACATTATATTATATACTACATATATATTATATTGGTAGACAATTCACACGCAACACCATTTGATCCCAAACTAAGCAAAGTTTGTATGATGGCGGCCACATAGCTGATATAATACTTATATAGTTTTAAATACATATTTATTATACATAGAAACACCCAGACACAGTGCAAACATTTGAATTCGTCATACAAATTTTTGCACTGGGTGGGAATCGAACCCACGACCCTCGGCTTCGCAGGCAGAGCTACTACCAACTAAGCCATGAGGCCAGTATTTTGCCATTTGGCTACGGAACCCCAAAAAAAAACTAACGATTGTATCTAGAGGGCATGACTCTTCAATCAAACAATTATAGGTACGCATACAAATTAGACATTTTGGAGGCAACAATACAAAGATTAAAATCAATCGCTTTATATTCTTCACCAAACAATAAGCCAAATTAAAAACGCTAAGCGCCACCAAAGTAGAAACATTTTCATTAATTCTGACAAATGCGGCTCATAAATTACAATAAATAATTGATTAGGCGCCGATACGTATAATTAATGGAATTATTCATGTATTTAAATACAATTTATTAATTTATCATTGACATGATTAACTGAGTTCGTTTGCTCAAGGGTCACCCTTTGGCAAATGATTGGCTTGTGTGGTTACTTATTTAAATGTTTAAATAACGACACTAACTCTAAAATTGTATAATACTATTTTATTGCAACGGTTTCATTTTGACGCAATCAGGGGGTCTACCGCCGCGCCGAACGAAAAATGTCATCGCTTTAATGTTTCTCTCTGTTTTCTTTTCGCTTGAAATGATAGAGACAGCATTAGCAAAGCGATAGCCGATTTAGTTAGGCGATAGAAGCGCTGGTCTGCACCTCCGTGTCGGGCCTATAGGTTGGGCGTATAGGTACCTAATAAAAGAGGTACCTATCTATGTGATAACTTATCAGCTTGCCTCAAATAATTAGCCAAAAAATTGTGGCAACTCTCGAACTATTACTTTATAATAGAGGGTATAATATAGGGTTTGTTGCAGGAAAACCAGAAAGTTGGATTTAAGTTTACTTCAAGTTGCATGGCAATGAAATAAACCTTAACTTTGATAAATTTTGGTATATGTAGATCTGTAGATGTTTGCAAAATCCACCTGGGAGAATCCATTTTTGTCAGTTATTCTTATCGCCAAGCTGCATTGTGCAAACATCACTGAGTTTCAGTTTGAAGTTTGAAGGGCAATACTTCCAGAATAGATAAGATACATTACGAAAGACGAAATGACAAGGTATCCTTTGTGTTTATGTTATAAGCGCTGTGCAGTACTAGGCAGTTTTAGACTCTTCCTGGGCAGGCATCTTGTTTACCATCAGCCGTATGTTTTGATTGTCTTGACACTCTAAAATATAAAAAAGGTCGCACGTGATGCTCCGCAGACTGACGCTACGGCTATATTTAGTATGTCGGTGACACTAACCTATAACATTTTCAGCTACTAATTAGTACTTAACAAGTCGGAAGAATTTTTCCTTCCAAAATTTAAAGTCACGATTAAATTACCATCGCAGTAGCTCATGATACATTAACAGAGACAGTGTTAATATTACTTGATACATATTTGTAGCAGAGCAGGCGTACCTCAAATGAAACATTGTTCCCCTCGCTGCTGAGGAACTTGGCAGACCAGGAGTGTTTGTCGGCGACCACGTCTGGTTTGATGAAAATCGAGGCTTGGGTGTCCATCTGCGGCTTGTCACCTGAATGTAAAAAATATACCTATTATTAAACTTATTTGGCTTTTTAGCGAACAGTTTCTTTCATCAATAAGTAACGTTACAATAATTTTCAAGGTTTTTTTATAGTGCGACTATTACACTTAAACGCCTACTCACCTGATGGTTTGAATCTTCCACAAATTCACGTTTGCGTGTCATGGCTTTGACTCTTTTGTGAGAATAGATCCCAAGTCCCACCAGCAGTCCCGATTTTAGTAATACCAGCGCCCTGGGCGTGTTTTTTTTCTTTTATAGAAACACGCTTGACTACTCAATGAGGGAGGTCTAGCTACTGACCGGACATAAAGCGGCGCCTGCGTTTGCAACGCTGTGCCCCTTTATATTCGGCACCCTACCGCGTCCTACTCTTACTTCCCACTAGTGGGAACGTAAAGTAGGCAGTTTATGCTTACCGAGAGTGAAGACGAGTTGTATGAGGTCGCTGGCCTCGTCGAAGGCTCGGTTGAAAGCGATGACGCCATTGAAGGGCTGCCCACGACGCACCACCGCCGTCGTCTGAGGCTCATCGTTCACCACCTCATATCTAGAATTAAAAAATGTGAATACAAACTTATCCTATTAATTCTACTAATATTATAGATGCGAAAGTTTGGATGATTCACGTTGTGATGGAGGCATGTTTGTTGCCCCATAAAATCGGAACATCTCGATGAGTCCGGTTGAAATTTGTGGTACAGTCAGGTTATGGACTGGAATAGGATATAGCATATGGACCACTTTTTATCAAGGAACCTGCGCTGGTAAAGTCGCAAGATGCTGTAAGGACTTAAAAAATCCTAAATTTATGGCATTTATGTTTGTGGCGGAAGGAAGAAGTGACTGTTGAGCGGGTTGGTTCTTGACCCAACATATCTCCCTGGCTATACAGAGGAAGAACGCATGTACTGTTTTGGGTACATTGGGGTAGGGGTCAGTACTTGGTGGTATTTTTGACTTAACGTGAATCAATGTTTACCGAAATTTGGTACTAAGACTGGTAAGTAATAATATATATTTCGTTACTCTAAGCATCTAGTCCAGTCGGGAGAAAGGCGACTGCCGATCCGGAGCCCTGGGTTCAAAACTACGCGCACCACTGTCTTTTCGAAGTCATGTGCGTGATGCCGCTAACTTAAAATGGTGAACGAAAAAATCGTAAAGAAACCGCCATGTTCCAAGAATCTTTTGAGGTCATGCGTCATCATTCTCCGACCCTCACTGGAGGCCTACGTGAATTATGTCGTTGAATCTTTGCGAGAAAATGCCCCAAAGTCTCAGCTGGGGGAACATTTAGTCGTTTTCTTATAGTTGGCCTATGAAGCCCAAAGAACGACGCCGCCGGCGTTATGACGTCACACAAAAAATCATTACTCAAAAATGAAACCAAATTTTGTGTGTCTGTAAACGACAACGTACTAATGAATATTATCGCCTTTTCTCTTAGGCATCAAAATAAACTAATAATCGAGTATGTACCTATATCATATAAAAATAAGGTTTTAAAGTACCAAAACCGGTTTTGCCCAAATTTAGCCTCTTGGGGCTCAAGTTACTTGCTATTTACCTGCTAGTGTTGTGTATCTGTGCGTTGTCTCTCGGGTAGAAGTAAACAATATCCACAACCAGAGGTTCGGCCATTTTCAATCAGGAATCTGAAACAATTAAAAATATTTTAAGCAATCTCGATTGTTTACTATCCCTAGTATTAATAACTGGTAGTATTATTCCGAGATTTAACTCACGTACTTACTGATCCTATTATTTGTTGGAGACAAGTAGCCTATGTTATTTCGTCCAGATTTCTTCAGCAAATTTTGCATGAAAGAGTGGCAAACATTCATACACGCAATGCAAGCTTTTGGATTTATAATGTTAGTAGGATAGTAGAATTACATGGTAACAGTTAAATGGTAGAGCGAGTAACCGATATTTCGATGAAGTTTCATGCACCACATTCACGTGTTTTTTTTTGCTCTACCATACAGCTATATATATGCTCTACATTTTTTTGACTACAGTAAACATATCGTAATTACAGTATTATTATTTATCCTACTACTTTTATAAATGCGTAAGTTTGGATGTTATTTGCACAATGACGTTGGATCGGATGAACGGATCGAGTTAAAGTTTGAATCGGAGTTGGATAATAGTATGTAATGCCTAGTACAAAGGCTTGTAAGGACGGATCGAAGAATGTTTGTTACTCTAATTAAGGTACAAGTTCGCGCGGAGACCGCGACACGAGACCGCGACCGGAGACCGAGACCGGAGACCGCGACAGGCACTTGACACTATGGAATTGTATGGGCGCCAGTTCGCACCGCGACCGCGACCGCGACCTGTCTCGGTCTCCTGTTGCGGTCGCGGTGCGAACTGGCTCCCATACAATTCCATAGTGTCAAGTGTCTGTCTTGGTCTCGGGTCGCGGGTCTCCGGTCGCGGTCTCGCGTAGCGGTCGCGGCGCGAACCGCTGCCTTTATACTTTTATTTATTAACTTTTTGGCTTGTAGTAATTTGTCTGGGTAGATACACTAACAAACCTATCAAACCGGTACACAGTACACAGTAGTTAGACATTACTGTGTGGTAGTAGAATAACAGGCAAAGATGGACTCTACGAAGAGATGTACCACTAACATTCGCTGTTTAAAAGTATGATAGGTATAGAGAATTCTGCCTGTGAAATAAAAGAACACCGTATTGTGTTGGTTGAAAACTTAAATTGAATAGAAAAGGACTAAACCGATTCTGAAACATATTTAAGAACCATCGCATGACAAGATAAGAAAGCCTGATTTCAAATTGCATCTTAATCGGTTCTCCCGTTGGCTTGTTTTCAACAAACAGACACAAACACTAAGCGGTCAAACTTATAATAAAAAACAAAAAAATTAAATTATTAGAACTCCTCTTTTTGCGTAAGGATAACAAAAAAAAATTGGCAGTCATAGGAACTTCCGATAGAAGTGAAAACTCAGAATTTGATAGCTCACTTTGGAAACTACGCGGGTGAAATCGGAGGGCGTGGCCATGTTCATGACCATCTAGAAACGCGTCAGCATTACTAGACAGCCAATGACCATGGTCCCGTGTTCACCCGAAAATGTATTATCATTCCCGAGCGTGACGCTAGAATTAAATTCACACCCCACGAAAAATCTGTGTGAAGTACGGCAAAAGAAGTTTTCACTTCAAAAAGAAAACAAATTCGGAAACACATCTAATAACTTCCAATTATTATTCCATCCCATTATTTTAACGAAAGTAATATTTTTATCTGATCTGGCAACTCCGTTCAACCACGGTGCATTTAAATACCTAGAGTCTGCATCACAACACTCAAGTGTATTGGCAAAAACTTTTAAACTACCTACTATCTAGGTACATAATTTGAAGTAGTAATACGATTGTAGCGCCACACAGAAAATCTAGAAGTGGTGAGGTTGAATCTAATTTTTTTACAAGTAGATTTTTAGGGTTCCGTAAAACGTAAAAACGGAACCCTTATAAATTCGTCATGTCTGTCTGTCTGTCTGTCTGTCTGTCTGTCTGTCTGTCTGTCCGTCCGTATGTCACAGCCACTTTTTGCCGAAACTATGAGAACTACACTGTTGAAACTTGGTAAGTAAGTGTATTCTGTGAACCGCATTAAGATTTTTAAAAAAGTTAAAAAAAAAAAACAAAAATTAGGGGTGCCCCCCATACTGAGAACTGAAGCTCAAAATTGTTTTTTTCATCAAACCTACACGTGTGCGGTTTCTATCGATAGGTCTTAAAAATGATGTTGAGGTTTCTAATATAATTTTTGTCTACACTGAATAACTTGCGCGAGAGACGCTTCCAAAGTGGTAAAATGTGTGTCCCCCCCCTCTAACTTCTAAAGTAAGAGAATGAAAAATCTAAAAAAAATATATGATATACATTACCATGAAAACTACCAACGAAAATAAGTTTGAACTCGATCTGATGAGTAGTTTTTTTTTAGTACGTCATAAATACACTATTATTGAAACTTCGATCAAAGTTACAACGAACTACAAGAACTATGTGTACTATGTATAAGTTACTTGCTGGAACGGAACCCTTCATGGGCGAGTCCAACTCGCACTTGGCTACTTTATTACTATGAGCAATTTTGATGTTTTATCGGAGGTTTGCGTTCAATTTTATTTATTGCATGCATCTGGTGGTTATTTTGGGATAAACTCGTTTTGGGACGTTACTTATAATAGATACCTATCTTTATAATAAATCTATACTAATATTATAAAGCTGAAGAGTTTGTTTGTTTGTTTGTATGTTTGTTTGTTTGTTTGTTTGTTTGTTTGAACGCAAGGATCTCTGGAACTACTGGTCCGAATTGAATGATTATTTCTTTGTAGGATAGTCCATTTATCGAGGAAGGCTATAGGATATTTAACGTTACGCTACTACCAACAGGAGCCGACCATGAATGAAAAATGTAACAAAAACGGGAAAAAATATTGCTTTTTGAGAGCTTTCGTTGCATGACAGCATAAATGTCATATTTTAAAGGTTGCGTCATTAGAACCTAAAGTAACCAAATTTGTTCAAAATTTGAATTGGTTCGACCAATTTTCGATAGATGGCGTAGCAACGCGCGCGCGTTTAGCTAGTAATAAATATTATAAAGCTGAAGAGGTCTTTTGTTTGAATGCGTTAGTCTCAGGAATTACAGGAGCAGTTTTAAAAATTCTTTCACTGTAGGATATGTAGGTAGGTGATCTTTGAGTGCTATATGCTCTAATATTATGTAGGTACCACAGACGAAGCCGGGATGAATCGCTAGTACATAGATATACTTAATTGAACATACCAAATGTTATTTCAAAATTGTAAACCATGTTTACACTTAAAGCTAGAGCGATGGTAGCCTTATTACTACCTACTTACTAATAACAATATCTTTCAAACAACCTAATGTGGAAAAACAAATGTGCAAAATATGTACTTAGAAAAAACAAGACAATGTAGTACTAATATAAACCTACTTATACGTACTTATATATGTATCGCAACGTAATTGAGTTATAATAAGAAGTTTATTGATTAATTTCATCTTTGATTTAAGCTTTTTTTTATGCTGTTGTTAAAAATTTTTGTCTAGTGTTAGTGAGGATGGGTGCATATTTGTTACACTCTCACGCAAAAACTGTAAAACACATCTGGAGGAAATTAGGACTGTCTATGTAGATAGATAATAGTATATCTAGATGATGGTTGCCTGGAAGAGATTGCTCTCAGCAATAAGGCCGCCATTTGTGGTACTAGTTCATAAGTATTTCACTGTAATTTTATTAATTTGGCTGTATCACAATAAAGAGTTTCTATCTATCTATCTATCTAGTATATAATAACAGATAGGTTACTTTTTATTCCAGAAAAATAGCAGGCTCGGGAACTACACGAGTTAAGCCGCGGGCCACTGCCAGTTATAGCATATTTTTACTGCCAGCATTTTGGTAACTCTACATTGCTCGTGATTTGTCACGCACTTGGCCAGTTTTTGTTTTGTTTGAACAAAATCAGTGTCTAACATGTCGAATTTCTTGCATCCATTCCTACTAGCGTCGCAAGTGCATTGTAATAAACAGCGCCCACTCCATGATTGCACTCTATTACCAATTCACCAATGATGCTGCCCTATATTTGAACCAATTCATAATAAGCTAGCTGACCCACCCGGCTATACACGTGTAAATTTATTCAATTCACAAATTTGATTTGAAAAAAATTGGCAGTCATAGGAACTGCCGATAGAAGTGAAAACTTATAACTCAGAATTTGATAGCTTACCTTGGAAACTACACGGGCGTAACCGGAGGGCGTGGCTTCGCCATCTTGACATGGCCATCTAGAAATGCGTCAGCATTTCTCATTGGCGGATGCGTTTCTAGATGGCCATGCCATGATGGCCTGTCCACGCCCTTTCAGCATTTCTTATTGGCTGACGTATTTCTAGATGGCCAATAGGAATTGTCCCGAGTTTACCCGAAGCTTTCTTATCATACCCGAGCGTGACGAATGAATTCAAGTCACAGCCCACGAAAAATCTGTATAGGCTCGCTTAAATAAGTTTTCACTTCAAAAATGATCAAAAGATACATAATTCTTTTCACCTACTATCTCATCGGAGAGGTCACAATATAACCGTATAGGATAAAAAATTTAGTTTTTGTTACTATTTCAAGTTACATTGCCCGAAAGAGTATAATTTATTATATTAGTAGTAAAACCTGTTTTATTTTGTGAAGTACCTACGTTATTGGTTATGTTTACACATAGGTATAACTCACGTCCCAAAACGAATTTATTCTAAGATAACCACCAAAAGCATGCAATAAATAAAAAAAACCTTTCTAGTGACGGTATATTTACCGAGATTTTTCAATAGTTATAGACCAAATGGGGGTTGTGCGTCGAAGGCGGCGCCGGCGCAACCGAATAGAGGCTGCGATGTCTGGGCGATATGAGCTTCGCATCGCCTTGACTATCTCCTTGTAAGATAAAGACTCAAGACCTAGTAGTAAAAATAAGGTAGGCTATTTTTACCATGATTATGCAGTGGTCCAGAAGAATACCTACCTTACACATTTGAAATCGGCTGTCTCTTTTTATAAAATTGGTATAGCCATAAAATACCTGTTCTGTTTCAGACCACATAAAATAATTATCTTAATTCCAAGTTTCAAGTCGATTTCTTCAGTTATTTTGACGTTATTGAGCAATACACGTCTAAACGGATGGATGTGATTCTGTTGTGGATGCAGTCACGCCTTATTATACACTGCATTCTCTGAAATCTATTACTGTATCGAATGCCAACTGAATCTAATACAGCTCAAACGTCACTAGTTTTCACTAAAGTAATTTTGCTACCGCTTGGTAAGGTTTCTGCTATTGGGGAATTGGCGGTGCAACGTCAGCCTATAATTGCATGCAAAGGCGATTATTGCCGATTTTGAAAAAAATCTACATGAATCTAGTTGAAAAATGTTGTTTTTGTTTCCATTTCGTTTTTCTCTTCAATTCAATTTGTTTTATTTTTTTTGATTTTTATGTATGTTTTCATATTTCCTATTTCATTCGATTTTTGTTTGGTAAAGTCATAATATATTATAATCTAATTTAAAGTAAATAAATAAATTAAATGTTATAATTATTATCTTGTCCTTCAAAATCGATTCCCCACCGTTAAAGTCTCATGTCTCTCTTTTTGATTCTAACAAGTAGATAGGTACCTATTTGCTATTGTGAAAATAAATCCATGCATAAATTTTGCATTAAAATATTTTCACAAAATTAGATAAAGACATAGAAATTTATCTAAAAATAGTTACGGAACCATTCATTATCAAAATATTCACTTTGACAACACCAAAATCTGCATTAACTCTTCTGATTCCTCGTAAAAAAATGCTAAATCAAAGCATTTTTTGTTTACTTACAAGTTTTTACTAAAAGTCTGTAGTTTTCTGCATGGAAACGTATTATGTTGCCCATAGAGTAAGATATTTTATGTTTTTTATTAACTTTGAAACTTGCAAAGGTTTTAGTAGGATCTCTTTTTATTCAAATGTTGTGTAATACCTAATTAATTACTTCATCTAAGCTAGTAGAGCCCCGCGCGTTATGTGTTAGATCAATGTAGACTAGGCAGTAGACGCCAACAGCCATAATATAAATGTAAAAAGCTCTCAATTAAAAATAAGGTAATCTACATCGACTGAACAAGCGCGCCGCCAGCATACCCACGGATGCTATGATTACTGGCTTGAACATTTTCCTAGTTTTAATTTAAATTTAGTTTCGATAATACAAGCTTTGCCACATAGGTATTAAAAATATTAGTGTTTAATACAAAGTTAGTGAAAAGTAATTACACAACCGTATTTTACTCTAATTTGAAATTTTGAGCAAAACAGATATACATATCATTAATGTTTTTCGTTCAAAATGAAAGAACCGGCTCCAATTTCAAAATTAAACTCGCACATTTTACTAATTTTGGTATAATTAGTAAAAAAATATTAGTCGCCGACATAATAATTTGTATTTGTTTACTTTTGTTGATATTATGAAAACAGATTTTGATAAAATTTAAATGAAACCATTCGGAAAGTCTACCATTATGTACAAAAGAAGAATTATCAAAATCGGTTCACCCAATTGAAAGTTCTTAACATAGAAAAAAAAACATTTTAGAAGTCGTTTAAAAAAGAACGCATGTAGCTTAAAAAGGGTATATATAATACTTAAATAAATAACCTTCTCAGTAAGATTTTTACTTTTAGTTTCAACTAAACTTTCATTTCAACTTTTACTTCTAATTCATTTGCAAATAATTACCTAGTTGGGGTTATTCGTGTCTAGTGTTAATAATTTTATTCTATTTATGAATAACTAACTCAAAACTAGAATAAAAATCAATAAATACCTCAATAAAATTTCAGAATCACAAACAACAAATCACAACACTATTTTCGCGACTCGCGTTCGAAATCCAAGATTCAAATTTAGAACGCGCGCTCGAGCTGCGTACGCGCACGGTTCTCAACTGACGCTACTTTTCGCGCGTTCGTTGTTTATGAATAAGTTACGATATTCGGACGGCGCCTGTCATTAGGGTGACCACAAATACTAAGAAATAAATAATTATACGTAAATTACCCATGTATTTCAACCAAGCCTTCCACAAGCCTTGAACCATTTATTTGGTTCAAGGCTTGTGGAAGCTAAACAGCCGTCAATTTTTGAAATGTGGTAAATACACATACATATTCTTGATATTTGCGATGCCAACTGAATTTGATGGCAATCAATTTAAAAAATAACTCGCATACACACAACTAATTTTCCTAAAATAATTGTTAAAGTCAAATAATTTGCGTAAGCCAATCAAACACACTGCTCCAACGAGGCTGCAATATTTCAGAGTAAATTAAAATATCATCGATGTATTCAAAATTTTAATTTAATTATTTTCGATCGATCGATCGATTCAAAAATGCTAAATGATAAAAACAAAAATGATTTTTCGTGTGATTGTAAAAGTGATCACCGTTCATACATGGCTAGACTGGTTTAGTTAAGCTCCCTTATATTTGACATGTTTTAAGATTGTATCTACGTAGACTTACTTTTACCAAACGTATGGCCACCTTAACCATGAGTCGTATAGGCGCGCTGGATGCGCGACTTCATAGAATTTACCTATAGATAATAAAAATAACTGTGTAACTCTAGAAATAGTAAACCCCAAAGGCCGTCCCTACGTCACATTGTCGGCGAGTCATCGTCGCCTATAGAGCTATAGACTCAAGATTATGTCAATCGGTTGAATCATAGTACGTATATACAACATAGCTTTACAAAACAAAACATTTTGATGCCCTGTATGTCTCTACGAATGATAATGAGTAATTAAAATGAAATAAAGCCAACCCTATGATAATTTAAACGTAGAAACTTATAGAAATATTGATGATTCATCAATATTATTATATGTTTGCTTCTTTTATTTTTTAAGGTTTTAAATTTTTAACATAGTTTAGAGTGACGGGCCTCGCTGGGGTGGCATGGTAACCCACACGCTTATTTATAGCACCACAGTGACACGCAGCTATTGGAACAAGAAAAGTCCAAATTATTACCTACTCGTAGCACTGCGCTGCTCTCGTCACCCAGAGATATAGCGTGACTAGCAGCGCCCCGCGGTGTTACCCGCGAAGTTCCCGTTCCCGTTGTTCCCGTTGTTTTTCCGGGATAAAAAGCCTAATATGTGTTCTTCCAGATTATAATCTATCTGTTATTGGTAGGATTTATCTCATTGCTCTTTAATTAATGTGAAAACATTGCTCTTCAAACCGGAACACACTGTTTTCTTTATAATGGTTCTCTTAACCGTCAAAGCCGTAATACTTAAATACTATAATTAATAACGGGATATTGATTAATATGGTAGTGTACTGATGTCTTTTTACTGGTTATATTATTTATGTTAAATGATAGAATGAATTCCCAAATCACAGGACATCAAGCTAATTACTATTAATAAGAGTTCCTACTGTAAAACTGTAATAGCATATGCAGCTCATTTTTTGTTCCCTCTGCTGGGACTCTGTGTCTTCTTTGACAAGGAAAAAGCCAAAGTCATAGTTCATGACGCTAGCAAAGTGTAGGTTTTTGAAAGTTGAATTTCTCGGAACCCATCGATTTCTTTAAGACCTTCTCCTTGACCGTCAAGCCAGTGGTACTTAAATCCATACTTGAACATCTGCATTTCGAAAAATACTACAACAAGTTAATTAATTCTGAACATAGTTAATAGGACTATACACAAATGGAACCCACTAATCTCTGCTTAGAACTGTGTTTCGGAAGTCAGTGGCATCTTTCAATTTTCATATAGGTAAAAGAAAGTTACAAACGATTGAAATTGGTCTTAATTTAATTTGAAATTAATTTGATGATTTGACTCAGAGATGGAGCTGGGATTCAAACCTGCGAGCTTGCGATTGTGAAATCGGATGATGTAACTACTACGCCACCACGATTAACAGATACTTGTAAAGTTATGAAAATCTCAGCAAAGTTAGGAGTTTTCCTTTGTTCTTTACCTGTTTACATGTTAATATTAATATTTTCGTCTACGAAGTCAGTAGAAACTCTTATCATACTCAAAAACGTCACGATGACCCGTCATCGTTCTACAAAACTATAATTATTACAAATTTGTGTCAATGTCGCGTTCATCCATCTGTTGTTGTCGCCTCTCTGACTCTTACACTTTCCTGTAACTGAGTTGAAAAGTTTCCTTTTATGTGTTTCAAGAATAAAATTATCTTAGTAGTTTATGTAGTGGACTCTTTGCATAGTCCGCCTGGGGAAGTACCACACTTTTGCCCGTTTTTCTGCCTCCAAGCAGTTACGTGCAAATATTAGAGGTGCGGTTTGAAGGGCAATGTTGCCAGTAAAATTGCAGGGCATAGATAAAACATATTATATCTCAGGGTGACGAGCGCAGTGCAGTGCAAGGTAATCATTTTAACTCTTCATGCTCCAATAGCTGTGTGTCACTGTGCTGTTATGTGGCAGGCATGTTGACTACGATCAGGCACATGTCCTGCTTGTCTCGTCACTATGGTAAAAATAAAATAGGACTTGTTTAAAGTCTGTCTGAGGAAGAACTTCCTTTGCAACTTACCCTGCCCCGAAACCGTAAAGTGCAAATATTACTTTATTCCTGTTTGAAGGGAAAGGTTTTCAGAAAAGTTTTAGGGTGCTATATCGTATTCAGTGCTGGATTCTGTCTATCAGTAAAATTCGAGCAAAGCTATCAAATATCTGGACGGGTGATATTCTATTCCGATCAAAACTCGACCACAAAACTGCGAGGTTATCGGAATATCAAATAGTCACTGACCCATTACAAATTAGATTAAGTGAGGTCGTTCTCACATTTTATAGACGTAGTAACTATTATTAAGTGGTACAAAATGTTTACAAATCAATCCTACTAATATTATAAATGTCAATGTAAGGATGTTTAGATATTTGGATGTTTGAATGTTTGTTGCTCAATCACGTCCTAACGTATGAACTGATCGGGCTGAAATTTGGAACACAGATAGATTTATAGTCTGGAAGAACACATAGGCATAGGCTACTTTTTATCCCGGAAAACAACGGGAACAACGGGAACGGGAACTGAGCGGGTAACACCGCGGGGCGCTGCTAGTGTTATAATATACTTACAAAGCCAGCCTTACAAATATTATTATTACAAAATTCGACTAAGAACAAAATTTTTGCATCTTTGAGTTCATTTCATGTGACAGCCAGCGAGTTTTTTTAAAATAGGTATTATTTTTTTGAAAATTGATTTTTTCCAGTTTTGTTTGCGTAACTGATAGAATATGGCAGTTAAGTGATTATGTATTTGCTTTATCTCTTGACATAAAGAAAGCAGTGAATTAATTTTTAAACTATAGCTTACGGCTTTCTAGTCAGTGAATGGTTCGCAAGAAAGTAATTTATTTAAATCTAGACTTGGCAGCTGTCCAAGCGACTTCGGTACACGTTTTTTGCTCAAACATCACGGTACTTTTTTAAACGTGGACAGGTTATTCTATTTTAGACTACCGATAGGTAGATATTTTTCTGAATTGATTAACAAAACTCCGCGTCCCGAATCACGACCAATAATGTTCAGTGTACAAAGCACCACTGTCGTATTCTGTATTGATAAAAGAAGCCTAGTTTCCAAAACTGACGTAGTTCAACTATTTCACCTGAGGATTATAATAGTGGCACTAAACGTTTCGGAAAGTACGCATCAGAATTTGGTCTCCTATTTTTACTAATATCTTACTACTGTTAAATTTGAAATTTTTGGTTGTATTAGATAGAGCGATTGTGCTTCCCGAAGGTTAAGATGCATAAATATTAAGCCGTCCACTATATGTTCGTACAGCTGGAACTTGGGGTTTTCTCTTGTTAAGGTGCGTCCCCCAGCACGGTTTTTTGTCCCGTTTTCAGAGCTATCTACTCATTAGCCAAAACAAATATCAACTGGTAAAATATACATTAAATTTCTACAACTTCTTGGCTTCAAAATGGTAGTTTAATTTTTTTGATAATGAACTTATTGTTTAAATAATCGCCTCACAACGAAACCATGAAAAAATTAACTAATTGTAGTTATCATGCATCTCCTCGAAAATCGTCCATTATTTTGATTTTGTACTTACCCCAACGGATAGACAATTCCATTACGAACATTTTGGTAGTTTTATTTTTTTCAAAAGACCAAAATCTGATTTTATAAAGAGTTTATTCTAAAATTTGAGCGTAAAACAGCGACAAATCCTACTGTTTCTCTCTTGCTCTTTCTTGCGGTGTGCGATAAGGTAAGAAATACTCAAGGTCATTTGCTCGGGGTACGCCCTTAAGAGAGATAGTCCAGGCAACAATCCACCACGCTGGCTCCGTTTAATTTGACGGATGAGGCGTAACCTCGAAATAATTCTTTGAAAGTGACGTTATTTTCACGATGTTTTCGTTCATTATTTAAACCAGTAGTGATGACAAAATTGTACGTTTGCATTTGCACCACGGCTTTAAAGTGTTTATTAAACTTGTAGCTCGCATAAAATAAAAATTGGCAGTCATAGGAACTGCTGATAGAAGTGAAAACGTATAACTCAGAATTTAATAGCTTCCTTTGGAAACTACGCGGGTGAAACCGGAGGGCGTGGCCATGAGCATGAAGTGCTGACGCATTTCTAGATGGCCAATGGCCATGGTCCCGAGTTTACTCGCAGATTTCTTATCATTCCCGAGCATGAAGCTAGAATTCAATTCACATCCCAGGAAAAATCTGTTGCGCGCCAAAAGAAGTTTTCACTTCAATAAAAAGCCCGTTTTGAGGAAGGTTTCTTCATAAGTATATAACTAGAACGAAACTGAAAGAAACAATAAAATAAAAAAATTGGCAGTCATAGGAACTGCCGATAGAAGTGAAAACTTGCTGTTGCCCTGGTACTGGTACCTAGGGGCAAACGCAACTATTTTATATTTCTGTTGTCCTGGTATCTGGAGATAAACGCTGGGCTGTTGGAGGTAGGTAATCGAAACTCTTTACTGTTTATGTTGTCCTGGTACCTACCTGGCCGTTTTTACTGAGTTTACCCGAAGATTTCATATCCGATCCGATCCATTATCATATCCAAGCGTGACGATTGATGAATCCATTTCACAGCCCAAAATTTTGTCTATAGCGCGCCTAAAGAAGTTTTCACTTCAATAATAATTTTCACACAGGATTTTCAAAAAACATACTGTATTGGCGCACTAGGTACATAATATAATAGAATTAGAAGTTCGTCCCGGGGGTCTACCGCCTAACGAAAAACGCTTTGACGCTTTTGACATTGCCGTCTCTTTTCAGCTTTATAATATTAGTATACATATTTGTAATTCCTAAAGCTGTACAACGCCATTCGAAATTCGATTTCGGGAATTACAGTGCTCGGGAAAGCTTTGGGATTTAATAGTACCTACCTACGACATTTATTTGAGTTATTTATATACTACTTACCAAGGTAGGATTCTGCTATAAAACTTTTTGACCGAAGGAATGCTGCGGCAAAAGCTGGTTTTATAATATAGGAAGTAGTATCAAATTTAATAAAGTTTCACATGTATCATATTATTATGTAGTCCATTTTAACTATCAAAAGTGACGACACATTAATTACTTTCACGCTCTATCCTCACTCACCCTATTCTTATTTACTTGCTTTTCCTGTTGTTAATGGTTGATTGGAAAGAAATCTCTATTAGCGATAAGGGCACCATTTATGGCAAAAAGTCATTGCTTGTTCAATCCTAAGTCTTTTTCTGGTGTAATTTATAAAGTGTTTTTGTCTGTCTGTCTGTGTGTACTACCTACTACAGGTATAACTAAGTATGATCCTTGATCGTGAATCAGCGAATATTTGTGAATAAAATAGTCGAAATATATAATATATTACATAAAAAATGTATACCTAGTAGTACTGTAGGTAAGGAAATATTTATTACTTACATAAAAAGTTTATACCTAGTAGTAGTACTGTAGGCAGATAGAGAATCACGATAAATCAAACCCAATTAAGAGTCATAAGAAGTTATTACGACATTGGAATATTAATTTAAAAAAAAATGATACAGGTTCTTTTTAATCGGCTGCATATGGATGAGTAATTTCGGTCATTGCCATGTGAGGTCGGAGAAGTCGAATGGGTTTTTTATATGATACTAGTTGTAGTTTCACCACGATTTTGCTCATCGATGTTTTAGCCTTATTAGGACGTCAGTAGAGTAGTGTAGTGAGATACCTACTATTTATACCTACATTTTTTTATTTGTGTGCTACACAAATAAAAAAATGTAGGTAGTATATTCTTTTACCCTCCGGAATGCCAGATTAGCAAGCTCAAACAAACACCCAAAAAACTAGACCTGTTTATTAGAACAAAATGCAAATATGATGTACGTAGGAGGTTATACATAGTGTATTGCTTGGAACAAACATATTTTTCTTTAGAGGGACCTAGGGGGCTCAACTCTGGCCTCTTTTGCCTACCGAACTTCGGGCTACCGCAAAAGGCCCTACTATCATAAAATCCTAAACTTACCGTACTCTACGAATAATACTTCTCGTACAACGACTGGCGCACATGCATCTCCAGTGATATGTTCTATAGGCTTTGGCTACCACCAGTAGAGAAGAAACGACCTGACTTCCCAGAAGAGTAGTGTAGTGTAGAATGTAGAGCTAATATTGGTACTTTTTTTTTATCTGATGTTGGGTGACTCAAGTATTATTGGCGAAAGATGACGGGCCTGCCGTTTGTACCTGGGCTCTATATCAAAAACGGCTTATTTACCATTACCAACAGATCAGTGTAATAAACGTACTTCATGTACCGACCCCACATGAATGGAATAGTAGTAACTCTAATGATGATAACCTATACGGTAGAGACTAGCGATATTACGTTGTCCACTATGCTATAGACAACGACATAACAACCGAACTACCAACCTACAAGCAGAGGTGACTTTGGTAGAATCTTGTCGAGTTTTTTCGTAGATAGTTGTAACATGTGACACATGCTTAAACGACGGTTTACATACCAGACATCGGTAGGACATACCAAAGTCACATTTGTAAGTTAGTCGTTTGGAATCTCCGAAATTTGTCAGATCTTAATGCTACCTATTTGTACATACTAGGGCCACGGTACTAACTCCAAAAGTATATTGTATATATTTTAAATACATACTATGTATAATAAGTATGTATTTAAAACTATATAAGTATTATATCAGCTATCTGGCCGCAATCATACAAGCTTTGCTTAGTTTGGGGTCAGATGGTGTTGTGTGTTAATTGTGTGATTGTGTGATTTTTGTGGACTTTATTTTATTGTATTATTGACTTATTGTGTTATGGACTTGTTGTATTATTAAGTAATTTAATATGATCTACCTTTTTTTCCGGCTAAAAGTTCGTAAAGTAGGTACCTACATAAATTTAAATGACGACCACAGCTGATTTGATGAGATAGGATCATCAATTATTGTACTGTGTGTACAATCATTGATCCTAGGTACCTATTGCTTAGCTTGCCTCTAATGCCTACCCCCAAAATTGGATACCAAGTCTCAGAATACTGCTTGATATTGGCCACATAAAAAGAAAAAAATTGCCAGTCATAGGGCCGATAGAAGTGAAAACTTATAACTTAGAATTTGATAGCTTACCTTGGAAACTACACGGGTGTAAAAGGAGGGCGTGGCCTCGCCATCATGGCATGGCCATCTAGAAATGGGTCAGCATTTCCCATTGGCTGACGCATTTCTAGATGCCCAATCGCCAAGGTCCCGAGTTTACCCGAAGATTTCTTATCATACCCGAGCGTGACGCTAGAAATCAATTTACACCCCACGAAAAATCTGTCTAGGCGCGCCTAAAGGAATTTTTACTTCAAAAAACTTTACAAAGTAGGTACACCTTTTTTATCATAAGTATGTAATTTTATTTCAAACTGCGTTCATTACATTAATTAAATCAAATAGTTGCACGACATGTTTCAATGCAAATTACACGTCTGGGAACGCGTTATCCAGACGCCTCTGATATCTGCTTCGGACATACAAAACAGTTGGAATAATTAGAGATACAGGTTTTGCTGGTTTGATTTGATGCTAAAGAAATTATCTACTGCCAATTAGTTGCTAAATCGGGTTTTACAAATCGATGTACCTACAAAATATTTCGGTAGGTATCTACAAAGTCAAAGTACTTTATTCATAAATGTACAATTTACACGTCAATAAATAAAAAATTAAAACAAAAGAAAGAGCATACAAATTGTAAATTGTATATATTTTCAAAGTTTGAAATAACTACTTTACTGTGTTATAATAATTATTGTACAGAAAACTATCAATCTGTACAAGGTTATTTTTTTTTTTTTTTTTAACTTTTATAGGTTCACACTTGACCGCCATCTCGCCTGATGTTAAGCGACGATGCGGTCTACGATGGAGCGTGTTTACCTAGAAAAAAACCGATTCACTCTCGATTTGAAGACACAAAGATTGTAACTATCGGGGAAAACCCACTCAGGCAACGTATTCCATAGCCTAGACGTTCTTATCACAAAAGTAGAGTCGAATCTCTTCGTTCGTGTCTTTGGAACATCAACCATGAAACGATGTCGCTTTTTCGAGCTACGAGCATTCCGATAGAAAAAAGGACAAGGTGGTATCAGATCATGCAGATCAGCCGCACACTCTCCGAAGTGTATCCGATAAAAAACCGACAGGCTAGCAATTTTTCGGCGATGTTCAAGACTTTGGAGTCTTTTTCGCACAAGAGTGTCGTTGCCTATGAGCCTTTTGGCACGTCTCTCGATCGATTCCAGAGCTTCCAGCTGATACTTAGCCGATCCATCCCAAAGGTACGAACAGTACTCCATACAGGAGCGAATCTGTGCTTGATATAATGTAAGCAACTGTTCAGACTTGAAGTACCTTCGCACTTTATTACAGGTTTATTTATAATCGAAAATATCAAAATCTACAATGAAGATAGGTACATAATATTGTTTTGTTGATTTATGGTACCCAAAACATGAAATTTGCAAAAATATATAAAACTACTAGCGGCCCGTTCCGGCTTTGCTCGGATATTGTCGTATAAACATTATTATTATTAATTGAAATAAAAACTATCATATCTTTCAAGTTGGATCAAATTGTACACGGTGTGGAACTTTGATTAAAATCGGGAGTCAATCGTGGACAAACAATGTGACGCGTAATATATACATGTTAAGATTATGATTATGATCATAATCATATTTTTTTGCGTAAAAGTTATCTACATGTCAAATGAAAATAAAATAATAATGTCAGGTTTTTTTTTATAGTAAAAAGTGACGAGATTAGTGGGCCATGTGCCTGATGGTAAGCAACATGCCTGCCACATAAAGAGTCCAAACCATTACCTAGCACTGCACTGCGCTCGTCACCCAGAGATCTAAGGTGTTATATCTCTAAGCCCAGTAATTTCTCTGGAAACATTGCCCTTCAAACCGGAACACAGTAATGTTTGCACATTACTGCTTGGCGGTAGAATAACTGGCAAAGGTGTGGTACTTCCCCAGGGGGACTCTGCCAAGAGTCCTACCACTACAAATAAAAATTTACAAATACATGCTTTAGACATTGATTATGATTATGTTACATTGATTATGATGTTGAATAATATTAAGTACTTAATACGGAGCTAATTCCATAATAGCTTAAAACGCAGAAATGCATATTAAAGAAGTTTGAACATCATTACGTACTTATTTTGTACAAACCCGTAGGGGGAAGTGGGGCAGATTGATACACAAAAATTTGAAGTTCAAAAATGTGTATAAAAACTTAATATTTTCCATTAATTTTCTATTATACTTTTAGCCTAATAATTTAATTTTATAATGTCACAGTTCAATGTTTTTTAAGTTATCAAAGAAAATAAATAATTGACCTTTTGTAAAAAATGGCTTTAGTATCAATCTGCCCCACTAGTAGGGTACTTTGATACAGGGTGAAAAATCTATTAAAATGGTCAAATTAAAACACTTTTAGATTGATTAAACTTGTTTATCGTGATGAGATCATTTTTAGCCTTTTAATATAAGTCATTTAAGCAATTCTTATAACGAATAAACCTTAATCACAGTCAGTCTTAAACAGTCAATAAATTTAATATTATTTGAAAAAAAACATAAAATTTGATTATATTTTATTGCACATTATATGCACTCAAATGAATAGAAAAGGTATACATAGATGAGGTTCGAGTAGTGCCTTTCGTAAAATTTGGTATAAGGAGGTGTAAAACAACATCTCTAAAATCAACACTTGCTTTGTCTTCGACTTCTAGAAAGACGAAAATGTAAGTCCTGGCACTTTTTTTTTCAAGTATAACACCTCATACTCAGTCAAATTGTATTTAGTAATGACCTTGGTACCATGGGCATGGGCACCATAACATAGAGATGGGGCACAATGATACACATCAATGTGCCCGCACTTGGTTGCATCAAAGAGCCCCAAACGACATTTTTGAAAATTTAAATTATCACAACTAAATTAACTTTGATTTTAAGTAAAATTAACAGAAATCAAAATAATTGATAGTTTAACTTACCTTTGGTAAATAAAGAACCTCGTTAGATGTTATGGAAGAGCATCGAAACATTTTCACATAGTTCGTTAGAATTTACTTAGAGATGCTCAAAACACATCTCGACTTGCCCAAGGATGACTGTTGAGAGACGGTCGGAGCGGTTACAATGGATGCGTTCGGAAGTTTTAGCGAACGTTTTAGAGATGGAGCCACTCGAATCCATTCACTCCATTATTAGATAAGGCTAGTGTATCAATGTGCCCCTTGTATCAATGTACCCCACCTCCCCCTACAGTTATAAATATGTAGCGTAATAGCGCATAAGAAAAATCAATCGTATATCCCTAAGCCTATACGAGTGAGACTTTAAGCTAAAAAATCTTTGGACGCTTGTTGTTCAAACCCTACCGTTCTTACGGCGTGATTAGAAGCTAAAATTTCGAATACAAGTATATTTTAATCTTATTTATACAATAAAGGCGAAAGTTTGTGAGTGTTTTTTATTTCTTCACGTCTAAATGGCTGAAGCAATTTTAGTAAAATTTGGTATGGAGTTAGCTGACACCCTGGATGAACGCATATGCTACTTTTTATCTCGAAAAAATAACGGAAACTACCTCCGTAAAACCGCGGGGCGTTGCTAGTTTGGAATAACTCATTGGGCTCTTCATGTTCCATTAGCTGCGTGTCACTGTGTTGTTATGTGGCAGGCATGTTGCTTACCATCAAGCACATGTCTTGCTCGTCTCGTCACTCTTTATTTAAAAAAAAAAATTCTCTTTATTTAAATTTTTATAGGTCCTGAAGAGTTTCTTAATTATGTAATAAAATAATTTTAACAAAAAAAAGAACCGACTTCAAACAGTAAACTAAAAAGTAAAAAATAAATCTCTGTACCACAAAATAGAACGTACTTTGATTAATTTGAACAGACATGATTAAATAAGTATTTAACAATTCTGAAGTCGTTGCCAAGTAAAACAACTACAGCTGAAGCTAACATTCGTAGAGTAGTAAATCGAACTGACATTTGGAACATAGAGGACATTGGGGACATATGTATGATAGACAGGAATGTTGTTGCAACATTGACTTGGCACCGACTTCAGAATTGTTAAATACTTATTTAATCATGTCTGTTCAAATTAATCAAAGTACATTCTACTTAGTGGTACAGAGATTTATTTTTTACTTTTTAGTTTACTGTTTGAAGTCGGTTCTTTTTTTTGTTAAAATTATTTTATTTTACGATTTTAAGTGATGGTTAGATGAATAATTCTTGAATTAGGTGAGAAGATAAAGCATTATTTTTCTTGCAATCTTGACTAGTAGAATAATATTCGCTATGATAAAGTGTTCAAATCCAGGATGGTCGGTGTACTCAGACCTGTAAAATGGTCCTCAGTACCCATGTGGGTGCCAAGTTCTCATCAATATTTAAGAGTACATGAATCAAGCACACACACTAGCTACTGGAAACCGTTAAACAGTTCACATAACTGTCCTTTGTCTAATAACAGTCACATCCCACCTAGGTATGTGTAAAGTGCTCATCGATACAGCTTTATCAAGCCTATACACAAGGTAACTGCTGTAGATCGTTGAGGAGTAGCCTCGACTGTCTTTCGGCTCCTTCATCGGATCGACTGCAGACCTTCATTCAATTGTAGTGCTTTAAAATACTTTATTGAAACATTTTCAAACGCACTAGTCTACTCTTGCACTTTTTAAAGGTCTAACGATTAATTAATTAGTTACAACGCGATTGAGCAACAAACATCCAAACATAGACATTAATAATGATGATGAAAGACAGTCCCAAGACATCTAGACGTAAAGTGCTCATCAATACAAATTAATCAAGCCCAAACACAAGATAATTGCTGTAAATCTTTGCGGAGTTCCCTCTACAGTATTTTGGCTCCATCATCAGATCGCTTCCAAATCTTCGTAGTGCCAAACCAAAATAAATTGTAGTGCTTGTAAATACTTAATGGAAAAGTTAACAATCGCGCTTGATGGGGATGATGAAGATAAAGAGATTTGGATACTAATAATGTACTTTACTTGTATTTTACATAAAACATAAATATGTGCACGCCACTGTTTCATGTTCCACGGAGTAGAGAGAGCATAGATAAAACGGACTTGTCTATAGTAGGAAGGTGCCAATTTTTATTTTTTATTTTACACAGATTATACAAAATACTTCAACAGCGCTTGTCGCAACCTACAATTTTTGCAATTTCTCTTCAATTTCTGCAGGATTCCATCGTCAGATCCTGGTTTCCTTATCATGGTACCACCCTTGGAATGTCTCCTATCCAACAAAAAAATAATCATCCAAATCGGTTCATAAACAACGAAGTTATCCGCGAACAAACATAAAAAAATAAAAAAAAAATATACGGTCGAATTGAGAAACCTACTTTTTTTTAAAGTCGGTTAAAAAGTAATATTAATTTTATAATTTCTACGCCACCAAAGTCGCGGGTCAGTTACTAGTGACTCATAAACTTAACGGAACAAAGTTAAATTTAATTTCTCAGTTACGAAGTATTACTAATATAATTAAAACAGGAATGCCATTACTCACGCCGTGATGCGCGGAGCCGTGACATCCGTGTTCCATCATCAGGCGTCATTAGTCAGTGCGTAAAAACTGCAACGTGCTATGATCATTTTATCAAGGGATAGGTACATCACTCTGAGTGATGTAGGTACATATCCCTTGATGAGTGACACCAAAGTGACACTCATCAAAATTAATCAAAGAAACATCATTTGATGTGATTCTTTTGTGTCAAATTCAGATATGATTGAAAGGAGGTAAAATAATATTTGATTGAAAGTAGGTAAGTACATAACTATACAGGGTTATTGGTAATCAGCCTGCATCCTTTTACGGGAATGTTAAGTACATTAAATACGCCAACTTTTGTTGCACAGTCTATAATATTATATTTTTTTATTATAGATAGATACATAGAAACTCTTTATTGTGATACAACAAACTTAAAGTAGTACAGAGACACACTTATTAACTAGCGCCACAAATGGCATATAAAATTAAATTATATATATATATATGTATATATTCACCCAATACAAAATTAAAAAAGGGTATTTTCCCAGTCCAAAAGCATTGAACTTTTCGTAACAAGAGCGCGCTCGCTCTACACCCGAAAATTATGTGCCAAAGTGAATAGGTTACAATCCTCAAAAAAAACTAAGTAGCCCGTTAGTTAGATTGCCAAAAAATATTGTACATGTATTTTTTCTTTTGTTTCACAAACAAAAAATTACGAAGATACAGCGCTTCGAAGTTTCGTGTGACGTCACTTGCGAGTACGATTTTTACTCACGAGTGACGTTGCGACCCCCCACTCTCGAAGTTTGATGGTCTATATCTTTGACGATTTTTAATATTATGAAAAAACTAAAAAATACGTGTCCAATATTTTTCCATGATCTAGCTGACGGACTAATTAAGATGGTGTATTTTTGACCCAGTCCGGTACCCTATTAACACTAATCAGCCGGTAAACAGTGCTAGAAATGACAAGAAACACTATTTTTTGGGACGTGTAATGAGTTTTAAGAAAAGTTGTTTATTTAAATACACATGTCCTTAAACGGATGCAGGCTGAACACCATCAGTAACCCTGTACTTATATGTTCAATTCTTTGGGAACATGGTTAAATTCTCAGAGGCTCAATCAAATTTGAAAATAGGTTGTTCGTTTGGGAGCTACGATGACACAAACATATACACACACATGCAGAAACATCAAACGTAACTCTGTCGTTTTTGCTTCGGTGCCGGGGATTAAAAATAAAGAAATATAATTTTCACGTCGAGTTTGACTTTGACTTCAATAGATTAATTATCAATTTTGTAGTATTTTCAATAGTTATAAATTTAGTATTTTCGTAGAACCCAAGATGGGCCCTCCCACACTTCAGGGCGCACGCAATCATGTCAACGTTGGGAAAAGTGAGCTCACTCTTTCCATTCTAGTCGGTTGCAGGACGCGGTGGTCACCGGACGTTTTTACCTATCATTATTCGTTGTCAACAACCAAAATAAGTAGAGCCACAGCAAATCTCGCCGCTAGCGATTATAGGGGTCAAGTAGATTGGTTGTTTGTAAACCACTTACGATACACACAGAGACGCAGTTCATTACCAATTTCATGGTGCTTACTGCTCAGGGCACATCTATTGATTTATATCGATGTTGTCAAAGGATTTCTTTGCCAATTTTCCTTTATTCATTTTAAGGAAAAATTGAGTAGTAGTTGAAAAATGTCTGCGTCAAGAATATTATGACTTTATGACCAATCATTTCACTCATCCCCTCATATTTATTTTTTCTTAAAATATCTCATACTTGTACCTCGACCCTATTCTTTATTGAATTAATTATAATTATAATATACCTACTTATAATAATTTATTACTAATTACTTAGGTAGGTATTTTAATTTAATATTGTATTACTGCAGCAATAATTATTATTGTTGCGGTAATGTTAATCTTTAGCTTTGTGAAAACTTTATGGCTCCTAATCGACATTTGATAACTCGGTTTGAATTCCCCATTCAATATCCTTGCCCTAAATTGAACGTCGTTTTCCTCGTCCGTACTACAAAGACATCATTCTTAGTATTGCCATATGTCATTCTTAGAACATACGCCCATCGTAATTACTGCACGCAGAGAAATGAGTTATGGGCTGCGAGACTAGTTTGGACGTGCGGAATTACCTGCGTGCATTCAGGTTTTTGAAGTGAAAACTTCTTTAGGCGCGCCTAGACAAATTTTTCGTGGGGTGTAAATTGATTTCTTCCGTCACGCTTGGGTATGATAAGGAATCTTCGAGTAAACTCGGGACCATGGCTATTGGCCATTTAGAAATGCGTCAGCCAATGAGAAATGCTGAAAGGGCGTAGCCTCGGCATCATGCCATGGCCATCTAGAAATGCATCAGCCAATAGGAAATGCTGACGCATTTCGAGATGGCCATGCCATGAAAGCCCAGGCCACGCCATCCGGTTACACACGTGTAGTTTCCAAAGTAAGCTATCAAATTCTGAGTTATAAGTTTTCACTTCTATCGGCAGTTCCTATGACTGCCAATTTTTTTCTCGGTAAACATGCTATACTCATAGAAATATAATTACATTACTATACCTAGTCCACGTCATTGCAATAAACTATATTTTTGAAGTGAAAACTTCTTCTGACGCGCCACAGACAACTGAAAACGTCTATTTCGTGGGCTGTGAATTGAATTCTAGCGTCACGTTCGGGAATGATAAGAAATCTTCGGGTATACTCGGGACCATGGCCATGCCACGTCATGGCCACGTCCTCTGGCTTCAGCCGCGTAGTTTCCAAAGTAAGCTATCAAATTCTGAGATAAGTTTTTACTTCAATCGGCAGTTCCTCTGACTGACAATTTATTTAATAATATAGAGTGACGAGATGAGCAGGACATGTGGCTGATAGTAAGCAACACGCCTGCCTATACCAGCACAGTGACAAGCAGCTAGTGGAACATGGTTAGTACAAAATTATAATCTAACACTGCACTGCGCTCGTCACCCAGAGATATAAGATGTTTTATCTCTATGCCCTGTTATTTCTCAGCAAATATTGCCCTGCAAACCGGAACGCAGTGATGCTTTCACGTTACTGCTTGGCGGTAAAATAACTGGCAAAGGTGTGGTACTTCCCCAGGCAGACTCTGCAAAAGAGTCCTACTACTACAACTAATATCGTACTACCATATTTATGAAGTTACGGTGGTCTAGTCGGGAGAACGGCGGCTGCCGATCCGGAGACCCCGGGTTCAAACCCCACACGCACCACTGTCTTTTCGAAGTCATGCGCGTAATGCCGCTAACATAAAACGGTGAAGGAAAACATCGTGAGGAAACCGACATGTACCTAGAATCTTTCGAAGTCATGTGTCATCCGCCAACCCGCACTGGGCCAGCGTGGTGGATTATGGCCATAACTCTCTCCTTGCGAGAGAAGGCGCCGAATCCCAGCAGTGGGATCCCAGCGTTTAGTAGGGCTGTTGATGTTGATGTTGTTGATATTTATGAGATAATATGGTTTTTTATAAGACCTATAAAATTTGGTGGCTAATGGCCTCTCCTACCTACTGAACTGTAGTGATAGGACTATTTGCAAAGATCGCCTGGTGATGTTTTTTTTTTTTTTTATATCATAGAGTGACGAGACGAGCAGGTCATGTGCCTGATGGTAAGCAACATGCCTGCCACATAACAGCACAGTAACACGCAGCTATTGAAACATGATAGTCCAAATCATTACCTAGCACTGCACTGCGCCCGTCACCCAGAGATCTAAGATATTATGTCTCTAAGCCCTGTAATTTCTCTGGAATCATTGCCCTTCAAACCAGAACACAGTAATGTTTGCACATTACTGCTTGGCGGTAGAATATTTGGCAAAGGTGTGGTACTTCCCCAGTCGGACTCTGCTAAGAGTCCTACCACTACTACACTATGTATCACACCTATGACAGTTGTCCTACGACCCAGCAGTTATGTCACGTGTAAACGTCACTGTGTTGCGGTTTGAAGGGCAATGTTTCCAGTGAAATTAGGCGGCATAGAGATAAAACCTCTTAAAACTCTGGGTTACGACCGCAGTGCCGTGTTAGCTAATGATTTGGACTCTTCATGTTTCAATAGCTGCCAGTTGCTGCGTGTCACTGGGCTAATATGAGCAGGTTGCTTACTGTCAGGCTCATGTTCTGCTCGTCTCATCCCTCTATACTATAAAAATAAATCTATTCCTATATCCTAGACCATGTATAGTTAGAATTAGCGTAGTCAGCAGCTTACAACCTATTTACTAATATTATAAATATCACTGGTTGGATGTTTGTTGTCAATCACGTCGTAACTTCTGCACGGATATGGCTGCAATTTGGAACACAGATTTAGTATAGTCTGGAAGAATAAATAGCCTATTTTTTATCCCGAGAAAATAACGGGAATGGGAACTACACGGGTAAAACCGCGAGGGGCTGCTAGTAATTAATATATTCTGATTAACAAATTCAGTTAAACTTTCCTCCATCGATGACGTAAATACACAACAGTCGGACTTTTACGTTGTAGGTATTAAAATTCCTACAAAATACTTGAAGGTCTTGACATACATTACAAGGAACTACTTACGTATACAAATGTACCACAACCAATTACCTACCATTTTCGACCTTACGGCTAATGAAATAAAGAGGACCGCTTCTTTTAAGCTGTTTTTGTTCATGAATGAAGTTCGAAGAATCGAACATGGGTGAATCATTTTAAGGCGCTTCCTCACCGGGAGCGTTTGTGTTTAATGTAACGTTACAGAGTCGAACATTATATCAGTAAAGGAGGAGAACCGAACAACACAGTGCGAACTTTGTAATACAATGTGTAATATTTTGATACAACTTGTAACATCACTGCACTTTTTAGGGATCCGTAGCCAAATGGCAAAAAACGGGACCCTTATAGATTCGTTATGTCTGTCTGTCCGTTCTTATGTCACAGCCACTTTTTTCCGAAACTGTAAGAACTATGCTGTTGAAACTTGGTAAGTATTCAGTGAACAGCATGTGATTAAGATTTTCACACAAAAATTGAAAAAAAACACAAAAATTTTTGGGGGTGCCCCATACTTAGAACTTAGAACTGAAACTCAAAACTACTTTTTATCAAAACCTTACCTGTGGTGGTGGGTATCTATGAATAGGGAATTAAAAATGATATTGAGGTTTGTAATTATTTTTTCTAAACTGAATAGTTTCGCGAGAGACTCTTCCAAAGTGGTAAAATGTGCCCCCCGCACCCTGTAACTTTTTAAACAAGATAATAACAAAACTAAAAAAAAATATGATGTGCATTACCATGCAAACTTCCATCGAAAGTTGGTCGGAACAAGATCTAGTAAGCATTTTTTTTTGTAATCTTCATAAATAGGTACAGTATTGTTAAAATATCAATTAAAGTTACCACGAACTACAAGATTTTTTATAAAATGCTACTTGCTGCTATGGAACCCTCCGTCCGAGGTGAATCCGACTCGCACTTGGCCACTTTTATTATTTTTGTTGCGACTGGCTGGTGGTAGTATTGTAATGTTATGTTCAAACTCAAATCTTTTCCGGTTTTCCGGAGCCGGGTTTCACCAAACTCTAATTTTTTGAAAAGAACGTATAGGCTGTGGACGTATAGAGTTTGACTCTAATTTTTTGAAAAGAACGTATAGGCTGTGGAACGCGTTGCCTGAGTGGGTTATTCACGATGGTTATAATAATTAATATTGGTGTCTTTAAATCGAGAGTGAATCGGTTAACACCAGGCGAGATGACGGCAAGTGTAAACCTACAAACCTAAAACAAGATCTCTTCGGCAAGATCAGCCTTAGCTGTTGTTTCCAATAAATAAAATATTTGCGTAGTAGTATTTCAGAACATGCAATTATTCCCTTTAAGGGCTTATACGACAATTAACTTCAAGCATGTCACATTACTGTCGAAGACAACTAAAGGTGCTTCCACACCTGGAGCATTCGCGTATAATGTAACATTACAGATTCGATTTTGAGCCCTGACCGACGAGCGAACCTTATCGTTCATGTCACTTTTTCAAGCTACGAGCAGTGCGATAAAAAGGGCAAGGTGGTATTAGATCATGCAGATCAGTTTCACACTCTCCGAAACGTATCCGAGTATTATCTACTTCTCGTGTAGTCCTCTGATACCATGCCACTATTGAACAAACACCTGACTTACGAAGTAACTATTTTCTGATCTGTGACTTGACTGTAGATTTACTAATTTTATCTATTGTTTATTTTTATAATTGGACTAGCGGTTCATCCCGGCTTCGCCGTGTTACATAACATAAATATAGCCTATAGCGCGCACGCATCACGTACATATCTTACAGTGAAAGAATTTATTAAATCGGTGCAGTAGTTCCTGCGATTAGCACGTTCAAACAAAAAACCTCTTCAGCTTTATAGTATTAAGTCCTTTACATAATAATTATGAAATTGGTGTTTCGTTGTACTGGCCACTTAGATCTCAAATATCTCTTTGGTTAGGATTTTTTTTATAGCATAGAGTGACGAGACGAGCAGGTCATGTGCCTGATGGTAAGCAACATGCCTGCCACATAACAGCACAGTAACACGCAGCTATTGGAACATGATAGTCCAAATCATTACCTAGCACTGCACTGCGCTCGTCACCCAGAGACCTAAGATATTATGTCTCTAAGCCCTGTAATTTCTCTGGAATCATTGCCCTTCAAACCAGAACACAGTAATGTTTGCACATTACTGCTTACTAATATTTGGCAAAGGTGTGGTACTTCCCCAGGCGGACTCTGCTAAGAGTCCTACCACTAGTAAGGAGCTAGCTAGTGTTGTGTGAGAAATACCAATCCGTACCGATTTTTTAATAATATTGGACATTTTTCATAGTAAACTGACTAGTCCCAAACTAAACAAGCTTTTTTTTTCATATACTACGAAACACGATGAGACCTAGAAACACCCCGACACAGAACAAGTATGTGTACTTATCACACAAAAATATTTCCAGGGTGGGAATCAATCCCACGATCATCCGGCTCAAAGGGCAGACTTCCTACCAACTACACCACGAGACCAATGAATTGCTTACTAATTTGACTAAAATAAAAAGTCTTATAGAGGTTAAACTCTCATAAGCCTTAAGTGAGTAGTGGTAGGACTCTTAGCAGAGTCCGCCTGGGGAAGTACCACACCTTTGCCAAATATTCTACCGCCAAGCAGTAATGTGCAAACATTACTATGTTCCGGTTTGAAGGGCAATGATTCCAGAGAAATTACAGGGCTTATATGGAGACATAATATCTTAGATCTCTGGGTGACGAGCGCAGTGCAGTGCAAGGTAATGATTTGGACTATCATGTTCCAATAGCTGCGTGTTACTGTGCTGTTATGTGGCAGGCATGTTGCTTACCATCAGGCACATGACCTGCTCGTCTCGTCACTCTATGCAATAAAAAAAAAAAAAAAAAGAGAATGATTCTAATCTGGCGAAAAGTGTATATATAGATAGGTATTTTAATAAATACGGAGCGGAGACTAGACATTCGCAAAAAGAACCTGATTGCCAAAGAATGTTATCTTAAGTCTAGTTTTTCCAGATTGATATTATGTCGATATTATCGAGCAGTGACATTTTTTTATTATATTAGTCTCCATAAAACATTCGATACATAAAATTATACACGCGCACAAATAATAATTACCTATTGTGTGGTTGTCATAATCAAAATATCAAGTTTGATATTTAAAATAAAAGATGGTGACATTAAAAGTGTTTCTCAAAAACATAAACATGTGCTAAAAAAATTCGTGAGACAAACATGAGCAATCTATACTAATATTAAAAAGCTGCAGAGTTTGTTTGTTTGAACGCAAGGATCTCGGGATTTACTGGGGGCCTACCGCCGAACGAAAACTATATTTGGTTTGATGTTTCTCTCTCTTTTCTTCTCGCTTGAAATGATAGAGACAGCAATAGCAACGCCATAGCCGATTTGGTTAGGCGGTAGAAGGGCAGGTCCGCATTGAAAGATTATTTATCTGCTGGATAGTCAATTTATTGATGACTAGCCACCCGCTCCGGCTTCGCTCGAATAATAACCTAGATATCAACTGCAACGCCATCTGCCGGGCTGATTTGTGAATCTAAACCTTCCAGGACCCTACCCAAACGTATACAAAAAAAATCATTCAAATCGGTCTAGCCGTTTAGGAGGAGTTCAATAACAACGAAAAGTGGCATTGATTTATATATATATATATATTTTAGAATAAAAAACTGCTTACTGTGACATAACTATAATATTTAGACATATGCTGTCGCGACACTTTTTGTAGATAATAATGAGTTCTGCAAAGTCGTAGTAAATGATTTTCATCATCAATAGTTTGCGCAGCGCACGCGACGTAAGGAATTTTTCAGGTAATTTTTTTTACACCTTATGTTACATTATTGGAGTTTTAGTAAGGATCCCTAATTTTTAAAAAAATATAATATAGCCTATATTACTCGGGAATAATGTAGCTTTCCAAAGGTGAAAGAATTTTTGAAATTGGTCCAGTACTTTCGGAGCCTATTCATTACAAACAAACAAACAAACAAATCTTTCCTCTTTATAATATTAGTATAGATAGATAGCTATAGGCTATATAATATTACGCTACTACCAACAGGAGCGGAGTATGAATGAAAAATGTAACAAAAACGGGAAAAAATATTGTTTTTTTGAGAGCTTTCGTTGCGTGACAGCATGTCTCTATCTTTAAAAGGTTGCGTAATTAGAACCTAAGGTAACCGAATATGTTCAAAATTTGAATTGGTACAACCCATTTTCGATAGATGGCGTAGAAACGCGAGCACGGTTAAGCTAGTTTTATAATAAAGTCAAACGATATTTGCATTTTCGACGTTTATGACTTCAAACAAACTCAGAGACAGAAAATTGAGATTAAATCAGGTTTTGTAATACGCCAAGAAAATATAGAAAAATTATGAAAACAAAAATACTTATACGAAAAGAAATGGTTTTATTGGCGCTCTGATAGAATAATTAAACTCTTTATTGCTCTTAAATTATAGATAATATATCAGCCAAGTGAGAGTAGGACTTGCGCACAAAATATTCTTAAATTATCTAATTATAAGAAAAATTATACATAGGTTAAATTCTAACTCCAGTCGTCTTCGATTTTAAGAATAATGCAATATGATGAAATATCTATACAGCTTTATAATATTGGTTGACAAGCATTCTTCAATAAAATATAACATTATAAAATCTAGATTACACAATTCAGCCGAATACACAAAAAAAAGAAATGACATTGAAAGTCTACGTATAATATTTCACTAATGGTATTTCGTAATACCTTCGACTACCTACCCTATTTACAATAATTGACGATTTATTTTGGGCAAGTCACAATGATTACATATATTAAGTAATTAATAGACCTACTAATGTAATAATCGAAATAGTTTCTGGTATTAAGTTACAGGAGCAAATAATTATTTATCATCGAACCCATTAACCGGCAAATTAAAATGGTTTTGACTTTGCTATTGTACTCAACTTTCAATTTCAAGAGGCTGTCGCTAGACAGCTAATAATAAATAAATAATAATAATAAATATTGGCGGACAATTCACACACAACACCATCTGACCCCAAACTAAGCAAAGCTTGTATGATGGCGGCCAGCTAGCTGATATAATACTTATATAGTTTTAAATACATACTTATTATGCATAGAAACACCCAGACACAGTGCAAACATTTGAATTCATCACACAAATATTGCACTGGGTGGGAATCGAATCCACGACCCTCGGCTCCGCAGGCAGAGCTGCAACCCACTAAGCCACGATGCCAGTCAAGTTGGATCAAGGGTTGGCAAAGGCAGCATTGAACTAGCATGCATCGTGTGTAGGTTCCTAGTCCGGCAACCCTAACTATATCCCGGCGTCGAGGCTACTTTTACGAAACCGGTCAGCATGTAGACATAGGCATGAAAATCAAAATATGTTAAAAAATATGGACCCCATATTCTGATCCCTGGATATCCTACAGAGTACAGATTATTACTTTTTTTAATTTATCCTTCGTAAACTTCAATACTGGCGGATCCGTTGATGTCGTGGAGCTCCCTCGATATGAAGGTCGACACCAACGTGATCATTCCCACTTTCTGTGAACAAAAGGCCTTCAATGAGAACTTTAAAATAAGTACTTAGATAATTGTTAGAAAAATTGTTGAAAAAAATATTTTTTTTGCAGTGAAAATTCGTTTGGCGCGCCACACAGATATTTTCGGCTGTGAATTGAACTCAAGCGTTTGTAAGTGAAAGATTTGTTCGGGTTTCCTCGGTACCGCCGAGGGTGAGAGGGTGTCTGTGGAACTGAGTACTGTGTGTGTAGTAGAAACTTCTAGTAGAAAATTCAATCCCGGCCTGAAGGTAACAAGCTTAAAAAAGTTGTTTTGATGTCCTTAATTAACCATTAGTGACCGTATGTACGGAAAACTTTTAATTAAATCTTGAATTTAATCTCAGTGAACCAGGAAATCCAGTAATAATTTAATTATAGTAACAGCGATGTTTGTCGGTGCTTACAACAAAATAATAATGTACATTAATACCTACAATCATTTACCGCAATATAGATCCCTGCAACGCTATAATATAAATTATACCTAGATTTTAAAACATATTTAAATAAGCATGGAAAATTTGGTCAAACAAAAGAGCGATATCAAAAAGAGACAAGCATATTCATTCATTCCTATGGTTTTGGATTCTACATAGTAGGTACTACTTGGATTATGATTGTTAATCGCAAGTACCTACTATTCCCTAGGACAGGGGTGGGCAACGCGCGGCCCGCGACCTGCCTCCGTGCGGCATAATATTTTTATTTTCGGCTCAAATTTTACAAATTGCAAATATTAATTTATACAGCTACCTATACAACTAAATAAATGTATTATATATTTATTCGTCAGTTATGTTATCGCGAACGCGAAGTTTTCTCGCAGGGCTACAGAGATAATAATTTGGACTCTTTATGTTCCAATAGCTGAGTTTCTCTGTGCTGTTATGCGGATAGGCATGTTGCTTACCATCAGGTATATGTCCTGCTCGTTTTGTTATTCCATACTGTATAAAAAAGCAAAGGACGGGCTTTTATTACTGAATTGGGATGTAGCAGCAAACCCACAATCGGATCAAATATGTTTATAAATATAAGAAGCCATGGTGGCCTAGAGCAGGGGTCGGCAACGTTTCGGGAGCTATGGGCCACATGGAAAAAAGTAGATAAAAGCGGGCCGCGCTTTTGAAATTTACCCCCCGAAAACTCAGCTATTAGAACATGAAGAGTCCAAATTATTATCTCTGTAGCCCTGTCATTTCACCGGAAACATTACATACTTAGTGATGTTTACACATTTCTCTTTGAAGGTAGAATGACTGGCAAAGGTGTGATACTTCCCCAGGCGGACTCGGAAAAGAGTCCTACCATTACTCCCGTATATCAAATCTTACTGTGTGCCCGTAGTATTATAGTGGACATGATGTGAAATTTAATTACTCACATTAGGAGTCACGAATACGTCAACTTTCATATAGCCGTTGGGTCCGACATCGTTGGCGCAAATGTTAATTGTCCTTCCCATGATGCCGGTAGACGTCAGACGAAACTGACAACTTGTTAGTGGGTAGTCGAGTGGATTCCCGAAAGACAGTGTCGCTCTGGCTGGTTGTCCCACGACTAGGTCATCCAAAATCTGAGACAAGAGAAATTGTACATTTTATGAAATAGCCAACAATCCCGCAAATATTTTTATAAGGAAGTAATATGCATGACTTCGTGGCACTAGTTCATTATAGTATGTTACTGTAATGTTTCTGTTTGTGGCACAATGAAGGTGGGTTTGGTGGTAGAACACAGATCAGATACCCTGTTGATCGGCGATAATACGAATTTCGCCTACTATCACAACTCACCAGCAGGGGCGCAGGACGACGTAAAATACCGCGCTTGTGATTAGAAACACCCGTGTGACGTGCACTACTTTCCACGGATGATCGGACAAAACGAGATAGAGTTATACAAACTTCAAAGGACAGAGCAGGATCCAAAGAAGAACATCAACAGGTTCCCATTTCGTATTTTTTTTATGTTCCTTTTTAATTTTGTAGATTGACGATGTTCTGTTACTAATTATTGCAATAAATCAATTACTTATGCAATGATATACCATATTTTGTAAAGCTGGATGTCCTGATATTCTTTCCGCACCGTTTCACTTAGCAGAAACCCATATTTTATATTTTTTAGGGTTTTTTTGCCAGCAGTCTCACGTCGGAATCAAAAGCCTGACTGGCCGAACTCGCAACAGGTGAAAAGTTTAAATGTGCAATTATGCTAATAAAACGCTAAGGAAATCGTACGATCAGTCAAATGGGTATTGTCTTTGCGGTAGAATAACTGGTAAAGGTTAAACCTCCCCAGGCAGGGTCTCCAAAGAGTGCTGCTACTACAAAAGTTTGTGGTACAATGAAGAGTGTTCTCTATTATTACTATGACCTAAGTTACTGTATTTTGTTATTAGCTTGTAATCTGTTGACAATTTTATGATGACATTAACAGTACACAATTAAAATTTATTTTACCTTAATATCGATAACGGGTTTAATAACTCGAAAGTCGTCGTCGTGAGCCCAAGCCTGCTTGGTTTCTTCAACGAGGGCCATTGCGGATATCTTCATGTTGGAGTACTCCACCAGCTTTGGCAAGTATTCACACGCTCTCACAAGGATATCAATTTTTTCCACTGAAATGTTTGCAAAAGTTAGAGCAAAGATTCTGGTTTGCAGACTAGGGTTACAAGCTAAGATAAAAACTAGCCAAGTCAAATCTTACCCAATTTAAAATCTCATTTCATCACATTTTTTTAGAATTAACAGCATTATAATATTAAGCAAAGAAATAGAGTTTAATACTTGTTCATAATTTTATTACTGTTCAATAAATTATCTTTTTCTTTATATCTATCTTTATAATGTTATTTTGTTTATATAAATACTTATTTGGATTTTGCATAGAACTTGGCACTTATTTAGATCTCCATTCTTTTACGGTGAAGCTCACATCCAAGCATAGTTTTTGTATCGAACTTGGCTTTTCTTTTTTACATTTATCTTTTTGGTGGGGATATCGTTACTTTTTGTTAAGAAAACTAGGCAGGTATTGAGATTTAATGTTCTTTCTTGCGTTTTGCTGCATGGTTTTCTTTTTAATTTGTTTACTTTCTTTTGAATGTTAGAAAAGTAGCGAGGACACAGTGAGCTCGGTGTGCTGCAATATTCCCGACGCGCAGCTGTCCAGTGACGAAGAGTTCCAGTGTACACCGGCGCAGCCCTCCCGCACCCCCTCACTTGCACCCCCGCGACAACAACCGTTAAGCTTGCGTGCGCGCCGTGTGGTTGCCCGCAGTGCTAATCGAGCTGCAAACATGCGCGCGCACTCGCCTTGAAGAAGATCGCCGGACGCGATCGAAACTCGAGTCGGACACTCGGACAGATCTGAGTACTGAGTGGGGTGCATAGTGTCAATAATTTTAAACATTTTATTGACAGATAATGAGTAGAAGAATCATCACTTTGATAATATAATATCTTAAAAAGCGCTTTGAATACACCCCACGCTTTTTTACAAAAATGTACATTCATTTCTAATTTACAGTATTCTTAATCCAAATTTATTAAATTTTATTTTCTGATTTTTAGTTGGATTTTTTATGAAAGCGTGTTTTTTTAGTTTTTTTAAACTATTATTTATTTCATTGGAACTAGTCTAATGTACTTCACTTTTATGCTGTTACTGGTTTAGGCACAAAGAATGTTTGTGGTTATAGTATGACAATCATTTAATTTATCTTTGAAAAAAATCAGATTGAACGTAAATGTAACGTAAACAATAAATAACTAAATCAGTATTCGTAAGCGGTGCCTATGTTTATTATGTGTTGTTGTTCTGTGTATAATTATGTGTTGCCGCGCGCCGCCGAAAACACACCGTTGGCCGGTTTTATAGCGCGTATACAAGTTTTTTGTTTGGGGACACCACTTATTTTTTACTATACTTTATTTTTACATTATTATAAGTAAATGTAATAAATAATACATATACTAGGATAGTTTCAAATATCTGTTTATAACTTTGTAACGGTTCCAACGCAACAATAAAAAAAAATGGAGATTTTTATGTATTTTTAACTTTATTTTTATTTTTAGAGTCTTTCCTACGCTTATACATAATTACCGAGCTGGATTCCAAATTTCATCCTTCTAAATTGTCTGGAAGCAGGTTAGGTTTAGGTACTATATGTCAGTCAGTAAGTGCTAAAATTTACGACTTTTTGAACTTGTGGTGAGGCGATATGTACAGCAAGGCACATATTGGTGGGATGCAAGGTGCTCCTTAATAGGGGTCATTACTCACAGCGCCATGACAGAGTACTTGAAATCATACGTGAAGCCGTAAGCCTTTCGGTAGCTAGAGCCCAAAAGGGATTGACGATAAACAAAAGACAAATTAACTTTGTAAAAGAGGGCTCAACTTCAAACTTCAAGAACAAGCCTTACTCAATCCTGGGTTCAGCACCTGATTGTACTATTTTAATGGACACGTATGAAAAGCACTACAAAATCCCAGAGGATGTGGGTGTTTCGTCATCCAGACCGGACATTTTCCTTTTTTCTAGGGCTACGAAACGCATAGTCCTGGTAGAACTTACCGTACCGTGGGAAACTAATATACCTAAAGACCACGTGATGAAACAAAATAAGTATTACGACCTACAAAATGAATTAACAAAAAATGGCTATGTAGTTAATTTATACGCTGTAGAAGTAGGAGCGAGAGGTATACCAGCAAAATCTCTCTATAACCTGCTTAAAGACCTTGGATTGTCCAGAAGTGCAGTAAGTTCTATACTAGAACGAGTATCTAAAGCTGCACTAGTAGGATCATATCGGATTTGGCTGGGCAGGGAGAGAAATACGAGTAGTGAAGGTGAGTGTTGACGTACGTCAATATAAGGGGCCCCTTTTAAACCTACGCCCGAGTCACAAGTCTTGGGGTCTACTCGAGATTTCTGTCTCTGTCACACGATGGACCCGGCACCCGCACGGTGAATCCATGGAATGCTAAGAAGTTCGTCTCGTCTTAACCGTTAGAGCTAGCTTCATGGCACTTGGGCTTCTAGATGTCCTTATAGATATAATTAAACACAACCAGTTTTATGTGCTTACGTTAAAAAGTTTTGAGTTATAAAAGGGTCAAAAGTGGTTTGTGTAATTACACTTGGCGCTGGCTAGCCAGTTCCTTTGCTTGAACTTGGCTTGACACGCTACCGCGTGTCTCAATACTCTATTTTAAAATTGATGAAAGATCTTAATCTTATAACAGATAGCTTATTGACATACCCTTATGCGCCCGCACAGTGATGGTTCCTGTTTTATTTACGATGTTGTGGGCTTTCACGCCATTGTAGAACACACTGTGGGCTGACACAGTAGCTTTGATATGACGATCCTGTAAAAAAAAAATTTTTTGAAGTGAAAACTTCGCGCCTAAAGAAGTTTATAATATATAGATATAAACTACAGACAGAATAACTACCTATAGACAGAATTTTCGTGGGCTGTGAAATGGATTCATTAATCGTCACGCTCGGATGTGATAATGGATCGGATCGGATATGAAATCTTCGGGTAAACCCGGTAAAAACGGCCAGGTAGGTACCAGGGCAACAGAAACAGTAAAGAGTTTCGATTACCTACCTCCAATAGCCCAGCGTTTATCTCCAGATACCAGGACAACAGAAATATAAAAGAATTGCAATATTTTGTACAACTTCGTTCCATCAGAATGTCCCTTGACACCTCCCAAGTATTTTGAAGTGAAAACTTCTTTTGGCGCGCAGGCGCGCTTTTAGATAGATTTTTCGTGGGGTGTGAATTGAATTCTGCGTCACTGGCGTCACGCTCGGGTATGATAAGAAATCTTCGGATAAACTCGGGGCCACGCCCATTGGCCATCTAGAAATGCGTCAGCCAATGGGAAATGCTGAAAGGGCGTGGCCTAACCATCACGGCATGATCATCTAAAAATGCGTGAGCCAATGGAAAATGCTAACGCATTTCTAGATGGCCATGCCATGATGGTCAGGCCACGCCATCCGGTACACCCGTGTAGTTTCCAAAGTAGGCTTCAAATTCTGAGTTATAAGTTTTCACTTCTATCGGCAGTTCCTATGACTGCCAATTTTTTTTTTTAAATAATGAGTGACGAGACGAGAAGGACATGTGCCTGATGGTAAGCAACATGCCTGCCACATAACAGCACAGTGACACGCAGCTATTGGAACATGAAGAGCCCAAATAATTACCTAGCACCGCACTGCGCTCGTCACCCAGAGATCTAAGTTGTTTTACCTCTAAGCCCTGTAATTTCTCTGGTAACATTGCCCTTCAAACCGGAACACAGTAATGTTTGCACATTATTGCTTGGCGGTAAAATAACTGGCAAAGGTGTGGTCCTTCCCCAGGCGGACTCTGCCAAGAGTCCTACCGCTACTAAATGAAGATAAAATCTTATAATAAGATCTTTGGTAAGATTCTGAACACTGTATCAGGTTGGTTTTGCAAAATGTGTGAAATTTAATCGAATGTTAGAGTTTTTTTTTTAGTACAAAAATGTTACAATGATCTAAATCTAAAATCATCACAGGTGATCAGAGGAGACATGATTATTTCCCAAATCTTACACGTTGTATTGAAAAATCTTGGCAGAAATAGCAATTTTTCGTATTTAGTCTCTATAAATTGTATGGTTTCCTGACATCCAACAATGCGCCGTTTATCCTATCTTACTAATATTATAAATGTCAATGTATGGATGTTTGGATGTTTGTTGCTGAGTCACGTATGACGTATGAAATTTGGAACATAGATAGATTATAGTCTGGAAGAACATTTAGGCTACTCTTTATCCCGAAAAAACAACGGGAACAACGGGAACATGAACTTCGCGGGTACCACCGCGGGGCGCTGCTATGTATATAATATGTGCAAACAATGGTGAATTATGCAATCCTACTAATATTCAGTCACAGTTTGGATGTTTTTGACGTGATAACGTCTTATAATTCGGTGAAGCCGGCTGCACGCCCGCAAAACATGACGTCATGTAACGTTACCGTCACAGTTCGTCGTCCGTGCCATGCGGACGAAGCCGAGCGCTGAGGGCGCCACCCGCCGAGTCGAGCGGTATCACTACTCGCGCTATCAGCTGTGATGTAGGTAGGCTTGATATTCATATTGTACATGTGGGTAAATTAATAAAGGTTGTTGTGTCACCGACTCGGACGTTTCAATTACTGCTCCATGTTAATTTATCCTAATATTCAACTGGCGACGAGGAAAATCTATCGGATTGTTTGTGTCGACGTGTTTTTTTACTAAGTGATCGACGTAGATAAAAATGAGTACTGATTTCTTAAGACGTCACGTTTAACTATCGTCAGTAAACCGATTTTACAGACAACCATTTTTTTTTGCTCAATCAAGAATGGCTGTACGGATCGGGTTGAAATTTGAAGCAAAATTAGAATAAAGTACGATAGAGCAAATAGGCAATTTTTTACTAGTAGGAAAAAGAACAGAAACGAGAAATACGCGGTAAAATAGCAGGGCGTTGCTAGTGAAGTCTACTTATTTTGTATATTATAAAAAAAGTTGGCGGACATTTCACACACAACACCATATGACATATGACCCAAACTAAGCAAAGCTTGTAGGCACCATGGAAGCCAGATAGCTAATATTATAATACTCATAAGTAAGTATAATCGTAAACAGGCAAGTGCGCTGCTTGCCCATCTAAGCAGAAATGCGGGTGAAACACCCCGGGTGATAAGCGTGGATGCGATGGCATCGAATACTCAAGAGAGAAAGTCGCAGACCGGCTGGGTTGCATTGAAGCCTCTAAACATCACGAGGTTGTCGTATACGAAGATAGGGGAGAAAATCTGAGCTTCCTCAGAGCCCCTTCGCACGACCTGACAAATGCAACTGACAGCTGGGGACACCCCGTTCCTAGTTCGACCAACCAAACCGGTTCCGAAAGAGCACAGCAGAGGGCAGCCGCGGAAAAAGCCGCAGCCAATCAAAGCGACGGCGACGTTTAAAATGTTCACCACCTCCCTACTCCCCCTCCCCCTTATTTTCCTCTTCTTCTCCTAATCCAAGAACTATGTAAATAAAAAAATACTATTGTAATGACAAAAGTCACGGACCCCGGAGTCTGTGGAGTTTTTAAATTAAATATAAAAAAAAAGTATAATTGTAAATACATACTTATTATACATACTAACAACCAGACACAATACATTATTGTTATATTTACATGATTAGAAGTATTCTCGAGGTCGACAATTATGTTGAAGTCTCTCCCAATAAGCACAGTAGCAATGTTTCGCAACTTGAACTTTATGTCATTCTGTGTACAGGCTTGCACGGAGTAGTGTCTGCAACGGATAGAACACATTAAGCTTGTCTTTGCAATGTCCATATTTATTGAAGTGAAAACTTCTTTTGGCGCGCCTAGACAGATTTTTCGTGGGGTGTGAATTGAATTCTATCGTCACGCTCGGGGTATGATAAGAAATCTTCGGGTAAACTCGGGACCTTGGTCATTGGCCACCTAAAAATGCATCAGCCAATGGGAAATGCGCCAGCATTTCTAGATGGCCATGCCATGATGACTAGGCCACGCCCTCCGGGTACACCCGTGTAGTATCCAAAGTAAGCTATTAAATTCTGAGTTATACATAAGTTTTCACTTTTATCGGCAGTTCCTATGTCTGCCAATTTGTTTTTTAATTATACGGGTTCACACTTGACCGCCATCTCGCCTGATGTTAAGCGACGATGCGGTCTACGATGGAGCGTTACCTAGAAGAAATCTGTTGGGATTACCCCACCTTTACCCAGATGTAGAATGTAATACAGCTGTAAATTATTCTTTCTCAATCACGTCGTAACGTATGAACGGCCTCTTTACCGCCTAACTAAATCGGCTATGGCTTTGCTATTGCTGTTTCTATCATTTCAAGCGAAAAGAAAAGAGATAACAATCAAAGCTAAGACAGTTTTCGTTAGACGGTAGATTGTAGTCTGGAAGAATGCATAGGCTACTTTTTATCCCGGAGCAATAACGGCAACGGAAACGGTACCTCCGCGGGCAAAATCATGGAGCATTGCTAGTACAAATATAATTCTAAATACGTAAATACTACATACATAAACGTCTAGGCATCGAATAAATATTTGTATTCATCACACAAATATTTGCTCTGGGTGGGAATCGAAACTACGACCAGGAAAACAGGAAGGCTTTACAGGAAGACTTACAATCAACTAAGTCACTACGCCAGTCAAACAATCTGATTCTGTTTTCTTCAAAAAATTAAATCAAATATCAAGAAACCGATTCCAATTTAAAGTTAAATTGAGATAAAATGTAAAAGCAAATTTAAGTTTTTTGTTTATTTTTCCAAAACAGCTACACAGATTTTGATAAGACTTATATGAGATTCACCTCTGAACTATGATCTATCAAACAAAAAAAAAACATCTAAATCGATTCACGATTGGCGGTGCTATCGCGTAAAGCTAGGTACTCACTTAGCAGTGTAGCATGTAATGTATCAGATACAGTATCAAGTGAGTACGTAGTGTAACACTTTTTTTTTCCGTAAATCGGAACGCGACTCTTTCGTCTGCTAGCGGAGCGAAACGTCACCTCCCTAGTTTATAATCGTTTGTTTGTTTAGTTTTTTTACCGCAACGCTAGCTGGTTCGAGTTCTGTTGGCGGAAATGAGCGTCATGAGCGTCCATTTGTTTTTTTCTGTCACGAACGGCGGTCGCGGACCGTCGCTTCGTTGATTAATTGATGTATCCTTGTGCTGGAGGATCGTTGGTGAGTTATGTGCTGTGATTTCGCTTGCTCGACCGTGGATCGATCGAAATTCGCCGCAGCGTTACGAAAATTTGGTTTATTGTTCTAGTGACGTGTCCCGAGGCAAACGCCGACCAGCGAGGGCTATCCGCGTCGTACGCGTGGGAGGCTTACCTTCGCGTTTAAGTGAACAACCACCTCTCTAAAGGGTAAGTTCGAAGTGTAAAGTGTGCAGTGGAGCCGCGTGGCAGGCGGATGTCTGTCGGAAACGTTGCTTATTTCGTTTGTTCTTTTTGTAGGAGGTGTTTTGGAGGCACCCTGTTTTGGAGGCACCCCTGTTTTGGGAGGAGTCCTGTTTTGGAGGTATCCGGTTTTGGTGGTGTCCCGTTCAGGCTGGGTTTCCTGTCCCGGGCTGCGCTCGGTTCGGCGGTCGACCCCGGACTCCTCGTGGCTGGGACAGCACTCGCCCGATCCTGACAGGTTTTTGGTTTGGTGGATAGTGGAGGAGGATAGTGGTGGAATGGAGAGTGGGGCCTATTTGCCAGGCCAGGCCATGGGCCGTGGTTGAATAGGGTTGATTCGGGGGGATATGTGACCACTATAATTTAGGAACTACCGTTATAATCCTACCATACCCGCCGTCAAGGAATTTCCCTCGGAGCCCGTAGGGTATCGAGCCAAGGGTCACCTCCGGATGTTTTCCTGAGCTTAGCTCACTGAGGCAGACCGGTAATATCCCGTGTCAGTCTCTCCGACTTGACCAAAGCCAAGGTGTATGGTTTTACCCACCATGTTTTCCATGCTTTGAGCAATCAAGGATCAGGGAAGTCTAGTAGACTATAGGGTACAACATTTCAGTGGTCCATCCCCCCCGAGGAGTTAAGTGTCATGTAATGTCCGACCGTGGTCGGTTAATGAAGGTCAGGTTTTTGACCTAGATAGATAAGATTCTATGTTTTATAATCTATACTTTTTCCTGCGGTTACCCGAGGTAACCTAGGTGTAAACGTTATTTTCCTAGGGGCTTACAGTAGTTAATTACCTAATAGTTTTCCCGGGTCCACAGCTAGTGTCTAGTTAGTGTACTTTCGGTTATCACTCATGTAAACACTATAAAGTTTAATTAAGAGAGACACAAGTCTAGAATTTCCCAGGGGTAACTATACCATACTTCCTATAATTGACAGAGAATCTAGTCATACTCTGACGGATTGTTTCCTCTGTACTTGAATGTTGTACTGGCCTGTTGATAGCATATTATTAATGTGAGGTTATAAACCTTATAGTATATGGAGTGAAATTACCTAATAACGTTGGTTCAACGGTCAACTCTTAGTGCGTTGAAACTGACTTTGTACTTGTAATTTGTAATTTTGTCACTTACCTTACTTAGTCTACTAGAATTATAGTTATAAATTCCATGGTCTTACACCGTACTTATGAAGGCCTATTGGCCCTTTTATTTTGGTTGATATTGTCAGTTCTCTGTAACAGTATAGGTTCCTGGAGGTAAGGAGGGGTTAATTTTTGCCCAATTACTTATCTAACCTAACCGTGGGGTTTTGCCTTTGCTGAACCCCGCTCTAACCCGGGTGGTATTCGGAATTTACCAATCCTTACTTAGGGGCCCTGTACTGGGAATAACTAAAGTTTAATTTCGAGGTTGTCGAGGAATTCTTAAAATTCCTTTTTTTTGTCTTTTGGAAGAAACAGTAACTCAACGATCAACCCCTGGCCTTTTACCCTTTTTATTATTGATGTATACCTTTGTTTCATATAAATAAAAAAGTTCTTCTTATTGAAGAGGTCTTCCTTTTTTATTTTATACTTAAACTTTAACTTTTTCCCGGGAAGGTTTGGGAATTCAATTTTAACCGATTGAGTTCTCAACCCTTGACACCCCGGATACCCTTATAGTAGTCACGAGCCCGCTGTGGCGTATTTCCATAATATACAACGCCAGAACGCAGCCATAGGAAACTGCTGGCTGCTATATTGTAATGTCGTTTCAAAATCTGTTATTACAAACCATACAAGAGTTTTGCGTACTGATCGTGTATAGTTTGTAACGTGGATGCGCGCGTCCATTTCTTCTTCATCTTTCCATTCTATACAACGCCAGAACGCAGCCATAGGAAACTGTTCGGGTTCGAGTATATTATATTGTAAAGTCGTTATCGAGTATGTTATATCGAGTATCGAGTATATTATATCTGTTAATAATCTGTTATTACAATGCATACAAGATTTTTCCTTACCGATTGTGTATGTTGTCGATCCGATGAGGGGCTATCACTGAGATTTGACTCTGGGTAGGCTCCCGCCAGAAGCTCTGCGGTCAGCCCTGAGTGTCGCTTCTCCACTCAGGACCTCCCTTGAGCTTCTGGCTCACGCATTTTTTATATATACTCTAGGGGTAGTAGCGACAAGACTAGGTGGAGTCGGGGTGCTCCGTGTCGGATCTGGGAAACCAACATCTACAATAAATCAATTAAGAGCTAGGTCAATAAATCAAAATGGCGAGCATGCAACTGCTCACGTACAAATTGTAATTTTAGAGTTTTGCGCGCCTATTCCAAAACATACACGATTAGTCCGTATGCGTACTGGCGCTGTATATTTTGGAACAACATAATACTTCTACGTTACTACAAAGTATACGCGCGTATTTGCGTACTGGTCTTGTATGGTTTGGAAGAATTTAGTAAAAAACGTATTTCCAATCTATACGTGATTAGTTTCATACCCTTGCGTTCTGGCCTTGTATAGAATGGAAAGACGCCCCGCTGCGAGCCGCTCGCGCGTGGAGCGCTGTAAGCTCACTGTAAGTAATAAGTAACACAAAGTCGCGAGCACTGCGGACCCGGCAGCTCGTAGCTAGATACGCGGTGGACCGTGGACGAGCCGTACCCACTTGCAGCTTGATACAGTATCTGATACGTTACATGCAACACTCCTAAGTGAGTACCCAGCTTAACATATATTATACAAACAAAAAACATACAACCGAATTGATTACCTCCTCTTGTTTTTGAAATCCGGTTATTAAATACCTTTTAGCTCTTGCAGAAGAGTTCACGCCTTTCATTAGAGCGATCCGTTCGTCGTATGTCCCTTCGGGGTACTTGTACTGTTCGGTGATATCTTCTTTATCCGCGTCGCCGTGTGGGTCGTACACGTATGGTTTCTTCGTCAGTACGCTGAGCCCTATACTGCGGAACAAAATAATATACTTCACTTATCTATATGTCATGATCATCAGCCGCAAGACGTCCACTGCTGAACATAGGCCAACTCCCTAGATTTCCATTACGAACGGTCCCGCGCAACCTGCAACCAGCGGTTTCCAGGGACCTTTGTCAGGTCATATCTGGCTAGTTCTTATTTTTACGATTCTCATCGTCACCTCCATTGAAAATTTTAATTACTTACTGCTTATTTGAATTGGTTTTCTAAACATACATAAAGTCACTAAAGTATTCAATATGAGAAGTAATATTTTCGATTCAGTAAGTAAAGCCGTGAGACTTGTTCGAAAAAACAACGTTTCGAATTTTTAGTTCCCACGTAGGTGACGTTTTATTCAATTCAATGTACTTAAAGGCGCGGGCCCACCGCGGTGCACGGAGAGACTACGCACGTGTATTAAGCTTTGCTTTGTAAGAAAATGTATGTGGTTGTGTCCACTGCAACCCACGGAGAGGCTACGCATGAATTGACGTCATTGATACACGCGTGGCTTGCTCGAATAGGCGGTTACATAGCTCAACGCTGTCAACGTGGGTCTACGTTTCCACTGGAGTACACGAATAAGACCCACGACCTCCCGCAGTGAAGCCCGTGTCCGTAGATTGCAGTGGCATGTGTGTAGCCTCTCCGTGCACCGTGCCACGCTAAACATAGTCGTGGGTCTTCGTGTAGGTACTCCAGTGGAAACGTAGACCCACGTTGTCAAACAAATGAATACACGCAGCTAAAATGCGCCGCGTGCCCGTGCACAGCATGCACCGCGGTGGGGCCGCGCCTTTATGTACGATTTTGATGTCACTTAGCAAATAAAATGATTTAAAGCCGGGTCACACAGAGGCGATCCGATAGCGATAGCGAGACGATATTTTTTGTAATGTTCGAATTTGTATGCAACCTGACACACAGCAAGCGGGCGCGATCCCATACTCGGTATCGGATCGCTATCGGATCGCTATCGCTACCGGATCGCCTCTGTGTGACCCGGCCTTAAAACCAAAAGTAAGGATACCTTTTTAACGTTTTAATGAAATTAGATTATTTATAAACATTGTCACCACATATTTAAATAGATCTAACGTCTTGTTGATCTAAAAAACATAAAACAACCAGTAAAATTCAGCGAAAAGAACATAAACCACGGTTTAAGATACCTTAGCATTAACTTTCATCGAAATCGGTTTAGCCGTTCCGTTACTTACATTACAACACACATTTAGCAATGTTTCATCTTTTTTTGAATCTGGTCAAAAAACATCTCAATACCACTAAAATTTCGATAAACTAACTTAGACTTGAATAGCTAACACAGAAGTACTAACAAAAAAAAGTCGTCCACGCAAACCCTTGGACACATTCGTGAAAAGCATAAACTTACCGATATCTTTTTTTTGTCACGGAGCTTAGAGAAAGTCTTACTCCAGTCATGCTTAACCACGACAGACGATCAACCGAATAGAATTTGTAATTGGTTGGTGTCACTGGGCTCAACAATCAGCTGTTTACGTCACAAATCTAAAGTAACCAAAATCGTCTGACCGACACACTTTGTGTTTTATCTTCAAACTAATTATAATAAGATTTTTTGTGTGTAAAAAATACAAGTTCGCGCTGAGACCGCGACGCGAGACCGCGCCAGGAGACCGCGATCGGATACCGCGACAGGCACATGACTTTATAGAATTGTATGGGCGCCAGTTCGCGCCGAGACTGCGACAGGAGACCGAGACAGGTCGCGGGCGCTGTCTCGGCGCGAACTGACGCATATACGATTCCATAGAGTCAAGTGCCTGTCGCGGTCTCCGGTCCGATTTGGTTACTTGGAAATTCAATTCTAATCGGTCCGATTTGGTAACTTAGAAATTCAAAAATAACAATCAACTTTTTACATAGTCGAATAAATGTTTGTTTTTAAATATGAGTTCCTTGCCAAACAATACATTGTAAAATAAATTTTTGACAAGTGTTGGTTTTGTTTTTAAACATTTGTTAGTCAACAAAATATTAAAAGAATCATTTGTCAAATGATACGATAAAGAATGAAATTTTGACAAATAATTACTTTGAGATACGTATAACCAGTTTGTTAAATATTTTTTTGTTTAATAATCATTTCACTACCCATGAGTTTGTCTAACATTAGTTATCACATATCGATATCTTGAAAAAAAGTTTGTGAAAAGAACGGATACCGTCTATTTGTAATATAAAAATAATCGCTTTTAACGAAACTTACTAATCTGTCTGGGTTCGAAAAACAGTGTGCCCGATGGCTGAACTGGGATCTTCCCTCCAATGAAAGACATCTGCGTTGACTGAAGCCAGCATAAACCCTACGTCGTAGTTGAAACCGATGTAGCCTTGCTTGATCGCCTCGACGGAAGCCGGACCGCACTGGTACTTGTTTTCTGACTTCTCTTGAGGAGTTGCATCAATGGCTTGCCAACCACCGTATCCTAAAGGAATTAATCTATATATATAAAAGCGAAAGGTCACTCATCAAGGAATCTCAGAAACTACAAATGCTAGGAATCTGAAATTTTGCATGGAGGTCTCTTTTGGCACGTAGGCGCTGGCTAAGACGGGTTTTTGCGAAATTCAACCCCTAAGAGGGTGAAACAAGGGATGAAGATTCGTCATTTGTAAAGTTATCAAATTTTGTATCTAGACACTTGACACGAAGCAATTAAATGTTTGCTCTATCAATTTTGTAATTTCAAACTGTACGGTGGTGAAATTGGGGTTGAAATGAATGTCAATATGGAAGTTCCCAACCGTTGAAGATAAAACCATGAAACTCTGTATATAGGCACTTGACACGAAGCAAACAAATGTTTGTTCTAGCAATTTTGTAATTTCAAACTGTACAGGGTGAAATTGGGGTTGAAATGGGGGATGAATGTCAATATGGGAGTTCCCAATCGTGGAAGATAAAACCATGAAACTCTGAATATTGGCACTTGACACGAAGCAAACGAATGTTTGTTCTAGCAATTTTGTGATTTCAAACTGTACGGAGGTGAAATTGAGGTTGAAATGGGGGATGAATGTCAATATGGAAGTTCCCAACCGTTGAAGATAAAACCATGAAACTCTGTATATAGGCACTAGACACGAAGCAAACGAATGTTTGATCTAGCAATTTTATAATTTCGTACTGTATGGGGATGAAATTGGAGTTGAAGTGGTGGCCGAATGTCTATTACGCATTCAGATCTTGATAAACTGAACCGATTTTGATGAAATTGTAAACAATTATTTTATCATAAGCTGTTTTTAATAACCGTAAATGTGTCTGGGGGTATACAAATAGGTACAGCCTGAGTTACCTTAGTATTTATTTCGCACGGACGAAGTCGCGGGTAACATCTAGTATATCATATTTGTAACTAGCAGCGCTCTGCTGTTTTACCCTAGTGGTTCCCGACCCTGTTGTTTTTTTTTTGGGAAAAAAAACACAGCCTATGTCTAGACTATCATCTATTTTTGTACCAAATTTCATCCAGATTCCTTCAGTAGTTTTAAGGTTTTAACATAAAAGAGCAATAAACATACTCACAAACTTTCACATCGTAATGTTAAGTCATGACGATTCCCCTAATATTAAGTCTGCCGAAACCAGATGATAATCAAAAATAGTATATTAGTCCAGTCATTTTAGTAAGTGCACCTCGGAATTCGAGATACCCAGCTGTAAGTCTGTAAATACTTGTATATTGACACCCTAAAAGTTATCTCAAAACCTACATATGGTAGGGTGTAAGCAACTACCTTTTCAATGTCAAAGTGCACGAAAATCGGTTTTTTGCGCTTTTGTTGTTAATATTTCATTTCCTATGGGTTTTTTGCTATTTGTATGTATGATCAATATTGTAGAATACAAAATTCCCTGCTTATTTTGCTTTATAAACTTTTTTATACGGTGAACCGTTTTCGAGAGGGTGGAGAGCTCGCGGTCACAGTACGCACTTGATAATATACACGTTTGAAATGTTGATGAGCAGCTGCACTGTTGGTTGGTTGGTTTGTGGAATATTTGACAGCTGCTCAGGTTTATTAAGTTTTATAGACTTGAAGTGATGCATATAACGAAGATGATCGAGACTTTTCACAGATTTCGGAGCATGATAGACTGCTAATTAGGTTTGAGTTCCACTCTCTTTAAGGCTCTAATAATCTCTAGGCCGAATAATTATCTTCCTCCAATGCTGCTAGTGCAGCTAGTTCATCCAAATTTTCTGCAACTGCAAGAGTGGTTGTGGTTCGCGATGTGGATGCGGGCTGGCAATGCTTTTTAGCTTGTGGCCAATGTAATGGGCAAGCTTGTCTCAATGCTCTACCATATCAGAGGGACATTAACGAATATGGAACCTTTGACCCCGAAATCATGGAAAAACTTGAGAAAACTGTATATCTCTCGTTATCGACCGGAGGCACCGGTTGACCTGAAGTGATGCTGTGACCGCGCGTTCTCCGCCCTCTATCGCGAAAACGGTTCACCGTTATATTCCGTCATATTCTACAATATTGATTATACATACAAATAGCAAAACACCCATAGGAAATGAAATATTTACAACAAAAGCACAAAAAAACGATTTTTGTGAGTTTTGACCTTGAAATTTAATAGTTGCTTACACCCTACCTTATGTAGGTTTTGAGAGAATTTTTAGGGTGTCAATATGCAAGTATTTACAGACTTACAGCTGGGTATCTCGAATTCCGAGATTCTTACCTAATTTAAGCTTAAATGACTGGACTATATTAAGCTCTCCATATCGACTACGAGGTGGCAGATGCTATGACCGTACTAGGACTGGGTTGCCAGATCGTTCCTTGGCCTTCCATACCGGCGCGGCGGCTGTCCAAGTAGAGGTCTACTGTCTGAAGTGTCCTTGTGCTAGTCGTTTTACGAGACGTAGTACTCGTTGATTACTTAGCTATATACGATTACCTCTGTAGGACCCTGAGCCTTCTGTGCTACTCCTAAACTTCTTCTTAAGAAGTAGACGACATTAGGCGACTATTAGAGACTATAATAGATTATCCGATTAGTAGTACGGTCGGGGCAGACATAAAATTAGCCTGAAATAGAAAAAAATCCGGGGAGTGATTTCTTTTTTTTAAACGTCGAAGAGTTGGAAGTATAAATCTCGATTTTCGAACTAATCCCGGTAGAGGGTTCGCCGCCATCTTGTTTGTAAAGTTTTTGTGAAATACCTCGTTAATTTTCAACTTTAGAGCAAAAATTACCGTATCCAAAGTTGTTGGAAATTTAATTTCTCACAAGTTTCATATAATGTCTGCCTCGACTGAGCTATAGAGACTCTTTGAAAAAAGGTAAATTAACATAACGCCATTATTTGCCCGCATGACACACTGTGGCTTGGTGTGACCAAAGATCTAGATCTATTATGGACTATTTTTTAGTTTAAAGTTATCAGGGATCCCATCTCAGGACAGTCACTTACCCCGTGGAAGGTCAGGCCTTGACATCCACACTTCATTCCAAACATGGTAGTTCCACGTGGAATCATTACCATAATCATTCTTCTTTAAGCTCTCCATGTTCTCTGAGTAGTATCTGTCTATAGACAGGCTATTGTCACCGTCGTGACCCGAATTCATGTTGGATACGACACGGGAAGGAATGCCCAGAGCACGACACACTGGAATAGAAAATTACATTTTATGTACATAAAAACCCAACCCAATGTGATTTTTTTTTATTCATATATGACAATTTACACGTCAATTTTAAAAAACAAAAAAGGGCATACAAAGCCTACTACTTACTACCAGAGACAAACATCCATTACACGTTGTTCGCTTACTATGTTTTGGCTTGGTAAGTACTTAAATACTTAGTATGAGAACTAACGCGGTTGTTCCACGTATTTGATTAAGTCACAGGTAACTCAGTTGTGATATGGTCAGTTAAGTCCGATTTGTCCACTTTGGTTCAGGTACATGTGCCAAAGGGCAGGGATCACGCGCGTGCACTTCCACAGGAAATGGCTAGCGGACGCGACCGAAACTCTGATTGAACCGACCAAATCACACGTGACTAAATTAAATACGATATGCTCAGAATGAATTGTGTCGCAGAGGTGAATTGATATCGATTTACCTGTATTAACAACTCCAGCAAACACCCAACACTGGCCGTAGCTCACTGGATTTCCAGTCCGCTGGTACTCCGCCAGAATGTCCACAGAGCTGGTCCAGAGGAATGGTGGGGTGCCGCCCTCATAGTGTCCATCCCACCTGCCCACCACCACGCCGCCGTCGCTGTCGTCGGAGTTCTCATTCACAGCGGCTGAGATGACCCTCACCAACTTGACTACATCTCCACGCCTACGTACGAAGCACTTTATATAAATCACAGCCAATTAACTGACTTAAATAGCCGTTCAATCAACAACCTTGATTCTGTATAAAACAACGCCATTTTACTAGCATCCTGAGTGATATTTGGCGTGTTGCAACATTTAATATATTGGCTGGCTAATGCTTGGGCCATTCGTACGAAAGGGTAAACACGTGATATACCTAAATAAAAGAGATGAAACGTATGACATGAGATATGTAAAAAAACAGTTTTCCGACGTCATTTTGAAAGTTTCAAAGAGCTTTGCTGTTAGGTGGCAGAAAGTGGAACTAAATTAAAATTAAAAGGCTAGGCAAGTGATAAAATGTCATCGATCCAAGTTATTTGCTTAGCTGTTTGATCCAATGGCTGAATATGATTCAGGAAGCTAGTTAAATGGCACTGTTTAGTAAAGAGGCTATATTAAGCTACATAGTTGGTTGCGACACAGACATTATTTTATGGATTATAAGTATGAATTTACAATTATGTATTAAATCAGCTACCTGCCTATAATGAAATACATATACAAATCTATTTATTGGTGTTTGCAGGTAAGATAAGATATTACAAAACGTTTTAAAAGTTGACCCATACAAAATGGCCTCTTCGAGAGGCACGCAATATGTCTGCCAAAATAGTTTCTATCGGTCTGAACTTATACAATGATAAAAATAATAGTCAGCTGATAAAAGTCTTCTTCTTTTTCTTTATGGTACAAGCTTTTATTAGTTTAGGGCCAGATGGTGTAGTGTAAAAATGTCCTTCAATATTTATTAAATATCCTCTCTGTTTTTACTCAAGCCGAAGTGTTAGAGGTTAGAGGAACTAGAGGAAAATGTAAGTGGCACTTGTTTAAGGTACAAGTTCGCGCCGCGACCGCGACGCGAGACCGCGACCGGAGACCGCGACAAGTCGCGGTCTCCTGTCGCGGTCTCGGCGCGAACTGGCTCCCATACAATTCCATAGTGTCAAGTGCCTGTCGCGGTCTCTGGTCTCGGTCTCCGGTCGCGGTCTCGCGTCGCGGTCGCGGCGCGAACTTGTACCTTTAGATTTATGTATGTCAAAGACTTTATAAGACTTTAGCATGTTGTTTTGGAAACTGGACTAGCATAAGCAGCCCACTAAATGTTCCCACTGTTGGCACTCGAGCACAGAATAAATATTAGTATAGAAGCCTCACTTATCGAAAACAATTATATAAATAGCGACTCTTGCTGGGACACAACAAAGTTCAATTCAGCTCGCAATACCTGTCGCGATTTTCAAGTTAACATTTGCGCTCTTTCTAACGCGTAACTCTGTCCCTGTCTAGCGCGGAGGGTTGTCGACATATCTAATAACAATATGCGCGGGAAACGTGTTGCGCGAGCGCTCAGCCGTGCGTCCAACAACCGACTGGCACTTGTCCCCTGGGAGAGACGGTCTAGCTGTAGGCTAAAATCGCGTGACCTTGAGCGAGTGATGATGCACTGACTCGAGGCCTTTTCCTCTCGCAAAGAGAGATTTAAGGCCAGCCGTAACTCAAACTTAAACTGAGCTAGCATAGGTGTAAATGTATGAAATACTTACTGATGGTATGGCATTTCCAACCGGTCTAACAAGAACATCACAGTAGGTAGTACTACTTTGTCGAATTGACCAAAAACCCACGGTGATCCTTTTGTTGAGTTGCTATTCCCTTTCCAAATTTTACCTACATCATTTAGGACGTACTCTTGTAGTAGCAAAGTGTCCGGCATGTATGTCTGGTCATCTGCAAAACGATCGATTTATTAAGTTTTTTTATTATGAGAATTAACTTGGTTTTAATTTTTAACACTTATGCAATTAATTCACAGGTAACTGAAATGTGATGCATTTAATGACCTTTCCAAGCGGTTTTAAATGAGCACTCTCGTGTGTAGTCTCCTTAAAAAAGACCGCCAGATGCGGCTGAAACTAAAGTCAGACTGAATCGATAATATAACATGGAGTTAATCGTGAACAAACTTTTTCAAGTAAAACGAGCAGCGGTCACGTGTGCACTCTCCTTGTAAAAGTAGTGCTTCAGGAATGTTCACTGAATCGCACACTGATGGTTTTAATGCTATCATGAGGAATAGAGCGCATTCCTTACTAAGCAGAGTACGCCGCAGCCAAAACAGTATCCTTAACAATATATCTATCTAGCCCGATTGTCCGATCCAAAGACACTTAGTGAGTCTAACTATTATTGGGCGCATAAGTTAAGTTATGTTTATAATTTTTTCTAAAAAAAATCGTTATATAAAAATATTCTGTGTAAAATTTAATTTTGATGTACATGTTGCACTATGGCCTAATGTCAGAAATAAAGATTAATAATAAAAAGGCTGCTAGATGCGGCTGAAACTTAACATGTAAGACCAGTAATAAACCGACCTGGGTTCCAAGGATTGAATAAAATGTACAATTCAGATTGGAGTTCGTAACGTTCTTGCTCGCTGCACGTTTTCAGTTTAGTGATGACTTCCAGTCCCCAAAGACCGACTGGTGCGTCGACTGGTGATGATACCTGATAAAAAACAAATAAATAGAAAAAATAGGTGTGGTGACAAAAAAACTAACGAGTCTGTTAGATTATCAAAAAAAATGGACACTTATTTTTTCTTTTGTTTTACAAATAAAAAATGACGATGATTATAGTACTTGGAAGTTTCGAGTGACGTCACTACTTTATACGGTTTATATGTAGATGTGACGTCACTATCACCTACTCCGGAAGATTGATGATATGTATATTTGTAAATGTTTAGTAATTTGGTTCTTTTCACAAATCGACATGTTGCTAACCAGCATTAGAGAAACTCACACAATAAAATATGTAAAAAATGTGTTCTATCTCAAAGTAACTATTTGACAATCTTTCGTGATACAAAATATTATTTGAGAATTTATTACTTTTAATATTTCTGTTAACTAATAAATGTTTAAAAATCAAACCAACACTTGACACATTTTTTTTAATATGTTATTTGGCAAAGAGCCATTTGTATTTATACTTAAATTACATAAAACATCACTCCTAATTTTTGAGTTTGACCAGTGGGTTACTTAGAACCCAGATCCGACTCGGAGCACCCCGACTCCTCCTAGTCTTGTCGCTATGACTCCTAGAGTGTATATAAAAAATGCGGGAGCCAGAAACTCAAGGGAGGTCCTGAGTGGAACGAGCCATGTAAGGCCAAGCGAAGCGAAGGGGGGAGGTGGTGAGCGAAGCGAGCCCGCGACCTCCGTGCATAGAATAGGTGGTGGAGCTTAGGCCGATTATGGAGAAGCAACACTCAGGGCTGACCGCAGAGTTTCTGGGGGTAGAGCACACCCAGAGTCCAATCTCAGTAATAGGGGCCTAATCGGACCGGTTGTCTAAAATCAGTGACAGAACCTAGTCAGAACGGTTAGTTTACCTAGCCAATTTATCGGGTACTTTCAAAATATTTTTTGTTATTAAACATTAATTTTGGTAAATTTTTAATTTATAAAATGTACAAAAAAGAAAATGTCATTCGATATATATTATTATGTAAGTGAAACGATTGCTGTATAATTGGTTATAAAATGATGGTTTGTAAAATAAGACATTTGTCGATGTATATGTTACCGGAAATGTATGAAATCAAGGAATTATTGTATACAAATCTTAGGAAATGTGTACAATTCCGATAATATTTAGGAAATGTATAAAATATTGTTTGAAAAACTATTTAATTCATAGATATCCTAGGAAATGTATAAATTTCCTCGGAATTGCATATAGTTCCAATATCGTATTAGGAAATGTAGAAATTAAATGCTTTCTGTAATAAAACGCTAACCTAACCTATTTTGTTAATTAGAAGCCCAGGTCCAACAATCAAACATTTCAAATAGCGTTTGAACTATTGGGAAACCATGGAATCGGGAAACAAAACATAAGTTGTGAGTCAATAGCAATCTGTAAGTTTTCAAAACTCGAAGCAAACAACCTAAATAAAAAAAAAATCTAACCTAAAGCAATACCCTCCCCTCGTCCCGCTGTCCCCGCGTACCCACCAATATCTTAAATGTTTTACATTTTCGATTGCTATTTAGGAAATGTATAGATTTCCTAGGAAATATGTATAATATAATTTATTTCACACATTTCCGTGCGATTTTAGGAATTACATACATTTCCTAGGAATTGTATACAATGACGGATTGCATACATTTCCGTTAACATATATAAGATTTTAGAAGTGAAAACTTCTTTATGCGCGCCTAGACAAATTTTTCGTAGGGTGTAAATTGAATTCTACCGTCACGCTTGGGTATGATAAGAAATCTACGGGTAAACTCGAGACCTTGGCGATTGGCCATCTAGAAATGCGTCAGCCAATGCGAAATGCTTAAAGGGCGTAGCCTCGCCATCATGGCATGGCCATCTAGAAATGCGTGAGCCAATGGGAAATGCTGACGCATTTCTAGATGGCCATGCCATGATGGCGAGGCCACGCCCTCCGGTTACACTCCTGTAGTTTCCAAAGTAAGCTATCAAATTCTGAGTTATAAGTTTTCACTTCTATCGGCAGTTCCTATGACTGCCAATTTTTTTTACATATAAGTATTGTGCCAAACGTTGTTTGTAAAATGAAACATTTTTAAATTGTAATAAATATTATACGATTAGTTGGTGTCAAAGTGATGTGTAGTCCAACCAATAATTTAATTAGGTATACAAAAAATAGGTTTTCTATATTTTTCCGTGATCTACTTGACGGACATAAGAATGGTAAATAAATAACCCAATCATCATCCCAATTCCGACGAATAGGTCCTATGTCTTATATTTATATCGAAATTTTCTCAAAATACTTGTAAAGATTTCGAATCGCACATCACGTATTACTTTTAGTAGACGGAACAACACAATCACCACGTGTCTTATTATAACCATGATTTGATTAGAAAGGGCAATGTTTCTAGATAAATTACAGGACAAAAGGATAAATCGTTTTCCTTTTCTAACTAACTCATTACAATGCTATGCTGATTGGGATTTCTCATGATCAAACGCTGAAACTCTACGTTACATCAATAGGACGGCTAAATGTTATTTTTTTTTATAATGTATAGTGACAGAAGGCAACAAATGGTGATGGTAAGCAACAAGCATCTCATAACGGTCAAGTGCTACGCAGCTATTTGAACACGAAGGGTCCAAATTATTACCTACCACTACACTGCGCTCATCACCCAGAGATATAAGATGTTCTATTTCTTATCCCAGTAATTTCTCTGGAATCCTGGCAATTCTGGGTGTCCTTTAAATCGAAACACGGTAATGTTTGCACACTACTGCTTAGTGTTAGAATAACTGGTAAAATCTGTGGTGCTTCCCCAGGCGGAGTCTGCAAGGAGGTTTTCTTACTACTATGTACAGATTTGTACAGCACGGTGGTAAACACCAGCGGCATATTTACCTCAACATAGAGATAGTTTTCTACAGCGCTTATAAAATTTGCTGACCAGTGGTGTTTGTCCGCAGTCACGTTTGGTGTTACAAAAACTGACCCTCTGGTCTCCCTCTGGTACCCCAAAGACTTTTCACCTGTAAAAAATATCCACATTGTAAATTACAGCATATACTTATGTATAAATAAATTACGTCGAAATTATAACGACAAATATTTGTGGATTTGTCAGTGTGTGTTTCTACGTATCATAGTAACGGCTTAATTAATGGGAGCCTATTAAAACGCATAACTTTTTGTTCCTAATTTACTTTGTCATAATTAATGTAGCAAAATGTATAGTGTCATAATGCAACTTTCGCATAATCATTTTTGGCGTCATGTGTTTTAAGCATAACAATCTATTGTGCTACATTTAATTCGACTATTGATAAGAGGCCTAATAGTTTTTAGGCATTTTTTTAAATGTTCTATTTTTTTAAGGTGCCATTTAAATCGCATAGGTAATGTTTTTTCCCTAAATTACTTTGTCATAATGAATGTAGCATAACATATAGTGTCATAATGTTACTTTTGCATAATCGGTTTTTGGCGAAATGTGTTTTAATCATAAAAATCTATTGTACTACATTCGATTTGACTGTTGCTCAGACGCATTTAGGCATTTTTTAATTATTTGTTGTGCTACGTAATATATAATCAGGTTACATAGGACCCAGATCCGATTCGGAGCACCCCGACTCCACCTAGTCTTGTCGCTACTACCCCTAGAGTGTATTTAAAAAATGCGAGAGCCAGTAGCTTTGCGGTCAGCCCTGAGTGTCGCTTCTCCATACTCGGCCTGCGCTCCACTCAGGGCCTCCCTTGAGCTTCTGGCGGGAGCCCACCCGGACTCAAAAAGTGCACCATATGTCTTAGGTTTATGTAGGTTTTTAAGTCCGAAAAACGTTATGTCTACATAAATTAGTACAAAAATTGTTATACTACTGCATAACGACCTTTTATTGTACCTACCATAAAAACGCAAGGCATATTTAGTATGAAAATTAAGCTCAATTGAAATATTCATATATTCTGTTTAAATAATTTTGCATGTTAAATAAAAAGTAATATTGATTATTACTTTTTATATAACAAGTAATATTAATTATTACTTTTTATATAACATGCAAAATTTTATATTGCAATTTAATATAAATATATGAAATGAATTAAATTATGTCCTCATATTTGACGAGATAACATTTTTATTTCAATTTTAAATTACTAGCTATCGCTAGTAAAAATGATGTTTTTGATGTATAATCTTCTTTATTCTTGATGATGTTATCAACCTAGTAGATACCTACATTACAAATAATAAATATTGTTTTCAAAGTACCCACCCGCATTTCACACACCCACGTTGTTTATTTAAATTATTTTGCTACAGTCCGCTCTTTGCACTTGTTTTTTAGTTAGGCGTTTAAAATTTATGCCGTTGATCATTATGTTTAAGTATTGTTACGCCTTTCTCAATGTGTGCCTTTAAACATTATGCTATTTATATTTATGCGTCGAAACATTATACTAAGTTATCTGTATGCTATATATGGCTATGCGTTTAAACATTATGCTAAGTTATCGTTATGTCATATATGGTTATGCTAGTTAACATTATGCGATTAGTTGTTATGGTAAATTATCATTAGTCCTAAAAACATTATGCCTACCTAAAATAGGACAAAAATGTTATGCCACCCCATATAGACCCAATAAACATGTATTACCTGGATAAACACGTGAGCTACTTTTAATCCCGTTATTAAACTTAATGGTTTGAATAATTAACTTTCGTGAATCGTATTTGGCAAATGTAAATTAACTAATAAAATATCGCAAGTGCATGTTACTGCAAATAAATATTTCTCAATATTTTTGGACTCATATTATGATGTTGCTTGTGCCTTTTCTCTATAAATAATAATCTCTTTCAATTCTACGGTAAATTGAAGTTTTATACAAATTATATTTTTGTAGATCGTATGATAACTATCAAGGTCTTAAATATTCTTTGCCAAATATTCTACCGCCAAGCAGTAATGTGCAAACATTACTGTGTTCCGGTTTGAAGGGCAATGATTCCAGAGAAATTACAGGGCTTAGAGACATAATATCTTAGATCTCTGGGTGACGAGCGCAGTGCAGTGCTAGGTAATGATTTGGACTATCATGTTCCAATAGCTGCGTGTTACTGTGCTGTTATGTGGCAGGCATGCTGCTTACTATCAGGCACATGACCTGCTCGTCTCGACACTCTATGCTATAAAAAAAAAAAAAAATGGAACCTTGTCACTTCACAGGGGGACATACCCCCCATATGGATCCAGTGTAGAGTGTAGCACCGGAAACCAGCGGCGCGTCACCACTTCGGAAGGTCCTATCTGTAAGTGGGGTGACGAGCAGCCCATGACGCCCAGGATATCCAAGTAGAGACGAGGTGCAATCCCGAGTGGCTCGCCTTCGTGCCTTCCTGTTTCACACAGGAGCGAGAGAAGTCATCTCTTTCTCTCGCTCCTGCGCGATATGACGGTCTCGCTGGATACAACCACCTCTCACAACCTCTCACTGTCGAGCATCTTAACTAAGATGAGGCGGCTAGGAAGACTCGCTATAGTCACGTGTGATGTGGCCCAGCCAAATTTAGGTTTCAGGCGCTTTTTCAAGGTACGCGGGAATTACCGTTCCACTTTTGACTCTGGTTTCAGGTTAGTTAATTAGATAAATGTTTACTTAATTAATGTTTACCTTGTCGTTTTTAAGATAACTTAAAAAAACTAACTTGTAGTTTTATCGCCAATAGTGAAAACCATCTGGACAATGTCTTCTTCGCAGTCATAGGGTCTGTTGAACTCGATGATGCCATTGAACGGTTGGCCGCGGCGGACGATCGTGGTTTCTGTCCCGGATTCTGATGGGTTCACGTCTTCATACCTAATAAAACACGGTCACATTAGATTAGATCTTAGTACTTCACAAAGCTAAGTACCTACTAGTGTAGAACAAAGACACTCTCAATGTTCAAACGTTTAGACGCTAGCGAAATTACGGTAGCATTACCGAATGGAAGCCATGACGAAAAAGGAAAAGGAAAGTACTAGTGCCCCGGTTTAGCCCATGGTACATAATGCATAGCCTATAGCACTCAGGGATCTTGTACCTTTCCAACGGTGAAAGAATTTTTAAAATCAGTCAAGTATTTCCTGAGATTGCGCGTTCAAACTAAAAACCTCTTCAGCTTTATTATAGACTAGCGGCCCGCTCCGGCTTCGCTCGAATAATAACCTAGATATCAACTGCAGCGCCATCTGCCGGGCTGATTTGTGAATCTAAACTTTCCAGGGCCCTACCCAAACGTATACAAAAAAAAATCATTCAAATCGGTCCAGCCGTTTAGGAGGAGTTCAATGACAACGAAAAGTGGCTTTGATTTTTTATATATAGATAAAGATAATAATGAGTTCTGCAAAGTCGTAGTAAATGATTTTGTTCTATCATCAATAGTTTTCGCAGCGCACGCGACGTAAGGAATTTTTCAGGTCATTTTTTTACACCTTATGTTACATTATTGGAGTTTTAGTAAGGATCCCTAATTTTTTTTTAAATATAATATAGCCTATGTTACTCGGGAATAATGTAGCTTTCCAAAGGTGAAAGAATTTTTGAAATCGGTCCAGTAGTTTCGGAGCCTATTCATTACAAACAAACAAACAAACAAACAAATCTTTCCTCTTTATAATATTACTAGCGGCCCGTCCCGGCTTCGCACGGGGTCAATATTTTTTGTTAAGTAGGTATGCTAAATGAAACGTACATGACCAAATTTTTCCAAATTATCAAAATTAGAAACCAAAACTTTAAAGAGTAAAAACATTAAACTGGCTGGCCTGGTGGCTTAGTTGGTTGAGGGCCGTTTTGTAAAGCGGCGGTTTAACGATCAGCCGGATTGAATACGGCTGATTAAAAAACCGCCGGAATGAATTCGACGCCATACGTCATTCAACACGGCTAGCCGTTAAGTAATAAAGCGAGAGATTAGCCGCCTCTTTCACAATTTTTAGTTCCGATTCTTAACACTCATGGCACTGCCTGACATAACAACAACTATGGCATTGAATAGGTACTGCAAGTGTGTTGCTAAATTGCTAAAGTGACAGTGGATTCTGGAGTTCGGAGGGATTGTACACAATATTATTGGAGTGTCACTTGTCACCCTGGGTGTTACTTGGAAACTATTTCGTTTCCACCGTCCACCTTGTTAAGACTAAATCGGACCGGGTTGGTTACATGAGACCCAGATCCGACTCGGAGCACACCGACTCCATATAGTCTTGGCGCTACTACCTCTGGAGTGTATCAAAAAAATGCGGGAGCCAGAAGCTCAAGGGAGGTCCTGAGTGGAGCAAGCCATGCAAGTAGCCGTAGTGTATCGCAGGCCGAATATGGAGAAGCGACACTCAGGGCTGACCGCAGAGCTTCTGGCGGGAGCCCACCCGGAGTCAAATCTGGATGATAGACCCTTGTCTATGGAAGTGCACCATGTTTCTTAGGTGTACCGTCACCGATATCAATTTATGGGCTTTCAAACTTTATGAGAGAGGTAAAATGTTGTAAAAAAATATTAAGGAATACCGTAAGTAATCGGTCAGTTTTTTCGGATGAATGAAATTAATTTTGATTTTGTTTATTTAAATTATGTTTTTTTAAATTTGGTCACCCTATAATATAAGCAGTAATACAATACGGCTGAACGTGGGCCGTCTTATTGAAGAACGTATCGCAATGACAATGCGGCTAATCGTTGAACCGCCGCATTACAAAAAGGCACTATTTTTCAAAACGGCTAGCTGTAATGTAATACGGCGGAAACAAAATAATAATATTACCATAAATCGTAGAACCTAAGATAGGCCCTACCAAACTTCAGGGCGCACGCAATCATGTCAACGTTGGGAAAAGTGAGCTCACTCTTTCCGTTCTAGTCGGTTGCAGGACGCGGTGGACGCCGGACGTTTTTACCTATCATTATTCGTTGTCAATAACCAAAATAAGTAGCACCACAGCAAATCTCGCCGCTAGCGATTGTACGGGTCAAGTAGATTGGTTTTATGTAAACCAGATACGATACACACAGAGACGCAGTTTATTACCGATGTCAAGGTGCTCTGGGCACATCTATTGATTTATATCGATGAATATTACCACAAACAACTCTCAGCCTCAACGGACACCGGGAAATTGAAGCTTCTCTCAAAGGGATTTCCCATTGGCTATAATTTTGTAACAAACCCCCGTCTCGGCATGCGGCTTGGTAAGTTTCTTTTACACGATTTTAAAGTCTTGGAACCATGTACCAACGTGGTACATGATAAAAAAGTATTCTGAGATAACAACACTCTGACTGGGAAGGATGAACGCTGTACACTCTTCCTAATTCTACATCTACCATAGATCGTAGAACCCAAGATTGGCCTTCCCAAACTTCAGAGCGCACGTAATCATGTCAAAGTTGGGAAGAGTGAGCTCACTCTTTCCGTTCTAGTCGGTTGCAGGACGCGGTGGACGCCGGACGTTTTTACCTATCATTATTCGTTGTCAACAACCAAAATAAGTAGAACCACAGCAAATCTCGCCGCTAGCGATTATAGGGGTCAAGTAGATTGGTTGTTTGTAAACCACTTACGATACACACAGAGACGCAATTTATTACCAATTTCAAGGTTCTCAGGGCACATCCATTGATTTGTATCGCTGGCATTGTACTGCCACGTTGCGCCGCGCCGCGCTACAGTCGGCGCGCCGCGCCGGCCCGTCGCGTCGTTTATTATTATTTCGACAGGATGGAATTTTTTAACTTCGTAATATCTTTTGAATGCAATGTCCGATTTTAATAATTCAAAAAGGAATCAGTAGGTATTAAAGCAATCTTGAATACGAAATAGTTTATTTGGATAAGAATTAATACAAATGTATGGATAACATGGTCTGAATTTGATCGGCATTTTTATCTTCTTTTAAAATACAAAAAAACAGTTGTAGCGACGTAATTACAGTAGTTAGACATATGGTCTCGCGAGATTTTTTGTAGATTTTAATACGTTTTATAATATTGTAGAACATTGTTTTGTTCTATCATTGGTACTTTCCGCAGCGTATGCGATGAAAGCCATTTTATGGCTGTTTTTTTTATACCTTGCGTTGGTTTTAGTAAAGAAATGAAAGTAATTCTAATTTTTTCTCGTAATAAAAGTAGCCTATGTTACTCAGTGATAATGTAGCTCTCTTTTGGTAAAAGAATTTTTGAAATCGGTTCAGTAGTTTTTGAGTTTATTACATACATACAAAAATACAAAAATACAAAAATACAAAAATACAAATCTTTCCTCTTTATAATATTAGTATAGATATAGATAAGTAATAAGTAATAAGTAATAAGTAATAAGTAAATAAGTAATAAGTAATAAGTAATATAAGTAATATAAGTAATAAGTATAAGTATATAAGTATATAAGTATAGATATTCGCAGATTAGATAAACTGCGTATATGTATGTGAGTATAGTGTATGGGTATATTGTCTTTGTAGGTATTAGTGTAGTATAGAGACAAGTGGCGTACACGAAGAGAGGCCTGTGCCAGTGCATCATCACTCGCTCAAGGTCGCGCGGTTTTAGCCTACAGCTAGACCGTCCCTCCCAGGGGACAAGTGCCAGTCGGTTGTCGGACGCACGGCTGAGCGCTCGCGCAACACGTTTCCCGCGCATATTGTTATTAGATATGTCGACAACCCTCCGCGCTAGACAGGGACAGAGTTACGCGTTAGAAAGAGCGCAAATGTTTATTTGAAAATCGCGACAGGTATTGCGAGCTGAATTGAACTTTGTTGTGTCCCAGCAAGAGTCGCTAATATTTATATAATTGTTTTCGGTAAGTGAGGCTTCTGTACTAATATTTATTCTGTGCCTATGCTCAGCAGTGGGCGATAACGGGCTGAAGAAGAAGAAGGTATTAGTAGAATATGTTAATTAGTAGAATAGATATACAAAATGACTACCAAGTTTACTTTGGACTAGCACAAAAAGGGAATTAGTTGCGCGTTAGTGTACCATATAATACTTCGTAAAATTTAAAAATTATAGTAATCCTCTTAATTTAAAAAAAAATGTATACACACACATTTTTTTTTAAATTAAGAGGATCATCAGGACATATGCCTGATGATAAGCAACATGCCTGCCACATAACAGCACATTGACACGCAGCTATTGGAATATGAAGAGTCCAAATCATTACCTAGAGTGCACTGTGCTCGTCACCCACAGATCTAAGATGTTGTATCTCTAAGCCCTGTAATTTCTCTGGAAACATTGCCCTTCAAACCGGAACACAGTAATATTTGCACATTACTGTTTGGCGGTAGAATATCTGGCAAAGGTGTGGTACTTCCCCAGGCGGACTCTGCTAATTTATTTATTTATTTATAATTGCCGACATGTGCTAACAGCATAGCCAACACGCACAAACGGCCATAATACACACACAATTACAAAAATGAAACACATAAGATAAAAAAACAAAGATAACAGGAACACAATACATTAACTACATACGTTAATGTAAGTAAACAAATAGACACAAATACCTAATACATATTTAAATTTGTCCGAAAATAAATCTAGTTCCGGTCTTTGAGCGAGCAGAGCGTTGAACAAATTAAGTGCCCGAGTTGTGGGTGCGTATAGTGCCGTGTCGGTGCGCACGCGCACAGCCTGGAACAGCGGCCGCGCGGCGCAGGCGCGCGTCGGGCGCGGGCGGTCCGGCACCGCCAGCGAGCAGCGAGCCAGCGCGGCAGGGTTGTCGATCTGACCATTTAGCAGCCAGTAGAAGTGAATCACCAGCGCTCACTTCCGCCTTAGCGCTAGTGTAGAGTCCCACCATTCCGGTGACGAACAGAGACGGATATAGAAAAGGGTAGTAGCCGTACATTTTTGAAGTGAAAACTTCTTTAGGCGCGCTATAGACAGAATTTTCGTGGGCTGTGAAATGGATTCATCAATCGTCACGCTTGGATATGATAATGGATCGGATCGGATATGAAATCTTCGGGTAAAATCGGTAAAAACGGCCAGGTAGGTACCAGGGCAACAGAAACAGTAAAGAGTTTCGATTACCTACCTCCAACAGCCCAGCGTTTATCTCCAGATACCAGGACAACAGAAACATAAAAGAGTTGCGTTTGCTCCTAGGTACCGGTACCAGGGCAACAGCAAGTTTTCACTTCTATCGGCAGTTCCTATGACTGCCAATTTTTTTTTCTATAACTAAGTATAAGTTAAGACTAGTACTCAGAGTCCTAACACTACAAAAATTAAGAAAGTATAGTGAGTATGAGTATCTTGTGTGCGTACATAACAACACATTATGTAGGTACATTTGTTTTACACAGTTTATTAATTGATTACTTCATCAATTAACAGTTGTCTAGTTTATTCGTTATAAATACACAAAAATCTTTCCTCTTCTTAATTTTAGTAAAGAATAGACTACAGGCCCGTGAACAAAATTTACGGCTCAAATGAACCACCAGGAGACCTATGCAGGATAATAGAAGAGTGTAAAGTATTAAGATTCAGCACTATGCCGTCACTTATAAGCTGTCCAACTGAGTGTGATTGAAGAGGGGGGGTTCCAACCCTCTACCATTTCTCCTTGTCGCATGATTTTTGTACGGCATTGCGAAATAATGGATTAGAAGAGGTATTTGTGGTTTATTTGTGGTCTAGAAGTATCGCGGATCAGATGTTAGAAAACTATAATAACATAACCTTTTTGTACGAAGCAGTAAAAGTAGGCTAGAACTAACCTGGACGTGTTATGTTCCTTTGCATTATCCTTGGGATAGAAGGAGATAAAGTTTGTGACCAACGGTCCACCCATTTTCTTCATCAAGCGATAGCTGCAAAAAAATATTATCTCTCAAAAAAATAAAAATTACACTCGTATTCTACTGTTTAGTATTAGGTATTATATGTATTATACTGATGACTATTTACAAATTAGACTAGTCGGGATAACGGCGACTGCCGATCCGGACACCCGAGTTCAATCCCACGCACACCACTATCTTTTCGAAGTCATGCGCGTAATGTAGCTAATATAAAAATGGTGAGGGAAAACATCGTGAAGAAACCGACATGCACCACTCTCTCCTTGCCAGTAAAGGCCCCGAGTCCCGGCAGTCGGAACCTCTCGGAACATTTAGTAAGAATGAAAGATGCTTGTGCTCCGAAAAAAAAAAAACAACTACAACTTAAAATCAAGCTCAGACACTCGACTACATCTCGTAACTTTTGTGAAATGTACAATGACGTCGTCCAGATAAAGGTAAGCAAATTTTGGTTTATTACAGAAAGCACCACATTGATGTGATAAAATGTATGTAGGTATATATATATATATTTATTGTATGTACAGGCTGACTGGTTGAACACTTTAGATATTGATATAGCGTGTTCAGTACTCGATTCTCTTTCTATTTTTTTTACGAAAATACTAAGTGCTAAATATTTGACTAATTTAACTCCTGATCTCAAGAGAAGTTGTTGACTGATCCCCAAGGTACACGAGCTTCACAAACCACGCACCTCGGGGCCATAAGAGTGGCAAATGCATAGTTGTATTACGGTAAAATAGTTTTAAGGGGGCGCCTAAAGCCAGAAAACGAAAAAAGGACATTTTCGACGCCGCTCACTGAAGTTAAGAAACTAAAAACTATGACAAAAAAAATATTGACGTGTGGGTACAATCAAGAAAAATCACAATAACCGAATAGAATTTTAAAAATAGATCAGAGTTTTTTACAATAAAAAAATAAAAATGACACCGAAAAAACCCGTTTTAATTCGAGTACTCGGAATTATCAGCGATGACCCCACATTATTTGTTGGTAATAAAATTCCTATTTGTACGTTCTAGTAAAGTAACCGAACACTTTTTAAAATTTATGTTTAGTTATTGAGTAATTAAATAAAACTTGGTCAAAAATGGATTCCTGATTAAATGTTGATTTTTCCTCCAAACTGTGTCATGCTATTCTCGACTTTATGTACATCACATTAAGAAACGCGTCGCGCGGGTGAAATCTGATTTTTTCCTGGCTTTAGGCGCACTCTTAATGTATGAAATGATTTTATATAATTTAGATAATGAACATTAAATAAAAAGTTTAACATACCGTTAACAATGGGATTAATAACAAAACGGGAAATCCTTATCCCGCGTCTGAACTCTGTCGAGCTCCGATTCGAATGGGACGGTTATTTCTGTGTCCACTCTGATTTAAATATTATTATTGGACATACCCCTGATTACATTTACTGCAAAGAAGGATAAATTGTACACATTTATTAATTACTAGTTAGTTATAATTTATATTTTTCCACAATAGGGTACCGGACTGGGTCAAAAATACACTATTCTAATTAATCCGTCAGCTAGATCATGGAAAAATATGAGACACGTATTTTTTGTTTTTTCAAAATATTAAAAATCGACAAAGATATAGAACATCAAACTTCGAGAGTGGGGGGTCGCGACGTCACTCGTGAGTAAAAATCGTAGGCACGAGTGACGTCACGCGAAACTTCTAAGCGCTGTGTCTTCGTAATTTTTTGTTTGTGAAACAAAAGAAAAAATACGTGTACAATATTTTTTAGCAATCTAACTGACGGACTACTTAGTTTTTTTGAGGATTGTACCCTATTATCTCTAGCGCTATAAGAAAGAATAAAGGGATGAAAAATACCGCAATTTACAATAAATATATTATAGAAATGAAATCTTCGATATTATAGCACAACCACATCGAAAAAACTAAATAGATGTGGCTAAAATATGGCGTAGATAGAATTGAGATTTCCGTATAGCATAGTTTATAACAGGATAAAAACACTGAAACTGAAAGTTAGGCAATTTCTAAAGCGTAAAATGTGAGCTGTAAGCATGAACGAAAATACTCGTATCTTCTACTAAAATATTTTGAAAAAGTTTCTGTCTGATCACGTCATTTGTTAGACAAAATCGGTCTGCAGTGTTGTTACAGTAAACAAATATGGAACTACTTCTATAGTGCTAGTATGCTTCGGTTTCGAGACATATATGAGATCGGGAAATCCAGAGACGTGACAAAAACCTCATACGACTACCTTGTTGGTTTTTTTTTTAACTTTTATAGGTTTACCTACACTTGACCGCCATCTCGCCTGATGAAAAGCGACGATGCGGTCTACGATGGAGCGTGTTTACCTAGAAGAAACCGATTCACTCTCGATTTGAAGACACCAAGATTATAATTATCAGGTAAACCCCACTCAGGCAACTCATTCCACAGCCTAGACGTTCTTATCACAATAGTAGAGTCAAATGTCTTCGTTCGTGTCTTTGGAACATCAACCATGATCCGATGCCGCCTCTTCGAGCTACGCGAAATCCGATAGGAAACTAACTTAAAAAAAATAACTTCAAAGTCACCGCAAACTGTGATAAGTTTATCAGTATTATCAGTTATTTTATCATCATCATGATAATCCTCACTACTCGTCCTTATAATCATTGTTTTTCTAACAGCACCCCGGTTTTAGCCGCATAGTTCTCGTTCCCTTTATTTTCCCTAGTTAAAAATAGCCTATTTGCTCTTCCAGACCATAATCTAACTGTATTTTAAATCCTAACTCGACCCGTTCCGATGTGATTGAACAACGAATACTCAAGCTTTAATGTTTGTAATATTATTACGATAAAAACAATAGCAAAAGTACATAGGAAATAAATAAATTAATAGGGTGTCCTATTCATTCGCATAATACTTTTTGTCTTATAGTTGTTCCGCATACACATCTTGGCATAATATACTGTAAACATTACTACATAGTATACTGTATTTGCGGCCGGAAACTCTCGTTATTACCAATATGTCGAATATCTAATATTAGAGCCATTACCTATAACTTATGACATGATACATTTATGGCATAAAACTTTATGTTCTTCAATAGTTATGGCTTTTAAATTTTAGTAATGCTAACATTATGAGAAGTGATATTAGGGGCAGTGATATTATGTGTAATGATGATTAGTAGTAACTAATACTAGGAGGTAATTTTTATGACATTAAATTTTAGGGCTAAATATATTATACGAATCAATAGGGACCACTAGAAAAACACAAGATAGGCAAGCGCCTATCTTCCAGCTTCATCCTAATTTGGGCCTTGAAACCTAATCGTGGTCAAAGTTCATTTCAAGACTTTTCTAACAAATTTAAACACAGCTATGATACGATGTTCCATCACGAAGTTCCAGTTCATATCTTCCAGCTCCATCATCAGATCTGTTCGACAGTACCATATTATTGTATTGTCATCAGAACTACCAGCTGCCAATCTTCATGACGCTACGATCCTTGGAAGATGGTTAAATTAGTTACCTTAGATTTCAATAGGTATATAGTTAGTTACATACAGGTCGACCTAATAAAAGCGTGTTATTGTACATTATGAGTTACGGCTGGTCTAATGGCTGGTGCATAATGCCGCTAACTTAAAACGGTGAAGGAAAACATAGTGAGGAAACCGACATGTACCTAGAATCTTTCGAAGTCATGTGTCATCCACCAACCCGCACTGGGCCAGCGAGGTGGATTATGGCCTAATTACCTCTGTCCTTGCGGGAGAAGGCCCCGAATAACCAGCAGTGGGAACATTTTAGTGGGTTGATGGTGATGATGATGATGAATGTACATTATGATATCGTACGTGCGGTAAGTTGAAAACTACGACCGAGGCGATCATCAGGCACATGACCTGCTCGTCTCGACATTCTTTATTAAAAAAAAACTGTGTTCCAAATTTCAGTCCTCGACGTGATTGAGCAACAAACATACAAACATTGACATTTACAATATTAGTAGGATGTATTAATTTAGTATTTAACTCAACAACTTATGTTTCTCTCATAACTTGGCAAATCGCAAACAATTGTAGGCTTGGTTCAAAAGGCCGTATGTGAGGGGGCTAGCACTGACACATTTTTTTTTAAATAAAATGTGTCGAGACGAGCAGGTCATGTGCCTGATGGTAAGCAACATAACAGCACAGTGACACGCAGCTATTGGAATATGAAGAGTCCAAATCATTACCTAGAATGCACTGTGCTCGTCACCCAGAGATCTAAGATGTTGTATCTCTAAGCCCTGTAATTTCTCTGGAAACATTGCCCTTCAAACCGGAACACAGTAATGTTTGCACATTATTGCTTGGCGGTAGAATAACTGGCAAAGGTGTGGTACTTCCCCAGGCGGACTCTGCCAAGAGTCCTACCACTACAAAACTTAGCATTCTTAAACTGATACATTATTTATTTGCCCCCTGTAGATAAGTAGATCCTAATGTGGGCATTACGTAGATACTTATGGGTCGTAAAACTAAAGTGAAACATGTTATTATGGTGCCTAAAGGGATTATAATATTCTGTGTGTGCTCCCCTAAGTACATTCATTAACAAAAGACGAAACAGTCTACATACGTTGTATATTATAATGAAGATACACAAAAGTTGAAGATATTAAAGCATTTATTTTTATGAGACAGAGTGAGAAATGAGATGAGCATGATAGGCGCCTGATAGTAAGTAACATTTCGCTCAAAACATCACTGCGCCATACAGTATTTTGGAAATTATTTGTAGTTCAAATCACCGCTTTGTATTGCACTATGATAGGCACTCTGAATTATAACGTGGCTTATATCCTTATCCAGTATTTTGGCAGAAAATATAATCATCTTAAAATCGAAGGGTAATTAAGTTCGTATATTACTACTCAATGATATGATGACTGGGAAGAGTGTGGTACTTCCTTGTATTTACTATAAAGTAAATACACATAAAGATGTACCACACTCTTGCCATAATATAATAATAAGTATGAATGGTTTCATTGGCGATTCGCCTGCTGCTAAGAATTCGAAAAAAATATGTATTCTTAAATCATTCAATCTTATAATAATAAGTATGAATGGTTTCATTGGCGATTCGCCTGCTGCTAAGAATTCGAAAAAAATATGTATTCTTAAATCATTCAATCTTATAATAATAAGTATGAATGGTTTCATTGGCGATTCGCCTGCTGCTAAGAATTCGAAAAAAATATCTATTCTTAAATCATTCAATCTTATAATAATAAGTATGAATGGTTTCATTGGCGATTCGCCTGCTGCTAAGAATTCGAAAAAAATATGTATTCTTAAATCATTCAATCTTATAATAATAAGCATGAATGGTTTCATTGGCGATTCGCCTGCTGCTAAGAATTCGAAAAAAATATGTATTCTTAAGGCGCTGAATAGAGCCAAATGGCACTTTTTAAACACATTTTTAGCAAAATGTATAGGGTTTGAGATGTTGAATAAAATATATGTTATTCTTGAACATATTTATAAGGGAACCATTGCTTTCAAAACACGATTTGGAAAAGATATCTTGACAAGAAAAAATCGTAAACTAACCTCTAAAATGAGTTTTAAACGTAAATATCTGTGTTATTAATGAACATACATTATTCAAATTTTAAAGATTAACGTATTATTTCTTAATAAAGGGCAAGGATGTTTTATATTTTAGATTAAGTTGTTTAATTCGCATTCATTAATTGTTTTTTAATACGCTAACTCGACCGAACCGGCCTGAGTCTTGCTTCTCGCTCACTACTATGAAGTCCGGCAGAAAGCGCTGATGCGCCGTGCAGGAAGGACGCTACGTCGCGTCGCTTCGCTGCGCGGCACTCGCTATTCAAAAAAATAAAAATTCTCACAAATGGAATGCAGAAACGTCAAGAGAGGTCATATGATTTGAAAATTTGACGCGTTGGTTATTAGTAGGTTTAGCTCGATGGTTTAGCATGACCGTGGTGGACGTTTATGACCCTGTGTCCAAATCTTTGAACCGTGATTTTCTTTTTGCATATTTTTTTTCATATTGTTGTTGTATGTTTTCTTTGTAGTTTTCAAGCTTTTATTTTATAGTTTCACCTGCCCTGAGGCACAGATGAGAATATAGTTATTATGGAACCCATGAATATCCGTGATGTAACCCGAGGCTTATCATGAAATCTTGCAAATTAAATCTACTTCCCGATTTACAGATTGCGTGAAAATTTGCATAATACTTGTGTAAATTGCAAGACAATAAATAAATTGCAATATGATAATTATGATGCTGATCTGATGATGGAGCTGGAAGGTTGCCATGCCATATCATTGATGTTTAATTCAGATCAATCAATTGTTTTTAAAAAGCTAACTCGACTGAACGGCCCTTCTTACCAGCTAACTAAATCGGCAAAAAAATAAAAATGATAAATTCTCACAAACGAAATGCGGAAACGTCAAGAGAGGTCATATGATTTGAAAATTTGACACGTTGCATATTAGTCGGGTTGGCTCGATGGTTTAGCATGACCGCGGTACGCGTTCATGACCCTGTGTTCAAATCTCAGAACCGCGAACTTCTTTATGTTTTTTTTCATATTATTGTATGTTTTCTCTGTAGTTTTTCAAGCTTTTATTTTTTAGTTTTACCTGCGCTGAGGCATAGGTGAGAATATAGTTACTATGGAACAAGACATTAAAACAAGACTAAACTGCAAGACAATTATATGATAATTAATTAATTATGATGCTGATCTGATGATGGAGCTGGAAGGTTGCTATGCCATGCAAAATGTTTAATTCACATCAATCAATTGTTTTTAAAAAGCTAACTCGACTGAACGGCCCTTCTACCAGCTAACTAAATCGGCAAAAAAATAAAACTGATAAATTCTCACAAACGAAATGCCGACGTTTCCGTCAAGAGAGGTCATATGATTTGAAAATTTGACACGCTGGATATTAGTCGGGTTGGCTCGATGGTTTAGCATGACCGTGGTACGCGTACATGACCCTGTGTTCAAATCTCAGAACCGTGAACTTCTTTTTGCATGTTTTTTTTCATATTGCCGGAAGGTGGTCATATAAACTCAGTAATTAAACGACATAGCACAACCGAGCTTGGACTCGTTTTCTTTGTCTTAACGAGTACTTTGGTGCTAGATTATTACCAGGGTCTGATGATGGAGCCGGAAGGGGGTCATAGGAACTCAACAATTAAATGACATAACTCCATCGAGTTTGGGCTCATTTGATTTGATTGATGAGTACTTTGGTGCTAAATGGTAACAAGGGTCTGATGAAGGTGCTGGAAGATGGTTAAGGGATGTCAGTAATTAAACGAGTACATTGGTGTTAAAGTCCAAGTCGCTGTTAAAGTCTACGTTATGGCTCATCTATTCGGGAGAACGGTGACTGCCGATTCGGAGCCCCACGCGCACCACTCGATGTTAGCATGTAATGCCGCTAACTTAAAAACGATGAAGGAAAACATCGTTAGGAAACCGAAATGTACCTAGTAAGTACATGTAGGTACCTAGTGTTTTCACCTCATGTGACATTTACCAACCCACACTTGGCCAGCGTGGTGGATTATAACCTAGTCCCAGCCTAGATCTCTCCTTGCGAATGAATGCCTCGAGTCCCAGCAATGAGAACATATAGTAGGTTGTTTACGCAGATTGTAACCGGGTCTGATGATTAAGCTGGAAGATGGCCCTACGTAGTTTAATTTCACAAGATACGTTATTTCTTTAATACTACATTTTTAGATTTGGCGATGAATCGAAAATAAATCGCTGCTTTGAGACTAAAAAGCCACAACTCAAAAAAAACTTCTGACGATTTTCTATCATTCTCTATGTATTTTAATGGGATATTACTTTATTATTTCTACGTTGTGTTAAAATTAATAATCATAAGAATAAAATTAATATAAATATGTGGAAGTAGGGTTCCTATAAAATAGACCTGATTTTTTGCCGTTTTCATAGATATTGGTACGGAATCCTTCATTCGTTCATTCGACTTGCACTTGGCTTATTTTAAACACATTTGATATTATCTAATGTTTTATGTAAAAATGCCGTATTAGTCTCTTACCCCTCGAAAGCCCATTAACTACATTAACTACTAAGCTTCGTCGAATCGACGATGCGAATGTGAAAAAAATGATGTAATTTGTAAGTGCTCTGTTGCACCCATTGCTGCTTCTGATTATATGGATTAGTGGCACCATTTCCTTTTTTTTTATATATTCAAATTTACCACTCCACAGACTCCGCGGGCCGTAGCTTTCATCATTTCAAATCTTACTTATTTTTACATATTTCTTGTATAATCTGAAGAGGAAAATATGGGGGGAGCTGGGAACATTTTGAACCTAATACTAGTGCTCCAACTTGCACTTGGCCACTTTATTTGTGTCATGGTTTTTCATCGCACCCGCTTTCACTTCACAACGCCACGAAAAACAAAATCATCTAATTGGGCAGTAAAGTTGTCCCACTGCCGGCGAGAAAACGAGTAACTATCGACTATTTTCTCGCTCAAGAAACGTACAATAGATATTAACATTCCGTGTACCTAAATAAAAGAGATGCATATATTCAGATACAGACAGTAGTTGATCGCTGACTGTTCATAAACCCGGTGAGTACTCGCTTCACTAGTTTGTCGCTGAGCGACAAGAGCTATGAAAGATAATACTCGCTCAGCGATACTCGCTAAGCGATTAGAACAATCCAAGAGAGCAACCAGCGGTTCATTTCTCTACAGTGCGGATCTGAAAGTACAGGTTTTTTTACGCCGCGAGCGAGTGATGCGAGTAATCGCTCGTCTCACTCGCACACATTGATAATCATCTAACCACTAACTTGTGAATAATTAAGTTATTATTTTAAACATAATAGAATAGCATCGATTTTATCCAGACGGTCACTATCGATCTTTAGATCGATTTTAAAAAATGTACAAAATGTTGTAGTTTTGTTTAAAAGTAACCACGTCAACGTTCGCATTACGAGTAAATAGTCTTTTTGCTACTACCAAAAGATAATATTCTGATATCAAGTGCTAGAAGCCATCATGTTTAATTTATGATATCAGTGACAGTCAACGTCCACGTTTAGCCCCAAGTCCCTTATAAATGAACAATGTCCTTTCTCAGTAAAGTGACTTTCAGATGACATTTGGTTACATTGTGGATGGTGTCATATTTAACTATTATCTGTAAACCGACTTAACCGATTCGTTGCGGAAAACACGGCATCCGTGTCATTCAAGTTTTTATTTTAAGGCGTATGACACGGGAAGCGTGTCATTTTTTATAACCATCGTAACTCGCACAAAATCAACTTTAAATGTTGCTAAACAGTGTATTTATTATTTTTTATGTAGATTATGGTTGTAGCCTTCGTTTCTGGATATTGATTAATTTGGATAGTTTCAAGGATTAGCTATCTTTTTCAACTGCATTAATATTTATATAAACTATTATGCAAAATTGACATTATGGCACTATATATTATGCTACATTCATTATGACAAAGTAAATTACGGAAAAAAATTATGCGTTTTCAAACAAAGTTAATATTAAAATAAAAAATATTAACTTAGGCATTTGTGACTCATATCCAGTTTATGTTATTTTTTGTACTTGTAGAAACTGTTTTTTGTCGTGTTTCGTTTTGCTGACCGGTATATGATACGAACTACTCTTTTTTTCTGCGATATAGTGAGCTGCAGCTTTATTCTCTCAATCTCAAGAATTATCTGTTTATTTCTGAGTGGTTGTTTCATTTTTGTATTTTTTATATTTTATTGCATAGGTACTCAACACTAGTAAGTATAGGTGAAATTTATATTTTCAAATCATATGTCCGCTATGTCTCATATAATATGGCGCCACTAGTCCAAATAAAAACCCAAAAAAACTTTATCCATTTGACATTTTAAAACCAACTTTTTGCATGATATAAATTCCAAAACTTTTTCCATTGCAATTTATAAATGTTTCATTTTATAAACGTTCCGCATGGTTTAAATAAAATAAAAATCTTTTGAATTTAAAATATTTTTGTAAAATTTTGTTTGTGGACCTTTCGTTACAAAGCAGCTATATGGGGTTGTTTCAAAAACTTGTTTTTCGTGTTTTATTGAGCAATAGTTGTGGATTATTAACTTGCGAGCTCGTCTATTGATGATGATGATGATAACTATTATGTTTGTATTAATACACGTATTTAATATAATTGACGACGTGCATAGCGCATGAAAACACTAGTTCTCGTCCGATCACCGAAGTTAAGCAACACCAGGCGTGGTCAGTACTTGGATGGGTGACCGCCTGGGAACACCACGTAATTTTGGCTTTTTGCTGTAGCTACTTTAATGCAATTAATGTTTATGTCGAATGAATCTATTTGACTTCAAATAGATGAGTGAGTAGCGCTTACAATAATTAAATGAACTTTTTTTCGCTTTCGAGTGCCTATTTGTGATTTTGAAGTTAGTTTAATTTTCTGTATAAAAAGAGTTTATTGTAATTGTAGACCGTACATTACTATTTATAAGCTTTACTAATAGAATTTCGATAATGTTCTTCACAATCTGCAAAAGTGCAAAAAGATATCGAAGGAAACAAAAAGTTATGTTAAATTAATTACAAAATATTTTAAAAGCGCCATCTATGAGCTTGGAGCGGTAACTTTTTGTTTCCACGTTTTGTTCAATACTAATAATGTCGCCGGCTGGACGCGGTTTAGTTTGGTGGCGCTGTCTTATCGAAGTAGTAAAGAGGGCGTGGCTTAATTTCGAATTCGTGAATTTCAGTTAGCTGTTGTCAGCACCTTAAATCATTCAATCTTATAATAATAAGCATGAATGGTTTCATTGGCGATTCGCCTGCTGCTAAGAATTCGAAAAAAATATGTATTCTTAAATCATTCAATCTTAAATCATCCAAATGTAGGTAAGTAAGTAAATAAGCAGTAGGTAATACCACAGAATAAATATTAGTACAAGTACAGAAGCCTCACTTACCGAAAACAATTATATAAATAGCGACTCTTGCTGGGACACAACAAAGTTCAATTCAGCTCGCATTAGCGCTCAATACCTGCCGCGATTTTCAACTTAACATTTGCGCTCTCTTCTAACGCGTAACTCTGTCCCTGTCTAGCGTGGAAGTTTGTCGACATATTTAATAACAATATGCGCGGGGAACGTGTTGCGCGAGCGCTCAGCCGTGCGTCTGACAACCGACTGGCACTTGTACCCTGGGAGGAACGGTCTAGCTGTAGGCTAAATCCGCGCGACCTTGAGCGAGTGATGATGCACTGGTAATACACCAAATTAACTTTATCCTACCTCCATAAGTAGGAACTTGATAAACTAACTAACTAACTTAATAAAATGAACTCAGGAGAGTTCATTTTATTTATAGCATGTCATTGTTTGAATTGCATTTTTTGTCAATAAGGAAATGTCCGTATCGTAACATTCCGTGTATTTCCCAAATGGCAGGTAGGCAAATAAAAAAAGGCGGAGAGGAACACTGAGAGCTAGTGACCGACCGAGGATGCGGTGTCGGCTAGCTTTGGCTGTTAATCTAGTTTCTCCAACGTTCAACTTTGCTGAAACTTCGAGTTATCGTGAATTATAGTAGGGATTCACCCAAATTCGCGGCTAACATGCGGTTGCTTGACTACGCCGCCTCAGTACGTCACACGTCACATATCTCCTATTTCATAAAGTGGCCAAGTGCGAGTTCGACTCGCCCATGAAGGGTTCCATAGCATCAAGTAGTTTTGTAGTGGTAGGACTCTTGGCAGAGTCCGCCTGGGGAAGGACCACACCTTTGCCAATTATTCTACCGCCAAGCAGTAATGTGCAAACATTACTGTGTTCCGGTTTGAAGGGCGATGTTTCCAGAGAAATTACAGGGCTTAGAGATATAACAACTTAGATCTCTGGGTGACGAGCGCAGTGCAGTGCTAGGTAATGATTTGGACTCTTCATGTTCCAATAGCTGCGTGCCGCTGTGCTGTTATGTGGCTTACCATCAGGCACATGTCCTGCTCGTCTCGTCACTCTTTATTAAAAAAAAAAAAGTAGCATAATATAAAAAATCTTGTAGTTCGTTTGATCGATGTTTTCATAATACTGTATTTATGACGATTACAAAAAAACTACTCACAAGATCTTGTTTACACCAATTTTCAGTGAAAGTTTGCAAGGTAACATACATAATTATTATGTAATACGTTTTTTTTTTCAGTTTTGTCTTTCTCTTCTTTAGAAGTTACAGGGGCAAGTTAAGGTACAGTAAGTTACAAGGTAACACATTTTTTTTTTAATTTCAGTTATAATTATATTATGATACATACACCCCCAAATTGTTTTGCTTTTTGTCTATTGTTGCGTGATAATCTTAATGCGGTTTACAGAATACATCTACTTACCAAGTTTCAACAATAAAGTTCTTATAGTTTTGGAAAAAAAGTGGCTGTGACATACGGACGGACAGACAGACAGACAGACATGACGAATCTATAAGGGTCCCGTCTCTTGCTATTTGGCTACGGAACCCCAAAAATAAATGCCACTTTTCGTTGTAAGTGAACTCCTCCTAAACGGCTGTACCGATTTGAATTATTTTTTTGTAATCGTTTGGGTAAGGCCATGGATGTTTTAGATTCACAAATCAGTTCGGCAGATGGCGCTGCAGGTGGTATCTAAGTTATTATCCGAGCTTGTTCCGGAACGGGCCGCTAGTTAATTATACATTTTTAACTTTATGCGACAATTAACAGTGCCCCGCGGTTTTTACCCACCCAATTCCTGTCAACGTTATTTTTCCACAGTAAACAATAGACAATGCATAATTCCATACTATAATCTAACTGTGCTCTAAATTTCAATCTGATTCATTGAGCTGTTTCAACGCAATTGAGCAACAATCATCTAAACTCACGCAATAGTAATATTAGTATCAGAATCATTTATTGCAAAAACTGTGTACAAAGGTGATGTAATACATAAGGAATATATTATGGAAACAACAGTTCTACCCTTTCCGGGCATGCAAAAATATCGCCATATAGGCATGAGGTTACAAAGTAATCAGAATGATATACTTAAATAACACAACGTATTATCAAAATTTGGAATTAATGAGTACTTATTACGATGTTAAATGAAACTGTTAAAACTTAACCTTGACTCTACCTATATAAAAAAACAACTACGGAAATAATTTTAAGTAAATAATTACAGAGTTATGCAACTTATACTTAACTAGCTGAACGCGCGCGCGTTGCTACGCCATCTATCGAAAATCGATCGTACCAATTCAAATTTTGAACAAATTCGGTTACTTTAGGTTCTAATGACGTAACCTTTAAAATATGACATATGCTGTCACGCAACGAAAGCTCTCAAAAATCAATATTTTTTCCCGTTTTTGTTCCATTTTTCATTCCTGCTCGGCTCCTGTTGATAGTAGCGTAATGTTAAATAGCCTATAGCCTTCCTCGATAAATGGACTATCCTACAAAGAAATAATCGTTCAATTCGGACCAGTAGTTCTCGAGATCCTTGCGTTCAAACAAACAAACAAACTCTTCAGCTTTATAATATTAGTATAGATTAAAACAAAAAACTAACTTAAACGAAAAAAAGACAATCAACCCGTCAACACTCATTGTGAAATTGATCTCGTAACATCTAAAATGCTTAAATTTCGAGAAATCGAGTTTACAAGAAAGTTGTAAATAGATAACCTAACATTAAAAATATTTTACAATAGGCAAACATAAAGGATGTTTAATTAAAATATCCTTTGAGTTTGTAATAAGTCTTACTTACGAGCCAAGCCTTTAATTTATGTTTAAATTGTGGTAATTTCAGTGACTTCATGTCAATGGGTAAATGATATAGGAAGTAGGATTATCAGAAATAAATAATGAATTAGTACAAACTACATAATATTATGTTAATACCTCCATTATGCTTTGTGTTACTAATATGCATGCCAATGTTAGTAATACAGTCCACAATTCAATAATGACATTCACGTTTTTTCCCCTGTAAATAACTATAGCTCAAAATAAGGATATTAAGTCTAATTAAAAAAAAAATACAGCAGACTGATCGACATCAAAAGGTACAAGTTCGCGCCGAGACCGCGACCGCGACCTGTCTCGGTCTCCTGTCGCGGTCTCGGCACGAACTGGTGCTCATACAATTCCATATTGTCAAGTGCCTGTCGCGGTCTCCGGTCGCGGTCTCGTGTCGCGGTCTCGCGTCGCGGTCTCAGCGCGAACTTGTATCGTTACAAAAGACGCAATCACATTGGGGTTTACTTATGAGCTGCAATAAAGGTGGAAGGATGTGTCTTTGATCTAAATGCAGAACAGACATCAGACAGTAACAGGCTACTTTTTAGCGCTAAAAATCATCGATCAAATAAACAATGGACGTGATGGACCTAGAATGTCGCACATTTATGTATAAGTAGTCTTTTTAGAATGTAAAATAAAAAGTATGAATGAATGAATGAATTAATGAAAATTCTTTATTGTTCACACAAAATAGGACACATACAATTTTACAAGTACCTTTAAATTAAACATATTTTATAGACAAAAAAGTGTAATATTAATTTCAAATACTTACGTAAATGTTGTAACATAATATTACTTGACTTTATATTCCACACTTAAAATGTTTTTTTCTATCACACCACTCTACTCGATTGTACCTTCAGAATTTACTCATGTCTCGCACCATATTACTTATTCACAGCTGAAATTACCTACTTAACTACAACATTTCAAGAACAAAAGCTTATGACCAATCGTATTTTTGAGAAGTCAACACAAAAATGAAGAAAGTAAATTGTTATGTAGTTTTTATGTTGTTCTGCGTTTTGAGGGTAGGAAGATGTGACGACGATTTGGTTATTTCATTTGTGAAGATGGACGAAAAACCTTCTAGTGTTTTGATGCCGTTTACATGCTGGAATAGTTGTAAGTAATGATAGAAACTGTTGTAGAGTTAGGAAAAACGTGGCGTGGAAACCGACACGCTCCAAGAATGTCAATTTGATGAGATGAGAGTGGAGATTCATCTGACAACCTGCGTTTTGTCAGGGTGGTAGATTATGGCTACACTTTCCCTTATAAAACATACACTTCGGAGAGTGTGCAACGGATATGCATGATCTTATACCACATTTTTTTCTATAGGACCGTAACATTTTGAAAAAAAAAGAGTGTAACTCCATTCAGTATTGGTTCTCTTGCAGATAAGCTTAAGACCCTTTCCAAGAGTTTATGGGACGCTGGAGTATCCTTTGGCTTCACCTTCCAACAAAACCGGACGGAATACTACCTCCAACATATAGTAGTTCTGGCTGACCTGTCCTGCCCTGGGACCGAGAAATTTCTGTTGCAGGTGGGGCATTTGGTGTTGTTGATTGTATTAATATGAAAAGTAACGTGGTTATTACACATTTTAAAATTAATACACGGTAAACTCACGTTTGGTATAGTCAGTTCAGTCGGACTCAAGTTTCGATCGCGTCCGGCGATCTTTTTCAAGGCCAGTGCGCGTGCGTGTTCGCAGCTCGTTTAGCACATATTGAGCCTACTCAATACTGGACTGACTAAGTCTAACGTGAGTTACCCGTTGGTCTAAGATCCCGCTATACAACGACCTGCACCGAAATGCCTTATTTGATGAAACGTATTTTATATTAAATTTTAAAGATCAATAGATATATAGCATATGTCTAACAAATTTTAGTCCAGATTATGATTAATTACTAAATTAAAACAAATAAAATTTTACTGTTTTTATTATTAGACAAATTATATACCAATCGAAAGTATGAAGCCCAAAGAATATACAAACGATATGTTGCCTATTCTTTTCCGGTCACAACTCTGGGGTTGCCAGGTCTAAACAGGTACATCGATACTAGCATTTTGCAACGATATGGAATTGAAATTAAAGATTGTTTTATTATGAACACGGTGGTATAGGGTTGCATGCGAAAAATCGGTCCCGATATCCGATTGCCGAATTATTAAACAGTAAAATATTGCTGCGAGTTTGGCCAATATCTCGGAAACTATAAACTTTAGGGCAAAAAATATTGAAGTCGTTATTGAAGAAAATAAAATTTTGCATCTTTTGTGGCCTCAAAACGTCTAACTCTTGAAATATTAGATTAATCAATAAAACGCATCAGACCTTTTTTAAAGGTTTTTTAAGGTTTCTACAACTTATTTTTCTAATGCTTTGCCGGACCTCTCACACACACACATATCTGAAAATAACACAAACAACAACAACATATACACATACATACACAGATAATATATTATATTCTATTTACCGTTAACCGAATTTCTCAAGAAGCCAAATTATAGTTCAATCAATTTGTTAAATTAAATGTTGTTTAAGTAACATTTCTATAATTTCAAATATAAGGTCAACGAAGACGGTTACTTCAAGTCCCCGTACCGCTGGCTCCTCATCAGTACCCAAGACGAGCAGCTGGCAGTTCTAGACGACCTTGATATGTTGATAGATAGCGATGTCGTCGTCGCCAAGAAGTTGAACGATAAACAGTTTCTGCTTGTTGAAGGTAAGATTAATTAATATACATAATGTATAGGATAAACTACCAGTGGGAACATTCAGTGCGCTGTTTATAATGACTTGTAACAATATGTTATGAATAAATGATGATTATGATGATTATACATAAACAACCCACTAAATGTTCCCACTGTTGGGAAGCGCCTTCTCTCGCAAGGAGAGCGTCAAGGTCTTAACCCACCACGCTGGCCCAGTGCGGGTTAGTGGATGACACATGACTTCAAAATATTCTAGGTACATGTCGGTTTCCTCACGTTGTTTTCCTTAAGTTTGAGGCATTACGCACATGACTTAGAAAAGACAGTGGTGCGCGTGGTTTTGAACCCGGGGTCTCCGGATCGGCCGTCGCCATTATCCCGACAAGACCAGCCGTAACTTAATTAAAATATATTTACTTATATTAAAACTAAAACGAATTCAATTCTGTACATTATAAAACATTTTTGAGGTAGGTATAATGAGAATGTACACGAAAACCTAAGCACTTAAAGCTCTAAGTCGATGATAAATGTATTCAAACATGTACAGTACCCGGCGATAAGTATTGCACATCGGCCTTTGGAGGGAGACAGTCGGCTGATTTCGGCTTCGTAGAGCATTATCTCCGTCACACACTACCTATGTGACGTTTTGTCAGTCGTTGTTCAAGTGCGACAGAGTGCGGTCGCGTCCAGTTAAAAAAATATATATAGAGTTGTTAACACCCCCAAATTTAAATAATTTAAAGTTGTACTTCTTTCATCTTTAGGAAAAAAAAGGGAAACCTTTACGAGGTCAGTCACGCCAAATTATCTACAATGTTTATAAATATTTTCTAACCTTTTTAATATTTTTAAGCTGACAGATTAAAAAAAAATGAAGATAAAACTGTAAGTTGTTATTTTAAGAAGGTTCAAGCGCGAGTTGCAAATGCCACTGGAATTTCAAGAATTTTTCTGAAACACATTCTACTGAAATTAAGTTTAGCACTCCAAAAAAAGGGAGACCAAAAAAGCAATTTCGTTTGGATATGGACGATTTTGATTATGATGTTGTTCAAAGAATGGTGTATGATTTTCACTTACGATTTAATGAACTGCCAACAATAAAGTCATTAAAAGCTAAATTATGTGAAGCTATTAATTACAATGGGTCTGAAAAGACGTGGAGAAAAATACTTCACGAGATGGGATTTCGGTTCACTAAAATGGAAGACAATCGAAAAGTTTTAATGGAAAAGCACGATGTAAGCCTCAAACGAATGGAATATCTCGATAAAATGCGCAAATTTCGCGAAAGAGGAAAAAATATCGTCTACATGGATGAGTCTTACATACATACATCCCACACTAAAGGGAAATAGACTACAGGCCCGTGAACAAAATTTACGGGTCAAATGAACCAGCAGGAGACCTATGTGGGATGATAGACGGGTACAAAATAATAAGATTCAGCACTATGCCGTCACTTGTAAGCTGTCCTGTAACTGAGTGCAGGTGAGAATTCAAAAGTGCAAGTAGAGTGGGTACATTTTGATCAATTGTTTCTGCACGGCATTCTTACCATCCCATAGATCCGTGAAAAATAATGAGAAAACGCGTAGTGCCGTACAAAAATAGTGATCCACAAAGTCGGAAACATTATTGATAATCCGGAATTTTTGAGGGAAAATTTGGTCATTTGATACTGTACGGCATCGGTTCCATACAGTTGTAATACCTCTTCTAACCCATTATTCCGCAACGCCGTACAAAAATAACGGTCCAAGAGAAAATGATCGGGGGTTCAACTTCCTCTTTTCAGTGATCCGGAGAGGTGATTTGACACAACGTAAAATTAATTTATTCCGAAAGTATTTTGTCCATAGATACAAATTTTATACGTGCCGGACATTTTTGTTAGTCCAAAAGTCAGTAAATGGCAAAAAACCTCCAGAACATTGCATATGACGAAATGTACTTTAGGGCGACATTCTGATAATTTATTTGAATTTAATGTATGACTAAGAAAAGTTAACGACGTACAAATCTGAAAGTTCATATTAAAGGCCAGTAAAAATATAATTTAACTTACAAATTTTCGTTCCCAATTTATTTATTATAAGGTGTATGATCACTTACTGAGCATAAAATAACAAAATGTTGACAGATTCAGGTGGATCTTTAAGCGTCATCTTGAAAAAAACGTTTTCTCGGGAACTATGTACTTTAGGGCAAATATTATTGGAGTCATTATTGTAGAAAGTATAATTCAACACCTTTTGTTGCCCAAAACTTTTTGTTAAACGTACCGTTTACGGCCCATTTAATGAACCGGGTTTTTTATCGCTGCTGATAGCTCTTGAGATATTTATATAAATAAGACGCATCAATCCATGTTTAAAGGCAGGTTTATTCTCTACAACTTTTGCCAAAATTGTTTTTTTTTAAAGTCTGTAATATTTTGAGTTTGAAGAAGTTTAATGTTGGACGCATCACTATATTGCCATAGCTAACATACACCTCATGTGCGTGAAAAACCTGATCTATATTTATTTACTTATTTTTTATCAGAATTTTCATGGTCTAATAACCGACCACAAACAAAACTATTGTTTATTTTAATACAATTCATTGATTTATAATATTTTTGGCGGAATAAGAGATTTTAAACGTCTTATAAATCAAAAAGTATGGACATTACAAAAAAAAGCTTTTCACAAAAGTTGTAGAGAATAAACTGATCTTTAAGAATTGTTCAATTCGTTTTATTGATTAATCTAATATTTCAAGAGATATCGGCCGTGATAGAAAAACCGGTATTTAAATGGGCCATAAATCGCAAACGGTACGTTTCACAAAAAAGTTTTCTTGGAACAAAAACTGTAAACATTATTATTATTTTCTACAATAAAAATCTCAATAGTTTTTGCCCTTAAGTACATGCTTTCCGAGTTTCCGAGTTTCTAACTAAGTGGTACATATTTTGTTTGATTAAGGGTTAAAATGTACGGCATTATTTTTTTCCAATTTATTTACTTGAATACTATTTAAAACAATGATAATATGTTGAAGATTCCTATAGTTAATTAATCTATGGTTATTCAAATAATTGAAAACTTGCATGTTTTGTATTCCTCTGTTACTTTTTTTAGAACACTTTCTTTTGTACGGCATTATTATACAACAATAGTTTTTAGCAATGTCATGTAGAAAAATAAGACGCCGTACAGGATCAAATGACCTACCACCTTTATAAATGAAGTATACGATGAAATTAATGTAATTATCGGTGAACATTCAAATGAACAGTAATTTTTAGACGGCATTATTTTTAATTGTCCGTTTGAGTGCTAGATAATCATTTGGAACCGATGCCGTACTTTTTCAAATCACCTCTCCGGATCACTGAAAAGAGGAAGTTGAACCCCTGATCATTTCCACTTGGACCATTATTTTTATACGGCGTTTCGGAATAATGGGTTAGAAGAGGTATTGCAACTGTATGGAACCGATGCCGTACAGTATCAAATGACAAAATTTTTCCTCAAAATTTCCGGATTATCAATAATGTTTCCGACTTCGTGGATCGTGGATCACTATTTTTGTACGGCACTACGCGATTTCTCATTATTTTTCAGGGATCTATTGGATGGTAAGAATGCCGTACAGAAACAAATGACCAAAATGTACCCACTCTACTTGCACTTTTGAATTCTCACCTGCACTCAGTTGGACAGCTTACAAGTGACGGCATTGTGCTGAATCTTATTATTTTGTACCCGTCTATCATCCTACATAGGTCTCCTGCTGGTTCATTTGACCCGTAAATTTTGTTCACGGGCCTGTAGTCTAAAATCTCGGAGTGATGATAAGAAAAAAGGAGTAAAAAAGCCAATTTCAAAAGGGCAACGTTTGATAATAGTTCATGCGGGAAATGAAAAATGCTTTGTACCCGGTCCCTTTTTAACGTATAAATCCACGGATACTACAGGTGACTATCACAATGAAATGAATAACGATAACTACGAGAAATGGCTGGTTAATCAATTAATCCCAAATATACCCAGTGATTCCGTTCTAGTTATCGACAACGCACCCTATCACAACAATAAATATGTTGAAAGATCCCCCAACTCAAACATCATTAAACAGGAAATGACCAACTGGTTAAACAGACATGAAATTCCAGTTGATCCAAAATTAACAAATACCCAGATTTATGCTATTATAATTATGTCAGCACAAGGAGAGGTATATAGAGTTTTCCGTGGACAAAGTACTTGCCGAACATGGGCACACTGTGTTGCGATTGCCACCGTATCATCCGGATTTTAATCCAATTGAAAATATAAATTTGGTCTCAACTAAAAGGCTGTGTAGCCTCTAGAAATGTGGGTATCAATTTAACTAAAGTAAAAACGTTATTGACTGAAAAAGTAAACATGATCGGGACTGAAGAGTGGAAAACGGTTTGCGATCACACAATCAAATGTGAGAATGAATATAGAAGCATTAAACACGGTTTAGACTTTTACACTGATAGACTAGTGATAAATACGGCTATGACATGATTATATGTCCGTATGTCATTATCATTAAACAGGAAATGATCAACTGGTTAAACAGACACGAAATTCCAGTTGATCCAAAATTAACAAAAACCCAGATTTATGCCATTATAATTATGTCAGCACAAGGAGAGGTATACAAAGTACTTCCCGGACATGGGCACACTGTGTTGCGATTGCTAACGTATCATCCGGATTTTAGTCCAATTGAAAATATATGGTCTCAACTAAAAGGCTATGTAGCCTGTAGAAATGTGGGTATGAATTTAACTAAAGTAAAAACGTTATTGACTGAAAAAGTAAACATGATCGGGACTGAAGTGGAAAAAGGTTTGCGATCACACAATCAAATGTGAGAATGAATATAAAAGCATTAAACACGGTTTAGACAATTACACTGATAGACTACTGATAAATATGGCTGATAGTGACAGTGATATTGACCTCTTTGAGAGCACAGATAGTGAAATGGAAGTAATTGAGAATAAGAATTATTATTATTTTTATTACAATGTCTCACTTTAACAATAGGTACAATGGTGTTTATTATGTACACTACAGCTGTAATTTTCCAAAATAATTAAATACGTAAACATAATGTGAACATATTTTTAGGGTTCCGTAAAACGTAAAAACGGAACCCTTATAGATTCGTCGTGTCTGTCTGTCTGTCTGTCTGTCCGTATGTCACAGCCACTTTTTGCCGAAACTATGAGAACTACACTGTTGAAACTTTGTAAGTAGATGTATTCTGTGAACCGCATTACGATTTAAAAAAAAAAGACAAAAAGAAAAGTGTTTTGAGGTTTCTAATATAATTTTTGTCTACACTGAATAATTTGCGCGAGAGACACTTCCAAAGTGGTAAACTGTGTCCCCCCCCCCCCTTCTAACTTCTAAAGTAAGCGAATGAAAAGAAAAAACTAAAAAAATATATAATGTACATTACCATGCAAACTACCAACGAAAATTGGTTTGAACTCGATCTGATGAGTAGTTTTTTTTTAGTACGTCATAAATATACACTATTATTAAAACTTCGATCAAAGTTACAACGAACTACAAGAACTATGTGTACTATGTATATTATGTTACTTGCTGCAACGGAACCCTTCATGGGCGAGTCCAACTCGCACTTGGCTACTTTTTTATTTTATTTTACTCGAACCTAAAGCCATCACTTATAGAACACTTATTGGTGTATTTTATACAAAGAATAAAAATAATTATTAAAAGAAGCAAATTAAAATTGTTTTATCAGCTCCTAATAGATACCGCACTGTTTGTATTTCGTGCTACAGAGATGACGCTCTACGAAGCCGAAGTTGGCCGATTGTCTCTTTCCAGGTGTCGATGTGCAATATTTATCGCCGGGTACTGTACCTACCTATGTATAACGTTTTAAAATCAGTTAATGCTCGCAAAAACTTACAAATCCCACTAATATTACATGCATTTTATGCATATTTGAATGTTTAGATGCTTGTTGCTCAATCACGTCGGAACGTTTGAACGGATCGGATTGTAATTTGGAACACAGATTATAGTCTGCGATAGCACAAACACATATACTATTATATTTGACAAACTATTTTTTTTGACAAACTATTTATTGTGACAAAAAGTACATTCATACAAAAAAAAAAAAATTGAAATACATAGTTCAATTTACGCACTTTTGCCACAACCCGGCCTCAGCTCAGCATAATGCCGATTGGATCCAATCGGCGCTGGTCTTCCGCTGGTGCCGGCGAATGACGACACACACTACACCACTTAATAATCTTACACTAATAATAATGTTACACATAATATATTCACCTAGCCTCATCACATAACAATACATTCATACACACATAATATATATTCTAATTTAAATACTAAATTTAAATATACATAGGTACATGCCTTAACTATACTTACTTATAAATACAACCCCTTACAACCAAATAATATAACTATGACAAGCTGATGATGCGTGACAATATAAAATAAGAGTTCATTTACATATTTATACAATGAAAAATTAAAACGTAACAAATAGCCCTCAAATAGCACTTGTATCGTTTTTCAGTTCTTCTTCTCCCTTCTGATGATTAAAAATAAATTCTCTAAGGCGCAACCTAAAACAATACATACTTTGCAGGTTCCTTATTGGCGGAGGAATGTTATTCCAGCATTTCGTTGAAGCGTAACGGAAACTGCCCCTAAAAGCGGCAGATCCGTGCCGCTCCATCGAAAGCTGCGTGGTACACTGGCGAAGAGGCCTATCACTTTTCTTCCACGACAGCTTGTCATATAAATATTTGGGACATTTAAACTTCAAAACCCCAAACATTACGCAGGCCAAATGTAACTTGCGGCGGTGCATCATTTTCAAAATTTTGTTTTTATTTAAAAACGGAGTCACATGTGCCCGCAGTGGTATTGCAAAACAGAAGCGTGCACAAGCATTTTGTACTCTTTGTACAAGTTTTTTAGTTCTAGCTACAAGGCGCGGACCAATCACTGTGTCCAGGTAATTTAATTTAGAAAGAATTAATGACTCTATGAGTTGTATACGTAAATTTTCCTTTATAAATGGTCTAATTTTATACAAACATTTCAATTTATAAAAACAGGTTTTGACACAATTAACTACATGCTTGTCATATCGTAATTGAGAATCCATAACCAAGCCAAGATTCCTTGCCTCGTACACGCGCTCGACGGGCTCTTTCATGAACGTAACTTTTAAAGTTGGATTAAGCCTATCAAGCTGTTTTTTGGTGCCGAAGATTAAATATTTGGTCTTAGTTGGATTAGCACTGAGGCCACTAGTAGCGGACCATGTTGCCGTTCTCTCTAGATCTTCATTAAGCTTATCTATAGCAGCGTCAACGTCCTCCGGCTTAAATGAGATATAAACTTGAATATCATCTGCATAAATATGCACTTTACAATGCTTGATATGTGTGACAATATCAGCCGAAGACAACGTAAATATAACCGGACCCAATATAGAACCTTGTGGAACACCTCGATTCACAGGCAACCTATCAGACAACAATGTTAAACCACCAGCGGTACAAATTTTCACAGATTGAGAGCGATTAGACAAATAACTATTGAACCATTTTATAGCTTTATGGTCAAACCCATAGTAACTTAATTTAGAAAGAAGGAGAGTCGTATTTAAAGAGTCAAATGCCCTAGAATAATCTAACAAGACCAATATAGTACACATACCTTTATCTTGGGCACATAGTATGTTATCAGTTACATCAAGTAAGGCTGTCATAGTACTACGACCCTTTCGAAAGCCCGACTGCACTTCAGGTAAGATGTTGTTACTCTCTAGGTACTTAGTTAACTGCATACACACGGCCTTCTCTAGTATTTTAGACATACACGGTAAAATACTTATAGGTCTGAGATCCTTCAGTTCGACAGGATTTACAGTTTTAGGTAAAGGTCTAACAATAGCGTGCTTCCAATCGTCAGGGAACGTACTGGTCTCAATAGAGGTGTTCACCAGCGCTAAGATATTATCAATGCTGTGAGGAAATGTCAATAATAACATGTTCAAATTAATTCCATCACAACCCTTGGCATTTGACTTTAAAGTTTTTATTATTTTAAATAAACGTTCGAGACTAATTGTTTCCAAATGAAAAGTAGAATTATTAAATTTGTGAAATTCAAAAAATGTTAAATGTGATATAGAAGTTACCGAGGACCCTGGTACATTTAAGAAATGCACATTCATAATGTTAGGATCGTTTAAAAAAGAAGGCAACTCAGTATCAGTTCTAGGTAGTAAAGTATTTTTTAAGTTTTTCCATAGATTTTTAGGATTTTGAATACCGTTATTTATATTGTTCTTAAAATATACAGTTTTTTCTTGATAAAGTGCCTTATTAACAATGTTTTTTAAACTTTTATAGTATTTTTTTTTAATCTCGCTTTTATTCTTATGGTAATCCGCCGCAGCTTCATCACGTAACCTCATCATAGTTTTTATTGTCTCTGTGATCCAGGGGTGAGAGCGTTCTCTGACAACCACCGACTTCACAGGCGCATAACGATCAAATACGGTCAGCACGCTGCGGTTAAATGCACTCACTATGTCATTTACATTGGAAAGTTTGGAGAAAATATCCCATCGAATGCGCTGCAAATCCTCATGAAATCGGTCTACACACGAAATTTGATTGGTGGGTCTGAAAGTTATGGTCTGAGGGACCGCTCTCATCTGCTTAACATTAACCTCGCACATTACTAAACAGTGTCCAAAAAGTGTGCCGACAAGCTCCGACGTTATCTTATTAGTACGTAGATCTGTGCAAATCACATCTAGTAACGTCTGACTAGTATCGGTAAAATGGGTGGGTTCGGTGACCACTTGTCGTAAATCCAAACAAGATAAAAAAGTTTTGAACCTGACGGTGAAGCAGTCGCTCGTATTTAATAAATTTATATTAAGATCTCCCAAAAATATCACATTGTCGCATTGAGGATTCGAGCTTATGGTGTCGGTGATCGCATCGAAAAACAAATCGACATTCATCCAGCTGGGTCTATAGCCGGTGCCGATCAAGATCCGCCTTCCGTTAATATTAACGGTGAGCCACATCTGCTCGACGGCGGCGTGCGCCGGGTCGGCGGGGTGCGCCCGCGCGCGCGCCGGCACGCCGCACCGCACGTAGAAGCCGACGCCGCCGCCGCGCGCGCGCGCGCCGGCCGGCCGCGCCCGGTGCCGCAGCCGGTAGCCGGGGATGACGGGAGCGCGCGCGCCGGCCGGCCGCGCCCGGTGCCGCAGCCGGTAGCCGGGGATGACGGGAGCGCGCGCGCCGGCCGGCCGCGCCCGGTGCCGCAGCCGGTAGCCGGGGATGACGGGAGCGCGCGCGCCGGCCGGCCGCGCCCGGTGCCGCAGCCGGTAGCCGGGGATGACGGGCGCGCGCCCCTCCTCGCCCTCGCGGAGCCAGGTCTCGTTTATAGCCAAAATGTCTACACCGCTGCGAGTTACAGACGCTACAATACTGTCGTGGTTAGTGCCGAGGGAACCCGCATTGTACAAACCCACCTTTAAATTTTTAGGAACCATTGAAACAAACAAATAAATCGGTTTTAAAAAACGGGTTCATCAGCAGGTCATCCAAATCATCTGAATTAACGTCATTCACGGGTGCAAAACTACATATTCGAAAAAACGCACGAGCCCATAGTAATAGTAATATTTTTTTTTGCAAATAGACACATATTATATACATTTTATACAAACAAAAACACGTACAATTCATAACATTTACGGTGAGAGGTCGCCGAAGATCTTCTTTAAATCTTCCGATGAGCTCACGCGAAAAACCCGCCCGCCGGCGATCCGCCGGACGAACACACGGCCGTCTCTCGTCCACACGTATTTCCACTCGTGTGAACGGGCTTCCTCTCGCGCCTTGTAAAACGTAGTTCTATTAAGCTTGGTGAGGCGTTCGTTCACATAGAAAGCAGAGGGGGCGGAGGCGAGCCCCATGTCGGCCGTGGTGGCGCCGCGCCGCACGCGCGCGCCGCGGAGGAGCGCGTCCCGCGTGCAGCGCCGCGCCAGGCGCAGCAGCACGGCGCGCGGCCGGCCCGGCGCGCCCGGCCCGGGGCCCGGCGAGCCGGCCGGCGCACGCCGCGGCCCGGCTCGATGGACCGACACCAGGTCCCGCTCGTCGAAAGCCACACCCAGCTTCGACGCCACCACGCTCACCAAGTGTACCAAATTCTCGCCACACTCCTCGGGAATACCGGTGATTTCGAGATCATTATAAAGTGCGATCTGCTCTTGCTCGTTTATCTGTGCTTTCAGCTCCTCGATGGTCGAACGCAGAGTGCCCTCATCCGACCCTGGCCTCTCTTTCAAAACCTCAAACCCAGTTTCGAGAACGTTTAAACGAGCGTCCATCGCGTCCATCCGACCACCCAACTCCTCGACCACGACATGAAACGCACCGAGACCATCACGAAGAGCACGAAACTCGGCTCTAAATGATTCCATATCGAGCCGCATTGATTTGATTTCCCTGAGCAGCTCGGTGGACACGGACGCCGCCTCGGCCGCGCACGGGGGAGCCGGCGCAGGCGCGGCCGGCGTCGGACCGTCCAGTACGACAGAGTAATCGGCTCGCTCCCCGCGGACTGCGTCTTCGGAATTGTCCTTCTTCGGGGTCAGCGCCTTACATCCCGGGCACAGCCAATTAGACACGACCTTAGCACCGGCAGGAATATTAACACAAGCTTTGTGGTACATATTCGCACATCTTGTACATGTCGCGCCGTCCACGGCGTTTGCATATCGACCGCACCCAATGCATTTTCGTGCCATCGTTTACAAAAGTTAATTGCAATCACACAAATTGAAACCAACCGTTTCACAATTATGTTTACTGATGAAGAGAATGTGTGCAAATATTATGGTAAACACAAAACGATAACTGTCTGAGGTAAACAAAAAAAAAAAAAAAAAAAAAAAAAGTACCCTCTTTAGATGCGTAAAAAGTGACAATCGTAGTTTCGCAGTAAACACAAGATTATCATATAAAACTCATCACACGTATGTATCCACAGCACACAAACACTTCCACAAGTTAGTTTTCGCTATGTTTCCAAGTCTTCTATATCACAAGGGAAATATTGTAAACGCAAACTGCTCAGGTAAAACCGCGGGGTGATGCTAGTTGAATTATAACATAAAGTTCAGTATCTCAAAAGTAAGGAATTAATTATTGCTAACATTCAACCGGAATCAGTACATCTATGTACCAAGCAAATTATACCTACATAGTTGTATCTAAATTACCTCATTAGTATTCTACTTGCCCAAATGAAAAGTTACGGCTGGTCTAGTCGGGAGAACGGCGACTGCCGATCCGGAGACCCCGGGTTCAAACCACACACGCACCACTGTCTTTTCGAAGTCATGTGCGTAATGCCGCTAACTTAAAACGGTGAAGGAAAACATCGTGAGGAAACCGACATGTACCTAGAATCTTTCGAGGTCATGTGTCATCCACCAACCCGCACTGGGCCAGCGTGGTGGATTATGGCCTTAACTCTCTCCTTGCGAGAGAAGGCCCCGAGTCCCAGCAGTGGGAACGTTTAGTGGGCTGTTGATGTTGATGATGTTGAAATGAAAATCAAACTGGAACCAAATCACTAGTTTCGAAGCAAAAAAACTCTTTTCCGTATCTTATACCTTTAAACGAACAATTCTTGTATATAAATATGTATGTATATATAGAATCTGGATCTCGGAAACGGCTCGAACGATTTTGATGAAATTATGTATGCAGGGGATTTCGGGGACGATAAATCGATCTAACTGAAATATCATTTTAAAAAACGCATATTATGCGCGTTTTTGGACACTGAAAAACTATCACATTAGACATTAGAATGCGAAGGTAAATTTCGCCGTATGGCGTGACAGCAAAATAGCTCAGACAGGAAGTCGGGCGGTCATAGCAGTCACGAATTAAGTAGCTCCGGGTTCGAATCTAGACAGCTTCTATTTTTTTTTTTTTCAAGTTTTCTTCTTTTAATTAAGAAAATCTATACCTACTTACTTGGAGCCTTTTATCTGTAGGTATCTAAGTATTTTTAGTGTTTAAACCGAGCAAAGCTCGGTCACCCAGGTACTCTAACTTTAAATCGACATCGAGGTCGTCAGAAGCAGAAGGATATGAATAAATAATTAATTAAATGACAAAAAACAATATTATAATGTTGGAATGCTGCAGGATAAAAAGTTAATTAATAAATATAAGTACTTCCCTAATCTAAGAGGATATAACCACGTGTAATTTTAAATTAATTGTGAAGTATAATTATGTGTACACGTTTACAGACAAACAGTCACTTTTTGGTCTTGTTAGTATAGTCTACTTTTTAAACGACTTCCAAAAAAAGGAAGTTACCTCAATAGCTTTTTTGTTCTTTGGTAGATAATTCAAAGACATTCATTCATAAATTTATAACATATTTGCTCGTAAAGGGTCTCTTATTGGACCAATTTCTGTATCGTAATGTATCTTATTACGCACTAGTGCTGTAATGTGTAATGTAAAACGCACGGTTTCAAAATGCTCCGTCCACAGACTAGGTAGAGAGATATGCTCCGTCTAAAACGAACAGTACCTTTTTAAATCTTAGTAAAGAGTTTTTATGTCAGAAAAGTGTGGTCAACATTTTATGAATAAAATTAACTTTGAGAGATAGATTGAGAGATATAATAAAGAATTATGAAATTCGTTAATTTAATTGATTTAGACCATAAATTACTTTATTTTTTCTGTAACAAAACACAAAAATATTAATTTACTTTATTATTAATGGAATAACGGCTGGTTCTGTGCCGTTGCTTTAAAAAAAAGGCGCCAATGCGCGCGCATTGCTAATCTGTGATCCATAGTGATTACTTACTCTGTGCTGTGATCTGTGATCAAGTAAATATTATTCCGCGCGTTTTTTTTCGCTGTATTGTTTATATTTGAAAATGTCGTCAGAGTTTTGTTTATTTCCTCGCAAATATGTTATAAAACGTCGTATGACATACGTGCGCTTTGATAATTACAGCCTCTGCTAATTATAGCTCTCGCCTTCGGCTCGAGCTAGCAATAAAGCCTCGGCTGTAATTATCAACTTACCGCACTTATATCATAATGTACTATTATATGGGACCATCCATATACATTTATTTAAATCGGTTTTTGGAATTCGCAAGAAAAAACTTGTTAACTAGATAACGTTATCATAGAAATTATGAAGATTGATCGAGTGTGAGTTTGATTTTGACTGGCCTCGTGGCTTTTTTTTTTTAACTGTGATAGGTTCGCACTTGACCACCGTCTCGCCTGATGTTAAGCGACGATGCGATCTACGATGGAACGTGCTTACCTAGAAGAAACCGATTCACTCTCGATTTGAAGACACCCAGATTGTAACCATCGGGGAAAACCCACTCCGGCAACGCATTCCACAACCTAGACGTTCTTATCACAAACGTGGAGTCAAATTTCTTCGTTCGTGTTTTTGGAACATCAACCATGAAACGATGTCGCTTTTTTGAGATACGAGAATTCCGATAGAAGAAAGGGCAAGGTGGTATTAGATCATGCAGATCAGTTGCACACTCTCCGAAGTGTATCCGATAAAAACCCGATAAGCTAACAATCTTGCGATGATGATCAAGACTTTGAAGTCTTAGTTGGCTTAGTTGGTAGTAGCTCTGCCTCCGAAGCCGAAGGTCGTGGGTTCGTTTCCCACCCAGTGCAAATATTTTTGTGATAAATTCAAATGTTTGCACTGTGTCTGGGTGTTTCTATGTATAATAAGTATGTATTTAAACTATATACGTATTATATCAGCTATCTGGCCGCCATCATACACGCTTTGCTTAGTTTGGGATCAGATGTTGTTGTGTGAGAATTGAATTGTCCACCAATATTTATTTATTTATTACTAGCTGAACCCGCTACTTTGTTCGCGTACGTTGATGTTGCGACCTTATTAGTACATTAGTAGTACTTAAGTAAAAATATTTGGATGGTGGCCATTACACAAACCGAGTGAATATATTTATTCGAGCTTAGCAACTTCATATTTTATATTTTTAGCAACATCAACCGTACTCGTAGTGAGGTTTGTGGAGTATCGAGCATAGCCGCAGCGCAGTGTACAAGTTTGTAGGATTTTTATAGGATTAATTACGAAGAGTATTTAGCTGATGTGCGTGATCTGATACTTACCCACTTATACATTTTTACAGGATGATAGCCTAAGTAGGTGATGACTTATTAGCCGATGTGATATTTTAGACTCTAAGCCAAGGACGTTTAAAAAAAGTCGGACAGAGCCCACCCTGAGACAAGACTGAGGCACTCAAATGACCCAAAATGGCGGCGGATATTCATGTGTGGAATGAATTCTGGGTTGCCACGTTAACCAAATTAATACCACAAAAAACAAGTACCTAATCAATAAATTATTTCATTTCTTAATCATTTTGCTGGTCCATCCTAGAGAATTAGAGCATTTAGGCATTGTCATATATGTCATTAACTTCGAAATGCTTACTGCACTTCAAACGACACACTGACACTGATATTTGGGATCCAATTGTTTTCACAATAACAATTTTTAACCGTTTCGATCCAGTCGTTTCTCCGTCGTCGTTTTCGTTTGCTTCATTTTCTTTTGGAAATCTAGCACACAGAATATTAAAATACGTAGTGACAATGGCAACCAAAATGTGCGCTATACAAAATAAGAAACAACTAGTAGAGAAAACCAATTAATAATTTTAATAGTTAAAAATAAAAATGTAATATAGTAAACATAGGCTCGGGCACAGACTGCGGTCCCATTTCACCTAAACGAATCTTTTACTTCCAAACGTGACGATGAGTTTCATTTACATCTCTGACGAAAAATTCTGTGTGGTGCGCTAAAACAAGTTTTCACTTCAATAATATATTTATATATCAACTATCTCAATACAAAAATGTGCCCTCCCAAACTTGAGGGCGCACGGAATCATGTTATCGTTGGGAAGAGTGAGCTCACTTTTTCCGTTCTAGTCGGTTGCAGGAAGCGGTGGACGCCGGACGTTTTTGAAGTGAAAACTTCTTTAGGCGCGCTAAGACAGATTTTTCGTGGGCTGTGAATTGAATTAATTCGTCACGCTTGGGTATGATAAGAAAGCTTCGGGTAAACTCGGGACCATGGCTATTGGCCATCTAGAAATACGTCAGCCTGTGGGAAATGATGAAAGAGTGTGGACAGGTCATCATGGCATGGCCATTTAGAAACGCTGACACATGGGGCAATGGGAAATGCTGACGCATTTCTAGATGACCATGCCAAGATGGCGAGGCCACGCCCTCCGTTTACACCCGTGTAGTTTTCAAGGTATGCTATCAAATTCTGAGTTATAAGTTTTCACTTCTATCGGCAGTTCCTATGATTGCCATTTTTTTTTCTATCACTATTCGTTATCCACAACCAAAATAAGTAGAACCACAGCATATCTTGCCGCTAGCGATTCTAGGGGTCAAGTAGGTTGTTTGTAAACTACTTACGATACACACAGAGACGCAGTTTATTACCAATTTGAAGGTGCTCAGGGCACATCTGTTGGTTTATATCGATGTTATATGGATTATTAAGTTACGGCTGGTCTAGACGGGAGAACGGCGACTGCCGATCCGAAGTTCAAATCCTAGGCGCACCACTGTATTTTCGAATTCGTATGCATAATGCCGCTTACTTAAAAAACGCCGAACGAAAACTTCGTGAGGAAAACGACATGTACTTATCTAAATGGCCTTGACTTTCTGCTTGCGAGAGAAGACCCCGAGTGAACATTTAGTGGGCTGCTTATAATATGCTATTGATAAATATAATTTACGAGTACTTACCATATATTTTGGGTAATTATAACGCGGTAATATTGGCAACACTGGTCTTGGGATTCCCTATTTTGTGTTAGGAAATAAAGATTTGTTTTCATATTTAAAATGGGGAAATAAGTGATTAAATTATTCAATCACATAAGAAACATGATTCCTGGAGGTTTATTGCGTTGGTCACTACGGCTTTTACAGGATTTCAAGGCGCAGGACGTTCTGTGTGTCAAGATTTGTTTTTATCGCGAAACGTGTTGGCTGCCCGAGTTTTGCGCGCATAATGGCCGACTAGTGTGCGAATGTGTGCGTGTTAGCCTGTATGTGACAGAGCTCTGGCCGACTCAATATGACACAACTTGTTCGTTAGCCAGACTCTGTCCGACTTTTTTTAAACGTCCTTGCTCTAAGCCATGTGTGTTTCAAATGTCAATCTAATTGGTAATGTCGTTCTATCGTTAATATTTGTTTCGTTAGGGCCCATGCTTTTTCGAGATGATAGTATATGAGATTATAAACTATCTGTGTTTCAAATTTCAACCAAATCAAACCTGTACATAATAAACATTTATTAATACTCAGTAGTAAGATAACATTTTACTAAATTTTAGAACAACAACGGTCTGCTCTGGTCATCGAAGCTTGTTGAACACTAAATTTAGTACAGTATTTGAATTGAAATAATATCCGAAAGAACAAAAACCGACTTCAATTATTATCATTTCCCGTCAACTAACTTCTAGTCAAGTAAAAAGTTCACTCGACTAATTTAAGAAGCTTTGACTACGTCGTCCAGATAAATAGAACTTTGGCTTTTTGCATCCCCAATGTCCCAGCCATACTCAAACCGAAATATGCAACCCTCGGTAGTGGTTTTATATTTAAGCCTTTTGGGGTTGAGACATCGTGCCTGTGAAGGCAGGGACCTCACCTCATCTTCAAAAGCCTTTCCAAGCGCTTGGCCGGCGCCACGCGTGATCAAAATGCTGGCGTTTATTTGGCCCAACGCATAAACATTGGTATTCAGCGTGCCACAGTCGCCAGCATGCTGGGCACGCTTCCGACTGGTAGTGGGCTTGAACATCTTGTCATCCAGTTTTTGTTAATATTCAAAAACCCACCTCCCTGTTTTCCATATAGTATATGTACATGGTAAAAACGGGACCCTATTACTGAGACTTCGCTGTTCGTCCGTTCGTCCGTCCGTCTGTCACCAGACTATATCTCAAGAATGGTGATAGCTAAACGGTTGTAATTTTTACAGATAATGTATTAATATTGCCGCTACAACAACAAATACTACATTACACATTTTCTGATAAATATAAGATCGTGTTTCGTACCATGAGCTGCCATCTGTAGTTAATGTGGAAAAACATTAGAAAGGTATTGTCATTACCTGACATTTGAGCGCGGTGTGTACCAGGGATGAGCTTTGACTCCGATAAGTCGGAACTTCCAATTACTATTACACCTTCGGTTCCGACTTCCGACTTAGGCTCCGAAACTTTTAAAACGGAGGTTATAATCGGAGGTAAAGTGTATAAATATTGCAGATAATCCCTTATTGTGGTGCATAGTAAATGGAAATATAAAATCTCAACTTCCTAAATCAAATTACTCGTCGATTTTTACCCTGTGCACGTGTTTGGCAAAAACATATATAGGTACCCAATAAAAATGTTTCTCCTGCCACCACTTCTAATCCTGCCTATGCCTACGACTTCGATTCCGACTCCGATAAATAAAATTTTAAAACTCCGACTCCGCCTTCGAATCCGATAAAATGACCTCCGTTCCCCTCCCTCCCTAGTGTTTACAGTGCCACAGAATACTTACAAGTTAGTACCGAACTTATTATTACCGTTATTATTTAATTTCTATGTAATTTCCGAACTATATTAAAAATGTGTTCTTTCTAACAAAATAAGAATTAACGAAATTGAGCGACGCAAACATGAGTTACAACCAAATACACATTCTGACTTTAATCCCTTTCTGCAAGAAAACCGTGCGGAATTTGGGGATTAAAAGTAGACAGCTACCATCTCCTTAGTATGTGTGTATTTTAAATCGTGTCAAGTTTCATTTCAATTGAATCAGTAGTTTCGGCGTGATGAGAGTTCCTTATACAGAAAGACAGACAGACAGACAGACAGACAGACAGACAGACATGAAAAAAAAATGCAGTTTCGCCATCAGTATCGACTATGGAGTGCCCACAAAATTATTTTTTCAAAATATCTTCAATGTCTGTACATCGACCCGCTACAGTTTTATTATAAGTATAGATTATTTCAAATTAAAATAGGTTTTTGTTTTTTCGAAGTAAATTTATTGATTAGTCACAATAGATGCTACCAGGGCCGGCCTCAGCCATCTAGGCGCCCCGGGCGAGCCATGCCTCAAGCGCCCTAAAGGACACAACAATTCAACAAACAAGAGGGCAATTAAGCCTTAAACTCAACAAACATGTTATTAGCTCTACAAATTTTTCGTCATCGTAATAATATTTTTTAGCTCACGCTGTGTACACATATTTTAGGTGTACGATTTGGAACTGAACCTATTATTTTATAACCTTGTTAATTTAATTTAATTGTATACTGTTTTGTGTACCTTAACAATAAATAAATTCACTTTGGGGACGTTGAAATGCCTCCCCCCCCCCCTAGGTTAAGATTTCCCAGCGCCCTTGTAATATCCGGCGCCGGCGCCCCGGGCGACCGTCGCCCCAACCTAAAGTCGGCACTGGATGCTACTATTTAGTTACAGTAGAATATCATCAGACCAACAATGTTTGTAGACCAACAAAAAACTCACGATGTTTGTATTCATAATCATAATCTTTATTGTTCTGGGAAATTAAGTGAAATGTATACATATTAGATATACAATATCTATACTATAATATTATAAAGCTGAAGAGTTTGTTTGTTTGTTTGTTTGTTTGAACGCTAGGATCTCGGAAACTACTGGACCGATACGAAAGATTATTTTTTTGTTGGATACTCCATTTATCGAGGAAGGCTATAGGGTATATAACTTTACTCTACTATCAATAGGTACGGAGTATGAGTGAAGACTGTAAAGAAAACGGGGAAAACTATTTCTCTTCGAGAGCTTTAGTTCCGTGAATTTAAATTCTCTTTGGTCGCTGAAGTCTGTGACGGCGCGTGTCTACATTTGAAGTTTGTGTCATTTGAAGTAATCAAATTTGTTCAACAACAATGCACTGTTGCTTATTTACGTATTTTTAGGGTTCCGTAAAACGTAATGAAGTGGCCAGCAATGGATATTTTAGTATGGATTTTCCTCAAATAGACGCGGGTGAAACCGCGGGGCACAGCTAGTATATAATAATATCCTATCGGGCTTATTACAAATTAGTTTGGAGTAGGCTATACTAGTTAATCCTATCGCGTATAGGAAGAGCTAGTTTATCCTAGGCAAAATTAGTGTGTCCTGAAATCGGGTTTGGCCGTTAAGTTCGCTAATTTCTAACACAAATGGTACACAATTCCTGCACCGTTACAGCTTATTTAGATGATAACAACAAACCAGTACATCAGCATTTTGTAAAAGTAAGTACTCATCGGTGCAAGCGGGATTTGAGCCTACGACCGTTGGCAATGATGAAAATGATTGGACGAGTTGTTTTTCTAAAGTGCCAATCACTAGGCCACCACTAGACTACAGGCCCCTGAACAAAATTTACGTAGTAAATGAACCACCAGGAGACCTATGTAGTGTTAGCAATATTAGTAATTTATATAAGTTCTTATTGAAAGAATAGTAAGAATACCGAAATGCACTCTATGGCAACCCTACGATTCCGGGTTTGATTGATATATAGTCTGTGGCTTGATTATTTTGGCGGGAAACAATCAAGCTCTTGTTTTTGCTCGAAAAACAGGTGAATAATAAAATTCATAATGCAGCAGCAAGTCTAAGCGAAAGGTTTAAATTAAAAGTACTAGTAAACCGATAAACATCTAAGTAAAAGTGATAATTGTACATCTGTTACTGAATTTAAGGTACTGTAAAGCGTTTTCTTCAATTTTACAAAATGTACTACTTCAGCTGCCCGAGGCAGCTGTGAATAAGTTGGTATGACGAAGGATTGATTCCGAAATATAATGCTGTAGACTGATCATAGCTGTTTTATTTATGGACTAATTGTCTTCAATTTAGAATAAATTACGTACTTAACAGTAGGATGATAGAAGGGTATAAAGTAATAAGATTCAGCACTATGCCGTCACTTGTAAGCGGTCCAACTGAGTACAGTCGAAGAGGGGGGGTTGCAACCCTCGATGATTTCTCCTTGTCGAGTGATTTTTGTACGGCGTTGCAGAATAATAGTTTAGAAGAGGTATTGAAACTATAAAAATTATACATTTTAAGTTTTCAATTATTAGTTTGTCGGAAAAAAAAGTGATTTTCCGACGATTTCCCGGTTCAATTTGGGCATTTGATTATGGCATTGGTTCCATAAAGTTTCAATACCTCTCCTAATCCATTATTTCACATTGCCGTACAAAAATCATGCGACAAGGAGAAATGATCGAGGGTTGCAACCCCTCTTCGACTGTACTCAGTTGGACAGCTTATAAGTGACGGCATAGTGCTGAATCTTATTACTTCATACCCTTCTATCATCCTACATAGGTCTCCTGGTGGTTCATTTACTACGTAAATTTTGTTCACGGGCCTGTAGTCTACACGTCTTTTGAAAAAAACTGAGCAGATATTTCTCATAGAACTGACACAACAGACAGACGTCTTCATTAGGCAAAACTATTATCGTACACAGTAGTTCCATCGATATTCAATTATACATAAACGTATAGGTACAAGTTGGATACAAGGCTACGCTAGTTCTATGGTAAGTACTAGGCTATTTCTCAAAAGAAGGAGAAAAAATCGATTTTTTTTTTTTATAGCATAGAGTGACGAGACGAGCAGGTCATGTGCCTGATGGTAAGCAACATGCCTGCCACATAACAGCACAGTAACACGCAGCTATTGGAACATGATAGTCCAAATCATTACCTAGCACTGCACTGCGCTCGTCACCCAGAGATCTAAGATATTATGTCTCTAAGCCCTGTAATTTCTCTGGAATCATTGCCCTTCAAACCGGAACACAGTAATGTTTGCACATTACTGCTTGGCGGTAGAATATTTGGCAAAGGTGTGGTACTTCCCCAGACGGACTCTGCTAAGAGTCCTAACACTACTAAACTCTACCACTACTATTTACTCTCGAACTCAAAACACCAAGATTGTTGCCATCAAGGAAAACTCAATCATGCAACTCATTCCACACCCTAGACGTGTTTATCATAAAAAGTAAGTAAAGTAGACTAGTAAACTATGTTTATTAAGTTTACATCGCATATTTTAGAGTTGAAGTGATTTAACTAGAAAAATAACGAAACTTGTTTTATGCAACGAACGGCTCATGCATTAAGTACATAATTTTATTTTTTTATGGAACGGACACTTATAATTAAAGTCCAGAAAAGTAAAAACAAACAAACGCAACACAAACTGAGAACGTCAAGTTATTGGTAACCTTATTTTTGAGGTATAAATGAACAAACAAAAAAATGGTTGTCTGTAAAGTCGGTTTACTGACGATAGTTGAACGTGACAACGTCTTAAGAAAATACTGATGGAGTTTATGTTAAGCGCCATCTAGGTAAAACATTCTGAAGCTTTTTGAAAAGCTTTTCAAAGCGCCATCTCTGGGTACATCATTGTACTAGCACAAGTTCTTAACTTCATATCGTCGCTTTTCTAAAACATGGACAGACTCCTTGAACATAATACACATTTCACTCACTAGATGGTGCGAAAAGTAATAAGGCGAAGTAACGGCGGTGGTAACGTTACATGACGTCATGTTTTGCGGGCGTGCAGCCGGCTTCATCGAATTATAAGACGTTATCACGTCAAAAAGGCCAATGAATTATTCAATTATACTATTACATACCTATGTAGTTGGTCTAAGTTTTTACGTTCACCAAAAACAAGAATGTTCAATTAAGCTACTTCAGTTGTAAAGATGCGATATTATATTGTAACTGTAAAAAACAATTTTGTATTCAAATTAAAATTTTGCCTCGCTACTTACGAAGTAGGTAACTATTTTTACATCTGTATCGATACTCACCAGTCAGGTTAACCTCGTTTTTTTTTTAAATATAAATACAGAGTGACGAAACGAGCAGGGCATGTGCCTGATGGTAAGCAACATGTCGGCCACATAACCACACAGTGACACGCAGCTATTGGAATATAAAGAGTCCAAATCGTTACCTAGCACTGCACTGCGCTCGTCTCCCAGAGATCTAAGTTGTTATATCTCTAAGCCCTGTAATTTATCTGAAAACATTGCCCTTCAAACTGGAACACAGTAATGTTTGTACATTACTGCTTAGTGGTAGAATAACTGCCAAAGGTGTGGTACTTCCCCAGGCGGACTCTGCTAAGAGTCCTACCACTACTAAACTAGTTATATCGGTCCCAAGTTTCGGCGGCTTCAAACACATTAAAGTGCTGGCTTATTGATCAAACATTTTATAGTTGCAGCGAATTTTTAGAGAGTGATGGCAAAGTTCCTATAAAAATGTGTCAAAAATTGGCAGTCATTGGAACTGCCGATATGCTTCGGCTACATGAGCGGGCGAAGATTCCTATCGTGTTGGCGCGACTAAAACTACGTGTTCGGGCATAGGCGATGTTCTTGTCTACATTAAGGCGGGCGAAGACATTTACTACATCGTCTACGCCCGGCGCTTCTACCGCCTAACGAAAAACGCTTTGACGCTTTGATGCTTTGATATTGCTGTCTCTTTTCTTCTCGCTTGAAATGAAAGAGACGGCAATGCCAAAGCGTCAAGGTTCGGTAGGCGGTAGACCCCCGGAATATGACAAGTTTTCAGTTTGCCTCAAATAGCTACCCAAGAATTGGTCCCACTCTCAGAAATAAATCAGAAATCAGAAACATTTATTGACATAACTGTGTACAAAAGATGTCATTAAAATACAATAACATGGTCACAACAGTTTGGCCCTTTCGGGCGTGCAATATTAATTTTGCTGAGAAATGTTTAAGCAATTAGGATAAAACAATACAATATTAACGACGTCAAAATCCACAAACATCATGCTTTCGACTCGTACAGTTTATCTGCGTAACTCAGAATACTTAGTAACATTCCTACCTCAAAAGGCGCGGGCCCACCGCGGTGCACGGAGAGGCTACGCACGTGTATTAAGCTTCGCTTTGTAAGAAAATGTATGTGGTTGTGTCCACTGCAACCCACGGAGAGGCTACGCATGAATTGACGTCATTGATACACGCGTGGCTTGCTCGAATAGGCGGTTACATAGCTCAACGCTGTCAACGTGGGTCTACGTTTCCACTGGAGTACACGAATAAGACCCACGACTATGTACAGCTCGGTTATCGCAGAGCTGCTTCCCCGCCCGTCCCACCTCCCGCAGTGAAGCCCGTGTCCGTAGAATGCAGTGGCATGTGTGTAGCCTCTCCGTGCGCCGTGCCACGCTAAACATAGTCGTGGGTCTTCGTGTAGGTACTCCAGTGGAAACGTACACCCACGTTGTCAAACAAATGAATACACGCAGCTAAAATGCGCCGCGTGCCCGTGCACAGCATGCACCGCGGTGGGGCCGCGCCTAAATGGCAACGTATTGCGTTGCCATTTAGGCGCGGCCCTAATATCACTATCAATATATATATATATATAATGCAATTAAGACAAATAAGACAAATGGCTTTGACCCAGCCTTTAATCACTAAATCGACGTCATTACGGTCTAGGTATTCAACGCATTAGCCATTTGTCTGTGTTAGAACAGCTAACAGCTTACAAAACTTGATTTAGGCTCAATTTTAACTCTTAGAGTTTATTTTACATTAGCAGTGCCCCAAGGTTTCACCCTATCTCGTTTTCGCGGGATAAAAATAGCCCTGTAGTTGTAGGACTCTTAGCAGAATTCCTCCTGTGGAAGTACCACACCTTTGCCAGTTATTCTACCGCCAAGCAGTAATGTGCAACCATTACTGTGTTCCGATTTGAAGGGTAATGAGTCCAGTGAAATTACAGGGCTGAGAGATATAACATCTTAGATCTCTGGGTGACGAGCGCAGTGCAGTCCTAGGTAATGATTTGGACTCTTCATGTTACAATAGCTGCGTGTCACTGTGCTGTTATGTGGCAGGCATGTTGCTTACCATCAGGCAAATGTCCTGCTCGTCTCGTCACTCTCTATTAAAAAAAAAAGGCCATTGTGTTATTCCATGCCGTTGTCTATCTCAGTGGTTTTGGCGTGAAAGAATATTAACAAGCAGACATTTATATTCTTACAGACTTTCGCGTTTAGACGTAGGAAGTAGGATACACGTACATTTTTATGCCCCTACACAGTGGCGGCTTTACCCATTGCGAGGCCCCGGGCGGCCGGTCTTTGCGAGGCCCTTTGACCTTCGTGAAAAGTACCTATGTGTGGCGAAAACATGAACGTCGTTCCGACCTGTTTTCGCGAATTGAGTAGTCGCTTTTTACGAAAAACGTAATTTCGAAATAAGCTCGGGACATTCCTGCTCCGGTTCTACTTTGTTTCGTCCGATCGAACATTGTTTGACGTTGTCTACTCTAATTAGAGTAGTAGCATAGAATAGATAATATAGATAGAACGGACACTCCCCACCCCCCGCCAATTTCAAGCTTCCTCCCCCTCGCGGACGCGAGGCGGACTCAACGAAGGGTTATTATATCGGACGATAATTTTCTATGAGAATACGACCATGATGCTGTATTATTTAACAAAATGGTACCAAATTTTTCGTCTATTATACGAAACAAGAATAAGAGATTTTTAATTTCATAAGAATTTCTACAAAGATTGAATCATTTTTATAAACTGTGTTAAGCTATTCTGGTTAGAAGTACGCGCCAACACTGAAGTCCTGTGACGAAATTATTAAACTTGTTGTTTTTAAACTGCGGCTTTCGTTGTCAGAATAAAGTTTTCTCTTTGGGTAAGTGTACTTAACTAAAAATCAATTCGTACATGGTAGGTACCTTTATTATCTCCTATTTTGTTTTAAATCTTCTCCCTTCTGATTGTTGATGAAAGTTATATTTACCAACAGAATATTTTAAAGATCGAACACAAGATTGTAAGCCACAGGCAGGTGAAATCACGGGTCACAGCTATTCCATAAAATAATTTAGTAACCCTAGATGACACGCACACATGCGTAAATGTGTTCGAACGACATATGCGTAGTTGTGTGAGTGTAGGTATGTCGACTTCACCGTTTGTTTGGAGTTTAGGCCGAGTGTCCGGGGTGTGGTAGTAGGCTACATTTAAATGGACGAAACGTCTGAACAGCAGGTCTACTACGAAAACAAACTCCGAATGATCGGATCAGACTGACAGCTGAATCGGATCAGGACGTCTACTCTCTTTCTACGAAAACGAAACTTCGAAAAAACACTCGCGACTTTCCTACTCTCGTTCTACTTCGTTTCGTCCGATACAACATTGTTTGACGTTTAAATGTTCTAACCATACTCTAATTAGAGTAGGCTTAGAAGATTTAAACGGACAAAACGACGCATCGAAGTAGAATCGGAGTTTGAAAATCGCGAGTTTATTTCGAAATTACGTTTTCGTTGAATTAGAGTAGACGTCCTGTAGCCTACCACGAAAAACATTCGGATCAGATACATCTCGGTCGGAAGTTATAGACTTAGGTCGGATGAGGGTCGGATCGAACGAAACGCCCGATTCGATCAACCGACCGGTTGTCTATCAAGGTAGGAAACGTCCATAAGTTCGGCTGATATATCGTTTATCGGACTTCGTAGTAGACCTGCTGGTCTGAACGTCTACTCTCTTTTTACGAAAAACTTAATTTCGAAATAAACTCGTGACTTTCCTGCTCCGGTTCTACTTCGTTTCGTCCGATCGAACATTGTTTGACGTTTAAATTTTCTAAGTCTAGTATAATTAGAGTAGAACACTTAAATGGACGAAACGACGGATTGAAGTAGAACCGGGGGTCTACCGCCTAACGAAAAACGCTTTGACGCTTTGATGCTTTGGCATTGCTGTCTCTTTTCTTCTCGCTTGAAATGAAAGAGACGGCAATGCCAAAGCGTCAAAGCGTCAAAGCGTTTCTCGTTAGGCGGTAGAGGCGCCGGAGTAGGAAATTCGCGAGTTTATTTCGAAATTACGTTTTTCGTAGAAATAGAGTATAGATAGACGTCCTGGTTGTTTGGTTTAGGTACCTATTTGTCGGGAAATGCTAAAGTTATAAATTTAATTCAGCCCGATCCGTTCAGACGTTACGACGTGATTGAGCAACAAACATCCAAATATCCAAACATTGACATTTATAACATTAGTAACTAGAATAGGATTTATAAAATTAACAAATTTAAAATTGATGTTTCCGGGTTTTCTAAGACTAACATCTTTAATTAAGGTGCGTCCCCCAGCAAACGAGTTTTTGTCCAGTTTTCAGACCTATCTACTCATTAGCCAAAACAAATATCAACTGGTAAAAAATACATTAAATTTCTACAACTTCTTGGCTTCAAAATGGTATTTTATTTTTTTGTTAATTAACTTATTGTTTAAATAATCGCCTCACAACGAAACCATGAAAAAATTAAATAATTTTAGTTATCATGCATCTCCTCGAAAAACCTCCATTATTTTGATTTTGTACTTACACCAACGGATAGACAATTTTGGACAACGAACATTTTGGTCGAATTTTTTTTTCCGAAATCTGATTTTATAAAGAGTTTATTCTAAAATTTGAGCGTAAAACTGCGACAAATCCTACTGATTCTCTCTTGCTCTTTCTTGCGGTGTGCGATAAGGTAAGAAATGCTCAAGATCATTTGCTCGGGGTACGCCCTTAAACACATTTCTAGCGAATGAGCTACGTCATTTTTGTATTGAAAGAATAGCAAGGCTTGAAAGCTGATCTTGTGTCATCGAATTCCTCAAAAATTGTACTAAGATTTTAAGTTTAGAAAAATAAAAAAATAATTCTTACAGCAGACGCAACTGTAAAAGGTTTAGTGACATGTAACTCTCAGGATATCATATTTCAATAGAGTACAAACATTATTAAGGAGGAAGAAATATAGTAGAATTGTTATGGTTGGTGTCTTTGTTCCTTTTTGAAGTGAAAACTTCTTTAGGCGCGTTACAGACAGAATTTTCGTGGGCTGTGAAATGGATTCATGATCACGTGATCATCACGCTCGGATATGATAAGAAATTTCGGGTAAACTCGGGACCTTGGCGATTGGGCACCTAGAAATGCGTCAGCCAATGGGAAATGCTGAAAGAGCATCATGGCATAGCCACCTAGAAATGCGTCAGCCAATGGGATGTGCTGACGCATTTCTAGACGGCCATGCCAAGATGGCGAGGTCACGCCCTCCGGTTACACTCGTGTAGTTTCCAAGGTAAGCTATCAAATTCTGAGTTACTTATAAGTTTTCACTTCTATCGGCAGTTCCTATGACTGCCAATTTTTTTTTTTTTTTTAAGTTGCTTGGGTTTTTGCGAGGCCCCTGCAAGAGCGAGGCCCTGTGCGATTGCCCCGTTCGCCACCCCCTAAGGCCGCCACTGCCCCTACACCACCATACTACGTGGTACATAACATATTTGACTGGCGTCGTGGCTTAGTGGGTAGTAACACTGCCTGCGAAGCCGAGGGTTAGTTCGATTCCCACCCAGTGCAAATATTTGTGTGATGAATTCAAATGTTTGCTCTGTGTTTGTATGTATAATAAGTATGTATATACAACTATATAAGTATTATATCAGCTATTTGGCGGCCATTTTACAAGCTTTGCTTAGTTTGGGGCCAGATGGTGCTATGTGTGAATTTTCTACCAATATTTATTTAATTATTTATAATATAACCTATAGTACTCAGGGATCACGTACATATCAAACGGGGAAAGATTTTTTGAAATCGGTCTAGCAGTTCCTGGGATTAGCGCGTTCAAAGAACCTCTTCAGCGTTCAGCTGGTGAATGTGTGACAAGAGCGTTACGATAAGTGTGATCGGGCGAGACGAACTGAAGTTCAGAGGGAGATATAATTTAGTGAAGATAGAAAGTGAGATCCGAGTTGTTGTGTTTCATGTAGTAATGTAGGGACAAGAAAGAGCGGTGTGAGCACATATTTTACTTCTCTCTTTGTCTCCTAGCAAGTTACGTTTCGTCTTTCTAAGGGCAAATAAATAATTAATTTATATTTAAAATCCATGACAAATTTTAACATTTGTACAAAATTAATTCTACTAATATTATACTAATATTGGTTGACAATTCACACACAACACCATCTGACCCCAAACTAAGCAAAGCTTGTGTGATGGCGGCCAGATACCTGATATAATACTTATATAGTTTTAAATACATGCTTATTATACATAGAAACACCCAGACACAGTGCAAACATTTGAATTCATCACACAAATATTTGCACTGGGTGGGAATAGAACCCACGACCCTCGGCTTCGCAGGCAGAGCTACTACTAACTAAGCCACGAGGCCAGTCAATTGGTGATAATTTGGATAATTTTGGACAAAAAAAAACGAAAGAGTGCCCACGCATAAGTGTTTTATTATATTTATATTGATTCCATCAATTACAAAACCAAAGACCTACGACAATGTTTTTTGTTTTCTGTGGAACACGTCGACGCTTATCATTAGGCGTGCTGGTGGTCAAGAACAAAACTATTGTCTAATTTAAAAACTAAAAAAAACCCTAAACAAAATATAGATTGAAACCACACATTGAAACAGCTGGATTTTTCTCGGTTTCTTCGTCGGTGCCTTGATAAACACAATAGCAAAAGCCTATAATCCTACTAATATAACAAATGCAAAAATTATTAGGTATGCATAGATGTGTGTTACTCTTTTACGCAAACACTACTGAAGAGATCTGGATGAAATTTAATACTTAGGTAGAATATTATGGAGCCCTGGAGCCAAGCTCCTAAAATGAATGACTTCTGCAAGCTCATACGGATTAGATCGCTCGTATTGCATTGTAGGTATATTTATATACTTAGTACAGTTTTGAGTTACGTTTTTTTTAATTTGTTATATTTTACAGTTTACAAAATCACTGAAACCACAGAACTGATTTTCACTCCGAGAGCTCTATGGCGAAGCATCGTCAGCTTGAATACTGATAACGCTCTGGGCAATTCTTCACTGGCTGATGAGGACTCAGGAGTTAAACATGCGGTGGGGAAGAAGAGTGGCTGGATAGAAGATTACAGGAGGTCTAAAGTGTTGTCTACTAGAAGAAATAACGTTAGAAGGAACCCGCTAACCATGGTCAATGTGATTACTGACAGCAATGAAACGAGAAAGCATATGAGTGATCGATTGTAAGATTTCTTTGCACTGGATTAAAAGTGAAAACTATTTAGGCTCACAATAAACAGATTTTCCGTGGGCTGTGAATTAAGCTCAAGGGTCGCGTTCGTAAATGAAAGAAGTCTTCGGGTAAACTCGGGTGATCTAGATGGCCATGGTGTTGGCCACGCCCTCCGGTTTCACCCGCGCAGTTTCCAAAGTGAGCTATGGAGTTCTGAGTTATTAGTTTTCACTTCTATCGGCAGTTCTTATGATTGCCAATTATTATTTTTTATCTATTTTCAGATATAGACAGAACATTCAGTCTTTAAAAAGAAATCTTACCAATATTACAATGAGGTGTTTTCAGAATGTAATAATACCTGTCTTAGCTAGTTTTTTTAATTAAACTTTTTAAAAAAAGGTTTACACTATACCGCCGCGCCGTCTCGCCTGATGCGGCCTAGGCTGGAGCGTGCTTACCTAAAAGTAACCTAATCACTCCAGACTTGAATACACCAAAACTTTCTTTGGAACATCAACCATGAAACAGTATCGCGTTTTCGGACTACGAGCTAACTATGCATAGATATCATAATCGAATATATAACATAATATAACATAATAGAAATCATAAATTCATTGAAATGTATCCGATAAAAAAATTGATAGTTCTCAATTCCGAAAAAGGCGCCAATGTCTTAATAGTTTTTTTTTTTAAGGAAGGCAAATATTATGTCATTGTCACTTATTGACTATACAGGGTTATTGTTAATCAGCCTGCATCCTTTTTAGGGCACATTAAGTGCATTAAATACGCCAACTTTTGTTCTACAGTTTTTAAACATTCGTATATATTTTTTCCCCATAAAAAATAAAAAGTATATTTGCCTGATCAAAAAATATCGAACTCTGCTTAACAAGAGCGCGCGCAGTTTTAACGCTCGATAAAAAGGTGGCGACGCACATAGAGCTTAACAGTGCTAGAGCGGACAACAAAAACTAAAAAATAATATTTGGAATATATGTAGGTACTGAGTTTAGCAAAAGTTATAGAACAATTCCCTATTGTTTGATTAAATGTTCAAAACATGATCTTATACGGATGCAGGTTGTTTACCAGTAACCCTGTAAATGACCGATTTATCACTCACGACTGTTATCCTGAAAATGCATAATTTCGCAATTTCATTGTTGAATCTATGGATGTATGTTTTTTACTATTTAATGCCAATACGACCGATTGGATCTGATGGAAATTTAGTACAAAGATATGATGATAATAATGGTTATGAATTAAGAAGTCCGTCAATTTATTTGCATATAAATTCGATACAAATTGTTCGCATGTTCTAATGAGGGGTCCTACTACTGGGACCTACATATATTTTTAGGCAGCTCCACCAAGACTCTATCTCCAAGATGTCGTACTCCATCGTGACCATCTGCTTTGAAATGCTGAATGCGACTGAGAAACTGATATTCACACACACCTGGGGCTACAAGGATAAGGACGGGAAGTGGCAGGGCGTCGTCGACTATCTCATGAAACAAGAAGGTGACCTTGGTAAGTCTAATTGATTTGTTTTCTCAGAAAAATGAAGCTTGATATTCCAGAAAGTTAGCAATTAAACAATATGCGCTTTATATATAATTAACCGACTTAAAAACATACTCAATTTGGTTGCATGGTTTTTAATGTTTTTATGTACACACCTATGGATATGTTGTGCGATATCTCAGCCAATTGTGAATCGATTCTATATTTACTCTAGGTACATACACGAATTTTGGTGACTTTTTGACGTGACAACGTCTTATAATTGGATGAAGCCGGCTGCACGCACGAAAAAACATGAAAAAACATGCGGCGAAGTAACGCCGCATGACGTCATGCGGCGTTACCTCGCTCTGAGGCGTTCCATTTAAGGCTTGGAGTTGAAGTTGTCACGTTCAACTATCGTCAGTAACGTTACAGACAACCGATTTTTTTGTTCTGTAGATAATACTTCAGATATGGTTAATGTATCGGTAATATATTCGTATACCATAACCTTGCTGTCTCATTGAAATAATGCGTTCTATGGAGTGTCAAGAGAGAGGCCCGTGTCCGCTAGTGAACTAATAAAGACAATGATGATGATGATGACGTGTCAGAACAGCCAATATAAATATGTCCGAGACCACCTAACTAAAGTCATTATCTGTATTGCAGTCACACTTCCCAAGATAGTGTTTATGATGCGGAAGTAAGCGGCAAACTTTATAAAACTGATAACTAAAAAAACATTGATAAAAATTAAATTTCAATTGTTTTCAATGTTTAAAAGTTGCATTTTTATTTATAGTACAGTAACTTTATACATTACCGTAGGCGTTAAATCCGGTAGATCTGATTTTTTGCAGACTTGTTTATGATGTTAGCCTAATGATTGTCCCAAGTTTGTGACCTCGAGCGACGAACGCAACTTTACTAGTGCATAGTAGTCTACTAGTCAAGCCCTTTCATTTGATACCCATATTAAGGCAATAGTGAAAAAAAAAATGTAGTTCGCCATTTTGTGATTTGAAATTTGTTGTACTGTATAGTACTCTACTAGTCAAGCCCTTTCATTTGATACCCATATTGAGGTAGATTGTGATGAAATATTTGGTCCGCCATTTGGTGGAGGCGGCCATCTTGAATGAATATTAACCAAAAATAGCTCAAAGCATCAACACAAAAATGTATCTTCAAATAAAAAAAACCGCATCGAAATCGGCCCATCCGTTTGAGCTCTACGGTGCCATAGACAGATATACACACAGGCAGATACACATAGAGACAGACCTGTATGTGTGTCTGTCTGATAGACAGACAGACTTCGACGTCAAATTTATAACACCTCTGTTTTTGGTCGGGGGTTAATTACCCCCGTAACTGTGCCACAAAGTGGTCAAGTAGGAGTTAAAATATTGCTGAAAATTGCGAAGTACGAAAAAAATTATAAACTTTGAAAGACTTATTCTCAGAAACTATTAGGTGTACAGAGACAATTCTAGTATCATATTGTGGCAAATTTAGTCTACTTTATAAGCGCTGTAAGAAAGTTTTTACAAAAACTAGTCGTTTAGGGTTATAATCGCCAAAATTTGAAAAATAAACGATTTTTTCGCGGTTTTTTCGATTTTTGACAAAGTTGCGTTCGTCGCTCGAGGTCACAAACTTGGGACAATCATTAGGCCAACATCATAAACAAGTCTGCAAAAAATCAGATCTACCGGATTTAACGCATCCTACTCCATACATTCAGGCGACAAAGTTACTGGACTATTAGTGTTGTTCTTACATTAAAAATTGTAACCTGACCAGTTGACCATACACAAAGTCAACATGGTAGTAATATGTATCACCAAATTTTTGAGTGAACTCTTTCAATTTAAATGTATCTTCTACTCGTACTCTATCTCTATCCGTACCTACTCTGTAGCTTTCTTCTTCTTCTTTCAGGAACCCTAACAATCTTTACTCAGGAGCGTATGCAGGTGGTAGACTACATCGCGATGGTGGGCTCCACAGCTGTCCGCTTCGTGTTCCGAGAGCCTCCATTGGCTTACCTCGCCAATATCTTCGCCTTGCCATTCACTGGCATGGTCTGGCTGGCTATCTTCATCTGTGTGCTGGGCTGTGCATTGTTCCTCTATATCACGTCTAAATGGGAAGCTAGCATGAGCATGGTTAGTAACTAGATCTACCAGTGACCTGATGTGTACCATATCACAATTCTGGGCTCTTCAGGCGTTTGCTTGATGTTACTATAGTATAGAGTGACGAGACGAGCAGCACATGTGCCGGATGGTAAGCAACATGCCTGCCTATAACAAAACAGTTAACAAAAACTATTGGAACATGAAGAGTCCAAATATTTACCTAATACTGGACAGCGCTCTTTACCCAAAGATATAAGATGTTTGAACGCTATGTCCTGAAAACTGGAAACATCACTCTTCAAACAAGAACACAATGATAATGTTGCAACTTGGTGCAACAATTCACATTGCAACTTGGTGGTGGAATAACTAGCAAAGGTATGGTACTTCCCCAGGCGGACTTTGCAAAGAGTCCTAAAATGTTTAGTTCCACAAAATTGCCGTAGGCGGACCGACGTCACCACTACTCGTAATTGTCATCTGTATACTTCTCTATATCTCATTAAAATGGTAATCTATCATGAACATGGTGAGTAACGTGACCTATCAGTGACCTAAGGTCGACCAAATCTTAATCATATTCTCTACAGCCGTTTGCTTTGTGTTTTACAAAGTTGCGCTGATCTATAGAGCTATTTCATTATCTTCGTGCCGGCCACTATTTCCTCTGGCCTAGTCAGGTCGACCATTTTACACAATAAAAGCGCCTTACTAGTCTATATCACTTTGAAATGGTCATATATTTATTAAATCTACTTACTTAGAATCAAAAGCCGTTGAGAAAATACTGCTCAGTACACTGATCTGCTCACCACGTTCAGTGAGGATCAAAATGTATCTCCATAAAAAAACTAAGTACCTACTTAACACGAATTACAACAAAACAAGGTCTAAGATTATAATTACTACAATTAGAAATTACAGGGCTTAGAGACATAATATCTTAGATCTCTGGGTGACGAGCGCAGTGCAGTGCTAGGTAATGATTTGGACTATCATGTTCCAATAGCTGCGTGTTACTGTGATGTTATGTGGCAGGCATGTTGCTTATCATCAAGCACATGACCTGCTTGTCTCGTCACTCAATGCTATAAAAAAAAAAAAAATAATTTTGTCAACTTGAACACAATAAAAATATTTTTTTCAGCATCCATTACAACTTGACGGATCCTGGGCCGATGTGGTGATCTTAATAATTGGAGCAGTTCTGCAGCAAGGGTGCACTCTCGAACCCAGATACGCGGCAGGTTCGTATTTTTGATCGATATTAGCAAAATGTGCTGTGAATTTAGCAGGTAGGGGTAGGTCTACGTGAGATTCCAAAAAATACCTTTAAAATTATAATAAACCGAGACCACGATATTTATATAAAGTGTAAAATGTTTGCTTTCAATTTTCCTACTTTTCCATTACGCTACCTATCATCATTAACAGCCCACTAAATGTTCACACTGCTGGGTCTCGGGGCCTTCTCTCGCAAGGAGAGAGTTAAGGCCATAATCTACTACGCTGGCCCAGCGCGGGTTGGTGGATGACACATGACTTCGAAAGATTCTAGGTACCTATATGAACAAGTAAATAATTTTCCGGCTAGGAATTGCTCGTTAAATGCAATCTGATTGTCTTCAAATCAAGATTTAATATTGTTAGTTTGTCTCTGTTGAAGAATTATTCATCCCAAAATAATCGTATTATAGATAACAGCGCAAAGCTCAAGCTACTGTTGGTCAGAGATGCAGATTGAGGCCTCCTGCTATTGCACGTAGAAGATAATGTCCTTCTACAGCCTTCTAATATATAAATGCGAAATTTGTGATGTTTACATACTTAGATGTTTGTTGCTCAACCACGTCCTAACGACTGAACGGATCGGGTTGAAATTGGGATAGTTAGAATATAAATAACATAATAGTACATTATGATATAAGTGCGCTAAGTTGATAATTGCAGCCGAGGCGATATTGCTATAATTAGCAGAGGCTGTAATTATCAAAGCGCACGTATGTCATACGACGTTTTATAACACATTTGCGAAACTCTGTCGACATTTTCAAATAAAAAAAATACAGCGAAAAAAAAGCGGCGCGGAATAATTTTTAATTGTTCAATGTTCACAAATTAGCAATGCGCGCGCATCGCCACCTTTTTTTTTTTAATGAACGGCACAGAACCAGCCTGTATGCCATTAGTAATAAAGTAAATTAATATGTTTGTGTTTCGTTATAGATAAATTGTTTTAATGTATAGTAAAATTAATTAAATTAACGTATTAAATAATTATTTATTATATTTTACCTGTCATTTTTATTCATAAAATGTTGACCACTTTTCTGACATAAAAACTCTTTACTAAGATTTTAAAAGGTACCGTTCGTTTTAGACGGAGCATTTTGAAACCGTGCGTTTTACATTATACATTACCGGACAAGTACGTAATGAGATACATTACTATACAGAAATTGGTGTGGGTCCTATTACACCAATTTCTGTATAGTAATTGTCTTTACGAGCAAATGTGTTATAAACTACTTTTATAGCTGAAAAATAATGGGAACGGGAACTTCTCGGGTAAAACAGGCTAAAACAGGGTGCTGGTAGTTTTTAATATGATTTATAAAACCAGGTCGTGTAGTGATGCTGATCCTCTTCATTGCCATGACGATCCTGTATGCCGCATACTCCGCGAACATCGTGGTCCTACTCCGTGCACCCAGCTCCTCAGTCAGGAGTCTGCCAGACCTCCTCAACTCTCCACTGAAACTGGGAGCCAGTGATTTTGAGTACAACAGGTATTTCTTTAAGGTGAGACAGCTTTCAGTATCTTAACCCCCGACCAAAAAGTCGTAAGTAAATAAGTTTGACGTCGATGTCCGTATGTACCTTGTCTGTGTGTGTGTCTGTCTGTGGCACTGTAGCTCTGAAAAGGGTGAACCTATTTCAATGCGGTTTTTATTTGAAAGCTAGTTTTTATGCGATTGTTCTTAGGTATGTTTGGTTAATTTTAATTTTATTCAAGGTGGCCACCTTGAACAAAATGGCGCATAACATATTTTTTCACAACCTCCCTCATATACGTATCAAATGAAATGGCTTGACAGTATGACAAATTTTATATCCAAGATGGCCACCACCACAAAATGGCGAATTACATATTATTTTCACTACTCCCTCTGACTCCCTCAATATGGGTATCAATGGGCTTGTCTAGTAGAATCAACAAGGTACCGCTAATCGGGGTAAATATATTTCATTTATTTTGTTCTTGTTATAATGGAACAGAACCATGAGGGTAAAAGCTATTAGTTTCCATAATATTGCAGAGCACATTCTACTCTGATGTCATTAAAATGTTGTAATTTTTTTTCAGAAATTGAACGAGCCCGTACGTAAAGCCATCTACGACAAGAAAATAGCCCCAAAAGGAAAGAAACCTAATTTCTACACGATGGAAGAAGGGGTGGAGAGGATCAGGCAAGTGAGTATCTGTTATTGCAGATGGGGAATATTAAATTGTGATGATGGATTCGTGATTAACCTCAGACGCGGCTACTAATATGTTAAATTGCTACTTTTAATAAGCAGCTCACTAAATGTTCCCACTGCTAGAACTCGAGCTCTTCTCTTGCAAAAAGTGAGACAAGGCCATAATCCACCACGCCGGCCTAGTGCAAGTTGGTGGATGACCGCTGATAATATTCTAGAAACATATCGCTTTTCTCGCAATATTTTCCTTCGCGATTTTAAGCTAGCGGCATTATGCACATGACTTCGAAAACACAGTGGTGTGTGTGGGATTCGAACCAGGGGCTCCGGATTGGCAGTTGCCGTTCTTCCGACTAAACCAGCCGTTACTTTATCAGCTGTTTAGAGCTTATTAGACTACGCGTTATTCAGCACTCGTTAGGCAGACTGTCTCAGAGTCTAACTTTTGAGCTTGCTATTACACCAGTCTGAATAACGAGCGCTCAAGAACTTTTAATAGTACTTATTTTTCTTTAGTGCATGCTATTATGGTATTTATTAATTTAAATAAAAAAAAAAGAATTTTAAGCATTTAAGATAGGTATAATACAAGCGAGATCAAAATTAAAATTATGGTATTCGAACTCCAAATACCCAAAACACAAAAATAGAAATTACCGCGAATACCAATGAACCAATCACGAACCAATGAAATGATATTTTAAGACTATATGTCAATGTCAGTTAGACCGACAAATACATGAGTATTTGTCGGTCTAACAGTCTTTGCCAAGACTTTGCCTTATTACACTAGGTACTTGTTATTCAGACTGTAAGCCAGTAAGACTCGCCGACCCCGATCTTGCTGTCTGAACGCAGTCTAACAGTCTGACGCTTATTACACCACTCGTTATGCAGACAGTCTAGAGAAAGACTGTCTGCATAACGAGTGATGTAATAAGCTCTTTTCCCGCGCTGTAACCTGCAACTTTTAGTTCAAGATCCCAGAGCTCCCAGACGTCACCTATTTTCTGATGAATGAAATGTGGACGATTGAGTAGAGTTAGTAAGTATTAAGAACACATGCTTACTCGCTAACTTTCTTAGACGGCCAATTTTGAAATATGGGGTAATGAAGGTACATACAAACATTACTTACTTCACGTATTTTCTAATAAGTGATTTTCACATATGTTGTAGGCAACATCCTTAAAAACAAGGTTCCAATACTCCCAGACACTTTCCGTCAGCCGTTTTGCTTAACAACTCCAAAATAATAATTAAACTTCACTTAAATTCTCATGCTCCATTTGTAAATATGTTCGCCAGACAACTATTTTGTTGCTTTTTACAATAAGATAGACCAATCTAAGGGAGCAATTATCCCCTAAACCTTGTTTTTAAGGACATTGCCTACAACATACGTGAAAATCACTTATTAGAAAGTACGTGAAGTAAGTAATGTTTGTATGTACCTTCATTACCCCATAGTAGAGTAGGTGATAACTTGATCTATTTGATTTTGCTCAAGACTTAGCTCGTGTGAGCATTGAGTTAAAGTTTGAAATACGGCGGTTATTTCGTTAACGGAGTTTTACATAACTGGAGTTTCGTTAATGTAGTTTTAACTCTACATAGATTATGTCTTGGTGCCTATCTCACGGAAAGGGGTTTGGGTAAAGTTGGCGTCGTTTTTTTTTTTAGCGGCCAGAGATCTGTTATCACTTTCTTGTAACAATAAAATACCCTGATGCTATCTGTGCAATCGGATTTGCTCTAAGTCATATCGGAGCTGAGTTATAGCCTGTCAAAGTTATTTATTTTTTGGATTTTTTGTATGGGCAAGTGGCGTCGTTTTTTCATTTTAGCGGCCAGAGATCTGTTATCACTTTCTTGTAACAATAAAATACCCTGATGCTATCTGTGCAATCGGATTTGCTCTAAGTCATATCGGAGCTGAGTTATAGCCTGTCAAAGTTATTTATTTGTATATATATACATTATATTTATATTATATACTTGTTAAAAAAATAAACCCATTGTGACATTTGAGATAATATAATATTTTCTATTATATTAATCCAGTAACTTTGTCGCCTGAAGGTATGGAGTAGGATGTGTTAAATCCCAGACTTGTTTATGATGTTGGCTTAATGATTATCCCAAATTTGTGACCTCGAGCGACGAACGCATTTTTGTCAAAAATCGAAAAAACCGCGAAAATATCGTTTATTTTTCAAGTTTTAGCGATTATATCCCTGCACCACTAGTTTTTGTAAAAACTTTCTTATGGCGTTTATAAAGTAGACTAAATTTGCTACAATATGATACTAGAATAATTGTCTCTGTACACCCAATAGTTTCTGAGAATAAGTCTTTCAAAGTTTATAATTTTTTTCGAACTTCGCATTTTTTTGCAATATTTTAACTCCAACTTGACCACTTTATGGCACAGTTACTGCGGTTTTTAAACCCCGACCAAAAAAAGAAGTGTTATAAGTTTGACGTCGAAGTCTGTCTGTCGATCAGACAGACACATATACAGGTCTGTCTCGCTGTGTATCTGTCTGTGTGTGTATCTGTCTATGGCACCGTAGAGCTCAAACGGATGGGCCGATTTCGATGCGGTTTTTTTTATTTGAAGATAATTTTTTGTGTCATTGTTTTGAGCTATTTTTGGTTAATATCCATTCAAGATGGCCGCCTCCACCAAATGGTGGACCAAATATTTCATCACAATCTACCTCAATATGGGTAACAAATGAAAGGGCTTGACTAGTAGAGTACTATACAGTATAACAAATTTCAAAACAATTTCAAATCACAAAAAGGCGAACTACATTTTTTTTTCACTTATGCCTTGATATGGGTATCAAATGAAAGGGCTTGACTAGTAGACTACTAGGCACGGCCCATCCGTTTGAGCTCTACGGTGCCATAGATAGATACACACACAGACAGATACACAGGGAGACAGACCTGTATGTGTGTCTGTCTGATAGACAAACAGACTTCGACGTCAAACTTATAACACCTCTTTTTTTGGTCGGGGGTTAAAAACCGCAACTGCGCCATAAAGTGGTCAAGTAGGAGTTAAAATATTGCAAAAAAATTGTGAAGTTCGAAAAAAATTATAAACTTTGAAAGACTTATTCTCAGAAACTATTGGGTGAACAGAGACAATTCTAGTATCATATTGTAGCAAAATTAGTCTACTTTATAAACGCTATAAGAAAGTTTTTACAAAAACTAGTCGTTTAGGGTTATAATCGCCAAAATTTGAAAAATAAACGATTTTCCGCGGTTTTTTCGATTTTTGACAAAGTTGCGTTCGTCGCTCGAGGTCACAAACTTGGGACAATCATTGGGCCAACATCATAAACAAGTCTGCAAAAAATCAGATCTACCAGATTTAACGCATACTGGTAAGGTATAAAGTTACTGGAGTATATTATTTAGTGTATGTTCAAAGTTACATTCTCAGTGTCTTTCAAGAATATGTCAAAACGAGCCGTTTGAATGAAGTTATAAGCACATAAATAATTCAACAAATAAAAATCACACATTTTCCTAATTTGAATTAGGAATTGCGTTCTTTAAAATTTAAACGATTTGATACCAAAACCAGCCAGATACAAATAGTATAGCCAAAGAGATATTATTGTTCATAATACATTTTTATAATGCGAACATACTTTTTCCCTAACCAATATTTTATTTGAATCTTTAGAAGAAGGCTCTTTATTTAGGTTAGTAAAATAGTATTTAATCCAATAATCAACACACTTGTATCAATAATGCAAATATTGCAAAACCATAGTAACTGTTAATTAATCTACACATGTCTGATAATACAATCAGCAATTTGGACATGAGCTCCGCATGACGAGGTGGCCGAGAGGTTAAGGCGTTGGACTGCTAATCCAATGTGCTCTGCACGCGTGGGTTCGAATCCCATCCTCGTCGGATATTTTTTATAGTTTATTTACTTTTTGTATTTTGTGGGGAACCAAAAAATTAAAAAGAAAAAATGTGTTTTCTGGTAGGTAGGTATTCGAAATCATGCAACTCTATATTTTTTGTTCATGCTGTAACGGTTAGACAAGTGTTTTTTTTTAATGTAGAGTAGACCAGGAAATGCGCCTAGCACAGCGCGGTGCTAGGTAACGGTTTGGACTCTTCATGTTCCAATAGCTGCGTGATACTGTGCTGTTATCTAATAGCAGCAAGCCTATCCGGCTTGCTGCTTACTATCACGCATATCTCCTTCTCGCACTACACAAAAAATAATAATTGACAGTTATAGGGACTGCCGATAGAAGTGAAAACGGATAAAAAAATATAATACCTACTAGTCAAATATCTATTGCAGCATACCTATGTACCTTGTAGTGGTAGGACTCTTGGCAGAGTCCGCCTGGGCACAGATCAGAAAATAGTTACTTCGTAACAGATGCATCACTGCCATACAAAAGTGCAAATACCTACACGATAATAACCTAAACTGTCGTATACTACTTACCTACTATTACTTGCAAGCAAAAATACACCTTAACACACCCACGTAGAGTTGTAAATACCGTGACTTGTCGTCTGCTTACGTCACTGACCAAACGTGCTAGGGTTGTAAGAAATGGTGGAAGGTGGTAGTAGTGGCAGGACTCTTGGCAGAGTCCGCCTGGGGAAGGACCACACCTTTGCCAGTTATTTTACCGCGAAGCAGTAATGTGCAAACATTACTGTGTTTTTTTTAAACAAAGAGTGACGAGACGAGCAGGACATGTGCCTGATGGTAAGCAACATGCCTGCCATATAACAGGACAGTGACACGCAGCTATTGGAACATGAAGAGTCCAAATCATTATCTAGCATTGCACTGTGCTCGTCACCCAGAGGTTTGAGATGTTATATCTCTAAGCCCTGTAATTTCACTAGAAACATTGCTCTTCAAATCGGAACACATTAATGTTTGCACATTACTGCTTGGCGGTAGAAGAACTGACAAAGGTGTGATACTTCCCCAGGCGGACTCTGCTAAGAGTCCTACCACTACAGTATTCCATTAGACAAGCCCATTCATTTGATATAGAGGTAGGTTGTGAAGAAATATTTTGTCCTCTGTTTTGTGGAGGGGGCCATTTTGAATCTATATTAACATTAACCAAACATAGCTACCAACGCACAAAAATAAACCTTTTTAAAACAATCGACGTCAAACTTATAACACTCTTTTTTGGTCGGGGGTAAAAAAATGATTCACTATTAGCTGAGCTATCACGAAACATACTTACATCCAATAAAAATTAAGGCCAGAACCACCTCCTTCTTTGAATCCGGTTAAAAATTCTGTCGGTTTTTTAGGTATGTTTTATAGTCAATTAATAGTGGAGTATATTTTAGTTCTACAATATAGGTAGTTGTAAGTTGTTTTCATACCGTCGAATAAATGAACAAATTAGTATCATTCAGTATGTACATGAATATTCAAAAAGTATGTCGTCATAAATTACATTAAACTTAATGAGGCATAATAAAGATGGGATAAAAAGGTATTTTAGACAAAATAATTTGTATGCATAATCTCTACTGTATCTATTCTAAACAGATATTATACAATATACATATTACACACTACTGTTTCTATATTCTGTGCGATTGAAAACTACCAAAATTTGGCTCAAAAATAAATATTAACAATAAAAACACTTCCCTTGCTTCCTGTTTCGGCAATTTGAAATAAATTACTACTACATTTTAGTGTCTTGCTATTGCAGCCATTCACAATATTACAATAATGCCGCGACATTATTTATGCGCGCACTCGGTGCTCGGTGTTCGTTCGCACGTCAACTCGGGCAACCGGCCGGCGGCCTTGTGATTTTAGTACACCCGGGAGGACCCGAACGAGTAGGTATTTAGCTCGCGCCGTTTAGCCAGTGATGAGGGTGTGGCCTGGGGAAGGACCACACCTTTGCCAAATATTCTACCGCCAAGCAGCAATGTGCAAACATTACTGTGTTCCGGTCTGAAGGGCAATGTTTCCAGAGAAATTACAGGGCTCAGAGATATAACAACTTAGATCTCTGGGTGACGAGCGCAGTGCAGTGCTAGGTAATGATTTGGAATCTACATGTTCCAATAGCTGCGTGTCACTGTGTTGTTATGTGGCAGGCATGTTGCTTACCATCAGGCACATGACCTGCTCGTCTCGTCACTCTTTATTTAAAAAAAAAACCTATGTATATACAAAGGTGGCAACGGAACGTTTCAATTCTAGGTCGTCAAGAAAAAAATAGTGTAATTTGTAGAAACATTAATTTTCTAACACATTTTTAGACATTCAGTAAAATGTTTTTTTTACACAGTAGGTAATTTTTCGTAACAGAGAAAGATACATAATTTTATATGGATAGCTCATAGAGAGGGTTCGGTGACGATGCCGCAACTGCCATGATTTTTGATTCATGAATGATGATGATGATGATGAAATGATGACCCAAAACGCACCTAGCGTTTTGGGTGAATCAAAAATCATGGCAGTAAAAAAGTTTTTGCGTCTAAAACGTTTCGCAGCAAGTATTATCTACCTACTTTTGACTTTTATTCCTCTATACTCATTCCAGGGTCTCTTCGCGTTCCACATGGAGCTGAACCCTGGGTACCGTCTGATTCAAGAGATGTATAAGGAACACGAGAAATGTGACCTTGTCGAGATCGACTATATCAACGAAATCGACCCCTGGGTGCCGGGGCAGAAGCGGGCGCCGCTTAATAACCTGTTTAAAATCAAGTGAGGATTCGTAGTGAATCACTAATATTGCTCTCGCGAATAAGGCTGCCACTTGTGGCGCTACTTCATAATGGTTTTAGCGTAATTCTTATTTGAATTTGTTTGTGACAGGAGTAGTAAGCTTACCTACGCTAGTTAGACTCAATTAAGTTAATACTATAATTTTTAGGGGCTCACTAGCTTACTACGCCCGAAACATCGTACACCTATACCTATAATTCGTATGGTCTATTGAATTGTACTTCATGCAGCAGAATATTTACAAGAACAAAATTAAAAACTTTGAATCACCTCCGACTACATCGGATTTGTACTTACTTACAAAATGAGTAAATCAACATTCTAGTAGACAAGCCCTTTCATAATTTGATACCCATATCGAGGAAAGTTGTGAAAAAATATTTTTAGCAAAAAAAATTGAAATCTGTGTTTTGTCCGCGATTTTGTGGAGTCGGCCATGTTGAATCGATATTAATAACCAAACATAGCTATGGACGTATAAAAAAAGTCGGACGTAGTCTCACGTTCGACTATTTTATACGTCCATGAATAAAGCTAAGAACCATCGCACAAGAACTAACCATAAAAAAACGGCATCGAAATCAGTCCATCCGTTTGAGCTCTACGGTGCCACAGACGGACAGACATCGACGTCAAACTTATAACACCCCGTTTTTTGGTCGGGGGTTAAAAACAAAACTTGGTTTTGGGAGTCATGTCCGCGCGAATAAGTAAAAGGAGTCCGTGAAACAAGCGGCGCCAGGAACCGAACCAAGCGGCGGCCGGGCGCCTTCGTGTGACTCCGTCTGATTTATCGGTTGACGTTCAATACATTAATGTAGTTTGTAAAATTCTAACGATAAGGCCTAAAGTCTAGTGGAACAGAGCCGCAGCGGCGCCCGGGGCCTCTACCGCCTAACGAAAAACGCTTTGACGCTTTGGCATTGCTGTCTCTTTTCTTCTCGCTTGAAATGAAAGAGACGGCAATGCCAAAGCGTTAAAGTGTTTTTCGTTAGGCATTGAACTCTTAAAACACTAAGAAGCGGCACGCGCTCATCTACGATCTCAATGTAAAATCAGGTGACGTCTCCTGATTGAGTCTCAGTCGCAACAGGAGCCACAAGTTGAGTAGACGTTCGCTAACAATTCAAAAAAAGCCGATATGAGCCGTAATAATGTCTTATTCTGCTTTTGCAAGGTGCACAAACAGTTCGAAGACCAAGAACAAGTTCCATGATATCACTTTTCATGCGTAAGTACACAAAATCTTTAATTATTTCCATAACAGTTCAATGATTATTACATCTAAAATTATTTTTCTGTTGTAAACAATTTTACAATTGGCCGTTTCTAAAAAGAGACAGAAATACATACAGCGTAAGAGTGCAAGACGACCGGTGATATGTTAGTTGCGGCTATTTTGTCTCTTTCACGCCATGTCTTTCTATTCTTGTCGAAAAAAATATCTAAACAAATGTGATGTATAGCTATCTCATTTGCACCTACTGCCTACTTGTCATGATGTCTTTGTCATTCATTCAAACGTCTCTCACGATGCAAGTGAAACTGTGTGCACATTGCGTATAGTTGTGTGAGATTTTCGGCACATTATGCTGTCTTTATATTAAAGCGTACCTTATCTTCGTTTACTTAGTTTCATCAAAGTCGTTAGGCCATAGAATAGATGTTAGGCGGTAGATCCCCGGGTGCTTCCATGTGACTTATCGGTTGCCTTTCATACTAAAGTAATTTATAAACATCTGACAATAAGGTCTAGAGTCCAACGGAACATCGCGGTGCCCCGGCACCTCTTAGTGTGCAGTCCTCGAAAGCAGATTGATTAAATTAAACTATAATTATAGTGGTAGGACTCTTTCCAGAACCCACCTGGGGAAGTACCACTCCTTTACCTGTTAACTTACCAAACATCACTATGTTCCGGTTTCAAAGGCAAGAAATTCCATATCATAGAGATAAAACATGTTTTATCTCTGGAGGAAGAACGCTAGGTAATGATTTGGATCTTCAAAATACGTTATTGTTTCAGTTTTATAAAGATCCGTGAGACCGGCATCCAGTCGTGCATGCACCGGCGGCTGCACGTGCCGCGGCCGCGCTGCTCTGGCGCCATGTCTACATTCAGCAGCGTCGGCATCACCGACATGTACCCCGCCATGCTGGCCACGCTCTACGGGTTCCTGCTGGCGCCGGCGGTGCTAGTTCTGGAGGTCGCCTACCATAAGCTGTGAGGATTCGATACTTTCATGTTACCCTAGTATGTAAATGTTAGATGGGTACTAGGGTAACATAGTAGGGAACATTTTCAATCCAAATGTGGTGCTAGTTCGATTTCGACTGTTGAGCTAATCGCGACCGGTTGGGATTCCTCTAGTAATCGCCTGGACATCGTCATATGCTACTTTTTAAGTTGCCTTCTCCCGGCTCAGAAGCTGTACCACGGCTGCATTTCTGTCCTTGGCGGCCATTTGTAAGATGGTCTTCGGTGATGCAGCCAACGCTCGACAAACGAACCGACGTATGGCGTTCTCGGTGTGTCAGCATCATCCGTGAGACTGGTATTCGGTCCTGCATGCCCCTGCATGCCACAATGTCCACGTTCAGCCGCGTTGGCATCACCGACATGTACCCTGCCATGCTGGCGAGAGGTCACGTACCACAGGCTGTGAGGATTCCCTACTTTTATGTTTGTAACTTAGTAAAATAGTAGAGAACATTTTCAACCTAATTGTAGTGCTAGTTCGATTTCGTCTGTTGAGCCGATCGCTACTGGTTGGGGTTCCTGAAGTAATTTACCGGACATCGTAATTTACTATTTTCTAAGTTGCCTCCTCCCGACAGAGTTTCCACCACCGCTGAATTTCTGTCCCTCCCTGACGCCTATTTGTAAGTTGTACTGTCGGATGGTCTTCGGTGATGCAGCCAACGCTCGACGAACGAACCGACGGCGACGCGACGTATAGCGCGACTCTACGTCTTCCTGCTGGCGCCTGCAGTGCTAGTTCTAGAGATCGCGTACCACAGGCTGTGAGGCTTCGATACTTTGCATACACTCTTTTTGTAGTGTAGTTAACCTTTGCCAGTTATTGAAGTTAAAACTGCTTTTGGCGCGCCTAGACAGATTTTTCGTGGGGTGTGAATTGAATTCTAGCGTCACGCTCGGAATTGTTCGGGTTAACTCGGGACCATGGCCATTGGCCATCTATAAATGCGTCAGCCAATGGGAAATGCTGAAAGGGCGTGGCCTGGCCATCATGGCATGGCCATCTAAAAATGCGTCAGCGTTTCCCATTGACTCACGTGTAGTTTCCAAAGTAAGCTATCAAATTTTGAGTTATAATTTTTCACTTCTATCGGCAGTTCCTATGACTGGCAATTTTTTTCTACCGCCAAGCAGTAATGTGCACACATTACTGTATTCCGATTTGAAGAGCAATGGTTCCAGTGAAATTACAGGACATAGAGATAAAAAAAATTACATCTCTGGATGACGAGCGCAGTGCAGTGCTAGGTTATGGTTTGGACTCTTTATGTTCCAATAGCTTCGTGTCACTGTATTTGGCAGGCATGTTGCTAACCATCAGGCACATGTCCTGCTCGTCTCGTCACTCTATAGGTAGGTACTATAAAAAAAAACTATAGGTTTCTAATAAATCAGTTGTCACAAAATGTGTCCTGATAGTAGTATCTGACTGACCGATGATCTGCCGAAACTAAAACGGAAACTTATAATAGACTACAGGCCCGTGAACAAAATTTACGGGTCAAATGAACCACCAGGAGACCTATGTAGGATGATAGAAGAGTATAAAGTAATAAGATTCAGCACTATGCCATCACTTGTAAGCTATCCAACTGAGTACAGTTCCGCAACGCCGTATAAAAATCATACGATAAGGAGAAATGATCGAGGATTAGAACCCCCCCTCTTCCAATGTACTCAGTTGGACAGCTTACAAGTGACGGCATAGTGCTGAACCTTATTACTTTATACCCTTCTATCATCCTACATAGGTCTCCTGGTGGTTCATTTGACCCGTAAATTTTGTTCACGGGCCTGTAGTCTATAGCATACACAATTCATATTTAGTACCTATCTAGTAGGTATACGTTGTTGTAATGTGTCACTAATTTTGTTAATTTTGTACTCTATTTCAGTATGGCGGCAAGAAGATCCAGAATTGTTCAGCATGACCGCGAAGATTCTGCGCTGCGATTTTATTACAATTAAATTTTAAGTCCCACGAATTTTTTAAAGGCATCATTCACGAAGTAACAATGATTTCAAACATGCACATACGATCACATAAATATGTCGTAAATAAAAAAGCTTCAACTACATGGTGCAACTACACTGCTTGGTAAAGAATATGTAATAGGTAATTTGAGAGCAGCTGTAGTCAGTAGGTATTACAAACAACTTCTAATAACGCACGAATTTTACAATCAAAATAAAATATGAACGCCCCCTGTGGCGCAATATAGATTGCTATAGAGCTATTTTGCCTGTAGAGGTATATCTATTTTCATTTTGATGAGTAAAATAGGACCATGTAATTCAATTTTAGAATTCTTGAAATTTAATGTATACTTGCACCTTACTGTATTGGTATGAATTAAATGAAACACAAACTAATTTTGATTTTTTATTGTGTGACCCTATGCAATCCAACAAAACCATCGATCAAAACATATACAGTACATAAAGCTCATCACATATCGGCCAGCAGTGGCAGTTTTGTTTTTTTTTTTAAAGGGACTCCGTGGCAGTTATTCTCTAGCCTACTGCGAACCTTTCGACTTATGTGATAACTCACAGTTCGACAACAGTCAAAATATAGATCCCTGCGACTTATGTGCTAGATCATAGTTCGACAACGGTCGAAATATTGAACCCTGTGACTTATGTGCTAACCACTAGTATGACAACAATTAAAATGTAGAACTCTGAGACTTATGTGCTAGAGCCCATTGTTCGCTAACAGTCGAAGTGTAGAGCATTACGACTTACATATTATGTGGTAGCCCATAGATCACTAACAAGCTCAATGTAGAGCTCTGAGCTTTATATGCTACCTCATAATTTACTAACAACCGAAATGTAGAGCTCTGAGACTTACCTATATGCTAGACCATAGCTCGACAACAAACGATATGGAGAACCTGCGACTTATGTGCTAAGCCATATCTCGACAACAGTTGAAATATAAAACCCTGTTATGTGCATCATAATCACCACCAACAGGGTAGTGTTTACGTAAAGATAACGTACGCAAAGTACGTATTCGTACTTTGCCCACAGCTAATGCCGCATTACAGAGTTTAGTTGTATTACAGCTGAAAGAAAGAAATAAAGTCACGCCAGGCTACTGACTTGAGCGTCCTAATTAACAATTGCGAGTTCGTTGGTTCTGATCCCGTCAGCACCTTTCAAGTATTTTTCAAAGTGTCAATGTATGAGTTTGTCATTTACAACAGCTTATCCCATTATTTTATGTTCAAATTTTAATTTCAAGCTGCTCTTTTATAAATTACAGCTAGAGCCATTAAACTTCTTCGATAAGTACTCGGAAAGAACATATCGATGTAAATAACCATATTTTAACAAAAACCGGGACGGAATTAAAGTTTGTTTTTAAAACTAACGAAAAAAGTCGTTATTATAAGTACCTATGCATCGAAATTACTAACGCAAGCAGTCTTAACTATAGCCTGTTTATCGTAGACTAAAAACGTAAACAAGCGGGGTATAACTACAAAAAAACTGATACATTAGTGTCATCTGTGACGCAATTGAGAACTATAAAACTGGTCGGGCATTAAATGATATGAAAAATAAGAGTTAATACATTTTTCAGATGACGATGATCCTTTTTTGGCTAATTTAAACACCATATGACATTCACCATCGCTTCTAGCTCAGCGGTCTATATGCGATCAGCTTGAATATACTTATACAAATAAATCGACAGTGCTAACAAATTATACAAGTAGACACAAAAATACAGCAGCAAGTTTGTTCTAGACCAACCAAAATTTAGCTTCATCATTAGTTACTCACAACACTGCGTTTTTTATCAGCTCCTTTTTGGGTTCTCAAAGTTGTAGCTTTACGTGGGGCCTCCGCCTTGCTGGGCCGCGAAGATTTGAACGATTTAAACGGATTTTTACCTGGAACTGCGGTTGGATTAGAAACTTTATGCATAACGTGACAAGGGTTGCATCTCACAGTTTTATGAGACACGCCTGGGGTTTTCGTCATCCATTTGTCTTGAATCTTTGATGGCAAGGGTTGCATAGCATGCTTCCTTTTCGCTTTAGTTGCCAAATCTTTGTTAGACGGTACTGCATCATAGTGTTGAGTTGTGTTGACTTTATAAGATCTCTTTGGGGATTTCAAATGCTCATCTATTTTGACGTCTGGATTAATTATCGTTCCAGATGCAAGTCCAGAAACCAAAGAACGGAGCTCCTTCAAAGTTTTACCGTGCACATCGACATCATCTTGTAATTTATCTAACTTTCTCTCAAATTGTTTCAATGAACTCAGGATCACTTGTGTATTGCCAAACATTGAAGTAGATTTTAGATTCGACATCATTTCTGTCTATAACTTAAAGGAAAATCTCTGCTGCATTTGTGTAAATTTTAGGGTCACAATTTTTATTTACTTTTTTGGATTGACAATTTGACTGACTCGATTTTAACATGTTTCCTTTCTAAGTTTTGTTCTTAAAGCCATTTTCATACTATTACAAAAAAGGTTCATTCGGGTTTCGTTAAACATCTAACCTATTTTTTATTTAAATAAATATAATAATAAATGTTCCCACACCTGTGAATCGATGCCATCACTCGCAAAGAGAGATTCAAGTCCATGATTCACCACGCTGGCCCAGTGCGGGTTGGTTAATGACACAAACATGACCTCGAAAGATTCTTGGGTGCATGTCAGTTTCCTCACGATGCTTACCGTCACCGTTTTAAGGAAGCGGCATTACACACATGACTAGAAAAAAAATTGGCAGTCATAGGAACTGCCGATAGAAGTGAAAACTTAAAACTCAAAATTAGATAGCTTACTTTGGAAACTACGCGGGTGAAACCGGAGGGCGTGGCCATGAGCAGGGCCATGGCCCCGAGTTTACCCGAAGATTTCTTATCATTCCCGAGGTTGGCGCTAGAATTCAATTCACAGCCCAAGAAAAATTTGTCAGTAGTGCGCCAAAAGAAGTGTTCACTTTAAAAGACAGTGAGTGACGTGTGACGTCTAGAAACTTACGCCTTGTCCAAAATCACAGGCACGGCATGTTGCTTGAAGTCTTTGAAGTAGTAGACTACAGGCCCGTGAACAAAATCTATGGGTCAAATTAACCACCAGGAGATAGAATGATATGTAGGATGATAGAAGGGTATGAAGTAATAAGATTAATCACTATGCCGTCACTTGTAAGCTGTCCAGCTGAGTGCAGTTGAAGTGGAGGGGGGTTGCAACCCTCGGTCATTTCTCCTTGTCGCATGATTTTAGTACGGCGTTGTGGAATAATAGATAAGAGAGGTATTGAAACTTTAAAATTTTTATTTTTTATTTTATTAGTTTTTCTGAAAAAAAAACATGAATTTCCGATGATTTACAGAGTAAATTTGGTCTGTTGATTATGTACGGCTTTGGTTTCATTCAATTTCAATACCTCTTCTAATCTATTATTCCGCAACGCCGTACAAAAATCATGCGACAAGGAGAAACGATCGAGGGTTGCCACTCCCCCCCCAACTGCACTCTTCTCTCTCTCTCTTCAACTGCACTCAGTTGGACAGCTTACAAGTGACGGCATAGTGCTGAATCTTATTACTTTATACTTATACCCTTCTATCATCCTACATAGGTCTCCTGGCGGTTAATTTGATCCATAAATTTTGTTCACAGACCTGTAGTCTATAGGTAATAGGTACTTTTTATTTTGGCGTAGAGAAATTAGGAGAGTAAATTGTTCGACGCGTGCGTACACCGTCATGAAAAACCGACATCCTGAAGCTATTCAACATTTTGATGAACATTATACCCAAGTTCAGATTAAGTTGACAAACACTTTTTTATAAGGCGTCTATTTTTTTAACTTTTCGGAATTTTAAAACATATCCAATTCGGCAACGGTTTTAATTTTTGCTCTGTTTTACTTGCGGTTAGGTGGGCTATTCATAAGTTTAAAATCAATAACTATTAGAAAATTTCCAATAAAACACTTTATTAAATAATTATAAACTATTTATACTTATGCAACACTATATTACAAATACTTATTGGCAAACAGCCTCGTGTCGTGATACATACGTACATAAAGAGCCCACTAAACGTTCCCACTGCTGGGAATTGGGGCCTTCTCTCACAAATAGAAAGTCACCACCCTGGCCCAGTGGGGGTTGGTGGATACGCGGCGTCATGATACACTGCTAACGAAAAAATTTAGGTTTGTCGGAGTGCACGTTTTTTTTTTAATAAACTGTGACGAGACTAGCAATTCATGTGCCTGATGGTAAGCAACATGCCTGCCACATAACAGCACAGTGAGACGCAGCTATTGGAACATGAAGAGTCCAAATTATTACCTAGCACTGCACTGCGCTCGTCACCCAGAGATCTACATTGTTATATCTCTAAGCCCTGTAATTTCTCTGTAAACATTGCCCTTCAAACCGGAACACAGTAATGTATCCACATTACTGCTTGTAGAATAACTGTGTGTGCAAAGGTGTGGTCCTTCCCCAGGCGGACTCTGTCCTACTATACCACTACCACTACAATGGTTGCCGCCCATTTATTATTATCTAGTGTAGAGCATGTAGACTCTATCTATCCGGCATATCTAACATACAATCTCTACATTGTAGAGATTGTATGTTTTCACAATATTATGCAGATGTGCCTATGTTGTTTTAGCCGATAAAGTGTTGGCTATCTATCACAAACTCTGACTTTAGATTATTAAAAAAATAATTACATTAGATTAGAAAAATATACTCAGACAAATTATATTATTTTTATCGATAATTTTTGGCGATCCACACACTGACACGCACCACGCAGCGTAGTGCGTGAATGCGTGTCCCATCGTTGTAAGTAAATATCTCTGTTTGTATATATTTCGCAGTTGGATTGTATAATTCGCCGTATGTATTACGGCTAGCCGTTTCAAAAACAGGCCTTGCTAATGCGGCGGTTCAACGACTAGCCGGATTATCATTGCGATACGTTCTTCAATAAGGCGGCCCACGTTTAGTCGCATCATACTACTGTTTAAATGGTAGCGTGACCATACTTACAAAATAAACAATGTTTAAAATGTAAATCAATTCTAAAGCTGACAAATAACTTATTACGATATTCCTTCCTTACAACGTCTTACCTCTCAGATAAAACTTGAAAGCCCCTAACTTGATATTGGTGACGGTACACCTAAGAAATATGGTGGTCTAAGTGAGACAAGGGTCTAAGTGCACCATAAAATCACTTCAAAAATGTGGGAGCCAGAAGCTCTGCGGTCAGCCCTGAGTATCGCTACTCCATAAGCGGCCTGCGCTCCAATACAGAGGTCGCCGGCTCGCTTCGCTCGCCACCCTTTGCTACGCTTAGCCTCGCATGAGTCGCTCCACTCAGAATCTGCCTTGAGCTTCTGGCTCCTACATTTTTGAAGTGAAATCTTCTTTTGGCGCGCCACAAACAGATTTTTCATGGGCTGTGAATTGAATTCCCGTCACGCTCGGGAATACTAAGAAATCTTCGGTTAAACTCAGAACCATGGCCCTTCGCCTTCTAGAAATGCGTGAGAATTTCCCGTTGGCCATAGGAAATGCTAAACGCTTAAACGCATTTCTAGATGACCATGCTCAGGGCCGGATTTAGGGGAGGGCAAACGGGGTATACGCCCGGGGGCCTGTGCCGGGGGCCTCCACAACAGTCACTTCGGGAATCGGAAAAAAAACAAATTTCAACAGTAAACATCTTTTACGTTAACTTTAACCATTTGTAGTCCGGGTTTTTGCTTGAGAAATCTTAACCTAGAAGGGGGTGTATTTTAACAACGAATCCGCTCATGGCCATGCCTTCCGGATTCACCCGCGTAGTTTCCAGACTAAGCTATCAAATTCTGAGTTATAAGTTTTCACTTTTATCTGACTGCCATTTTTTTTATTTATATAGGTACACTTTAGGGGTAGTAGCGACAAGACTAGGTAGAGTCGGGGTGCTACGAGTCGGAGCTGGGTCCTATGTAACCTACCCGGTCGGATTTAGTTATTTAACAAGGTGGACGGTGGAAACTAAATATTTCCCAATTAACACCTAGGTGAGAGAAAGCTGATCCGTAAACAAGAGGTAAACCAACCCAACACACCCCAATAATATTGATAGCCGCTTAAAACTCCCTGGTCCCTTTGGGGACCACTAACCCAAACCAAACAAGCTTATCTTTTGCGGTTGGGTTTTTGGCGCCAAAAATAAATTTTCGTATTTTTATTTGGGAAGGTATACCCATATTTTTTTTTAATGACATCTCCTTGAACCGGTCTTTATTTTGACATAAACTACATTAAAATTAAAGTTAATTTACATAGAAAGATCGTAAAATGAAAATTTAAAAAAATGTTTTTTTTTTGGCGGGAAAATGTTCCGAAGTATTGAAATATTTAAAAAAATCGAATTTATGCTACAGAATGCAGTTTTTTTGTTTTTTCATGTTTGTAATATTGTATACAACAAATTTAAAACAAATAAAGTGGCCAAGTGCGAATTGGACTCGCCCATGGAGGGTTCCGTTGCAGCAAGTAACATAATATACATAGTACACATAGTTCTTGTAGTTCGTTGTAACTTTGATCGAAGTTTTAATAATAGTGTATTTATGACGTACTAAAAAAAAACTGCTCATCAGATCGAGTTCAAACTAATTTTCGTTAGTAGTTTTCATGGTAATGTACATCATATATTTTTTTTAGATTTTTTATTCTCTTACTTTAGAAGTTAGAGGGGGGGGACACACATTTTACCACTTTGGAAGCGTCTCTCGCGCAAATTATACAGTGTAGACAAAAATTATATTAGAAACCTCAACATCATTTTTGAAGACCTATCGATAGATACCCCATACGTGTAGGTTTGATGAAAAAAACATTTTTGAGTTTCAGTTCTCAGTATGGGGGGCACCCCTAATTTTTGTTTTTTTGAAAAACTTTTGTAAAAATCTTAATGCGGTTCACAGAATACATCTACTTACCAAGTTTCAACAGTGTAGTTCTCATAGTTTCGGCAAAAAGTGGCTGTGACATACGGACGGACAGACAGACAGACAGACAGACAGACAGACAGACAGACATGACGAATCTATAAGGGTTCCGTTTTTACGTTTTACGGAACCCTAAAAATCACTACGTCTATATTACAATTTAAAATCTTATACCTTCAGAACACTTGAGAAGTAGTGATTACCTACTTACTCTGTGCTTGAGAACTCGAAAAAAAATAGAGTCAAGTGTCAAAAATGTTAGTTTACATTTCAAGTACACTAATTATTATAAACAAAAGATACCGTTAGAAGCGTCTTGAAACGCTCTTGAGAATAATGGGCTTAAACACGTACAAGTAACGCGGCACTTCATATGCCGAAGCGTAAACAACACACTTAAGGTGACATTCGGATCACCGACGGCAGTCGCGACCTGGCAGTGGCGGCTAACTGCCGCGGCCCATTGTCGCTGCTGTGCGGCGCTGCCAGAAGCTTTCGGATAGCAGCGTCCGCGACCCGGGCAGCGACTGCCACGCGCAGTAGCCAAACAAGAGTCAGTGCGAGCGGTTGTGCATTCCAGTCGTGTATCGAACATTAACTATGTCTGACAATTTAAATAAACAAAAGCGAGATCTCGTGAAGAAACTGCTAGAGGATGAGGAAGAGGATGATGAAATAATGTTGCTCTTACTTTCATCAAAGAGGAATAAAATTGATTCATTATACAAGTCCAGAATCGATGAAGGCAGCTATCAAATCCTGATAAAACGACACTTAAATTTAAAGGAACTGAAATTTAGGAAGTACTGCAGACTAAATAAAACTCAGCGGGCAGCGCGACCGTACTGCCTCCGGAGCGGCTCGGCGGCGCTGCCAAGGTCGCGCGTAGGCCACGCCCCCCGGCCGCGCTGCTCGGTCGCTTGCGTCGGAAACTAGCGCCTATAAATCCCTACAAAGCAGTGCGGCGCGACCACGGCTGCGGCTGCAGGGCCGCGGCTGCCGTGCCGCTACTGCCGTGATCCGAATGCTACCTTTAGGAAACCTGACACCCGTTTCCCGCCAAAATTAAGCGGTTATGGATTCCGCCAAACACCAGGTAAAAAAAAAACAATTTTCAAAAATCAATAAAATGGTGAACGCATCGAATTTTGGGTCGTAAACTCGTAAGATAAAAAAAACTAAAATGTCAAAATCTCAAACTTGTCTTGTCAGTTTCAGTTGGCAAGTTGTTTAAAGTGTCAAACGTGTTACAAGCGCGATGGGTGATTCCGCAGTTGAAGGAGTTCAAAAACTAAATATTGACGAAAAGGCAGGGTTTTAAGCACTTTATTACTAGCTCACCAGTGTATCGTTGTGTATTTGAGTGATGATAAAGCTCCTCGGGCTCCGTGGGGCGTGCGTGCTCCGCTGCTCCGAGGGCTACGCGTATGCCACATGGGTTCGTAGGCTTTGCGGGAATATTTCGTCAGCAGTTCGTTGAAATGACTCACGGTACCCAGAAAATGCGCTAGAACCGAGTCTCCTATTAATTTAAGATATAACGTTCTTAAATTTGACTCAAAAATCTGTTAATACGTTCCACGGCGAGCAATCGGTATTGCGTGTATTATGCCGCGTTGCTTCAACTTCTAATGTTACTTTCACCCAATTTGGTGGTTAGATGTTAGACTTATCCATTCTAGTAATTATAAATGTTCACTTAGTACATAAATGTTTGATCTGATCAGATCACAGTTTCTGATTGTCTTGACTTGATATCTGATTTGTCTTACATTTTTTTCTCGCACATTAGAAAGCTCATTCATTCATCAATCGATACAATTTGTTTATAGCGCAATTTCGTAAAAAAAACTGCATGATTACATGCTAAGGCAACCTTGTGTACAATAGCAATAGTTTGTCTAAATTAATCTAAATAAAAATGTCACAGAATGTTTGTTATAAACACCAAGATTCATAATAATATCCCCCATGCAAAATAACAAGATAAACACTTTTTATCCATCTCCTAGATTGCAAATACTAAAAAACAATACCTTTATTTAGGTATCATTTAATTTTCTAAAATACTGCTGCAAACCAATTCTGAAAAAAATAAATCTGGATACACTAAACTGTAAAGAACAATGTATTTTTGAATCCATGATATAATTACAATGTCTTAAAAGAAAGCATGATACAATATCTAATATATATAAAATACCTGTTTTAATATTAAAATTTTGCATGAGATAAAAACATGGTCTACCTTCATACCTAGGGGATATAAAGTGACATTGTTAATTGTTTGCTATACATGATGTTCAAAATGAATAAATTAAATTAGTATTATTAACTTACAATTTTACTACTCACAATTGTTACACAAATAGAGATTTACCTGAGATGAGTACAACATGTGCTTGATGTTGAGAGACACACTTGCCCACAATTTTATTATTATACGGCCCAGCTGATATCCACTACACATAAAGTGCATCAGATATCATTAATATGAATGTACAAATCACTGCAGCATCATCCCAAAACATCAAGACAGCATGAATCCAAAAATTCCAATTTAATTTATTGCTACAAACTTCATTCCAGTCAAAAACCAAAGCTATGAAAGAAAAGAAGAAGAAAACTGAGGACCCTTCCGGAGTGTCCGAGCTGAACCCCTGGCCGGAGTACATCCAGAAGCGCATCACACTCTGGGACAAATTTAAGATTGAATACCAGAAGCAATTGGCTTCCAAACCCGATCTGAGCATTGTGGTGACCTTACCTGATGGGAAGACAGTTGAAGCGAAGGCTTGGAAGACTTCTCCTTATGATGTGGCTAAAGGAATCAGGTGAGGTTTAATTTTATTCTTATTTTCTTTAAATTAGAAAGTTATGAAACAAATTTCCAACTGACAAATTCTACACTTAGATGCTTGGGTATATGGTACACTTGGGATATATTCAAGTGGACTACCGAGTTAAATAGGGTGTAAATTGTAAAATAGTGCTATAGGATAGTTGAACACTGGTTTTGTATGAATATTTTTACCAATGGGTCATTCCATGAGAAACGCTACTCAAGGTGAAAAAATTAATATCTTCTTTTTGCATTAAATTTGATGAAATTTGAAAGAAAACATTTCAAATTATAATGTACTGAAACCTTACTGAAACAGAGTATATTATAAGTATGAGTAGATATGTATAAAAAGATTTTATTTGATTTTTTTGGATTATTAATAAATTTTTTCAAGAAATTTTTGATTTAGCAGTTATATTACAGAAGACTTTTAGTAGTTATGTTTATATGTCCCTCGTCTCTTTTTAAGAAACTTTTTAAGTTTTGATAACTCAGAATTCATTGTAATTATCTCTATTTGTGTTTTTTTTAATTTGTAGTACCTAGAAGCTTAAAAAACACCCCATAAAATATTAATTTTCGTACTCGTAACACCCGAAACGGAACCGCGGTAACACCCGAAACAAATAATAATATAAAAAAATAATAGTAAAACGTTGTTTGTGAAAATGATTATGTCATATATGGTTAGTAAATATTATACTTTTGCAGGCCTGAAAGTTTAAGGAATGGTTCCCTAAGAAAATTCGCAGATTTTTTAACAAATGTAAAAATACTCAGAACATAGGGAACAATCGTGTAACACCCGAAACGCCCACTTTTCGACTTAAAAAGCCATGTATCGATGTGCTAAACTATAACCATTTTACAATTTAGATAAAACAACTTAAAACGCATAGATTAAAATACTTTAATTGTTAAAATATTATTGCAAAGTACAAAAAATATATACTTTTGTTGTACGAATGTAACACCCGTAACGATGGAATGACCCCAATATGAATTTTTACCAAATTATTTTAACCTTTTTCCTCTATGTAATTTAAATTTAAACTTCCGGTGTGCGTTCCTATACACAGATTTAAAATTTTTCTATCAATATCATTTTGTTTGCAAACACAATTTTTTTTTTGTGAATACTGTATAATTTTCACCTTATAGTTTTAAATACATATTACAACTATTTTTTTGGGCTTATTTGATCTTGCATTACCAAGACTATAGCGATATAGATGAAAGTCTAAGGTGCTTGCTCTCTAGGAGAATCTATTTACTGTTTAGTTCCATCAACAACAATTCTAGCATTATTTCATAGAAATGCTTTTTCTTGTTCTAATTAAAGAAACTATGTTTTGTTGACAACATAAAGAAAAACAAAGTTTAACCAGACTAATAATTTTGAACTCATTCCTTGAATAACTTTAAGCTAATTGTTTCTCTGTCTACCCTCGGTTGAAGACACAAGTGTTGAAATATCGTCGTATTTTAGATTTTGACTAAAAATAGTTAAAGTGGTATTAAAGGACTGTATCAGTGTTAATTTGAGTCATTATTGCTTAAATATCGCATATAGTGTTTAATTTTTGTTAAATTATATCTCTGTTTTGAAGAAAATTGTGACAAAAAATCGCAACCGTTTTTCTTTGTCAATTTTAGTTTTTGTACTCTCAGCCAAAACTGTCAATTACTTACCTAACCGAAATGCAGTGTTTCAAGTGTGAAAGCCACTTAAATGACGACAACAATGTGCAGTGTGATGGATGTAAACGGCACATTTGCCTGCAGTGTAGTAACCTGACTAGCAGCGAAGCGCGCGTCATGGGACTAAAAGGCAAGCGGACGCTCCTATATCTGTGTGATCCATGCAGGGAGGCCCTTTTTCAGGTGCCAAAGCTGATCAAATCCTACGACGGACTAAAAGCAGAGGTCGAAGAAATCAAAGCGCTTCTTACTGAAACGCGTAACGACAGGCAGGGTCCCATACCAGCGCCCGAGTCGGGAGGTCAAGATAGCTCGTCGGTAGCCTCGCTGTCGCCACCGCAATCGTCACCATCGATTCCTAACACCAACTCAATAGTCGAGGAACTATTGGAACGTGAGAGGAGATCAAATAACCTGATAGTGGTTGGCGTTAAAGAAAGTGCAGCTGATGACGGCGCGGCTAGGAAATCATTTGACGAGAAATGTGTCCACAAGATACTTCACGATGTCAATGGCAGCGTTTTTAACGAAAGTATAGTGTCTGTGCAGCGTCTCGGTCGCCGTGAAGAGGGGAAACAAAGGCCTATAAAGGTAGTGCTCAAGAGTCGGCAGGAGGCTATTCACATACTTAAGAATAAAGGCAAGGCCAGCCGGGAGGTAAGAATTTATGATGACAAAACACCTGAACAGAGGGCGGAGCTTGTCAAATTACGTGAGATACTTAGACATAGAGTTGAAAATGGGGACACTAATCTAACTATAAAATACATAAAAGGCACACCTAAAATTGTTCCAAAAAACTAATTAACTGTAGCAATGGAAATCCGTACAGTGACTTTACAATAATGTACACAAACCTCTTCTCATTACGCCCTAAATTTGACCTTTTCATGGCCCGTGTCAACTGTTCTCAACCATCGGTAATAATAATTACTGAGACTTGGCTTAATTCTAATGACGAAACAGCTCATATAGCATACCAGGTTACACTTTGTTTAGATTAGACCGTAAACACAAAAAGACCAAGTCTGAAGGTAAAACAAGGGGCGGAGGTGTAGCTATGTATGTGAGGGATCAATTAAATGGTGTTCCTATCATAGCGAAAAGGAACCGTAGATACATGTGTGATGAGGTAGAAGCACTTTACATTGATATCCAATATGGCTCTAATCATTTTTTGGTAGTGGGGGTCTATCGTCCAGATGATACAGAGGAAATGATTTGGAAGACTCGTGATGCCAAATTAATGCAGAATCTTTTATGTGCGTCCCAGCATAACACCATAGTGATAGCCGGGGATTTTAATTATAGGCACCTAAAATGGCCTATCACTGTAACTCAATATCGCATTGGCGACCAGATGTCTAAACCTGAAGATCTTTTCATTAACATGTATTTATCTAGTAGTCTGCATCAGTTAGTGAACAGTCCTACAAGACACCAGATTAATCAACAGCCATCAATGTTAGATCTTATCTTAGTGAATGAGGACACTCTTATACATGATATTGCTCATTTACCTCCCATAGGAAAAAGTGATCATTCTGTGTTACAGTTTACTATTCAATGCGTAGTGCATAAAAATAATTCTACGCCAAGGTTGAGAAGGAATTACAATTGCATTGATTATGACAATTTTAACACTGACCTTAGCAACAATTTGGAAATGATAGATATAGGGAACAGCCCTGAACAACTGTGGAATGGTATTTTAAATGCAATTAACATCACTACTGATAGCCATGCTCCATTGCGGCAAGTAATCACCAAGCCAAAAAATAAACCATGGATTGATGTTAGTGTCCTTAAATTGATCTCTGAGAAAAAAGCATTGTGGGGGAAGTATAGGACTTCTATGAATGTAGATGACTATCAGAAGTTTAGAGAGGTGAACAACAGATGTGTTGCACTGTGCAGACAACAAAGGAGCAGTTATGAATCTAAAATTCTCAATAAGGGTGATAAGGCTTTCTACTCCCACATGAGACGATGTACTATGTCAAAAGTTAGCATTCCTCCGGCAATTAGGAATCACAATGGAGACCTTGTTACTCAGCCTTGTGAGATAGCTGATGCTTTCGCTGATGAATTTGAAAAAGCTTATTTAAATGAACCTACCCTTGATCCTGGTGTGATAATTTCATCTGTTCCACGTGTAAATGATAGCTTGTGTGACATAACTTTCTCAGAATTGGATGTGATAAAAACAATTAAAAGTTTTAACACCCAGTCATCTCCGGGTCCGGATCAGCTTCCGGTGTGTGTCCTGAGGAATTGTGCTCACACACTTGCCCCTGCTCTCTCAGCCCTGATGAACGCGTCTTTCGAAGCTGGTCAGCTGCCTCAGGATTGGAAGCATTCTGTGGTCACTCCCATATTTAAGAAGGGGGACAAAATGCATCCAGAGAATTATAGACCCATAAGCCTTACTAGTATTGTAGTTAAAATAATGGAAAAGATTGTAAATAGGCAGCTGACGGTCTTCCTCAATAGGCATTGTATTATGTCTGCCAAGCAGCATGGTTTTGTTGAGAAAAGATCTACTATCACCAACTTGCTAGAGTGTGTCCATGCTTGGAGTAACGAAGTGGACGGACGGAGTCCTGTGGACATTATTTATTTAGATTTTCAGCGAGCTTTTGATAGAGTCCCCCATCAGCGTCTCTTGGGGAAATTAGACCATTATGGCATACGTGGCAAGCTACTGAAATGGATAGAGCATTATTTGATTGGAAGAACTTTTCAAGTTCGAGTCGGGGATTCCCTATCACAGCACAGGAACGTGTCCAGTGGTGTGCCTCAAGGATCGGTGACTGCTCCACAACTTTTTGGAATTTACATAACGGATCTAATTGAAACAATTGAAAGCCAATCTGCCTTCTTCGCTGATGATGGTAAATTTTTTGCAAACCCACTGGTCAGTTCTGGGCGTCTCCAGAAGGATCTAGATCTAGTGCAAGACTGGACCATGGACTGGGTTGTTAATTTGAATGTTGCGAAGTGTGGGGTCTTACATCTGGGTAAGAATAACCCACTAGTCACCTATTATCTCAATGGTGTAGCTTTATCTTCAGTGAATCAGCAAAAAGACCTCGGCGTTATAATTACACCAAATTTAAAATGGGAAGAACACATTTCTGCAATTGTAAAGAAAGCAAACTCTTTTCTTTATGTCATTCGTGGATCCTTTCAATCTATAACTGTAGAAATGTTTCTTAAAATATATAAAACTTATGTGAGGCCGCTACTGGAATATGGTTATCAAATTTGGAGCCCCTACTTCAAAAAAGATATTGATTTACTTGAAAGTGTGCAAAGAAAAGCGACAAAATGGCCATACGCCCTTCGACGTAAATCTTACACAGACAGGTTGAAAGCCCTACGTCTCACTACATTGGAAGAGAGACGGTTACGGGGAGACTTGATTGAAACATTTAAAATAATGAATGGATTTTATAACCTCCCCCACATACGGAACCTGTACAGATTGAAGGAGCATAAGAGAGACAGTCGGCGTCATAAGTCCCAGTTATCCCATACACCATCACTGACAAACACTGCACATCACATCCTCAGCAACAGAGTGGTTTACAACTGGAACAGGTTGCCTGAGGATGTTATTTCGGCAAAATCATTGAACTCTTTCAAGAACAAACTTGACAAATGGATAGCAAAAGACAATATCATTTTAACAGACAATTACCTGTAATTTTGTTACATATTTCAACACTGAGATATAGGCATATCAGCTAATGCTGCTCGCCTATTATTAAATAAATAAATAAATAAATAATTTTCTTTTATGCACAATAACACAAAATTATGCTAATAATTAAATAACACTCTGCCCTTAAGTAATTGACTAATTATTTTATTTGCCGGCAAGCGAGTTTTGGAGCCAATTGTAAGTATACAACAAGAGAACAGACTGTACAATGGCTGTATATATGTCATAAAGCTTCATAACTTATATTTATAAATGTACATTAATGTTGCAATACATTGTCTATTGTGAATGATAAAGTTGTTCTAGTATATTTTGCTTTGTAAGTATAATTTGTGATTAATGTTGATTGGTCTTTGAACATGTCATATAAAAAGACATAATAATATGTGAATTTGACTCCACAGAACAAGCAAAAGTGCAAATGCTTTGTACTGTGCCTTCCCCAAACTAAACTCAGTACAATAAGATTTGTATAAAAAAATATTGAGTACATTGGCTAATGTAATTACCTGACTCAATCCTTGAGAAAGTAGAGTTCTAATCTTGAGTCTTAACAGTGTAAACATAAGGTCTAAAATAAAAACAAATCAATTACAGATATGAGTCATAACTGGAAGTCCAAAATTAAAGCATATACATTGAAGATATGACTCCTAAATGTGTATCCATGAGGTGTAAAATAAATAAATTGAAGCAATCTTCCCACAGTCAAGGTCTAGCAGACTCCACGATCATCGCTCGAGTGAACAATGAGCTGTGGGACCTGGACCGGCCGCTGGAGGGGGACTGCAAACTGGAACTTCTGCGATGGGACAACACCGATGCACAGGCCGTCTTCTGGCACTCCTCCGCACACATGCTGGGAGAGGCTATGGAACGGGTATGTCACCACAATTAACCCTTCAAAGTGTCGAATATAGCCGCAAAATTGCTTCGCCGCAAAACATGTCAGTTTTTGATGTGAGAACTTCACTAGGCGCGCCTAGACAGATATTTCGTAGACTGTGAATTGGCTATTGGCCATCTAAAAATATGTCAGCCAATGGGAAATGCTGAAAAGGCGTGGACAGGCCACCATGGCATGGCCATCTAGAAACGCAGCAGCCAATGAGAAATGCTGACGCATTTCTAGATGGCCATGCCAAGATGAAGATTAGGCGAGATATGCGATTGCAGTCTTCGGTCGACATGACGGTATACAGACGGCTCAATAGACAGATATCTACTTGTGTGCGACGCGACATACGCTGCTTCAATACTTCGTGTATTGAAGAAGCGATCAAGCAGAACAAAGGCTCGAAAGTGTTCGCAAGAAATCTGTCTCTTGGGCAAAGTCAATTGACCAAACTGAGGACCGACAGTGGTAACGTCGTCTCGTCGAAGCCCGAGATTTTGGAGGAGATTGAGAGGTTCTATGAACAGTTATACACCTCTACGCAAGCACAACCTGTCGTTAGCATGGCAAAAGACCCCAGAGCCAAGCTGACCCGACACTTTACCGAAGACATCCCGGAAGTCAGCCTGTATGAGATTAGGATGGCCCTCAAACAACTTAAGAACAACAAGGCACCTGGTGACGACGGAATTACGACTGAGCTTCTGAGAGCGGGCGGAAAACCGGTACTTAAAGTCCTCCAGAAGCTGTTCGACTCCGTCATACTTGACGGTAATACGCCAGAAGCGTGGAGCAGAAGTGTGGTGGTGCTCTTCTTCAAAAAAGGTGACAACACCTTGTTGAAGAACTACAGACCCATCTCACTTCTGAGCCACGTTTATAAGTTGTTTTCGAGGGTAATCACGAATCGTCTCGCACGCAGGTTTGACGACTTCCAGCCACCCGAACAAGCCGGTTTCCGAAAAGGCTATAGTACCGTAGACCACATACATACGCTTCGGCAGATTATACAGAAAACCGAGGAGTATAATCGGCCACTATGTATAGCGTATGTGGACTATGAGAAAGCCTTCGATTCCATCGAGACCTGGGCAGTGCTTCAGTCTCTCCAGCGATGCCGCATGGACTATCGCTATATCGAAGTGTTGAGGTGTATTTACAGCAAAGCCACAATGTCTGTCCGATTACAGGACCAGTGCACAAAGCATATCCGGCTACAGAAAGGCGTGAGACAGGGAGATGTTATATCTCCGAAACTGTTCACTGCCGCGCTGGAAGATGTTTTCAAGCTACTGGACTGGAACGGACATGGCATCAATATCAACGGCGAATGCATCACTCACCTTCGGTTTGCCGACGATATAGTCATTGTGGCGGAGTCGATGGAGGACCTCGGTGCTATGCTCAGGGACCTCAGTAGAGTATCCCAACAGGTAGGTTTGAGGATGAATATGGACAACACGAAGGTCATGTCAAATGTTCATGTCTCACCTGTACCGGTTATTGTTGGGAATACCACACTCGAAGTTGTTGACGAATACGTCTACCTGGGTCAAAAGATCCAATTGGGTAGATCCAACTTCGACAAAGAGGTCCAGCGAAGGATCCAACTCGGATGGGCAGCGTTCGGGAAACTACGGCACATCTTGGAGTCCAAAATGCTTGAAGACGAAAGTCTTCAATCAGTGCGTGTTGCCAGTGATGACTTATGGAACTGAGACGTGGTCCTTAACTGTAGGCCTCATAACAAAGCTCAAAGTCACACAGCGAGCTATGGAGCGAGCTATGCTCGGAGTCTCTTTGCACGACAGAATCCGTAATGAGGATATTCGCAAAAGAACGAAAGTAGCCGACATAGCTCGAAGAGTAGCTAAGCTGAAGTGGCAATGGGCAGGCCACATCGCTCGCAGAACTGACAACCGATGGGGAAGAAAGGTTCTCGAGTGGCGACCACGAACCGGAAGACGCAGTGTTGGACGGCCTCCCACTAGATGGACAGATGACCTCACAAAGGTCGCTGGAAACCGCTGGTTGCAGGTTGCGCAGGACCGTTCGTTGTGGAAATCTAGGGGGGAGGCCTATGTTCAGCAGTGGACGTCTTGCGGCTGATGATGATGATGATGATGATGATGATGATGCCAAGATGGCTAGGCCACGCCTTCCGGTACACCCATGTAGTTTCTAAAGTAAGCTATCAAATTCTGAGTTATAAGTTTTCACTTCTATCGGCAGTTCCTATAACTGCCTTTTTTTTTATCATAATCATCTCTACAGATAACATGTTGTTACAAGACAATTCAATTAAATACAATATTGTTACATATTTATCGTTTAAACAATATCGGCACAGTATAAAGAAATACTACCAGTAGTGCATCGTTGTAGTTCAACGCCGATAATGTCTAGACACGTGTAGGGTTGTCGCAATTTTAAAAACGTGGCACCAAAATGAAATTAAAACATACGGAAGATGCAGCCCTGAGCTGCGCTCCTGCAATACTAACATTGCAATGTAGGCAATGCAGGAGCGCGCTTCCCGCTTCTCACCCCGCACGCCCCGCACGATTGCCCCGTTTAGACAGCGCCGTCTAACGGCTGTATGATTGAATAGTCTGTGATATTGATATAATTACAATGTAAAATAATATTGGATACTCTTCAGAGAATGTGCAACTGAAAAACTTATTCTTAAAAGCGACATCGTGTCATGGTTGATGTTCCATAGACACGAACAAAGAGGTTTGACTCTACTTGCGTAAAACACGTATAAGCTGTGGAATGGGGTGCCTGTATGGGTTTTTCCCGATGGTTATAATCTTGGTGGCTTCAAATCGAGAGTGATTCGGTTTCTTCTAGGTAGGCATGCTGGCACGCTCCATCGTAGACCGCATCGTTCCTTAACATGTAGGGGTAGGACTCTTGGCAGAGTACGCCTGGGGAAGGATCACACCTTTGCCAGTTATTCTACAGCCAAGCAGTAATGTGCAACAGTACTGTGTTCCGGTTTGAAGGGCAATGCTTCCAAAGAAATTACAGGGCTCAGAGATATAACAACTTAGATCATGTGCAGTGCTGTGCTAGGTAATGATTTGGACTCTTCATGTTCCAATAGCTGCGTGTCACTGTGCTGTTATGTGGCAGGCATGTTGCTTACCATCAGGCACATGTCCTGCTCGTCTCGTCACTCTTTATTTACAAAAAAAAAAAACCACAGCACAAACAATAATTCCTAAAACTCGCCTAGAAATAGACGTAGATGCTGCTTAACTTTGTTTGCTGTGGTAATGGGTCATTGCCATTCTCAAATATATTATTCTCAATTCTCAAATTTTCATATATAAATGTTTTTTTTTTTTTTTGTTACAGGTATACGGTGGTTGCTTGTGCTACGGTCCTCCAATTGAAGAAGGGTTTTACTACGATATGCACTACCCAGAGAAAGGGGTACGTTATCTATTTATTTTTTAACTAAATAGAAGGAGCATTTTGGCATACAATAGAACGAGTGGGTGAAGAGAAATCAATCGTTGAGCATTCATTGTTAAACGAAAATTTTATGACTTCGCGTCGCCGATACGCTAATGTCGGGCGGCGTCGTTGGCTTAAGGTCAATTAAAATACACTAAAATATGGGCTTTTTAGATATAGATTACATTGGCAAAACAAATTAGCAGACCGCCCGCTAATAAATGATCATTTATGTTACAAATGTAATCTATATTTTAACGGGCATGACATATGTATTTGAGTGTATTTTATTTGTCGGGTTCATATCTGTTGCTATATGGTTGACATATTGTGCAAAATAGTGCTGTTTAACACTAAATTTCTAAGTTTTCATTTCTCTTGGTAGTCCCTATGAGTGCCAATTATTTTTGTAAGTGTTTTGACGTGATAACGTCTTATAATTCGATGAAGCCGGCTGCACGCCCGCAAAACATGACATCATGTGCCGTTACCGCCGTTACCTCGCCGCATGACGTCGCCGCGTTCGGCAGCGTTCGACATCTATTAAACAAATGAAATTAAAATTTTCTTTTGAAAAATGCTACCATTCCATCAGTATTTTCTTAAGACGTTGTCACGTTCAACTATCGTCAGTAAACCGACTTTACAGACAACCATTTTTTTTTTTCCAAAACAAAGTCAAAGTTCTTTATTTATAAATGGACAATTTACACCCTAGTTAATGAAAAATAAAAGTAATAACATGCAAATAGTATACATTTCATCATCAATCATCATCAACAGCCCACTAAACGTTCCCACTGCTGGGACTCGGGGCCTTCTCTCGCAAGGAGAGAGTTAAGGCCATAATCCACCACGCTGGCCCAGTGCGGGTTGGCGGATGACACATGACTTCAAAAGATTCTAGGTACATGTCGGTTTCCTCACAATGTTTTCCTTCACCGTTTTAAGTTAGCGGCATTACGCACATGACTTGGAAAAGACAGTGGTGCGTGTGGGGTTTGAACCCGGGGTCTCCGGATCGGCAGCCGCCGTTCTCCCGACTAGACCACCGTAACTTATAAGACCACCGTAACTTATAGACCACCGTAACTTATGTATACATTTACAAAGTTATAAATGAACATTTTACTGAATAATTATTATCGTGCAGTTACGGATCATACATGAAATATAAATTTATTTAAATTTTATTAATGATGTCAATTGTTACAATTTTATCGTACCTTCACCATTACACTCTAAAAACTCGCTGTTACTATATTATAGAAAGCCTGCATTTTAATCTATGTTTGAAGCTGCCGAAACTTAGGGCCAATTTTTCTCTGAATGAAAACTAAATTACTTTTCTAATTTTTCAGATATCATCCACAGATTTCCACGTACTAGAAGGCCTAATAAAAAAAATCACAAAAGAAAAGCAGCCATTCGAACGACTAGAGCTAACTAAAGAACAGTTGCTAGAAATGTTTGATTACAACCCGTTCAAAGTGCGGATATTGAATGAGAAAGTGAATACTGCAACCACCACTGTGTACCGGTGTGGGCCGCTGATCGACTTGTGCCGTGGCCCTCATGTCCGACATACAGGGAAGGTTAAAGCACTCAAAGTTACTAAGGTAAGATTTCACTTCTTGTTTTTAGTAGTGGTAGATAGATAAATACTCTATTGTATTGTATTATACACACCAAATGTATTAAGTAAATGTATTATATTGTACACACCAAAAAACAAAAAAAAAACACTTCAATAGGAGAAGAAAAACAATAAAAACTAGTGGTAGAGGAATCTTTAAACAATAATATACAAACATTACTGTGTTCCGGTTTGAAGGGCAATGTTTCCAAATAAATTATAGAGCATAGAGATCATTTTATATCTGTGGATAACGAGAATAGTGCAGTGCTAGGTAATGACTGGATTCAATAGCTGTGTGACAGTGTGCTGTTCTGGGCAGGCATGTTGCCATTACCATAAACACATAACCTGGCACATAACCTGGGCATCCCATCACTATACTATAAAAAGAAAACTTCTAAACATAAAATCAAAATATTTTTTTTGGGTAATGAGTGCAATGCAATGCACTGCAGTGATGTGGCCAATTCAAAATAAGGACTAATCATCTAACTTATAACACTACTCCAAACCAGGGTTGGCATGATTAAAACAAGTTGTTTTAAAACACATGTTTAGATCAGTGTTTAAAACAGTTTGAATTTAAACAGTGTTTTTAATCACATGTTTAAAAACAAAGATTAAAACAAGTATTAAACAGTGTTTAAAACATAAAGAAAAAAACAATGTTTAAAACTACTTTTTGAATGAAAATAAATTAATCTTTAGGGCTCGAAATAGATTGACATAAAACCAGTTGAGTCTATGCTATTTATTTTATTTTTTTGTACCTATTCACAAAAGGAATAATGAGTTTTTGAAAAGAAACATTAAAAAGAAAGACACTTCAATGTATACCTCTAAAATTAATAGGTAATTCCCTGTTGGTCCTGCTAGGAAAGTCCCTTATGTCGACCGTCGAAAGAAAGTAATTCAATGGACTAGTAGGGTATTTCCCGTATTAAAATAGAAATATTGTAGTTTCCCCATTGAACTCTTAAAAACGGCATTTATAACAATGGGTTTGCCCTGTTAAAAATGAACATTAGTTAGAAGACACAGGTGAATCTAAACCGTTTAGTACAGATTAGATATAGGTATGCTCGCAACATAAAAATACTGTGTAACCAATAACCATTTTGCAAATTTGAAAGTACCTAGCCTATAAACCTATAAATGAATAAATATGATGTCTATTTCAAATGAAATGAATGAACAAAACTAAAATGAATAAAAAAAACATAAAAAACACTTGTTTAAAACATTTTGAACTGTTTGTTTTATAAAATTAAAAAAAAACTGTTTTTTTTCCAACCCTGCTCCAAACATAAACACAAGATTTACGTCACTTCACTGGCATATAACCTCAACCTTGTAACCTTTACAATCTTAGGTTAAATCTCTGTATTGACTTACTCTCAAAAAGGAGGACAGAATAATTTTAAAAAAACCTTTTATATGGCAATTTTTGTGAATATTGGATGAGTTTACTGGGAATATACACTGAATTTTTATACAGGGTTATTGGCAGTCAGCCTGCAATCGTCTTAAAGGCATCCCCTAAGGACATTAAATATGTCAACTTTTGTTCTACAGTTCATGAAAATTTGTATAATTTTTTTTTTCGAAACAAAAAAAAAGAAGTGTTTTTGCCCGGTCTAAAAGCATATATTAAATTTAATTTCAGAACTCTGCAACGTACTGGGAGGGCAAGGCGGAGGCGGAGAGTCTTCAGAGAATATACGGAGTGTCTTTCCCTGAGCCCAAACAACTGAAGGAATGGGAGATTATACAGGAAGAAGCCGCTAAGCGGGATCATAGGAAAATTGGCAAGGTATGTCATTTTTTTAAGTGAAAAGTTTAGCTTATGATTGTATGTAAGTTTTAAGACAAATTCTATTCATTATAGTTTATTTTTCTGGTGCCGCGAAAATTTTTTAAGTTGATAAAGCTTCACATATGTTTTGTTTTGTTAAAACTCAAAATTTTTGAGGGTAGATTCAATTTTTTTCACATGATAAGTTATATCCGGCGAACCATATGGATTCCGCGCCGGTTGACGAGGCGTTGGTGAGTTCTTTTTGGTTGGAGAAAATTTATTGGGATCGCGACATCGACATTCTAATGGAGTGGTGTAACGTCGGAGCGCCGGCGGAGCAGAGAAGTGGGACGTGCGCGTTTTTAGACGTTTTTTTTTTGGATGGATGGTATCTTGTAAGTCTGTGGCACCGACATGCGCGGCTCCAGGGGGGAGGGGTCACGGGGGACATGACCCCCCCCAAAATCATATACCAGGCAACTCAGAAAGTTATGCAAAAAAAAGTTTTTATGTATAAGACACTTGTAATTATTTTGAAAACTTCGATTATTTAAAAGTATAAATACAACTGTTCGATTTTCAAATTTCCCTCCGCATTTTTTGAGAGCCAATTTTTTTTTGTTTTATTAAAAAATGGATCTTCGTCGAGAACATTTTCGTGCTATGATTTTTTACGATTTCAAATGTGGCTTAAAAAAGTATTACGACCTTCAAAATGAATTAACAAAAAATGGCTATGTAGTTAATTTATACGCTGTAGAAGTAGGAGCGAGAGGTATACCAGCAAAATCTCTCTATAACCTGCTTAAAGACCTTGGATTGTCCAGAAGTGCAGTAAGTTCTATACTAGAACGAGTATCTAAAGCTGCACTAGTAGGATCATATCGGATTTGGCTGGGCAGGGAGAGAAATACGAGTAGTGAAGGTGAGTGTTGACGTACGTCAAAATAAGGGGCCCCTTTTAAACCTACGCCCGAGTCACAAGTCTTGGGGTCTATTCGAGATTTCTCTCTCTGCCACACGATGGACCCGGCACCCGCACGGTGAATCCATGGAATGCTAAGAAGTAAGTCTCTGACGAGTCATTTGATCGACTTCGAATTGGTTTTATGGATGAAGGACCTACAAAAGCAACCATCTACCGCTGGTATAGCGAGTTCAAACGCGGTCGTTTTACTTTGGGGGATGAACAAAGGAGTGGTCCTACGACGGCTGTCGCCGAAGAAAGTGTGCCGGCAGTAAAAAATGTAATTCAAGAAAACAGACGCATTACGTACGAAGAGATTCAGCATACTCGGCAGATTGGTTCAGGAAGTGTTCACAAGATTTTGCACGAGCACCTTCGCGTAAGGAGGATAGTTTCCCGCTAGGTGCCGCACAGCCTCACCTAAACTCAGAAGCAGGCCCGTGTGGATTGGTGCCGTAATATGATACAAACATTTTATGCAGGCCCGTCACGGCGCGTTTACGACATTATGACATGTGACGAATCCTGGATTTATCAATACGATCCAAAAACAAAGCAGTCGACAGTTTGGCTGTTTCAAAATGAACCAACACCTACGAAAGTGAAGCGATCGAGGAGCGCAAGGAAAATTTTGATCGCTAGTTTCTTGACTTTGATGGGGTACCTAATTTCAATTCCACTTCGAGACCAAAGAAAGCAGTATCAACGCCGAATGGTCCAGCATAAAATGCTTGTCAGAAGTTTTTTCTGCAATGAGAAACAAGCGACCGAACACCGGGCTCCGCGGGGTCCTTCTTCACCACGACAACGCGCCCGCTCACTCTGCGATCAAAACGAGGGACTTCCTGGACTCCACACCGGTCAGAGTCTTGGGGCACCCTTCTTACAGTCCTGATTTGGCTCTGTGTGATTTTTTTTTATCCGTAAAATTAAAAATCAGCGCAAAGGGATACAGTTTTCATCGCCGGTAGACGCGCTAACAGCGTTTGAGAAGGCCTTGGAAGAGGTGTCTGCGGAGGACTGGAAAAAATGTTATGAAAATTGGTTCAGACGCATTAAACTTTGTATAGAGCCTGGTGGAGCTGGAGAGTTCTTTGAAAAGATTTAGTAATTTTTTTTTTCATACAAGTTAGTTTTTTAGTTTTTCAAAACTTTCTGAGTGTCCCATGTACATTTGATTAAAAATCTAAAAAAAATCAAAATGTCTAAAATACATAAACTATTTTCAAACGCGGGAAAACAACTGGAGCGTCAACTACGCGGGTAAAATCGTGGGGCGCTACTATTAAAGTCTTTTTTACTCGATTTATTGTATTTCTACTCGTGACCCCCCCCCCCCCCCCCCCCAAATCTGAGGCTGCGTACTGGTGACCCTCCCCCCCCAAAATTCGAGGCTGTGACCGCGCCTGTGATAGTAATTTATATGTTGCTCTATGTACACTGTACAGATGACTTATTTTGCTTTGCAACATTAGTGCCGTTTGGCGAGGTGGGCCGTAATTTTTAGTTTTTAAAACAATCTGAGACCTATAAAATAGTGTAGAAGACTTTGAAAAAAAAATGTGTTAGTTAAGGATCTAGTCTAGTGCAATCAGTAACACGATGTAATGAATTTCAGTCGATAGAAAAAAAAAACCAAAGTTCCCCCTTTTAATAAAGTTTTTTCAAGATTATGACTAAACTATTAAATTGTACACAAAAAAATTATATACCTACAACTAAAGCCACTGAAAAGTTTTAGATGCATTGACTTGATAAAGAGTATCAGTTATTGGCTAAGTTTAAATACCTACAATATATGAGAGCGCACGGCTCGAACCAATCGCGCTCTGATGGTTGCGGACAACGGACCGCATGACGGCAGGAATACCTCCCCTTAATACTAAAATAGTTTATTTTTACTTTTATACACTTGACCGCCATCTCGCATAATGTTAGCGAAGATGCGGTCTACGACTGAATGTTGTTACCTAGGTAGAAGATACTGATTCACTCTCAAATTGAAAATATTTTGAAAAGTTATTCGTTTTCACTTCTGGCGACAATTTCTATGACTGCCAATTTTTTTACATACCACGTGTTTTCATAAATCATGAAATTAATAAAACCTACATTGACCGACTGACATTTGTGTCTATTACTTTTTATATTCGTAGCGCCTCAAACGTATTGAAAATCCAACGGGCACAAAACAGCATTCTAAAGGCCGATTTAAACTGAACGAACATAGAGCTAGAGCTGGAACAATAGCATTCTTTCTCGATCTTTTAGTGTAAACGAAAGATTTAGCGTTTTCCATATTATAAATTCCATAGAATCTTTGCGAACGCAAACAAAACAACGAAAGAATGCTCTACGTTTGTTTACACCAAATGAATTTGATACAGTGGGGATAGAATGAGCATTCGCTCGTCTGATGTAAATCGGCCTTTAGGCAAATGACGAGCGCGCCTTGGTTTCTTAGAACAACAGAGGTCCATGAAATATTAAATGTGCCTATGGTTAAACAAGAGATAGAACGCCATAGTGCTAACTATAACCTGCGACTGCAAAAGCACCCGAATGAACTTGCGGGTCGACTCACTGTCCCTGAAACCATTCGTCGACTCAAAAAGCGACGGGACATGTATGATTGTTGATACAATAGAGTAAAAGAAAGGGCAAACTCCACTGGGAGTGGGATCCTCAACGCCACGAAACAATCACCTCATCTGGTTATGGTCACATGACTGATTGCATGATTATGTCTCACAAAAAAAAAAAAAAAGAAAAAAAAACTTTTTATATTAAAGAGTGACGAGACGAGCAGGACATGTGCCTGATGGTAAGCAACGTGCCTGCCACATAACAGCACAGTGACTCACAGCTATTGGAACATGAAGAGTCCAAATCATTACTACTTACTAAATCCTTACTTTACTTATGTTTTCATCTCTATCGTTCTAGGAACAAGAGCTATTTTTCTTCCACGAGCTGTCGCCTGGGTCATGTTTCTTCCAGCCTCGGGGGGCGCATATCTACAATTCTCTAGTTAACTTTATCAGGGAACAGTATCGGTAAGTTTCAATATGTTTAATTGTTTAACCTTTTGACCGCCAGAGTCACCTATTATACTTGACAAGCGCTAGCGAGCACTGAGCGCCAACGACGCGACGTCTATTGTTGACTAAAATTAAAAAACGCATTATACCTAAATATTAACTAAAAATGTAAAAGTACTGATATTTCTTTTTGACTTAACTTGTTCTTAAATAGAAAATAAAACAGCAAAACAACGTGTAAATGTACGAAACTAGTCGCTGAAAACCATGGGTGCTGTGATTTTTTTAGTTTTGTGCTATGACGTACGCTTGGCGTACAGGGCACGAAATTTAGTCCTGGCGCTCAAAAGGTTAACTATACATAAGGAGCCTAAATGTTCCCACTGCTGCGACTCGGGGCTTTCTTTCGCCATAATCCAATAAAGGATTGGTGGATGACACGTGACCCTGAAAGATTCCAGGGACATGTCGATTTCCTTCGCCGTTTTTAATTTAGCGGCATTAGCGACATTTTTTTTTAATAGTATAGAGTGAGGAGACGAGCAGAACATGTGCCTGATGGTAAGCAACATGCCTGCCACATAACAGCACAGTGACACGCAGCTATTAGAACACAAAGAGTCTAAATCATTACCTAGCACTGCACTGGGCTCGTCACCCAGAGATCTAAGTTGTTATATCTCTAAGCCCTGTAATTTCTCTGGAAACATTACCCTTCAAACTGGAACACAGTAATGTGCAACTGCTTGGCGGTAGAACAACTGGCAAAGGTGTGGTACTTCACCGGGCGAACCCTGCTTCTGAGTCCTACCGCTACTAATTCGACATGACTTCGAAGGTACAGTGGTGCGTATGGGATTCGAATTAGGTGCTCTGAATTGGCTCTTGCCGTTCTGCCGACTAGACCAGCCGTAACTTACATTTTACCGCGGTGAAATTACAGGCGAATCCATAGGATGCTGCTAGTTGTAAATAAATACTAATGATACGTAGACTGGGACCAATGCAAATACAAATAAAGTGGCCAAGTGCGAGTTGGACTCGCCCATGAAGGGTTCCGTTGCACCAAGTAACATAATATACATAGTACACATAGTTCTTGTAGTTTGTTGTAACTTTGGTCGAAGTTTCAATAATAGTGTATTTACGACGAACTAAAAAAAACTACTCATCAGATCGAGTTCAAACCAATTTTCGTTGGTAGTTTACATGGTAATTGTACATCATATATTTTTTTTAGATTTTTCATTCTTTTACTTTAGAAGTTAGAGGGGGGGACACATTTTACCACTTTGGAAGTGTCTCTTGCGCAAATTATTCAGTGTAAGCGAAAATGATTTTAGAAACCTCAACATCATTTTTGAATACCTATCGATAGACATCCCACACGTGTAGGTATGATGAAAAAAAAATGTTTGAGTTTCAGTTCGCAGTATGGGGGGCAACCCTAATTTTTCTTTGTTTAATTTTTTTGTAAAAATCCTAATGCGGTTCACAGAATACATCTACTTACCAAGTTTCAACAGTGTAGTTCTCATAGTTTCGGTAAAAAATGGCTGTGACATACGGACGGACAGACAGACATGACGAATCTATAAGGGTTCCGTTTTTACGTTTTACGGAACCCTAAAAACTTATTACTGTTTGCAGGTCAGTATAACGTGATACAAAACATTGTTTAAAAGTATACCCATACTGGCCTCTTCTAGATGTCTTTTTTTTTTTTATAGCGTAGAGTGACGAGACGAGCAGGTCATGTGCCTGATGGTAAGAAACATGCCTGCCACATAACAGCACAGTAACACACAGCTATTGGAACATGATAGTTCAAATCATTACCTATCACTGGACTGCGCTCGTCACCCAGAGATCTAAGATATTATGTCTCTAAGCCCTGTAATTTCTCTGGAATCATGTCTGGCAAATAAAAATGTTTTAGTCTTAAATTATGCAATGATAAAAAATATAGTCAGCTGATTAAAGTCTTCATCCTCATATCTGGCTTTTATTTGTTTGTGTTACATTTTTTTTATGTTTTTTAATATTGCTGGACAATTCACACATCATCTGACCCCAAACTAAGCAAAGCTTGTATGATGGCGGCCAGATAGCTGATATAATACTTATATAGTTTAAAATACATACTTTTATTATACATAGAAACACTCAGACACAGTGCAAACATTTGAGTTCATCACACAAATATTTGCACTGGGTGGGAATCGAACCCACAACCCTCAGCTTCGCAGGCAGAGTTACTACCCGCTAAGCCATGAGGCCAGACATTGTCTCTTCTATCCATTTCTGGGTTTAAAGCTTAATTGTGTGATATGTCCCCTTGTACCCGATTATGGGATTAAAGGTAACTTTTGTGGTATATCCTCAGGGCCCGAGGGTTCCAAGAGGTGGTCTCCCCGAACATGTACAACGCGAAGCTGTGGCAGACCTCCGGCCACTGGGCGCACTACGCAGACAACATGTTCTCCTTCGACGTGGAGAAGGAGACCTTCGCTCTGAAGCCCATGAACTGCCCCGGACACTGGTGAGATATTGATTAATCACTCTAATTTTGTGAAGGCGAATAGATGTGATGACAAAAAAAATTGGGAGTCATAGAAACTACTGATAGAAGTGAAAACGAATAACTTAGAATTTGATACTACGCGGGTGAACCCGGAGGGCGTGGCCTTGGCCATCTAGATCATCCGAGCTTACCCGAAGATTTCTTACATTTACGAACGTGACGCTTGAGTTCAATTCACAGCTCATTAAAATGGTATATTATTGACCCAGTCATCATTCCAATTATCTTAGTTTCTTCCTTCTTCGACGTCGGGGATCGCCCCGAGGGGTTACAAGGTTATACTGCCTCTGGGAATTTAGGTGTGGGCTTCAGTTAGCTCATTAAAAATCTTCAAACGTTAACCCTGAATCACGCTCCCAAACTGCTTCCATTTTCGTGGTCGCAGCTTGGGAGCGCGCTTCTGCATCTCGCTCCGCACGCCCTCATTATTGCCCTGTCTAGACGTCTTCGTCGAATCATCATCATCATCAACAACAGCCCACTAAACGTTCCCACTGCTGGGACTCGGGGCCTTCTCTCGCAAGGAGAGAGTTAAGGCCATAATCCACCACGCTGGCCCAGTGCGGGTTGGCGGATGACACATGACTTCGAAAGATTCTAGGTACATGTCGGTTTCCTCACGATGTTTTCCTTCACCGTTTTAAGTTAGCGGCATTACGCACATGACTTCGAAAAGACAGTGGTGCGTGTGGGGATTTGAACCTGGGGTCTCCGGATCGGCAGCCGCCGTTCTCTCGACTAGACCACCGTAACTTCGTCGAATGACTGATACGATTACTTAAACTGTGGTACTACTATTATCAAGAGATATCTCCAGTGGCTAGTAAAGAACCGTGATAAAACAGTTTTTTTAACATACTCATAAACTGACTCTAATTTCACTACAATTAGGACATCTAGACACCTGTAATCAACTAATCAAACTGTATCTTTTTCATTGCTATTCACAATTGAGTTATAGAATTGTTATTTTACTACTTGTGTTTCCTTCTTACAGTACAGGGCGATACGCGAGTTTATTGGTCACAGTTTGATTATATGTAGGTGTCATTACATGCCTGGTTGCGGTGAAATTAAATAAATAAATATTGGTGGACAATTCACACACAACACCATCTGACCCCAAACTAAGCAAAGCTTGTATGTTGGCAAATTATGATCATCCTATCAGATAACACATTAAACAAACGTATTTCACTCTATTTTGGAATATACATATAGTCTTTGTGTATTTTTTGTATAATAATACGCCAATGAAAATTGAAAAGATACTGAATATAATATCGCAGATAAAAATCTGCGACGTAAACGCTGTTTCTGGTCAATGTCTACGCGCGTGACGTCACATGCCAGTAAATATCCAATCTACAGCAAACGGTTTCTTTAAGTTTGTTTACTGGCGTGTGATGTCACGCGCGTCACATGACCAGCAACAGCGTTTTTGGCGGGGTTTTTGAAATTAAAAAATCATTAAAAGTAAAAAGTTTATTTTTATTTACACATTATTTATAATGGTAAAACAATGAATCTTGCGGAAATATTCATGTAGTATGGTATATTGTGTAATCAAAAATCATTTAAACGATTTTACAAAATACCGTATTAGAGCCACTTTATGAGTAAGTGTGTTTTAAAAAAAACATATGTTCCGTTTCAGTCTGATGTTCGACAACCGCACGCGGTCGTGGCGCGAGCTCCCGCTCCGCCTGGCCGACTTCGGCGTGCTGCACCGGAACGAGCTGTCGGGCGCGCTCACCGGCCTCACGCGCGTGCGCCGCTTCCAGCAAGACGACGCGCACATATTCTGCGCGCCGCAACAGATCGAACAGGAGATGGTGAGAAGTTTATATATATTTTTTTTTAAATAAAGTTTGACGAGACGAACAGGTCATGTGCCTGATGGTAAGCAACATGCCTGCCACATAACAGCACAGTGACACGCAGCTAATGGACGACGCGCACATATTCTGCGCGCCGCAACAGATCGAACAGGAGATGGTGAGTTGGAAATCAGAAATCAGAACGTTTATTGCTATAACTGTGTACAAAAGATGTTAGTAAATACAATACATGGTCACAACAGTTTGGCCCTTTCGGGCAAGCAATATTAATTTTGCTGAGAAATGTCTAAGCAAGTCAATTTAGGATAAAACAACATAATATTAGTCAAAATCCAATACAATTTTATTTTTACATATCGTATTTTGTTGAAATACACAATTTTAAATATTCTTTATGTCAGTACTTACATCAATATTTAGGTACAGCACAGTTAAGGCTGACAATATTTAAGATAGTCTGTGACCTTGTAAAAACAGTTCTCTAGTAAGTATTCCGTGAGGCCTTTTTTAAATTTATGGTGTGGCAACTTTTTGATGTTGTTTGGCAACTTCTTAAATATTTTTATTGCCATGTACAGTATGTGTTTCGTTGGCTCAATTCAAGTCTGACTCTGTTAGGAAATATGATCTTGTCTTGTCTAGTTGATGCGAGATTTTCAAAATAATGCCTATTTTTTGTAACAAATAAACACATTTCCTTTATGTACATATACATGCTAGTGGGAGTGTTCTTAAGCGTTTAAATAAACTAATTCTAATTCAGGGTGGATCTAATTAATTTCACGAGCATAGCTGTTGATTAATTTGTTACTCATTTTAACAGAATGAATATGATGACAATAATAAAACAAACTAACTAACAAATAAACTCTCTCCTTGCGAGAGAAGGCCCCGAGTCCCAGCAGTGGGAACATTTAGTGGGCTGTTGATGTTGTTGATGATGAATAAAACAAATAATTATTATTTGCCGCCTATACTGTCCCGATATTGGGCAAAGGCCTCTTTACCCTCTCTCCATTTCCTGCCTTATCGCAGAAAGTTGTCTCTTCCAGGCTACCTCAGGAAGGAAAAATCAACATCTAGTTATCTATACAAAAAAAATGTCATTTTTGTCCGTGATACAGGTGGGTTGCTTAGAGTTCCTCGAAGCCGTGTACACGACGTTCGGATTCACGTTCCAACTGAAGCTGTCCACTCGGCCGGAGAAGTACCTCGGGGACCTCGCCACCTGGGACCAGGCTGAGAAGGTAACCTGGATTATTGCTACTACCACCACAGAATAAATATTAGTACAGAAGCCACACTACCAAGAACAATTATATGAATAGCGACTCTTGCTGGGACACAACAAAGTTCAATTCACCTCGCAATACCTGTCGCGATTTTCAAATAAACATTTGCGCTCTTTCTAACGCGTAACTCTGTCCCTGTCTAGCGCGGAGGGTTTACGACATATCTAATAACAATATGCGCGGGAAACGTTTTGCGCGAGCGCTCAGCCGTGCGTCCGACAACCGACTGTCACTTGTTTCCTGGAAGGAACGGTCTAGCGGTAGGCTAAAACCGCGCGACCTTGAGCGAGTGAGGGTGCACTGCTACCACTGTGTTCTTACAAACACTAATGCCCGTATTTTGCAAATCAATGAGCATGCTCATGTGAGCATATTTACGACGGAAATACGTCATTGTATTATTTTTAATTTTTCGTCCGCAAACGATGACGTCATCGAGAATTTACTTAGATTTTACCTCAGTCACATAGGGACGTACGACCCAGAACAGACTGCGCAATGCGAATCAAACGAAACTGCAACTTCTAGTTACTCTCGAGTTCCATTAGAGTTTCTGCCATAGACTCCTAAGAGAGAGGGCACATTATGCGACCATTTTGAAACGCATTGCAAATCAGTTGCGTTGAAACCAGCGTGCAGGAAACTCGGTGCTTACGTTTCATCGGCTGTGGCGTCAAAACGTACTTTTTGGTACAACAAATTGGCCGACGACGAAAATTAATTTTAATTTTGTAATTTTTTTATTTTTCTTATACCTACACTAGACACCTAATTTCAATTATAAATAAATTTCAACCGTTTTTGGTTGTTACACGTCCAGGCGTTACGCGATTCGTTGGAGCGTTTCGGCAAACCGTGGCAGCTGAACCCCGGCGACGGCGCGTTCTACGGACCGAAGATAGACATCACCATACTGGATGCGCTGCGACGCTCGCACCAGTGCGCCACCATACAGCTCGACTTCCAGCTGCCGGAGAGATTCAACCTCAGCTACGTCAGGTGAGACATGTTACGTTCTACGGGCCGAAGATAGACATCACCATACTGAACGCGCTGCGACGCTCGCACCAGTGCGCCACCATACAGCTCGACTTCCAGCTGCCGGAGAGATTCAACCTCAGCTACGTCAGGTGAGTTACTACTACATGTTACGTTCTACGGGCCGAAGATAGACAACAGTGAACAAAATGCATCGCGACATTCTAATCAGTCACTACGCACCAGAAATGGAATGTTCCGATCTGTCCCCTTAGGGTGACAGAACGAACAAAAAAGTTTGATTTGTCCCCCGTTAGCTATAAAGGGGACAGTTCGAACTTTATTCACCTCCTTGATGTTTTATCTGTCCCCCTATCGGCATTAGGTGGACAGATGAAACATTTTAATTCCTGTTTGTCCGCAATATAATTAAAGAAAGATATAGGTATATTCTTAATAGTAATGCAAACCTTTATTCAAATAAAAGGCTCAAAGAAAAGAAGAAAGAAAGAAAGATTTATAATCGCTTTTATTTCCAAAAATAAATTACAAATATTCCTTTTATTTCTCTAATAACTATCAGTTTCATAAATCACGAAAGGTGCATGTCACACAATCAGTCTTATTAAGATAAAAATCCATATTTAAACTTACTATAGATCTACTATAGTAAGTTTAAATATGGATTTTTTCGTTTTTCAAGTACCGTTTCGTTATTGCAATATTTTCCAAGTCAGCTTTTTTGGAAAATGGTAGGTTTAATTTAAACAAATGCAAATTATTTTATTTTGAAATGTTAGAAAGTTAAATAACTTCGCACACGAGTACAACAAAAAATCACCGATTTTTTAATATAATTATAACTCATATGTCTGCACGACAAATATTTTGGCTGGTCAAAAATGGACATCGTCCTTTGCTCCTTGATCCCGTATAATAATCATCTTTGACAAATTGAGTCCATAAGTGCAGTAGTTTTTTTATAAATTAAATAAAATTACAAACGTTTATAAAAAATTACGTTCTAGGGTGATGTTGATAGCCATAGAACGTAAATTTTTAAAAACGTTTGTTGTTTTATGTAATTTATAAAAAAACTACTGCACCTATGGACTCAATTTGTCAAAGATGATTATTATACGGGATCAAGGAGCAAATTTAAGCAGTTGTAATATTTTTAAAACCTCGCATTTAAAAGTGAACTTATGCGTAACATGACGCAGTTACGTTCTATTGGTGCTGTCAAAAAGAAAATAAACGGTTGGATCTACTATAACATCACAAATATCGCATCGGTGGCGCCACCGAGTAAACAAGTAGCTCCGCGTAAAAAAGTGTCAATAATTAATTAAAAATAGTTCCCTATCTAATTACGTGCTGAAATTAGTTTGATAACGTGATTTAAGTGATAATACTGAGTTAAAAGCATTTTTGTGACAATACTTTCAACAATAAAGTGAAATAACACGGTTTTTCAAAAAGACCGGTAAGATTTTTTAAATTTTCCTGCCAAACATTAACTTTTGTGTTTTGAATTTAGTGACCTTTAGTGAAACTAAACTGGATTACTAATTTTTCGCTTGTGAATGAAGTGATAAACTTGCTATGCTTACTCTTGCATGCATTTTAATACCTATTAGGATCTGAAAAGCCTAATAATAGTGATTTCAAAATTGGAACTCCAAACGGTATCAATATTTACATATTTAGTTACGCTACTCCTCCAAAGAGGGCTCTTACACACAATAAATCGACAGGACACAATATTACTGCCGCTTGCGCATTAGTTGCACTATTGCCCCACAGAGAGCGCGTACATACATTTAAGTACGTTATTGGAACGGATCATTAGTAACACTACCCGCTCAGAGAGGACTCTTGCACACATTCTTGTAAACCACATAAAAGCTTTCGTATACTGATGAAACAGTACATTGGTGACTCCAAATCCCGTATACTGAAATAACAGTACCTTGTAAATAATAATCTGGGCTAAATTACAAGATCACGCCTGGCGATCCACAAACCGGACCCAATATTTTTAAACGCTATATCACTGCCCCGAGCTACGTTCTAAAACAAAGTAAGAGCATTCTTCGCAATATGAGGAACTGCGCTGCATGTTCAAAACGTATCACGTTAAGGCAAATTTTAAATTGTACAAAGTGCTGGAAACAATATCACTACACATGTGTTAACATGCACAAAGAGTATTACATTGAGAAACTGCAAGACCTCGAAATAAATTGGATGTGCCCCGAATGCTGTATTATCACGAACGAAAAAAATATGGACAGATCACCATTGCAAGTCACCACAAACAAGTCCGTCGACGAATGCGTAATAGAGGATGACGACTCCATCACAAGTGATACCCCAAAAGACAAATCAACAAGAAACATAGCTGAAATAACTGATTCTAAAATAACACTGGAAGAGATAAGTCACCTATTGGATCAAAAGCTGCAGAAAAATTCGGATAACATTTTATCAAAAATTTCAGAACTCAAAACGACAATACAAGCAGAAATATTTATGGCTGTTCACAAACTTGAACAAGACATTTTAATTCACAGAAAAGAAACTGCCTCAAGGCAGTTGCAAATGCAAATAGAAATTACGCAAATCCAAAACAAAATGTCAGCTATTGAAAAAGAAAACTCCCAACTTAAGAAATACATTTCAGAAATAAAACAAAAACAACAAAAAATTCCCGTGGACTACATAACCAAAGAAAATGACATCAACAAAAAACTGGTATTATACGGCTTAAATGATTATGGTGAAGACGAATATGACTTACATGACCGTGTGATAAGGATATTTCAAGACGTCTTACGTGTAGATCTGACTGGCTACATCGAAGAATTAACACGTATTGGTAGACGAGGGTATAAAAAACCTCTACTGATAGAACTTATCAGTAAAAAAATGACTAAGTACTTGCTACAGAATAAAAAACATTTTAATAACTCTGGGTTAGCAATTTCAGAATGTCTAAATGAAAAAGAAATTCAAGAAAGGAAAATACTAAGAGAAATATTGATCGACCAAAGAAGAAAAGGACATCATGCCGTGATACGCCACAAAAAATTATATATAGATGGGGAAGAACACGCAATAAACAAAGACAGCAAAGAAGAAACTATAAACAACTCTCCACTTCAAACCAAAACGCCTAGTCAGAGAAATTACCCTGTTTCGCAAGATTTTTTTGTGAACCAACCACATGAAGATACACCACCACACAAACACGACTCACAATCACATAAAAATATGCATCCATTTCGTGAATAATTTTGTGATAATGTTTCAAAATGCACAATGTATTAAAAATAAAACTCATCTCCTACAAAGTACACTGAACGATAACAAGACCATCCACGCAGTGTGTTTATCAGAAACATGGATCACCGAGCTACAAAAAAACCTCATACAAATAGAAGGTTTTACATTCGCTTCAGGATACTACAGGAAAAAACATCTTCATGGTGGAGTAGCTACCTTGTTGCGGAAAAATATAAAATATAAAGACAGAACAGATATAGTGAAACTCTCAGTAGAATTCTACGTAGAAACATGTGCTATCGAAATACCAGACCAACACCTTTTGTTAATAACTGTGTATCGAAATGACCGTGAGATTGAGATATTTTTTGATTTTTTGACTAAACTTTTAATAATATTAGGCCAAGAAACAAGTAAACATATTGTTATTGGTGGGGATTTTAACCTGGATAGGGGGAAAAAAACAAATGAATACGTCAGACTGTGCGATACCATGTTAGAAAATAACTTCCACCAAACAGTATCACAGCCAACTAGAATAACATCAAAAACAACATCTTGCATTGACCTACTGTTTACAAATGACAAAGATAACAGTTTGACAAATGTAAACGATTATGGTATCTCTGATCACAAAGCAGTTACTTACAAATTTGTGACAACAACCAACTGCAACAAACATGTAATAAAGCAAATTGTAACTAAACGATTTTACAATCAGACAAATGTAGACAATTTTAGAAATGCCTTAACAAAAGTAAACTGGAACAATGTGATAAAAAATGACGCAGATATAAACACAAACTATGAAAAATTCGATAACATTATTCAAACATTGTTAAACACCCATATACCTAAAAATACCATAACAATAAAATCAAAACCCAAAAATACCTGGCTCACAATTGGTTTAAAAAACTCGTGCCGGCACAAAAGAGCATTAAAATCACTAATAAACGAGTCCAATAATGCGATATTAATATCGTACCATAGAACTTACCAAAAAATACTAAAAAAATGTGTCAAAACTGCAAAAAAGCTAAGCAACATAAAAAAAATGGCCACAGCTACAAATAAAACTAAAAAAATGTGGGAAATAATCAAAGAGACAACGAACAAAACAAGTACTAGAAAAAAAGTAAATATAAAACTTAAAGTACAAAATACAATAATAGAAGAACCCCTCTCTATTGCAAACAAATTTAACCAATATTTTGCCTCCATTGGAAAGCCAGATCCCCCAAACAAACAAAATATTACAAATCAAAAGAAAATAATATTAACCTCACGTCCTGTTGAAAACTCTATGTACCTCCCACCTGTTACAGAACAAGAAATATTTAAAACTATTAAAAAACTCCCCAATAAACACAGCACTGGAATAGACGATTTTCCGCCCTCATTAATAAAAACCTGTATCGCAGAATTAACTCTTCCGTTGACTATGCTGATTAACCAGTCAATAGAACAGGAAATTTTCCCTGAAAAATTAAAAATTGCTAAAATAAAGCCAATACTGAAAAAAAAGGGAAACACTGATGATATGAGCAATTATAGGCCAATTGCTTTGCTGCCTGCAATATCAAAAGTTTTTGAAACTGTAGTTTCAAATCGTATTTACAAATTTTTAGAGAAATACAAACTACTGGATGAAAATCAATTTGGCTTCCGAAAAAAATCTTCCACCACTTTGGCCATATACAAATACACGCAAAAAATCCTGGAATATATTAAAGAAAAACACTATGCAGTCGGACTCATATTAGACATGAAAAAGGCCTATGATAGAGTTTTACATTCTGTACTGCTCAACAAACTAAACAATATCGGCATAAGAGGCAAGCCACTAAACTGGCTAAAATCTTATTTGAGCAATAGAAGACAATTGGTAGAAATAAACCACTTTCATCAGGATGGGACGTCTAAATCAGATGTAAAATCTGAACAGCAAACCCTCAATTGGTCCATTCCACAAGGTAGCGTGTTAGGATGTGTCTTATTTTTAATATATATAAATGATCTGCCCAAAATATTAAATACTCCATGTATCCTATTTGCCGACGATATCTCGCTTATTTTCAAATGTTCACCTGACTCTATGTCACAAAAACAAATAATTGACTCCTTCTTAAAAATTAAATATTGGATGGAGCTACACAACCTCGAACTGAACACTAAAAAATCTAAAATTATTCAATTTCACCTCTACCAAAAAACACCTCTAAACCTTTCATCCATTTCAAAACTATTAGACATCGAAGAAACCAACAATATTACGCTTCTTGGTATTGAAATAGACTCACAGTTCAACTTTAAAGCTCACATTCAAAAACTAAAAACAAAATTATCACAATTCGTATTCGCTTTAGCAGTTTTAAAAATCAACACAAACCTGAAAACAGCTTTCAGTGCTTACTATGCCTACGCATATGCTTGGCTCAAATACAGCATAATCATTTGGGGAAATCGGTCAGAGGCTCACGATCTTTTTGTATTACAAAAAAAATGTCTCCGTATTCTAGGAAACCTCCGCATACCCAATAGTTGCAAGCCGTACTTTACCAAACTAGAAACACTAACATTACCCAGCATTTACATTCTAGAAGCCGCTATGTTTGTAAAGAAACACCCCAACTTGTTTTCTTTCAATAAAAGTACCCGACGCCAAACTCAACTTGTGGCACCAGAGCCAAAGCTAGAAATTGTTAAAAAAGGCCCTGAATACATGATAACAAAAATATATAACACCTTGCCTAACGAGATTAAAAATGAACCCGACCAAAATAGATTTTATAAAAAGTTAAAAACGCTGCTTATACAAAAAAGTTACTATAGCATTAACGAATACCTAGATGACTATAAATATATCCCACTCTCACGGCATTAGTATTAAAAATAATGTACATAGTCTAGAATCCTTATATACATATTACGTAATATTACAATTAGGTATAATATTATAAGTAATATTACATCTACTTATGCTAAGATTGTAACTGTACAATTTTAATATTGTTATGCCCTAACAGGGTCAATGCTCAGCTTATTTTGTCAGCTTTGTATTATTATGCAATAAATGATTGATTGATTGATTGAATATTTATCTATCAATCAACATAAAGCCATGCTCTAATTCACAGTAGAAATATAACAATCAGCCTTCTGATTTGATTTCCTAGCCTAGTTACTACAAATGACAACTTGACAAAAAGTAAGACTGATTGTGTGATATGCTCCTTTCGTGATTTATGGAACTGATAGTTATTAGAGTAATAAAAGCAATATTTGTAATTTATTTTTGGAAATAAAGGCGATTATAAATCTTTATTTTTTTCTTCTTTTCTTTTCTTTGAGCCTTTTATTTGAATAAAGGTTTGCATTACTATTAAGAATATACCTATATCTAGAGATGGTCGTTTTTGTAATAACGTTTCTAGGCATCGATGCCAGGTTACGATGCCGGCATCCGATGCCGAATGTATTGAAAAACGGATGCCAGCGACACCCGATGCGAGTAACGCCAGTTGACCGGCAACGGAAAAACACACGGTGGCGCCAGCGCACGGCTTGGTGGCATCGGCACCACAACCGAACGAAGACTGGCTCGAAGTGTAGCTTGCTCTCTCACTCTCGCTGCACTTGGAGAATGTGCGAGGAAGACAACCAAAGACAACATAACAAAGGAGCGCGGCGCGGCAAACGTTTGCGGAGTTATCATTACTAGAAGCGACATGAGGTAGGCGCAAGTGTACTACTACAAGACTACAACAGTATCTATCTACCTACTACGAATTTCAAAGAATTTGTTTTTTGCCTTTTACATAAAAGTTTTAAATCATGTAATTACTGTAATGTAGACCATTTTTCAGTGTATCTGTATAACATGTAGATATGATAACTTATGTTCTGTAGCGTAATTTAATATTTCTCACAAAGATCGATGGGATAGGAACTACATAAAATATTTTAAACAAATACACGGGTAACTCACGTATAAAATAGTCAGAACAGTCCGACTCGAGTTTCGATCGCGTCCGGCGATCTTCTTCAAGGCGAGTGCGCGCGCATGTTCGCAGCTCGATTAGCACTGCGGGCAGCTGCACGGCGCGCACGTAAGCTCAACGGTTGTTGTCGCGGGGGTGTAGGTGAGGGGGTGCGGGAGGGCTGCGCCGGTGTACACTGGAACTCTTCGTCACTGGACAGCTGCGCGTCGGGAATATTGCAGCACACCGAGCTCACTGTGTCCTCACTACTTTTCTGTACACACTGCTGAGCCTTTTGGAGGCAAGGTTTCCAAGCGGGCGGCACATGCCATCCACCATCTCTGTTAAACGTCGGACGCTTACTGATTTCAATGGCCTCCCTGACTTTACGGGGTATAAAATACTTCTCCCTTGCCAGGACCTCCGCCTTATCAAATCTTATGAAGTGTTGAGCGTCCGAACAGAGAGCATGCTCCGCCACCGCAGAGCTGTTGCCGTCCAAATTCTTAATCGCGCGTATGTGTTCAGTAAGCCTCGTAGACACATTCCTACGTGTTTCACCTACATAGCTTTTACCGCAATCACAGGGAATCATGTACACCCCAGGCACACCCAAAGGGTCTTTGTCCTTTGGGGAGCGTACCACTTGCCTTAACTGCCTGAGTGGACGAAACATTGTCTTGATGCAATATCTTCGGCGTAACAAGTGTCCAATGTTATCCGTCACTCCTTTAATATATGGCAGGTACAACACTTCATACGATTTGATAAGGCGGAGGTCCTGGCAAGGGAGAAGTATTTTATACCCCGTAAAGTCAGGGAGGCCATTGAAATCAGTAAGCGTCCGACGTTTAACAGAGATGGTGGATGGCATGTGCCGCCCGCTTGGAAACCTTGCCTCCAAAAGGCTCAGCAGTGTGTACAGAAAAGTAGTGAGGACACAGTGAGCTCGGTGTGCTGCAATATTCCCGACGCGCAGCTGTCCAGTGACGAAGAGTTCCAGTGTACACCGGCGCAGCCCTCCCGCACCCCCTCACCTACACCCCCGCGACAACAACCGTTGAGCTTACGTGCGCGCCGTGCAGCTGCCCGCAGTGCTAATCGAGCTGCGAACATGCGCGCGCACTCGCCTTGAAGAAGATCGCCGGACGCGATCGAAACTCGAGTCGGACTGTTCTGACTATTTTATACGAGTACGTGAGTTACCCGTGTATTTGTTTAAAATGTGTAATAACCACGTTAGTTTTCATACATAAAATATGACACGTTTTTTTCTATATTCTCAAGCCCCTGCTCAAGCAAGGTATTATTTACAAGGTAGATGAATATATAATTATTAAATATATTTTTTTAAAGGTCGCTCATGTCTCTTCTTGTGAGCGCGACATTTACGGTGGTCCAGATGTACAGATATTGGTGAGAATAGCGCCACTACTTGATAAGGTTAAGTTTGTTTATCTTTAAATTTTTTCATTAGGTCTGAAATTTTAAGTACCTATGCTTGGTTGTGCAAGTTGACAGTTCTGTGCTTCTCTGTGTTACGTCATCTTTTCTATCACAGACGTAGGTATGTACCTACGTCTGTGATCATGCCACGACGCGACGGGAAAGACCAGCAAATCCTTATTGCCACCACTTCGATAAAAAAGATGACTTAATAGGGATATGTAAATACTGTAGCCAGTATATAAGCTACAAATCGACGACAAGAAACTTAAGGTCTCACTTTAAAAAAAGCACCCACATACTTATTCTGTATTCTGTTAAACTTAAATGATACTACGATAATTCCACCACCACCGCTATCACAACGACCGCTACCACAACCTTCACAACCACAAGAAAGTACAAAGTAATGGTTGTATTTGAAAAACAAAAACGTTTTTGAGCAACGATGCGTCGTCGTAACGTTAAACGTATCTAATTATTAACGAATAGCGAACCAAAGTTATCATATGGCACCGTTACAGGCAGTTATTTGATCAAGTCGCATCGACAGTTGACCGGCATCGATGCCGAAAAAAACGATGCCGGCAACGGATGCGGCTTAGATAATAACGATGCGCATCGATGACAAAATTTAACGAAAACGCCCATCTCTACCTATATCTTTCTTTAATTATATTGCGGAAGAAACAGGAATTAAAATGTTTCATCTATCCACCTAGTGCCGATATGGGGACAGATAAAACATCAAGGAGGTGAATAAAGTTCGAACTGTCCCCTTTATAGCTAACGGGGGACAAATCAAACTTTTTTGTTCGTTCTGTCACCCTAAGGGGACAGAAGAGGGGGACAGATCGGAATATTCCCCAGAAATTCCCTCAACCTGAGCTATGCGAGGTGAGGAATGAAGAAAAATTATTCAAATTTCAAACAAAACGTTGAAAATGAGAAACTAGCACAAAAACAGCACTAAGGAAAAAACTCAATTCCAAAAGAAATCTTTGAGGAAATTTTCTGAGGAATATGTTTTATCTGTTGGTTTTCAAGGACTGCGATCGCATCGTATCGGCGTCGTATAAGACATCTACCTTACCTTGATGTATCGCTGTAAGGATTCCAGAATAGCCTGGATTTCAATGGAGTCAAACGTCTTCTCATAGTCCACAAACGCTAAGCAAAGGATGTAATGTACATTTACAATTGTTAAAATAAAAGTGGTTGTTACATGCCAATGGTGAAGAGAAATACTTACCATGTATAGAAATGTTCTAGGAAAACGAATTTATATGTTTATCGAGCGCCAGTCTTCCTCTACTAATAAAAAATTTGCTTACGGATAGATAAAAATTGGAGAGCAATGTTTGAACTTCTAATCGGGGCCTTGGGGGCTATATTAATCTATGAAGTAAAACCATATATAATTTTAATAATATTTATTGCTAAAGATTATATGTAATGGCCAAAGGTGTGTTATCGCTTAACGCTATACTATAATTAATTAATAATTTAGTTTCTAAAGTCCATGTAGTTGTACAAGTAATTTCTTATTTCAATTAGTAAGTATGTTAGTTATTAGAATTTAATCTATCTATTCAAACTATTAATTCAAGTTGCGATAAAATTATCTTACATAATCCGATAGGTTAAAATTTACCTATTGGAAGCATAAAGTGTTTCTTGTCTGACCTTTTATCATCCTTAAGCCAGCCGCTATCACGAAGAAAGTTGAAGAAGGCGGGCGGGGCCGTGGAATTAAGTCATATTAGACACTAAAGTGAACACCAAAATATCCTTCCTGAAGGGAAATATATGTGTTGAATTTATATTAGTTTTAGAATTTATATTAGTTACCATAGTATAAGTACTTATGGCCTTTTTAATATAGGTCCATAAAAAAATATTAATATGATCTATGTAGTAATTAGAAATGAATACTACATAGGGAAAATAAACGGGTAAAACCCTACGGGACTATTCCACGCGGTATAAATAAAACGCTAATTCTTGCGCGCGGTACGTGATCTCAGCGGACAAGACGAGAAGAACCGGAAAAAACAGGAAAGCCAGTCAGGAATCCAGACCGGAACTCAGACAGGAATCTCAATCAGGAAGAAAACGCCTTTCTAGGCTGAGGACAAGAAGATTCGTCCTTAGCTTGTTTATAAAAAAATATGGCGTCATGAACGCGTGCTTTCTTTTTACGAAAAGGACAATGCCCATTTTTGACCCGCTAAAATAGTTGTCGTGTAGACTTATGAGTTATAAATTAAAAAAATGGTGATTTTTTGTTGTACTCGTGTGCGAAGTTATATAACTTTCTAACATTCCAAAATAAAATAATTTGCATTTAAATTAAACGTACCATTTACCAACAAAGCTGACTTGTAAAATATTGCAGTAACGAAACGGTACCTGCGTTTCGTTTTAGTGATCCGCGTTAGATTGAAATTGAAAATGGATATTATGTATATCAATTTCTTTCACAATGTCGTTTATTTACTACTTTTACATATTTAAATAACGATATATATAAATACGGCGACAAAGAAACTATCAAAGCTTTTTTTGGTAATGTAAACGAGGAAAAAGGTGGCATGCAATTTTCACCAAATCCAAATTGGTCAAAGATCAATGTTAAATTGACAAATCAAAAAAAAGTAAACAAGCAAAATGCATGGTTTTCTTCTTGTTTAAATTGGTTTTAACAAAACTGGGAATTATGTGATTCAGTGCTCTTTATTACTTACATAATTGTGGTAATAATTACATAAAACCATATACATATTGTTGTGATGGCTTGCTTGTGTTTTCTGATGGAAACCCTCGATTGCTATGAACCTTCTAAGACCACTGTCTCGAATACCAAAATAATGAAATATTTATATCACAATTAATAAGATATTCCTTTCTGTGACAATATTTCTATGCGAATGAAGTGTTCATACTCTACAGGAAATACGGGGATAGCGCTAAGTTGCTACAAAACCTATAAACAATGCAATTACCAATTTTAAAACCCTGAGTTGCTTTTAGAAGACAGACACAAGCTGAAGCAAATAAAATAGATATAATATGTATATTTTAGTTGAAAATGATAGGGACAACCAGCAGAGGCCATCTTTCAGTACTGCTGTACTTGCATTGCAGAGTTCTTCGTGAGATTTCTAGGATGGCCAGACACCAGGACCACATAAATCCACGAGCAGAGTATTTTGGCTATGTAGTAGTTTTGGGCTATTAAATATATAAAGTTATTATTAAATGTAAATATAATTATATGATAGCAAACAATATATTTTATTTATCCTCTCTTGCATTGGTTTGAATATAGATTCAGTAGAAAGATATCGGTGAACAGTATTATCTACACTGATTTAAGTATTTTTTCAGGAAACCATGATAGGATGAGCGAAACATGTGCCTGATGGTAAGCACGAAAACATGCTTGCCTTTAACAAGACACACTGTCTTGTGTCATAAATTATTAGAACATGAAGACAAGTCTACATCATCAGACCTAGCCCTGCACTCAGTTAGTTTAAGGCTTGTTTACCCTATGATAATTCCATCCGAGAACTATTTTATGGTAATCAGTTGGTAGTGAGAAGTACTATTATTCCTATTTATTCTGATAAGAAATATGTTTTGAAAGACAATACCATAGTTCTTTCTTTTCTTTTCTGTTCTAATCCAAAAGAAAACATAATTCTAAAATATTTTGACAGTAAACATAACCTTACTTTTGGTTTAACTGTAACTCGTTTTTGGTATTTAGGAAATGAAAAACACCAACAGCAGACGTTTATAGAAGCATTAACAATCCTAATTAGATACTATTCATCTCTATACACTTTCAGTATCAAAAAAAGTTGGCCAGGTTTTTCAATGTATGGGACGTGGGCATTGTCCTTTGAAAACTCACCGTTTCCTTGAGAAAAACGTCGGCGTGTCCTATTTTGCTTCAAAAGCAATGAGGACTTCGCCTTTTTAGAAATAAGAGCTTCTTGCTGAAACAAACGACTCTTGTTCGAAAAAATCCAAGAACACACTTTCACCAAAAAATCTAAAATATGGGTTCGATAAACTCACGTACTTTTATAAGAATTCCTTTTCCCAAATTACTATGGGCAAATCCAATAGATGGACTCCGATATCTCCGGATTTAAGAGCACAAAAACCGACTTTTCCAAGTTGGGGAAAAAATGACCTTCCGTCGGCGCAAGCGCCGACGGGAGAATGGCGAAATTAATCCATTTTACCATAGATCAAACCAGTCTGACAGTGACATTTCCAATCCATTCGAAATAGTTACAGTTGTCAACGTCACCCGTCAAATCACAGTTCCGAGACAAAATACGTATTATAGCGTCCGAGTCGGAATTCTAAGATATTTTTTACCTAAAAACGAAAAAATTGCATATGTGACGAAATTATGTCACAAGGAGTGATTGTACCTACAGAACCCCATCCAGCCCCAAACTAAGCAACGCTTGTACTATGGGAGCCAGATAGCTGATATAATCTATATATATATAAATGAATTACTGTTCGTGGGTCCGCTAAAACTCGACAACGGCTGGGCCGATTTGGCTGATTTTGGCTTTGAAATTTTTGTCATAGCTCAGTGGAAAAGTTGCGAAGAAGATAGTAAAAAACATCAATTTCATTTTCTCATATAAACTGTTCCACATAATTTCCAGGCAAACATTTGACATTACCGGTCAACATTTTCATCCATTTTAGCAAAAGCGAGAGTTTTAATCAATGAGTACATAATATCAATTTGATTTCTGAATAACACATCAAAAAAACTTCTATATAAGTTTTTTTTTTAACTTGTTATAAGTACACTAGTGTGTGTCGATTACTGCTTTATCATCACTAAATTGTATAAAACAAGGTCACTTCCCGCGTCTGTCCGTGCCTATATATGCTTAAATCTTTAAAACCACCAAACAGATTTTGATGCGTTTTTTTTTTAGATAGAGTTATAATTTTTTCAATTAGTTCATTTTTCAATAGGAAGGTTTATCTGATACCTGTAAACGAGCAATTCTTGTACTAATATATTATTAAGGACGATTTAAGAAGGATTTTTAAGGACTTATTGTAAATAGACGTTTTCTGTACAATCTACCTTACCATGTGGATATGGTCTACGGGGCTACACCACATTGAAATACCAACGTAGAAATAAACATCAAAATATTTATTTCTCTTCATTCCTAAATAAACAATGACGTTCGTGGGCAAATTACTAAACACTACGTTATGTCTAAAATAATTATTTAAATTTCCAGTGAATCGGGCGACAAGAAGCGTCCCGTGATCATCCACCGAGCGATCCTGGGCTCCGTGGAGAGAATGATCGCGATCCTCAGCGAGTCCTACGCGGGCAAGTGGCCGTTCTGGATCAGCCCGCGGCAAGTGTGCGTCGTGCCCGTGGGACCGGCCTTCGATGACTACGCTGTGCAGGTAAAATTAACCTTAACATCTATAGCAGAAAGCTTTTTGTTCCTTGAGAAGTTGTTGTGAGTCAGCCCTAGACAAGTGAGCATCGAGCCCGCAGGAACGGCCGTCGATGAATACGCTATGCAGGTAAATTGATTCTTAACATCTACAGCAGAAAGCTTTTTACTCCTTTAGTTAGCCAAGTGTACGACAAGTGAACGTCTGGGCCGGCCTTCGTTGACTACGCTGTTCAGGTAAATTGAACATTATAATCTATAGCAGAAAGCATTTTATTCCTTGAGATGGTATTCTGTGTCAGCCCTCGTCAAAACAAGTGAGCGTCGAGTCCGTGTGGCCGGCCTTCGATGACTACGCTGCCGGTTTTCAGGTAAATGTAACCTTATCATCAATTACAGAAAGGTTTTATTTCCTCAGCAGTTACATTAACGATAGAGAAGTTGTCATTTGGGCTCAGCCCTAAACAAGTGAGTGAGTGCCTTCGATGACTACGCTGTATAGGTAAATTGAACCATATCATCAAGGACATAGAGTATCTATTTCTCGACAAGAAGCGTCCCGTGATCATCCACCGAGCGATCCTGGGCTCCGTGGAGAGAATGATCGCGATCCTCAGCGAGTCCTACGCGGGCAAGTGGCCGTTCTGGATCAGCCCGCGGCAAGTGTGCGTCGTGCCCGTGGGACCGGCCTTCGATGAATACGCTGCGCAGTTAAATTCAACCTTATCATCTATGGCAAAAGGCTTTTTGTTGCTTGAGAAGTTGTTGTCGAGTCAGCCCTAAACAAATGAGCATCGAGCCCGCAGGAACGGCCGTCGATGAATACGATGTGCAGGTAAATTGGGGCTTATTATCTATAGTAGAAAGCATTTTATTCCTTGAGTCAGCCCTAGACAAGTAAACATCTGGGACCGGCCTTCGTTGACTACGCTGTACAGATAAATTGAACCTTATTGTCAATAGCAAAAAGATCTTTGTTTCTTGAGAAGTTATTCTGTGTCAGCCCTAAACAAGTGAGCGTCGAGTCGTTGGCTTTATAGGTAAAATGAACCTTATTATCAATGGTAGAAAGCTTTTGAAGTGATAACTTCCTTTGGCGCGCCACAGACAGATTTTTCGTGGACTGTGAATTGAATTCTAGCGTCACGCTCGGGAATGATGTCATGTGCCTGATGGTAAGGAACATGCCTGCCACATAACAGTACAGTGACACGCAGCTATTGGAACATGAAGAGTCCAAATCATTACCTAGCACTGCACTGCGCTCGTCACCCAGAGATCTAAGTTGTTATATCTCTAAGCCCTGTAATTTCTCTGCCCTTCAGACCGGAATACAGTAATGCTTGCACATTACAGCTTGGCGTTAGAATAACTGGCGAAGGTGTGGTCTTTCCCCAGGCGGACTCTGAAGAGTCCTACCACTACTAAACATGCAACGGACGAAAAAGTTTGACAAGTTTGAAAGTTTCACTTGAATAAATGTGTACGTGTTTTCAGGTGAACGATCAGCTGTTCAAGGCGGGCTTCATGTCCGAGGTGGACACGGACGCCGGCGACACGCTCAACAAGAAAGTCAGGAACGCGCAGTTGGCGCAATTCAACTACATATTAGGTCAGTTTCAAACACTAAACTGACACTATTCAGTAACTTAATAAACTGCCTGTATAAGCTTACTGCAAGGGTTACTGGTAATCAGCCTGCATCCGTTTAAGGGCATATTCTATATTATATCAGCTATCTGGCCACCATCATACAAGCTTTGCTTAGTTTGGGCTCAGATGGTGTTGTGTGTGAATTGTCCACCAATATTTATTTATACACATGTTAACTTTAAACCATTTGTAGTCCGGGTTTTTGCTTGAGAAATATTAACCTAGGGGCGTGTATTTCAACGTCCCCAACGAAGCCCCCCCTTCCCCCGGGGCCTCCACATCTCTAAATCCGGCCCTGGTCACAACCGACGGCCTTATCGCTACAATAGATATCTTCCACGCAATCTTAGGACGGATTTATATGTAGTAACAAAACTGTTTGTTTCCCAGTGGTGGGCGACCGCGAGAAGACGTCGGGCACGGTGAACGTGCGCACGCGCGACAACAAGGTCCACGGAGAGATGTCGATAGCGGGCCTCATCGACCACCTCAACCAGCTGGCCAGGGATAAAACCCTGTCCGAAGACACTGGCCTTATCAAGTAGGCACTGACGGCGACTGGATACGACGACTGACAGACAGTGGATACAATAACTGACAGTCAGTGGATACAAAGGTTGACAGTCACTGAATCCAACGACTGCCAGACACTAGAAACAATTTTATTCACAAGGCACAATATTTGACAGTTCATTTGCATACAATCACTTATTGCCACTGGTTACAATGACTGACAGTCACTGGATACAATGACTGACAGTCACTGGATACAATGATTGACAGTAATTGGAACCAATCTCTATACAATTACTGGCAGTTATTCTGGACACAATAATTTGATACTTACAGTGACTATCAGTTGTATCCACTGACAGTGGATACAATGACTGATAGTTACTGTATACAATTTTTGGCAGTTATTCTGGACACAATTTCTGATTGTCACTGGATACAATGACTACCAGTCAGTGGATACAATAACTGACAGTCAGTGGATACAATGACTGACAGTCATTAGATACAATGACTGACAGTCGCGGGACACATTTACTTACCTACTGGTCAAAGGAATTCTACTTTATGTACCTCTAATTACTACATCTTTAGCATGGAATGTGGATGGTATGTTACTTTTAAAATCAAGTTTTTTAGACCTTATCTAATGTAAGATTTAGTTTAAGATTTTTTTACTTTTTGGGATATTATGTGCAATAAATATAGTACCCAGATAAGTATTATTCAAAATACTATTGGCATGGAAATTTATAATTTTTTGTTACAAGCTGAAATTCAAGATAATGAATAGCATTGTACCACATTCCATGCTAAAGATTTTTATGAGATATTATTTTGGGTATTGCAAGTCTCATAGAATTTAGGCCTATCTGGGTCCTAGATAAAATTAGGTCACTTTAAATAATAAGATTCATGTTTGCCTGAACTTGGCATTTATTTATGTGCATTTTCATTACATATTTCTCAATACTAAGTTTATTTTGTTGTGCATAAAATGTTAATTTTATAATTTGCATTTGTATCATAAGTTGTGAAATCCAGGCTAAAATGATTGTTCTTCCACTACACGTTGTTAGTTTTGTGTCATGACAATCTGTACCTTATAGCGTCACGATAGAGTGCGTTTCGCTACGATGACGCTAGGTGGAAACGCGCGCATTTTAAAACTGGTCGATAGCTTTGTCGTACAAATTATGTGCTGATTTTTGTAAAGTTCCGCTAACTTATTTGTGTAATGAGTGAGGGTGTCAGTGCTTGATTTAATCAAATCTGAAACGAACTCTCCCATTTAATTTAGTTCCACCATTTCACCATCCATCATCCGTGTAGTTAAGTTGGTATTTCTTCATTTTTCATTGATAATACCCCCGTTGCCGTTTCTTCATATTTTGTGTACTGCGGATGTAAAATTTTGTTTCATTAATTCAGCATTTATTTATTAGCTAGTTTAATGCGGTGACATTTCATTAAAAGTTTTTAAAACTACATAATATTGCAGTTTTATTTTTATTACCATGGTAATGTCAAGCGTTGGACGTGTATAGCTAATGTATTGCGTCCTTTTCTATCTTAGGGAATAGTACGCGCAATGCCTCTCTGTCTTACGCGTTTTCTTACTCTGTTTTTTTAATTTAAAAGCCGTGAACCTGAATCGTTGAGAGTGATTAACCAAAAACTGAATTTAATTCTAAAACAATTTGATTTTCTGCTAAAATTAAGAAGTACGAGTAAGTACCGATTTCAATTAAAAATTTAAACTATGACGGTATGATACCTACCAAATGAAAAAAAACAAAGACGATTCACAAAATTGGCGGAGTTATCGCGTAACATACATACATGTGTGTGCGTGTATACTTATGAACGC